>CM073426.1:91685833-93115000 GCA_037114965.1 Monochamus alternatus | reverse complement strand
GCTGGTCGAGTGAAATTAAAGGTTTAACCACGTTTAACTTGGGGCAACACCTGCTCATATAAACACATTTCAAAAACTTTGGCAAAATTAAACAGAATTACGATGGCCTATAGTTTGTTATACTATTAACAGAATCACACTTGAGAACCCTGCCTAATTTCTAAATATCCGCAAAAGTGTTTATAAAAATACAAGAGAAGTAATCAGAACAATTGCGGAATCCTTCACTTCATTTCACTCACCATTTGAAGCAAGAACTAACATTCTCTTCACTAGTTTATATGGATAATAATTTTAACAGCATTGCTCATTTATGCGATATTCACAACCATAAGCTGAAATATATTATTAAATTAGTTCTATAAGTATTCGGTATTGTAATTCATTTTGAATGTTTCTTTTATTATTATTATTATTACATATTATGAGACAAATTCAGATTATTATTTGCTGCAGCCTAAAAGTATGTTACCATGCAATCCTTAAATCAAGTATTACTGGTTGCCTAACAAAGTGAAGTACTAAAATGATCGGACATGATCGTGAACTCCGAATACTCACGTTTAAATTTCAAACACCACCGGGCGCTGAACTTTGCCGGCTGCCGGTTGTCTAAGCTTTTCAAGATTTCCAGCCAGTTTATCGTGATCGTTCAGGGTTGTGTTAGTGCCCTTCATGCTTCTTTGTTGTTCGACTGTTTATATGACGAATTACCCTGTTTCTCTTATAGATTTAGAGATATGTGACAGAAACGAACATTTATTTGACTGTTAATTGTGTATTGTGATTGTTTCTTTCTAATTTTGTGAATAATTTCATAAGAATAATGGCAGCAATTGCTCTTACAATTCTTCTCTGCATATTAGGTACGTACCTACAGCTTCATGCATACCTATATTCATTTTTATTAGCAAACAAACAAGTATTTATGTTTTAAATAGGTACTTTATTTATATTTTTTCTTTCACCGCACACTAAAGGATTCAGGCTAAATGCTAAAAGTTATTGAATGGCTATGCATCATATAAATTATAACTATTTTATCACATTTTTTATTAATGAATCTTCTTCTTTGCGACCAGCAACATTCACAAATATGTTATCTTCAATTAAATCGATAGATTTGTACGGCTTTTAACTTTTATCTAAAAGAAGGACGTTTTTTCATATATCCTATTTTAAACTTCAAGCCCCTCATGTCATTTTACTTTTTGATTGTGGAAAATGTTTAGTTTCTACTGTTACCTTTATAGGTTAGTTGTGGGTCCAAATTGGTGGGGTAATATCCATTTGCCTAATTGACAACACGCCACTGAATTCAATTACTATGCTATATATAGGTATTTATATATTTTCATTAAAATGAAACTTTAACTCGATTTTGTATTTATGAATGAATTTCTCATATTGATACCTACAGGTAAGTATATCTATTTTTAAAATGGTCTTAAATTTTCCTTAGATAATTTGTAAGGTAAACGGTAAACTTTAATTCTGTTCTAATAATCTGAAAAATAACTGATAAAATCGCCACTTTTAGTCAATTACCTATGTGGTATGAAATTGGCAACCCCCTAATTTGTTTGCATATACATTTTGTTTGACAATGACTGAATGATTGTATCTACATACAGTGCTCATTACTTCTCTTGCTTTTTTGACTTTTCTTTTTCTTTGTGTTTGTTTTCTGTCAACATAGCCTGTAAGTATTGAGAAATCACATTAAAAATGTTAAATGAACTACTTCAATTCAACTATTCTAACACCACGACGCAAAATTCCAATATTTGCGGATTAAAATAGATATATTTTCTTATATAATAATAATATCTCTACCCCTCATTCTAATCACGAGGATTAACCCAGAAGTCGAATACTTGTGCAGTAGAAGGGGCGGCATAGTATTATTAATCAGGCCGCAATTGCGTCCAGGAACGACTTACGTTGGTAGCCTCTAACCAGCATTCAGTGTAGGAATGAGCGCAACCTGGAAAACCTCATTAATTAGGGGGGTAGTCAAACGTCGACCGGTATCAGTCTCTCATATTAAACCAACCTACCATACTCTAAGGCAGACAGGATGCAAATCCTCTCCACAAATATAGCTGATATACGGTCTACGGCCGCGGGATTCGATTCCACAGCGGTCTGGCCATTCCGATTCAAGTACTGACGCCTTAAACCGCGCGACCACTGACCGACAAATATAAAGTAGTAAGTTACAAAAATAAACTACCTGTAACATTGATTTCTGACTGAAATTTGCAAAACACAGACATGAATTAATGCCTATAATAGAATGTAAATACTGAAGAAGTAATTAATACTTTCCCACAGGGTTGAAATAAATCATGATTTTTATAAGAAAATCAATGATTTTTTTAATTACTCTAATTTTTTTTTTAAATAAATGGTTTTTCAATACAACTGTGGATTCTAAGATCAAAAATAAGAAAAAATTGTTATAATCAGAAGTCTCTTGACGCCCCCTAACGGAGATATGGCCCCTTAAATGGGTATCTTAAAATTTGATTTTTCCAAATATTTCCAAAGGGATCAAGATAAAGTAATTAAATTTGAAATTGAGAATCACAATTAGATTACGAATCTAATGTTCTCAAAATAATTCCCGTAATTGGTCATAGGCCTGCCAAACTGGGGGGTCTGTGGTTAAATATTGCACTAACTTGTATCTCGAGATTTTCGTCGTCAGATCAAAATATATAAAACTTTGGTCTATTTTACATGAAAAAGATACTCTTATTTTAATCCGATGAACTGCTTTGTTTTCGAGTAATCTTAATAAATTTTGTGACATACCACAAAAGTTTAAGATGGAAACTATAAATAGGCAAAATAACCCTAGTAGGATCTAAGAAAATACTATCGACTTATTTAACACATTAAAGGTGTTATCCAAGCGTTTTAATATATTAAAATACTTTTAAAATGCATATCAGTAATGTAATAATTTGTAAATTTTTTAATTTAAAAAAAATTTAACATGTAGTATGTGTCAAATAAACTGACAAATAACTTTTCAAAGCCTACTAGAGACTATTTGACAGCTTGCATATCGTAATAATATGTAATATTTTTGTGGTATGTCATTTTTAAATTAATATTACCCGTAAACGGAACAATTTATCGAAGTAAAACAAGAGTAGGTACCTTTTTTTGTAAAATTGTTCAACATTTTTAATTTTTTGATCTGATGACAAAAACCTCGAGACATGGAAAAGTTAGAGCAATATTTATTCAATAAACCCCCCAGTTTGGCACGCCTATGACTAATTATGGCGTTGTTTTTAGAACATTTGATTCGTAATCTAAGATTATCAATTTTAAATTTGATTACTTTATTTCGATTGAAATGATTTAAATCGGGCATAGCCTGCTTTCTGAACCTTCTGAATTTGCTGAAATCACATTATAATAAACGTAGTACTGTCAAATCTAATTAGATTTTTTCTTTGAATAAGCTTATCATATGAACTTTACGCAATTTCTTATACATTATATGTTCCCTTTGTTGCTGAGTTTGCTACTATGGCCGTCGAGAACTGATCATTCCAAGTATGCAGTTATTAGGAATTGGAAGTTTATGTAATTGACAATAATTGCTGTTTTCAGAGTCAGTTATTTGTAAACAGAACGCATTACAGATGTAAAAATTATGTAGGTACTCCTAAAAAACCTATAGACTGACTTATATATGTTTGCCCCTCTAAGAGTCCACTACAGGGACAGATATATTTAGAGGTTCAGCAAGATCATAAGACTAAGCTCCGTCTTAAGGGCAAGGCTAAGTTCATTATGCATTCTATTCTCAAGGAACAATTTTGAATGGTGGCTTAAAAATATATTTGTTTTAGATAAAAGTAAAAACATTAATCTATTATCAGGGCATACGTCAAAATTAATTGAATAAAGTATAATGATTAAAATTAAAAGTTCACTAACGTTAGTTCAGTTACGTTTCAAATACCACCCAAAGTAGGCAATACTCACGATTTCTATTGCCGTTTGCAATATTTATCTTTAATTAAGAAATGCAAAGTGGCTACACACATTACTCTATTATGTGAAAAGAGCAAATCTATGTCATTGCAAGACATGTAGGCAATTCAGACTGTATTTCATAAAAGTTTATGTATCCAGGACGTGAAAATGGTACAGCCACATTTTATTGTAGGATAATAAAAATTAAACAAATAAGATAGGAAAAAACTCAGTTAATTCATAATAGATAATAACATACTCGATAACATACACTCTGCCTTAACTTTTATTACAAATATTTGATAAAACGAGATACTGGTGTTTATTACCTACTATGTTTAACAGATTACAACCTTATTCTCTTTTAAAGTTGAGGAGTAAGTACTGGAATATATATGTAGTTTGATATATCGTTACCAGTAATTAAGACAAAATAAATAAGATAACCATTATTTAAATTTATTAGAAAAAGAATTGATTAGTTTATAGCAGAAAATACCATAGAATACATATGCTGTGGATTTGGTAAAGGTAAGATGGATTTATAGACAACTTTCTTAGCATTAAACGTGTTCCAATATGATAATTGCTCTAAGTCACGTGACTTACGATTCTAGATTTTGGGAAAAAATTACTTACAAATACCTTAAACTACTTAATTAAAAGCTATATTGTCTTTACATTCTAACAGAGTTCCTTCTCTTTCTCTATACTTTCTCTATTCTCCATATTTATACGTATGTTAAAATAATAAAAGATTTTGTCAGCCAGTAGCGCAATGAAGGAATAAGCAAACCATCACTCAAAATATTTTCTATCTATTACCTAAGTTTATTGTAGGTAATAATTGGAACAGAGTCATGCATAATACTATCCTCTATTTTCTAATATAATTATATTATATTATTATATAACAATTCCCCTTAGTTAGGAAGAGATAAAAATCAAAGTTTAATTTATTAAAACATCATAACATGTTATTTGAAAGTTTTCATAAAGAAAATAATCTTTAGGAAAATATAGTACCTAGAGCTTTCTGGGTTTGAAAAATTAAGACGGATATACAGGGTGTCCGGAAAGTAATGGTACCCAGCTTGAACATAGCTTCCTGTGATCAAATAGAACTGATTTAAACAAACTTAGCTTAGGTTAAAAGTGCCTCGTTTAGAAGTTACAGGGCTTCAAAGAGAAAAACATGTTTTCTTGTTATGGGTATAATTAATAAACAAAACAGCCAATCATGTTCAAATTTGGTAGAGTTATGTTTTAGATAAGTACAAGCATTGTGAAGTAGTACGTAGTGCCGCATATCGTAGAGAGCTCTTGGCAGTTTTTTTGTAATTAATTTTTATCATATCTTTTTTGTTGGTCCTAACCTGATACACTTGACTGAAAATTATAATGGAGAAATTAATTTTGCGTAGAAAAGCTATAGTTGTTCCATGTTGATAAAATGCACCGTTTTCGGTAAAAACGCATTTAAAAAGTTCCGCACATTAAAATAGAAATACATTTTTTAATTCGATCAAGTTACCACTTGTCAAACTGACGTTGATATGCTTAAATTATATAAAATTTGATTAAAAGCCTGTCAGATTAATATTAATTATTGTACTGAGTTAGTAATTATCGTTGTGTAGTTGTGTAAAGTGTAAATGTAACGTGTAAATAATTTCAAATTATAAGTATTATTCTGTCAAATTTTGAAAACATACCTTGACATAAACAGTTTTCCAACACAGAACGACTGATATAATTACTGTTTACTGTCAAAATCAATTTAATGGAGGAGCTGCAGAAAGAAGGTACAATTACATGGATAGCTTTTCTACGCAAAATTAATTTCTTCATCATGATTTTCCGTCAAGCGTATCAGAATAGGACTAACAAAAAAGATACGATAAAAATGAGTTACAAAAAAAAACTACCAAGAGCTCCCCCTACGATATGCAGCACTACTGACGACTACTTGATAACGACGTTTTACCTTGATACCTTAATCATGCATAAAATAATACGGTCAAGAACTATCCTTGTTACTGCTGCCTTAACGAAACAGCACATATGCGCATGCTTAAACGTCAATATAAGGGAAACCTAAATATTGCTTAACCCTATGAGACATCCAATAACTGTATTTATGCTGGTACATTTGCAATAGACAAACAGAGTATGAAGGACCTCAGTTTCATTGTATTACTGGCTGGCAAAATCTTTCTACAAAGCTCTTATGGAAGACTATACATACAGTGCTTTCGAAAAGTAACGAATAAATTAATCATTTTTGAAATGGAGAAGTTTTCGAAATAATCCTCTGGCACGTCGATTTTGTTTTTAAAAAGGCACTTTTGACATACGGCCCATATTTGTCACGTCATCGTTGTTCGAGATATGACGTCATCGACAATTTTTTTAAATAACAACCCCCCAATTTTGACCATGTCATTTGAAAGAGCGTGTCATTCTACATACATACATCATGAACAATTATGGTGTTACATAACAAAAATTTCAAGAAAAAAATCTTTGAAGATTTTAAAATATAATTTTTGACAATACTGTGCACCTCCCCATTATGCAACACCTGTCCGTGCTTATTTAGATCACGAGATACATCGTATACACAATTTGAACATTTAATTTAGTCGATTTTTTACATAATCATTGTCATTTTCAGTACTATGAAAAGTTATTTTCTTGACATTTTTTTTATGTAACACCATAATTTTTCATTGTGTATGTATGTAGAATGGCACGCTCTTTCAAATGGCATGGTCAAAATTTAATAAAATTGTCGATGACGTCATATCCCGAACAACGATGACGTCACAAATGTGGGTCGTATGTCAAAAAGTGCCTTTTTTAAAAACAAAATCGACGTGCCAGGTGAAATTTCTCAATTTCAAAAATAATGAATTTATTCGTTACTTTTTGAAAGCACTGTATGTATAGTGTCTTCCATAAGAGCTTTGTAGAAAGATTTTGCCAGCAGTAATACAATGAAACTGAGGTCCTTCATACTCTGTTTGTCTATTGCAAATGTACCAGCATAGAGTTATTGGATGTCACATAGGGTTAAGCAATATTTATGTTTGCCTTATATTAACATTTAAGCATGCGCATATGTGCTGTTTCGTTAAGGCAGCAGTATTAAGGATAGTTCTTGACCGTACTTATGCATGATTAAGGTATCAAGGTAAAACGTCGTTATCAATGATAAGTAAACTTATCCCCATTTTCCGAAAATATCATTTTACTATACTTTTTTCTGATTGACCATTATATTGGCAAAAACTGAGAAATATAATCACAGGGATAAGGGAATCTCTTCCGAAAGATTATTAATCAATAACTATATTTTTGTGAATTAAATAAGGGTAAACAATATTTAAATAAAGTCGTACTAAATACTGTTCGGCAGTATTAAAGGTATTTCCAATAAATCTATAAATTTATTTTGGAAGATCAGACTGGTGTTGAAAATCAACTCACCAAGGAAAAGTTTCAAAAATGAAAACATTCAAGTTACTGTAAAACTGTGTTGAGCATGTAGAACCACTCGTTGGAGCTAAGGACTTGAACCAAATATTTTGGTTCTTGATGGCAATAAATGATAAAAACTAAACAAATTATCCGAGTATTTCCCGTATTTATATACTCTTTATCGAGCTCTTTATATATTTTCATTTAGCTGCCATGTATTTGAATTAATGACTAAGATATTAAAGGAACGTGTTTTGAAGAGAATCCAAATTTTCTGGGAAATTAGTTAGTAACATAATTGTTTATTTGGTACCAAAATTGGGTAATCAAATTTCTTTTTATCTAAATATTGGAAATTAATTTTACTATGGTTGACATATAAATTGAGTATAATGAAATATTTAAGAGAATAAGATCATTGTTTCTAAATTCTTCTTAGATTCTTATTAAAGTATATTGTTTAAAGAAAATATGCCTCGACCAAAGAATCCCAAGGTTGAGGCAAGAAACCAAATTTAATTATTTTTGATAGATTGAAAGCTTGTTTGCAGTTTAAAAAATTAATTTAATTTTATATTTACTAGATATGTTATGTAAAAACTGAAATGTAGAACTAATTTCGCAATTGTTCGTATATTAATTTTTATTAAAATATTCCATCAAGTAAAACTCTAAAGGAATAATAGATTTAAAATATCTTATAGGAGCTTCGGTTTAATTGACTACATTTGGGATCTGTTCGATCTACCTGAGCAGAGAATTAGATTGTTGCGTAAATGTTATGGAATTCAGGGTAAAATTGAATGTCCAGGTAGAATTTGTTCACTCAATAAACCGAGAAGCAAACTTGTTTAATTTTTATATTCGCTCAAGTATGACCATTTACAATGATGTAACTGTGTACAAACAGAAAACCTTTATAGCAGAAACAGTATTTTAAGAGACCTATTTTGAAATAGTGAAGAAGTAGTAGTATTCAGGGTTTATTCCTTTTGCCTTTATTATATACTTATTTAAAATTTGATAGACTAAAATACGGATATATTAGTTACAAAACAGAGAATCTTACATACTTGCTTGTTGTGTACTGCCAAATGTTTGAAATAAATAAGTATAAAATGTTATTGTTGAAAGGTGTCTTATAATAAATAGAAATATGATCAAACCTTTCTTTTTTATGGAATTGTTCGAGGGGGTAACCATTCTCCGCAATACATGTACATTTTTACTGGAAATCGCTCGCAGTCGCCGCAATCACGTGGAAATCGCCCGAAATCGCGTAGTTTTGACACGAAATCGCAGAAAACTTCCGAAATCAATCCCGCAATCAACTCCGAAATCACCGAAATACCGCAATCGCCGAAATCGCGCAATTAGAGTGGGGGGTTGTGATTCTCAATTAGCAGACGGTGCGTTATTTTACTGTTAGTGTTAACAAAACCAAGAGCACAATATAGGTATATAGGTAAGTAATTATTATTAATTATCAATTTGTAATTTATCTACATACTTTATCGTGGAAGTGAAAGAGCGGGGTTTATTACGAAGCTCTGTTATGTGTGCATGCAACTGAATCCTACATATTCACACAATAAATACATGTATTGGTTACTGTAAGCACTTTAATTTTTATTCCAATTACATACAGTGTTCAAATTTGACTGAAATTGCCTTTGACTGTATTGCATGCCAATAATAATTTTTCCCAAATAAAAAAATCTAGGTGTACACTTATTCAGCGCATTATGACCAGTAAGTCAATTCGCGAAATTGAATTCTTCTGTAGTTTCATAAAAAAGTGTCTAGTTAGTAGATTAACCTCGAGATTAACAATACTCATATTACATGAAATTTCCTTAACAATATATATTGGGTAAATAAATTGAGGGAATCGTGGACACTCGGCTAACACCATGATAGAATTATCTTCGCCCTGCACGTTACGTATACCGTGCCCGTGCCTACTGTCTATGCGACAGGCACATGCAGTACTATACGGTTGTTGTTTAACATTAGAGACTTAAATATTTAATAAAATTTGATAATTTAACAGCGTTGTTAATGAGTTTTAGTCAATCAAACATAATAACGCAAAAAAATTGAAAAACGTTTGAGTCAGCGTATACAGGGTGTCGCAGTTACCACTGGCATCCTTACAAGGGTTGATTATACAGTCAAAATAAATGAAATTTGCCCAAATGTACCTAGATATATCTAAAAGTTCACCATTTCCGATATGGAGGGTTTCAAAAATTTCGCAATCCTTCGTGATAAAAGTGATAAAATGTCAATAATTCTTCCGAGAATTCATCGTTATAATGGAATATCTTTGTCCAATTATTCAGTATGTTTAAATATTCCAATTAACATCAGTAGTGTAGTTTAACTTAGATTGCCTGCATCAATGGTCATATCTAGTAGTTGTCACGATGTACAGGTTGCTACGTTTTCTGAGGTCAGGCCTTTCTTCATTCTCCCAAACTTTCTTTCGGCAAGCCACTGGTCTTTTTTAGGAAAAGGATTTAATGTTCAATTTGGAAACTTTTTGGTTCTTGCCATTTTTTCATAAGTGCCCGCTTTCAAGTAAAAAATATAAAAAGTTTTTTTGACACTGTAACTGTTACCATTAAATTTTGGGCTAAGGTATATTTGGATCAATTTTTACATTGAGCCCCAGCATATTCTAGTATCATTTGTGCTACTTCTTTTGAAAGCACCATATATATTCACTTGAAATTTGGATACATTTTTTAGATTAATAACATGTAGATTAACATTTTGAAATAATAATTTTGATTATCTATACCTATTTAAAAGAAATATAGTTTTCAGATTTTTCGTACTTATTGCTTTATTTGCCTTAACTCGGTAACTAAATGTATTTATTCGATATTTACAGTATTGTTTCTAAATTGAGGCAAACAATTCAAGTTCAATTTTTTTTGTCAAAGTTCCGTCACCTCTAAATTGCAATCCTTTAAAGATGAAAAAATAATGTCTTACATTTTCCCCACTGTTAACCTGTATGTGAATATAATTTTATTTAATTTTTTTCTGTTTTGACAAATTTTTTAATAAACATACATTTGGGGTTATCAGATATCTCAATTAAAAACTATCAACTTTGCAAAAGAAAGTTTTATATGATAAGATGTCCCATATGTAGGTATGAGGTATACTGTATACTTAGGTACTTGAAATATTAATGCAAAAATGTATACATTGGAACATAATTTTTTGTTTCATTATTCCATATCCTAGGTAATAGATATTTTGACATACAATTATTACTGTTATTATGGTATTTACGGTATTTGTGTTTGAAGTGTCCTCCAAAATTAAAAATGCCAAATCAAGTGGCACTCGCTTGACAATTGAAGACAAATTATTTAGCGTAAGATAGGTATCGAAATATTAAACTTAAATAGACAAAAAATATAAGGTCACGTCGCACCGCGACGCCTAGCGTCGTTATGATAAAGAGTCGTAGGTGGCCTTGATACGGCGCTTAGGTGAGGTCACTTACCCACGTTTTTATTTTTTTTATATTTTTCATCGTTTCCGAATTATCGAATTTGAGCATATGAAATGAATTACCCTGTATATAGAATTCTTAAAAGATAAAAAGTAAGGGTAGCCAATTGGTACATGTGAGAGAATTACTTATAGAAAAATAAAATGGTACATTCGAGGGAATCGAGGGTAGATTATAAACATTTTACATTTTTTATTTTATTTTATAATTTATCCTTTATCTATAGTTATTATTGACCTTCTGTTCAATATGTGTTATCAAACAATCGTCAAACCTCTGATATTTGGAAATTATACTAATTGCATACGAAATCATACGAAAACGCGGATATTGTAGAGGAAATCACTGGAAATCGTAAGCGATTGCGAATAAATCGCCGGAAATCATAACAATTGCGTGGAAATCACCGAAAATCTTAGTGATTTCCACAAAATCACCGGAAATCATGCGATTTTCCGAATACATGTACATTTTTTGGTAGAATGGTTAATCCCGGAATTGTTATCAGTTAATTTGTTGATTGAATACATAAACAATGACACTGTGTTTGATGGCAAAGTAGAGGCAAAGTAGATTTTGAAACCATTTTTCAATAAAGCACAAAGATTTTATCAGAGCAGGCCGATCTTTTTGAAATTTTTGCACGTCTTCATAATTTACCGTTCTGAACAATTTTTTCAAGTAACATTTTGCTGTATTTTCAGTAGAAAAGGCACTTTACCTGAAACGATAACAGTTTTCAATCGCTGCACTGAATATTTAAAATACGATTATTTCAAAAATGGTTACTCCTAACGACTTCAACAAGATATACTTTGTCAGATATACCAGGTAGTATAATCGATTGTTTCAATAGACAGATGGATACACTAAACAGCAAAAAAGTTCTGCCATTTAAAAGAAACATGCTGTGCCATAAGAGGCGCCCTCTACTAGTGACGTCAAAATTAGTTAAAAATTCTTATTTGCCGTACCAAAAAACATAATTGTGCCAATTTTTTTTTAATAATCCGACATGTTTCAAAGTTATTGAGATATTTCAAAATAAAATTCTAGCATTGAACGCCTTGTATTTTTGAAACCAGCAACGTTCGGATAAGGCATATTTGGCTCAATTGACTTTTTTTGGTCACCAGTATCTCCAGCTCGGAGACTTCCTAACCTTTCACAGACACCCTGTAAAATGAAACTATTATCAATATCTTGACTTTTTTCTCAATATAATGAGAAGAATGTCAATATCTTGACATTTCTCCTAGTACTGTAATATTTTTATGTATTTATTCACATTTCACTTGCGGTTTAGGTTGTAAAAGCGTGTTTAGTCATAGGCGTTGCACGTAGAATCGAAAAAGGGGACCGAAATAACATTTGCAATTTCTTTAGGAAATTATTTTTGATGTATTATTATTCAGCTTCATTTGAAACCTCTGTCTAAATTTTGGCAACCTATCAAAGGTTTAACTTTTCATAGATTCGTCCTTGTAACTTACTTATAAGGGCGACTTGCTTGTTATCCAATTGTCCAGTTTTTCGTAGCTTATATAAGTATACTATATTATATAGGTTATATATAGGTATATACTTATAAAGTAACTGTTTTGACGCTATGAGATGTTAATTTAGTTATAGGCGTCGCACGTAGGATTGAAAAGAGGATCAATTTTTTGAAAAATTATATAAGCGATTTTTTTAGGAAATTATTTTTAACGGATTCTTATTCAGTTTGGTTAGAAACCCGTCTATACCAAATTTTGGCAACCTACCTTCAACGCTTCTTTACTTTTCAATAAATATCTCCTCGCCTCGTGTGACACATGTTATTTAGAAACAACAAAACAAATAGTTGTAATAATATCGTTATAGAAAAAATATCTAATACACTAATAAATGTAACTATTGTTATGGTAGATGGGATTTTAACAAATTTTTGATGAAAGAAAAATTTCTAGAGAATGTGATACTAAGCTTAAAAAAGCGTAAAACTTAATTTTTGTGTGATCATGTCTTGAATACTTTTAAAGATATTTCATTCAAATTTAGTACAAAGAGGTTCACTTTTGAATCTCATATCGGACGCCTATGATTGAAATTCGATATTATTAGGGGTCTGAAAGTGAGGACTATTTATTGAAAAGTAAGGAATCGTTAAATGTAGATTGCCAAAATTTGGTACAGAGAAGTTTCTAGCGAAACTGAGTAAGAATCCATAAAAAATAATTATCTAAAAGAATCGCAAATGCTATTTTGCGATAAACTGGTTCCTTTTTTCAATACTACGTGTGACGCCTATGACTAAATTAACATGCTTTTACTACCTAAATCGTTAGTGGAATGTAAATCAATACATAAAAATATCACAGTACTAAGAGAAAAGTCAATATATTGAGAAAAAAGTCAATATATTGAGATTTTTCTCATTATATTGAGAAAAAAGTCAAAATATTGAGAATATTCTCATTATATTGAGAAAAAAGTTAAGATATTGAGAATAATCTCAATATATTGTTTTCTAAAAATAAAAAGTATGTTTGAAAAGTATGTTTTATCTAATAATGCCAGTTACGGACTTATGGAAATAGATGGTAACGCTATTGGACGATATTCATACTAAATGTAAAATCAATATTGTTGTTATTGTTAAAAATACTGTACAGTTCTGTTAAATCCTTGAAAACTCTCTTTTGTGTGATCGTGTATACTCAACAATTTTTCAGATACAGCATCTTTCGTCCAGTCCATTCCATTTTCATACTTGTTTACAGTGCAAAATCCTATTTATATCAGTGGCGTCTCGTCAGGACGCATCGCTGCACCTTTAACAATCGGTTGTGCGTATAGCTTAATTTTTAATCTAATATAAATTTTGTAATTTGTGATTTTAGATTAAAATACATAGTTTATATTTATTGAATAATTTATCAAAATCAGTAATAATTTGAAAACGTAGAGCGTCGAACGCCTTTTCACAGAAACAATGCTTTCGCTGAACACGATTATCAATTTCATATAATGCAGAAACAACGTCCGCGGAACCGGCACCAGTGAACTGAAAATCCACTGCAAATCATCATCCTTATTTACGGCAGTTGTCATGACAGCGGCGAAACACATAGTTGACCAGAACTCGCGGGTGCCACGGAAGTCGAGAGCAGAGCACTATTTGTGTTTATATTAAAATAAAGCTTCTATGTGTCAGTAGTGTTATTTCTACGGGTGTGTTCGGTTATAAATATTTAAGTTTGTCGAAAAATTTCCAGTTTATGGTTCTGTTTGTGTTAGAAATAACTCTATATGGAAAATGAAGATAAACAAGACTTTTTGAATTCGAAGAGACCTGTACCTTCATTTAAAATTGACAAAAACGAAAAATGAAATGACAATATGTTTGTTTGGAAGTTTCGGGAAGTATTTATAATATAACTGCAAAAACAATTTTTTTACCCTGTTTAATTGCAGGTGTAAAATCTGGCGTATGAATAAAGATGGATTTAAGAAATGTTACGCGGGATTGTAAGCATGATGCGTCCTCAAAGCGTACAATGAGGACGTGAATGTTGGAACAAATTCAGGCTAATTTGTACAGGGCGAACAAAAAGAAATCTCTAGGATTCAATTTTAACTTTTGAATGCGCTAATTCTGACAAACATACAATGATGATGTAAATGTTCCAACAAATTCAATCAAATTTGTACAGAGCGAACAAAAAGAAATCTCTCGGACTCGACATTAATTTTTAAATACGCAAATTCTGACAAATATATTTTATATAACGTCATTATTGTCGCAAATATGACGTCACTTTCTCTTTTGTAAGAATGGCAAACCCAATTTTTGATAGCGCTATTTTGTGACACTATATTATCGTAACGATTCTCCCTACTAGTGTTTTGATTGAAAAAAGTTTTTCTTGCTTAAAAACTTACTAATTTGGTAAAAAAAAAACAGTTAAAAGATTATTAATTGAACTTAAATGCAGCACCATTTTACTATCACATCATCCATAAGTTTGTGGCTTCAAAAATTCTTAGAATAGATATTATTTTTAAAAAGAAGATGGGTGAATTAGATAGGGACTTATTTTAATATAAAATGACAAATTCGCCTCGAAGAATTGTTTATTCTTCCGCTTCACCTATTATTAAGTCCACGAGCCGCCACTGAACCTATTCACCGACTTTGAACGCTGTGGGCCATGAAAGAAGCGAACGCACTATGAGGTCGCTGTGTAGACGCATCGCAGACCGTTCTGTGCCGAGCTGATCACGGACTTTTACAAAATCAGTCAAATTTCACGAACCGACGTAACTTAAGTTACGCCAGTTCGTAACATTTTATTTTGGTGGTAAGTAGAAATAAATAAGTGGCGTATCTCACATTCTCCTGTCCAGACTTGTGGCTGAATAAGCTCGAATACTACAATTAAGGCACTGTGTAAAAAAAGAAGCTTGTGAAACGATAGTAGCCTGTACAAAACTTGCACAGGCTACCTTACCCATATCAAAAGAAAGTACTATATTTTATAAAAGTCGTTTATCTAATTACAACTGCACACTGTATGACAGTGCAACTAAAGATTATTTTTGCTTTATGTTGCATGAAAGCATTAGTAAACGAGAATGTGCAGAGGTTAGTACTTGTGTGTATAAGGCCGTCCTAAATTACGATGCAAAAAGCATAAATTCTTTTGCCTTATTTTCTGACGGATATATCGGACAACAAAAACTCTATTATTGCAACAGTGCTACTTTATGTTATAACCAATAGTGTTAATATCGAAGAAATCACATTAAGATTCTTCGAAACATCCCATGGACAAAATGAAGGGAAATCGGCACACAGTACCATATCCAAAGCTTTCAAGACTGTTGGTGACGTTTATGTACCTTCGCAATTACCGCCTATAGTGAAAATTTCCCGAAGTAATGACTTATTGACTGAGAAATTATCTCAAGACTTGCGGGTTTGCGCTATAAAAGCAGCTGAAACAGGTGAGCCTATGAAATGGACCGATGTCATGTAACTTAAAGTTAGGAAAGACAGACCAATGGAAATATTTTTCAAAACAAGTCACTTGCAAACAGAATATAAGGCACTGTCACTGAAACGACAGAAATTTCCATTGAAGGGAATTCAGTCTCAATTCTGCACCAGTAAAAGTTAGTAACAAGATACATGCAATTAAAGTCATTGTGTGAAGGAAATGCTCCAGTAATAAGAAATAAAGATTTTCTAAACTTTTACCTTCACCTTCATCATGTAGACAAGTCAAATGAACCAGAACGCATGCTTTTTGTTATATTTTTGATAATTTATTTAAGGTATTAACCTACAGAAGTAATACCTACTGTATTTATTTGTTATTTTATGTCAATATTTATTCCAATCCATACTTTCTTTTAACTGAATTTCGTCGTAACAGCTATATTAGCAGGCAGCGAACCAATTGTCAATTTCACGTGACGTATCCCTATCATGCATGCCCAATTAACATAAAATTTGCTGTTACTTTTTCAGATGTCCCCTTATTTTAGAGATATCTTTCTTTCATCCGTACGGCGCAGTTCTGTTCTGATGCAGCTTTCTTGTAGATGTATCTGAGGCACCAGACTGAATAAAAAGAGTAGGCAATAAAACTTCTTCTCATGAGCAGCAATTACGGTGTTCCCCGTAACGAATTGTCGCGCAGCCTGCCTCAAATATTAAAGTTTCTCGGTTTCGTAAAAGGCAATAAATTCCATACCAAGAAACAACTCATTTAATGCATCTCAGACCGTTACTAACCTCTTTTGTTCTTACAGTATGCTGTTGTTACACGCCATGTGTGTGTTTTTTTAAGTTTACATGAACAATAAAAAGTGAATTGCCAGTTCGACGAGTTTTAATGAATATTTGATGTGGAACGAACAGACGGTAGTTCTATCGGATACTCTCGTTTTCATGTAATTAGTCTTTTCAAATTGCGTTTCAATTAAGGAATTTTGTGCGACTTGTGTTACAAAAAAAAACTAGAGAAGTGTGTTTGAACATGGAGTAGCAACAACACCCTGAGTTGAAATAAATAAATGTATAATTCTGCTTATAAATTACATAAAATCTTGTCTCCAGACTGATTATGCAAAATTAGTTATAGCTTTTTATTTGATCAGAATGTAACATTAATGTTGCGATTAACTTGGGAAGCTGAGTCATTTCCTCAAAACAAACAAAAATGGGAGCAATTTTGAAAGTATTAAAAAAACTGAATGTTAAACAGTGAAATAGAAGAGGTTTGAGAAGTAACAGCTATACAAAAATATTGAATAGGAGCCATTCCATATAAAATAGTCTGAAAATAAAAAAAATTGTTGCCGACCTATTTTAGATTTTGGTGTAACTTTGAAAAACTCTACTCTAGGGTCCCAAATAACAAAATTTACACGAGTTTGATGTTTACAAGCGCTTGTTTCCGCCTATTTAAATAAAGACTTAAAAATTGCTATTTGTAAGCTTTATTAATTTTTGCTGTCAAATTTTTCTGTTTGAAGATATTTGAATGATCAAGACGGAATTCAGAGTGGGAAAGATAATAGTTTCAGTGTAAATGAAGATAATTGGCTCGGATGATCCCTTTGAATAATAGCAGCGTGTTGAAAATAAGTGTTTTTTAGTCATTTTTCGTGAATTTCAATTGACTCTAGCGTCTTAACTGTTGAGAGTTAAAAATTCATGCTCCGTGGGAATTAAGTATATATATCATAGACAAAATTTAGCCAAAGTTGACCTGAGTAGCCCACTCTTTATAGAAGAAAACTTAGCTTGAAGTTTTGAAATTTTAAAAAATCCCAATATTCAGGCTATGAAACGAGCGTGTGAGATAAAAATCTGATACTCACAGAATCTACTGTTCTTACCTTCAACTTTAAATGACTATATCACTTGTTTTGTTATTTTCATGTTTAGTGCATGTACGAGCCGTTTTTTTACAGCAAAAATCTGGAAGTTTTTACTAATGAATTAAAATTACTTACCATCAAAAATAATTATAAATTTGAAAAATATTTCAAGTTTTAATAAAGTTATGGATATTTAGGGTGTAAAATTATTTCTGGAAGTAATTATCATCGAAAATGACAGGAACTGTAAACAATTTTTCAACGAGAAAATTATTTTTTATTCAACTTTTCAAATCGACGGCATCGAATTACAAGAAAATATATAAATTGGAAAATGACAGAAATTAAATCATTAGTAATTTTATTAATACTTATGAACTCGAATTTACTTCTCGAATATACTTATATTGTTAATAACATAATGTATAATTAATAATATTGCTAATTTCTTTTTTTAATTTACGCATATTCGTACTTACTTTTAAATGCAATACAGTCAAATAACGGAAATAAGCTTACCTCTGCACGCATGCATAAAAATATATAAAAATTCTATAGATAAGACGGAATTTTTATAGAAAAAAAAAATAAGATAACAACTACTAGTTATTTAGAAGAAAAAAATTGAGTTGATTTTTGCTGTAAAAAAAACGGCTCGTACATGCACTAAACATGAAAATAACAAAACAAGTTCTGTGACTATCAGATTTTTATCTTGCAGGTCAACTTGTGGCTGAATTTTGTCTATGATATGTATACTTAATTCCCGCGGAGCATGAATTTTTAACTCTCAACAGTTAAGACGCTAGAGTCGATTGAAATTCACGAAAAATGACTAAAAAACACTCATTTTCAGCACGCTGCTATTATTCAAAGGGATCGTCCGAGCCAATTATCTTCATTTACACTGAAACTACTACCTTTCCAACTCTGAATTCTGTCTTGATCATTCAAACAGAAAAATTTGACAGCAAAAATTAATAAAGCTTAAAAATAGCAATTTTTAAGAGTCTTTATTTAAATAGGCGGAAACAAGCGCTTGTAATAATCAAACTCGTGTAAATTTTGTTGTTTGGGACCCTAGAGAAGAGATTTTCAAAGTTACACCAAAATCTAAAATGGGTCGGCTTTGCCAATTAGACGATTTCAAATGGAATGACCCATAGGTATTATCAAAATGAAGCATCTTGATTTTTTTTCAAAAAATGTACCCGTCAAAATCCAAATAAACGATAAAGCTAATAACTAATTGCTATAACTGTTCAGCAATTAAAGGTAGGTCGCCATATTTCTCGCCGTAAAATGATCAAATTTGTGATGTTTTTTAGGTATAAAAATCTAACAAAATAAAACACGTAGAACAAAAGTAATATAAAAAATAAAATTTTTGATGTCTTGTATATCCACTTTTACCATTTAAATTCTTCTGAAATAAAATAATAACTTAAAACCTGCTCACAATTTATAGCAGTCAACACAAAGAAATATACATGCAGCCCGTATATTTTTCCTATAAAATCGCGTGCCGCATATCTCTGAGAGCATACCTGATTACACAGCTTCTGCTGCAGTAAGTACGCATGCATAAGTATGCTGCAGCTTTTGATTGGTTGAGACGAATTGTCGGATCCACCTGTTCCATTTCCAGCGCTATCATGGGCGGGTATATCGTTCGGGCGGGAAAAATTTCGGATATATCTTTTCGCTAATTTAATTATGAATGTAATTAATTTTATTAGTGATTTTGTGTTCTTAAGAATGGAGCATAATTCAAGCTCTACAGCGTATTCTCAAAATCGTCCTAATTTAACAAGTAAGGAATATCGTATGATGACAAAAATATGAGTGTAAATAATGTTGAAATATATATTTCATTAACAAAATTGTACGCGGATAGCATATTTGTGCAAATAAAAAAGTAGTAAAGAAGTACAACTGAGAAAAGGAAAGTGGAAACTCGCGGAAGGAAGATGGTATTTTCGACAAAAAAAATCGATTGCTATACATATCCTACAAAATGAAACTTATTCCGTATAAATGAAATCGAAAAGAGTATACTGACAGAAAAAGACGAAATAGTGATATGGCGATGGAACTATTTAAAATAAAATCAGAATTTAGATCGAAGAATATATTAAATTTTGACGAAACATAGACGTATGAAGGTCATACGGAAAGCGGTACGATATGATATAATAAGTATTAATGTGTGATCGTTATAGTGACAGTGCCAGTAACCAATAGTAAATAGTGTGTTTGTATTCTAAAGCCTTTTGTTCTTTTGAATGCGGAATTCGTAAATATTTGCGCGATTTATTTAATGGTCTCTATTTGTATGAAATTCTGTCCACTACCTACAACATTTTCTATCATTTTCATCATGAAACTGCTGCGCTAGATTGTCAGAAGCTCAAAACAAATTTATTAACACCACATAATAATGAAAGGAGCAATAATATTTGTAGTGTTTGACAGTTTCGCAAATTTTGTCATAAGTTGAGATTTTCCCGCTATAAATAATTAAAACACAAGTTTAATATTCGTGCAAAAATCCGTGAATTTCGCGTCCATGAGGACAAAGCTTAAGTGTGATATTTGCGAAGTGCGCATCAGGTGTAAGTGGGTGATGGTGGGCAATCGCCGTTCAAAAGGACGGCATTCTAATTTGTAGCGAGGATGACACAGGTGGCACATTTAAAGTAAATTGTTAATGTGCTAGGTTCAGCCGACGTCAACTTATTTTTGATAGTTTTGTGTGCTTTAACTCTTCTCAAGTGGCAAGCTTAGGGAATCATGCCACCCGTATCTTCCGTACTCATCTTTGTGTTGTGAATTAGTCACTCTCTATTATTTTCGACCTTGAGTAATTGATAATACAAGATAAAAGTTAAAAACTTCTTATTATTTTTATTATCTAACGCCTCGAAATTGGCAAAAACTGTTATATCACTGGTTCTACTAAAAATAATGGATGTTATGTAATGCAATTGTTTTTGTCATTTTTGTATATTTTTTATATCTGATCGTCTTCAAATTTAGTACGCTTATGAAATGTTGCTTCTCGCACGCTTCGCCCGTCGCGCTTGTCTACAAGCTAGCGATTAGTCACTCTCTATAATTTTGGAAGTCTGGTATAACAAACCTTACTTTTAGTCCTAATGGAAAGGCAATCCTCATAACAAAAACTGATAAATTTGCATAAGCTAATATCTATGTTATCTTGTGGAATAAAAAAAGCGTTAGCTGCTAAGAATTTCTTCTGAGGGACGTTACTCTTCGGTAGTGAAGTTTATTATGAACAACTCGGCTTTTCTGAGGTCGTAATTCATGAAGAAGCAAATTTGAAGTATTCTGATTCCCACCATTCTGCGAAAATCATAAAAGAGGCTATTTAGGAGTTCGATAGGGAGGTTATTCTAAATCTCTCGATTTTGTTTTAGGTTTTACTTCTCCATATCCATCAGATTTCTCTTTTTTGTTCGCTATCAACAATCTTCAAGGAATGTATTTTTCATTTTCAAATGATCAGATTTCTTCAGACATGGAAAAGAAAAACTGTCAGAAAATTACATCTAGTCTATGGAAAAAAATGTTTTTTAGAAATTTAAAGAAGTCATTTTGAAAATTTGAGGTGAGGCCCACGTTTTTTTCAACTTTGTTTTGCAAACTGCAAAATCGTTCTCCTACTGAAGTTCTCTATATAGCCACAGTACATATATACTAAAGTTTGGTTTGGGTCCCATGTCTGATTATTAAGATATGATATACCTGAAATTTCCTCAGCCGCCACGGAAATATACCTATCATTGATTTGTTCGGAAATGATGTTTTTTGTTCTATTTAGTAGATAAAACTATAACCTAACTATATTGCATACAATAAAAGAAGGACATTGCGAAACCTTCTAATTCTAATAAGAATGAGAGGATCTCGGAAAATGTATACAATCAGTAAGTGGAAATTAAATTTTGTAATATTATTTTATAGCAGCTTTGTACTTTTCACACAGTTTTGATATATGTAGTATGAGCCTGGGATTAGGCTTCCCTTCATAAAAATTACCGAAAAAGTCAATTTTTTATTTCGTTTGCTTATTGGTCCTTAAGCAATAAATGGCTAATATACGCAATTAAACATTTATATGCAACATATACGTACAGTCTGTAGGTTATTATATTATTTCTCGGAATAACTAAACATAACCATTCGCTGTTATCTCTGAATACGAATCTATAATAAAGTGTAACGATACGGTAATTAAATATGTAGAATTATTTACGAGAAGAAATAATTTCTTCTCGTAAATAATTTCCATATCGTATCCTTGTACACTTTATAAAATAATTGCTTTATATAAGAAAATTGGCCCTCATAGTTTGCAATTAAAATGCATTAGCTTCATTTATTATCTTCCAGCATCCGTTCTGTTAAGATAAAATAGTGTACAAATACTTATGTTAGCCAAAGAAGAGTATATCTAATGATAACCACGGTTGGTAGGGTAATGATTACCTAATTTTTAATTTACAACGTTTTAGGTAGGTATTTATAATTGTTTAGTATTCATTATTTTTTTATGTTTAAGTTTAATATATATTATAATTAAGTAGGTAAATTGTTGGTTGCATTCAAATAGAACCCGCTATTTCTTTATATTTTTTGTTTTCTTTTTGTATAGTACTTTTTGCGCGATCTCGGCTTGCGACTACTATACTATATATATATATATATATATATATATATATATATATATATATATATATATATATATATATATATATATATATATATATATATATATATATATATATATATATATATATATATACTCATGTTACAGACGCTACCTAACGCGCTATACTAACGCTCGCTTAACTTTGCTTTGCAATTTTTAAAAATTGCCTTGTGTGTGCCGCTTGATTCCCGTTTCTGTGCTAGCCTGTGCTCTCCTGTATGGCATAGCTCTGACGAAGACTGAAGGCCCTCGCAAACCGTCACCAGTGGAAGTTCGGTAAGTCGCAAACTTCGCTTTTTTCAAATTTCAAATTTACGTACCCAGTTCCATTAAGCTAGAGCTGTGGAGAATTTGAGTAAAACAATAATGTAATCAATCTACATTTTAATTAATTGAGCGTTTTAAGATCTAAGGTGATATTTATTCCAGTGATTTTAAATTAATAAAAACATGAACTTGTACACAAATCAATATTCTTTGATTTTGAAAAATAGAATCGCGTGAGTTTATTTGGGGATATTATACAGAGTGCTTCTAAGAATCATACAATAACCACAAGGTGAAGGTGTAATTCAATGCGAGCTGTGATATTAGGCCATTGAGTAGTTCTTTCTTTAAATTCCACTTTTGCAAATATTGTAACCGTCGGAGACATTCGATGGTAGGAACAGTAGCCAGTGACCACTAGATGTACACACAGAAGAAAGTCACTATATTTCGGACGGTTGTCTAATTTCGGGCAGTTATACAGGATGTATAAGAACCGTCACAGAGCAGATGCATGTAGGGGGTCCCAAAATATTGCAATTTAACCAAACATACCTGCATACAAAGTTGCACACAGGTGCAAATTGGGGTGAAATATTTCGAAAGAAATTAATATCTCTGAATTACTTTAACTTGGAATAACCAAATTTGGTACTTACATGATTTAAATTTATTATTGGTTTTCGTTGACTATGAGTTCAAGTAAATTGAACCACTGCAAGGTGTTCATTAAGGGTGAGTCACTCCTAAAATTATACCAAACTTTTTTTCCATTGATCAAATCTAAAAAGAATGCTAATGTCACGGATTTCCCAATCTGAATTTTCTTACTCCCAGAAAAACAATCCGTTAATTAATTACTTCTTTATTAACTATACTCAGTACACTACTGAACACTAATTAGAACTCAACTAAACACTTATTTAATTAATCGTTATCTAAATCACTTTGATATCTCCAACTAAACACTTCAATTCAGACTGTAATACAAGACTTATACAAGACTAACTTAATCGGCCGTTTATTTTTCTTTTATAGACCCAACGAATATTCCAGGTATATTCTAGCATCTCTAGATCTATTTTCTAGCATCTCTCGAACGCTTCTCGTCGTTTCTCAAATTTTCTAGTCCCGTCTCGATCCACGGCATTTTGTTTGCTTAACAGAATCGTGTAGGGGCGATCGGGGCAATCTTAGCATTTCGCGATACCACAGTCGGCGGTTTGGGTGTGAGTGGGGCAAATTCCGTGACAATAATATCCTGCGCAGAATTTAATTTACAGTTTTGTTACTCTTGTTAAATTTAAACAAAAATTAAGGTTTTCAAGAAATGCTTTAAAGAAGATTGTAATAGTGTTTATTTGAGAAATGAAAAAGTAAGTAAGTAATAAAACTATAAAATCAAACCAAAATAGACTCTTCGCCGGAAATCGAAATTTCCTCTGTCTGATAAATGGCAATCATTTGTTATAACGTTAAATTTATTCGTAACACGATTCCACAAATCTTCTCGGTATTAAATTGGCAGGAATAAACAAAATTCTTTAATGTTATCCAAAGAAAATTATCACATTTGTTGAGGTCTGGGGATTGTGGTGGCCCGTTTTGAGAACACTTATTTCCTTGTCCTAACCATTTATTTTGAAAATGTTTCATCATGCATAAACCAAAACTCTAGTCTAAGTTGTCTGGTCTAATCAAATAGCGATCAATAATATCGGCCCAAACATGTTTGTTAAGCTCGCATTGAAAATTTCTAGAAGTTATTGCATCGGAATATTCATGAAAGAAAATTATTTTCTGCAATTAATATTAATAACTCTTGCACTTTTTGAATAATGGCAAGGATGTGGTAAATTACGTTTAAGAATTCGGTGTAAAGACGTTCTTGATAATCTAGTTTCTCGAGATTAGTACGTTTAGTACTTATTTTCGGTTCATCTTCAACTGTTTGGAATTTGTTTTCTTCATCTTGTACCCTTATTACACTAGGACGTTCTCGGATATTACTGAAAAACTTTCCTGTGTCTCAAGCCCATCTTCAACGTTAGAAAATGTTTCTCTATGGGAAATCACTCGATTTGCAAATCTCTTATAATATTCTTCCACACTTCTACAGTTTCCTTCACAGAAACCTAGCACAAGTAACATTTCAACTTGTTCGCTGAATGTAAATTTTCCAACCATTTTCAACCACAAATACAGAAATACAATAATTTTGTTACTGTTAATGATAACTGCTACTGACTTTTTGACCAATAATAAACCTAAATCATGTACCAAATGTTGTTATTCCAAGTTAATTCAGATATTAATTTATTTCGAAATATTTGGCCCCACTTTGAAAGCCACTTGTTATTAGTGATTGAACCACAAAAATAATACGGCAGTTCTTTCTCAATTCCAATTTTGATTTGGTCACTGTCGATTTTTTATTCTTTAAGCTCAAGTTCATCCTTAAGGGAAGATTTACCATAATTGAGAAGATAAAATAATCACAAGGTTCGAGAAACTTCATTTCGTACATGCTTTCAACAGTAGACTAGGCACAAAGCAGTACTTATAAGGGATTTAATAAATTATCTAGATAGTAGTCTTAAATCGTTTTGATAACACTACGTACACAGTACGCTTTTGGAAAGGGGTAGTATGCAAATTACAAGTATATTATAGCTACCCGGACAAAATACTACTAAGCTCTTAACTACTTTTTTATATATTCATTTAATTAAGGATCCACGTACTCCCCAAATGAGAAGAATGATGAAAGTCACATATTATGGCTGCAATGTATCCTAGCAAGTTTTACGGATATTGAACCACAACGGACATTCTGAATGCATGAGGCAGCTGAGATGCCGACTATGTCGATAATATAAGCAATTTTTATTAATGTAAATAAATATTTATAGCCAGCCGTATCCGATGCCCCACATGCAGCAGATTCACAATATGTAGGTAATCTATCTTGCATAACGAAATTTTATATAAAAACTTCCTAAACTTGTGGTTTTGAACAAGTCTGAATTTTAAAGAAGCAGGACTGAGTTCAACAATCCGAAATTGTGCCCAAAGACGCGTTTCTTGCGTTATCGATTCAATTATACATTATTCATGAGAAAACAAGAAATATTAAAGCCAGAATGTCACCTAATGCCATAAATATTAAATAATTTACTTTCATTATAAGATTCCACCGCATCTTTTAGCATTTGCTTACTCCATAAATTTTATGAAACTGTTAACAGTTGCATAGTTGGAAACGAAATAATTTTATGTAGTTATGAAAATCTAATTAAATATGCAAAATGTAATACATATTTTTTTCTATCGAAACTTTATAACAGCGGAGCTTTTTTAAATTATACCTAGGTCTGTAATGTGTGAATGAAACAGTAACTGAATTTTTTTTACTGTATTAGAAAGGTATTTTAAGCTAATATAAATCAAATATCCTACAATGCCTATCAATGAAGTCAGCAATCATATGTATGTTCTCTGATACCAAACATCTAGGTATGCTAATGAACAATTCCACAGACAAAGCTCTATTCAAAAATTATCTAAAGAAATTAATCTAATTTACTAACCTGCTTTAATGAAACATATGACTTCATTGATAGGAATTGTAGGATATTTGATGTATATTAGCTTAAAATACCTTTCCAATACAGTAAAAAATGTTACAAAAGGAATATATGGGTAGATATTGTGGGTGTAATTCAACGCAGGTTGGAGCTTTTGTCCACTGAGTAGTTAGTTTCACACAATATTATTAATACCTAAAAATATATAAAGTAACTGAATATGACTGAGCAAAAGAAAAAAAGGTAACTACCATTTATAACACAATAGAATATATTAATTATTTAATTTAAATGACAGTCCTTAATCTCTCAAATAGCTTTATTCACATAACTATTTTTTCCTAATTTTGACATATAAAGCAGCATATTTTGTCAAAACGTTCTACTTTATGTAACTAGTTTTCCAAGAATATCACCGGAAATTGTTTTTTTATTTTCTATAAAATTTTCAATATATTCTTCTGCTACAGAATTTGACTTCCAGTCGCCGTGTTGTTTTATTTTTAAAATATTGGCCCCATAAACTGCAAGTAAAGTGGCCGAAGATCTTCTGAAACAGTGCCCCGTGAATAATGCACAATTCGGCAAACCAATCATTTGAGCAATCATCTGACCAAAAGTATTAATTCCTGCTGGTTGTACACCACATTTACCATTTCTATATCTAACAAAGAATATATTGTTTAATATTTTCCGGGCGTAGGTTTCTATACTTTCTGATAATGTCAACGAAGTTTAGTCCTTCTATATCTCCGGAGGTGATTACAAATTCACGAATTACTCTAGTTTTTGTATTTGGAATATTTACTCGAAAATACGTCTCCTCATCTGTAACATCTTCCAACATGCACTGGCTATCCCCACAACCAACACAACCTAAATAAAAAAATGTGAATTAGTAAACTGACAACTAAATGAAGCAATTATTAGTTACTTTAGCCATTAAAAAATTATTGTCATCCACCTCCGTCAAAAACTTTGCAATATTTACTTTTGAAAAAACGTTTGATTTCTTAGCGTGGTATCCATCGGACTGCCTTTTCAAAAATGCTATCATGTTTTAATCTCTATACCTTTTTTTGACAGCCCAGTTCTCAATATGGAGAGTACTGTGTCCATAGCGTAGAAGCCTTCAAGTTCTTCTTACCTTCAAAATATGCCAATAGGACTTTCTCATTGACGTGTTTTACTTTCATCTGTTCACGCCATTTCTCAAATTTTTCATAAGCCAAGTCATATATCGCTTTGGATTTTTCAGGAATTAGTGAACATTTCTTGCCGCTTCTTCGATATCGCTCAGTATATCATCACAATCTGAATGTAAATCACACAGTTTTCTTAATAAATGGCAATTGTAACGATCAGCGCCACAGAATAGATCAGTGTCTATTAAATGTCAACCCAAATGACAAGAAAATTTAAACTGTCACTAACTTGTTATTTAAATTATACTTATAAATGATCAAAATTAAAAACTTGAATTTCCCATTTTTCGTCAAAATTAGAAAAAATCTTATATGTAATACGTCATGACTCTCTATTCGTGCGATATTTCGGGATCTCGCTTCGGTCGTCCCACAAACTTACACTCGGTACATAAAATCATACTTTTCATAATTGATTACATAAATAGCTATTGTGACATTTATATTTTCAACTTTTTCATATTGGAAATGGTAGTCCAATATAGATATTGTGAAGATTTCAGTAACAGTTGACAAATGCTGTCAACAGACTATTTTAAATATTATAATAATGTCAGTAATAGCTTACTGCTAAGCTGTTATTAAGAATTTAATAGTAAACTGTTGATGATAATAATTTAAATGAATCATTAATTATAAAGACGGAAGAAATGCGTACATGGTCGAAAATGTTTTAAAATAAAGTATCATGACTGTGCAACTTACAAGTAAATGAAGGTATAAGATTTCTGATGTGACAGTTGTATTCTTGTCATAGGCTAGTCAATGAATGACCGAAAAGGGAGTGTAGGGTGCATTGAAGGGGGAAAATATTGGATTGTATGTTTGAATGTATAAATTTTATTTTATAAAAACTAATAAGGATACAATGTAACAAATTAAAAATCTTAACAAATCAAAATTAACTGGGCCTGTTTCTCTTACGCCGGGGATGTCCTGCTTCTGGCTCCACCATCGATACCGATCGCAGCACGAATTTCACAGGAGGTAGTTCGTTTCTCAGCTAGAGCTTTCCTGGTGGACGGAATGTGCGTAATGCGTGCTCTTTGGAAGTGATACGAGATCTTGTTTTATATTTCAAAAATTAATCGTACGCGAAGGTGTTTCGAAAGCTTATTTTTGCAGGGAAATCGTCAGTATGCGAGGAGAATGGGTTGTGGAACACGTAAGCTTTGCTCTTTTCGTTTTGCTCGTGTGCTCTTTTTATGCCAAGATGTTTTTAGCAAATTTTTACGAAATCATGTTTGCTCTTCCGAAATATGGCGTAAGTAGAATCGCAGCCAGTGATTGTATATACGAAGAAAATGTCCTTGAATCCCAACTGTTGCACTAAGGTGGGGTAAACGTTGGTTTATACTTTTCCTCTACCAGGTTGTTGTGGTCAGGTGGCGTTTTTGCTGCATTTACTGACTGAATAGCTGTGCTTGCAATCAGCACGTCAGTATCATATGGTGCTCGATATGTTGTGATGCTGTTTTTCTGCAGTTAGAACTCAATAAGTTGATCAGCATATCTTTGTTCAGCTAGTTGGAAGAGTCACTGAAACTTCAGTTTCTATATCGAAGTTGATGACGATACATTTTTTCGCAGCATATTAGCTTAAATAGGTAGTTGTAATTCTCTAATAATGAAGATAACGAGTTTTCTTGAATTTTAGGGAGTTTATTTGAAAAGTCATTAATTTTAACCAACATATTCAAATTGCTGTAACTTCTGACCTATTGAAGATAAATTAGCATATGGATACACATTCTTCAATAAAATTTATCGCTTTAAAACATTTTCTTATGGGACTTGTGTAAAACAAAGACGTTTAATTTTTTTTAATTTTTTGGAACTACCGACTTTTAAGAGCAGATATTTCGAAACGGTGCTCTCATTTTCATGTAAATAATTTTTCGCTATAATGCACCATTTTCAAGTTATAAGCGAAAAAACAAAAAAATGGACCTTTCTACCCCCCTTTCTCTCTGAAGCGGATGAGCTAGGGGCAGGGAATTTTCATATGTTTAAGTTCTATCTACCCCAAATACATTCCCGCAGAAAATATTTTCCCTCTCTCAGTGCATGCTATAACTTACTTCTTTTTGCTTTTACTTGAATTCTAACTTCCGTACACTTTGAGAAGCGTTACCCCGATGTTCCCCGCAAAGCCCGATGTGTCTTGTTTGCGTATCAATGTGTACCAGGAATGATAGGCGTGGGTCACTGAAAATCATACAACATAAAACAATTTTTTACTTGTCCATTCCAAATTGTAAAAAGATCGAAAATAAGCTACCAAGTACTGGTGATGATGATTGAAAGATAACTTTGATTAAACAATATTTCAACAAAATCTTCTATTGTAGGTTCATGCAATGGTATTACAAAAAGTTTAATAATTAAAAGTTTCATACCACATTAATTCTTTTTTAAGCATGTTCTATAAAATGAACTACGAGAATAAAAGGAACATTTAGGTATTTTCCCCTAAATTACAAATATACAAATACTACTTAATATCTCTTCTCCAACTGTCCTCTAAAAAAATTGGTTGATTTTTTTGTAATTTTGGTATTTCGGTGTCGACTTCCATTGTACCTAGTTGTCCGCAGATGAACAATTTCCATTTTGGTTGCTACATCGTCGGTTTAAAGTTAGGCTTGGCGTTTCGAAGAGGCTCTAACTATCAGTAATACCGATCATTAATATAATATATTTATACTTATTGATCAATTAATAACCCAAAAATTGTTCAACAAAATTTAGCTATTGTCTGAAGCTATTTATTTATGGCATATTTTAGTTTTTCTTTAGTTTTATTGGGTTTTTGCCACACTTCTGAAAAAATAAAGATTAATTAAATACGCCCTTGCGCCAAAGGATCAGTCAAGGGTTATTTTTGAAACTGAGTTTGCCTAACCAAAAAATCTCACACTGAAAAAAGGAAATAAGTAAAAAAAATAACGAAAATCACATTACTATCGCGCACTTCCGTATTTTTAATGTTTCGAAAAACTCTCTGTTTTCGTTCTCAAAATAGTAGTAAAAATATTAAACGTATGCCAAGTTTAACAGTTTAAAATTTGTTTTTCTGTTTCTATAGAGATGTTAAATGATTTTTATTTTATTGTTACTTACTTCTTCTTGATACAACTGTAGCCAACAATGATCTATGTTTACTGAACAGTTTGACACACACTTATCTCCGTTCAACGAAATAATCGTGGTCTCTTTTAATTTTCTTTTTGTTGCGTTATCTTCCTTCTCCAAAATTTTTGCTGAACCCCGTTGAATCAAATTTTGGAGAAGGAAGATAACGCAACAAAAAGAAAATTAAAAGAGACCGCGATTATTTTGTTGAACGGATATAAGTGTGTGTCAAACTGTTCAGTAAACATCGATCATTGTTGGCTACAGTTGTATCAAGAAGAAGTAAGTAACAATAAAATAAAAATCATTTAACATATCTATCTGGAAGCAGATAAACCAATTTTAAACTGTCAAACTTGACATACATTTAATATTTTTACTACTATTTTGAGAACGAAAACAGAGAGTTTTTCGAAACGTCAAAAATACGGAAGTGCGCGATAGTGATGTGATTTAATTTTTATTTATCTGCTTTTTTCAGTGTGAGATTTTTTGGTTAGGCAAAGTTAGTTTCGAAAATAACCCTTGAATGATCCGTTTGGGGCAAGGGCGTATTTAATTAATCTTTATTTTTTTCAGAAGTGTGGCAAAAACCCAATAAAACTAAAGAAAAATTTAGGTACTCTTCTGCTGGTATTTCAAGAATGAAATGTAGCTGAATCCAATTGGTCTTGATGTTGATCTAGTGTACAAAGTCAAATACCACATGGCCGATTTAAAATTTAGACTTGGTGTTTCAAAGAGGATTTTCTTCAGAAAAAACTATGGAATTAGTAGTCATCTGATCAGTATTTAGATTTACAGATTAATCGACAAGGTGGAAATCAGCCCAAAAATTATTTAGGTAGTCTTCTGTTGGTATTTGGAGGAAGAAAGGGAGCTTAACACAATTGGTCTTGACATTGATCTAGTCTAAAAAGTCAAATATGCTAACATCTTTTCGATTAAGATTTATTCATTAGTAGTCTCGTACATTCGCAGATAATCTTAATGAGCGGCAATTTGAAATCCATTACATGAGGTAATTAATTGCCTTTAAATTGTATGTCTAATCCTGCATGCAAGCTAGCTTCACAATAACATGTTCCTAACGACTCTGCAATCCTAGATGCCTTCGACGGCAACCATCAGTGTATCCTTAATTAAACAATCGTTGAGAGATTTGTGATAACCCAGCATTGTAGTACAGAGGCTCCTGAGAAAGGACTTAAGTTATAGAGACGATACGTAAAGTAACATAAGCCAAAGACTTTACGTGAGTTGAAAACATTAGATATAAAGCCAGGTTATAATGCTTTTGAATTCACTTTCATTTATTGAATTGGAAGGTGCAAATATACACAAAGCGATTAAAATAAGTCAGCACTATTGCTGACTTCGAAATATATGATTGTTGATTAAGATGTAGGTTTCATTAAGAATCATTAATGATCGTTACATCTACATATATGAAATATGTAAAACCTTTAAAGTTTGAACACCTAATTCTATTTGTTTACATTGCATTTTACTAGCATACAGGTTATCAGGAAATAAAATATTACAATTTAGCTCTTTGCCTCTTTACGAAATTATAATATCGATATTACCTATTCCTTGTAAACTCCATTATGTCATCCAATGTCACAAGTAATTCTAAAATAAATTATTGAAATATTAGTTACTTTGATACAGTTCGCTTTGTGCCACTCTGAGTTTTTTTTTCAATTTTGTTATAATTGCAATAAGAAAAGCAAAAAAACTTCATTGTATAATAAAAAATGATGCCAATAAATTATAAAATAATACTTATATAGGTATTATATTTATATATTTTTAAATATTTCTACGTTGTTTTGGCACGGTAGTGACTTTTGTATTTTACCAATCTGTGGTTCTAAGATTTATGTTATAATTAATTTATAGCTCAAAAAGTTATCTTGATATATAATTTCATTATCGTTTAATCTCGATTTGCTTAGATTTTCTTTAAAAAGAGTTTTATATTTAGCTTGTTTCATCATGTTGTATTTATTTTTATTTTATTTAATACATCACCCAACATAAAATCCAATTGTAGGGTGAGTAAAACAACAAATAATAGAAAAGTTACCAATACAAAAAACGAGAAAAATGAATTACTAAACTAAAACTATGACATAAGTAATAAACAAATCAGATACAAAGGTAAAGGAAAGGACAAAAAAAAAACAAAAAGAGAGTTTACACTTGAAAAATATTCTTAATTTCATTAATACTGCAGGTAAATATATAAATTCTATTTAACAGATCGTCGCAAGTTTTAAATAAAGGGGAATATTTTAATAAATTTGATCTGGCCCTCGGCAAGTAAAACAAACGGCTACTACGTGTTGTCTGATTGGGTATTTGAAAATGGATTAATTACAAAAACTCTAGACAATCACACATTATGTAAAATTTATAAAGAAACGTGACCGAATGCATATTTCTACGTTGTTCCAGACTACACACTTTAAATCTATCAAGTAAGATGTCATGAGGAATACCTATCTGAGGATAAATTCCATCCTAGCGATATGAAAGTAACTTTAAAAATCGCCTATGAACATCTTCAATTTCAGATTGAAACACCTTATAGCCAGGATCCCACACAATGCTAGCTTACTCAAGTTTAGATCTAACAAGAGCATTGAAAAGTGTCATATATACTTGTATATCCGAAAAGCCATAGGACATTCTTGTTAGAAATCCTAGAGTTCTATAAGCAGACTGAACGATTTTGTCAATATGAATATTGAAACTTAATTTATTATCAAAATATACACCTAGATCTTTTACAGTTTCAGGACGGTTCAGGATAATGTCATTCATGTCGAATTACTTCCTTAGCTAACTCAAACCTATCAGTACTAAGGAAGAACCACTTAACAATCCATATTTCTTACTTATTGCTGTTTAGGTACAAGAAAACTTCAAGATGAGAAGATACCGCCGTTGCAATAAACAGAACTTATATTTTAATGGAATTAAAATAAATTGAGAAAAATATAGGGGAAAATCGAAAGGACGAGATTAAAAAGAAAAGTAACGATAATGATAACTTAATCGGTTATTTATATGGAAGGAAATGGCGAGGATGCTGGTGATAATATCTAGGAATACAATGACGCGATAAAACAAAATTTAATTGCATATTTACGCTGGAAAAAATATTTTCAAATCATTATGTAACCTCTTTTCAAGCTGTCACCAACCAACTCGTTGACCGTCTGAGTGCAACTTTACCAAATTTATTTTTTGCTAGTATTAGTCATAAATAACCTCGACTACGTACCATCTATTGCCATAATAATGACACTCTTAAAAGGAATTTAGTGATTTGTTTTAATTTGCTGACGTATTTGTAATAAACATCTACTTTGAACTTTTGGCATAAGTTTTTAATTGTTCCACTCACCAGTAGAGATCTAACGAAAAGTTCATCAAAAGTTGTTTTGAAGGATTGTCATGATTAATGCAAACTTATAGTTATGTATGTATCTCGATGAAGTCGAGGGAAGTGCAACCAGCAGTACAACCACAATACTAAAGTTAAAATAAATCTTAGATTTTGCCTACCACATGTACGCCGTAGGTTTTTCGTAATAGTAATAGTTTTCTTTCAGATCTGCTCAAATCTTGCTTTGGGATATCTGCATTCTGCAGTCGCCTTGAAATTGTTCTAGTCAAAAAAGTGACTTTCTAGCTTTGTGCGTGTGTATTTGAGGTTATATTTTGTATATGCGGGCGTTATTTAGTGTGTTGACCTTTTTATTTAATAAAATGAGGTGTGACGTTTTGATTATAAATTTTGTAATTCAAACAGGTAAATACCTCTGCTTTATTTTATTTCTTTTGAATGAAAGTTGCCTTCGGGAAGTGTGAAAGTTGTATTTAACCAAAATATTTTCCATGGAAAATTCAGCATGCTCCTTTAGTTTGTTGGATATTGTTGGTTTTGAACGATATACGATATACTGGGTTAACTATGATTAAGTACAAAAATTTTAATCACGTGCCTAGGGAGGCCCCAAAGACAATAAGAAAATTATTCCAGAATTTTAACTCGATATTTAAAATATGGGGCAAAACCCCTTTTCCTGCAAAAAGTCAGCGCCTGTGATAAGCGGAGACTTAGATGACTTAGATCCATAGATAAAGCTTACATCTGTCAACAATGTCAACTACCATGCGGCCATATTTTTGCAGCGTTTCTAAATGCAGAAACCATCAAAATTAACATTCTTATTAGTAATAATACCTGATAGATAGGTTAATCCAGTTAGCTACAGTATTTTGCATTCGTTTTTCATTACTTCGAAGACATTATAAATAAATTTGCGAATTTAAAAAACCGACGAATAGACTTGTTTTGTAAGTAGTTGAAAATTGGTTTTTATATTTTTTTATATTTTTTAGTGTTCTAAACACGTAGGAACAATTTTTTAAATTATTAGATGCTGAAACATATTTTTTTTTTCTATTATTTATATTGCAAATAATAATCGGAGTTCTGATGTTATTTAGTTTTAGTAGGGCTATTGGCGAAACCCTCCATAATAAAAAATGGTCAACGCGTCAAAGAATATTACCTCAGGGGAGACGTGTAAATTTATTCCTATTTAGGTATTATTATTTAGATATTATTTGGACCTCACCTCTTGCAGCTACCACGAGCCGCCACTGGTCTACTCTGACTCTATAAACGTCAAACGTGCGGCGGACAGGCCGCATAGTCGGCATTAAATAATGGTATAATATAATACCGACAAAAAATTTTTTTGCTTTATAAATAAATTTGAAATTTTTTTGGAGGGTGATTCCGTTAATTCTTAATTTTCTCTATCCCTTCTTAAAATATTTGCACTTAGTCGTAGTTAAAACCCTGTATACGTATTAGCGGACAATAGTCTATGAAAAAACACACACTTTTAGCCGTGATGTAGCAATGCAGATATGATTGTGATTGACTAAAGGTCGAGTATAATTTTTTTTTCGGTTTTCTGTCTTAGGCCTTCCCAATACGTATCACTCTGTATACATTGTGAAAAGTACTATTTTACTTGTATTTGTCTACTATTGTCATCTAGAACCAATCGGCAACAGTATTATTATAAAAGATTATATTCTGGAAATAATATGAAAAAGCTTTCCAAAACTCATGTTTAACAAATATCGGTAGTTAAGTAATCAATTATTATTACACTGAATAAAAATAGGCCAATAAAATTAGTTATGTTCTATAGTTGTATGTGTACTTGTGCACATTAGGAGAAAATTGTTTCTCCAAGATTATTGACATTTTATCAATAATACCTACTGCAACTGAGCTTTTTTTCGGTTGATTTTATTTGATCCAGCTACATGGGTAAACAAAGAACACATGCTTCCCTCGGAGATCTAACACATGGAATTTGTTTGGACATTTCTAAACTTGTCTTGGATGTGCACACTATATGCCCTTAAATCCCGACTAGAACTCTTATTTTTATGAGAAAATATAAAATGAATTACTGAAAGTTTGTCGATAAATTTTAAATTTTATATGAATAAGAAAGTAAAAGGGAAAATGGATATCCAGTTATAATATTTACTCCCAGAGGTTTTTCAAGATTTCCATATTCATATTTAGGTAACAAAAACTAAATATGTTTACCATGATTTTTGCCTATCACTGTATAATAAATAAATACACATACAAATTCAAATGACAGGGCTGAAAGGTAACGACAAATAAAAAAGAAACAATAAAAATATACAAATATAGACTTAATAGAAATAAACAAATAAATACAAAATATATAGTATGGTAAATATAATGATACAACAGACAAAAATTATTAAAAAGTATCTACAGCACTTAGCACTTATTGTATATTAAGAGATAAGGTTAATAAAGGCACATTATAATAAATCGTACTAACGTATGAATTTTGTAAAACATAAAATATACATTTCAGATTAAAATTTTTGCAAACTGAACATTATTTAGAAATAGCAGAGAAATATTACAAAGAAAACGTATTTGTAGATTTCATACTCTTCAGTAAACAATAAATAAAAAATTATATAAATGAATGTCATTAATGCTTATCACTAGCCTAAAACCATATGTTTATATTTCTGACTATTCTACTACAAAATTCACGTTGATTTATCACAGACATTCAAGAATATTTTCCTGCACATCATCTGTATAATTTTACTATTGTGTGCAGTTTTCTATTTCCATATGTCAATATGCATATCATTTAGCTGATATACAGTTCTGTGACATACACTAAGGCCGGAGGCACATTGCTCTGATCCCACGCCACGCCACGCAACCCTACGTGATTTGACATATGTACTTTGTGTGCACACTGTTACCACCTCTTGCGATGCCACGTTACATTACATTCAACAATTCCATCAATTTAGGGAATATTTCATATCGGAAAAAGGTCAAATCACAAATTGTGAGTTGAGGATGAATACATTTAAGTACTCTAATCGCTAGAGTCGTTAAAATGTATATTATTTCATTAACAATGTACTGTGAGAAACATTTCCTAAGCTTCTCCTCTCATAATTTGTTCTCTATAGCGCTTACTTTTTATACTATAAACATTCATGCTCGCAAATCTTTAAAATAACAAAATTTTGTCAATATTTTCATTCTTTGTCAATATATCATTCTATGCATGTGACATCATATTCACGTGCACACTGCTACCACACGACGTGATGAAAATTTAACAAGAGGGAATTTGCGAGACATTGGATGGCATGGTGTGGCGTGGCGTGGTGTAGCGTCAGAGCAGTGCACACAATATATAAAAATACATAAGAATACACGTTGGATCCTTCTGACGGTGTATCACATGGCGTGACATTAGAGCAATGTGCTCCCGGCTTAATATTGGTTCATTTCCAAAGGATTATTACCACACAATATATAACAACTCATTGTATTGAGTTGATTCTTAAGTCTGTAGTACAAAAGTGTTAAAGTTGTTTTAACATCACACTGTTATGTAATTAAACAAAACGAAAAGGAGTGTCAAGTAAGAAAACATTGGATATTTCTACATATCCTTTCTTTTGAATTAAAAAGCCACATTCGTCGCCAGTAATAACAAAAACGATCGATGCTGATGACGAGTTAAATGATGATGAATCAGAACAAATGTTACACTGATTTTTGTTGTTTATGTGGTTCTGCAATATTCGGTACCCAATGCTTAGACTTTCCTCATGTAATATAGTAAATGTCGTAATTTAAACTGATACAAGTTGTAATGAGCAATTTTCAGATTGACTGCCGTTGGCTTCATGAAAACATTCAAACGAAATTGTTTCCTGATCATGGACATTTGGTCACGTCAAAATGGTCTTGTTCGAAATAAAAAATCGCGCTGTGCGTTATCCACTCAGTTGTTTCAAACCAACATTTTTATCAAAAATAAACTTTATTGTGCAGGAGTTTGCGAGTTTATTCTGCATCAGAATATTAATGTTTACAAGAAAATTATTTCACTCATAGAGGAATTACAAATGTTCACAACTTTTACGAATATTCCGATGTAAACCCCTATACAATAACTTCGAGATTTTCAATAAGAATTTATGATAAATGTTTAGGTCGGTATTAGTGATCGTTATTTGACTGGACCAGTTATTCTGCTATATCGATTAAATGGCGAATGTTATATGGAATTTTTGTAAAATACTCTTTCTGAGTTAGTCGAAGATTTACAGTTGCAACTTAAACTAGTTTTGATTTATGCATGACGAGACAGTGCCTTATTTTAGTGGTACTATTAGAGACTTGAATTTTATTCCAAATAAATGGAGGAGGAAATAATTATTGTCCTCAAAATTGGTCACCATGAGCGCCAGACCTCAGCAAATGTGCATATTTTCTTTGAGAAACATTGAAGGATTTTGTTTATTCCTTAGAAAATATAAAATGAACTGCCAATTGAATCCCCTGAAGATTTGTGGAATCGTATTAGAAATAAATAACGTTATAATAAACGATCATCATATAATAGACAGTGAGTTTCTATATTCGGCGAAGAGTAAATTTATGTTTCAGAAAAAATGGCGCACATTTTGAACAATTTCTTTAGTTTTAATTTTTATTTTATAGTTTTATTACTGTCAAATTTTAAAGACAAATCCTACTACTGACATTTTGATTTCTTCTAATAAAAGCTATTAAAATCTTGTCTTAATTAATACATTTTTTCTTGAAAACTTTAAAGTTTTTTTAAATATAACAAGTGAAAAGGTGTTTTAAATTAAATTCTGTGCGGGATATTACTATTTTTTCTAAATTCGATCAATGGAAAAAAATTGGTGTAATGTTAGGGGTGACTCGTACTTAATGAGCAACTACGTAGTGTTTTAGTTTACTTGAATTTATAGCCAAAGAATACCAATAATAAGTCATGTACCAAATTTGATTATTCCAAGTTAAAGTAATTCAGAGATATTATTATTTTTCGAAATATTTGGCCTATAGCTAAAAGCTGTAGGCCTATAATCCCACCTGTGTGCAGCTTTGTATATAGGTATTGTTACGGGTTTTGTACCTCAACTTCTTTTACAAGAAAAAAAAACAATCCGTTAATTATTCACAGATCTTTATTAAACACTGTGTACACCACCTAATTAATCTCTATCTAAATCGCTCTGAATCTCTAGCTGATCGCACCGAAATATCAAAAAAAACTCACTCGGTGCGCTTATTCTTGTTATACAGGGTGTCCCAGTGTAAGTGTACAAAAAATTACCAGGGGGTAGACCAGACCAAAATAAGAGTAAAATTCTAAAAAAAAAATTTCTGATGCCCGTCTAGCGAGTTACAGGGGTGTTATTTTGAAAAAAAAAAAAATAAAAATGTTCCCCAATAACTTAAAAACCATTTCGTAGATTTAGGTAATTTTTGGGTGACGTGTACATCAATTAAAGATCATTAAAATTACATGGTGTTTGTTTTAATCCGACACCAGTGGTGGCCTAGGCTTAGTATTTCTTATGATTTTGTCTTCATAACTTTTGCATATCCTACCTTTACGTGAATTGAGTAAGTTCTCCTTAATCAGCGACCATTTCTGAACAAAAAGGTGCTCTTGTTACACAGCTCTAAAATCAACCATTTTCAAGTAAATTGAGTCCAAAGTACCGACTGCATTAATTTAAGCAGAAAAATACATGCAAATATTTTATTTGTTGTCATCTAGTAAGTAAACTGAACTAAAGATAAAATTAAAATAATGTACCTATTTATAACATGAAATTGAATTACGTTAGCAAAATAACAAGATTAACAATAATTATTTCAATAAATGTTCGAAGTGCTGTCCATTTACATGCATGCTCGGTATCGTTTTACCAAGGATTTGTAAATTCTTTGTAAGTCAACGGCTTCTATTGTTTCTATTTGCTCGGCGGCGACATTAATTTTTTGAAGTAACTTTTCCCTCGTGTTACTCTCTTTAGTATTCTAAGTATTTTCTAGTAGCTCTGGATCTCATTCTATAGCGGCTCGCGAATATTCCTGGAGCGCTTCGCGAATATTCCTGATGCGCCTCGATCGACGGCGTTATTATTTATCAGGTTACTAGCGTGGGCGATCGGGACAAATCTGGGGTGTCATGAATCCAACAGCCACTAAATTGGGTACAATCGGTGGCAAATCCTGTGACAGCATGTTTGGTTAAATTGAAATATTTTGAGACACCCCTACATGCGCCTGCTCTGTCGGTTCTTAAGCTAACTGCTGTATCCGTACACATGTATGAATACAGTATCTAGTACCTACACTTTATTTCAGTTCACCCAAGAACAAACACCAAGTACCATGTATTCAGTGCTTTCAAAAAGTAACGAATAAATTAATTATTTTTTAAATTGAGAAGTTTTCGAAAAAAATTCCTTGGCACGTCGATTTTGTTTTTAAAAAAGGCACTTTTTGACATACGACCCACATTGTGACGTCATCGTTGTTCGAGATATGACGTCATCGACAATTTTTTTAAATAGCAACCCCCAGTTTTGACCATGCCATTTGAAAGAGCGTGTCATTCTACATACATATATCAAGAAAAATTATGGTGTTACATAACAAAAATTTCAAGAAAATAATGTTTGAAGATTTTAAAATTTAATTTTCCCAAAACTGAAATTGATAATGATTATGTAAAAAATCGCCTAAATTAAATGTTGTGCACCGTTGGTTGCCTGACAGTAGCCAAGACGATTAATAAATTCTTTTTGGACATTATCAATAACTTCAGGAGGTATACGATGTATATCGTGACGAATTATTGCTTTTAAATATTCTAAATTAATCGGTTTAGTAACGTATACTTTGCTTTTCAAGTAACCCCCTTAAGAAATAATCTAGGAGTGTCAAATCAGGCGATCTGGCTGGCCACTCAATCGGCCCCCTTCTCCCTATCCAACGATTCGGGAACAGCTCATCTAAATAAGCACCTAACAGGTGTTGCATAATGGGGAGGTGCACAGTATTGTAAAAATTAAATTTTAAATCTTCAAACATTATTTTCTTGAAATTTTTGTTATGTAACATCATAATTTTTCATGATGTATGTATGTAGAATGACACGCTCTTTCAAATGGTATGGTCTAAATTGGGGGTTGATATTTACAAAAATTGTCGATGACGTCATACCTCGAACAACGATGACGTCACAAATATGGGTCGTATGTCTAAAAGTGCCTTTTTTAAAAACAAAATCGACGTGCTAGAGGATTCTTTCGAAAACTTTTCAATTTCAAAAATAATGAATTTATTCGTTACTTTTCGAAAGTACTGTATACCGTAACTACCAGATCTGATTTTGGAAATATTCTATTCCTAATCGATAATTTTTTCGATGTTTTCAAAAATACAGTTAAGTCAGCACAGTCTTTACTGCATTTTAACACTTACCTGCGCTTCTACTCGGAGGAGCAGCGCTGATGGTTTTATCGGCATCCAATATCTTAACTCCTCTATTGAACTCAAAGGAAAGCATATTTTGGAAATGCTCGTTTTTTCTATTTATTTTTTTTTGCAACTAATTTACGCTATCTTTGTATACATTTACAAAACTAAAATTGATTTTCAAAACATTTGTGTCATGAAATCCAAAAAACGCTCTTATTAAAATCACTCATCAACCCAAAATTTAAATTGTGTTTGCTACGAAAATAGCGGTTCCAATGAATAATTGACTTGATAGAAAAAAGCGAAGGCAACTAATTTTTATATAACTGATTAACGAGGTGATAATCATGAATTATTATTTTTAGTAATCAGTTACATAGAAATCAAATTATTAATAATCCTAAAACAATTATCTGTAATCTTCATTCATTAATTTGTAGATAATTGAGATTAATTTGTAACGATCATAAATAATGTGCTTGTACAAGTATTTTGTAAAATTATTTAGTTAATCCAAGTTAATTGTTAATTAATTGATAATGCAGGTTTTTGAAAATTCTGAATGTAGGCATGCCATTGTTATAAACTTTATTTTATTCAAGATGTAAAGATAAGTGTTATTGATTTTTGACATTGAAATCGTCACTTTAAATATTATCAATAACATGTCATTTCCGTATGCACTTTTAACGCCAAAAAATTGCTATAACCTAAAATTAGAAAATATATCAGTCACTTCAAAAGATTTAATGCATATAAACTGTATTTTTCATTCAGAAACAATATTGTTGTACCTCCTTCACAACTTGTATACAGGGTGTTTTCATCACTGTACAATTAATTTTAAATGAAAATATAGTTGCGGCAAGAATTCAAACGACTTACGTCATATGAACAAATGAAGAGTTCATTACATTTTTATAAAATATTTAAGAAACTGTTATCGTATCAGCTACACTTGTAGAGAGGATAGGCATCTTCTCTGCAGGTATGGTACAGTGGAAAAACGTCGGCGTAGGTCAATGTGAGAGATTGATACTGATCGGCGTTTGATCATCCCCTTAATTAATGAGGCTTTCCAGGTTTCCCTCATTCCTCCACTGAATGATGGTTAGGTTAGAACGTAAATCGTCTCTCTAGTGGGAATTTGTTCTCGTTATTTCGTCACTCTATAAAATAAACTTTGGTATTTCGTATATTCCAAACTATTGTAATAATTATATGTTTAGAAATAATGAAATAGGGCTAGAGAGGTAACAGCAAAATGGAAACAAAATTCAAAAATGACGATAGTGAAGTTAGCTTTAGAACGTAAACGGGAACAAAGTCTCAGCACTGGGCGCATATGCGGTGTAGTTAATAATAAGTCTCTGACTGAGGGATAGAAATATTATTTCAGATTGTTGTTTATTTCAGTAAGACATTGACGATTTTATATACTTGCCATTTTGACAGCAGCAGAAAACGCATTTTTTGTAAAAAAATTTCACTTTGAAATTACATAAAATTTTTAATTTAATATTTTAATTGACAACAACAGAACAACAATGGCGATTTCAATGGGAGCAGTTTATATACAGTATCTTTCTCTTAGTACGCATTTCGGAGGCCAGGTTGTCATGATAACGTAGCTGTCAAAATGACATTTACAAAAAGTCGATTAGTTCGACAAAATATTTATGAAAAACTGAGCATTTCTTATGAAAATTTGCACAGTTGAAGATTGTTAACATCATCATTTTGTAACACACGCGTCTTTTAAAAATGCTACTGCAAAGAATGGCTATTTACAGTTGTAAAGAACAATATAAAAATTATTATTTTAAATAGAATCTAATTATTTTCTGAAATGATAGAAGTTATGTTCTAATTAATTATTCTACGTAGTAAAAGAATTCCAAAGGTGGAAAAGTACGTTTGTGGAATGGTTAAAATATAACCTAGCATTAAATGATTCATATTTGTAATGTCACATGAACATAAATTGTATAATAATTATGCAAAACATATACATAACTCATAGTTGCATTCTGCTACTGGAAGAAACGTGGAGCAAAAGTCCAATAAATTAGCCCAGTTAATTAAGCACATGTAAAGGTATGTGGAAAATGCGAGTCTCATTACATACGGCTGGCAAATAAATTGTTCAACAATTCAAAATTAGGTACGTACGAAGAAACTGTAAACATTTACAAATTACTACAAACACAAATAGGAACCGGCGCCCGGCGCTATTTATTTTCCGCTTATTCGTATCGAAAACATTTTATTTTTATGAAAATAAGTGAGTGATCCGACTTTCTTTAACACGACTAAGTGGGAATTTTTAAAAAGCATTTCAATGTCTGAACTTATTAATATTCTTTTAATGCAGCCGGTAGTTAAGTTTTATATTTAACTGACATTACTGACACCAAGTCTAAACGAAAGTGAATGCATGTAACCGTATGTTTTATGTGACATTTATTAACTACAGTAAAAATGCATGCAATAAAATGTAGGAATTGGAAACAAGAAGCCGTAGATTTCTTTATTTGAAATTCCTTAAAGAAATTATATTTGCGGTTTAAACTACAGGTTTGTCAATGGATATAATACATATTGTTCACTAGAGGATAGAACTAAATAACGTTTTACATAAATGTGTACCAGTCAAGCAATTTTTGTTTTAATTTGGTACATTAATAATGGTAACAACATATTTCTACGAAATGAAATAGACATTTGACAAAATTGGAAGAGAATAAAAAAAATTCTTAAATGTAAACCGTTTGATTAAAAAGTTATATTTTTCATTGCATAATCCAAAAAAATATTTAATAAAAAGCAATGGTAAACAATATTCAATGCTATTATTATTATCTGAGTTACTTCGAGAGATGTCACCAAATTAAATACATTAAATATACAGAGTGCACTAAAAAAAAAACCACTATCAAACTTGGATGGACTATTCTGTAGCACAAAACAAGAAAACAGTTTATATAAACATATAAAAATAAATAAATAATAAATGACACATAAATTAAATGCATATCAGCATATCTTGGAATGTAAACTCCATAATTACGACACCAAAACACGGCTACTGTTACTCTTACTTACTTTCTTTGACGGTAAAACAATATCAAATATCTGACACATATTTCCAAGTTGCTTTTGTTTTGAATTAGTGGTTACGCCAATTTGATAATTTTTAAAAAATTTTGGTTAAATCTCAATAACCAAGCATTTATGGAGGACATGTGTTGTACGAGTATAAACCTATTTTCTTGTCCCGTGCTCTAGAATATTTCCTCCAAGTTTGATGGTGATTTTTCCAACACCGAGCAAGACAGTATTTGCCGCAAATAATTTCCGAGCGCGTGTTGATTGATGTTGATTAAACCTATGAAAAGACTATCTAGAACGAAATGAACTCAACTTTCTACACGCGACACTAACGCATCATTTGAATACAAGTTTTATTAAAAAATCACCATGAAACTATAAAAAATAGAAATTCCGACTAACAGCAACAACGCACTCAGAGACTGACTATGTGTAGTGGCTGTACTTTGTCAGAATGGAATGACAAATATATAACATACTTTAGTTGTTTGCTATATGTTTTCCAGCTGTGTAATTCAATGCTGGTCGGGGCATTAGCTCGCAGAGTAGGTAGTTGTTCCTGAAAATCCATATTTGCAAAATATGGTTATTGCCAAATCACGATAAAGGTCGAAAGCTTACAATGGTGTCTACTGCGATGTAGAACGTTTCATGCTTGTGGCTTTCCAGGCTGTCATGGAGTAGCCGCTAGATGTAACTTTGCTGCACCGAGTACTCATCATCCCTTTTGTCGGATGAGACAGACTTAAAACAGGGTTATTCGTCGGTTACCTTACCTATGGCATACACTGATATGGTTCTATACTGATAAGAGCTAATAAGCTCGAACCCAGTAATGTCTGGTGGGATGTTAACGAGTAACATTAGCTGTTTGCTATAGGTTTCCCAGGAGTAGCTCATTGCATAGCCCGCAGAGTAGTTGTTTCTTGTTTGCAAACTAAATAATATATTTAACAAATCTTATATTACCTTGGTACAAACAAGTGTATAATTCCATTTAAATTATGATTATATTACCATATGGTATCTATGTTAGAATTCATTAATTTATTTATGTCAAGCATTCATGTAAATCTGGAAATTGTTGTAGAAATGAAAATATGGCAACTGTTGAAACTGAATCTCCGTAAGAAACCTTCTAGCCCACAATAAATCCAAATGAAGTAAAGTGAAGTTCTCTGGTTACTTCAATCATAATTATTAATATATCGATGTTTACCCTACAACTTTATTGCAACATATATTTTGTTATAAACAGATGTGATTATTTTAATAAAATTAATGTTTCTTATATTAAAAAAAGAACGTTTTTTTTTCAGAATGTGTTAAACTACTCGTATCAACAAGAATTTTATTTATATCCTTAAATTTTATTTTTTGTAGTATAATATTTTATTATTATAAATAGACATAGACAAAGTAAACATAATTAAAATGTAAGTTGCCGCACTCAGCGCAGCGCCTTTGAAAAAGCGAGTTACCAAGGCGAACCTTCAAACGGTCCGAGGATTGGCGTATACGAGGTTTGAACTAAACATTTTTGAAGAAAAAAATGGTACGCCACTGCCTTTTCTAAAAACTAAAATTATTTTTAAAATCTCCATTTATTTTACAGCAAATTCGGTCCCTAGACTTACTCTCGTACGACGCACCATTTTCACGTAAAAAATAAAACCAAAAAAAGTTTTTCCTCAAGTCTTTGGCAACGATTTTAAAACATTTTTTACATCAAACAATGCTCCTTAATGATTAATAGGTATGTACAAAATTTTATAAAAATATTTGGACTGATAAGAAAATTATAATAAAAAAAGTAAATTTTTTCTTAAAACTATAACACCCTGTAGCTCAAAAATTAAGATGTTTAGGACATGTGTTGATATTAAGTTTTTTTCTTAAAATGACCCAAAGATTCACATCCTTAAGTATCGGCATTCAATTAATAAACACCCTATATATAAAAAAAGTCTGGAAAATCTGATATATGTTTATATATTATTATTTAAGGAATCCAGAGTTACCAATAATAAGAGTACCAAATTAAAAACAATAATAGGTAATTAAAAAAATACTAATTTGGTGGTTTGTAACACTATTAAGGTCGCCGTATTTCTCGCCGTAAAATTGTCAAATTTATGGTGTTTTTTAGGTACAAAAATCTCGAAAAATAGGACACGTTGAGCAAAAGTAATCATCAAAAATAAAATTATTGATGTTTTGTTTATCCACTTATACTATTTAAATTTTTCTTAAATAATGGAATAACTTTTAAAAGGCATTTGCAAGACACACAGAATATATTCTATATTCATCTTAACATTTCTTTTCATATAATTATAAACAGAAGTGATCAATTTTATATGCACACCTATTTAAGTTTATGTTATAACAGTATTTACATCTACAGTTGAATTTCAAGAAATTACGTATTTTAAACAACTTCTGTACCTAAAAATTTGTTGGATAGACCGCTCTCTGTCGGTATATATTGTTTTACTTCGATAACTTTGAATATTCGCAGGTGGCCTGAGACAACATTCATGTCATCTGCTCAACTTTACATTATCCAATTCTTAGCTATCTAAAGTTACTTGTATTTTCAGAAAACGCTATTTCAAGAATACCGCGCCCTTTATATCGAGTTTCTCAGTCTCCGGACACCGTATATAACATATTTTAATTCACTGCTTCATTTATCTTGATCTTCAGCAGTAAGAGCTATGCTGGGATCACAGATGTGGGTAGAATCTGTCCCAATTTTTGTTACTTTGTACGATCCAGTTATTTTCTGAAATAAACTTTAGAAAACCAGGGAATTGCTGATGCCTTTAATTCGGTTTCAGTATGTATGGTGCGTTGCAGAGAAGAACCCTATTTCAGCAAGAGCCCGAAAAACGCAAACGTTGTTCTGGGAAAATCGATTACGCTGCCTTGTGAAGTCACACCAAACAACGGCATCAAGTACTATTGGCAACTGAACGGTGAGTGATCCAATGGATAAAATTCTCTATAATTTTATTTCTTTCTCAACTAAAGCATTTACTACATGTATATTATTGTATATAAAAAAATCATGGGAGTGTCAGGGAAATAAGCGTACATAGAACTGTTTGATCAATAAATTGAATTAACAAGTGTTTGGCTCTCATGGATTAATTATAAGTTTCTATTTAGTAAATTTTATATAAAAGTACAATATCAGTGGAAATAGCTTTCTAGGTGTTAAGTTTGATTCAAATTAATTCTAAAAAATTTTCTAAATTCTCATCAAAGGAAATTGTATCTGTATACTGTTTAATATCAAATGTCTAATGCCAAAGAATTTAAGTAAAAACACATATTATGTACACTCATCGCAACATAAAGTTTTCCAGTCCAAATCAGTATCACATTTTATTTAAATTATTCCGGCTTAACTGCTGGCTCGTCACATATGTGCCTAGACAAAAACAATTATTGACACGACCTAATCATTGGTGCCTCTCAGAACTCATATTAATAGTCAACCAGCTCACCCCTTTAAAAGTAGTATACGTGTTACGTTAGAAATAATTATGCTGGGGCCACTATACATACAGTAATTGAAATATCTTGGCCTGTCCTACATTTATGTTCGGGGCATTCAATAATTTGTGTCGTTCATAAATTTTCATTGACAACAAATACCACTGGACGGTGGTTGTCAACTAAATAATGTATAATATTATTAAAAGTGTAGGTAAACATTATACAGTTTGCTATCAACAACGCTCGACAATGCAAATGCGACTTTTACATGTGAGCTATGTTTTTCAGAATTCTTGAAATTGTATGTCATATATGTTTCTCTCTATAATTTCCTCAAGATGAAACTAACCCTTGTGATTCGAATGTGGAGTATACATATTATTATAGTTTTAAAACAATAGAATACTGGTTCTGATACATAATATCAAGTTACTCGTCTCTAACATTCTTTATTTTTCACTTTGGCGTACGTATCTTTTCAAATTTCGTATAGTGTTAAGCCCAGAGCTCCTCTATAAAGTATTTGTCCAAGTCTTCTCTGTCTCATCAGAATCCTGATTTTATGCTGCTCTATTGAATTCCGTGTACTCGTCATTTTGTCCTCAAATGCTAGCTCTTCAGTGTTTCTGGTTTCGAAATTATACATGCCTCATATGTTTCTGTCAATAATTTCTTTTAGATGAAACTAATCCTTCTGATTAAAATCAAGAATAGATAGGTATATTATAGTTCTAGAACAACAAGTGTTCTAGTAAGTCGGATGTACTGATTTCGGTACATAGTTTGACAACATTTTAGTTCTTGACTATGCCGTACGAATTTTTACAAATTTCATGTAGTGCTAAGTGCATATATCTCTCTTTTTCACCAGAATCCTGATCAGGATCTATTGAATTCATTGTATCCCTCGTTTTCTCATCAAATTCCTTCTTTCTTCACTACTGTTTCTGATTTCAAAATTATGTATGTGTCATATGTTTCTCTCAGTTATTTCCTCTAGATGCAACTAACTCTTGTGATTAGAAATGAAGTTATTATCGTCTAACATGTAAGTTCTTAATTCTCTTAGTTGTTCTCATGCTATCGTGTATTCCGGTTTGCCCTTACCTTTCCGCATATAGACCAATCAAAATGTTGCTCTTGCAGCTGATTTTAGGCTACATTTATCCTAAGTTATTATCATTCACTTATATTTCATTAAAACTATAATACCATCATTATTTTCAGGCGTCTCTGTGAGGCAAATTAATTTTTTGGAAACTAACTTCATGTAAAAGATGTTACAGTCATGTGGAACACACTTTAACCTATATAATAGCCCTTTATTACAATTTGATTAATTGTAGTAAATGTAAACGTACAATCATAGAGCTGCTGTTGAGATATGCTTACAGTTCCAATATAAATCACGAGATTATCTAGAAACCAAAGTAGTTGATATAGACAATATCATATAAAGCCATTAAGGAACATACATATTACATATCTTATAGATTATAGATTTTTCCACTAAAGTCAAATATGAGGGTGAGCATTTTAGGTAGAAACCCCTGAAACATCTTAAGGAAAATTACTTATGAGTTTGCATAAAATTATAAAAGAACTTTTTTTTGGAAAACTATCAAATACAATTTTATTATATCATTTAAAATTTTTACACATAGCACTGATCGTTCAATTGATATACTGATAAAGCATCCTTTTAAAATCATTAAAATTGGTTTCCATAATTCCATGTTTGCCTAATATATGTGAGAGTGAAAACAGTTGCAGACATATTTAATCCCATATAAGCCTTAAGCTTTACTGAAAATTATTCTCAATGCTAACTGCCGCAGTGGTTTATATAAAACGCGGTAATGAATAGAAAAAAACTGATTAGATAAAAGGTGCAAATATTTTTATAGCAGAGATTTATTATACACATTAAATAATCTAACGACAAATTGATTGCGTCGATTCGGAGACTTCAATAACAAAATAAAAAAATTCTAGATAGAAAACAACGGGGTTTATTTTTATCAAGAAGAATTTGAGTCTATATTTTGAATAAAAGTTTTGTTAAGGATATAGGTACAGTCATCATGCGAAAATATCGTATTGTTTTTGAAGACAAATAAGAACCACTTGTTTATCAATTTTTACAATTTCCCCTCGAATTTCCCTTATTGAAGGAAAAAAATCCTGCACATTGCATTCCCTAGAAATATTGCTTGTTTCTTATGGAATGTTCTCTACATATTAATGCATTCTGTATATATTAGGTATCATATTCACAAACTTAGAGATTCCATAAAACATTTTATGCACATAAAGCCGCAAAAACTTAAAAATTAATAATTAGAAAACACGTTTTCAGTCTGTCTTCCTTCAAAACTGCCCTACTATTGTTTCCTAGAAAATGATTTGAACGGACAGTATGTCAATATAAAAAGTGATAAATAACTGTAAAAATGTCCATTCCACTCCTAAAAATTAAAAAAACGACTTTCAAAAGCTAATGGTGAGCTTACTTCGACATCAAAAATAGATAATGCTTAAATGTTCAAGGGAACCTATTGCTAGAAAAAAATTATAGATTACTGCCAAAAAATGCAAAAACTGATACTATAGTACATTAAGTAAGTGGGGAAATATTAATTGCACCCCTAAATCTATATAAACTGCCTTTAAATAGCTTAAAATAGATAATCATTATTTATTGTTGTAAAATTAGTTTAGAATGAAAAAAATGCTTAGATAACTTTCAAAGTTCATTTATACTATTGCGACCTGAAAAATGGGCGCAAGGATAAATTGCCATCGTATTGTTTTTGAAGACAAATAAGAGCAACTTGTTTATCAATTTTTACAATTTCCCCTCGAATTTCCCTTATCAAAGGAAAAAATCCTGCACATTGCATTCCCTAGAAATATTGCTTGTTTCTTATGGAATGTTCTCTATATTTTAATGCATTCTGTATATGTTAGGTATCATATTCACAAACTTAGAGATTCCATAAAACATTTTATGCACATAAAGCCGCAAAAACTTAAAAATTAATAATTAGAAAACACGTTTTCAGTCTGTCTTCCTTCAAAACTGCCCTACTATTGTTTCCTAGAAATCTTAGGAACAAAATAAATCATTACGTCTGTCTAATTAGATCAGAATCCAATCGATGGAAATTAAATTTGTTAGTTTTGACCATTTCTGGACAATATTTCCTTTTTCCTGAGAAGAAAGCGTGTGTAGAAGAAAAATAATTTGTCAATAATTGTTTATATAAGGTAAGGGTTTGTGACTTACTATTAGATCAGTGTAAAATATACTATGGAATTCCAAAGTTTTTACATTTGTATGCGGACCTTATACATGGGGATACTACGATTTATAAGAAGTACAAAGTTGCTTAAATTACAGAAATAGCAAAGCTGTTTGATGGTGCTCATTTAGTTTTCTTGTAACTTTCATAGATCAGTCGATTGTTTTGCTCTCTTTAAATTAAGTTTGTAACTGCATTCTGTAAAAATGTAATGTTAAAGAAATCTGAGTGAAGTATCTGAGATCAATAATTATTACTCAGTACATTTTGGCTTAAGGGCGCCGTATTCTTGAAATAGTATTTTGTACAAATACAAGTAATTTTAGACATTTAAGAACTGAATAATAGTTTAGCTAATATCAAGAATGTTATCTCATGCCACCTGCGAATATTGAAAGGTAACGAAGTAAAATCAATAAATAATGTCAGAAAGCGATCTATCCAGCAATTTTTTATATACTGAAATCTTTCAAAATACGTATTTTTTTTAATTCAACTATAGATACAAAAAAACATTGTTATAATATAAACTTACATAGTTCTGCACAAGATTGTTCACTTTTGTTTCTAAGTTTGTAAAATTATTTGTTAAAATGTGGGGTTAGAATAGCGAAATAATGTGTGTCATACAAATGCATTTTAAAATTTATTATATTAGTTGAGGAGAGTTTAAATAGTAAAGGTGGATAAACAAAACATCAGTAATTTTATTTTTGTTATTACTTTTGCTCTACGTGTTTTACGTTTAGAGATTTTAGTACCTAAAAACACTACAAATTTGATCATTTTACGGCGAGAAATACGGCGACCTTAATATTGAACATTTTAACAAAGCCACGATGATATAAATATGTACTTAAAACTGATTAAATACATTGGTATATAAATGTAGATTATATAAATAAATATAACATGATTTATATTTAATAAATTTGTACCGAAATTTAAATACCTTCATATTATTTACCATTACGATACGGCTCTGATGAATTCTTTATAAAATCAAAATTTCCAATATCATATAGAAATCGCTGAAGTAGCTTAATTGTCATTTAATACTGATTTTTACAACTAAACTATTTTATAAGTGGCATCCATTTCAACACAACGCTGAAAATCATTGTGGCGGATAAAATATTACAAATTTAGCCGGTTTCCTAATATTGATAGAATCACTTTTTATATTGACTGTTCAAATCATTTTCAAGCATTTTTTTCATTTTACACGAATTTTATAACAATAATTAATGATTATCCATTTAAAGCTATTTAAGGGTAGTTTACATAGGTTTAGGGGTAGTAGCGACATCTCCCCAGCTATCTGACGTATTTCTGTTCCATTTCTAATGTTAATTAACAATAATCAATTGATTTTTTTATGATTTATGCGTTCCCCCGGATAAGTCAAAATTCGGCTATTTTTAACATTGACCTTTCTACACCCTTAGCTTCCTTAAATAAATCACTGTGTATAGAAATGAGAATCATAATTTTTGTTAAACAAATCTTTTACTTGCTAGTTTAACCTTTATCAGTACAAATGAAGTAGATAAATGCGTTATATTACATAAGTGTGTCATTTTTCATTGTTCATAATTTTGTTACGTACATTTATGAAATTAACTCTACCAAGAATTTAATATCACTAGGAATTCCGCTGTCCCAGTAAACTTGATATATATTTTCATTAAATGTACCTAAGTGTTGTGCTATTCCCGTCCAATGAAAAACAAACAAATGCGCGCTTGTCCTTGATCTGTTCAGCGCACCGCATATTTCTTTGTTTTGCTTTCGTCGGGAATCCGTCCTAATAAAGAGTGACCGCTCTGTTGACAGGCATGAAAATACCGAACACGACTCGCCGCTATCAGCAGGGCAGCAACTTGCACATAACCCGCGTTGACCGAGAACGAGACTCAGGCCAATTCACTTGCATCGCCGAGGACGTCACCGGAGAGTCCAGCCCGATCACCAGCTCCGCGGCGTCCATTAACATACAATGTGAGTATAACAACGTTTCTCAGTGTTTCAGTATTTGTGACCCAATTTCCCAAGTAACAATTTTAGTTTTTTAATAATCTACAGGATTTTCAAAAGAACTGTTTATAAATCCATTAATAAGTCTATATTTCTGCGACAGTAACCTTAAGAGTAATAAATATAAAAAGGTGTTAAAGAATAATGATCTTTAGAAGTTTAAACCAATTTAAAACTTATCCTACTGAAGAACAACTTATGATGTTGTTTATACTCGAGGTCCAAAATAATAGAGCTTCATTCACATCGTCTAGATGAGTACGAGAGGTAAGGATTGTAGGGGACAAGATTTCATAGGTGTTCAACTTGAGGAGGGTTCAAATTACCAAAAATAGGTTGACGTTGAGTGAACCTAATACTTTAATAGATTGATTTAAAAAGTTTGTACTAATTTAAGCTGAAAAGTTTATATTTTTTGCACCCTAGCTTGGCAATTATTTCTTTTTTTTCTCCATGCTTTAGAAATGTTTTCTAAAGTTGCGTCCAGAGTCCAGACCAAAATGACGAGCAAATATTCTTTCATATGTGCCTGTGAGCAACAGCAGACTTAGATTAGCTCTCGCCTACTCGTTCTCGCTCATTTGATCTGGACGCAGCATACCATACCAGATGACAACGGAAAGTGGGAACACGCTGCAACTTTTTTATGACAGCTGATAAAAATTTGTTTGATCGGAAATGACTGTAAAATTATATTTTTAAATGGGACACCCTGTATTTTTTGACATCAGCGGATCAGACATTTTTTTTGGAATCAGCGGATCATTTTACGTATGGTGGGACCAACTTTCTGACACATTTTCTGGATGTAAGTAATTTTGTTTAATTTTTAAAAATTAAGCTAGAAGGCCGCGACTGGCAGAAATTGTTTTCTTTTTTGACGATTTTAAAAATTGTTGTACCACAAAATTCAGAAAAAAATCCATTGTTAAAAAATCAATAGGGCCTACCCTCTTTACGTTTGAAAAAAAATGAGTTTTTAAGGAAATACAATAAATCGAAATTTTTAGTGTTAATAACTAGAAAAATGTATAAAAATATTCAAATTTAGAATTTTTCCCATAATTACAAACAAAAAGGAAAACAATTTCTGTCAAATTGGTTCTACCATACATAAAATGATCCGCCGATTCCAGTTAAAAAATACAGGGTGTCCTATTTAAACATATACGGTCATTTCCGGTCAAACCAGATATGTCATGAAATCCGAAATGACCTCAAAGAATTCATGGCACCATCTAGTATAAACCTGCCCAATTTCAAATTTTTATCAGCAGTCATAAAAAAGTTACAGCGTCTTCCCACTTTCCATTGTCACCCTGTATAAGGTGTGATAAAAATGTAACGGAAAATTTATAATATCTTGGGTTGTATTAGTCCGATATTTTCGTTGTTGTGTTGGTAAACGTGTTTGAAAAGTATCTATACATTATTAGCCATATCGGTTGTTTAGTCTGTTATCATCTGCCACAAAGGTTACATGTGTGCGATTATTTATTATTATTATTTTTTAATGAACCAGAAAATTTTCTTTTGAGATTTGGTATAAGAATGGAATAAAATGTAACAATGTTTCAGAAATGTGTAGATATTGCTTTTGGTGAATCTGCTATAAGCAAAACAATACTTTACGAGTGGTATATGCGTTTCCAAAAAGGCTGTGAAAACGTGGAAGATGATGATCGCCCGATATGTGTCAGCACATCAACAACTGATGAAAATCTAAAAATAGTAATAGAAGTGATTATGAACAATCACCGCGATTCACAATTAGAGTCTCTGATGATGTTGGCATATCAATTGGCTTATGCCATGATGTGTTGGGTACGAAGACTGCTCAAGATGTGCTCAAAATAGGCATCAAATATAGTTTTTTAGTTTGGTTAAAAATGATAATTAGTCGCACCAGTTTTGTAGCTACATTAATCGAAGAAAACATTAAATTTCTAGATATTGCCATTCTTGGTGAACTACAGTTGCATATTATAAATAGAGATTTTTAGTGTGGAATTTAGTTTGTACATTAGCCTGTTTTGAATAATGATATCACTGCAGATTATATGCTAATCCACAACTGTAACTCACTTGATCATAAAAAATTGAAAATGTTTGATTCTCTCTCAATTTTATTGTCAAGTTGTCAGTCGAGTTCACTCGTAAAAAAAACCGTAAACACTTGGATTATTTAAATTACAGTAAATGTTACAAAAATGTGCTAAAACTTATAATAACTATAGCAGTCTAGATTAACTAATTATACTATCCCGAAAGTCGTTGATATTTACTGATCCCTTGAATTATTTTTCAATATCAGACTGTAATCATTTAATATTAAATAAATTTTAGATCGCCTGCATTTTACATCTTTTCTTTTACTACTCATATTCACAATAAACAAACACATCTGTTCACAACTCTGTCATCAAGTTCAATTTATTCTTTGTGAAACAGTTGTAGTTAGAATGAAGCCATCGGCCATCAAGTGCTGCCAACGCTGCCAACTGTATTCTTTGGTTCTGCTTCCAATACTCGTTGCATTCATCAACGCCGTTCGATATAACATCGATTCCATTGCTAAAAGCCGAATATACGCAGCGGCAGGCGGCGTTTGAATGCCTGTTAATTAATTAGATGGAAGGAATGGTTGTGCGATATAGCAATTGTCCCGAACAATTGCGTTTCAGGTGGAAATTTTAAATTAAAACTTCAAAGTACCGTGTCTGGCAAACAGCCATGTACTACGCGGACGAGTATTGTAAATAAGTGTGTATAAAATGAGAGCTTTCATTATTTTTTATTAGTTTCATTAAAATTGGAAGGGGGCAGGCGAGGTAGTGTGCTTTTATTGATTTTGTGATAGAAATAGGATTTTACATTTGTTAGTGAAATAATAGCTTTGTTTGGTGGATCAGTTCAGAACATGTAGATAGTTAAAATAATATTAACTAGTACGAACGTCGTAGCGTCCTTGGCAGTGATGTATGATGTATAGTATATAACTTTCTGCCAAAGATGAAATACTGCATAACTGTTGTTATGCTACATATATGCACTATATAATAACGAAGTAACTATGCATGCAACTTCAATTGAATATGATAGAAAGCTGTATGGTGGAGCAACTGGATATATTTACTAAATGATCTAAATGAATTACGAATTATGTTTTGTTATAGAGGAAGAATAATTTGCAATAATTAAAATGTATGAACTTAAACATTTAAATTTGACATTGAACAAGAAATTGGAGGTAAACGGTCTCAAGAGGGTTGAATTTTTCAAATAGTTTATTTAGTTTTGGGATTGCCAAAATTGTTATCTCGAATCTTAAATTGTAAACGACATTTACGAACAACTTCTAGGCATTCTGAATTGATGTACCGAAGACAACTAATGTTTGATTTGTACAAATATTGATAACATTACACTTTAACTTAAGGTTTCTGCTTGGAATTCTGGGTATGACATTCATATAAACAGTTTGGGAACCATTCAGAGAATATATTAAATATCTTGCCGTAGTTTTAAACTTGATGCTACATATCCTCCTCGTAGGATTCCATAGTTAGATCTTGCATGAATACAGTTGTGTTAAAATGTCACTTTCCTGACCTATTCCACTCGTTGTTAGCCCACAGTAAGGGGATGAAATAATACACCCCTTGTACGTTTATTGTCAGAAACCCACTCACACCCAAATCGACGACTGTGGTACCGCGAATTACTAAGATTGCCCCGATCGCCCCTACACGATTCTGTTAAACAAACAAAATTCCGTGGATCGAGACGGGACTAGAAAATTTAAGAAACGACAAGAAGCGTTCGAGAGATGCTAGAAAATAGATCTAGAGATGCTAGAATATACCTGGAATATTCGTTGGGTCTATAAAAGAAAAATAAACGGCCGATTAAGTTAGTCTTGTATAAGTTTTGTATTACAGTCTGAATTGAAGTGTTTAGTTGGAGATATCAAAGTGATTTAGATAGCGATTAATTAATAAGTGTTTAGTTGAGTTCTAATTAGTGTTCAGTAGTGTACTGAGTATAGTAAATAAAGAAGTAATTAATTAACGGATTGTTTTTCTGGAAGTAAGAAAATTCGGACTGGGAAATCCGTGACAATATGTTATAGTTTTCGTGCAAAAAAAAATAAGCCAACATCTCAACCCAATAATTATCCTGACTCCTGTCATTTTAGCTGTCAGTCGTTATTACCCGGTTATTTAACTGCTTTTTGTTATTCTTAGCTGGTGTTTTGATACTTAAAAACATGGAAACTTGATTTTAGCACTTTTAAACAGTTGTAACTTCTTAGGGAATTCTAAAATTATTATTTTTGACATGAAACACCCCCTCCAAAATCGACTAAAGATTTCACTGATTCAATTTGCTCAACTATTTTCGGCACCCTGTATATTACTGTATATTTTAATGAAACGTTGTTTCGAAAATATGTATACATTGCGCCAGAGGTAGCATCGATAAGAAAATGGAACAAATATAAGGAACATTACACTTCATGGACGTTATTCATTTTATCAAAAAAATTTAATGCCAGTTCAACACTTTCAGTTTTTATTGGTGTTCTTAGTCAGTGCCCTTTTCGGTAGCCGAATTTAACGGGGGTCATTTACAGCTTGTTTGTTATAAAAAGTCCATTAAGAGACTCAACACACATGTTGTGAATTAAAAATAACCCTAAAATTTCAGTAGAAGCGACAAGCATCTTAATGTTGAGTAAGTTTATGAATGGTGCCGATTGTTATGACTCTGGTTTCCTGTCAAAATATATCGTTTATTTTTAGTTTATATGTGTTTCCTTTGCTTTGTACACAAAAACGAATCTAAATAAAGCGTAAATTTTTGTGTATAAAAAAAAAATGAGTTGTAGGCACCGTCGGCTCAGCTACTATTTGCAATCTGCCGTACATCCGTCGAGTGTCGTCTTCATGTAAAACAAAAACAACACAACAAATCAGACCTTTCATGCGGTTTTTTACGGCTTGCTTTCATTTTATGGATGCAAACAACTAAACAGGAGGATTTACGCTGTCTACACAATTCATACATCCATTTTAACAGAAATTCACTAGGATTTATGTTAATGTTAACTTAATTATTCTTTTACGTATATGCAGTGTTTCTCCTGTCCACCATGAACACCAGTACCTATAGAATGGTTTCACTTATTTAACAGCGGTGTGGTCCTATTCGTTGACCACTAGATTTGAAATCCTGATTTTAAATTTGCTAACAGATGTAACAAATGTAACTATGTTAAAATAAGTACGCGAATCTACAGTGCGTCTACTTTAATTTGTGTACAAATCCGTAAAACCTTTATTCTTCAAGATAATCAAAAACATTTTTTTTAATTTTAAATGACATCGAAAACTGCTTCCTCTTACCCTACCACGGCATTTATAAAAATAATCATAGCAGGCCTTGGATCGCTATCTTAAACGTCGTGATAGGATTAGAAGTAACGGTTTTCGATGACGTTTAAATAAAAAAATATATTTGTTGCGTTATTTTGAAAAATAAAATTATTACGAATTTTTACAAAAATGAAACTTTAAGAACGTGTAGAAGAAAACGCTTTGTATAGTTTTTGTTCAAATTTCACACATAGGAGTTTTGTGGGGTCCTGATTAATACCACCTTATCAGATTTTAAATAGAAAAATCATAGCAGGTCTTGGATCGCCATGTTAAATGCCGTGGTAGGGTCAGAGGAAGCGGTTTTCGATGTCATTTAAAATGAAAAAAAAAATTTGATTGTCTTGAACAATAAAGTTTTTACCGATTTGTACATAAATAAAAGTAGACACCCTTATGTTCATATGAAGTTTCTCTTCGTAAAATTTAATTTATTTTGTAATTTTAATTATTATGTAATTCTCTTGGTGATGAAATAGTGTCGAATTCTGTGCGATGGTATTCAATTATTAAATTAACCACTTATTTATGTATTCAATACATAACATAGTGCCCGATAATTATAGAAGAGGATTATACAAGACAATTAAAAAGAAAAGTATACTCGCGACAAGAATTCAGACGACTTACGTCATACGAACAAATGAATAATTTATCATATTTTTATCAAAATATTTAAGAAACTGCAAGTGATAGTAATAAAACTATATACTACACTAAAAGTTTGCATTATATATTGCACTAAATTGCAAAAAATGATTGTTTTTAACGCGACCAAATATCGAAAATTACGTTGACAATAAAAACAAATGTGGAGCGTCAACCGTGACGTAAGACGTCTGAATTCTTGACGCGAGTTATATAATAATTATCAGCAGTAATATAGGGGGTAATATATTTACCGGATATAGAGCAAGGGCGTATATTAGGGTTAAAACTATAATGACATGACCTTTATATAAAGTCGAAACAACTACTGAGCAGATATTCACATCCAAAAATGGGCTTAATGTTTTGAAAACCTTGAATATTTTTAAAGATTTTTAAAGACATTAGAGAAGTGAAATTTAGTACATTATTTTGGTTCATCGGTCTTGGACATATAGTAATTAATCAGAACTCCGAAAGGATTATATCGGGGGTGTCTTACCCTTAATATATGTACATTTCTTCATCCAACCCATTCCTAATTTAGCAACTTGATTTAATATTAAATTTTATTAAGCAATTTTCTTTACTATTGCATTTTTACCGACATGTTTAAAAGAAGTAGAAGATTAATATCTCAAAACAGTAGTCAAAAATTAATTATCAAAATCAAAATGATTACCTCTAATACATAACTTTACTCGTTGGTGGAAAGTGAAATATGCTTGATCTAATAATTAATTATGCGATTTCACAAATCCGCTTGACTTTCCACTGCTGATGAATAAATAAAATCTTTCAAGGAGTCCATAGAAATAAATCGCATTTACTGAGATTGGCAGGTCAATTTGAGTGGGTGGATTAATTGTATGTGAATTCATATCATAAAGTCAGTACCGGCGTTAGGCAAGTGTGAACGGTGCACAGCACACGGCCCCGCACCGGCAGGTTGTTTGAAGCCAAGATCCTACAAACTCAAGTGTGAGGTCACTGGTATTTGAATCCAAAATGTCAAATATTGTTTGCTAACAAATTAAATAGTTTCGGTTACGTTTTGGTTATTTAACTGCTGTTGAGAATACATATTTTTATGTCAAATCTCAAATTATGTTGCGATATAATTCTGGAGCACTATTTATATTGTGGATACTTGAAAAACCAAAATGAAAAAAGGAAACTGGCGAATCTATTACTTTCTATAGTGTTTAAGAACCGTAATTAATAAGAGAGCGGAATGGAAAGTGCTAAGATGCAATCGAAAAGATATTTTTCATCTAGATAACCAAAGAATTTGCAGTAAGCATTTTCATATAGAAGAATTTAAAAAATATATGTTGCAGAAGAAAAATGAACGCACCTTCAAAGAAATTATAACCTACAGGTATAAATTCGTGCTGTTGCTATTGTATACTGCTATTACATTAGATCAATCATTTCAGCAATTTTTTGCCTTAATCTGAAGTCTACAAATCGCACAGTTGCTCTGTGAAGACTATTCCATCACTACCAGTACACAGACACTCCAAAACACCATGCGCAAAAAGAAAGTAAATTAACTTTAGCAACATATATCCACACAGAAATTATAAAAACTACTGAAAATTTAAATATAACTAACACCGAGTTGGATGGTGAAAATTAAAATAAATACCATCGACGTCATCCCATCCCAAAAATATGGCAAAACTATTGGCTGAAAGTTTGTAGGTAATCTCCTCTGTTTAGGGATCTTGGTTTGAAGCAACGTTCTGCAATAGTTTGGCGTTCGTGTGCTTTCGTTGATCGTTTCATCACTCATTAGTACACAATACATTAGTAATGCAATGCAATTTTTTTTGTTCTACTTCAGGCTGGTATTTAATATTTAAAAATGTATATTTTTTTAAAATAGTAATATTTATTACTACGGAAGATTTTATTTTCTTAGCTATTATATATAATATTTACTTTTGATATTTGTTTTTTATATTTATATCTTTTGTATACATGAACTGATAACGCAGTTTATTTTTAATTTTGTTATGTGATGCAGAGTTTCCTTTCCAATAAATCATTTGCAAATCAGCCCCGCAATTTACTTTGCACCAGGCCCCGCAAAAGTTAGAACCGGCCCTGCATAAAGTATTCATAATAATTATGAAGCTTTGTAATACATCTGCGTGTAAAATAATTCTCAACTCTACTATGTATTTTTTTTTGTATATACCACGTGACAAAAACAGGTAAACAGCTATTATATGTTTATTAGATTTTAATAAATTTTGGAACATAGGTTCAGAGACACTTACTTATTTATTGAATGGTTACAACAAGGTCAGCGAACGTACTGCAAAAATTAGTTCAATAGTGTTTTGACAATCCATGATTCCTAATACACCCATTGATACGCCTGGGCTCGGATTTAATAAGGTTATCGATACATTGTTGGGATATTTAATTCTATGTTATCTAAACTTCATGAGTAAGAGCTGCAAGTCTTTGACAGGTTTCGCAAATCATATCCCACACATTTTCAATAGGAGACAGATCATGCGATCTTGGTGGCCAAGGTAAATGGCTGATCCATAAAAGCTATTGTTAGTCTGTCAACATGAAGTCTAGCATTCTGCCTGGAAATTGGCGTTTCGAATGGTGTGAATGACATATGGCTCCACCAGTTGCTGGATGTAGCGTTATGTTGCCTACGTTTCACGATAGTACCCCATACCATAACACCTACTGTGTGATGGAGATGACACTCTCTTTTAAATTGTGGATCGTGTCTTTCACCACGTCGCCTTCTCACCTTTGTACAACCATCATGCATCTTCAGGCAGAAACGGGAACTGTCACTAAAGATCACCTGATTCCATTCTTGGTCCCACTGAATCTTCTCTACACCATTGCAAGCAGTTAGTATAACATAAAGTTATTAGTATAAGAATCTGTCAGTTGTCAAATGAAATTTATATATATTTAGGGGTAAACCATCCTGATTTATTCCTTCCAGAGTTTTAATTTAGCTCTAATTACTATCAGTTAAGGATAACACCATTGGTGTTATAAGCTTCGCCATCTGTATCTAATGATAATATCTCGGCATTTGTTTATGTTATGTCGTTTTAAAAGTATTTGAGTCAAGTAAATTTTTGGGTTGGAATATCTTTGGGGAGACTTTGTTTAAAGGTAAGTTATCACCCTATTTTTTTTACCCAAAAGTTTGGTCCAGAAGCAAACTAAAATTTCCAGTGACTGAGTTGAAGGCAGTTCCAATGAAGTCCAGCCTTGCGAAATTACATTGTCCACACTTTCTTTCTCGTTTCTTCTTTTCTTAAGTCATAGCAAAGTTTACAAATTATAACAAGTTGGATCACTCTGCCTTCGTACCTTTCATGTGTACAGAACAAAGACCACTTGCCGACATTCTGTAAAACCGCGGTACGAGATAATGTATTGAAATAGTTGGCAAAACTACACCTGCTGAAACCTGCCAGGTCTTGGGGTGTAGAACGATGGAAGAATGGAAATATCTGTTGTAACTGTGTAAATCTAGTTATGTTTTGATCATACAGGGTGATATCTATACGCACAAACTTAGGAATGTATAGCTGAAGTTAAACTATAGAGAATAGTGAACAAAAATGTAGTAAAATATTTTTAGTTTCGGAAATGAAAGAGGAGTGCTCCTGTATTCTTTGATAAAAGTAAATGATTCGATATTCTTTGTATTGATATTTATACTTGTCTGGTTTAGTCATTGACATTGTTTGTACCAACTTTTAAAACATTTTTTGTTAGATGATAAAATTCAAATGTAGTGAAAGTGGTTAACTTGCCTCACTCGGTACGGCGGCAGTTCGCAGTGCTTTAGATATTTGCACAGCTGTTTTTTTTTCAGGTGCCGAAAAAGTGTAACATACCGCCCGCTTTGTCGCTTATTGTACGTGTTGTTTGAACTTATTAATCTGAATAAATGGTATTCTGTTCGAAATTTAAGCGAAAGCGGTTTTTTGAAATAAATATCTCAATCTTCACTTGAAACCGATCGAGTTTCGTGGTAATGGAAACGAAAATAAACAGCGCTGTCACTTCCAATTTATCTTATATTAAAATACATAATTGTAAGAAGATAAATAAATCTAATATTGACTGACATGTTCATAGCGCAGATAAAAGCGGCGTTTCTTATCTAAACACCGGAAAATATCATAAAAAAACGTCGGGCCATGTTGAGCCTGAGCTATTAGGGATGCATTATCAATAGAAAAATTCACACAATGGGTCTGGAAGTATGGGGAAAGCTGGCAGAACAGCAAAAATAATATCGGCATCGACAGTCAAGCACAGTCAAATTGAATTCATTCACAAAATTGTGTTTGCATACCCGTTCTCCCGTTCAGTAATGGAATATGTTTATCTAGATATGAGGCAGACTGCGGAGTAAGAGACAATGGTAATGGGATCTGCTTGCACATAGTGAAGATTTACTAAAAGCTTTTAATTAAGTTGAAAGAGATGAAAAATCCCATTTAACTGGTTCTGCTGTTGGAAGGGGGAGATTCTACTGCGGATTAAAAACTAAAACAAACACACGAAATTAATCACATTTTCTGTAGATTCAAATTACGTACACTTAAAAAAAACGTATCATTTTTATAATATTCATGATGTTCCTTTTATTTGATAGCATTCTGTAGAATTACGCTGTTCTTTGCAGTTTGTAACGGAAATTTGGAAGAATATATTTCGTTAAACTTTTGTTTATATTTCTAAAGTAGGGTAAAGTGGGCCAGTGTAAAGTATAGACATATACGAATGGTTTAACAAGAATTTTAGTGAGATATTATACAGAGTTTTCACAAAATTATTACTTTTTCAAAAAATTATATTTGTCCGAAGCTGCCCCACTATGGGGTGTATTCTTCATTAATTTTCTCGAGAACAAGACCTACATAGCACAGTGTTCGTTTTTTCGTCGTAAACTTTACAAGCAAATAGTCTCCCATAGATATTTCTTCATCATCTAGTAATTCCACATTTTCTAAGTCTAAGTCAGACATAGGTATTAGCTCTTGATTTTTTCTTAAGATTTGTAGGTAAATCAACGTCTGAATCTGATGACGATCTTTCGTCCTCATTTTGTTTCTTTGTCTTTTCTTTTGTTTTATTATTTGTCTTTTATTTGGATTTTCTTCTCTGATTTTTTCTCTTAATATCATTTCATCATTTTGTATTTTCTGTTGTTTTTAATTGAATTTTCTTCTTTGCTTTTTTCGGTCAATATCGTAATCTTTCTCTTAGCATTGCTTTTCTCCAATTTCAGAAGTCTAGCATTTTCTAATTCCTCAATCCTGTCTTTTCCGGGGTGCTTCTATAGATTCTCGATTTCCCTAATTTTGATCTTTTGTTCGTCTTTATAGCGCAGGCTTTGGGAAAGGGATAGTTTAATGGTTATTGAAGATATAATATTGATTTTGGATTTAGTGACCTCATTGAATATTTGTTCTAATATTCCTTTTACCATTATTAATATTTCTTTGTTTCTGTTCCGTTCTACAGAAGTGGAATGGAAGGAAAAATTTGACACTTCGGGATTTGGGCGATCTGTTGAGTATGCTCCACTAAAATCTTCATCAGCGAAAATCATTGCATTAATTGGCCACAATCCTGTACAGCGAAAGCTACTAGTAATATTTTTGGGGGTGAAACTTTGCAGGTAGGGTTCAGCAGTCAGCTTAGCTATGTTGTATATAGTAATCGGTTTACCTGTGTTAGTTATTATGTAGTCGTTGAATGATTGCTTGCATTTGGCTTTGAAAGGTCCATAAATTCCTATGTCTAGAGGTTGCATACGGTGAGTACAATGTGGTGGGAAGGAGAGCATAATTATTCCATTGGCTTTTGCAAAATTTATGGCTGCTAGAGAGGTGTGGGTCTCATGGTTGTCTATTAGTAATAAAATTGGATCTTCTGGGTTACTATGGGCATGTTCTTTAATGTGCTCTAATAATTTTACGAAAAGTGTTGAAGACATCCAACCTGATTTTTCAGCACAGCCTATAGCTCCTTCAGCGGCACCGTACATGAACTGTTCCTTCATTCGAATTCTTGGGAAAATATACATTGGGGGAATCGCAGAACCAACCGCCGCAATTATTCCACACATTGTGACCAATGTGCCTCTTTCAGCCGAGACACATTGACCTACACCCCTTGAACCAGTCTCCGCTATAACTAGGAGCTTGGAGCACAGTTTGAATGTCCGTTTCATCCGTATTCCAAATGCGATGGGGTGCAAATTTGTACTCATAGTGAACATTGATATAGTTTGAAAAAAACTGCTTAACATTTGTCTCGTTGAAAGCAGAGGCTCTGGCGATACTAGTGTTTTCTGGCTTTCGGTAAGACAAACGTGGGTGTCGTTTCATAAACGAACGCATCCATTCCGAACCAGCCATTTTGTTGTCGTCCCAGTTGTAGGATACTTCTTTCCCAATTGTTTTGCATAGTCGTAGGCCAAAACACGAGTAGCTTTATATGTCAGGCCATAATACATTTTTGATGACTCTTTTAAATACATTTCCAACTCTTCTTCTTCTTTTGTGGTTTTAAATCATTTTCTTCGCTCTCATTTCCTGAATCTACAATATTAGTTTGCTGTTTTCTTGCTTTGGAGACATAATCGTGAAGAGTCGACTTGCGAATACCATAGGTAGTTTCGGCAGCACGAACTGACATTTTCTTATTTATTACATATTTAATTGCTGATCTTATAGCTTCCTTGGGTATTTCGGGTCGATCTGTCTTACGTTTGTTTGTTCTGACCATTCTATAAACGAAAATTCGAAAATAAGTTTCAGTGGCAAAGTGTGGGGCAACTTCGGACTGTCTGAACTCGCGCTATGGGGCAGCTTCGGATAGTTCAAAGCTGCCCCATATGATTAATCCGGAAGTGCCCCACATACAACAAAGATATACTTGATAGGATAACTTTCACAGAACTAGCAACAGATATAAATAAGTGTGGTTAGACAAACATGTATGGCTATGGTTTTATGTCATGATAATAGCACTTACCTTGATTCTTTCAAAAACAAGGGAGACCTTACTGGGAAGGCAGCAAATCTTACAACAGGTGGCACTTGAAATGTTTTTTTTTAAATATTTCGGACACCAGTAAACAGCTTAGGCGTAGCAACACTGCCCACAACAATGAACTGTAAACTGAATATTTTTACATGACAACGCTTCTTAAAAAGTATGTTTAGGCGGTAAATTTGAAATGTCCGGAGGTGCCCCATGTTCGAACCTGCCCCTCCTTACCCTAATTCTTCATGCATTCTCGTACAGCAGTTATAATATACAGAGTGTTAGAGGTGTGCCTGCCAAAATTTTTAACAGTAACATATAATATACGTTAAAATGAATTAAAAAATCCTAATCCCAATCGTTTTCGAGAGTATCGGGTTTAATGTGCAAAAATTTAGTTAATCAAGTATATTGCACGACATCAACTTCATCGAATTTTATTAAGAAATAAATTATCTTAACTAAAAGTAATTTACAGGGATAGAGAACATTGCATTTTATAATATTCTATGCAGATAATTACTAAATTACCTGAACTTTTTCACATCGAACCGGATATATGGATAATTTTTTTGTCGAAAACGGTTGGGATTAGGCTCCATTATATAGGATTTTTTGTTATTATTTTGATATATGTTATCGCCCGTTAAAATTATGGTAGTCAAGCCTCTAACACTCTATGTAATACTTTAGGTATACAGGACGATTAAAAAAAATCAATGATACCATCAATTTAACTGCAGTTTCTAGACCCCAAAATAAAACGACAAGTGTATATAAACATGTAAAATGTTTCGTTTCGACATACAGCATACAGCTCTTTTTGAAAATCTAAAAGATATTAACATAATTTGTCCAGGAGCCGATCAAATAGAGGTATGGGGAGGGAGGCCGTACTGCAGAAATGCTCTAACATTTTTGTTCTTATTTTTTTTATAATTTGTTTCACAGGATAGCGTTGTATATATACATATACGAAAAACCCCCGATTTACAAATTTTATGTAAATATTTGGATTTCTTAAGAAGTTATTTACAAATATTGAAAATAAAATTTTAACTTTAACACCCTGTAACTCCGTTAATAATCAGTTTTGGAAAAAATTTTATAGAAAGAGGTAGCATTTATTTTTGGTCTAGAATTATCCCCTGAATTTTTTGCTCATCATTTCCGGACACCCTGTATAATATCTACATATTACAACGAAACTGCTAGGTATAATATGCATTTTCCTTAATTCTTTTTTGTCATTTCTACCTGTGTGGCAGGTTAGAACTAGATTATTCGTGTATAGGTAGATTTCTCTTATCACAATTTGAATTACATTTCTCTTAGTAGTTAGTCTTATTTTAAGATTTTTTATTAAATTTAAAAGGGATAGATATTGTACTTTGTACTCAATTTATGTTATCATAGTTCTTTTTATAAACCTTCCAGGACTTATGTGCAGATGTCCCATTAACAATAAATGTAATGTTTATGCTTCATACATTGTAATTTATTACAGATATTAATAATTATTATACGATTACGTTGCTTTGTCGGAAAATCATTTTAATTAGAGTCAACTGGTCTACTTATATTTATATCTTCTATGTAATATTTTTCAGTATTGCTAAATCGACTGTTCTTTTGTTCTAATCGGCAAATGTGCATTAAGCCGTCAAAGAAATTTTCGAATTAGTTAAATTGTTAGGAACATTGCTATTCTTTCTTTATAACTATAGACAGATTACTGGTAAACATAAAATAAAAAATTGACACTGAGGGTATCTTTACAAATTAAATCCAGCATTATTGAAATTAGATCACAAACTTCAGATAAACATACTTATAATTAACACTTTCAAATAAAATATATATGCGGTTTAATGCGTCAGTACGTGAATCGATGTGGCCAGTCTGCTATGCGATCGAATCCCGCGGCTGGTAGACCGTATATCAGCTACATTCGTGGAGAGGATTGGCATCCTCTCTATGGGTATGGTAGGGTGGAAGAATGTTGGCTTGGGTCAATATGAGAGATTGATACCGGTCAACGTTTAACGACTCCCCTAATTAATGAGTTTCCAGGTTTTTCTCATTTCTGCATTGAATGGTTGTTATGGCTTACCAACATAAGTCTTTCTTGGGCGTAAATGCGGTCTACTTAATAATAATATGCCGTCCCCTCTTCCGCTCAAATCTCCGACTTCTGAGCTAATCCTTGTGATTAGAATGAGGGGTAGAGGTATTATTGTTATTACATTAATATTTCCTAAATAATACCTATAATATAGTTCCAGCAAGAATTCAGACGACTTACGTCATACGAAAAAATGAATAATTCATTTAATTTTTATCAAAATATTTAAGAAACTGTAACTGAAAATAATTAAACTGTAATTAATTAAACTAAATGTTTGCACTACATATTAGACTAAATTACAAAAAAAATATATACAGGCTGTATCACATAAGAGGGCCACTCCCATGTATCTCGCTTAATATGCGAGACACGTCAAAAATGTTTAATGTATATATATGGCTTACAGTAAGCCGAACGTAGTAAAGCGAAGCAGAAGTAAGAAGACCTGAAGATGGTAAATGAGATTTTATCGAAACGTTGTCAAACACATGGTTCTTTTGAAGACCATGCAGATTCATCGCGGAAAGGAACCCGGAGAAATTTTACAACCACATATAACACCCGCGGAAGCCTACGAACTAATATATATATATATATATATATATATATATATATATATATATATATATATATATATATATATATATATATAAATAAAGGACCATCCTTAAAATTTGACAAGGAAACTATCTCTGAATGTTTTGTTAGCACTTATAAAACACCCTATATATAATTGTCTTGTTTAAACTAAAACAATATTTTTGTACGTTACCGTTACTTATTTAACCTAATAAATGTTGGCCACAAGTAATTAGTTTCGTTTTCTTAAAACTTTTATTTCAGTAACCCACGTTCAGGTAGAGAATTCTATTATTTGAAGGTCTGTCTTTTCTCTTAACTTCCCTGATCCTTCCCAGACGTGACTAATAAGGGCTGTTGAAATCATGAATAATTGGTGTTCACTGCTGAACAGAGATGTTCATTAATTTTTCTTGGCGCAAGTTTGTAGTTGAAGTGAACATAAATGTATAGCCCCAATAAATTTACATTTTACAAACCATTTTTTCGTCTGTAATTTATATTTATTCTAATAATCATAATGTGAAGATGAGTTAATTTTAATTTTTTGAATAACAGGATATAAACATTAAATATATAGAATCAAGAGGGTTTGAATTATTGTATCAGATCTAATAATCCGCCCACAAAAATAGTAAATTTACGTAACAAGTCCAGAAAATACTGTTTTTTTTTTAGGACGAGTAGACAAACAGGGTTAATATTAATTATTATTTATATTGCAACTCGAACAAAAATGTCTCTCGTTGATGTTGGAACATGTAGGTAAGGTATCCGATTCGTGTTGACTGTTTTGATTGTTTTCATTGTGATAATTTTCTGGCCACCGTGTCTCTTTAAATTTGTGATATTTCCACCATTATCAACAAATAACGTCGCCGAAGTTCAACGAAAGCAATGGCCTGTGTAATTTTTAGGAATGGGTAGCTTTAAAAATTCTGCAATTCTTAGTTCTAGACTTCCAAAACTGTAGACTCAACCCAATATTTTCTTTTTTTTTACAAAAAATCTGTTGTGTGGAGTATGAGATGGCCGTAAAGATAAATATTGCCTATACAATACCATATTTTCTTGCCCAATTACAATAAGTATACGATCGAAACTGGTATATGTTGACTATTTGTTATAGATTTGTAGGTGTAATTCTATGTTGGTCGGGGCATTAACCCGCAGTTGTTTCCTGAAATTCCTGAGCAATAAGTTGATGACCTAAATAAGCAGTTGTTTAATAGGAAAAAAATCTTTGAAATATACAAATATTGTTTTATCATAAAATATAATTAAATCAACATCAGAAGTGTATAATTGAAAATAAAATAATGTTTTTTAATGGAAGCAAATGCTTTGTTTACACAAAATAACTGTATTTTTGTTATTCCAAAAAAAATATTTGACATTAAAAAATAAATGTTTGTTTGGCCCTATACAAACAAGTATTTTATTTCCATGAGAATTTTTTTTACAGACACCAGACTTTCTTTTCAGTGAAATATTGGTACAGTAAGGTCAAATTCCATAGACAAAACTGTATTATCTATAATCAAAATAGTGTCCTTTTCAAAATTTATTTTCTTAAACAATTTAAATATAATTATTTTTATAGTTAGATCTCTGAATCAACATAAAGGAGACCACCTGAAGAAGTAATCCTAAAAATGCAGAAATAGGTCAGATCTCATCTATTGTAGATCAGTTTAGGATTCCTACATGTTCAAAAGTGAATTGGAATGTTGTAGAATGATTCATTGAGCCAGATATTGAATTGATACTGAAAATCGAACATGTCAATTTTATGGTTAAAAGATCTTTCTCTAATCTTAAACTTCTTTATGGTTGTCGCAAAGTATTGAATCAGAAATCGTAGATAATTGCTAGTAAGACCTTAGTATTGTCACATTTTAATTTTGCTGATATAGTTTATGATACGTGTTTGTCTGCATGTGATTGCTGTCCCATATAGAGAATACAATTATTAGACTTATTTTTGGACTGAGACGCTTTTCCCATCTACCACCAAAATTGAAAGAAATTCAATGGTTAAATAGGAAACAATACAGATATTTTCACCAAGCATGTTTGTTCTATAAAATTATTAATAACAAAACACTCACCTATTTGTATGACAGAATTATTCACATATATGACGTTCACACTCACAACACTAGAGGCAGATTAAAGTTACAAGTTCCAAAGCACAAGCACTCATTTTTTAAAAAGGCCTTTTCTTACAGCATCGCAAGTTTAATAAATTCCTTGAATATAGATATCAATATTATGTCATTTAGAAAGTTTAGAAGTGAATTATTCACACTAGTGCTGGAAAACGAAATTGTTGTATGACAATCTTACTAATAGGATTTATTTAGTTTTTATGTAAACCTTTCTATATTTTTTATTTATACGGTACATTTTTTGAAATTTAGTTATTATATTTCTCTTTTGTTATTGTTTGTTAAGTTATCATTGTTTACTAATTTGCTCTCATGCACCCATCTTTTGAAAATTCCTAGTTTAACTAGGAATTGTTATGAGGTTAAGTGGAAGAGCAGGACCTTGTGCTCAGTTTTGGGCACAAGGTCCTGCTCGCACTTCGCCTTCTTCATCTCAATAAAAACATTATATTATTACTATTATACAGGGCGGCCAGGTGATAACGAAACAGAGCCATTTTCAGGAACTGCGTCAATATTGTAAAAAAACGCTCAGACCCTCGATTTTAGTTTAAAGGGGGATATTCTTTGCTGATATTTTTGACTCCGCCAAACAAGGGTAAGCATCACCCCAAAATATTTAAATGACATTGGGGGTTGAGTAATATTTATTTTGAAAGCTCTTACAATTCTCTTTACAGCAGACTTTAAATGTTATATATAATCAAGGGGTGATAAATCCGGTGATTGTAGAGGCCACTCAATGCTGCCTCTTCTCCAAATCCAATTTCGTGGAAAACGTTGTTCCAAATACTAACGGACAATAATGCAGAGGAGCACCGTCCTGTTGAAAAATCAAATGATCTTCATCATACTCTGGAACATTTTTAATAATATCAGTCAAGGCAGGGTCAATAGCGTCTTCCAGTAAATGCAAATACATTTGGCCAGTCAAATTACCAGGTAGAAAAAAATTACCCACCAGCCTGTCACCGAAATTTCCAACCCATACATTAAATTTTTCCGGGTTTGAATCTGACCAATAGCGGCAATTGTGACGATTTACCGTCCCGTTCAAGAAAAAACTGCATTTATCAGAGAAACAGATGTTAAAAAGGAATACTCATTATTTCGCACAATTGCAAACGGCGGTCATAATCATCCTCATGAAGTTCCTGAACTAAATGTATTTTTTATGGATGGAATTTATTCTTCTTCAAAATGGTTTATATGCTAGTTTGATTGACAAGATGAACTTGTCCCAAAATTGCATCTTCACTAGCTTCATAAACTATAGGTTTTTTAATTTCTCGTTTTTTATTGGCAACATTCCCTGTCTCTTGATTTTTTTTTACTATAGAACATACTTCCTCCTGACATGTCGATCTTGATGTTGTTCATTAAATAACTGAGCTGTTCTATTCGCACATTTATTGTTCATAAAGTAAAGCGAAATGATATCTACCCTTTCCATAATGGAATAAACCATAGTGTTTAATTTTCAAAAACACAATGACATAAACTAGCCACCAACGCTTTCAAATAATACTAGAAAATAAATTTTGAATCCACTAATTTTACGTTCGTTGTGTGTGTATAGTATTCATTTCTGTTTTTTACAATTGTGTTTTTTTACGAAAGTGATAACAAATCGCCGAAAACCAATGTAACGCGAGGAATACTAAATTTATACCATTGGCGTACTTAACTCGAATGAATGGCAGTTTTACCGTTACTAATTGTTTGTACATAAGTTTCAACTTTCTAATCAAAGTTCTTAAGAGCTTTCAAAATAAATATTACTTACCCCCAATACCATTCAAAAATTTTGGGGTGATGCTTACCCTTGCTTGGGGGTGATAGGGGCGGAGTCAAAATACCAGCAAAGAATGTCCCCCTTTAATCTAAAATCGACGGGGCTGAGCATTTTTCTACAATCTTGACTCAGTTCCTGAAAATTGCCCTGTTTCGTTTTCATCTGACCACCCTGTATATCTTTTTCTGTAGTAAATTTAGCTAGATTCAATTTTAATTTAGATAAGCTTTGTCTATGGAATTGTTCATTAGCATAGCTGTTTGTTACCAAAGAACATAATATGACTTCATTGATATGTGGGAAAATTTATTTATTTCAGTTTAAATATCTTTACAGTACAGTAATGAACTAATACTGATATCTGAATACATAATATTTCTTTGAAAGGTTCTGATTCTTGTAGTTAAATTAGTTCTGAAAGAACATGTCAATACAGTTTTGGAAAGTTGAAATAAAAATAATTTATGTATGTTGATGATTTAACACACAGTTGCTATCAAATATTTGGCTCCAGTTTATACGATGTTATGAGGTAATGTAAACTTTTACGACTTTCCAAGAGTTATTCCTGTGAAGAGCTTTGCTGTTGAGGACAGCACGAATTTTAATTTATGGAATGCTGGGAGTTTTATGAGTTTTATTGTTTTATTATGGACGTTCTATTCTCACAGCTATCTTCCAAGTTTGTTGAACTCATAAAACAGGATAAAAGCAAACAGCCTAAATTGACGTTAGAGATAATATTAATTAAACTAATATTTAAGTAATTATTATTCAAGAGTGTAGAAGCAACTAAACCTTTATATTTTAAAAGTGGGAATATTGACATTGAATAGACGGGTTACTTTAAATGAGAACAAGTTTTTGAAAAATTTATGCTGATTTGAAGAAGAAAATATGGTTCGTGGTATCTATAACAACCACAACTAAATTCAGTTGCTTTTATTTTAGCACAGCATATATTTTACTATGTTAAAGCACAAGTGTTCAATTCTTAATGGTTACTGAGATGCAACTAGGCAAATTACGGCATATATCTGAAATTCAAAACAAAGTATTGGTTTCCTAGAAAAGTCTCATCGACTCGATAGTGTCACTGTTTTACTGAAAATTATGCAGTTTCGCTCTTCTCTGTACATGCATTTGCGTATATACTTCTTCTACTCGAATATTTTATCTATATTTGTACACCGAAAAAAATTTCTTTGCAGCAATTAATGCAATTTATTTAAACATAATTATTCTCGGCAAACAAATTTTTGTTGGTGTAATGATCACTTTTTTGTCAAAAATAAATTGATTTATTTGGCAAGAAAATTTTTAAACGAAACAAATAGTTATTCCATTTGAACATCTTATGAAAACCTTTTTAAAAATGATTTTCAAATATATTCTTTTAATTTCTCTGAACAATTTGTTTAAATCTGTATAAATAACGTTATGAAATAAAAAAAATTGGTTGAAAAGAATATGGGTTTCGAATCAAATGCGTTTAATTCAAAAATGCATATTTTTAATTGTGAAATGTGGAAAAAAATGTATCTTTTAATTCTTTTTGTAAACTTTTAAATGAAGTTTTATTAAGTTATATAATATTTTAAAAACCCGTAAATAAAAAAATTTTATTTCCTCAATTTCCAATGTTTAAAAGGAAAAATTCGAATTGTTTCCTATATACAAAAAATAATTTTCAATAGTTGCCTGCTAGATATAACTGTGCTATGTTTTGCGTACTAAGGTATGTCGGGTTTGATAGACATGAACAGCTAAAGTTAGTCGTCAGTTACTTCACCACTCACCTGTGGCGTACTGATGAGAGCTAATAACCTCGAAACCGGTATATGTTGACTATTTGCTATAGATTTTTCAGGTGTAATTAATTCTATGGTGGTTAGGGCATTACCCCGAGGTTATTTCCTAAAATTGAACAATATGTTGATTTAAATAAGCAGTTATTGGAAAATTGGAAAAAAATCTTTGAAATTTAGAAATACATACTGTTTTATCATAAAATTACATCAGCACCCGAAGTGTATCATTGAAAAGAAAATAATGGTTTTAAATAATTATTTGCTTTTTTAAAAAAAAGATTTGGTATTATTATTGTTTGGTCCTATACAAACAAATAATTTATTTCCATGAAACAAAATTTTTTTCAGGCACTAAATATCTTTTTCGGTATAGCTGGCTAATTTCTGAGATCAGTATGACTGATCTATCGCTCTTTAAATATTTTATTTAGGGATTGTGTTCAGTGACGGTAGTAGTAACCCTTAGTGACTTTTTATGATGAAGTGTACACAGGTGATTTGTGACGTTAAAATAATAAAATTTTGTTAAACTTATTTAATACAAAAGTTGATAATAGTGATAGGGTATAAACTTTATTTTAATTTTTTTTTAAATAATCTTGGAAGTAATTGATGTATTTAAACGAAATTTGTTATCCAGGGATTTTTTGACATGAGAAATTCAAATTTTCTGATAATTTTGGCATACATCAACTTTTATATTGTTCACAAGTTTTTTGCTACACACTGTATCATATTTTCTGATAGCAAGGTTTCCATCACTTTTACATCAAAATGGTTACCTTCTTAATATGGCTAGGAATTACCGTTTTCCAGATATTTGCTTTTAAAAGATTCAATGTGATTTAATCTGCAGATGCATTTTAGAAAAGTAGATCAGCAAATAAAAACAGAAACAATGAAACACGCTTTCAAAACTAGTTTATGTCAAAATTGTTCTTATTGTTAAATTTCTATCGAGTTTTTCATTCATAATATCTCGTTACAACAATTTTTCTAAAATTAAGATACAGAAAAAATACATGCTCATCGGCCGTGTTCATACATACAGTTTGTATCCTACCTGTATTCAACCGCGAACAACAGCAAACTTTTTTAAAGTATTGTTTATTAGGATAAAGCGGAGAATTTCATCCCAAGAGGCACATAGGGTGTCCCAAAAGTATTAATGTTGATGAAGAATAAGAATACGAAATTTTAGTTCGTATTGCTGATCCTTTTTGAGTTAAAAGTGATAGACATGTTGCTATTAGAAAATAAGATACAGCGTGTAGTAAAAAAAAATGTGAACTATAAAATTCAAAGAGGAGGCGTATGTGGCGCCCTCTACAGTATATGCCAAAATTATGAGGATATTTGAATTGCTCGTATCATACCAAATTTCGTTTAAATTACAAAGATCAATTATTTCAAAAGTTATTAAAAAAATTAATAAATCAAATTTTAATTTTGATAATCTATGACTCGGTTACAATCAACTTTTGGGCTAAAGTACGTTTGGCTAGATTACATTATTTTGACACCACAAATCACCGGTTACTCTATGCACAGTTCATTATGGGACACCCTGTATATGTATTTCAGATTCACTTTGTCAAACACATATCAAACAAAGGTTTAAATAAAATAATAATTGTAAATTCACTGGTCTTTTTAACCTTGGTTGTAGCCGGTCAGTTAATAGTTCCATATACTGAAAAAACCTGAATAGCGATTATCAAATTTTGTTCGGATTAAAGCGTTCAAACTCTTGGATGGAATTGAAAACAAAAACATCGGCTGGCCGTCTCGCCTCGTTTTTCGTCATCACGAAAACGAATTCCATCAAAGCAGGCATTCAGCCTGAACACGCGGCTGCCGCTTTGGTATGGTAGGCCCGTTTTTATCAGAACAACAATACGACCGGTCTGTCCGAAAATAGTTGATTTGATTTTTGGATCCTTCGATGGCCTACACAAGTGCCTTGCACATTTTCGATTGTGTTTTCTTTGTTGACATTATTTACTTTTTTAAGTTTCTTCTAAGCTATTGTGATAAAAACTGGTACAAAATCAAGCATAACTCTTAGAACCCTTTCAGACGAGGATACTGTATCTCAGATACTGTGTGCGAGATACTGAATCTGCGGCAGCGACTTGACTGACACGGCTTTTGGGTAGAGAGTGAAAGCAAGTTTTCCGCTTACTGGTAACCAACTCCTGACATAAACATATATTATAAACTATGAAAGTTATAATTGTATATTTAAATCGACATAAAAACAGCAGGTTGAAGCGAATACAGTAGAGGCAGGTTTCCTGCTTACTGGTATCTCGCGCCGATACGCGCTTATATGCCTTGAAAATTGTAACACACTTTTAAATGGAAACGTACACTGTTCAAGCAAGTTGAAGCAGGTCAGCGCCGCAAACCTGTGAGCCCGCTTTTGTCGAAGGAATTTGGTTCTTATTTGTTTGAGGAGTTAAAAAATTTATTTAAGAAAAACATATTTGATTGTTCTATAAGTCTGTTTGGAAATGAAAGAGAGTAATAAAACTCCGAGATAAGAGCCGGTCATGGGCGTGGTAATATTTCGTTTCCGGTAATTATCGGATAACACTAATGCTAACAGGTAATGGGTGTACATTAGTATATTTTACTGGATACATCATAGGGCAGGAACCACTGTATTGTGGCAGATCAATCCAGTCTTAGAGTGAATATACGAAGACGTGCTAGTGCAGTAGAGTAAAATTCGACTTGTGTTTAGTGACTATTCTGCCAGTGGATATAATATTGTTTGGGTAAAATGTCGAGCTTATCAGATTACGTACCTGCTAAACGCGTGAAAAGATGTGCACTGTCTCAGAATGAGAAGATTTTATTATATTAAATGTATTTAATGCATTGAAACACCAAAATCCTACCAACAGTGTTGACGACATCGTGGAAAAGTGTTCCAAAATGACAGGGATTGGAAAATCGACTATCTACAGACTTTTAAAGGAAACAAAAAATGAACAAGATACTGTAAATCCCCCAAAATCATCTACAGGGGGGTAAAAAGTCGTTATACATGATTTCTTCAAAGATGTTATTCACAGAAAAGTACACTTATTTTATTTTAAAAAAGAAATACCAACGCTAAACAAAATTTTAAGTGAACTTTCAGAGGACAACGATTTGCCAAAAATCAGTAGAAGCAAATTATGGGCCGTCGAAAGTTGAATTTTTGCTGGGAAATGCAGAACAGGAAGTCAGTTCTTATCGATAAAGATGAAATTATTTGTTGGCGAAGATTCTAATTTAGATCAATTAGAAAATTCCGTGACGAAGGGAGGAATATCTATTATTATCTATATATCTATTAGACAAAACTTTGTAACAAAAGTATGGCAAGATAAAAATGTAAAAAGTTTTCGACAAGCATTTTTGGATGGACTTTCAACAGGGTTCAAGACACCTAAATGGCGAAGATTAATAGTGACACATATAGGTAGTGCCAGTGGTTTTGTAGATGGCGGTTTACTTTTATTTGAATCTATAAATACAGGTGACTATCACGAAGACATGAACGCAGATGTTTTCGAAGAGTATTTTACACAGATGTTGGATCTTATTCCTCCGGGGTCTGTAATTGTCATGGATCATTATCCATGACAATTACAGACCCCAATAGTAACTGGCATTAGTTACCATTCACAGCAGACCGAGCGGACGCCTACGACTCCTTGGAGGAAAGCCGATATAATTCAATGGTTATCCGGAAAAAACATTTCTTTTGAAACATATGTGGTGAAAAAAGAACTTTTGACACTTGTCAATTTTAATAAAGATCAGAAAAAATGTGTGATGAAATGGCAACAAATCGCCAAATAACGGTACTACGGTTACCACCTTATCACTGTGAACTTAACCCAATCGAATTAGTATGGGCGTAGGTAAAAGGAGATGTAGCGCGAAATAATACGACATTTAAATTAAGTGTAATTTTGTTAAAAAATTCCTTGGAACGAGTAACTGCAGATAACTGGCAAAGATGTATACATCATGTACAAAAAGAAGAGGAGAAAATATGGGAACTCGATAATTTAATTGACGTTACTGTGGAACCTATCGTTATCAATTTAGGAGACGAAGATAATACATCAGAATATTCAGAGGATGAATTTTAATATACTTACTTTTTTATTTTCTTTATTGTACATTTATACAACACTACATCTACTCACCATAATTTGAATTTTCAAAATACATATATTTTTGTGTGGAATAAAAGTATATTCATTAAATTTAAATAAATTTTGATAGATTGAACAATTTTATTTGAATTACTAAAAACCCTCTTAACCCCCCCTTAAATGATGCTTAAAGTAGCCTCTAGTTCTGAAATGCTGTTTTTATATTGTTTACTTATAAGAGAAATGTACAGAGAAATTGAAGCGGCATGGACAGAGATGGATTGTCGGGGATTAAATTTTAGTTACCTGCTACAATTTAGTACGGTGTGATCACACAGTTATTTTAAAACTACATCTCATCTATACCGATAATACATAATATAAAAATATTAAATATAAGCACCAGTACTACATTTATTTACGATTTGCATACATAATAAGCTTCTATTACTCGTTTTCATTTCTAAACAGACTATAATCTTTTTAATGGCTTTTAGTATTGAGAGTTGCAATCCAGAGGAATGATATTTCGCAAGCAAATATGGTAACATAACATTTATTGACGTATTTATTTTGAAAGAAGAGTAATTGGAATATTTATGTAATAAAACTTTGTTACATAAAAAAAATGATCATATTGGTGGAATCATCATAATATAGGGTGATTCAGAACTTATCTAAAAGTAGTTGGGAATAGATGTGTCATAAAAAATGAAGTCAATATCGTAACAAAAATTATAAAATTTTTATAGTTTTCGAGTAAAAGTTGTAGTATTTTCAACCTTTACATCGCTGGGCTACTGTAGTCTTTAGCCAGGCGATAGCGAATATTGAAATCCGATTACTTTTTGTTGGCATTAAGCGTTTTGGTGATACGAGTTTTTACATTAGTTTTTCAAGCGTTAAAAATGGTTTATGTGTATAGCAACTCGAAGTTGATGGATATCGCTTTAATTTATGACGATGTGAAAATGCTTTATCAGAACGATTTCCCGATGTGCCAAATGCAGCTACTTTTACTGCGGTGTGCAGTGAGTGCAAGGGTAGTGAAACGCGAGGGAAATTTGAAACCGAATCATGGAAGAAATGGAGGTCCAGGACGTCCGCGGCATATGCAGCACACACGCGTATCATACACGAGGCTTAATTATATTCGTACCATGTACAGTGTGTCCAAGCACGCACCAAGAGATTTGACGAGGGGGACCGGTTCCATGGCCGCCAGAATCTTGACATTAAATCATTCGAACTTCTTTTTGTGGAGATATTTAAACGATGCGATGCATGATCGCAGCGCAGTGGATACATACTATTGATGATTTACACAAATGTATCGTAGATTGTAGAAATTGGGTAAGACGGGCCCAAAATGTTGTAACATCACATATATCAAACTATTTTATTAATTAAAACCACAAATTAAATCTATTAATAATTAATAGCAATAGCGGCAAAATCAGTTAAATTTGCTGTACAAAATTGTTATAAAATGTTTATTTCTTTCCTTGAGTATTTCTTTTCATTTTTTTGTCCGGTTGCAGATTGCATACTTTGCAGCATTATCAGGTTTTACAGTGCAGTTTCCTGTGCCGTGCAGAAGTGTATTTTTAAATGATTTTCAAACTGCCCTCTTTGATTTTTTTTTTTCAAAATTGTATTTGTAAGAGTTCCCTATACACTCAGATTAGATAAGTTCTGAATCACCCTGTATAATTTAAGGATATCATATTTTTAATAACTATAAATTTACTTAAATAGCTTTAGTCGGTAACCTGCTTTGCACTTCTCATTTAATATTGTGATCATTTTTTTTAATTGCATTCCAGCTCAATGGCCGTGGTTGCGGTCTTTATAAGGAAAAGGTAATCCTTTTTACTTAATTGATGCTAACAGATTACATCTTGGAATGATTCGCCGACCGTAGAAGCTACATGAAAGCCCTGCTCATCCGACCGGCCTTTTTATTCCAATGATGTTTCCAGGCAGGTTTTAAATTTTCACCGTACACTTCGCGGCTATGCAGGCGTACGGCCGGGCGCTCGGATATCTTAATGGTGTATTAAATTTCATGGAGATGGTGGAGTTGCAGGAAGTTAGAATATAATTATAATAATGAGAGATAATTTTTGTAATGAAATGGGTTTTATGTTGTAATTGGGAACATACATTTTTTTAATTGCCCACGAAGCACATTAGGAAGCACTTTCATAACACAATAAATTAAAGTAAGGAAAATGGACATTACATGTGATACATCAGGCTTGTTTTGGTTACGATAGCGAACAGTTCTAGCGCTGTTCGAAATAACTGATCATTAATAAGAATTATCAAGCGACAATAATTTGAAAATTGAACTGCGTAACTTAGTAATACCTAGTAATTTTTAGTAGTATTAGTAATATTAAATAGTGTTTCTTCATTTCTTAATAAATTCCTAGCATTTAAAATTGCTTGCCACAGCTCATCCCGTGTATTAATAGGGTCACTGTTAATTTCAAAATACCCCAAATGCTGAAATCCATGGGATTTAAATCTGGGCTTCGTGCGGGCCATGAAAACCTGCTGCCGTGACATATCCACCGTTGGGGAAATTGTGCGTTAAGATAGTTTTGCACCTGTACAGAAAAATGGGGAGGGGCACCGTCTTGCATAAAAATCATATTGTGTTCAGTAAGTTCCGCAAAATCATGTTCTAAGAAATGTAAGTAAGAACGGTCATTCAGATTATATGGCAATTCAACAGAGTCCAGCACATGACACACCAAATGTTTATCTTAAATTCATGTTGGAAATGACGTTCTCTTAATCCATGCAGATTTTCATTATCCCAAACATGTTTATTTCTGAAGTTGAAAACGCCCCGACGAGTAAATTTGGCTTCGTCTGTAAACAGCACCTTGCTTAAAAAGTGTGGATCATCATTGGGCCGGTATAAGAATCGAAGACAAAATTGTTCCCTGTCTGGAAAATCTGCAGGTAGTAAATTCTGCACTGGGCTAAAGTGATACGGGTACAGTTTTTCATTACGACATAATCTATGAATAGATGATTTAGGTACCACTACAGCCGCAGACATTCGTCGTAAACTTATTTCAGGATTTTCTGTTATACGACTCAAAATACCTTCCTATTGTTCTGGAGTAACAGTTGTTGGACGGCCAGCATCTCGTCTTTTAGGACGAAATGATCCAGTATCTCCTAATCGGTCATAAAGATTTGTAAATAATTTATGATTTGGTTGTAATCTATTTGGATAACTTTTTACATACCTGCGATACGCACGACGTCCATTAGAATTTTCTTTTGCATAAATACATACCATATCTCGCATTTCTTCATTAGAAAATAAATTATGGTGGGGCATATTTCACGCGATACTATTAATTGTAAACAAAAACTTAAAGAAACACACTATTTAACATAAGTTACTTGTCCATCAGCTAATTGTCAATAGTACAATTTGTTTTCAAATAACCAAAGCTTACTATGGCAGTTTTACGTAAATAACACATTCAGCAGTAGGTCCTTATAACTGTCGCAAATAAAAAACTTTTAGTTCGTTATTTATTGAATATCTTATTTCTGTCGCAGTTGCTTCAAGACGGCGAATAACTGAAGGTATCCGTGAATAATTAAAATGTACTCGTATGTAGGCATGCCAATTCTTCGCGAATTCTAGAATCGTTAAATATCCGTTGAGGGTTGAATATAGAAATAGTATCACTTGAGTGTAGTCACTTTAGAATACCTTTTATGCCGTCAAAATGAACGTAGTAATATGACGTTACTTCTAACTACATATCCCAACGTACGGTTGTTCCATTGCAACTGCTTTGTTTTACGAGTAGTAACCTGCTGTCTAAAGCATATAGTCTAAACATGTCTAAATAAAAATATCACACCGGAGCCTCGATTCTTGAATGCAGTGAAATAAATTTGAGTGGGAATTCATTCCAATTAAGAAATTCCTGAGTATATTATTATCTACGTGTATATTTACAATTCTTGAAACGTTATATTCCCTTAGCAGAAACCATGTGAAACTTTCTGAGGGAATGTGTTTCACTAAACTCGAGAATCAAGCCCCTGCAGGTAAATAAATAGGATCTTTCTGTCGATTAGCTGGCATGAATAATATTAAATTTGTTTTTATATAAATAAAGTACTGCGAACATAGTGCGGACTTTAATGATGAGGTCTTGACATAAACCTCAAGCGATAGATTAAACTATTCTTTAGCGAGCCTAACCTCTGAGCAGCTACACACTGGTAAATCAACTCATTTATAGTAGTTGTAGCCCCAATTCTGGAGTCGACTACAGTCACTCTCTACCTCCACCAGATAATGATATTGAATGAGTCACATAAAAAATCTATAATAATGAAGATACTACTTGTCATTCCCAACCTTACAATGACTATTGTGGATTTAGATTTAACGAATATACAGTATGCGCCAAAAGTATGGAATAAATTCAATAAAAACGAAAAAATTATTTTTGGGAAAAATCCTCGAACAGGTCGATTTTTAATTTAAAAAATACATATTTTAGCGTAAAATGCGATTTTCAAATGTCATTTGTTTTCGAGTAATGACGTCATCGATTTTTTTTTAAATGGCAACACCATACTTTTTTCCTTGATTCTGAAAGATCGTTTAATTCTCTATCAGACAGTACTAAAATTTTGCCCTCTTACATAGGAAAGTTTTCGAGTAAATGACGATTGAATGTTAGAAAACGTAAATTTTATCCATAAAAAAGTAACAATTCTGAGGTATGTAAAATAAAATACAATTGATTAAATTTTATACTTAAATTAAATGTTCGAATTGCCATCCACCAACTTCTTGACAATGCGCAAGTCTGTGAAGAAATTCTTTTTGCACGTTATGAATGATTTCTGGGGTAACTCTGCGTATTTCATCCCGAATGCGATTTTGAAGTTCTTCTAAATTACGTGGTTTATTAATGTACACTTTTGACTTCAAGTATCCCCATAAAAAATAGTCAAGAGGTGTAAGATCTGGCGATCTTGCAGGCCATTCTATCGGTCCGCGTCTGCCGATCCACCTCCCAGGAAAACAGTTGTCCAAAAAATCTCGTAAAGGCGCGCATAGTGCGGAGGTGCACCGTTTTGCTGAAACCATATGGTATCGTCAGGAATGTCAGAGTCATTATCATTAGGAAAAATTACTGCAAGGGCTGGAACAAGGTCATTTTCTAAAAACTCTAAATATCTTTGTCCTGTAAGGGTTCCTTTAAAGAAGAAAGGCCCTACTATTCTGTCGTCAACTATTCCAGCCCACACATTTAATTTCTGAGGGTGTTGGGTATGTGCCTCTGCCATCCAATGAGGATTTTCCTGACTCCAATATCTGCAAGTTTGACGGTTTACTGTACCATTCAGACAAAATGTGGCCTCATCTGAAAAAAGTATTTGCCGGTGTAAATTTCTGTTTCCTTGACATAAATCCATTAGAATTTCGCAAAAGTGTAAGCGGCGATCGGGATCATCTTCATTGAGTTCCTGCACAAGTTGAATTTTGTAGGGATGATATTTTTCCTTCTTCAAGACACGTAGCACTGTGCTCTGACTAGTGTCATTGTTTAATGCAACTAATCGTGAAGAATTATGAGGAGTATCCACCATACTTATCAAAATGTTCTGTTTCTGATTTTCATTAATGCTTGGACGTCCAGGTTTTGGAATATTTACAACATTGCCAGTTTCTCTAAATTTGGACTCTACCTTACTGACTGTTGATTGGCTGATAGGGCGATCTGGATATTTTTCATTAAATAAATCGCAAACTTCCTGCTGAGTTCTAGTCATATTTCCGCATCCGATAAGAATTAAAATTTCAATTCTTTGAGTAACAGTTAAATGTGCCATAATACTTTAAATTGAATAATAATTTCTATGTCGCTTACAATACTTATTAGAAAGTCGGTGTGACAATGACACTTTGCAAAGATTTTCACGTGATCCATAAAAGAACTATGGAATTCGAAAAACTAAACTTGATAACGTTTCTGCTTTATTTTAATTGATTTACGTTTTCTAACATTCAATCATCATTTACTCGAAAACTTTCCTATGTAAGAGGGCAAAATTTTAGTACTGTCTGATACAGAATTAAAGGATCTTTCAGAATCAAGGAAAAAAATATGGTGTTGCCATTTAAAAAGAAATCGATGACGTCATTACTCGAAAACAAATGACATTTGAAAATCGCATTTTACGCTAAAATATGTATTTTTTAAATTAAAAATCGACCAGTTCGATAATTTTTCCCAAAAAATAATTGTTTCGTTTTTGTTGAATTTATTCCATACTTTTGACGCATACTGTATATATCATTCGCTGACCATGGTGCATGAAACAGCTTGATTTTAGAAGTTAATAATTGCAATACTGTTAGAAATATTGCTTAAATTATTAGTTGTTCTTTATTAGTAAATAAAAAAAAAACAGATTTTACCGATGTCATTTAAGGCACTGTAATTTTTTACAGGGGGCTCCAATTATTACGATTGAAATAGGAAAAGCTTAAATCTTTCTTCCTCAATTTTTTTCTTTGCTGTATTATTATCTCCTTAGTATATTTTCGAGTATATTTTGCTCTAAACTGAAGTAAAATATTTACAACCCTCACATAGCTTAAAAATAAGATATATCTCCCTTCCATCCATAAAATGAACACTGTAAAATAAAATCAACAGAAATATTTAACGGTGCCGTATCTATAAAGCAGCAGGGGCATGAGCGTCCTATGAGTCATGCTGGCTGCAAGGCCGTTATTGTCGGATTAACCCTCCGTGCGATCTTACGGCCGCCACCCACAGAACTCGCGGGTGCCCCAGACCCAACCGGCAGGCACCCCTAATTCGGCTGCTACGGTTTAGCCCTAACCTAATCACGGAAATTCTATAATCAGCAATAGCATACCGATAGGGGGTTATCGGGTTAGCCATAATTGTATTAATTACGGATGGAGATTCAGATTATAACGTTGATCTTTTTGACTAATGTCTACAATTTCCAATGAAGTATTAAGCGAGTAGATCAATACTACTATCGGAGTAAAAAGTCCAGACCCCTGGGTTCGAAAGCCGATATTACCAAAACGTAGGAGCGAAAAAAAAATTAAATTTGGACCATAGGTACACTCACTACTATTGTTATGCACAGTCGAATCGGAATTTGTTTTTGAATATTCGTTTTTTAGTTACTAGAAATAATGTACCAAAAAAACACGATTTTCGGGCGGCGACGCCTGTCAATTCAACTCGTCATAACTTTTTTATTTATAGGCTTTAAAATATGCAATTCTAACTGGTAGTACATTAAACTGTGCTGTTTCGAATTGTGTAAGTCTCTCTTCTTAGAATTCCTTATATTTTTTTATTTTGCGTAAAACAGAAGTTGATGGTATCTTCATAAATACAGCGTCTTTTTTTTAAATACAAAAACCGTCATAGAACATATGAAAACCTTAATAAAGAAATATAATAGTTTTGTGAATTAATGCACTTGTAAAAAGTGTATGAAGAAATATAGTTCTCAATTATTTCTTACGCGTTCCGTTCAAGCGTGGTAAAGTCTATCGCGCCGACCAGTGTCGGGTACTTTATTAGTTCAGCTTTGATAAGACATTAGAAAATATTTACTTATATCATACATATTTATCTATAAAATATAAATTGTTATTGTTTTATTCAGTGGATTACAAAGGATTTGCCACAAGACATGGCTTCCCGTGGCTCATTGTGAATTAAACCCTATTGAACTTATGTTAAAAATGACGTTTTAAACGAAATTCTACATTTAAAATAAAAGATGTTTTGAATCTTTGCCAATCGGCCACGGAAAATATACCAAATTCTGTTTGGCTCAACTGGGTTGAACATGCCAAAAAAGTGGAACAGAAATACAGAGGAAAAGAACATTTAGTGGATACTGCTGTAAAGCCATTAGTGATAAATTTGAACGCCGAAGACGACGATAACAGTAATGATGGTGGCGAGGAAATACCTGATGACGACGACTTAGACATATGCATGTAAAATATACCATTCCCGTTTTTATATTCAAGCTAATGCGAAAGTCTCTTATATTATGATCAACTTTGACAATGTATAATAATATGAGATATAAATAAATAATAAAAAGAAACTGTATATGTTATAGTTAATAAAATACACAAATAGGCAGAGTGCCACAAGAATATTATTATTATTATTGTCAAGAAAGCTAAGAAAATAACAATTACAATATTTATGCTATGCAGAAGTATGTATCAAATAAATGTTTTCTAAGATCTTAACAAAGCTGAAATAAAAAAGCTCCCGACACTGGTCACAGCGCAAACCCCGCTACACCGCACTTTACCCCGCTTGAACGGAACGCGTAAGAAATAATTGAGAACTATATTTACCTATACACTGTTTACAGGTGCATTAATTCACAAAACTGTTACATTTCTTTCTTAAGGTTTTTATATGTTCTATGACTTCAACTTCTGTCTTACGCAAGATAAAAAAAATAACGAATTCTAAGAAAAGGGACTTACACAGTTCCAAAGAGCACAGTTTAATGTATTACCAGTTAAAATTGCACATTTTAAAGCTTATAAATAAAAAAGTTATGACAAGTGACAGGATTACGTTTCGTCGCCCGAAAATCGGGTTTTTTGGTACATTATTTCTAATAACTAAAAAACGAATATTCAAAAACAAATTCCGATTTGATTGTGCATAACAATAATATTGAGGTTACTTATGGTCAAAATTTCAATTTTTTTTGCTCCTACGTTTTGGCAATATCGGCTTTCAAACCCAGGGGTCTGGACTTTTTACTCCGATAGAAAGGTACGTACTTAGTTACTTCGTACGAGTAGCACTTATTACCGTAGTGTTTATTTTAAAAGTGCCGCCCTCAATTAATTTTCCTACTTGAATCGATTCTTATATACCACTAAAAGAAACATAAATATTACTAGGATTATATTTTTTTGGCAATTATTTTTGTATCTAAAAATTTTTACAGTTAGGTACTTTTTATTCTAAATTTCAAAATGCCTTTTTCTCCAACCGTCACACAACTATGACATTTTTTAACTGTCAGAAGATTGTCATTTTCCTCACTGAGGAAAAAATGGTATCATAGCACTAAATCTTAGCAATGAATGTATTTACCTAGAAGAATTTGATATTTGTAATCCTTAGATTAAGTGTTAAAATTAATAATTAAATGAGAGATTTCTGTTGGAGAAAAAATAGCATGCTTTATTCTGATTAAAAGTGTCTTTTTTGTCTCGCAATTTTGCATCCGCTCATTGAGATTTTTTGACTGTCAAGAATCTCTACGTTTGACATTTTCCTTACTGAGAAAAAAAAGTTATCTTAGCAACAAAAGTATTCACTTTTAATCATAGGAACTAAAATTGATCAAGTTTTAACTTATAAAAGTTTATTCAACCATATTTACAATAATTTTTGTTTATCCACATTGATATTAAATACAGTATGAAATAAACTACTGAAACTGCCACTACCCTCATTCTCAAAGCAGTCCAATACGTTTTCATTAATAGTTATATTATTTTCAGATGTGAAATCAGAAATGACATCGGTGCTTGGTTTATCATTACTACTTCAAACTTTCAGGCAATATTTTCCTTATTCAAAAGTAAGTCTTCAATGTAACCTTCAGCCACAGTGCTTGATATCCGTCCTCCGTGTCTTTTAAGACAAGTGAGGTCACCACAGCCGATAATTAAAAGGGTAGCAGACGTTCGTTGTAGTGTGTGTCCCCTGTACTCTTTCCAGTTGTCCAGCTTTAAAAACTTGCCACTTCTTACGAGACGGCACTGATTTTATAAATATCTACCGACCACCATTCAATGACACTTTCCACTAACATATCTGAGAAATAATCAACGTTCACCGAGTGGACTTAAATCAAAATATTTTTGATAAAAATTAAATAATTGTCTCCCAGCACAGTAAAAGAACGTGGTTTCTTGGTTTTGGTATTGGCGATTTCACATCTTCAACATCAATTGTTAAATTGACTAATTTATCAGAACGCATGTATCTGCAACCCCCAATATTAAGACGACCTAAAAATTTTTAAAGCGTTTACTTTCATCATCAAATATAAATTATCAGGTGCACTATCAAAAAGCATTTGCTTCTTTGTAAATAATCTCGATTTTGTCTCGTGAGAAAAGCATGTATCTTTAAATATTTGCTTATATCAACCCCCTTATTTATATCCAACGTTGATCACAATATTGAATATTGCGGCCAAAGCTTTGACGGCTTTATTTTATTTGCTAAGTTTGAAAAATACACCATCAATACATTTTCTGAATACAATTTAATGTTTTTTTCTTTGCACCAATCCATGAAACATTGGTAGAATTTTGTGAGAGAAGATTCTCAGGTACACCTAAATTTTTATTAGATTACATTTTTACGGATTTTTCAGCAAATTGAAACAATCACAAATGAACTCAAATAGCAATATGGCGACTGTGTGTCAAATATGTTTTATTCGGATTAAGTTGTTAATTCATTACATATTTAGTAATTTTTTTCAGGGATGAAAATACTGATCGATGCATTAGTCTGCAAAGTAGTTATTTTTTGAAATTCCGCTTTTGCAAATATCGTTATCGCTGAAATGAGACAGAGGTCGGATGCTTTCCATGGTACCTACAGCATGGTAGAACGCTTTATTGCTTTGTGGTCTCAGACCAAGCATGGAGTAGTTAATGGCCACTAGATGTAGTGTTGCTACATTTCGCGTAGTCAGGACCCTTCTTTCGGACTTGACAGACATAAACAACAAGGGTTATTTGACGGTTGTCTCACATATAGTATACTGATGAGGGCTAATAAGTTGGAAACCAATAAATGTCTGGTGGGCCAGTGATAAACTGGCTCTTTGCTATAGGTTTAGGTATAATTCAATGGTGATCAGGGCTTTAGTCCGCAGAGTAGTTGTTTCATGGAATTCCGTTTTGCGTTATCGCCGAGTCTGGGTTTTTCAATGGCGCCTATAACATGGTAGGATGCTTAATGAAGAAAAATTGCTAGATATTATTTTAATAAGCACATTATGATAATTTATAGAAGTAATATGAAATCACCGCTGACATAAATTTCTTTTTGAAAAAGAATTTAAAAATACTACTACTACTAAATATAAATATTTTAAGATGGGATAGAGAAAAATAAAACTTAACAGACTAACCATCAAGCCAAAAAATTTCAAAACTTATTTATAAAGCAAATTATTTTTTGAAACTATCCGCCGCGAGGTTATTTATTTCACCAGTTTGACGTTTAAAGAGTAGGCAACCAGCAACACTAAATGGCAAAATTCATTGTCATAATTGAAATTCTGTGTTTACGTTGTGATTATTTTGTTTTCCTTCAGTTTTTAGTGGTTTTTCAATTTTAAACGTTTTTTAGGTATAAGAATTTATTTCTGGTACAGATATTTTCCTTGGCCGGTTGGCTTTTCTAGGTTATCGTATAAGACTGCCGCGGATTTTCTATTACCTTAGTAGTATTCCTCTTGTTAGATTTTCTTAGAATAAATGTACTATTTTGATAGTTTGAAACAAAAGAACGAAAAACGAATATGAAATACTGCAGCTAACCGGCTTAACTGTTGCCTATCAGGTATTATTTTTAATAAAAATATTCAGTTTTGTCGTTTCTACATTTGAATTATTATACATTTGTTGCTGAAGTTCTTATTTTCGAAATTTAACATGTTTATACATTTGAATAATTCTAGTAGTTATAAATGTTCTACTTCGCAGAGCTACTGGTATCACGTATTTCGTCTTTTCTAGCCAGTCCATTAAATCGAGCACATCAGTTCGTATCGGGTACACATTTGATTAAGTTGGACACCGCAGGGGTTGTGTGCATTTACCTCGTTTCCCTCACAATTAAATTAATACCAGAACCAAACTCTCTAATTGTTGTACATGTTTCGGAGATCTATCTGGAGTTCTTGCAATATGTTTTGCCCAGTCGATACGGATATATAATTTACTGTATAATACGTTAAGCTTATTAATAGATTCAATAGGGAAGTTGCATGAATTTTATATTGATTTGAAATGTATTACAGGGTAATCTTTGAAACATTGAATGGTCAGAATATGTGTTTGGTGATAATAGTCACATAGTAATTCAAATATTAACATTAATAAATTGCCATAGAATGTAAACAAAGCCACGTGGCCGAAAACGCGATATCATTGGTGTGACGTTACACGTCCTTTAGGGCGATTTATTTCCATGGATACAGGTGCAGCTTACGATGTTGGTGATGTGAACAGGCGTCTGTTTCTTGTATTTTTGCGTTTTTGTGGCATTTGTGGGCAATAGATGCATCGTGTAAATAATAGGTAGGTAATGCCATATTACTGGTGATCTGGTGGTATTGTTAAAAGTAACTTATTCCTTTCTTTACAATATAGATCCGCTCGTGGTAATTACGGCGACAATGCTGTTGGGAAAATACCAGATACATGATTTTACTTGAGGTATTTATAAAATTATGCCATCCGATTTCACATTAAACTTTAATTTGAAAAATAATAAGTAAAAGTAATAAATAATAACATTTATTAATTTTTTTAAATTAATTTTTAATGCTATTGTTGAACGTAGCGGCAACTATCAAAACTACTTGAAGATAATTGCTACTTCATATTTTAGTGACATGAGTTAGTCGCTGCTACATTCATTTACCACTTTCAAGTTCTGAAAACTTAAAGATCATTCCCCTGGTATAGAGGAGAGCTACTTAGAAGTCACACAACTGTAAAGTAACCGGAAGTAGTTGAATATACGTAGCAATGACTTTAATTTTGATGTATAAATCTTTATTGTATAAAGTTATTTAGACAACAAAGTAGCAAATTTCGTAGCGGTTACGTAATAGATACTCTTTGAACGTTCCGGTCTCAGTTAGTATTACTTTGGTGCTAGTTGGGATAGAACCGGTGTACATGCGTTCAGTTTTCAGGTTCTACTTACTGCTTGTTTGGCTGCCATCAGATGTCTTTCTTTTATTTAAAGTTTTTTGCCTGAACGATTGCAGGACTAGTTTAGAAATTCTTTCAGTTTTATTAAACTTTTAAGGAATAAATAGTTAAGTAAAATAAATAGGTAGTTAATCCTGAAGTTGGGCAAACACGATGCAGTTTACCAGAGAACAGGCCTTTCGTTGTTTATTTTTCCATAAACCACCTGTCTGATAAACTTATTTCTTAAAATGCAAAAATTACTCAAAATTCAATACCAAAATAATTTCCCTCATAAATGTATTTGAGGTTACTCAATGATATTTTGTGTATATAAAACAGTGTTAGGACTTGTCTAAAACAAACAATTGGAAACGTTGGGCATCATATTTAATACAGTTAAAATTCGTAGTTGCTTTTCCCGGTGAATACGTCAGTGTAATACCCACTCAACACATAATATGCTCACGCCCTTATGTTTATTCTCCTGGGAAAGACAGTTTTCTCCATCCACACGTCGTCACTGTCAGTACAAATTACCTATGTATGCAGTCTAAGTCGGAGAGTGTTTACTAAGTGTAGAAAATATAAGCTCAGGTTATCCACAAGTTGATGTTTTAGAATTTTGTTGAAATTAAACTTGTACGCTTCTGTACCTACATATGTTTGTTTTTCTGAAAGTGACTTTTAAGCTCTTACAAATTATGTGCACTTCATTACTATAGCTGAACTACATTTCATTGTTGCATTTAGCATGAAGAAACATTTTAGAGCTATTTGAAGCGGTTTTAAATTAAGGAAACTTTTGCATAATTAGATTGGTCTCTAAGGAATTTGTATATTTATTTTAGAGTACACTGTTCTACAGGCAAACCCAACTAAAGAACAGTAAATCATACGAGAAAAAAAACACAAATATAGAAAAAGTTATTTTAAATAAATAGATTTAAGATCATTAAGGCTGCAAGAGAAAATATCAAGTTGAAATCGCAAATCATTGCAGTTACTACACATTGTATAATGAGGCGAATATTGCAAGATATTGGTATGAGGAGTCTTTAGGTAAAATATATTATCACGTGAATGTGTTCTAGGACAATGAAGACTCTTGAAGATAATTGGCTATTCCTTTGAATAATAGCAGCGTGTTGAAAATGAGTGTTTTTTAGTCATTTTTCGTGAATTTCAATCGACTCTAGCGTCTTAACTGTTGAGAGTCAAAAATTCATGCTCCGCGGGAATTAAGTATAGATATCATAGGCAAAATTCAGCCACAAGTTGACCTGAGTAGCCCACTCTTTATAGAAGAAACCTTTGCTTGAAGTTTTGAAATTTTTAAAAATCCCAATATTCAGGCTATGAAACGAGCGTGTTGACTGTGAAATAAAAATCTGATACTCACAGAATCTACTGTTCTTAACTTCAACTAAATGACTACATCACTTGTTTTGTTATTTTCATGTTTAGTGCATGTACGAGCCGTTTCTTTTACAGCAATCCTGGACGTTTTTACTAATGAATTAAAATTACTTACCATCAAAAATCATACGAGAAAAAAAACACAAATATAGAAAAAGTTATTTTAAATAAATAGATTTAAGATCATTAAGGCTGCAAGAGAAAATATCAAGCTGAAATCGCAAATCATTGCAGTTACTACACATTGTATAATGAGGCGAATATTGTAAGATATTGGTATGAGGAGTATTTAGGTAAAATATATTATCACGGGAATGTGTTCTAGGACAATGAAGACTCTCTATCATCTCTAATAATCTTTGGCAATCTATCTTATTATGTAACAATTTAAACAAAACAGAATGATATTTACGCCTACTTAAAAGGCTAGTCATCGAATGAGTAATAAGTAACTGATTTTGAGGAAATCCCAGGGGAGGATAAACACCAGTCCATTGGAAACTTAACAATTTTAAAAACTTACGTTGAACGGATGTGATCCTGTAAATATGCACGTTATAGATATGATACCATACCAGGCAAGGGTCATTCCATTTGAAATCGTCTAATTGGCAAAGCCGACCCATTTTAGATTTTGGTGTAACTTTGAAAATCTCTTCTCTAGGGTCACAAACAACAAAATTTACACGAGTTTGATTATTACAAGCGCTTGTTTCCGCCTATTTAAATAAAGACTCTTAAAAATTGCTATTTTTAAGCTTTATTAATTTTTGCTGTCAAATTTTTCTGTTTAAAGATATTTGAATGGTCAAGACGGAATTCAGAGTGGGAAAAATAGTAGTTTCAGTGTAAATGAAGATAATTGGCTCGGACGATCCCTTTGAATAATAGCAGCGTGCTGAAAATGAGTGTTTTTTAGTCATTTTTCGTGAATTTCAATCGACTCTAGCGAAAATTCATGCTCCGCGGGAATTAAGTATACATATCATAGGCAAAATTCAGCCACAAGTTGACCTGAGTAGCCCACTCTTTATAGAAGAAAACTTTGCTCGAAGTTTTGAAATTTTTAAAAATCCCAATATTCAGGCTATGAAACGAGCGTGTTGACTGTGAAATAAAAATCTCATACTCACAGAATCTACTGTTCTTACCTTCAGCTTTAAATGACTACATCACTTGTTTTGTTATTTTCATGTTTAGTGCATGTACGAGCCGTTTCTTTTACAGCAAAATCCTGGACGTTTTTACTAATGAATTAAAATTACTTACCATCAAAAATAATTATAATTATGAAAAATATTTTAAGTTTTAATAAAGTTATGGATATTTAAAGAGTAAAATTGTTTCTGGAAGTAATTATCATCGAAAATGACAGTAACTGTAAACAATTTTTCAACGAGAAAATTATTTTTTATTCAACTTTTCAAATCGACGGCATCGAATTACAAGAAAATATATAAATTGAAAAATGACAGAAATTAAATCATTAGTAATTTTATTAATACTTATGAACTCGAATTATGACGGAAACAATCAGGTCTCAGCAGTGACGCTCCATTGATATTGTAATCAAATATAATGGTAGTAATTTTTAGGCAAAAGGACAATACATTGCATTTCTTTACATTCAAATGCAAATTATTCAACTGGAACCATTCTTCAATTTTGTTAGGATTGTGATGAATTCGATCACAATCACCAACATTGACAGAATATTAAACAAAGTTATTCGTTTCAATTGTGATTGTGTGACCATTGTGGTGTAAACATTTATTTCTTCATTGGTGTCGATTTGTGTATTTTTGAAGGCAGAAATGTGTTATTACCATGCGATATTCGAGCTGAGGCGTCAGATACCATCTCCAAGTTATTACCATCAAAATTTCGATTAATCTATGAAAAGGAATATAAAAAATTTTGAAAATGGAAGAATTCAAATAAGATCACGGATCTGAGAGAATGTATTGTTAGCATATTTTTCGGAAAAATCAACGAAAATGCAGTCTTCAAGTTTATGATCGTATTAGTCAATGCTTAAAAGTCTCATACTGGTGAATGAAAATATTGATATTTGAAGGCAAGGCTGAACTGAGGCGCCGCTTAAAATCACGTAGTGTCAATTGAACTTTTGTCTGTAAAGACAGCAAACTCGTAATTACAAATCAAAATGTCAATATATTTAACCCTAAAGTTGTGATAAAGCTCCTGCAAGCTGTTGCAGATGATGAATATTTCCTTGTCAAGGTAAAACTTCCTTCCAAAGAAATGTGTTTGGCTTACATGTTGTAACTATAATCGGTTTAACCGGAGCGTGTGGTTCCGATGAGTTGCACAGATTAGAATTTGGAAACATTGACAACCGACAATCTTTAATGCTTGTTTCTCTTCTCGTCATCAAAATCAAGAAAGATCGGTCGTTCTGTATTTTTTTATTGTATAAAGCTGTTTACAGGCCTTTTAGGCCCAGATCTGTGTTATTCTCCTCCATTCCATTATGTCCTTCGCCTTTCTTTTCCAATCCGTTACATTTTTCTCCCTTAGATCTATTGCCACTGCCTCTCTCCATTGCTTCTTCGGTCTACCTCTTTTTTTTCTTGTAGTTAGGTTTACTCCCTACTATTTTCTTAACTGCTCTTTCATCTTCCATACGTTCTAGATGCCCTAGCCACTGCACTCTTCTGGATTTTACAATTTCGTCTATTGTTGGTGCCTGGTACATTGCATATATCTCCTCACTGTTTCTCGTTACATAGACTTCCTCTGTATTCTTACCCCATAGAATTCTCCTTAAGATTTTCCTTTCCCACCTTAAAAGGTTTTCTCTTGACTTCTGATTGAGAACCCAGGTTTCACTACCATACAGCGCTGTCGGTCTCAAAATTGTTTTATACATTCTAAATTTTACTCCTCTGGACAAATTTTTTGATTTCAATAAGTGGTTGACTGCTGCCGAACTTCTGTTTGTTTTTATTATTCTCCTATTTATTTCTTGTTCCTCATCACAGTTAGCTGTGCCCCCAAATACACATATTCTTGAACTTCCTCAAACTCCATCTCCCCATGCTCTGTTCTCAATTTAAAATTGGTATCCTTTTTTTGTTCTCCTATTCTCAAAAGCTTACTTTTTTCCCACTTTACGTGCTTCCGCCACAAGTTTTCTCATTACTTCTTCTAATTCCCTACTATCTCTAGCAATAATAGCCACGTCATCTGCATAACTTACAATTTGATGACTTTTAAATAATATATGTCCTTCTCTGTTCAACTGAGTATCTGACTATCTCATATGACCTTTTCTAGTACTAAATTAAAAAGAAGCGTTGGGAGTGGGTCCCCTTGTCTTAGTCCTGTATCAATAGTAAAGCCTTCCGAACTTTCACCTTTTATTCGTACTTTCGATTTAGTATTTTCTAAGGTCATTTTCAATAGCCTAATTAGTTTGGTTGGCATCCCAAATTGTTTCAAAATTTTACTTAGTTTATTCCTTTTGATCGTATCATATGCTTTCTTGTCCACAAATAAAACCATTGCTTTGATCCCATACTCATAGCATGTAGTCAGAATTTCCTTCACCATGAAGATTTGGTCTGTTGTTGACCTTCCTTCTAAAACCTGCTTGATACTCCCCTATTTGTAGTTCTGCTATAGGTTCTATTCTTTGTTTTATTAACGTTGCCATAATTTTATACTCTATATCTAACAATGATATATCCCTATAGTTTCTGCAGTCTGTTCCATCTCCCTTTTTTAAGATTGGTATAATGAAAACATCTTTCCAATCTTCAGGCATACATTCTCTTCTCCAGATCATTCGTATCATTTCGTATATTCTTTGTCTTAAATCCTCTCCTGCGTACTTAATGTTCTCTGCTGTTATTCCGTTTTTTCCTGGACTTTTGTTATTCTTTAAAGCTTCTATAATTGTATCTATTTCCTTTTTTGAAGATTCTTCTACATCCAATTCCTCTTCCCTTCCCAGTATCATCTCCTCGTGCTCCTCTCCTTCCCTTACACTCTCTTCAGTCAACATTTCTGCAAAGTATTGCCTCCATCTTTCTTTCACTTCTGTTTCCTCTGCGATTAGATTTCCACTTTCATCCCTCACATATATTACTTATCTTTATCTTTTTTCCCTTTTTTATCTCTCTGTAGAAGTTACGTATTTCCTTCCTTTTATAATTTTGCTCTATTTCATCTATTTTCTTAACCTGTTCTGTTCCCTTCTTTTGTCTAAACACTTTCTTTGCCTTTCGTCTTTGTTCCCTGTATTTTTCTTTATCTTGCTCTTGTACTGACTGAGCTGTACTTGTACTTGTATTGAAGTGCTTTCATTCTTAGCTTATTTCTCTTCTCCGCCTCTCTTTACACTCCTCATCCCACCATCCTTTCCTCTTTGCAAACTCTTTTTTTGGTATTACTTTCTCACTTGCTGTTTGTATGACATTTTCGATCTTTATCCATTTTTCATTTATATTTGCTTCCAATATCTGTATGTTTTCTTGCAAACCTTTCCTTATCTCTTCTTCATACTTTTTTTGGGTTCTCTCATTTTGTAATGTCGCCATATCTAGTTTTCTTTTTTTCCTTTGTAATCCTTTCCTTTTAATAGGTTTTTTTTATCTTCAAATCTATTGTCACTAGATAGTGATCCGAGTCTATGTCTGCCCCTCTGCATGACCCGTTCTGTATTATGAATAAGAAATTTGGAGACATCTTGAAGATTATACGAAAAGATATCGCCCTACGCCCGCAGAACGTGCCCCATAACAAATTCTTCTGTTCAACCTGTGGGAAAAGCACTATCTATTTATAAAATTTCACAGAAGATAGCTGAGTTTTGAAAGCTGCAAAATCCAGAAATGTATACTGGATATTGCTTCCGCTGTTATGCAGATACGATGGTTGTAAGTTCTGGCGCAGACTTGGTAACAGTAAAGTGGTTGGGTCGTTAGCAGTCTTCCGTAGCAGAGACATACATTGAGGAATCAGTGGCCAACAATATTGCTGTATTAGAGTGAACTTACTAAAAAATAATGATTTACTTTTGCGGTTAAGGTACTACTTTATCTTCAATTTTTAGCAAATGAAAGGTAACATTTTTTTATTAGGTATAGAAAATAGTATGTTAATAATTGATAAACAAAACTAATTCATATATGTAAATGTCACCTATTTTCCTAAACTGTATATACTATTCCGCATTAATGTCATCACTTGAACAAGTATTTATTTATACTAGGATATTACAAGAACAACGTTCAACATACTTAAATTACAATGGGTAGGTAAAGTAACAAGAAAGGGCATTTAATGATGACAAATCAAATTTGCTGTTTACATATTTACCATAAAATTTTCAATTTCATTGACTCTATCATTTATTGTACCTTGACTTTTGTCGTCTCAAATATATTTTTTCTTTTTTAAAGATCAATGGAATGTAATAATTACCCTTAAATTATTCTACATAGCAGAAGTACTAGTCCAATTCTGTTGTGACCATACTGATTTTTCTTAATAAAAAAGAAAATTTTATTCTATACTTTTTCTTTTTGATCTTTAATTTATTTGGATGACAAAATATTATAGATTTTTATGTAGACCAATTAATTTATTAGGAAAGCATTTGTAGACATAGTTAAAGACAACTGTCGACACAATACAGCCTGCAGATCTTCTCAACGCTTTGTGACTAATGACTTTAAAGTTTAACTGATTAGATAAATAAACTGTTGGGATGATAGAACTACTATAAAGAACAAAAAAATTGAATTAAGCACTGCCAATTAATCAAAACAATAATGCTTATATGTAATGGACTTACTGTAAGTTACTGCTTTAAGAGATGAAATAGTTAGAGGATTAATTCTTGTCGGGGATTTGTAAGTAGGTTACCATTAGAGAGCTTGGGTTAACTAGACGCCATCACTAATTCCAAGATAGCATCAAAACTGGGGTGCTTGATAATAATGGAATGTAATTTCCGGCAATACTAGTATTGGCCTAATTAATGATATCCCAAATGGAATGATAAAAATGATTGAAAATACTAACTAGGTAGCATTTAATTTCTGCAACTCTTTTGATACTCTTCTCATGCAATACTTGTCCTATTTTAGAAGAAATCATATGTTGTTTCGAGGTTTTCTTCCGGATTAAATTACTGTAACTTAAGGGTTGCCTAAGACTTTCTTTCTATAGGCATTTCTTTTTAGTCGTAAGTTAAAGGTATACTTAGAAATATGGACGATGCTAAAATGTTTTGAATTAGAGATGAGATTACACTAAATTATAAGATAATACAGCCTAACTCCTTATAATAAAAAAATAAGCCCCTTTTGGAAAAATTGTGGGGGTACGCTATGTTAACTTCTTCCATAATTTCAGGAGGAAAAATTGTAAATTCAAAATCGCTAGAATCACTTTCCATTTTTAAAAACTAATTTTAGCACAACAACGAACGTTGTTTGACGAATAGATCACAGTATTGTACGTTACAATGTGTAAATGTTTCGAGTCTCTATTTATTGAACGTTTTCCGTGACATATTTTTATTTGTTTTTTTTTTTAATACCAAAATGGAATTGGGTATGTATATTTTTGTTCCAATATCAATATCCAAATTTTATGATTATGCAAAATATACAGTGTCCTATAGGTATACGGTCAAATTTTTGATCAATAAAAACAGGTTTCATATAAGTTTTCATTGTCTACTGATGTGTTACGTACAATCATTTGCAATAATAATGACACTCTTTAAAATGAATTGTGCGATTTCTTTTGAACTGCTCACGTATTTATAATGAAATCTAATTTCAACTTTTAACATTGGTTGTTGCACTTACCACTAGAGATTTACTGAAATTTCTACTCTGAACTTTAGAAATTTAAAAATAGTTTTGAGGAAGTGTCATTATTATTGCAAACGCATGTACTAATATTTAGTAATGAGAGAAGAAATTACTTTTTTTAGTTTTAATTTGAGTTAGGAAAAGTTCAATTTTTCCTAACTAATTCGGAAAAATTATCCCACATGCAAAAAATAAATCATAATTCTTGAACTATTCATTTGTCAACTTAAATCCATTATTATAAATTATAACTGTAACTTTTTTACAATTGGGTATGGAAAATTCTGCGCATGTATTTGATGAAGTAGAGGCCGAATTTGTATCTATATTGATCTCTCTTTGATCAAAACTTTTTGAGGCTACTTGAAGTTTTTGTTGAACGAAATCTTCTATACATCTTTCTGCCACATTCGTTGCTTTCCATCCACCATGCCTTTTAAAAGTGGTAATATCATCTTCCACACCATCGTTGTAAGCAGAAGATTCTGACATTTTTCATAAATCACTGACACATTAATATTAACGAAAACCTAATACAACAATCTAGTTTCTATATCAACATTCCCTCAGGATTCTTGATTCATTTTCGAAATGAAATTCACAAATTTCAATAAAACATTATGATAACTATATAGGGTGTTTCATAATATATGCGCAGGGCTTCAGGATGTGATAGCTCGTCCAAAAATTTGAAAAAAAAGTTTGTGTTAACTTACCCTCTAAAATGCACAATTTTCGAGATACAGGGTGTTGAAATTGTAAAAAAAATTCGTTATTTGCGAATATCTCCAGAACCGTTTATCGTACAGAAAACAGCTTTTGTAATTTACTACTCATAATAATGTCGTTTGTGTAATTCATTTTTACTTTTGTAATACAAATTGACTCTTCGGAGGTACAAACTAGATGTTATTTTGACGGGAGGTAGCTTTTGTTTTAAAATTTAAAGCCTACTTAATAAAAAAAATTATAATAAATTTAGTTAAATGAAAATTTTATTTAAAAAAATTGATGTTTTTCAACATAAAAGTAGATTTTTTTTGAAAACGGTCAACTTTAGAGCTTATGACCAAGAGTCCTTTTTTGTGTAGAAAACATTGACGGGTCAAACGGGCGTCTCAAAACCGTACTTTTTCCAGTGGCGTAGAAGTTGGGGAGAAAAACACCCACTTCCCCTTCAAAATCTTCACCAATTATGACTTTGAAAAAAATTTTTTTTCGCACAGAACATAGCTTATTATGAGTAGTAAATGCTTACAAAAGCTGTTTTCTGTACAATAAACGGTTCCGGAGATATTCGCAAAAAACGAATTTTTTTTTTACAAATTCAACACCCTGTATCTTGAAAACTGTGCATTTTAGAGGGTAAGTTAATACAAACTTTTTTCAAATTTTTGGATGAGCCATTACATCCTGAAGTCCTGCGCATATATTATGAAACACCCTGTATAGTTATTCGAACTGTTTTCAAAATACTATTAAAAAAATATGTGTGCAACTTGTAAGAAAAGTGTATTTTCCGCATATGGCATATTTTTACCTACGCCTGATGAGGAGAAAAGTCACTCTTCCTAACTTATTGCACAAATAATTATTTTACCACCCGCAAATGAGGGAGGAAATTGTATACTTTCCATGTAGCTAGTAAAAATATTATTTTTTTTTTTGGACTCATCTGCTATTCCAGTGTAAGCAGCAACGAAAAAATTGTATTTAGATGCTTATAACAAACAACTATATCGACTATATTTTATGTGAAAACTATAGTAACCTGCAGGACATTATTAATATTTTCAGTTTTATTATAGTTGCGGTAAAATTATCGCGTTTTTATTATTTTTTACTCTGCTCTCTTTTGACTTTATACATATTTGAGGTCAACTGGATTAATAAATGCATCTATATCTGCATATTCATCAATTAAACCTAAATTGATAATAATAAACATTCTGTCAATCTGTCAATCGTTTTTACGTGTTTCGCTAATATTGTAAAGTTCGTACTAATATCTAATAATATACCACCACTACTCATATTCACTTATTTATTTGAAATACGCTGTCTATATTCTTCTTGTAGCCAGAGCAGCCCAATGAATGAAATCAATTCGACCTCATCCGTTTTTTTATATCTAAACATCGAATCAGTCTGGATTGTTATTGCGTTGATAGAAATTCGTCAGGACGAAAACGCGAAAGAACAGTGTTTTAATTAGTCTGCTTTATGTTTTATTCATCAGAAAGTCCTCGCTCATTTGTTCGCAGCAGGTGCAATATCGCAGTCGCAGCTCCAGCTCTTGAGGGCCCTATTTAACTCACACCTTATATACATTCAAGGAAAATATTCATAATGACGGGAAGCTTGTAATTAATTTACTGTCTTGAATAATTTCAGATAGTCTGTTTACTCTTTAATTAGTGAAATGCGGCTACATCAAATATTTTGTATCTCTGTGCTTATGATATTTTTGATTAGGTATGTCAGAATATTCATTTGCCTTTTGATGAATTAAACAAAATTGCTTTTGAACAGAATACACAGAAAATAATTTAGGACAGGTTCCCATTTTCGGATAACCGTATATGTACAAAATTATCGCTATGTTAGGGGCAATTTTATTACTGTTATGTGTGTATTTAGTTATATGTTAATAATAATGTATGATAAATATTTGTATTTGCGCCCGACAGATGAACTGTAAATTTTTTTTTGGAAAACAGAGTGACAAAAATTTTTTTGTAATATTTTGTGAATGGTGTTTTTGATATTTATTCACATTTTAAAACTTTAAATGGATTGCTCTGTAAGCAAGAAGTATATAATAGTTGTATGTTTATATCTAAGAGTTATTTTCTCCCATAATTTCGACAAAAAAGTAATTTATGCTAAAATGAGATTTGCTCCTAATTTCGGATACTAAAATGTAATCAATTTCAGGATTTCGAAGTTAGGTAAGTAGTCCGAAATTAGAAAATCTAAAACTTTTTTAACTGGCAAAGGTACCACGCTTTATTTTCCATATTTGCTTAAATTTTCTTACTCAATGCAAAAATTATGTGAAGATATAGGTAATACAATAAATGAGGTCATATCAAAATTTAGTTTAATTACATTTTTTTTTGGGTTGATTTAGAAAACCTATCCTAAATGAGGCTACTTTCTTCTACGAGTGGTAGCAAAGTTCGTTTTATTTTTGTAGTAAGTCTTATACATATCTATATATGAGGCTGCACTCAAAAAATTGTGTGCATATTTAGGTAACAATCATTGTATTTTTATACACAAATTATGTTCGAAAGTGTACTAAAACCAATTTTGTCCCATTTTTATACATTAAATTGTATATTGTAATTTGTGGTATTTTTACACGTAATTTGTCACTTCTATACAAAAGCTATCCAATATTTCTACGTATAAGTAGAGATAGTGGAGCGCGGAGTTTAACAGGACCGTAATTAGTTTTCGAATGGACATATTAATATGTTCACAGAAAATATGTTGCAGCATAGTACCAAATGATAAGTCGTGGATAAAATACCTATATAAATCAAGATATCACGTAAAAATTACAACACTTACCCGACACACCTTAGTTTTGAGACATCCGTAGCATATTAGAAGTGCTTAGAACATATTATTACATGGTTTTCTGAAGTAAAACGGTGACGTTTATCCCTTACAGTATGAAAAATTGTTGAGGCATGAACAACAATGTACATGAAAGCCTTACATATATTTTCCAAAATGGCACTCCCCGCATTTTTTCCTTTATCGTACTACTGACTGGGCGTATATTTGCTGCAGATATGCAGAGGTTATCGAAATTGTCAAGAAAATTAATGTTATCCTGTATAAATAAAATGGATATGAGGAATGGGACACGAGAACAGTATTCGATTCTCGACAGCTCTAGTAGTTTTGGAAAAACCCGGATTTTAATTGTTGAACCATGTATAAACCTACTATACAGGGTGTTCCTCATAAGAACCGACAGATGAGGTGGATGTACCAAATTAGGTTATAACAAGTTAAAGTAATTCAGAGATATTAATTCTTTTCGAATTACTTGGTGCCACTTTGAAGGGCTGTGTATAATATAGGTATGATTGGTTAAATTGCAATATTTTGGGACCTCCTACATGCTCCTTCTCTGTATCGTTTCTTATGTGGAACCCTCTGTATAGGCAAGGGAAAATAAGTTCACGTTAAATGTGTCTATTGTAGTCATAGCGTTTAAGTTTGGAGTGGGCACCTTGAAAGGTAAGTTTATTCGTAAGCTTCAAACAAAAGAAAGTGTTGCTTGATTGTCAATGCCGGCTCAAACTTCCGCTTCTCGGCGGCAAGGAAAAGATTGTTTCCGGTCTGATGTGGTGAAAAGACGTGCACGTCTGTGCTTTTAGATTTCGTTCGGTTTAGAGAAAATTGGGATAGATGGAAGTATTGATACGTAAGCGGTTTATTGCAAAGAAGTCCTAAAGGGAAGTGAAATAAATGTGTGAAAAGTTTTAACATTTCTAAAATGTTTTTTCACTACTCGAGCACTATTCGAATATACTGAAAGTGGGATCGGAGTTTGGAGTGCAGCTTTTCATTCGTGTTCATTTTACTTTGAAATGAGTCATTAACGGTAATTACAGTTTCTGCAGCAAAATTTGTATTCGTGCGAGATGGTGCAGCAGTCAAGTAAAAGTTTCGACTGTATCACAAATATTTAATATTAAGCATACATATTTTTTGCCGGTTGACAGCTGAATAATTATTTTGTACGCCAATGTCGAAAATAAAAATATAATTTAATCTCGACGGAGCGAAGCTTTTAGGGAGTTGCCATTAAAGTTACTGACAGTGAAGAGGGACGAAAAGTTTGAAGCATGGACTGCGATCAGTTGCAGAGACTATTATGAGACGTCTCGAAAGACAATCGTTGTTCGAAAGAGTGATACTGATCATGCAGCCGTAATACCATGAGCAGAAACCGAAATCAGTTTGTGGGCGGGTCCCGAGAACAACAAAGGCATGTCAAAGAATCCTAGCCAAGGCTAGGGATGTGCACATTAATTCTGTTACTGGCAGCGACCAGTTAATTAATCTGCTACGGTTTTTCAGTATATTATGTCAAAGAATTAACGTCGACTTCCCTTAGGGGGATTCGTTGTATATGTCCCTGTTTTTTTTTCGGTTCTGTTTGTCTAAGTTTTGTGGGAACGGATGAGCTCTCAGAATCCTTAGCTCCCACTCATATATTGCTTTCAGTTCTTATTGGTATTAGGGCTGCTACGGTCTGAACCACAGCAGCATCCGTAACTGGTCACGTCCGATCCTTGTAAACGTTTCGCCGGTCTTCATTGTCGGCATCTTCAGTTGTGACTCAAAAGCTTCGTCGTGACTGAGGAACCAGTTACCTGAGCATAACAACTCGAAAAACCGTAGTAGATAAAATAATAACACGACAAACGACAAAGCCTCAAAATACAGAGTGATTCAGTCAATGCCATTAGTTTTAAGAGAAGATATAGAAAAATGAGAATACGAATATGCTATCAAACCATTATCTAAATCCCATTTTCAGGTTGTCACTGACCGCTGGTGGCAATTCAATTCAGTGTCGGTCTGACACGACGTTGCCAAATTGAAATATTTTTCTATAATACCTACTTATTGTAATATATAATTAATGCTATACATTATTTTTTAAAAGTATGCAATTAATATATTTAATTTCAACATAAAAAATATTTAAAATTGAAATTACAAAACTCCAAAGGATCAAAATAAACCTCTCATTACATAAATTGTGAAATATAATCAAATTACTAACTAGGTTAAATTATTAAGAGGCTGAAACGTTTTTTGTGTTCAAATACAGACAGCAATAAAAACATTCTCGTGCTGTTAACAAAAAACAGTCCGAGACATACCTATTCAGTGATCAACAATCCGGCAATCCCAGTCTTCACCTACCGTATTTAGGTCAATAACCTTGTTTTTAATGTCTATTCAATAACAAGCGCTGCAGAGCTGCAGATCCGCTCAATAACAGAAACAAACAATAATTAAATTTGTATTTTCATAAACACCCGATTTAATCAATAGAAAATCATGAGGATTTTATAATAAATGCCAACCTCAGTAATCAGCGCATACATCAGATAGGCTGTAATCGGCGCAACTAAAAAGTTGACAGTACAAATTCCCGTTTAATACGTTACTATGCAGGTGAGCTCGCCGCCGACTCTATCTGGAACAGATGCATGCGACCCCATTTCTCTCTCTTCTTCATCCATTAGTCATTATTTTCACGTATTAGAGGTTGGTGAATTTCGTGTGTTGGTGTCGCCAGTGTTGTTTATAATTATTAATAAAATTTGCTATGTATCTAAATAAAAGTGCAATTTAAGTTGGGTAAACTGAAGTAGTGAAAGATCGCTGTTGTCTTCTACAGAACACATTCTACTACATTTGTTGCGTCTGTGTTGTTCGGTACCTATTGATCATGAGTAATGGATTTGATTCTGATTCATATTCATAATCAATTGCGATTTGCATTATTTGGGAATATCAACGTAGGAGTTCAACTTGATTCTGCTTTCAAGAACATAATGAAAAGGTGGGAGCTTTTGGACTTGGATTACGAGGACATCTAGTTCAGTACCGAACATGGCTGTTTATTTTATATGTATGTAGTCCTCAGTGGCAATACTGCTGGACCTCTATACAGCAGAAAATTTGTAGCGTACCAGGAGCGTCGGGTTACCGATTTTCTGTCTTTATTAAGCTTTCCGAACACGTAGTTAAAATTAAAGACATTACGACTGAATTACCCTGTTCTGCCTAGACAACAAAATTACCATTTATAGTGCATCTAAAAATTGTAATATTAAAAGTGGATAAACAAAACATCAATAATTTTATTTTTGATGTTACTTTTGTTCTACGTATTTCACTTTTCGAGATTTCTGTACCTGAAACCTCCACAAACTTGATTATTTTATAATGTGCTGTTTGATATGAAATTTGAATTCATACTTCATCCATTCGATGCTGGCGCGTCTGTTCGACCACTGCATTACTTTCGGTACTATAAGCAGTATTTATGTATAGTATAGTTGTTAGTCAACCGGTCTTAGTTGTGGACCATGTCGGCTAGATGGCTCTAATATGTGCAAAATCTCTTAAACGAGCCTGAAGCAAGTCAGTAAGCAGTCAGTCTGACTTTGTTTTTAAAATAAAGTCAATCTGACTTTGTTTACCGGCTTCTCTAGAGCTTGTTTAAGAGATTTTGCACATATTACAGTCGACAGCCGACATGGTCCACAACTAAGGCCGGTTGATTAACTATACTTTATATAAACTCTGCTATTACTATTGTCTGATTAATACTCGATCGTTTTGAATAAAAGTACACGAATTTGTATTATTAACTATTATGAGAAGAAGGCAACAAATTGTAGTACAGTAGCACGATGGAATTTTTCCGTAGGGTTATTTAACGGGCGGCATTAATTAGCATAAAACGCATGCTGTATGTTTGTCGATTGTGCATTCAACGCATCCTTATTAGTCCCAATCAGTGTAAAAGCTTCCATTGTGAAATGTCAAAACTCCAACTGCAGAACCAAAACAAAACACGCCATGGAGGGTAACGTGCGGAATACGTACATCTGTTTGTTAAATAGAACGCGCAGTAGTACATCCCTGACACCCTTATCACTAGGTGGAAGAAGTGGGAAGAGGCCCACCTAATCGAGACTATTTTATGGAAAGGGGTGTATTGCGTCACGGTTTTGACTTCTCTGTTATTTCATTTTGCTGGGAATTTTAGATGTATGTTTGCGTACATGAAATAAGTTAAATCATATACATACATTGTAAATATACTGTTAATAAAAGTGCCATAAATTTGGAGAGAGGATAATGTGGACCAAAATATGCAGTCTTGTTATTTGTTGTAGTATTTATACATTTTGTTGTTGTTTGTTTTACTTTCTTTTTGTAGTCGATAAATATATGAGAAATTTTCAATATACAAGATAAATTTCCTTATACTTTATAATTTTTGTTGATTTTGAAAACCATGACGCATTTATTACAGGGACATTCAATATAAGATAGATAAACTATAAACTGACAAAACAGTTAAATAGTACACAGGCATAACGCAAGCTGTTTTTAAAATAAGTCGATATCAAGGAATTGTATCACAACGTGACAACAGTACGAATGCACGAAGTGCAGTGCGAGCGGTTTGGGGGTTGCCTACTATGTACCAGCTTGTTTTCTAGTGATGACAGAAAATCCAAAGATAAACTATTGTGAAAATAAATGAATTTAGTTTAGACAACTATTTTGCAATTAGATTTATTAGAATTAGTAAGAATTAATAAAGAATATTTTTATATTAAATATTTAAATGTTTAAAACAGTAACATAACTTAACTAAAATCAAAACGCAATGCAATTTTTAAATACCACATGTCACACAATTACATGTGTTCAAAATGTCCAGTTATTATTAAGTTACTTTCCACACATGCACTAAACTATAATAACATTTTTGGACACTACCAATATGAAAAAGACGTTAAGATACTTCAATGAATGTCAAAAAATCTAAATAAATGCGTCGTGCTGTCGCAGAATTGCTTCTTCATAAATTAATAACATATCATGATGCTGACGTAAGGTAAACATTTCAAGAAACAAAGAAGAATTGAGGAAATAGTAGTACGTAAAAGAATTTGCGACAGACTCCTCGCAGTTTAGATATCAACTGATCTGTAGTCACTGTACTTCTCACGCTGTTGCCACATTCCGCAACATCGACTTTGTCGAAATTTTATTGGTAAACCAAAAACATGTTCTTATTAAAACTAAACATAAATAAATTGAAAGAAGAGGTAAATATTGCATTTTATGATAATTTAATGCAGACAATTGTGGTGAGATTTGCTAATTATTTTCTTGAAAGTGGTTGAGGTTAAGACCCATGTCATATAATTTTTTTTGTTCACTTTGATGTATACTATCGCCTGTTAAATTTATGACAGTCAAACCTCTAACACCCCGTATGTCGTCATGGAGGAAACACGACAATTTGAATCTTTTTCCAATATTTGGTGCGACTTTTTGCAATAGATATGCAATCCCATTCGGACATAGATGTTAAAACAAGTTCATTCCTCCAACGTTAATTCAGAAATTAACATGTTCTACTAGGCCCTTTGATTTTTTCTGTATTTCGGAAATATACAATGCCACGATCTTAAAAATAGAATACTATTCGTCATTTCGTACGAAAGCACCCTTCAAATTAACACGCTTTTGCAACTTAAATCGCTAGTAGAATGTGAATAAATACATAAAAATATCACGGTACTAAGAGAGTGAGAGAGAGATTTTGAGATATTCCTCATTATTTTCAGAAGAAAGTAAAAAAATTGAGAATAATTTTATTATATTGAGAAAAAAGTCAAGATATTGAAAATAATCTCAATATATTCAGTTGTCTAAAAAGTATGTTTGACACCAGGGTACTTTCGTAATTTTGTAACATATTTAAGATAAGCCTTTTTTAATGTGAACACTTACCTATGACATGCACATACAAGAAACAATGTTTATGGATGTTCTGATGCATCAATATGGATTAATATCGATACAAATTCAGATAATTGTGCTCAATCTAAACCTAACTTCACATTCAATTAGGTCGCTCATCCTATTCATCAGAACCCTTCCTTTTTCATGTTTTCATAAGACTGCATCAAATATTGCGTAATACTGGTTCATTTGAAATATCCCTTGATTTCGGAAGACCATGGTGGATGTTCGATGCTACAATGGATTGCAGGCAGCAGGTACCTACGTGTTCCATTGCACATTTGAATGAATATTTTGGGCGACAAGTAGGTTCGGTTGTTTTACCAAAACAAGCGTTGCTTATTTAAAATCTCTGCATATCACACTGGGTGATCTTTTAGACGACATTCCTTTCAAACTAACGGAACAAATGTGGTTTTTCGATAAAATTTTCGATTACCTTTATAGAGCATTTACCCGAAGATGGGTAGGAAGGGATGCACCTGTATAATGCCTTGTAAGATCAGAGGATTTAAACCTCATTGACTTGTTTTTTTTTGGGATATTTTAACACTTTAGTGTACGCCTGTGACATTTAGCAGTTGCAGCAATGATTTAATTCAAGGATGTCAATGAATCCAAGCCACTGTGGGAGTTTACGAAAGACTTTGAAGGTCTTTGTGGCTCTGGAAGTAAATACCACTGAAAAAAATATGTGGTTTTAATTTAATGAATGTGAGAGCTTCATATGGCGTGAGCGTTAAAGAAAGTTATGTAGAAAGTTTTTAATGCAATTTTTAAGAACAAGCATTAATTATTTAATTAATTAAGTAAAATTTAACTTTAACTTTCTTTTAGCATTAGCAGTCTACTGTTATATTACTATTTCAATGTGGATTAATAAGAACGTCTAACGTTGAAATTTTTATTTGATTAGTTCTTACCTTTTCCTATATTACATCCTAAGCAATTTTATAATAATTCCTAGTGAGAGTGTTTCTTATAAGAATACGTAATAGGCAATTTGCATATTTTTTATTTTATTACCAAAATATTATTCAGTTCATTTTATGTGTACTTTGTTAGTTTTATGTCATTCTCTGCAAAAATAAAGCGGTAATAAATTAATAAATTTATTACGTCTTTCCCAACCAGAAAAACGCGAGAAATACCAATGGCGGTTATGTGACGTCACAGTATATGAACATGTCATGTTGTTTTATATGCGTGACATGAATGTCAAAATCGAACTGTCAAAGTCAAATTATTATTTGTTTTGTTGGTGTGCATTGTGTATAATATCCATATAATTATAGTAAATAATGGCAACAGAGAGTGGATTTGTTAAAGGACAAACAGATAACCTACTCAAAATTGACTCATTGTCAATGTTTTTGTTTCTAGGAGAAAATCCAAATTTTATGATGAATAATTTCAAGACGTCTGCGTTTTGCATCACTTTGTTGCTCAGGTACCATTTGCCTCTGACAGTTAAAATGATGGGGTATTACACCTTTTCTTAGTTGTAGTCTTTGTACATTCCCATTTAATTTGTTCTGCCAATAATTCTCCATATCTTCTTTCAACTATTAACTTAAAACACACATCATCTTTACAATTTCTGAATAAAATGAAAAATGACTTACGGTGAAATGATCCTCGCACCAATATAACACCGTTGTGTTCGATAATGTTGCATTCTTTTTCGTCTCTATTCATTGAAATGCATTATTTCTTACGCATTTTCTCATGTTTAGGAACCGAGAAGAATATTTTTTCCGGGGTGGTTACCGTAGTGTTTTTGCACTTTGGTACCACACAATACTTATAAAATTTGTGTATTATCGGTTCCATCCCCTTCGGCAATTCAAAACTTATGTTATAATCAATGCTGGACACCACAGAAATACCACAAAGTTCGACCAGGGTTCGACGCTAACCAGTTACGGAACGAGTTTGCTAACCGACTTAACTAAACTACGTCGATTTGACAATTTGACATCACCATGGACGTTTCCATATACTGTGACGTGGACCAATCAGAATGTTGTTTCCGAACCTGTGACTATATTTGAATAAATTGCTATATAAAATAATTAATTATGAAAAATATAAGAATAATTTTACAGAATTAGCTAGATATTCTTGTTAAGTACTTAATATATAATAAAATAACAATATTTTTAAGCATTTAAAAATTTCATGCAAATTGCCTAAACATATAATTCGGTGTTAGTGATGTATGAAGAAAATTGTGTAATTGATAACAGTATACGATTTATAATCATATCCAAATAGTTCTTCCCAACATTGTGTAAGAAAAACTCGAACTACCTATTTCCTTCAAGACATCTTATCCAATTAGTGTCTTATTTTACTTTTATAAATTTATTCGACTTATTCTCCGACGTCTCCTTTAAACTGAGATTTACTGAAATGAGAATAACTTTATTTCAAAACTTGTTTATCCCTATATGCACCTACATTTACTAGAAGTTCACCCTAACCGAAATCATGTAGATGAATAGTGTTTGTTTATGATATGTAATCCATTTCAAGCTTCCCCGTTTCTCTACAAAAACAAACTCTGTAATACAATAAACGCTGTCATCAGTTAAACTGACGTTTTGTATATCTATCTACCAAGAGGAAAACTGAAAAATATGGTGCGCTTTATTAGATAATATACCTACTTATTTTGGACGTAATTTTTAGGATTTCTAGTATGCTTATTTAAAATATGGGCTATATAGATACAAAACAAATCACATTTATCAATTTACACCCATCTATATGTATAATTCGTGTAATCTAAACTACACATTTTTTGTTGTTTTCATTGCAGATTATTAGCTAGTATTATTTTTATAATGCATAAAATTGAATATTATTATTCCTGTATTTCAATAATTGTGTACCTGACTTATGAACATAATGTGTCCTAAAATGCTTCTTAATATCGTAATCTTTTACTGGGTGGACAAAAAGAATACCTAATTATTTATTTATAGGAACAGTAATTGTCAGTTTTTATATTTGGCGAAGTTGATGGTGACATTGAAAAAAGATTCCAGATTATTGCAGTGTTTTGTTTATAAATTTAATTGTAAATGTTTATAGTATATTAAGTATCAAGAACAGTAAGGAGAGTTTACCGATCGACGATAATGTTTGGCCAATTTTGGAGGAGATTGGTAAACTCTTTACTGTCCGAGATGCTTATACTATATTTGAGGGGTTCCATTCTAAAAGTCGCCTTATTCACTTTTCCGCAAAAATAAGATAGTGCTCTATATGGCATCTGTTACCATCTACCTATGCGCTAAGTCCTTTGAAACTTATCAAAACTCGTTATATCCTATCTTAAGACCATAGAAAAATTGACGCGTCATTCCATAACTTGCCTCATCCATCAGCATTATCATTCCAAAACTCGCTTTATCCTGGCGACCAATAAAAGCTTAGAATTTAAATCACATGGCTGACAAGCTGATAGGCATAACTATTATAATCACAGTAAAAGTCTTAAAACACTCAGAACATTTTAGAACTGGTGTATAAAACCACGATTTTTGACAGTGTTTAACAATACTATTGATTAGAATTTGTTATTATTATGGATAATCAATCGTTTTGCACATCTGTGGAAAAGGGAAAAGGAAGACGTCGCCCCAGTGATCCTTCTAAATGAAAAAAAAACATAGCAGTTGAAAAGGTAAACTACACGTTAGGATACCACTAGTTTCTCATTTTGGGAAGAAATGGGCGGAACGTCAAGACCTCAGTTTCTTCAATAGCTTTTTAGAGGAACAAGAAAGAATTGAAGCATTAGATGAAGAGACCGAAACCAATGTGTTCTGGCCCCGAGGAAGGCACTTCGCTAAGAATTTAGAATCTCCGTTAATAATCTGTACTAGATGATATGTTTTATTTTCAAAATACGTATTGTTTAATAAAAATCAAAACATTCACAGAAAATGATTTTCATTCCATTTTATTTTTGCACTAATTTTATCTAATTTCATCGTTCCATAATTTGTCTTATCCAAACAATCATGCCAAAACTTGCCTTTTTCATTTTATTTTCGTTAATTTCCTCCAAATGAATTAGTCGGTAAATACGATTTGAATGAGTGCTGAATTTACTATAGTTATGTTATAATACATCCGCCAGTGCATGTCTGGTTGCCTTATTATATCTATAGTTTAAGTAAAACGTTTTCTGCGATTTGTTAAATATTATATAAAATGGACAAGGTGACTTTTGGAATGGAAACCCTCATTTTATACGACCATTATATGAATACAAAGGTGTTAACTAGCAAAATATCTCGAAAATATTAAAATTATTTTTGTCTCGTGTCTCGTATATCCACAAAACTAAGTAGGTTTTGTCGTTGCCATGGATACGCTTATTTTTAAACGTCAATATATTTGTCAAACAAGTGAGTATGACCATGAGTGAATCAGAAAACGAAAATAATTCAGATATTGAAGATGTGTAGAGGATGTTCTTCGGTGTTTCCTGAAAAATCTAAAGAACGTTACGTAAAGACATAAAGTGGTTTAAAGGGAATTATGGAAAGAGCATAATTGAAAAATTCTTGTAAGCGTATTTTGTGCATAGAAACCAACAATTAATATCTTCTGGCAGTTTATGGGCTGAGTATTCTGTTAAAATCAACAATTTTTTTTATACGATTCCATTGATATTTTTAAATTTTTTATGCTAATTGCATTTCTTAAGAGAAAAAATATTGAACAGTGTTTTTACCAAAAAAGAAATGACTAACTTTTTAATGAAAACGCCAGACGAAACATTTCTTATTTGTAAGGTATACGTTAATATTAATTTATTGGTTATTTTTTGACAGCAAATAATATAATTTACTTGCCGTTCAGTCCTGTCAAAACCAGAATAGTAAGTAATTACTTATCGACGAGTGTTTGCTTGGTAACCAGTAAATATAACATACTGTTCTAAAACTAGGTATGGTAAACCGGAATCGGAAATAGAATGGTCGCACAAAAAGTATATTTTATTAGCATTATAAGTATGTATTAACTTAATATTATAGTACTTGAACTTATCTTGCTATCAGACATTATAATAATAACATAATATCTCTACCCCTCATTCTAATCACGAGGATTAACCCAGAAGTCGAGGACTTGTGCGGGAGAGGGAGCGCCATATTATTATTATTATTGTTATTATTTAAGCACGCCGCATTTGCGCTCAGAGACGACTTACGTTGGTAGGCCCTAACCTCATTAATTAGGGTAGTGGTCAAACGTTGACCGGTATCAATCTCTTACATTGACGCAAGCCAACATTCTTCCACTCTACCATATCCGCAGAGAGGATCAAATCCTCTGCACAAATACAGCTGATCTACTATAAGTTTACTATGACTTTCATAGATGGCGCATGCTTTTTATAGCTATTTTTATATTAAGTCCAAATAATTTGTGTTTTTTACGCCTGAGAATGTGAATTTTTGTGAATGTGTAACACGATCGCTCGTGTGGGTGTGGTAGATATTGTTCCAAATGTAATAATTATTGAAAAACTGTCTTATGTCCTGCTGTTGCTAATGGAAATTATATTTTGTATTATGTATTATGGTGTTGCTGCAGCAAATTTAATGATAATTTAGTTATACTTAATTTGTGACGAGTAGAGAGGACGTAACTTTTACTAGTGTAAATTGGTCTTTTGAGAGTATTGCTTGGAGTAGTCGAACTGTTGTCTGCAGTTAGATCCCTTTTAATACACCGTTTAACGTGTCCAAAACCCTACTACAAAGCCACCCCTTACTCTATATTTCTAATTCTGACATTTATGGCTGCATTATTTTAGTAACAAACTGGAGTTGGCGACATACGTGCTGATTATGATTCATCAAACGTTACTAGTGTAGTCGATATTTACTAGGAAGTCAACGTTATATAGCTGTTGCCATTTTCGATGTCATTATAAGATCAGATATTTTTGATGATATGGCGTGCAAACGTTGTCAACTTATTATGGATATCGTGAGGGTAACACAATTTTTTTTATAAGTGTAGGAATATACGAAATATGCAAGTTTTTTTCCCAAGTAGAATTGTTTCACACTCCGCCGATCATTATTGGGCGGAGGTTGAAAATTTAAATGCAAAAATACATATACTCTTGGAAAGTATAATTTTTTCAAGTTAAACCAAATTTGAATAGGTTAAGTATGATTTTTGTATTTTAGTTTTATTTGTTACATATAATTGTAAGTAATAACGGCATCTGAAATTATAGACATACGCATAAGGATGCGGAGTTCTATTCTGGAAAAAAGATGAGATACATCAAGTTCAAATTGTTTCTTATAATAGTAATAATAATAATAAGCTCTTTATTTCCAACAGGTGAAAACCCACCCAGTTACAGGAAACACATAAACAGGAAAAAAGGTACAATTAAATAACAAAATAAAATAAATAATAGTATGTGATACCACGGTAGGATATCAATAGGATATTATAATATATATTTAATCACCTAGTTATGTAAATAATATTCTTAATCACGTCTATTGATGAGAAATTTATATCACACTGATTACAAATCTTGTTGAATTGAGTGCATAGAGGGTAGAACTATATCTAGACTCAATACGCGATACTGAAAAATTAATATTATAAAGAAGAATCCCACAGTCAATATTGTAGTGCACTAAACCATATAAAAATGCGACAATGCTAAAATAGTCGTCTAAGTTCGAGAGAAACAATACCAAATCTATCCTGCAATATTGATTATCAATACCTCTCACTGGATAAATACCATCTTCTTTAAATGAAAGAAATTTTAGAAAACGTCTCTGGACAGATTCTATATTGTCGATATGACATTGATAAGAAACCATATAATAGAACCATATTCTAATTTACTTCTAACTAATGTATAATACAATGTTTTAAATGTTTTTATATTTTGAAATTCTTTACAATTTCGCAGTATAAATCCCAATATTTTATTAGCTTTACTATCTCATTAATATGCACAACAAATGAAAAAGTCGAATCAAAATAGATGCCTAAATCCTTCACAGTATCACGTCTTAAAATATTAACACCATCAAGTCTATAATCGTGAAATACATGCGCTTTTTTTCCTGCAAAATGAAATTACGTAGCACTTGTTAGTGTTCAATTTCAAGCGATTAGAATGACATCAATTGTTAATAAGATTAACTTGAATCTGCAACTGAATGCAGTCTCTTGATTGCCTGTCAACTGAAAAATAATTATTACACTGTTTTCACTAAACCTTCCATTTAATTAATAAATTATTTTTAAATTATATTTTTTTCATTTACAGGTAAGTCATCACAGATCCCGATTTTCCGCTGTTGTAAGTACATTGAACAATTTAGTTTAATTTTAATGTTTTCTTTTACTTTGTCCACAAATACAGGGTGTGTTGCAAGTCGTTACAATAATTTAGGAGGAGATAGAATACTTGATTTTGAGTCGATTGAAACAAATATACCTATATACCAAGTGTCACAATATTTGTAATAATTAATTTCTTAATATTTTTTAATTTAACCGTGATTTTCTACAATTATTGAAGTGTAGAAGAAAAACAAACCTTTTTATAACAAATATTTCTATACTATTTTATCAGGAATGAATGGATTATTTAAATGATTTAACCAATAAAATCCAAAGTGGCTTCGTTACTTACCTAGAACTTCATAAACATGGTTTTTGTACGTTGTAAAAGAGAGTCAAATTTAAACGTGGATTTTATTTAAGCCTTTGTGTGTAAGTTTATTCACGTATTATTAAAAACTTACCTAAGCAATGCTCTTTCAGTTCTTAAGAAAAGTTTGTTGATAAACATTTTAAAAATTAGAGAAATTAATCTTAACACGTTTAAGTATGCAGGGAGCGCATTCGCCAAAACAGAAAGAACACAACTTTAAAGTTAAAATACCGGAGGATTAAAAAAGCTAAATATTTATTTCAATTGTTCACATCAATTTAAAGTTAAGACGTAAAAAGGAAAAGCAATGTTTCTATTAAATAGCTTGGTATGCCATGAGAAAACATTTGTCCTTGGTTTCCATAGCAACCGTAAGGTCAACTGTCAAACTATACATTCGAATCTAGATAATAGGGATGGGCGGTTACTGAAAAAAAACCGGTTATCGGTTAACTTATTATTTTTCTTAATCGGTAAAACCTGAATCAGTTAACCTCTCTCTAATAACCGGTTATTTAAATAATCGGTTATTTAATTTTTATTGGCAGCAATTGTTGCAAACATGTTTTGTTAATACTCAATAATAAATAACTAAATAAAAATTAAAATATAAAAATGCACCTTAAGTCCTATATCTGTATATTTCTTTAATATAAAATTATGCAGTCATATATCTGGTTATGTATTTTTGAAAATTTTAATAGCTTTGTTTCTAGAGCGTAAAAAATTAGTTTCAAACTGTCAGGGATTGTTTGACCAGGCGAATATTGCTTTGATATCGCTGAAAGTATAGTAGCAACATAATTGGTCGCATATCTGTGATAGTTTGAAACAGTCTCAAACTGACTCTTGGAACAAACCTAATATTTCGTCAAATGCATAGTTTTTTATATTGCAGAGAAATAAAACATTAATTTTACAGATAAAATTTATTATTAGATTAGCACAGTATGTTTCTATGGAGCAATTCGACTTACTCTGCATTTAGTCTAGAATAGGGTTCACTGCACATAATAGAAGAAACGCTGAGCGATGCAGCTCATTTTTATAAAATAACCGGCACGCGTTTATTGATTTAAACAATCGGTTATAAGGTTAAACCGAACCAATAAAATTACCGGTTATTAACCGGTTAACCGAAACACAATAATCGGTTATTCATTTAACCGGTTATTTTTGCCCATCCCTATTAGATAAAGTGTAAAGTTAAGTGCAAATATCTTCATTTCTTAAACCATTTTTATTACATAGGTACTGAACGGCTGTCCCGTTTTGGCGAATGCGCTTCTTGCATATTTAAACGTGTTAAGATTAATTTCCTTAATTTTTAGAATATTTATCAAGAAACTTTTCCTAAGAACTAAAAGAGCATTGCATAGGTAAGTGTTTAATAATACCTGAATAAACCTACACACAAAGGCTTAAATAAAATCAACCTTTAAATATGACTCTTCGCTTTTACAAAGTAGAAAAAACATGTTTATAAAGTTCTAGGTAAGCAACGAAGCCACTTTGGATTTTATTGGTTAAACAATTTAAATAATCCATTCATTCCTAATAAAAAATGTATAGAAATATTTGTGTTAAAAAGATATTAAAAAAATATTTATCACAAATATTGTAACACCTGGTGTATAGGTATGTTTGTTTCAATCGACTCAAAATCACGTACGCTATCACCTTCTAAAATTATTGTAACGACGTGCAAGACACCCTGTATATCTCTGACAGTCTCTTTCCAATCATGTCAGAATTCTGTGAATGATGTATTTGGGCAGTTGTAATTTATTATAATGATCGCTTGAAATAGTATATATATAATAATGATCATTTATTATATATTTTTAAATACATATATAAGTACGAATCTTATGAATTTTAGAGATAAGTATATAGCTCGGTCTATTCTCATATTTCAATGAACTATATAGTATTTAAATAAGTAAAATATTATAAGGAAATATCAAAAGCAGTTCATCATCACAAAATGATATGAGCATATCTAACATATTTGTACTCATGGAATGGTACTAACAAAATTTTATATTTTTAAATTTTATCTGTACGAGTAGAACCTGAAATATGAAGTGAAATTGAATTTTAATATAAAGCTTGTTTACTGTTATCCAATTTTCCAGATACAAAATATGTCCTTGATGTAACCATTTATTTTATAATAATAGAAAACGGCTCTATGGCTTTGAAGGGCGATAAATTTAGTTTTTTTTATCAGAAACACTTAAGAGGTCTTGAAAGCTTTTTTGCGGAATCACATAGAGACGGAGTTTTCACAATAAGAAGACACCTTTTTGGTCTCTTCTGAAATAATAGACCTTTTTATAAAAATATAAATACGGGTATGTGCTGTTTTCAATAAACTGGTAGTTTTACAAATAACAGTATCTCTTGGATAAACATTTTGTCTACTTGGAAGAATTTATGAAAAAGTAAAATGTTATCATTCGATTTTATCGTTTGGCGATTTAGTTGAGCATATTCCATTTTCACTACTCTGTCTTTTTAATGTAGCTAGTCCCTGCTGACTAATAATGAAGTGCACTTTGTGTACGATGCACTCCAAAATCTGATAAAATACGAACATATTTACGGACTTTTTTGCATTATGTTGTTTTGATGCTTTGTACCAGTTATTATGTAATTCAGTTCTGGCCAGGAATTTAGTCGTGAGAATAGTAGTTCGCACGATATTATCAGTAATTATAATTTATGAAGTAAATAATGATTTAATAAAAATATAATCATATTTCAAAACCATAATTAATTAAATATGTAAGTTTATAAATAATCTTATTGTGTAACATGTAAATCTGACAGACTGTAACAATTCAAAAAATATATATTTGTTGTTTTTACTCCTAGTACTTGCCATTGCATAAAAAAAGTTGGGGACTGTTTATAATTTCAACTAAAATATAAATATCAATATTGCAAAATTTGCAGGTCTAATTTAAAAAAAAAATGTTTCTGTTATTATTAATTTTTCAATTATGAGAAAAATATTTTTTCTCCAAGCGTTACAAAACCATGATATTTTCACTTTCACTTTTAATCCTTAGATTTCAGCAAATTAAACCACAAGCAAGCACAAATGAACTCAATTAGCAATATTTTTTAAATCATATTTACAAAATAGGTCCCAGTGCGTTGTAATTAATAACATATCATCTGAATTTATGGGTATTGAGCAGGATGTGCCACAGGGTTCAATTATTGGACCAATATTGTTTCTGATGTTCATCAATGACATTCATTACTTTATTGCACCTAATAAGTGTGTACTATTTGCGGATGATACTACACTGGTTATATCTCACGAAAATATTTTTTCTCTGAACCTAGTCCTGGAACAACTTGAAAAGAGCGTAGAACAATGGTTTGTTGCTAACAAATTGAAACTTAATAACACTAAAACTCTAAAACTCTACATTTCTTCGAATCGTGAAAATATAAAAGGCGACTGCGTTAAGTTACTTAGTTATAGACGACGGTTTAAATTGGTCCGGCCATGTTGCATATCTTTTGAGGTCGCTCCCAAGCACCATTTTTTTGTTACGACAGCTAAAAAATATAGTTGATTTAAATACTTTAATTATGTCCTATTTTGCTTTTTTTCATTCTCGCATATGCTATGCAGTTTCTCTGTGGGGCAATTGCAGAGAATCTATAAAAATATTTCGCTTGCAAAAGAAAGCAATTAGAGTTATAGCTAATGTGAATAGTAAAGAACATTGTCAACCGTTATTTATTTCCTTCGGTATTTTACCCTTACCATGTTTGTATATTTTTTCTCAGGTTGTTGAAATTCATAAGAATATAACCAGATTTACATTGCCGTCGGACATTCACAGTCATAATACAAGAAACGCTAATATGCTTAGGACTGACAGCTTCCGTCTATCCAAATCAGTACATAATTCTTTAAATGTGAAGCTTTATAATAAACTTCCATACTCTATTAGACTGTTAAACATGTCACGTTTTAAATTAGCAGTTAAGAAGCATTTGCTTGGGTTTTGTTTTTATACAGTGAAAGATTTCTGGCGACGCCATATTACGAATAACATAGATTAATGTTTGATTATTTATATTGTGTGTAAGTTCTTCTATTTTTTTTAATAACTTTTTTATATATACATAACAGTTTTTATTTTATTTTATTTTTTGTGTATTTTGACTTGCCATAAATGTATTATTGTATATCAAATGGTCAAATAAAGCTATCTATCTATCTATCTATCTATGGCTACTAATGTTTGACAAAGATCCATGACTACATCGATATATTCTACTTACATACTTTGCTTTATTATCCAAATTTGGTTTGAATAATAAAGCACAAATTAACAATTAAATAGGGGATTTCGGTTAGAGAAGAAATAGTTATATATATATAGCTATACGCTTCGCCTCGGAAATACGAAATTCTATCCACAAAAGTGACACTTTTAATACCAGTATAATAATATACTATTGTTCTGTGTATGTTAAATGGGTATTTTTGTATACTCATTCCTTAAACCCATATATTATTTTTACTAGATGTTGAATGTTTACTAATTTAAATCTGCTAGTAAAACTTCAATCATTCTTGTTATGAATATTACGCCCCTGACAATATGTAGTAAAAAAAATAGTAAATTTAGGATAATCATGTATTACTTTACTTATTTCTTAAAACGATGTTTCGACACCTTTCTCAAGAGTATTTAAATCCTTGTTTTCTTTTTTGGAAGGTTTATCACCATACAGTAAACAGAATCCCTCTCCAAATATATTCATGAGGACCAACAACAAACAATATATGTGTGTCAATCATTCAATACAGACAATTAAGAACGCGGTTTTTATACGCAATTCTCAACAAATGCATAGCTGTTTTTTTTTGAGGCAGTTAATAAAAATTCTCAATAAGTTAGAAATAGTATCAACGCTTTGTCAATTATACAAGTTTTCTCTAGAATGAACAACAGTTTGCAGGTTGAAAATGCATTTAGAATAAGAAAGAATAGCATATTTTCACCTAGGTATTATGTTTTATCATGAAATATTCTGAATTTTACACGTCAACTATACATTGAGAAATTTGTATATGGCACTATAAACCTTATCATCACACCTCGTAGAATCCTTAAAAAAACTATTAACACATGAATTGGTGTAAATTGTTAAGTATTTTGCACAGGGCATGCTACAAAAGTGATAAGATACAATTCACCGTCTTTCACGATTAAATTTCAGTTTTATAGTTTAACCTTACGCTATACATGTAAGAACTTCAACTTACTGGGTAAATTTTTTGTGCATCTCTCGATGCAATTTGTTGTCGTTCAAACGCCTGTCTTAATGCCATCGTCGATGTTATTGTCTTGTTTGTGTATCAAGGTCATATTTAATGACGAAAATTTACTATATTTTGAAAAATGTCCAGTTCTTAAATTATTTAACCAATTTGAGTAAAACCACAAAATTAAAACAGTTTTTTTGGTTAATTTAATATGTAAAAAAATTGTCCAACTTATAACCAAAAAGTTAAAAAAAATTTTGTATGACATTTAAAAGAAACCTTTTAACATTCGTACTATAGTAATATATTTTGTAGACTGCTTATGAATAATTTGTAAGCACGTATCTACTTTTAATGTCAGTAATTCCATCACAAAAAATAAATTATATTTCTATATAAATAATTTTATTAATAATATTTATCTTATGTCTAACATAATAATACATTTTAGTGTTACTTTATGCGTTTACATACCGGTCCTGCAACCTGTCGGCATTGCTCTATAGTAAAAAATCTATTATTTGTTGGATGGCAACCGCCGTACACTGTAGATACGCATTTTTGAAGTTCGTCGTTCCATTTGAAAACCGGAAAATAAGTCAAACATGAATTGGGTGCACCCACATCTTTGAGACAATCTAAAATTAATAAAATTAATTAGTTAGATATACAGTATGCACCAAAAGTATAGAATAAATTCAATAAAAACGAAACAATTATTTTGTGGGAAAAATCCTCGAACAGGTCGATTTTTAATTTAAAAAATACATATTTTAACGTAAAATGCGATTTTCAAATGTCATTTGTTTTCGAGTAATGACGTCACCGATTTTTTTTTAAATGGCAACACCATATTTTTTTCCTTGATTCTGAAAGATCGTTTAATTCTCTATCAGACAATACTAAAATTTTGCCCTCTTACATAGGAAAGTTTTCGAGTAAATGACGATTGAATGTTAGAAAACGTAAATTTTATTCATAAAAAAGTAACAATTCTGAGGTATGTAAAATAAAATACAATTGATTAAATTTTATACTTAAATTAAATGTTCGAATTGCCATCCACCAACTTCTTGACAATGCACAAGTTTGTGAAGAAATTCTTCTTGCACATTATGTATGATTTCTGGGGTAACTCGTATTTCGTCCCAAATGCGATTTTGAGGTTCTTCTAAATTACGTGGTTTATTAATGTACACTTTTGACTTCAACTATCCCCATAAAAAATAGTCAAGAGGTGTAAGATCTGGCGATCTTGCAGGCCATTCTATCTATGACAATGACACTTTGTAAAGATTTTCACCTACGTGATCCATAAAAGAACTATGGAATTCGAAAAACTAAACTTGATAACGTTTTTGCTTTATTTTAATTGATTTACGTTTTCTAACATTCAATCGTCATTTACTCGAAAACTTTCCTATGTAAGAGGGTAAAATTTTAGTACTGTCTGATGGAGAATTAAACAATCTTTAAGAATCAAGGAAAAAAATATGGTGTTGCCATTTAAAAAAAAATCGATGACGTCATTACTCGAAAATAAATGACATTTGAAAATCGCATTTTACGCTAAAATATGTATTTTTTAAATTAAAAATCGACCTGTTCCAGGATTTTTCCCAAAAAATAATTGTTTCGTTTTTATTGAATTTATTCCATACTTTTGGCGCATACTGTATAGAAGTTATGTTGTCGTTTAATGATTTTGATAATTTTCTAATCACACTAAAGTATTTTGAAATTTTCAATTTATAGGTAGACATGACATCATTAGAGCGAAGAATAACAATGGCTAAAGCATAGTCCGATAAATAAGACCTTATAACCTAGGTACTTATTTTAATACTTCTGTTAGTATGTGTAAACAAACTAACACTTTTACGTTTTTATAGTTAAACACTTAAATAGTAGGTACTTGAATGAGGTAAAACCTAAAATTAATCATAGGCAAAGTTAAAGAAAACATTAAGTTATATGCAGCCTTGTTAGGATTGGGTAAAACATGGACATTAAAAAAATATATTTTACTTACCGTCTGCAGTAAAACACCGCACACAAAACACTTGTAGAGTTAAAACCAAGAACACCCAACTTCCAAAAAATCTTGATATACTGTACATTCTGGACCTGTTTTACAATTTATTGTGCCATTTTGCAACGCTGCTCGGAATTTATACTTGATTTGTTTGACCCCAAGTGAACGATAAATGTAAATAAGACAAAGTGCTTCTGATAATTTAATTTTTTGCTAAATCATATATTCCAGTTAAATCAGATATAAATCTTATTCGGAATATGACATAATACCTATGTAGTTACTAATCTCTGTCATAGTCAAAAAATAAGAAAATAAATTAAAAATTCAGTACCTTCCCCCCACCTCTAATGCAGTGTACTTTCCTACTAATGTTTGCGCATCTCTGAACTAGTGTAATGAATGAAGATATCGAAAGAGATAGAGGTAGCAAAAACTAAATTTTACTTGATGTATTGACTTTACTTGATACAAAGATACAAGGAAGAGTTATACTCGAGAATTTTTATTTCCTAGTAACTTCTGACGTTAAAATTGAAATTTTGTGAATAGATAATATCTACTATTTTTATAAAATTTAGTTTCTATGAATTACATGGACTCAAAAATAGTTCTTTTCTGAGAAATTGACTTTTGCAAAATAAATTTTAACAATGTAACAAAGAAAATATAACCGTGGAATATAAAATAGAAAGGCAGTAACTGTGTAAATTAATGTTTATTGAGATTACATCAAAACAAATTAGAAATATTTTAGATGACTTTCCTACCATTCCAATATATTTTTTAATTTGCCAATTACAATAGAAAATCACATGATGCAAATAAGAAATTGTAGCCGTGTTATTTCATTTTATGGCTATATCTGAAAAGATGACAGAGATACCACTGTTTTTTCCTCTGTGAAGATAATATTTTGATCGAAACGTACGTATCTAAGATATTCTGTAATTAACTGAAATAATTGTTGACCATTTTTACTCAGATATGTGGAATATTTTTATTTGAAAAACAGCACATATAAGTTTATGTTCTGGCTAAAATTTTATATTTTTATATACTTACCCATCTTTTTCCTTGGTAAATTGCTTAGGTTAAATGAATTTATTGTACATATATAGAATGTTTTAGAGTCCCTGTTTTTAACAAGCGAATTATATTGTGTATCAAAATAAACAAAAAAAGTTCTATATGACAAGGGTACTAATCCCAACCGTTTTCGAGCAAAAAGTTATTATACAGGGTGTCCGGAATATGAGTGCCGTAATTTAAAGGGTTTATACAGTATGCGCCAAAAGTATGGAATAAATTCAATAAAAACGAAACAATTATTTTTTGGGAAAAATCCTCGAACAGGTCGATTTTTAATTTAATAAATACATATTTTAGCGTAAAATGCGATTTTCAAATGTCATTTGTTTTCGAGTAATGACGTCATCGATTTTTTTTAAATGGCAACACCATATTTTTTCCTTGATTCTGAAAGATCATTTAATTCTCTATCAGACAGTACTAAAATTTTGCCCTCTTATATAGGAAAGTTTTCGAGTAAATGACGATTCAACGCTAGAAAACGTAAATCAATTAAAATAAAGCAAAAACGTTATCAAGTTTAGTTTTTCGAATTCCATAGTTCTTTTATGGATCCCGTAGGTGAAAATCTTTGCAAAGTGTCACACCGACTTTCTGATAAGTATTGTAAGCGACATAGAAATTATTATTTAATTTAAAGTATTATGGCACATTTAACTGTTACTCAAACAATTGAAATTTTAATTCTTATCGGATGCGGGAATATGACTAGAACTCAGCAGAAGGTTTGCGATTTATTTAATGAAAAATATCAAGATCGCCCTATCAACCAATCAACAGTCAGTAAGGTAGAGTCTAAATTTAGAGAAACTGGCAATGTTGTAAATATTCCAAAACCTGGACGTCCAAGCATTAATGAAAATCAGAAACAGAACGTTTTGATAAGTATGGTGGATAATCCTCATAATTCTTTACTATTGGTTGCATTCAACAATGACACAGTGGTACGTATCTTGAGGAAGGAAAAATATCATCCCTACAAAATTCAACTTGTGCAGGAACTCAATGAAGATGATCCCGATCGCCGCTTACACTTTTGCTAAATTCTAATGGATTTATGTCGAGGAAATAGAAATTTACACCGGTAAATACTTTTTTCAGATGAGGCCACATTTTGTCTGAATGGTACAGTAAACCGTCAAACTTGCAGATATTGGAGTCGGGAAAATCCTCATTGGATGGCAGAGGCACATACCCAACACCCTTAGAAATTAAATGTGTGGGCTGGAATAGTTGACGACAGAATAGTAGGGCCTTTCTTCTTTGAAGGAACCCTTAAAGGACAAAGATATTTAGAGTTTCTAGAAAATGACCTTGTTCCAGCCCTTGGAGTAATTTTTCCTAACGATAATGACCCTGACATTCCTGACGATACCATATGGTTTCAGCAAGACGGTGCACCTCCGCACTATCTTACACCTCTTGACTATTTTTTCTGGGGATACTTGAAGTCAAAAGTGTACATTAATAAACCACGTAATTTAGAAGAACTTTAAAATCGCATTCGGGACGAAATACGCAAAGTTACCCCAGACATCATTCATAATGTGCAAGAAGAATTTCTTCACAGACTTGCGCATTGTCAAGAAGTTGGTGGATGGCAATTCGAACATTTAATTTAAGTATAAAATTTAATCAATTGTATTTTATTTTACATACCTTAGAATTGTTACTTTTTATGAATAAAATTTACATTTTCTAACATTCAGTCGTCATTTACTCGAAAATTTTCCTATGTAAGAGCAAAATTTTAGTACTGTCTGATAGAGAATTAAACGATCTTTCAGAATCAAGGAAAAAAATATGGTGTTGACATTTAAAAAAAAATCGATGACGTCATTACTTGAAAACAAATGACATTTGAAAATCGCATTTTACGCTAAAATATGTATTTTTTAAATTAAAAATCGACCTGTTCGAGGATTTTTCCCAAAAAATAATTGTTTCGTTTTTATTGAATTTATTCCATACTTTTGGCGCATACTGTATATCTGACTAAAGGCAATAAAAACCTCTATTTATAAATGTCTAAAACGAATAGTTTGCCTACAAATACATTTCAGAAATACAACTGCAATAATATGCAAAACTATGTTACGAAATAACAAAAGATACAATTAAGGTTAAGTAAAACCGTCTGTAACGTAATTTGTTTTGTTGTAATAATTTAATTTTTCGATCAGTATTAATGCAGTAAACAATTGAAGTTTACGAGAAACTTGTAGTCGTCTATAACGTTCGACAACGTTGTAGTGCCAGGCTACTTCTGAAAACCTAAAAGTAATATTCAGTGGTGCGTACAGCTTAAGCGATTGATTCTTGTCTACTTTTTCTTTGATGTCTGTGAGTGTACATAAATAAAAATGGAATAATTTATAGTAACCATAACCAGCCGCATGGCATGTTATTTAGGGCGAATGTAGGCAAAACTCTGTGGTTGCGAAACGTTTGTACGGTGAACGCTTCTACATGGGTGAAGTTAGGGGGGGGGGGTTAGCCCCCCCAGTAACGGAATTAGCCCCCCCCCAATATTCGTAAATAACTCACACACATATCCAAAACAAAATTAAATCACAGTCCACCCGGGGCCCTAGATTTGATTATTATTCCGTGTTGTGAAAATATCTCTAAGATTCATTCACAGTAAGTATCTACGTTTAGGTGTACCTTTTTGTAACATACATAACAATCATAAGATAGTATGTGACTTTGTCACATATGCAAGACCTGTTTGTTGTCATAATTCAGATTTGGATTCAGATCCAAAATAGAACACTATGTTTGTTTTTATAAAAGTTTTTATTCATATTTTTTAAATTCCAAGATTCCATGGCGTACCACTTGAGAACGGTTCAAAGAATACAAAATTATCAAAAATAAGTTGACGTTGGGTAAACCAAGAATGCCGTTCTTTTAAACGGCGATGGCCTACCACAATCCACCTATACCTACCTGATGTCACACTTTAACACAATACACTATACACTACTGGTTACTAGCACTGTCACTATAACGGTCACACATTAACACTTATCGTCGTCTGTTTAGGACAACCACATCACCAGGTTCCATCCATATCTGGCAAAACAGTGCTACACTTTTGTTACCGTATGGCCTTCTTGTATCCGCCATACCACTATTTCGTTTTTTTATCAGTACACTTTTTCAATTTCGTTTCAATTTCAAATTCATGCATTCTTCTAAATATTTTAGATACAATTTTTTGTCCGTATTTTGTATCATTAACCTCTATCTTTTGTATCTGTTGCATATCACAATTAAATTAGCGGAAAGATATATCCAAAAATTTCCCACGCGCACACACGTGGTAGCGTTACAGATGGAACAGGTGGATCCGTCAAGACCTCTCGATCAATAGAAATCGAGCATTCTGATATGGCGCATGCGTATTTTTCGCAGCAGAAGCTATGTAATCGGCTATGTTCTGCCAAATATGAGAAACATTCAATTCATTACAATTTTATAGGAGCAGCATGTATTTCTCTCTCTGTTCCTGTAAGCGGATTTATAACTAATCACTCAAGATTATTTTGGAGCCCAACTATAACAGTACTCAAAACCAAAATAAACTTTTGTCGACTTCCAAAGTTCCAAGACAACGAAATTTTACTCCATAATGATGCAAAGTAACAAAGACATGCTTTTTTAAAATGCTTTTATTAATAATAATTCATTCAATACCAACAAAATAAACAATTTTAGAGTTGATTTTTGCCCTTACATATCGGTCCTGCAATTGTTTCGCATTGATTTCTAGTGGGAAATTTATTATCTGTTTCATGGCAACCCCCATATACTGCAGATACGCATTTTTGACGATTATGGTCCCACTTGAAAACCGGGACATAGGCAAGACATGCATTGGGTTCAGCTACATCTTTGAAGCAATCTACAAATGAAATATTTATTAAATGTTTTTTTTATATGCCACACTCAAAATAATATAATAAATTTCTATTTTTAATAAATAATCCCTTGTTATAAGGATCAGTCAATTATTTTTGCATCTTATCTCTTTCATACATTAAATACTAAAACATCATGATGTTACCTTTTACTAATATTTAATAATAATAATAATTAAAATGTTAATGATGATGGCGATAGTGATAGCTAATGTACGGTAACAATTATTGGAATTACTTTTATTACCCAGCACAAAGCATTGGCCCAATATTGACCAAATCAATATTGGTAACATATAGATATGACAGCAATATTAAATCTTGGTTCTTCAGTGTTTCACGTTACAGGCCAAATATTTTACATGCATATTGGGCTTATACAGGGTGGACCAATGGTGTGTGGATGGAAAGTTGTGGTTTTACTGATATATATTTTTAAATTCTGCTGTTGGTGGGGGTGGGGAGTAGTAAGAGCTACAAACTAAAAATATTTTTTCTGAAATTCGTAGACATATACAGAGTGATTCATATTAAAGTTACATTTTTTTAAATGGAAGCCCCTGTATATTATTGCATATTTGGATTCCTCGGTCAATTTTAGTGTGACTTCATGTACCATACTTGGTGCCTAAAACGTACCGTTTGGACGTTATTCGATATTTTGTCAAAAAGTTGATGTCTAGAAACAGTTGAATATCAGAGATAGGCGGCAACATAGGAGACTGTGATTGGGAGAAATTATTGACCACTCTTCATACTACCAAGAGCTAGGAAGTCAATTATGAACTCTGTTTATTATGGCTGATATCGTCGCTCTAATTTTGAAAACTTCAATCATGGATAACTTGATTTGTTTAAATGGAACTCACATATTTTTTTTACGTCACCAGATAACACATATGGTACAGTTAGGCAAGTATGGTACATGAAGTCGCACTAGAATTGACTGAGGAGTTCAAATATGCAATAATATACAGGGGGTTCCATTTAAAAAAATGCAACTTTAATATGAATCACTCTGTATATATCTAGGAATTCCAGTAAAAATATTTTTCAGTTTGTAGGTCTTACTATGCCCACTCCCCATCAACAGCAGATTTTAAAAATATATATCAGTATAGCCACAATGTTCCGTCCACACACTATTGGCCCACCTATTAGTTTTATTTTATTGGTTTAATATTCTATATAAATAAAAGCTATGTTGGTGAAATATAGATGGCAACAATGTACAATATTGATCTTCCAGTGTTTCACGTTACAGGCATAATTTTTTTATATATATAAAATTTATGGTGAATTTGGCGTCGTTCGATTGTTTGGTAAAAAATCTGTCTACGAGAATTTTTTTTTCAACTAAAAGCTAATGAATTTGAATCAAATTCGCCATTAATTTCAACTTCATATTTTTAATATTAACCTTTCATGTCTTTAAGCGGAATAGTGAATATATTTTTTAAATTTTACAGAAATATACGATTTACGTTCAGACAATACCTAAACTAATGATTTAATATATTACCTGACTTACTTTCAAACTATCTTCATACAGCTGTAGATTATATAAAAATTCATAATAACGCCACATAGAATTATCATATTATTACATTTATACTAATAACTAATACTTTCACTTACCCTCTTCACTGAAACTCAAAACGCACAATACTTGTAGTGTTAAAACAACGAACACGAAGCATCCAGAAAATCTTGATATGCTATACATTTTGGGTCTACGTTACAATATATTTAATACCTCTATTCCAATGCTATTCGGAATTTATACTTATTTTATTTGACCTCAGGTTGACGATATCTGTAGTGGCTCCGATAATTTCATGTTTTCATTAAATTACATTTGTTTTGATCACATATAAATAAACATATTTTTTAGAATGTAATTACTATGTGGATTTTAATCTGTCTTAAGATTCGTGCACCTCTAAATATTGAATTTTAAATCAAGTAAACTACAGACTTATTAATTATACAGGGATGGCCAGAAGTACGGAATAAAATTCATATCTTAATCACTTGTTAAGTAGGTGTTTTATACCACCCTAAAAACCTTGCTATTGAAGACATAAAACTTGTTTATTTGGTATGACTGGATTCAGTTTTCTATAAGATTTTCACTCGTTATGTTTCTATTTGACAAAAAATGTAGGGATAGCTGAGGGTTAGGGGGTTGAGGAGAAAATAATTATTATATAACGAAAGATGGGAAAAAATCAAGATCAGTTAACGTGTTTCGGCGTTTAAAAAAAAATACACAAAAGATATGAATTTTATTTCGTACTTCTGGCCATTCCTGTATATAAGAATACAGACAATGTATCTACAGTATGCACCAAAAGTATGGAATAAATTCAATAAAAACGAAACCATTATTTTTTGGGAAAAATCCTCGAACAGGTCGATTATTAATTTAAAAAAATACATATTTTAGCGTAAAATGCGATTTTCAAATGTCATTTGTTTTCGAGTAATGACGTCATCGATATTTTTTTTAAATGGCAACACCATATTTTTTTCCTTGATTCTGAAAGATCGTTTAATTCTCTATCAGACAGTACTAAAATTTTGCCCTCTTACATAGGAAAGTTTTCGAGTAAATGACGATTGAATGTTAGAAAACGTAAATTTTATCCATAAAAAAAGTAACAATTCTGAGGTATGTAAAATAAAATACAATTGATTAAATTTTATCCTTAAATTAAATGTTCGAATTGCCATCCACCAACTTTTTGACAATGCGCAAGTCTGTGAAGAAATTCTTCTTGCACATTATGAATCATTTCTGGGGTAACTCTGCGTATTTCGTCCCGAATGCGATTTTGAAGTTCTTCTAATTTACGTGGTTTATTAATGTACACTTTTGACTTCAAGTATCCCCATAAAAAATAGTCAAGAGGTGTAAGATCTGGCGATCTTGCAGGCCATTCTATCGGTCCGCGTCTGCCGATCTACCTCCCAGGAAAACAGTTGTCCAAAAAATCTCGTACAGGGTGCGCATAGTGCGGAGGTGCACCGTCTTGCTGAAACCATATGGTATCGTCAGGAATGTCAGGGTCATTATCGTTAGGAAAAATTACTGCAAGGGCTGGAACAAGGTCATTTTCTAAAAATTCTAAATATCTTTGTCCTGTAAGGGTTCCTTCAAAGAAGAAATGCCCTACTATTCTGTCGTCAACTATTCCAGCCTACACATTTAATTTCTGAGGGTGTTGGGTATGTGCGTCTGCCATCCAATGAGGATTTTCCAGACTCCAATATCTGCAAGTTTGACGGTTTACTGTACCATTCAGACAAAATGTGGTCTCATCTGAAAAAAGTATTTGCCAGTGTAAATTTCCATTTCCTTGACATAAATCCATTAGAATTTCGCAAAAGTGTAAGCGGCGATCGGGATCATCTTCATTGAGTTCCTGCACAAGTTGAATTTTGTAGAGATGATATTTTTCCTTCCTCAAGATACGTAGCACTGTGCTCTGACTAGTGTCATTGTTAATTGCAACCAATCGTGAAGAATTATGAGGATTATCCACCATACTTATCAAAATGTTCTGTTTCTGATTTTCATTAATGCTTGGACGTCCAGGTTTTGGAATATTTACAACATTGCCAGTTTCTCTAAATTTAGACTCTACCTTACTGACTGTTGATTGGCTGATAGGGCGATCTGGATATTTTTCATTAAATAAATCGCAAACTTCCTACTGAGTTCTAGTCATATTCCCGCATCCGATAAGAATAAAAATTTCACTTCTTTGAGTAACAGTTAAATGTGCCAAAATACTTTAAATTGAATAATAATTTCTATGTCGCTTACAATACTTATTGGAAAGTCGGTGTGACAATGACACTTTGCAAAGATTTTCACCCACGTGATCCATAAAAGAACTATGGAATTCGAAAAACTAAACTTGATAACGTTTCTGCTTTATTTTAATTGATTTACGTTTTCTAATATTCAATCATCATTTACTCGAAAACTTTCCTATGTAAGAGGGCAAAATTTTAGTACTGTCTGATAGAGAATTAAAGAATCTTTCAGAATCAAGGAAAAAATATGGTGTTGCCATTTAAAAAAAATCGATGAGGTCATTACTCGAAAACAAATGACATTTGAAAATCGCATTTTACGCTAAAATATGTATTTTTTAAATTAAAAATCGACCTGTTCGAGGATTTTTCCCAAAAAATAATTGTTTCGTTTTTATTGAATTTATTCCATACTTTTGGCGCATACTGTATACCTACATCTAATGCATAATTCAGTAATATATACACTACAAATTTGAATCTGGACAACGCGCTTATGCATGTGATGTACGATGTGGACCACTGAAATCTGCTTTACTGTGTACAATTATTTCTGCAATTTGCAAGTCTTATACACGTAGGCATGCGTTCTGAACAGTAGCCTATTGCAAAAACCATCATATCTGAAAAACTCTTGCACTTTCAAAATATAGGTCTTTGTGGGGTTGTTAGGTTAGGAATAACAAGTCCACGGTTTGTAACACGTTATATATATTAATAAAGATACAACAGCTCGGAAAGAATGTTCCACCAATCTAGAAGTCTGGACGGATGTTTAGCTGAAGGCAAGCGGAAAGTCACTGCCGTGGTCCTCGCCGGACCTTTCGAAGAAGGTCTCCGAAGGCTGGCTAATGTCTGGCCATGTGTTTACTTTCATAAATGGGCTCAGATCTAAGGGTTCGTTTATGGTTTTATTGACATTGATTTGTTTGGTGCCTTAGTGAAAATGTCTTAAATTGTAGGGATCACAGATGTAGGTCGGTGACCAGTGTCGGTGACCGCTACATCACCCCCCTGCCAGACTTTTATTTTGGTGGATAAAAAAATAAAAGTATACAATAATGCTATATAAGTGAAAATACAAAAAAATGTTGAGAAAAAAAGAAATGTTGTTTATGAGTGGTACTGTCTAAATAAGTTTTACACTGAGGTTTAGCACTGACACATCGCGAGCACTTTTTACGCGAAACCTGCCTGGTATCTGTCGGGGAATCGTACGCGACGCGCAGGGCGCGTTTTCGGTTCCTCCGCGGTGTTGTCGGCGGCATGTGGCTCGCTCCCTGAGGTTGACGGTGTGGTTTCCTCCTCGCTGCTGCACGGTTCTGCTATATTTGGTTTATCATCCTCCACGTGAATATACGCGGGTTTGAGCCGATCGATGGAAATGTTCACTTCGCGACCGCGGATGGAGACGGTGTAAAATTTGTCGTGCCGAGTAATCACTGGATAGGGTCCTTCATATGGTTGCTGGAGGGCTCGTTTGGGACTGTCGACGCGCACAAAAACATGCGAGCAGGATGTGAGGTCCTTAAAAACAAACGTTTTTCGCTGTCCGTGTCTGGTGGCTTGTACAGGTTTAAGTTTAGACATGTGTCTTCTTAAACGGGCTATGAATTCGGTGGAGTTGTCGTTTGCCGAAGTCGGGGTCAGAAATTCTCCTGGAAGTCGTATAGGCTCGCCGAATACCATTTCAGCTACTGTTGCCTTGAGATCTTCCTTCCAGGCTCCGCGAATGCCAATTAAGACAGTGGGTAGAATCTCTGTCCAGTTTTCCGTTTCGTGACACCTGACGGCTGCTTTGAGTTGCCTGTGAAAACGCTCCACCATGCCATTGGCGGCTGGGTGGTACGCAGTTGTGCGCCAGTGTGTCATTCCGGTGAGTTTTGTTAATTCGCGGAAAATATTTGACTCTAGCTGCCGACCTTGGTCCGTGGTGATACGTAGGGGTACACCGTAGCGTGCAATCCATCCCTCGTATAACGTCCGCGCGACGGTTTCGGCTGTGATGTCCGCGATCGGGAACACTTCCGGCCAGCGTGAAACGCGGTCAACACATGTCAGGCAGTAGCGAAAACCATGGGAATATGGTAATGGGCCTACTAAGTCTATGTGTATGTGTTCAAATCGCGCACTTTTGAACAGAAACTCGCCGACGGGGCTTGACACGTACCTGTTTACTTTGGCCTGTTGACACTGCATACATTCGCGAGTCCATTGCCTGCAATCGCGTTGTATAAATGGCCATACGTAACGTTGTGCGACTAAGCGTGCGCTTGCTCGCGCCCCTGGGTGTGACAAGTTATGAAGAGAAAGGAACACTTGTCTCCGGAATTCTTGGGTCACAAATGGGCGCGCAATGTTTGTCGACACGTCACAAACGAGCGGTGTTTGTGAACCTGGGATTGTCACTTTGCGTAACTGTAATGACGTACCGACGCGCTGTAATTCGCGGAGTTCGTTGTCATTTTCCTGTGCGCGGGCTAAGGCTTCGAAGTTTATAGCTTCACTTATCGATTCTACTCGCGATAATGCGTCGGCTACTACGTTGTCCTTGCCTGCAATGTGCCTGATGTCCGTGGTGAACTGGCCTAGGAAGTCCAGGTATCTGAATTGTCGCGGGGAACACTTGTCGAGTTTTTGTTTGAACGCGAATGTTAGGGGTTTATGGTCGGTGAAAATACTGAAATTTCGACCTTCAACCATGTGCCTGAAATGTTTCACAGCTTTGTAGATGGCCCATAATTCGCGGTCAAATGCACTGAATTTCTTCTGTGCCTCACTCATATTTTTCGAGAAGAATGCTAGAGGTTCCCAACCGCTAGGTGATAGCTGTTGCAGCGATGCCCCGGCCGCCCAATCGGACGCGTCGGTGAAGATCGCGAGCGGTAGTTGCGGGTTTGGGTGTGCTAGCACTGTAGCCTGCGCCAACGCTTCCTTGCAGTTGGAAAATGCATTTTCTAGCTCGGTCGACCAAGTTATGGGAGTTTTCTTAGATATCTTGGGTCCCGATAGACATTTATTTAGCGGCGATTGTAGCTTCGATGCATGTGGTATGAATCGTCGGTAAAAGTTCAAAATACCTAGAAAACGGCGGAGCTGGGTTACCGTCTGTGGCTTTGGAAAGTCGCTAATTGCGCGGACTCGTTCGTGGAGCGGTTTCACGCCTCCTGCGCTCACCGTGTAGCCAAGAAATTGAACTTCGTGTTTTCCAAAAACACATTTTGTCGGATTTACCACGACACCGAACTCGTGTAAACGGGTGAAAAGTTTGTGTAGATGCTTCTCGTGCTCGTCTTCCGACGACGACGCGACGAGAATGTCATCTATGTACACGTACGCGAACTCTAGGCCGCGAAGTACCTCGTCCATAAACCGTTGGAACGTCTGGGCCGCGTTGCGGAGCCCGAACGTCATTGCGGGAAATTCAAAAAGTCCAAACGGTGTTATGATTGCTGTTTTCGCGACGTCGTCGGGGTGTACCGGGATTTGGTGATACGCGCGCACAAGGTCTATTGTTGAAAACACTTTTTTATCCGCGAGACTTTGTGCGAAATCCTCGATGTGCGGGATTGGATATTTGTCTGGGACGGTCCTCGCGTTTAGCGCTCGGTAGTCGCCACACGGACGCCACTCGCCCGATTTTTTTCGTGTGAGATGTAGCGGGGCGGCCCAACAGCTGTCCGACGGTCGCGCGACGCCGAGTTTTAACATTGTTTGAAACTCTTTTTTGGCGTCTTTCAGTCTGTCCGGCGCTAGGCGTCTGGCTTTGGCTGAGGTGGGTGGACCAGGCGTCGTCTTGATATGGTGGACGGTAGAGTGTTTTGCCTGTCTTGGCAGTCCACTGGGTTTCTGTTAAAATGAGCCCAAATATATAATAAGGACATCTGGCAATAGGGTCTGACCGCTTTTCTAGGTATAGGAGAGAGTGTACATTTTGTAACAAACCATCCCTTTTTTGCCTATTTAATAAATTAGTCTGCACTGAGAATTCAACAAGAGCGTTTCATTTCATCAGGTTATGGGCCCAGTCCCGCGATTGTGCGAAACAAGTTGATAGTTTTTCTCTGATTAGTGCAAGTATGGCCGCGAATTATATAGTGAATGTCCCGAAGTTAAAAGGGCGTGAAAATTACTCAGATTGGGCGTTTGCTATTGAAAACTTTTTGGTACTTGAAGGACTTTCAAAGTGTGTATCGGAAGTTGTGGAGGCAGATGACGCCAAGGCAAAAGCAAAAATAATTCTCACCATTGATGCCTCGTTGTACGTGCATATAAAGGAAGCGAGAACTACAGTGGAATTGTGGAAAAAGTTAAAATCGTTGTTTGATGATTCTGGTTTCGCCAGAAAAATAGGACTGTTACGAAATTTAATTTCCGCAAGACTAGAAAACTGCGAATCCATGTGTGCTTATGTTAACCAGATAGTGGAAACCGGGCAAAAGTTACGTGGTACAGGGTTTAACATAGACGATGAATGGATTGGTTCATTGTTATTAGCGGGTTTACCTGACAAATTTTCACCGATGATAATGGCGATCGAGCATTCAGGAATACCTATTTCTGCGGATGCTATCAAAACCAAATTGTTAGAGATGGATGGAAATGTTGGCAGCACCGCTAATGCATTCGTTTCCAAAAGATGGCATGGCGGTAAACAGCAGGCTGGTAACACGATGAAAACCAAGAAAGACTTGAAAGATATTAAGTGTTACAAATGCAAGCAGATGGGACACTTTAAAACTAAATGTCCAAATGTTGGTGTTTCGGAATTTAGTCAACAAAAGTCTCCGAATGCTTTTAGTGCCGTGTTTTTAAGTGGTAATTTTAAAAAGACTGATTGGTATGTGGACTCTGGTGCAAGTGTTCATTTAACAGCGAATGAACACTGGATTGAGCAGCGATCAACGAATACAGAGACCAGTGAAATAATGGTAGCCAATCAAGACAAAATATCGGTAGTATGTTCCGGAAATGTGAAGCTCGAAACTGTTGTTGGTAAAACCCAATACGAAATTACTGTGAAAGACGTGTTATGTGCTCCAGAGTTGACTACAAATTTATTGTCTGTAAGTCGATTGATTCAAAATGGGAATTCTGTTCATTTTAAATCTGATTGTTGCCAAATATATAATGTGCAAGGAGTGTTAGTAGCCACAGCTGACTTAAAAGATGGTGTATATAGAATAAACAATACAAGCTCTGAAAATTGTTTGATATCATCGTCAGTGGCACAACAAGTCACAGCGAACACTTGGCATCGAAGATTTGGGCATATAAACAGTAACTATTTGAACCAAATGAAGAAAAAGCAACTGGTAGATGGTCTCGTGTATTCAGGTGTAGCGGAAATAGAAAAACAAAACTGTGAAGTTTGTTGTGAAGGTAAGCAATGCCGGCTGCCATTCACACACAAAGGCACACGAGCTAAAGATTTGCTAGGGGTTATACACGCAGATGTATGTGGTCCCATGGAAACCAAATCAATTGGTGGAGCCAAATATTTCTTAACTTTTGAGGATGATTATAGCAGAATGGTATTTGTCTATTTTTTAAAGGCTAAAGATGAAGTTTTAAGTTGCTTCAAAAACTTTAAATATTTAGTCGAAAACCAAATAGATAAGAAAATCAAGGCATTCAGATCAGATAATGGTGGCGAGTTTTGCAGCACCGAATTTGAATGTTTCCTGAGAGCTAATGGAATCCTGCATCAGAAGACGAGTCCATACACACCTGAACAGAACGGTATGTCAGAAAGGCTAAATCGTACCATTGTCGAGAAAGCAAAGTGTCTGCTTTTTGATGCAAACTTGGAGAAGAAATTTTGGGCTGAAGCAGTAAACACTGCAGTTTTCCTGAAGAATAGATCGATTGCATCAGGGTTGCAGAAAACCCCCTATGAAATGTGGACAGGGGATAAACCCGACGTTAGCAATTTAAGGATCTTTGGCAGTCCAGTAATGGTGCATATTCCGAAGCAGAAAAGACTGAAGTGGGACAGAAAGGCTGAAAAACACATTTTGGTAGGTTATAGCGATAACACTAAAGGCTATCGGGTTTATAACATGAAGTCCAATGTGATAACCATAAGCAGAGATGTCATTATAATGGAAAACGTCCAGGAAATCACTGAAAAAGAAAGTGACCAAAGTGTAGAGGTTCCAGTTTCAGTGGGAGTCGAAGACGGCGAGAATACAGAGAACGATGACGATGCAAACTTTAGTGACGAATCCAGCAACACGGAAACGTTTAGTGGAACGGATGAGAGCGATGATAGTGACTACACTCCAGAACATCCAGAGCAGCCCACTGGAACACTTAGACGGTCAGAAAGAACTCCAAAACCAAGGAAGTTTGAAAATGTTGTGACGTACATTTGTTCTGACAGTCCCCATTTAGACAGCGACCCAGAGACGGTGCAGGATGCCTTATCAGGACCAGACAAGGAGAAATGGGGAGAGGCAATTCAGGATGAACTTCTTTCCTTTGAAGAAAATGATGCTTGGGAATTAGTCGATATTCCTAGTGATAAAACTATTGTGCAGTGCAAGTGGGTGTTTAAGCGAAAAATCGACGGTGATGAACGTGTAAGGTATAGAGCTAGACTTGTAGCAAAAGGATTCACACAAAAAGAAGGGATTGATTTTCATGAGACTTTTTCACCTGTAGTTAGATTTTCAACTTTGAGACTGTTGATGTCTTTATCTGTTAAGTTAGGATTAGACATTTCACATTTAGATGTTAAAACAGCATTTTTAAATGGAATATTAAAGGAAGATGTATATATGAGGTTACCTGAAGGTTTTAGTTGCACTGGTAACAAAGTTTTAAAGTTAAAAAAGGCGATTTATGGCCTAAAGCAAGCCAGTAGAGCTTGGTATGAAAGGGTTGATGTGATGCTTGGAAATTTAAACTACAAACGATCGAAATTAGAACCATGTTTGTTTAGTAAAATAAATGGTAGTTTAATGACGGTAATTGCATTGTATGTTGATGATTTCTTTGTCTTTTCCAACGATAGTCATGAAACTGAAAATTTGAAAAATCGACTGTCGAACGAATTCAAAATTGAATCTCGGTGAAGTGAAACAGTGTCTTGGCATGAGAGTTGGAATAGATAAGAAAAATAATTCAATTACCTTAGATCAGCAACAGTATATTAACCATGTTTTAAAGCGATTTAATATGTCAAACTGCAAGGCTGTTAGCACACCTATGGAGCAAAATGCTAGATTAGTTAAGAGTGAAACTGATTTAAAAATTAATGTTCCATATCAGGAACTCATTGGTAGTTTAATGTACTTAGCTGTGTTAACTAGGCCTGATATTGCTTATTCTGTTAGTTATTTAAGTCAATTTAATAACTGTTACAATGAAAGCCATTGGAAACAAGCCAAACGCATTTTAAGATATTTGCAGGGAACTAAAAGTTTTGGCCTAAAATTTGTAAAGGATGATGAGGAACTAGAAGGTTTCGTAGATGCTGATTGGGCCAGTGATACAAATGATCGTAAATCATATACTGGTTTTTGCTTTAAATTTTCTGGTTCCGCCATCTCCTGGGAAAGTAGGAAACAAAAGACTGTTGCCTTATCCAGCGCAGAAGCTGAATACATGGCAATTTCTGAGGCTTCCAAGGAAGCAATTTATTTTAGGAATTTATTGAATGAATTATTTGGTGTAGTAAATTGTATTACTCTTTATAATGACAGTCAAAGCGCACAGAAGTTGTCGGTAAATTCCACCAGTCATAAAAGGTCGAAACACATTGATATTCGGCATCATTTTGTTAGGGACTCTGTAGCTCAGAATTTAATAAATATAAAGTATTTACAGACAACCGAAATGCCTGCCGACTTTCTTACAAAGAGCCTGTGTTCTATGAAACATTACAGTTTTTTAGAGAAATTGGGTATTGTAAATATATTATAAGTGTTATGGTTTCTGATTCATGTTATACAGACTGTCGTATATTTGTGCTAGTGGGAGTGTTAAAATGAGCCCAAATATATAATAAGGACATCTGGCAATAGAGTCTGACCGCTTTTCTAGGTATAGGAGAGAGTGTACATTTTGTAACAAACCATCCCTTTTTTGCCTATTTAATAAATTAGTCTGCACTGAGAATTCAACAAGAGCGTTTCATTTCATCAGTTTCGACAACTCCGGGAATTTAGCGAGTATGCGGTGATATTTTGTGTCGCCATATATTACTTTTATGTGTGCAGCGGCCTCACACGGTCCGAGATGTCCGTTGGTGCAAAGATTTGTGAGGCTGTCGACCAAACGTAGGCGCTTCAGATCAACGAGCAATCCGTAATGCGCGAGAAAATCGGCGCCTATAATCGGTCGCGTCACATCGGCTACCACGAAACGCCATGTGAACTCGCGGCGTAGTCCGAAATTGAGTGCTAATGTGACGTCACCGTATGTGGCAATCTCCGACCCGTTTGCGGCAAACAGCTTGTAGTCTGTTGGTAAGGCTCTCTCTCGCATTCGGCTGCGGGGAAACACACACAAATCCGCACCTGTGTCTACCAAATACTGTACTCGGGATTCGCGGTCGGTCACGCACAAGCGACGCGATTGGAGGTCCACGCCGGCGGACGCGTCTACCGTTCGGCGTTCTCGTTTCCCGTTGCGTAGCTACACGGCGGGGTACACTTCTTCGCTTTCGCAGAGAACTGGTTGTGGTACCAGCACACTGCGGGGTTGCGCGGCCGCGAGCGCGAGCGTGGACGCGAGCGCGAGTTTGTTCGCGAGCGTGGCCTATTCGCGTGTCGTTCTTGCACACTGAACAGCTCCGACACTTTTTTCTCGAGCGCTGCGATCGCTTGGTATAGGTGGCTGTCGTTTCCCTCCGAAGTCGCGGCTACCTGTGGCTGGCATTGCCTCATCGTCTCTACGATCTTGTCCGCCTTTTGAGCAACCTTGTCTAGCGGTATGTCGTCGTCCAAGGTTAGGATGGTCTGCGCCTGGGTTGGCAACCGACTTATCCAGAGGGATCGCAGGATCGTGTCACTCACAGCGGTCCCGGCTAGTCCGCGGAGATGGCGGAGAAATTGTGAGGGGCGCCTGTCCCCCATATCTTCGCCGTCTAGAAGGCGGCGAATTTGTTGCTCGGCCGATGCTGAGAGGCGTGCTATGAGCTCTGCCTTGATTTTTTTGTACTTGCCTTGACTAGGTGGTGAGTCAATAATGTCGCCGACTTCCTCAGCGATTCGTGGGTCCAGGTTAGCAACGATGTGGTGGAATCTGGTCTCGTCGTTTGTGATATTGCTAAGCGCGAATTGCGCCTCGATTTGCGAGAACCATCTTGCCGGATTCTTCTCCCAAAATGGCGGGACTTTGATTCCTACGCGACTCACGTACGCGTTGGATGTTCCACTGGCTTCTGTGCTGTTTTCCATTGTGTGATTCACGTCGGGCACTTTATTAACTTAACGCGTTTTTGAAATCACGTCGGGGTCACCAATTTGTGGGGTTGTTAGGTTAGGAATAACAAGTCCACGGTTTGTAACACGTTATATATATTAATAAAGATACAACAGCTCGGAAAGAATGTTCCACCAATCTAGAAGTCTGGACGGATGTTTAGCTGAAGGCAAGCGGAAAGTCACTGCCGTGGTCCTCGCCGGACCTTTCGAAGAAGGTCTCCGAAGGCTGGCTAATGTCTGGCCATGTGTTTACTTTCATAAATGGGCTCAGATCTAAGGGTTCGTTTATGGTTTTATTGACATTGATTTGTTTGGTGCCTTAGTGAAAATGTCTTAAATTGTAGGGATCACAGATGTAGGTCGGTGACCAGTGTCGGTGACCGCTACAGTCTTGTTCGATTTTTATTGCAGTTTTTCTGCAATTTTGGGGAATAATTCAGTTAGTTGTATGGTTACCACCATACGCAAAACTTCCTAGCGTGTCGTTTCAAATTCAAATTGCCTTTTTTCGCCTCTACTTGATTGTTGAGTTTGCAAAATATATTAACTGAAACCTTTAGATTATATGTAATAATATTTGTTTTTGTCACTTGTTAAATTTAAATAAACAGTTTAATTTTTAGTGTGCATTTTTATTGGTACCACTTCTACTGCTTGCGAATTGACGACTGTAAAACAAACTGCAAGTCAGAATTTTAGGAATTTTATTGCAGGTGCAAGGGCTTGCTGCAATCCACCTCCATGCATGCAGTAGTAGAGAAGTATAGGAAGAAGTCTGTGAAGTAATAATAGTACAAGATTCGCCCATCTGCTTACCGAACGAAAAGTGTTTTTTATCAAAGATAATATGTAAACAAATACATATATCGCAAATGGGTTGCTTAATGAAATATGTTCATGGCTACCCTTAAATAAAAATACTGTATTTATTATTATTTTTTAGTATTACGTTCACTTGCTTAGCAAACGAATTTAATACCAATCGGAAGTACAATATGCAAAAATTAGGTTGCCTACCTTTTTCTGGTCACTATTACCGGGTTGCCTTGTAGAAACAGGTGACTTGATATTAGCAATGTGTACTCACCTGTTTCCAGTGTGACTGGAAAACCAGCTTCAGAGAGGGCTTGAACTTTCTGCAGATGATATAGCTGCTGAAGAATTCGCCATACATTTGTATGGTTTATATTCCCCAATTCATTTGCCAGATGTACTTATTCCAGGATTTTTTTCAACTGCCTGTAAAATATTTTCCTGATTTTGTACTGTTCGTGCAATTCTTTGCGCCCCACAATCTACGTATGACTTTTTTAAAATCTTGTCTTACAATTCGGTTTGTCAAGCCAAGTCTTGTCCTTGGTCTTATTTTGTCTTGCCATGCGAAATTAATACAAAATCAAGATAAAGCAAGCCAACTTTACCCAAATGTCTTTTAGACTGCATTTTTGCTAACAGCTGCAACAAATAAAAAAAATTTTTTTGCAAAAATGATTTTATTAGTGTCCATTTAATAACTGACAAACAATTTTAATGTGTTAAGTTTTTACATATTGGTTCTGCAACTAACTGACATTCTTCAATAGTTTCAAACTTGTTATTGGTGGCACCGCAACCTCCATAAACTGCTTGTTCGCATTTCTGAAGCGCATTGTTCCACTTGAAAACCACAAAATAAGCCATACATGATTCAGGCCCAACTATTACATTCTTGGAACAATCTGTTAAAACAAATTTTGCTGATTGGGATATAAATTTTTTTAGTTTATTTTATTTATTACCATTAATCAGATTTTGTAGATACTTATATTCTCGCATAGTATTACTGATATTTTATGAAATATCACTGAAATATATTGCTAGAGTGATTGGTTTATCTACAGTGAGGGGGTAAACAAAACACTTAAAATTGGCAAAAAGTTGGCACTTAATTTTTTAATTGAAAATCAAAATTACCTTTGCAAATTCTTTCTATGTGGAAGGAAAAATTCTTTATGATGCACTTCTAATATTTTTTTAGAAACGTTATAATAAAAAATGTAATTACAGTTTAGATATCACTTCAGATTGTAATACATATACAGAGTGTTTAAAGAGATATAGGAACATTGGTATAACTAATAGGACATTGAAAAATAAGTAGCATTTGCTTGATAAACGTTTGTCTTAAAGTCACCCATTTTTGAGATACAGGACGTGTAAGAAAATTTTGGAAAATCAAATTCTGAGAGTATTTTTTTAAAGCAAAACATATGTGATCAAAATTTGACACATATGCGTTTCTGGTGTTGCTGTACACGCTGCTATTGTTATTTTGTTTCTCTTACAAAGTACAAGACGTCAGTTGAGCACTTCCGTTGACATTTCATTCTGTCAGACGGTTTTTTCCGTTTTTCTCGGAAAATAACTTCTTTGCGTAAAATGAAGTTTTACATAATATCAAGCGACCAAGAAGGGAAAAAACGTAACTTAAAAGGAGTTGCAGAATACTTGCGTCTTCTACTTTATACCAAAAAAACTGACAACATTAGCGTATTCAGAACTACCAAAAACGTGTTTAAGTAAAATTTAGATTAAATACGTTGTGCTTTAAAAAAATTACATCTAAAATTTAATTTTCTCACATTATCTTACACGTCCTGTATTTTAAACATGAGATTTAGGACATACGTTTTTTAATCACTTAATTTTTAGTTTTAGATGTTCTATCAACTCTAGCAATATTTTCATGTGTTTTAGAAATACCCTGTATATTAAAGATACTGTTACAGAAGCTCTGCTATCTTGTTAGTTTGTTAATTATGTTTCTGTTTCCGTTAGAATTGATAATTTTTGTGATGCCATTTTTTTCTGGAACTCGCATTCAGCTTCTTAAGATAAACTGAACTGCGGCCTTTGGCAGCGATACCGATCCGCTTATATAGGGTTTTAGGGTTCTAGAAGTTTCCGCGGCCTCGAAAATCAAATATAATATAGAATGAAATATTCCAGAAAACGTCAAAATAAAGGTATTACAAAAATAATCAATTTTAATGCAATCAGGAACATAATTAACAAAGTAACAAGGTAGGCGAGTTTCTGTAGTAAGACTAATAATAATATTTTTCAACTTCTACAATGGAAAATATAGGAAAGTAATTTGTTGAAATACAACAGCAGCTTTGAATTAATTCGAGATCTAGAAATACTTGTCAATGAACCTACCAGAAAATATAAAGGCCATTTCATTTGCCGGTAACTATGTAGTGACATGTTTTAGTTGCGTTGAGTAGTAATATTTTTTTTTAGGTTTTTGCAAGCTCATTATTTCATTCACAAGGGTGTTATCAAACCCTGTATAAGCTAATATTATAATTTATACAATCAATCCAAACTACTTTTAAATAAAACAAATCTAATAAGTTCTTATAAATTGGAGAAAAATACAGTGGCTTAAAAAGTTAGTTTCTCTTACTAAATAAAAAACATAAAATTCTCAAAACTACATTGCACAAGTAGCAAATTTTATGTTTTTCTCAAAGAATTTACTGATAAAGTGACAAATGCGATATTGCCAAATGTGGACACCCTTGAAAAATTACGTACTCTACACAATATTTTTACCATTATCAACGTTCAACAATACTTGTTATAAAGCATTAACGAGAATATGAGTTTAGTAAGCCATCTTAATTGTTATAATTTACATTCTTAACAATATGGTTTATAAAACGAGATGTTGGGCAATAAACGAACATAGTTGACATGAATATACTATAAACTGTAGATACAGTATTTATAAAACACGTACATAGAGGTCATGTACAAGTATTTTAAACACCAACTGTGACAGTTGGAAACGGTTTAAAACTATCAGAAATGTCCGTCCAGCTATGTCTTGCGCTAAATTCACGGGTAACTCATTCTCAACTTGACGTCGAATATTTCTGATAGTTTCAAACCGTTTCCAATTACTGCAGGAACAAACCTATTTTTGGGTGTTAATACTTTTCACATCTCATTCTTTGTTGTAAATATATTTCTTTTAAACAGATTCGCTTACCTTCTGCACTAAAACATGATACACTGAACGTGTATAAAACTGAAATCAGAAACAAGCTGAAAGCAAATTTTGGTGTAGTGCACATTTTGCCTTTATTTCACAATACTGTTCGACACGTTATATATATATATATATATCGCTTTCATGAATTTTACCTTGAGTAGAAAACAACGTGCAGAAAATATTTTGATGTACCTACATTTTTATGGAAACTAAAAATGTAATTAGGTATTATGTCCCAGTCATGAACTGATAAGAATTTTTCAATAACAATTATACTGTAAAGCAGGTAGGTATTACAGAATTTCATTTGAGTGCAAAACATATTATTCTCTCTCAACTCATCTCTGTATTGGATTTCAGAAAAGACCTGTTTGTTTATACAATGATACAAATACACAAACACAAACGACTAAAACCTAATATCAAATAGTTATTTCTATATAAGTGCGCAATATTCTTTATAAAATAATTTAAGGGAATAATTTGTGATAATCTTTGTAACAGTGTACAATGGTATTAACTGGAATATGGATAACTGTTTAAATAGTTGGTTTTTCAGTAAGTATGTGAGTTTTTATGCACGTTTATGGATATTTTTTTGAAATATTAACTTCTTAAACTTTCTAACTGACAGTATCGAACTTGAGAAAATTCATATTTTAATCGTCTATGATAACTTTACTTTGCTTATTGCTAAAAACGAATATTTTTAAACTAGAAACAGTGGTAAAAATTGAATTTACTTTAAAAAATTATTCATCTTACAGAAGATAATTATGGCAACCTCGCCTTCAGTAAATCATATGGTTTATTTTATTAGGTTAAGTCAGTGGCCTGTCTGGTCAGCGGTCCTCAAAATGTGGGTATTTAAAAAATATATATCTCCGTAAATATTTAAAATTTTTAAAAATAACTTTTACTAGACTTTTCTATGTGACGAACTACACATGCAGTTAAAATATTTGTACTTATTTAAGGTTCACCTTGTATAAAGTTAGAAGCCACTTCTTCGACAAGAACATTTTCAAGACGATTGCAAAATGCAGATTGTCCCAAAGCAAGGTCTGGAGCACGTCTGGACATTATGCGAAAACTATTTATTAATTACTATTACGAAAAACGTACGGCCGTACGTAGGTGGTATTTTAACTTTTGGAGTGAACTGCTCATTGCATACTACCCTCGACTTCATCGAGATCCAGACTTACAAGTTATTGTAATAATACTAGCACTCCTTCAAAACAATTTTTGATTAACGTTTCGTTAGATCTCTCCCGATGAGAGGGGCAATTTAGAACTTATGCCAAAAGTTGAAAGTAGATTTCATTGCAAATACGTCTGCGGTTTAAAACAAGTCACCAAATTCGATTTAAAGAGTGTCATTATTATGGCAATAGAGACTAGCGAAAAGTTTTAAATTTGGCAACGTTGCACCCAGGCGGACCATGTGTTAGTTTCGGAGCACTATGAATTGATGATCAATGACAGCCTGAAAAGGGGAGAAAACTGTTTTCAGCGTAAATATGCATTTAAACATATTTTAATCGCGCCATTGCATTATACTCATTTTTCCCTATCTCCTCTTAAAATTAATGACATTAAGACTGAATCACCCTGTATATTAGTAAAGGATCTAAATTTACTGTTGCTAGATGTAATACATTGTTTTTATGTGAAAGAAATAATTAAATTTTCATTTAACCTTTGCAAGATCTATTGAGAAATCGATTCCTATTTATTTATTTATGTATTTATTTAATTACATAGACCAGGAGACAAAGTCCAATAATAGAACTGAATGATAACGACAAATAATACTGAAACGGGAAAACATAAATGGGTACAAAATAGAGTGATATAAATAGATGTAATAAAAATATACAAATATAGACAGAATGCAATATTCTGCGTATTCTGTTGACATTGTTTTAGAAATTTGTAAATATATTTTAGGTTTTATTACGTTCCACAATTCCACTTTCTTATTGCAAATTTTAGATCATCTATTTTTTTGTTCTTGTGTAAATTAATATGATTATATGTGAGCAATATTTATTTTCAATAAATGTCATTTTATTGTCGTTGGTGCAAATTTATCACTTAGATAATTATCTATATAAACACATATCTAAAATACAGACAGTATAACTGCGTAGTACTAACATTATAGCGAACAAAATAGCTCGGATTTGTGACATATTTTAGCTTCTTATTTTTCAATTTATCATCCACTTCTCGAAAAAAATAACTGCCTCTTTGTCGAGATTTATAAGTATTAGGTTTAAACTTTATCCCAAAATAAAGATCTTAGTTTTACATTTCCAACATTTCAATAGAGCTAATTTTGAATTGTTACCGTAACATACTGTTAGCAACGACTTAGATGAAAAGTTTTGCAGATCATACCTGTTTCTATACCTACCTCTAAGGTACATAAGGTTAATCATCACTTCATTTTCTTTACCAAGTATATATTTATATTTTATAATTTGTTAAGCAACGAAATATCCATATTGTGGAAATTTATGAAATGAAATTTTTAACACAAAATTATTCTTCTTATTTTAATATTTGCTATTGATTTCTTGTAAGATACGTAAATACATTTTTAGAATTATATGAAGATATAGAAGGTGTCCCCCCTTTGGAGGGTATGTTCCTTAGGTCATTGAAGGGGGGGGGGGTTCTCTCTATAAAATTGTTCGTTTTGAGCTCTCCCGCACGAGATAAGGGCATCTAAAAAATTGAAAAAATTTCGGTTTTCATTTCTTTTCTCAAAAACGACATTTAGCTAATTAAGTAGCATTGTTGACTATGTTTTTTATTTCTACCAAATGTCTAAAAGGGTGGCAATCACTAACCTCTGTTGTTTTTTTAACTAGACAGGGAAGGCTCAAATCGAAAAATTTTATAGAAAGAAAGCCCCCCCCCCCACAATGACCCAAGGACGTTCCAAAGGAACGCACGTCATTATGAGACACCCTGTAGATTGTTCGATAGTTTTGTTTCAAATTTGAGGAAATGATTTTATAAACAGAAGCCAGAAAAAAAATTCATGTGTGTTCTACAGATCAACCAATGTTATGTTCATAAATGCGGTTGTATGCCAAAAGTTAATAGAACTTTACAATTAAAAACATATATATTTCTTTATGTTTAACATCATGTATCTTTAAATGTAAGATACTTGTCAGTATACTTGTTATTCTTTTTACAAATTTGCAAATTAGTAGTAGTGTTATTAATATTCGACGGAGCATTTTAATTGTCGTTATTTATGTATTTCTGTTAAAAAATAAAAGATTAAAATTGATGGATTTTTATGAAAGTTTATTTTTCATTTATTTGATTTTAACATATCAAAACATTGTAAATATCATCTTATTTTTAATCGGTTTACCCTTACAGATGGACTCTGCAATTCGTTTGCATTCAGCTTCGGAATAAAATCTATTATTAGATGCATCGCAACCTCCATAAAATCCATGTACACACCTTTGAACCTCATTGTCCCATAAGAAAATTGGTATATTTCCAGAGCAAAGTGGAAAGGTTTTTCTTATATCTTCGTCGCAATCTGTAATTAAACATATTTCGTTTATGGTGGTATAACGATATATTAGACATTATACAGCTTACTCGTATTCCACATTCAAATTTCAAAATATTGTCTTATAAGTATAAACGTTGCTTCTGCAACGGAATATTAAGAAAAATTGTCGCAATATACGTATTTTACTGTTATTTTTTGTCAGTTTTAAAATTGAAAATATATCGAGGTTAGGTTATGTTACAAAATTGTGGGCACCTTACCGAACCCGCTCTATGGCCTGTTACTTTTCAATTAAGTTGATGTACTTTCCTCACACTCTCCTTCCTTTCGACCGGCTCCCACGTACTTCTTGTACAAATAATAAAATGGCCCCTGTATTTTTCCTCGTTTCACTTACACCTATGGCCGTAGTGTGAACATTAAAAACACTGGTCATTTTATTTACTTTTACTTCTAGCCTCAATAGGCTCAATCCTATTCTAATCATCCCATTCTCAATCAATTCCGTGGCCTTGATCACTTCCAACTGGATTGACTCTATTTCTTCTGAAATTGAGTATCAGCTTGGGTATTGATTATGCAAATGCTTCTGGCAAATCTTCCTTAACCTCTTTTAATAACTCGGCAAATATTTTACCCTCACTCCTGACTAACATAGCTACAGCTCTTGGTCCTTCCAGGATCAGTTGCTTCATGCTTCAACATTTTGCTCTTGACACCTTCCAGATTATTAAACCATCCATATGGGTGAAAACCCTCCATCTCTACTTTAAATATGAGACACTCATTTGACCCTCAGCTTGCGTCACATTCATATACTTGCACATCTGTGTCATACATACAACCGTATCCAAGATGAAGATATATCTCAAGGAATCAATTAGATTAGAAAAGATGAGACACTCATTTGACCTTTGCATTCCACCCAAGTAACTGAATTGTTAGCTGACAGAAAATGTATATTCCACAATATTAGCCGATACTTTCAAATTCGTACTTAGCTTGAAAGCTACTTGAAATAATCAAACACTCCTTTCGTTAGTTTATAAACTACCTATTTTGGTCTAACTGCAATGAAAACAATGATTCTGGTAATACAAAATATACAGTTCTTTGAATAGTATATAAACTAGTCACCTATTTCTCTACTTTCTTTAGTTCACAAACATGATTTGGAAACGATTTTAAATATTATTTATTATATATAGAAAGATAGATTAACAAAGTAAATACAATATACCTACTTTTATAAACACATTTTAGGAAAATAGAACAAATAAATTCTTGTTTATTGTTGCATGATTCCCTATTCTGACATTACTGTTGTATGTGTACCTCATAGAGATACATTTAACGTACGTACTTTTACAATAACTTTTACCGTAATATCTTTGAGTTCTCAGCTTTTATGATCCATTTTTTATAAACTCATTTAATCACTTCACATCACTGCAAACAAAACCACAAGTGAAATGTTACTTTTATACATTACTTTTTTACGAGTATCTGTAAAATGTTTCTTTATTTTTATAAAAATATGTGTATATTTTATCCCTGTTTAATAAAACAAGAATTGGAAATTATCTAGAGAAATAGTTGGCTAGTTTATATACCAAAAAATGGTCTATTTTGTGTTACCGGAATGATTGTATTCATTTCAGATGCCATTTAGACTAAATTAGATAGTTTATAACCTATAACCACAGAAAAATTAGCCAAGCGAGTCGATTAGTTTATAACGTATCCGCCAATATTGTGGAACATACAATTTCTGTCAAAATATCCGACGTTTCAGTTAGTTTAAATACTAGCCAGTGAGTATACAAGCTAACCAAGTTTATATTTTAGCCGTAACTTATACAGGGTGTTTGGTAGGTAGATAGAAAGTTTTAAAGGGGTGATAGCTGAGGTCATTTGGAATATATTACAGATCATACAGTATGCGCCAAAAGTATGGAATAAATTCAATAAAAACGAAACAATTATTTTTTGCAAAAAAAGCAAAAACGTTATCAAGTTTAGTTTTTCGAATTCCACGTAGGTGAAAATCTTTGCAAAGTGTTATTGTCACACCGACTTTCCAATAAGTATTGTAAGCGACATAGAAATTATTATTCAATTTAAAGTATTGTAGCACATTTAACTGTTACTCAAAGAATTGAAATTTTAATTCTTATCGGATGCGGGAATACGACTAGAACTCAGCAGGAAGTTTGCGATTTATTTAATGAAAAATATCCAGATCGCCCTATCAGCAAATCAACAGTCAGTAAGGTAGAGTCTAAATTTAGAGAAACTGGCAATGTTGTAAATATTCCAAAACCTGGACGTCCAAGCATTAATGAAAATCAGAAACAGAGTGAGTATACAAGCTAACCAAGTTTATATTTTAGCCGTAACTTATACAGGGTGTTTGGTAGGTAGATAGAAAGTTTTAAAGGGGTGATAGCTGAGGTCATTTGGAATATATTACAGATCATACAGTATGCGCCAAAAGTATGGAATAAATTCAATAAAAACGAAACAATTATTTTTTGCAAAAAAAGCAAAAACGTTATCAAGTTTAGTTTTTCGAATTCCACGTAGGTGAAAATCTTTGCAAAGTGTTATTGTCACACCGACTTTCCAATAAGTATTGTAAGCGACATAGAAATTATTATTCAATTTAAAGTATTGTAGCACATTTAACTGTTACTCAAAGAATTGAAATTTTAATTCTTATCGGATGCGGGAATACGACTAGAACTCAGCAGGAAGTTTGCGATTTATTTAATGAAAAATATCCAGATCGCCCTATCAGCCAATCAACAGTCAGTAAGGTAGAGTCTAAATTTAGAGAAACTGGCAATGTTGTAAATATTCCAAAACCTGGACGTCCAAGCATTAATGAAAATCAGAAACAGAACATTTTGATAAGTATGGTGGATAATCCTCATAATTCTTCACGATTGGTTGCATTAAACAATGACACTAGTCAGAGCACAGTGCTACATATCTTGAAGAAAGAAAAATATCATCCCTACAAAATTCAACTTGTGCAGGAACTCAATGAACAATGGATTTATGTCAAGGAAACAGAAATTTACACTGGCAAATACTTTTTTCAGATGAAGCCACATTTTGTCTGAATGGTACAGTAAACCGTCAAACTTGCAGATATTGGAGTCGGGAAAATCCTCATTGGATGGCAGAGGCACATACCCAACACCTTCAGAAATTAAATGTGTGGACTGGAATAGTTGACGACACAATAGTAGGGCCTTTCTTCTTTGATGGAACCCTTACAGGACAAAGATATTTAGAGTTTCTAGAAAATGACCTTGTTCCAGCCCTTGCAGTAATTTTTCCTAACAATAATGACCCTGACATTCCTGACGATACCATATGGTTTCAGCAAGACGGTGCACCTCCTCACTATGCGCGCCCTGTACGAGATTTTTTGGCCAACTGTTTTCCTGGGAGGTGGATCGGCAGACGCGGACCGATAGAATGGCCTGCAAGATCGCCAGATCTTACACCTCTTGACTATTTTTTATGGGGATACTTGAAGTCAAAAGTGTACTTTAATAAACAACGTAATTTAGAAGAACCTCAAAATCGCATTCGGGGCGAAATACGCAGACTTACCCCAGAAATCATTCATAATGTGCAAGAATTTCTTCTCAGACTTGCGCATTGTCAAGAAGTTGGTGGATGGCAATTCGAACATTTAATTTAAATATAAAATTTAATCAATTGTATTTTATTTTACATACCTCAGAATTGTTACTTTTTTATGGATAATATTTACGTTTTCTAACATTCAATCGTCATTTATCCGAAAACTTTCCTATGTAAGAGGGCAAAATTTTAGTACTGTCTGATAATAATATTAATAATAATAATAATATCTCTACCCCTCATTCTAATTACAGGGATTAACCCAGAAGTCGGAGACTTGTGCGGGAGAGGGGGCGGCATATTATTATTAAGCAGGCCGCATTTGCGCCCAGGAACGACTTACGTTGGTAGGTCCTAACCACTATTCAGTGCAGGAATGATGGAAACCTGGAAAACCTCATTAATTAGGGGGGTAGTCAAATATCAACCGGTATCAATCTCTCACATTGACCCAAGCTAACATTATTCCACCCTACCATACCCGCAGAGAGGGTGCCAATGCTCTCCACGAATATAGCTTATATACGGTCTACCGGCAACTGGGCTCGAACCAACTCCGATCTAGTCACCTCGATTCAAGTACTGACGCCTTAAACCGCGCGACCACTGACCGACCACTGATAGAGAATTAAACGATCTTTCAGAATCAAGGAAAAAAATATGGTGTTGCCATTAAAAAAAAATCGATGACGTCATTACTCGAAAACAAATGACATTTGAAAATCGCATTTTACGCTAAAATATGTATTCTTTAAATTAAAAATCGACCTGTTCGAGGATTTTTCCCAAAAAATAATTGTTTCGTTTTTATTGAATTTAGTCCATACTTTTGGCGCATACTGTATACCTACATACAGTGTTACCGTTTTCCAGATAATAATTTAAAAATTTTATTACAACTCTACAGATCTGCATAACTAGTGACTTCAAATTAATATTTTTAAATATCTGTAAAAAATTAACAGGGAATAAATACGAAATACTGAAAAGGTTAGTGTTGGTGTTCAAAATGGGAACCACCGTTTCTTATGCAAGCTCTGGTCCGTTTTCTCATTTGGGTAGAAGTAATATTTAATGTAATTTCTTGTTTTACTTGTTAAAATTCTTCATTGGATTCGTTCAATCAAGTGATTCCGTTTTTGAATCTCTACTTGGTAGACTGAATATGTCACTCTGCCCTACACAAAATAATCTACCAATGCAACGATTAGGAAAACTGTAATTTAAAAAAACACAGTATCTGTAATATGGTAATGGGAGAAACATCATGTAAAATTTCGTGTAAGTGGAATTTATTCGCCGTATTGGGTCATTGAACAGAAGCAGTTATTGCTCAGTGACAGGAGTATAATGAAAATGATGTTTTCCGTTTCATCTTATCATAGACTAGACCTTTCACTTGGAAACGTGGAGTTGTCACTCTATTTGCCTAATGTTCATTGTGAGATCACGTTCAAAGGCTTCCAACATTTCTTCGTCAACATCAGGAGCAGATACAGCTTTTCTGATTTCCCTTCTGATCAAACTCGGACATTTCCGTTTTCGCTTATTCACCTATAAGTATTAATAAATACCTGAAGATTTGGAGGGCATCGTTGGGGAAAATGGTCGTGATATAATATACGAGCAGCGTTAGCATTTCCATTCTATCTTACGTACATAAACATTATATCTGCATATTCTGCATTTGAAAATCCAGCCACTATTTAATTTACATTAAATTAACTTATTTTAAGTAGCAATTTCTTCTCAAAGAATTAACTGGTATGGACCTCATGGTAATTATAAACAACGCGCAAGTGACAAGATCATTGAAATTACCATTAATAGTCAGATTATTTAAAACATTTATCTTTATGTATCATACATTTTTTAAACAGCATAGCACATAGTTTTCTGATTTGATAGAACTTGTGCAGGAATAATTCAAGCAAATATATGCAGGATGTTCGGTAAGTAAGATTTTTCACTTCAAAATATTACGATTTAAGCCAACTTGCTTTAATAGAATGTTGACAATAAAAAGGATGCAGGGTGTAAAAGTTGAAATTTAAATAGTCATTTTTTGTAATAATTACACTGTCTTTGAATGTATCAACTTCAAAATTTGGGAATAGATGTTATTGGATATGAAATATCAAAATCTATTGTCTATTTCGACGTAAATGTGAGCATAACTTTTTTTACACTAACCTTATCTCTTTTTTTATTAAAGGCGTCAAAGTTCCCTTGCAAACTGGATATGTTGAAGGTAGATTGAGAGGCAATAAGATTTGCACTGATGTACAATGGTACGGATAGTATTCTTCAACATGCAAAGTTTTTAAAATGGAAGTCATACTGATTCTTGCAGCTCCAAATAGTCGTCCTGAATTAGTTTGTGGATAATCCGCAATGTGAATATATTTTTCGTCGTTTTTCTCTAAATTCCTAAACACATTTTGTTAATTTTTAATTGTAATCTATTTTGAAATCTTCCCAAATATTCTCGTTGCCCAGTAGGTCCATTGAAATATAATTGCCAACAAATAACAGTCACATCTCTCATTTCCGAATATGAAAAATTATTGTGTCTCAGAATTTTTCGATTTTGTGTTTGTAAAGTAATTGATTTTAACCAAAATTGGATAAATACCTTACATTTAGAAATCCTTATAATTTATTAAATTAAATTACCATTGATGTGTACTACATTAAAATATTCCAACTATGCAGTTGATTGCTGAAAAGCTATTATCACGAAAATGGTCAATTTCTTACATTAAAGACAAGTATACCATTTTTTCTCATAAATAATGCAGGTTTAAATTTTTTTAATGAAGAACGTGATTACGTTAGGTCCAAAAAAGTTACCCTCACATTTACGTCACAAATATGACCCCTCTAAGGAATACATCGAAAAAAAAACAGATTATGATTTCTTATATCCAAAAACATCTGTTGGAAAATTTTTAAGTTGATATACAGGGTGAATCTTAAATAAGTACAAATATTTTAAGCAGCAGTATAGTTTTGTGTGTAGAACACATAATTAATAGTTTTTTTACAAAAAAATCAGAAATAAAAAAGTGAAATTTTAAATAAATTTCGTAATTTTTCAGTAGAAAACTTGTTGAGGACCACTGGCCTAGACCGACCCTTCATACTTTTATGAGTCATAGTGCTGCAGACTGAACGTGTGGTTCACAGTGTTGCCAGTATTACACAAATGTCTTTGCTTCAAGGAAGAAAAAATCTCAACTTTTAGCGAATTTTGTCAAGTGTAACATTTTATATTATTTTTTATTATCAAACTGTCATTGACTGTCATGACAGATTATCGGAAGCCCAAGTCAAACTTGTTAACCCCACATAATGCATGAAAATAGCAATAAAATTTGCTAAAAGTTGACATTTTTTCCATTTTAAATAAAAAACGCGTGAATAGTTTTTCGTTATTCCTCATAAAATAACTTAAGGAAATTGTGTTTTGTGTCCCTTTCTAACAGTGTACAATGACATTTAACTTGTGAAATGTGGATTACTGATTAAATAGTTAATTTTTTAACAAATAGGTAAGCTTGTGTGCACGTTTATGTATAATTTTTGAACATTGGACATAGTAATATCACGTAATATCTTCCTAAATATTTTACGGTAGTATTGAACTTGCGGAAATTCATTTTTAATCGTTGAAATATAGTAAGGTTAGTTCAGATGTTAAAATTTATGTTAATATTGCTGCGTATCATACTACATACCCAATTTTACTGTACTTATGCTTAAAACAAGTATTTTTAAAATAGAACTATTACGTTAAAGGAAACGTAATATTTATATTGGAGGAGATATGGCAACCTCGCAACAAATCATATGTTTCATTACGTTGTTGGATGAAAAATCAGCCAGCGGTCCTCAAAATGTGGGTATTTTTTTAAAAAATTAATATCTCCGTAAATATTAGAAATTTTTAAAAATGGCTTTCACTAGACTGATTTAAATGACGAACTACACCAGCAGTTAAAATATTTGTACTTATTTAAGATTCACCCTGTATAGTAACAATATAGAGTAATTATTACAAAAAATCACTCTTTTAATATGAACGTTAACATCCTGTATCTTTTTTATTATCATCATTTTAGTAAGGCAAGTTAGCTTAAATCGAAATATTCTGAAACGAAAAATCTAGTATGTCTCCATGGACCATTACTTATGTTCTACCCTGTAAAATATGCAATATAGTTATTAAGAGACTGTACTTTTTCTATAATATCTAAGTGGTTTTGAATGTCCTAAAAGTATCCTGAAGCATTCAAAATTCCCTTTTTATTCACTATTACGACTTACCGCATTCCAAGAATCCATTTGAAATAATTATTATTATTATAAACTAAAAAATATGTCTGCCATTCATATCTCCATGACAAATATTCTTATCCTGAGCACAGTATACTGTAGTATTTACTAATACGGTGCATAAATTCTACATGCGTAAATTTATCCACAAATCTGTTCTTCTGTAAACTGTTCATAAGCTCACAACATGCAACAAACTCATTCTTACTTACTTACAAATACTTAGATACTAAGTACTACAGAACACACTTAATCAACAATCGTCATGCTAACTTACCGTCTGTATTGAAAGCTCTGGCTCCGAATACTTGCAGAAATAAAAAGATGGCCAGTGAATATCCCATAAGTTTTGACATGCTGTACATTATGGTTTCTGTTTAACAAAATCGTAAGTGGTTGTGGTATGGGCTATTCGGAATATGCATTTGTTTGTTATTTGTGTTTCATTGGCTGTTAGAATAATAATAAAAAAACAATAGGTGCCTAAAAATGAATAAAACAATTTTACTGCCGGTATTTGATTAAAAATTAAATGGCTTTTTTATGACAAAATTTACAGTGTAAATCCACGTTATCACAAACTTTCAAGGTTCTGCTTTGCAAACAATCAAAATGATACCTAAGAGCTTTACGATCCTTCAAAGATTGGGCAATAGACACAAGTTTTGGTCAATTTTGTTAAAAAAAACTGTTATTGAACTGTGAGGGACCATCCAATACTTCTTGGCTAGACTTTGTGGGGATCTAACCCGCGAACAACAAAGATATGTCAAAGAATCCCAGCAGAGTCCAGTTGAAAACCATAGCAGCTCTGCCAAATAGCGTATGTGCCAAAATCATATTCAAAAGTTAATATATAAAAACTATAATATTTTTTAAATTTATGAATTTTATCATACAGTGCGACGATAAACTTTTGCCTCCCCTTGAAACTGGTAAACGATTGGTAGGAATACTTTAGGAAAAAACAGGTCGATTTTTATTTTGTCAATAACCTTCGTTTAAGTTATCAACATTTGTGTGGTACTTCCGGTTTTCCCGGAAATGTCGTCATCTCTCGTATTTTAAATGGAACATTAATATTTTTGTTACAGATATCGAATCTAAGATAAATTTCGAGTCAGATAATATGGCACAATGCCTGTCAAACCTTGAGGGATTGTTCAAAAACGAATAAAAACCTCTCGTTAGAGTGAATAAAATATTTAACAATATGTATGATTTAATAACAAGTGCAAGAACAGATTTTATTAACTGTCTGTCTGCCGATAGAAGGGACCAATAGTACGCTAAATGTAGCACTTTTACTTCTAGTGGCCACTTCATGGTGAACCCGAAAGGTCATCTATAGCAAACATACAGCATATATACAGGGTGTCTGTGAAAGGGTGGGAAATTTTGGGAGCTAGAGATATTTGTGACCAAAATAAGTCGATTGATAAGTAGAAGAAGCTGTTCTGGATTATGTCGATGAAGATTCTACAGTTAGTGTTAGAAATGCAGCGCAACAGTTTCAGATTTCAGAATGCACCGTAAATAGTATTCTTAAAGAACAACTACTCCATCCATACCATATGCAAAAAGTTCAGGGTTTAAGACGATTATCCTGCAAGAATACAATTTTGCACATAGCTGTTGGAAAAAGTTAACCAAGCTCACGATTTTACCAATCAACTTGCATAATTTACATATGTATGCAGACAAAAACCCTCATGGTATAAGGCAAACCTGCCTTCAAGTGCAGTTTCAAATAAATTTATGGGCAGGCATAATTGGTCATTATTTAATAGGGCCTGTCGAACTACCACCTAGACTAAATGGATGAAGATATTTACAGTTTCTCCGAGACCAACTACCTACTTTATTAGAGGATCTTTTCCTACAAACACGCTTTAATATGTGGTTTATGCACGATGGTGCTCCTCCTCATTTTAGTTTAAGAGTTAGGAAGCACTTAAATAGGGTTTATCCAAATCGATGGATAGGCCGATCAGGACCAGTGCCCTGACCGCCTAGATCGCCAGATTTAAATCCTTTGGATTTCTACTTCTGGGGTGACTTGAAATACGTGTTTACGAAACTCCTGTGGCAAGTGAAAATGAACTGCGGCGAAGGATTTTCCACCATAGCCAGGAAATAAAAAATAATATTCAGATGATTTGGAGAGTACAACCATCATTAATTAGACGTGCTCGTGAGTGTATTAGGTAAGGCGGTGCTCATTTTGAACAATTTGTATAGTAGGCAATTATTAATTTTTAATCATAAGTAGACATTTCTGAAGTTTCCAATTTTTTCTGTTTTGTTTGTATTTTCTCCTTAAATGCTTTCTGTTCTCTTTTCCCTTTAAATTGCTATTTAAAAAACTGTAAATAATTTGCTTCACACTAGCCGTCAAGACGCATTAATTTAATTTAAGGATTACAAGTTGCTAAAAAACGAAATGCATTGAAATTTGTATATTATGCAAATATCTCGATAACCAAGCGAGATATTGAACAAGAGTATTTTAAGTAAGAGAGGAACAGGGCATAATTGACGCCCTGTATAAGCAACGCCAAATTAGTAAAAAATTCTTATTTGCCATGCCAAAAGACATAATTGTGCCAATTTTTTGTTTTAATACTCCGACAAGTTTCAAAGTTATTGACATATTTCAAAATAAAATTCTAGCATTGAACGCCCTATATTTTTGAAACCAGCAACATTCGGATAAGGCATATTTGACTCAATCGACAATTTGGTCACAAGTATTTCCAGCTCCGAAATTTACCAACCTTTCACAGACACCCTGTATGTATAAACTTTGGCTGTTTGTTATAGATTTTTCTGATGTAATTCAATGCTGATTGGGTCATAAACCCTCAGAGTAGTTGTTTCCCGGAATTCTGTTTTTACAAATATTGTTATCGCCGGATCACGATAGAGGCCGGGAGCTGTCATTAGTATATACTGCAACGTAGAATATTTCTTGTCTGTGACCTTTTAGGTCCAGCATGGAGTAGTCTGTGGTCACTAGATGTAGCTTTGTTGCATTTCACGTATTGTAATCAATTTATTGAAAAAGAGAAATGTTTGCACTCAGGTACCTCCTCCAAAAACTAAAAACGTCATTTGTTGGTGAAACAAAGGATTTTGAGATGAAATAAATTGAGAGCGTTAGAATTTTTACTGAAGAAATAAGTCGTATAAGTAGGTATTAGAGAATGCAGAAAGTTCAGTTATTTAAAAATGCAGGTAATCGCTTTCTACACTTGCTTTGAAATTCCAAATATTTATAATTTTAGACTATATTCATATCATGTCTACGATGACGAAGTTAAAAGAGAATTGGCTGAATCTATAGGTTCATAAGTTTAGATTCGAGAACGACCTTACTTTTTTAATTTTTAGTGATTTGAAAAACTCACACGTTCAGTCTTGTCTACAACAATAGAAAAATAGATTAAGGTATTTTGTTAAACTAGTTATGCTGAAGAAGATAACACTTCTAAAGTTGCCAGACTATGGTACTATGGACTATGGTCTATTTGCTTGATTTTATTGGCTCCATCTCCGTTATTCACACAAACAAACATTAAACAAAATAGACCAGATGGATTCGAGATTAGAGACAACAACTTTCCCTCGTACCATGGTCGCGTGTGCCTGTTCCTAATAATATTTTGCAAATATGCAACAGTTATACAAGATGAACCTTAAGTATTGGGACGCAGAGAAATAGTATATTCTTTTTGTAAAAATAATGCAAGTGGGCTGTATTTATATTATTCGTGGACCTATGTTGGGCGTTAAAGTTATTTTTTATATATAAAAATATAACCTTACCCCTATGTCTGGTTGCCTTTAATTTTTGGAATAGCACACAAAATAGTACAATTAGCATTATTTTTACATAGCTAATGCTCCACTGCTGTGTGTCACACTACTTAAGGTACTTCACCCTGTATGTTTTATTGCTCGACTATAAACAGTTTTAGTTGTCTCATAACTCTCATATGAAACAGTACAAGAATATATTGAATACAAAAAATGTAACAGAATATCAGTCTTTTTTAATCCATTGTGTATACCCCTAACAATCAAAGTCCTGTTGTTTGTTGTAAAGAAATAAAATAACCTTTTAAGGATTTTATTTATTATTATTAACTGAATTGTAGCATGTCATTTTAAATTATCTTACAGATAGGTTCCGCAATTTTTTGGCAATCAGATAAGGTCTGAAAATTATTATTTGTGGGATTGCATCCTCCATAAGTTGCAAATTCGCATTTTTGATGAATATGGCTCCACTTGAATATCGGTAGATTTGCAAAGCAATGGATAAATCTCACTTCGGAGTCGCGCAAACAATCTGTAAATAAAAATATGTACCATTATTTCTTTTGGATATCTGATGTATTTCAACCTGCTATAATTCAAGGTGCATTATTTACCAAAATAGCTTTTAGAAAAATATTTCACTAGTATTAATTGATAGGTATTACTTTAAATTATAATTTTGTAAGCAATTAGGTTTCTCATGGAAAAGACTTCCTACAAGAATGTTTGGGTCATATTAACCAGCAACACAATAAGATCAATTTTACCAGGGAAATGGAACAAGACAAAGCCTTACCGTTTCTAGACATTCTAGTAACAAGGAAGTCTTCTGGCGTCTTGAGATACGGTATATACAGGAAGAAGATACATTCCTATAGATATCTCCATGGAAAGTCTAATCATTGTCCAGCACAAAAACGGTCGGTCATGAAGATCTTAGTTCACCGTTAACGTTAGCTAACGAGGGCCATCGACAGGAAGTAATAGATTCGCTCCGATCTGTGTTCCTAGCAAATGGATCCTCTAAGAAGGACATCGAGCTAGCCCTCGACATGAGCAAACAGCAAGGCCTGAGGAGGAAGACACTGCAACCACCACGTTACCCTATAGATCCCCAATGTGATATAGAATTGCGAAAATACTGCACAAAAAAGGCGTGCGGACTACTTTCACACCAACGTGTAAAATAAGTCGGCAACTCCGTAAAGATCAATTGAATCCTTTACAAACTCCAGGATTGTATTTAGTGTCATGCAGCGACTGTGACAACGTATACGTGGGAATGTCCAAACGATCTACAGAAACCAAGGAAAAAGAACACGAAATGTACATACTATTATACCAGCCTGAAAAATCCGCCGTGCTGAACATGTTTGAAAAGAAAGGCACAGAATCTCACTAGAGTACTAGTTCGTACTAATGAATTGATTACAATCTAGCACAAAGGGAGGCTTTGGAAATTTGTCAATACCTGAACAATATGAACAGGGACGAAGGATTGAAGATTAGTCATACTTGGATGCCTTCCCTTAAGAACAAACAAGTTAAGCGGAGTGTACCTGAACCAGCCATCGGTAACAGGCTTGAATCAATCAACCTAAACACTCAACTAACCATTCGGCCGTCGCTCAAGATATGAAAAGCACTGAAGATACCATTTGTTAAGTATGGCGAAACGTCTGCAGTTAACCATCGACCACGGCAAAACAACCCAGAAAGTGTTCACTATTTAATTGACACCGGCCGTGAAAACATACGAAGTACAGGTTTCACAAACTCATAATTATTAGTTTACAACTGCAGAGTTGTTAATTTTCCAGAACGTGCTGTAAATGTTAAAAACATTTATATTATAATACGCGAGTATCAAAAGAAATATAGAATATCTAAAATTATGTCAACCAACATTAAGTAAATTCAGTAAACAGGTAATGTTTTTATAAATAAAAAAATTGTTAATATACGATATTTAATTAAATTTGATTTACTTGTTACATTTTCAGTTAAAAGTAGATAATGTTGGTTATTATTAAACTCCATGTTGACTGTTCTGATATTTTTTAAGTTATTTTATCATACAAATAAATTTTTCTATCATAATGATATTTTGTCAAAAAATCAACACTATTAAAGTAAGTTATAATGTTTGTGAAATAATCTCGAGTATACGGTTTTGTCCTTACTAAGGCAAAAACAAAAATTTCTTTATCGAAGCTATGCTTGTGTGCATGATCGTAGTGCTGACCATGGTGCGTGAATAATTTAGTCTGCATTTTCGATTTGCTTTCTTAATTATTCTCGAGCTTTAACTTCTTATTTGTCTTGGCAAGAAAAAATCCAAAGGGATTAGGTAGGTATGTACATCTTTGTGGTCATGTAGGTTCTTGCCTAGAATGAGAAAGCATCCCATCTTGCAATAACATTACATTACTCATTAGATATAATGATACATCTCGTGGAAACCAGGGAGATTATGTTGCAAAAATTTGGGACAAGCTCTGTTTAGACCTTATGGTAAAATAAAAGGCTAATAAGTATAGCCGTTTATAATACTTGTCCACACACGGAAAAGTGATCATAAAAATTCTTATATCTTGAGGATTGTTTAGAACCCAAACATATGTGTTGTGGAAATAGTTTCATTACATGTAATTAAGTGTCCAGTATTACAACTGATCTTAGAAAAATTTTAATGTTATCAATTTAGTCTGAAATTCAATTCCAAAATTCACTTCTACGCAAATACTTATCTGGAGCAAAAACTTGAACTTTGAAGTTTTTGGAAACTTTTGTCTGCATTTTTTAAATTTGGAAAGCTGTTTCTTGTGTACTTGTCCTTGAATTTCTATACGCTAAATGCAATATTTGTCTCTGTGAACATTTTCAAGTGACCATTACCAGTATTTCTTGTCCTTTGTTCCAGTTCGTTAACAATTGAGCACACACAATCTATGGAAGTAACTAATTAAAAGCATCTAATTCACAACATACCGACATTTCTTCCTTATTTTCAGTTTCTTGAAACAAAGTTACTTAAACAAATATTCTCTTTCAGCTGTACAAAGTTATATCAATCCGTCACTTCAAAAGGCAGTATATATGTTGAAGAAATATTAAATATATTGCACGTACACGGTGGCATATTAAGGCAAGCCATTAGCCGCAAAATAATGGGAAAATATATACGTCTGTAAAGAAATGCTGCATTTTAATAACTACCTAACTGCAATGTAATCTAAAAAATTATTTTAATAAGAATTAATTTTATATCGTTTTTATAAATATTTAGAGTACTGCAATACTAAAAGTTATACTAAATCTTACCGTTTCTATCAAAGCTTCTTACGTTGCATACTTGTAAAATTAGAAAAATAAGGAACGAACTTCCGACAAATTTTGACATAGTGAACGTTCTAGAATTATTTCATAAAATTTGTATTTGACTTAATAAAAAATAACTAATCTACAAACAAAAGAATTAATTTCATTTATATTATGTTCGATTTTAAACCTGTTTTATGTACGTTTTATTTGATTAAAAAATAATAAAACTTACAACTATCAAATATTCTTATCTACTCTGACGTTTATGTCTTTCGCATTCGGCTTCTCGACGTAAACTCACTGTGGAGGCGGAACTGATCTGCTTATATACAGGGTGTCCGGGAAAATGTGGGAAATTTCTCGGGTGCATTTAGAACATGAAAAAATAACATGACGAGTTCCTATAATTTTTTTCCCTACGCAGACATGTCCCTGAAGGACGCCGATGGAAATCGGTTTTTCTTGAATAACTCTTAAAGTATTTCATATAATTTAATAAAAATAATGTGATGGACTAGTAAGGACCTCTTAAAATAGTGTCCTTGAAATATATTTGCATGTTGAAGTTTTTCAATAATTTTGTTAATGAGCCTCCTGGGACACCACTGCGTTTTTTTAAATTTTGTATTTTTTGCATTAAACATCTTAAAATGAAACTTTTCTCGTATCGCACTTTGTTGTAAAAAAAACAGAAATCGACGCTTTTTATTAAAAATAAAACATGAATTGTTTCTATTTAGATTATTCAGCCACATTTTCTTATTCTTTTTTCATTCTTTCTCTTTCAATTTTGAATTGCTGTCGTCCTCCATGTACCATCTTTATCCAATCTTTTAGGTGGCTGAGATAATAATCATACAAGTTTTCCTAGTGTTGCGGTTGGTTTATAATTAGATCTATTGATAGACGCAATTTCGTGCCAAAAATCACAGTGTTTTGCCCGTGGTTTTATGAATTAGAATTGCTACTCGGTAGGTCAATAAAAATGGAGGAAGGCCGTTGATGGTTGATGGCCGTTCTCAAAGAGTTTTCAATGGTGCGATTGAATCTTTCCACCATTCCATCTGACTAGTCCAGTCATTTAAGGGAGTTCACTTATGAAAATTGAGATATCCAGCTATAGACTCGTATAAATTTGTATTTTGACAAACTAAAACTGTTGTCAAAATTCACATATGATTATAATTATATATTTAGTAACAATTTATGAACCTTATATGAGATGATTTCGATCGGGACTACCAGTTGATTTCAAATGATATTCTAACCGCGCGCTCTCTGCTCTATTTCGAAAACGATTCAACGTATAAAAAAATATTTGAAACAAAAGTTGTAGAGAATTTAATTCTCTACAATATTGATATAAATAGCGTAAAACTTATAGGAAACGAGATATTTGCAAATAATGCGCAAAAAATCGATTTTTTTGACCTTTGCCCCAGATTTTTAAAGTTGCGGCCATCGACATATGTGAATTTTGAGAACAGTTTTAGGATGTCAAAATACAAGTTTATACGAGCTTACAGCTGGGTGTCTCAATTTTCCGAAATACTTGCCTAAATCTACCTAAAATGACTGGACTATGACTGCGGATGAAGAGGTGTAGTCCTGGTACACGCATTGTAGATGAGCTTCACCATACCAAAGCAGTCTTCAAGGTTTGATAATCCTTTTGTTATCTTCAGCGACGCTTTTTCATTTGGTACTGGCTATTCTTCATTTCATCTCGGTTGTTCTTCATTTCTTTTTTATTTAATTTCCCCCATTTCATTTTGACACTTTATCGTCTCTTTTTTAAATCTTTCTTCGTTTCATATTGGCTATTATTACATGACACATTTATTTATTCTTTTTCATTAATTACTTGAATGCTTTCCCCATTTCTGTAGACTTGCACCTCTCTTGTAACTGGCATTCTGCTTTCACTCAAAGTATTTCTTCTCTAGAATATTCTTGAAAATGTCAAAAAAAGTATTACAAAAATTATAAATTTGAATTTAAATGTTGGTTTCCTATTAGAAGTCAGAATGCTGAATAATATAAGAAATATTCGATACACAATATGTTTGTTCAAGCAGCAATGCAGACAAGTTTGAAACTGTCAAAACTATTCGTCCAACTACTTCTTGCATGATGTTTATTGAAAACACATTCATAACTTAAGTGATCGAATATTTCTGACAGTTTGCCGCCAGTTCGTAATCCTTGCTTGAACAACCCTAATATATAAAACTAAACGCACGGCAGAATTTTTATATTCACTGATATCACTGCTCTAATTAGCTTGTAATTGTAAAGCCAATAAATATAAAATTATTTAAGGGAATAAGGGAATTATTGTTCATTGATTCACTCATTAATCAATGTCAGAGCAAGTTCACCACTCCTCCTGAAAATTATCTGTCCAGAAACAGCTTGGTATGGAGAGTGATTTTTAAGTTTATTACATAATTTCAATCGTGTATTCTGCTCATTACAAGAAGCTACTTTGTCTAAAATTTACAAAGAGCGAGAAAAAAATGTTTTATTTAATAGTAAATAAGTATCTGTTCTGTGCGTACATCTATGTTTTTTGTTAATGTTTCATGTATGTCCGTGTTTTTGGGCAGCTTGTTGTTCAATTGCAGTACTAACCTGTCGCGAATTTAAAATCTTTAAAATTGTTGTTTTATGAATGAAAATAGTCAATGTTTATAAGATGAAATAGTGGGTTGGTGTGTCACTATTTGGAATTGTTACACAATTATTTCAGGTAGCATGTAACTCGTTGATGCAAGTCTTTTATTTCAGTGGAGTATCACAGTTCGATATTAGCTTTGTTCGTATCTAATATGAATCCATAGTTGATTTCAAATCGAACAGATTTTAAGTCCGTGGTGACGACATGTCTGTCTCTGTTTTGTTTGACAATTTGTTCCTCGCTATAGCTAAAGAATGCGTCTTATAAATTCATCTGAATTACTGGACTCGAAATAAGACACAACACACAATAAAAAACAGTGTTTTTAAATGTTTTTTATTTTATTTTTTATATTTTTATCTTTCACTTTTAGTATTGTTATTGCAGAAACATAATAAATACAAATTCAGAAATATATGATAATATTAATGGTTAAATTTTATTTATAAAATTTAACTGCCCAGATAATTAATAATTAAATACATATTTGATACTTAAATTGAAATTTTTTTCTAAATAACACTTATGCATTTTACGCTATTATGCATATGTACTAAACTAAAAATTATATAAAAATTACCACATACATTTTTATAGACTATATTCATATCAAATGACAACATCAGCTTTTAGTTGTTAACTTCAACTGATTAGCTAAAATCGACTTTTCGACTCTTGCAAAATATGTAGCAAACTACATTTGCAAGGTTAGATTTTTATATGAATTGTTCATATTTAATATCGTTTTTAAAAATATAAATGTTAAAACTTGATACACACTTGGGTAACGTTCGACCTTTGTTTGTTGGCAAACATACAGGTACAATTTTTGCAAAATATGTAGCAAGCTACATTTGCAAGACTATATTTTTATATCAAATCAAATCAAATATGTTTATTTGCCCAACACAAAAAATATCCATTTGCAGGACAAAAATTAACACAAAAGTAATGCACAAATAATGAAAAATATAAAGACAAAAATCAATTAATAGGCACGCATTCCTACAATATATTAATATTAATGAAACTTGCTTAATTTTTAACAGTAAACATTATATAAAAAGAAAAACAAAACAAAGTAACTGTAATTACAAAAAACGTATAGCTCTATTTATAGATTTAATAGAAGAAAAGTTTATATCACAATGATCAGATATGATGTTAAAATTATGAGACATGATATAAACTGGAGACTTTCGTAAAATATTCGTATTGGCTGCTGGTAAATAAAAAGTATCATTTTGCCTAAGACGAAAATTAGGAACTTTGATATTAAAATATTCTAATAATGACATGCAATCAGCATTGTTGTTAAACAAATTGTACAAAAATAATACACTATTTCTAGCTCGTCTTAGTTTTAATGAGGGAATATCAAACCTAGAAAGCAATAATTCATGGTTGCAGCCTCGAGTGGGATATACACCATCACACTTGAAGGAAAGAAACTTTAAAAATTTCCTTTGAACTGACTCAATATTCAAACAATGTGTTTCATAGATAGGGTACCAAAGTATAGCACCGTATTCCAACTTAGACCGTACAAACGAAAAATAGAGCATCTTTAGCGCATTAATATTAGAAAAAGATCTACAATTTCTTATGATAAAACCTAGCATCTTAAATGAGGATTTAACTACATTATTAATATGTTCTGAAAAACTTAGTTTATAGTCAAATACAATGCCCAAATCTCTTATTGTACACTCCCTCTGAAAAACAGTATTGTTTAAAGAATAACGAAATAAAATAGGTTCGTGTTTCCTAGATATGTAACCACTTTACATTTAGATAAATTCAAATTAAGTTTAAATGTTTCACACCACTCTTCAGTTATTGATATTTGAGATTGTAAAAATTCACAGTCATTACTGTCATCAATTTTGCAATAGAACCGATCGTTTAAATATGAGTTAAAAAACTGTAATAAATTATTAGATAACCCAAGTTCAGCTAATCAAAACAACATTATGGTATGGTTAACTGTGTCAAAAGCCTTGGAAAAATCCATATATACCACATCCATCTGCCCCCTAGAATCAATGACTTCAGATATATTTTGCGTAATTAAAGCTAAATTCGTTATAGTTGACCTTTTTTCCATAAATCCATGTTGGTATGGTGACAATACATTTTTTATGGAGCTATAAATATAATTATATAAAGTAATCTCAAAAACCTTGGCAAAGTTGGGCAGAATAGCAATGGGCCTGTAGTTCGTTTCATCATTCGACTTGCCACATTTCAAAACTGGACAGATTCTACCTATTTTCAATCAGGAAATCGCAAGATACGTAACGATAAATTGTATAATATTGATAACGGAGATATAAAAACTGCAGAGCAATCCTTAACCATAAAGCTAGGAACAAAATCATTTCCGGAGGTCATCTTATTTTTTAATTTTTTAATTGATTTTTTTACATCATCAGCACTACTATTGGTGATATTAAAATGCGGCAAATTGTTAAATATGCTAGGGAGCGTAGAAGGATCAACATTATCTGGCACAAAAGCGCTACTAAAATAATGGGAAAAACCGTTTACTATATCTTGAGGCGTGTTGTAATGAATTTCATTTCTAAAGTGCATTTTGCCTGGTATATGCGACATTCCTCGCTTATTGTTAATAAATGACCAGAACTGTTTACAATCTGCTGATATTCCTTCCTCAACATTTCTTAAACGATGAAAATCTTTCAAATAAATACTATTTTTTGTACTTCGATACTTATTTCGGTAGTGGTTTTTAAGTTTGATATTTCTTATGATATCAGTGGTGTACCATACGGGATACGATGGCTTCCTATTACTGTATAAAGGTACAAATAAATCAAAGAGAGAATATAATTTAGCGTAAAAATTTTGGCATGCTATATTGACATCTGAAAACTCATTGAGGAACGACCAATCCACATTTAACAAACATTCATATAATCCAGAATTATATGAATATATTATATGAATTGTTCATATTTAATATCGTTTTTCAAAATATAAATATTAAAACTTGATACACAGCTGGGTAACGTTCGACCTTTGTTTGTTGGCAAACATGCAGGTACAACTTCGAAAAGTTCAATCATTCGCTTTTGTATACAATAATAAAGATATTAGTTCTTGTGTTGTCAGTTAAATAGAGAAAATAACATTTTAAAGTTGCCAAACTGTCTGTTTCCTTGATTTTATTCGCTCCATTTGCGTTTTTCACACAAACATAAATAAATAAAAAATAGGTCTGATAGTTTAGAGATTAGGGTAGAAATGCACATACCCATAAGGTGAGCATATAAAAACCCCTCTTCCGACTGTGTTCCAGAATATTCTAAATCTGTCTACTCTTCACTTCGCCCCTATAGTTTTCCTCCTATCGACGCACTTCTTCTTGCTTATCAACGAATATTGAGCACTGACTTCCCCGTGATTTGTCAGTGCCCTACCCCTACAATGAGAATAGAATATCTTACATACGATTATATTAGAAAATTAAAGTCCTTTGTGGAAAAATAGAAGTTCTGATATTTTAATACGTTGTAAAATAATAAAATAATCTGAGGATTTTATTATCTAATGTTTTTACAAACGGATTCTGCAACTCTTTGGCATTCAGATAAGGTTTCAAAATTATTATTGGTTGGATTGCATCCTCCATAAGTTGTAAATTCGCATCTTTGAGTTTCATTGTTCCACTTGAAAATGGGGATACGGTCAAGGCAATTGAAAAATTTCCCTTCGACATCACGCGCACAATCTGTAAATGAAAATATTTCTAGGTATATTTGATGTGGTATATTAACGTATTTTAGCAAACATTAGGTATATTTAAGAACTATCTTGGTCATAATCTTTATATAAAAAAACCTACTAAATAAAATCAAAATAGCCATGCTCGTGCGAATTGTTTAGTATGCATTTGCGATTTGTTCTATCGATTCTCCTAGTACATTAACACTAAACTTGTTATCCAGAGGGTTTCTGTATCATTGATATCATTCAATCAACCCACTAGTAAACTGTTGATGCAAAAATCGTACTGTCACGGAATTTGCCCCACTCACACCCAAATCGACGACTGTGGTGCCGCGAATTACTAAGATTGCCCCGATCGCCCCTACACGATTCTGTTAAACAAACAAAAAGCCGTGGATCGAGACGGGACTAGAAAATTTGAGAAACGACGAGAAGCGTTCGAGAGATGCTAGAAAATAGATCTAGAGACGCTAGAATATAACTGGAATATTCGTTGGGTCTATAAAAAAAAAATAAACGGCCGATTAAGTTAGTCTTGTATAAGTCTTGTATTACAGTGTTGAATTGAAGTGTTTAGTTGGAGATATCAAAGTGATTTAGTTAGCGATTAATTGAATAAGTGTTTAGTTGAGTTCTAATTAGTGTTCAGTAGTGTACTGAGTCTAGTTAATAAAGAAGTAGTTAATTAACAGATTGTTTTTCTGGCAATAGTAAAATTCGGATTGGGAAATCCGTGACAATTTGGTGTCGGAAGTGGATTTAACTGGAAGTTTTAAAGAGCTTTCTGGAACCCTGTCCACAAAGTGGGATTTAAGTGGAAGTTTGAAGAACTTTCTGGAACCCTGTGCGTGGGTGGAATAAAGACACAAGTGTGACATATCACCGCACTCGTCGTGACTTAAGGAAGTGAACGGTGGTATTCGCGAAGGACAATCTCGAACATTCTAGAACTTTATACTAAAGTGAGACAAATACCCAAGTGTGACATATCACCGCACTCGTCGTGACTTAAGGAAGTGAACGGTGCTATTCGCGAAGGACAATCTCGAACATTCTAGAACTTTGTACGGAAGTGAGACAAAGACCCAAGTGTGACATATCACCGCACTCGTCGTGACTCAAGGAAGTGAACGGTTCTATTTGCGAAGGACATTCTCGAACATTCTAGAACTTTGTACGCAAGTGAGACAAAGACCCAAGTGTGACATATCACCGCACTCGTCGTGACTTAAGGAAGTGAACGGTGCTATTTGCGAAGGACATTCTCGAACATTCTAGAACTTTGTACGCGAGTGAGACAAAGACCCAAGTGTGACATATCACCGCACTCGTCGTGACTTAAGGAAGTGAACGGTGCTATTTGCGAAGGACATTCTCGAACATTCTAGAACTTTGTATGCGAGTGAGACAAATACCCAAGTGTGACATATCACCGCACTCGTCGTGACTTAAGGAAGTGAACGGTGCTATTTGCGAAGGACATTCTCGAACATTCTAGAACTTTGTACGGGAGTGAGACAAAGACCCAAGTGTGACATATCACCGCACTCGTCGTGACTTAAGGAAGTGAACGGTGTTATTTGTGAAGGACATTCTCGAACATTCTAGAACTTTGTACGGGAGTGAGACAAAGATCCAAGTGTGGCATATCACTGCACTCGTTTCATTGTAAGAAAGGCAACGGTAATATCTAGAAATACATTCGTGGACATTCTAGAACTTTCCAAATAGAGTGGATGCCTGTAACTAGAAGTCAAGTGAATATGGATGCACAACTGGCGAAACTGTTAGAAATGATGCAAACAATGCAAAAGAAATTAGATGAACAAGGACATAAAATGGAAGACCAAGCGAAAACAATGCAAGAGAAATTAGAAGAACAGAGACATACACTGCAAAAGAAACTAGATGAACAAGGACATAAAATGGAAGACCAGACCAAGACAATGCAAGAAAGGTTTGAAGAACAAGGGCATAAAATCGAAGATCAGTCCCAAACGATGCAGGAAAAATTAGAAAAGAAATTAGAAGAACAGGGGTATAAAATGAAAGATCAGATACAGGCAATACAACAGGAAATGAGAGATCAGACAAATGAAATGCAGACAAAGTTAGAAAAATTGGAGAATACACTAGAAGAAAAACTAGAGGAGCAGTCATATAAAGTGGAAAAACAAGTAGAAGAGAAACTGTTAGAACAAAGAAAAGAAATGAACGAAGAACTGTTAGCACAAAAAAAGGAAATAGACGAAGAAATAAACCTGGTTAGAGAAACCTGCGAAGAGCTTCGACATAAATTAGACAAGGTAACAAAAGAGGGCGTGATCAAATCAGAAGGGCCTGTTATCCGAACTCAGAGAACGAAACCTCCCGAATTCGACGGCAAGGTCTCCTGGAATGTCTATCTGCGTCAGTTTGAAGCAGCAGCTGCAGCAAACGAATGGTCTGATTGTGAAAAGGCTACTGCTCTGATAGTTGCTCTACGAGGGGAAGCTCTTGACGTCCTACAAGGAGTTCCTGCTGGGCAGCAGAATAACTACGACATTCTAAAACAGCATATGGAAATGAGATATGGGGATAAGCACCTGCAGCAAGTTTACCAGGCACAATTGAAAAATCGTCACCAACAGAATGGAGAGAATTTACAGCATTTTGAGACCGATGTTGCCCGACTGGTTCGATTGGCTTATCCAACAGCCCCGTCCGAATTCTTAGACCAGCTGTCCATCCAAGTTTTTACCGATGGCCTAAGAGATTGCGAAACCCAGCAGGCATTACGACTCGCCAGACCTAAAACGTTGAACGACGCTCTTTCGCATGCACTGGAATTCGAGGCAGCAAAAATGGCATCTGGTAGGCATGTTAAAGTTCGGGCCATCAGTGATAACAGCGATAGTATGGCAAATGGAGACATAATAAAAACGCTAAAGGAGATTATTGATAAATTCAGTCCATCTACTAGGACAAAGAAGGAACAATCTGATAGTCGAAGGGATCGCCTTCTCAAATGCTGGAACTGTGAACAGACAGGACATCTAAAAAGACAGTGTAGGGCCCCAGTCGCAGATCAGCAAAAGCGCGACTCCCAGGCTGCGCAGGAAAACTAGGTTCAGCCGGCTTGACGGGGCAAAAGCCGGCTGCGTCCTCCTACCATGCCCCACGAGAAGAAATTACGTTGTCACGTCTCCAGGACTCTGACTCCTTGCTAGTAGAAGGCAGTATTTTTGGTCGTACTTTCCCTATGGTAATCGATACTGGAGCGGCAAGAACTATTGTTCGGCCAGATATTATTCATGCTTGGCGTATTAAGAACCCTGTCAAACGTTATGTCCTCACAACAGCCAATGGACAACAATTGCCAGTCAAGGGGGAATGCGAGCTTGAAATAGAATTAGGAGACATCAAATTCAAACACAGAGCCCTGGTAGCAGATATATCAGACAATATCATACTCGGACTAGACTTACTACGAGCAAAGGGGGTGAACTTAGATTTGAATGCTGGCACGCTACGGATAATGGGTGAGGAAGTAGTGCTAACGAACACCACTGAGAATAACACCGTACGGAGACTCGTTGTTAAAGAAGATGTGGTACTACCTGCTCAGACCGAAACCTTGGTTGCCACTGTAATGGATGGGGAAATGCCGTGCAGTGTAGGAGTGGTGGAACCCAGTAATCCGGATTTGTTTAACAAATCTATAGTCACCGGCCGCACCCTGATTAAACCGGAGAAGACGACAATAGTACGGGTAGTTAACCTGAAAACGTTTCCACAGAAAATTACAAAGGGAACTGAAGTAGGAGTCTGCGAACCTGTTACCATGGTCAGAACACTCAAAGAAATCCATGAAATGGAGAATAAAACAAATAAGACCAGTCTACCAGAATGTTTAAGGAACATCCTGGATAGGGCCAAGGAAAGATTAACAGAGGTGGAGGTGGAACAACTCGAAGAGCTGCTAAGTGAAAATGAAGATGTGTTTGCACTTAAACCAGGCGACTTTGGGAGAACCAATGTAGTGAAGCATCGAATCGATACTGGTTCATCGTCTCCTATAAAACAGCCACCACGAGGACTTCCACTAGCCAAGCGAGAAGAAGTTAACAAGATGTTAATTGAAATGCAAAACGAGGGCACCATAGAGCCATCTCAGAGTCCTTGGGCTTCTCCTGTAGTCCTGGTCAAGAAGAAAGACGGCTCCACCCGATTTTGTGTGGACTACAGAAAATTAAATGACGTCACCAAGAAAGACAGTTACCCACTACCAAGAATTGACGATACTCTGGACACCTTGGCTGGTGCGCAATGGTTTTCCACTTTGGATTTAAAGAGTGGATATTGGCAAGTCGAGGTCAGCCCAGAAGACAAGGAAAAGACAGCGTTCACTACCGGAAATGGATTGTGGCAGTTCAATGTAATGCCATTTGGTCTATGTAATGCCCCTGCCACCTTTGAGCGACTGATGGAAACTGTACTTCATGGCCTGCATTGGGAGACCTGCTTGATTTACTTGGACGACGTGGTGGTGCTGGGACGCTCTTTCCAGGAGCACCTGAAGAACGTGTCCGAAGTGTTCAAGAAGTTGAAAGCAGCGAACCTGAAGTTGAACCCGAAGAAGTGCAGTCTGTTCCAAAAGGAGGTAAGATACTTAGGCCACATTATTACTCCAAATGGTGTGAAAACAGACCCGGAGAAGACAGAGTGCATAAAGAACTGGCCGGTTCCTAAAGACAAACATCAAGTTCGAAGTTTTCTCGGCCTATGCACATACTATCGACGATTCGTCCAAGGATTCTCAGACATTGCCAAGCCTCTGCATAAATTGACAGAAGACAGCATCCCGTTCGAATGGACTCCGAGATGCCAGCAAGCCTTTGAGACGCTGAAAGAGGCTCTCTGCACTACCCCGATTTTGACATACCCAATACCTGGACAACCATTTATAGTGGACACGGACGCAAGCAACATTGGAATTGGCGGAGTTCTTTCTCAAGTACAAGATGGCCAAGAGCGAGTAGTGGGCTACTTCAGCAAAGTCCTATCAAAAGCGGAAAAGAACTATTGTGTGACTCGGAAAGAATTACTTGCCATCGTCAAGAGCTTAGAACACTTTCATAAATATCTGTATGGCCAAGAATTTCTCCTAAGAACGGATCACGCTTCCCTTAAATGGCTGCTACAGTTTAAAAACCCTGAAGGACAGATGGCAAGATGGCTGGAACGGCTGCAAGAATATCACTTTGTTGTTGAACATCGAGCCGGCAGGAAACATGGAAATGCAGATGCCCTTTCTAGGAGACCCTGTCCTGTCAACTGCAAACACTGCAGTAGTCTTGAAAGGAAAGAGAACATCTCATCAGTTTCTTGCAAGGTAGTAGCAGCCCAACCTGAAGACCGATGGAGTTCAGCAGCGATTCGGGAAGACCAGCAAGTTGACTGTGACATCAAGCCTTTACTAGACTGGAAAGAAGTCAACAACCGACCGTCTTGGGCTGAAGTCAGTAGTAAAAGCCCAGCATTAAAGAGCTATTGGGCTCAATGGAATTCCCTGGTGTTGGAAGACGGTGTCCTAAAAAGAGCATGGGAGAACAATGACGGAACGGAGGTCAAGAAACAAGTACTACTCCCGAGGTCCCGGGTCAAGGAAGTGCTGCAGGAAGTACATGGAGGTACTGGTGGTGGACATTTCGGTATCAATAGGACTCTACAGAAGATTAGAGAGCGTTTCTACTGGTTGAGCTGTAGGACGGATGTAGAAGATTGGTGCCGAAAATGTGACATATGTGCAGCAGGCAAGGGACCGAAGACCCGTTCCAGAGGCAAAATGCGCCAGTACATCGTAGGAGCGCCGTTTGAGAGGATTGCCATTGATATCGCTGGCCCCTTTCCGAAAACCCAAAGTGGAAACCGATATCTGCTAGTAGCCATGGACTACTTCAGCAAATGGCCGGAAGTATACCCCCTTCCCAATCAAGAGACCACAACCGTAGCAGAAGCGCTAGTCAATAACCTGTTCTGCAGATTTGGTGTGCCCATGGAACTACATTCAGATCAGGGCAGAAACTTCGAATCAGGTGTGTTCCGAAAGGTCTGCGAGCTTATGGGAATCCGGAAAACCAGGACCACCCCACTGCATCCCCAGTCAGATGGTATGGTGGAACGCTTCAACGCCACACTAGAAACCAATCTGAGGATGTTTGTGAACGAGAACCAGACAAACTGGGACAAGCTCATTCCACTCTTCCTGTTAGCTTACCGCTCAGCTGTCCATGAAACTACTGGGAAGACTCCCGCAAGGATCATCTTTGGAAGAGAGCTTCGCCTTCCAGCAGACTTGGTATTTGGTCGTCCGGCGGAACAGCCCACAGATCCAGACACTTATATCCATGACCTAGAACAAAGACTAGCAGCCGTACACGACCAAGTCAGATCTCGAATGCGACTAGAGAGCGATCGCATGAAAACTCGATACGACGTCCGGGCCAATACAGTCGGATTCCAACAAGGTGACCTGGTGTGGCTGTACAACCCCACGCGGAAGAAAGGAAAATCACCTAAACTACAGAACCGTTGGGAGGGCCCCTATACTGTAATTAAAAGAATCAATGATGTCGTCTACCGGATACAGAGGACTCCTAGGAGTAAGATGAAGGTCGTCCATCTAGAGCGTCTGTCCCCATATAGAGGTGTATCCGATCGGGACGATCGGTCCTAAGGAGGGGGCAGTGTCACGGAATTTGCCCCACTCACACCCAAATCGACGACTGTGGTGCCGCGAATTACTAAGATTGCCCCGATCGCCCCTACACGATTCTGTTAAACAAACAAAAAGCCGTGGATCGAGACGGGACTAGAAAATTTGAGAAACGACGAGAAGCGTTCGAGAGATGCTAGAAAATAGATCTAGAGACGCTAGAATATAACTGGAATATTCGTTGGGTCTATAAAAGAAAAATAAACGGCCGATTAAGTTAGTCTTGTATAAGTCTTGTATTACAGTGTTGAATTGAAGTGTTTAGTTGGAGATATCAAAGTGATTTAGTTAGCGATTAATTGAATAAGTGTTTAGTTGAGTTCTAATTAGTGTTCAGTAGTGTACTGAGTCTAGTTAATAAAGAAGTAGTTAATTAACAGATTGTTTTTCTGGCAATAGTAAAATTCGGATTGGGAAATCCGTGACAGTACTTTATACCTAAAATAAACCGGCACCCCATCTTACAATACATTACATTTTATATTAGGTACATTTCATTGTACTTCTCGTAACAAATCAGGGAAATTGTTTTGCAAATATTTTAAACAGTTGTCACTGTTTAGACTTTGTGGAAACATAAAAGGCTAGTGAGTATACCGTTGAATTAATTTAAGGCACGAGCAATGTAATCCGGAAATTCTCTGAAGATACTTTTATATCCATTTTATAAGTTTTTCTTTGTAATAACGAATATGGTTTAGATATATCATTCCGAAACTTTTCACATGGCACTACATATTTGGGGTTACTGCAATGTTTATAGTTAGTAATCACAGTAGGTATATGCGGGTAGAATAATTTTACTTAATTATTAATATTACCTATTTCAGGCCACACATTTTGACTTACCGTTCCTATCGAAGCTTTTTACGTTCCATACTTGCAGAACTATAAACATAAGAAGCAAACTTCTGACAAATCTTGACCTACTGTACATTCTGTAATTATTAAATAAAGCTAGATTTTTCGCAGTTATTCAAAATTTGCGTTTAATTTAATAAAAAAATACATTTAATTTCTATTATGTTCAGTTTTAAAACATTTTATATGCTTTCTATTTGATTAAAACATAAATTAAATTTTATTTTTGATAAAATATTGTAAAGAATAAGTGATTAACAATAATTTAATTTACACTTTAGAAATTCTACACTTTGGTTAACTACAACAATACTTTATCAAGTGCCCATCGGGTTTAACAAACATAATCTGAACTTCAGTCGTTATCCAATCGTCCGTAACATCTATTGCTACTTTTTGCCAGCCACATGAGCAACCTGAGCGTGACCAACTTTAGTGTCGAGCTTCATTCACATAATATTAGTGCGGTTGCATTGGTACTGCAGAAAAGTTATTAAAAAGGGCGCCGTATTCTTGAATAGTGTTTTCTACAAAATATAAACAAATATATTTTAACGACACTAAGTCACAAAGAAAGGTAAACACCTATATACATATGTTGATTAGATTTTAGTAATTTTTGGTACACAGGTTCTAAGTCTAACTTGTTGACATTTTCAAGATCAGACAACCTACTGAAAAGATTGGTTCAATAGTGTGTTGACAACCCATGATTTCTAATACAGTCATTGGTAGGCCTGGGCTCGGATCAAATAAGGTTGCCGATAAGTTCTTGGGGTATCTCATTCTAAGCTATCTGAACTTCATGGGTAAGAGCTGCTAAAGTATGTGGGAGATGTTGTAAATGCAGCAATCTGCGACCAATTATGTTCCAGACATGTTCAATAGGAGACAGATCAAGCGATCAGGGTAAACGGTTGATCTGATGTTGATCCATAAAAGATATTGTTTGTCTGGCAACATGGGGTCTATCATTGCCTTGCTGGAAAAAGGCGTTTTGGATGGTGTGAAGATATGATTCCACTACTTCCTGAATGTATCGTAGGGCTGTCATAATAATAATAATAATTTTTATTTGTCCAACAGTGAAAACATCAATTACAGGACAAAGTATAAATTAAATCAGTAATATCTAAAGAAAAACAAATAAATGTACCGCTACTAATGAATGCATAAACAAAAAAAATATACGTATACAAAAAGAAACAAGATGGAAGAGATATGAAGGTAGCTAAGTGAATCACAAAACACCGGCATCCCTCAAAACAAAAAACAAATAATCCATATTACAACTAAATATATCGTAAGAATTACGCATAGTATTGTAATTATTTGACATGCAATAGGAGACTTTAGTCTCATATCGTCATAGCAGCAGGACAATAAAACGTAAAAGGAGCACGACTAGCTGGTCTTACTGTCAAAAAATTTAATTGGTTTAAAATTTCTGGACAGTCAACCCTGTTATGCAAAATGTCGTTTAAAATTTTAAACTATGAAAGTGACTTCTGAACTGAAGAAACTCAACATCAAAAGTTTGTAGTCGCGTCATTCGACCTCTAATGAAAAGTATAGTGACATGCTATCATACGTGATAGTACACAGGTAGGTTTAAGTTTATCGAAAGAAATAAAATGTAAAGTTGTAAAAAATAAATTGAAACTTTTATATTAAGCTATCAGAATGTATACGGGGTGTTTAATAAATCAGTAGTAAAGCAAATTTACATTTTTTCCATTTATTATATTCAGCGCTTCATTCCGATTCCGAATAACATGTTCTGTATTTGCTTCTACCATTTACTAATATAAAATGTTATTTGAGGCATTTATAACATTTTTTGCCATCTGACTTCACTACATTAAATTATCAGTTTTATTCTGAAAACATAACAAACAAGTAATAATTAAGAATTACTTAAAAATGTTTAACAAGAAACGAAATCAATGGTAAATAGCGAAAAAATGTATTAAAGCAATTTAAAAAAAATAATAGCATTATTTATTACTTTTACTTAGTATTTTTCAAATTAAAATAAGTAAATGTAAAATCAGATGACATAATTTTATAAATACCTCAAGTAAAACCATCTAGTACTTACCCAACAGCATTGTGGCCGTAGTTGTCACAATCGGATCTATATTATAAACAAAGAAAATAAATTACAGGTGAGGTGAGTAGTGCTGCTTCCTACTCGGCCTAAGCGGCACGACTTGCAGGAAGTGAACTACATTGTAGTAGATACTTTACCGCAGACCTCTCGTCCTGGGCGACACGCCATTAAATCTATAAATGATACTGCAAGAAACAACTACTCCGCGGACTAATGCCCCAACCGACATTGAATTACACCTGCAGTATCTGTGTGAACAGCCAAGAATCCTTGTCGACCCTTCCACCAGACATAGACCGGTTTCGGGCTTGTTCCCTCATCAGTATGCCATAGATGAGATGACCGACAATTGAACTAGCTGTTCCTTCATATGTAGGTTCACATATAAATCGAGTGCAGGTGAGATATAAGCAGTCTGCTACTTCCTGCTGGGCCTAAGCGGCACGACTTACAGGAAGCGACCTACATTGCAGTAGGTACTTAACCGCAGACCTCTCGCCCTGCCATTAAATCTATAAACTAATGCCCCGACCGGTATTGAATTACACCTGCAGTATCTATGTGAACAGCCAAGAACCCTTGTCGGTTTCCTTCCACCAGGCATAGACCGGTTTCACTGAAAATCAACACAATTGGTTATTAAAACCAGTCCATATGTGTTAAAATAATAACACAATTCGTTGAATACCTCATTGAATAACTTTTGAATCACTATTAAAAACTATGTGTTACTACAAACACAAAATTGAGTTGTATTATCAATATACATATTTCGTTGTTTTTCCACAAATCATTTCTGGTTCTTTTTTTCCTTGATTCTGAAAGATCGTTTAATTCTCTATCAGACAGTACTAAAATTTTGCCCTCTTATATAGGAAAGTTTTCGAGTAAATGACGATTGAATGTTAGAAAACGTAAATTTTATCCATAAAAAAGTAACAATTCTGAGGTATGTAATATAAAATACAATTGATTAAATTTTATACTTCAATTAAATGTTCGAATTGCCATCCACCAACTTCTTGACAATGCGCAAGTCTGTGAAGAAATTCTTCTTGTACATTATGAATGATTTCTGGGGTAACTCTGCGTATGTCGTCCCGAATGCCATTTTGAAGTTCTTCTAAATTACGTGGTTTATTAATGTACACTTTGGCAATTCGAACATTTAATTTAAGTTTATTTTAGTACTGTCTGATAGAGAATTAAACGATCTTTCAGAATCAAGGAAAAAAAAATGGTGTTGCCATTTTAAAAAAAATCGATGACGTCATTACTCGAAAACAAATGACATTTGAAAATCGCATTTTACACTAAAATATGTAGTGTTTAAATTAAAAATCGACCTGTTCGAGGATTTTTCCCAAAAAATAATTGTTTCGTTTTTATTGAATTTATTCCATACTTTTGGCGCATACTGTATATAAAATCAGTATTTCAAAAAATAAAAACACAGATTTGAATACATACTGGTTGTACAACAAACTGTGTTGCTTTGTCAAAAGACATTTCCGCAATTTATCTAATAACTTGAAAAAAAAATGTATGCGGATATGCTATTATTTATTAATAATTTTACTTACATTAAAAAAGACATCTTATTTTCTGTAAATAATTTTATTAATCGTTCAATTTTATTACAACTATACAAAAATGTTTGTTACTTTGGACCTTTACACACTGGTTCAGCAATTCGTTTGCATTCTTCTATAGTATTGAAATTATTTTTTGTTTTATGACAACCTCCGTAATTGCCAGCTTCGCATTTTTTAATTACATTGTTCCACTTAAAAATTATAAAATAAGCATCACATAAGTCGGGATCAGCTGCATCCTTCAGGCAATCTGTAACAGAAAGAATAATTTGCTTTCCTTGCTTTCGTTTATTAATACACAATATTTTTATAAATTATAGATAATATTGTGTGAAACTAATTACTCTGCAAACTAATATCCTGAACAGCCTTGAGCTACACCCACAATATACAGGGTGTTCCTGCTCTTTCGTTCTTAACTTTGAGAAAAGATAGAGCAAGAAAAAATAATAGGGGTCCATTCTAAAACATTTTTCTCTATGATACTCCGTTTTCCTGATACAGGGCGTTCAATTTAAAAAAATGTATTTTATTTTCTTTAAGTATTATCTACTAAACAAATACATTTTTTTTCATACTTAGCATGCAGTAATCATAGAAAAAGGTTAATATTTTGACTTGAACTAACTTTTTTTCAACTAAAGGCAGTGGCGTAGGTATGGGGTTTTGTTCACTTTTGAATCCTTCTACGCCAATGGTGAAAAGTATAAAAGTACTCTTGAGAAAATTCACTAAGAAGCTTTGTTTTTCAGATAATTTTATTTTTTCTAATCAGGGTTATCTTATGGGATTACAGAGGTCTTTCAAAAATTATAGGATTAAGTAGGCATTCTTTCAAAAAATGGCCCTTAGCTTAACAGAGAATAAGACAGATATAAAAAATACTTTTTTAATGTTCTTTGGATAATAGAAAAATATCCATGAATGTTCGTAGGGATGCTCGTGTTCTTAATATACCTACCTGGACTTACAACTTTAAAAACTACGTATAGATAGATCATCAAATAGCTTAGCATTTCGTTTTTTTCTCCTTTCATCTATTTGTTTTTATACTGTATTTATAATTATCGTATTAGTACTTCTCTGCTCTCTAATTGGATCGTTCCCATTGAGATGTAATTTTAAATAAATTTACGAGATAAAAGTTTTATATGGTTTAGTTATTAATTGTTTATAATATCATTTGTATTTCTAGAAATATTTATTTCAAGAATAGAAACCCTTAATATCTAAATTATTAATATATAAATTTAACTTCTCTTAACAATATGCTAGGATAAAAATATAACTTACCCTCTGTACTGAAACAAGATGCGTCAAATACATATAGAATTAAAAGAACGAGTATCGAACTTTTAGTAAATGTTAACATTATGTAGACTCTACGGTTACTTCACAGATTACTGTATATTTCATTACATTATATTCTCAATTTATACTTGATTTGTTTGACCTCAACCAAATGATATCTAAAAATAACTCACATGTACAACAAAAATATAGAAAATATTTGCATTGTATTTTGGTATATTCCATTATAAATGATCAATTACTTAAGTATTTCTGAGTGTAAATTTAATATCTTATAAATTCAACAAAATGTATTACAACCATACTACGTGACAAAGAAAGATATATACACCTGTATATGTTCATTAAATTTTAATAATTTTTGGCATACAGGTTCAGAGCTACTTGTTGAATAGTTTTATTTTCAGCAAAATCAGAGAACTTACTGCAGAAATGTATTCAATAGTGTGTTGAGAACCCATGTTTCCTGATACATTGATATGTCTCGACTCGGATCTATTAAGGTCGGTAAGTTCTTGGGATATATCATTCCAAGCTATTTGAACTTCATGGGTAAGAGCTGCTAAAGTCTGTAGGGGGTGTTGTAAATATATGCATGTAATCTGCAACCAATCATGTCTCAGACATGTTCAATAGGTGACAGATTCAGTGATTTTGGTGACCAGGGTAAACTGTTGATCTGATGTTGATCCATAAAAGCTGTTGTTTGTCTGGCACCATGAGGTCTAGCATTGTCTTGCTGGAAATGGCATTTTAGATGGTGCGAAAATATGACATATGGCTCTACTACTTCCTGGATGTAGCGTTGGACTGTCATCTTACCTCTGATGAAAACTACTGGTGCTATGCTGTCATACTCGATAGTACACCATACCATAATGCCTACTGTGTGATGCACCTGACCCTCTGTCAAATTGTGCATCGAGTTTTTTACCACGTCGTCTTCTCACCCTTGAACAATCATTTTGCATCCCCAGACAGAAATGGAATTCGTCACTAGAGTTTACTTGATTCCATTCTTCCTGTCCTGTCCGGTCTCACTGAATCCCTTTTCCACATCATTGTAAGCGGTTAGTTTGATGTTGACGAGTGAGGAACAGCACCATATTTGGTGACAAGATGCAAAGCTTCGTATTCGGCGATATACTTTACGCATACCGACCATTTCCTCCATGTTCTTCAAACCATTGATTTGCAATAGTCCGACAAGTAAAATTCGCAATTGACGATCCTCACGCTTTGTGGCTCTTCTACGATGGCCGGTGCCTCTCACTCTGTATTCGCAGCCTTCTGGAGTCTACGCCTAGTAACACTGTACTGTGGGGTAGTTTAATTGAAAAAATTGAAAATATCATGCGTCCAATAGACAGATTACTGGTAGAGCGGTATTATAAACCAGTAGCTGTATAAAAAACGAAAGTTGGATAAATTAAAAATACTCTAATATGTTTAACTTCAGAATAAAACTAGCTACAATTCCAGATGATGGAATGTTATGTGGAGAGAGTTTGTAAAACACTATTCCACTATGTCAGTCTATATAGAAAACTAAAGTATCTCTGTATTTATGTATTTAGAACCTTTATATATTAAATATTTTCTCATTTGTTTTTTTCTGTATAATGCCACTTTTGATTTATATTTTAGGTGCTAATTTTTCACTAATAAAAAGGATCTCACATTCTCATAAAAAACTCCAAACTGACTGTAATACGGATATGTAGCTACTTTTGCTAATGCACTGTCCCGTCAAAACATTGATCAGATGGGGACCGCCATACAAACAATTGAATTAAGTCTAAATTGAAATTAACTACTAAACTTTTGCTGCCTTAATGCATGTTACGTGAAGAATATACGAGTACGTTAGACAGGCAGCAACATTTCCATATTTTCTCGGAAATTTATTTGTTTTTGTTGCTTAAGCAGATTATAGAGACATGTGGAAATGAAGTTTTTTTTTATCAAAACTGAAGTCGGATATTTGATTATTTTAATTTGAATGAAATACAGTTGCAACTTTATAGTACACATTAATTTGACATCTTCAGTATTATATACAGCATGTTCGCGATAAGTTTGACCAACTTTCACCGACATATCCTACCGATGAAAATAATTGAGGATTGTTATATGTACAATGTGTGTTCTCACTTTCACACCTCTATAAAATTGTAAGGGATATCGTAATTTTGATGATATTTTTTTAGGTACTAGAAACTCTTCATATGAAGCTGTACCACCTACCATGACAGCTAGTTTACCACTCCAGAACCTTTCTGTGATTTATTCCGGGACATTTTTCGGAAATACTTATTAGCGTTTTATAAAAAATAAAACATCTGGCAACGTTGCCTTGTTCAGCGTACTTGTAAAACATAAATATACCAAATTTCCTCAAATTATATAAAAAAGTAAAAGCTCTTTTAATATTACAAGGCGTTGGAAACAAAAGGGAAATATAAATATAATTTTCATTATAAAACTCATTGACTGTTATGGCAAAACCCATATAAGGATGAAAATAGTGATATTTAATCTATTTTTACCGTTTTTGCGAAAATCGCTGAAAGTTGATACTTTGCCAGCATTAATATTTTAAATCAAAAACTGGAGAATTCGCACAAATATCTGCGAATTTCGCGTCCATGAAGACAAAGCTTTCAATTCATTTAAATAATTGTAAATGCTCGTTTAAATTTTAAATATTTATCTTTTTACATGATTTATTATTTTATAATAAAATGCTTTACAATTCCAAAATGCAAATGCTAACTCTGTCATTTTTTATTTGCCGCGAATTTTAACGCCACACCTACGATATTTATCCATGTGAGACAGAATCAAATGTGACCTTGAATTTGCCTAGCCGTTACTATGTTTTCAGCTTCGAGTATATATCGTATCGCACCAAATAACTGAATGGTAGGGGAAAGTAGTAATGAAAATGACGCAATATATTGAAAATATCTCTGACTGCTTCTGCTTGCTGGCTGGAACTCTGGAAGCAGCTAGGTTATGGCTTCCCCTGCTTCCATTGCTTCCAGTCTCAGTAGCGTGAGCTTGTTGGATGTGAATGCAGCGAGCCTTAGTTAAAATGCATCGGTAGTAGTGTCATTGTTTCGCAGTTTTATTTTGAAAACACCATGTTGCCACAATATGACCGTCTTTGAATTTTGTTAGAAATTCCATTATCTAGATGGACTAATGAAGATAAATAACTAACAGTTTCTACGTTGCGAAAGGTTCAATCCTTTGCAATAATAATGACACTCAAAATGAATTTTACAACGGCTCTGACATCGTTATTTCATGACGCACACTGCTGTCAAAATAAATTGGCGTTATATTGAAACTTCAACCTAATGCGACGTATAGAGAGGTTATTTTTTTTTCGGAAACTAGGCTCGACCGAAGAAAACTAATTTTAAATTCGTGTTTAGCATCCTTGAAAATAGGAGTGGTAAGAATTTTTTAATTAAGATTGGAGAGGTTTCCGCTGTTATAAATAATTACCATATTCACTTGTAGTACTAGAGTAAAATTGAATAACCACAACTGCTGTAAATGTTCGGGTTTAGGCTGTGGCATTTGTCGCTAATAATCCATTTCGGCTTCGAAAACGTGTTCAACGTCCACAGAGGTCACTGGAGCATATTTAAAGTAAATGTGAGTTCAGAAAAATCTACTTCTTTGCCATATAAAAGATATACTATACGGCATAAAGTGAAGAAACCCCAGATTGTTCTGCAAAACGGTATCAATTTTTTTAGCACCATGTCCTTATAATTGGGAAATAAACTGTCGCAAATAAAAAACATTATTTATTGCGTTATTTTTTGAATATCTTGATGCTTCAGTTGCTTCAAGACGGCGAATAACTGAAGTTATCCGTGAATAATTAAAATGTATGTAGGTATGCTAAATCTTAAAGAATTCTAGGATCGTTAAATATTCGTTGAACATATAAAATAGAAGTAGCATCACTTGAGTGTAGTCGCTGTAGAATACTTTTTATGCCGTCAAAATGAAGTAATATGGCGTTTCTTCTAACTACGTATTCCAATGTACGGTTCCATTGCAACTGTTTTGTTTTACGAGTAGTAAGTAACCTGCTGCAAGTCTAAACATGTCAACACATCTCGATTCTCGAATGCAGTGAAATAAATTCGAGTGGGAATTCATTCCACTTAAAAAATTCCTGAGTATATTATTATATATGTGTACATTTACAAATCTTGAACCTTTTTATTCCAAATATAAATTATACAGGGTGAGTCAGTCATAATGTCATTAATTTTAACCACGTATTCGGAAGGCCTAATATAGGCAGAAAATCGAAAAACATTTTTTTTTACTCGACCTTTAAAAAAATAAACAAATCACCCTATAAAAATCGGTAACACGACACTCCTGGTGCGCTGCGAACTTTCTGATGACGCACCCATACGACAATCGAATGCCGGATTAAACATCGTTGCCACATCATGTTTACATACATAATATCGTCTAACTTTTCAGCGTGGATGAGTACAGTTTTACTCGAAATGGCATTTTAAACAGGTTAGTATCATACTACTTTAAAAGCAATAAATTTCTAGGCTAGATGTACGTAACTACAAACTGAATAATTAATTGTACTTACGAGTAATACTAAAAATTCATATTTATTTGCAAAACGTAGTGAAAACGTAATATCAAAATTATTAAACTGTAATAACCTAATATTCAAAAAATATATTTATTATCTACATTTGTTTTTATTAACAAATAAATCAATATTTAAGGAAAATTCATTCATGTATCTAGATTTAAAAAATTAGTTTTACTCCTTGTCGTTAAATAACAGTACAAAAACTAGGTAACTAGGTTATTAACCTAATAATACGGTAGGTCAAGATTCACTCCCGATAACTTTTTTGAGCATCAGATCAGAGGCGTGCCATTTCGGTCTTACACAGTTTTCTGTCGACAACACGATGGTTTTTTATTACTTAGTATTTTAACACGAAACACTTTTCAGCTTCTCTTAATAATTTACCCATTGGGTATAGGTTTTTTATGTAATGTACGTAAATGGTTTATTACTAGGTTTATGATTAGATACGTTGGGGTTTTGTGATTTCAATGTAACTAAGCTAATTTCAGTCATAACAGCTACATTTGCTCAGATGAAAATCCATACGCTACTTGTCGGTTTAGCTTTCAGAGGCGATTTGTTGTCAACGTATAGACAGGAGTGTACGGGTATCGTTTGATTGGACCGTATTTTCTACCTGAGTGGACCGCGTTACCTGCAATTTTTAATAGAATTATTTGATTATTATTATTTGATTTCATTCGATATTAACATTTTAAATTATTATTGGCTGAAGTTGAACTGAGCAAGAAAAAATGATATTCTAAAATAGTCAGTACATCCATTTATTTGTGATGTCTAAAACCTAGGTAGGTAAGTACTAGAAAAATATTTCAACTTGGCAACATTGCATCAGGTCGACATCGAGTTGAACTGTGAGCTGTAAACGACCAAGGCTGTGAGCGGTCAGTGAGAGTCTGAAAATAGGGTTTACATAATGATTTGAAAATATTTTTTTTCGGCGTAAATATGCATTTATCCCCTCTTAAAATTAATGACATTATGACTGACTCACCCTGTATATTATATGTGAAATAATTTTCCAGTTTTTTATGGAAAATAACTACAATGAAAATGGTCAAGAATACAGATTTGCATTTTCTCATGAGGGAATGTATCCCACTAAACTCGAGAATCGAACCCCTACAGTTACATAAATGGGATGTTTCGGTCGATTGACTGACATGAATAAGATTAAATTTGTTTTAATATAAATAAAGTATATTTAAATATTAAGGTTGTCGCCAAGTCTGGATTTGAGATCTACGATTGAAGTGCAGGCTTTAGATATGTTAGTAAAAAAATGCACCGCAGGCAAAATTTTCATGAGTTCAAGGTCAACGTTACAAATTTGAGTAAAAATTGTTGTTCTTTAAAACTAAGTTTCATAAAAAAATATTTTTTAGCAGAAAAGGGGGCATTTGTCTATATTGGTAATTATTTACATTAGCGGAAACCTTTCCAATTTTAATTAAAAAACTTCGACCCCCCTATTTCGAAGGTACTGAACAGGAATCTAAAATTAGTTTCTTGTGGTGTAACGGTAATTCTGTACATTTTTAGAGGACATACAGTATATACACAAGTACCTAATAATATTTATACAATTTTGTCAAGCCATTTGTTTTAATGAACGTATATAAAACTGATTCATAGTTGTTATATTTCTAAAATAACATTGTAGCATACCTTTTATACTCCCTTGAGTTTACTCTGGAGGGTGGTGAATTATTTTGCATAATGCCTACCCGAATATTATTTCCTTCTTATTTTCGACTTATCGTGCGCGGACAGGGTGACGTCGTGCGCCAAGTACTAATTGTAATTGCCAATAGTTTTTCTAAAAGGATTTTCGGCGAAAGTGGATTCGATTCCAAAAGAGCACGACTGACCGCAGGTTCCGTAAAGACGGTGTCGCCATTATTCTTTCTATGTATGTACAATTATAAATTTGTTGAGTGCCAAACAAATAGGAAAAGGCCATTCTAATTAGAAGGTACGTTTCTTTATATTGTGTTCAGTTTTTTGCAGTCCCTAGCAGTAAAATATATGTTAAAATACATTAATTCTCTTATAGATTTGTCGGCCTTATTTTTATTGGTTACCTTACTTTGCCGAATAATTCAGAACCACTTGTGGAAATCGAATCTCACGAAGCTGTTTCACTTACAATATGATGTCATACCCTGTACCGATGCACCTCTAATAATATTTGCTTGCGTTGCATTGTCCTGCTGCACCGTAAGAGGCAGACCGTTTCCAAGGCAGTTAGGCACACACCCTATCCAGAGTGGCGTAAATTACAGGTCCCAAAAACCGTTTTATGTTGCGATATTTAAGGATATCACCAGGTCAGATATACCCTTTATTTTTATGCTAGTGTTTCAAAGTTATGAAATTCCAAAAGAAGTGCAGGGCCGCTATAATTAGAGTTTCCAGAAACTTTATGTCATAATCAACATTTGTTATAAAAACTTTAGATATCTACCTTCCATTTTATTACTTTTTAATTTTGCCTAAAATGTAAACCTGAAGTAGTACTATTTACAGGGTGATCCAATTTCAAGTGTTAACTAAACTATACATAAACAATAATTTATCATTGGACTATTCTCACATCAAAAATCACTTCCTTTTTATTAAATATTACTGTAATTAAATATTTATCAAATTAAAATCCTATTGAATCGCATCTGGTATTTGTGTAATTTCTTAGTTTGAATATCAAAGACCTAATTATAAACTAAGTGGCGCCCTTATATAACCATCAGAAAGTAGGTAATATATATACAGTGATTTTTGATACACAAATTTGCAATCCTTACTCACACCCATTGTTCACCGACCGAGAGCTGCCGCCCCGCATGTGTAATTTTCCCTAAGAGAGTCACAGTGGTCGAGTCTAGAATTCATAAAAAAAAAATTCAAAATTGTAACCTCCGTAGGTTGGTTACATTACATTAGGTTGAAATTGCAATATATCGCCTATTTAATGTGACAACAATGTGACGTTATGAAATGAAGATTTCAGAAGTGTTATATTACAACTTCAACTTTTTTGGAAAACTAAACTCGTCCGAAAAAACTAATTTTAGATTCGTGTTAAGCACCCTCGAAAACAAGAGGGTAGAAATTTTTTAATTAAGAGATTTCCGCTGTTATAAATAATTACCGTGAATAGTTATGTAGTATTTTGTAAACTAATAAATTTAAAATGAATAATGTTGGATATTACAAATTACCAGTACAAGGTTAGATGTTGATTTTAACTCTTTGTAGGGATATGTACCTCGGTTTCCACAAGCATTAACTTAGCGTCCTAAGTGCGCTCCTGATAATGACGTCATCTGCGAACGTAGTGCGGGCTTTAAATATAACTATAGTCGACTTCCAAAATTGTAGAGAGTGACTAATGTTATAAACTTGCTCACAATTTATAGCAGTCAACACAAAGAAATATACATGCAGTCCTTATATTTTTCCTACAAAATCGTGTGCCGCATATCTCTGATGGCACACCCGATTACACAGCTTCTGCTACGCATGCGCTGCAGTTAGTACACGTTAGTACCCATGCGCTACTGGCTTTTGATTGGCTGCAACGAATTGTCGGATGAATGTAATTAATTTTATTAGTAATTTGATCGAAATGAATAATATCGGATGATGACATGTATAAAGAGTTTAGTGCGCGAGGTCAAAATATGAGTGTAAGTGATGTTGAAATATATATTTCATTAACAAAATTGTACGTGAATAGTATATGTGTGCATATGAAAAAGTGGTAAAGAAGTACAACTGTGAAACGGAAACGGAAAGTGATGAAAACTCGCGGAAGGAAGATTGTATTTTTAAAATGAGTTTACCAAAACAAAATTATATTGCTGTATCTTACAAGATGAAACTTAGTCCGTATAAATGAAATCGATAAGGGTATACTGATAGAAAGGACGAAATAGTGATATGGCGAAGAAACTATTTAAATAAATGTTAAAAAATCACAATCACAATCATACCACCCGTACCTTCCGTGCTCATCTCTGTGTTGTGAATTAGTCACTCTCTATTATTTTCGACCTTGGGTAATTGATAATACAAGATGAAAACTTTAAATTTTGAAATAATTCTTATTATTTTTATTATTTAACGCCTCGAAATTGGTAAAAACTGTTATATCACTGTTTCTACTCTAATAATAATGATGAATAATAATTTTCTTCTTTCTACATTGTAACAAAAATTTACAGTGATTTTCATAGTTTACCAATTTTCTGTAAACTATGAAAATCATTGTAAATTTTTGTTACAATGTAGAAAGAAGAAAATTTTACCTAACCATATTGTAAAAACATCAAAATGAATAATAATGATGAATAATGTAATGCAATTATTTTTGTCATTTTTGTATATTTTTTATATTTGATCGTCTTCAAATTTAGTACGCCTATGAAATGTTGCTCCTCGCACGCTTCGCCCGTCGCGCTTGTGTGTGCTACAAGCTAGCGATTAGTTACAATTTTGGAAGTCAACTATACCTATATTTTATCTATTTCTACTTTCTATATCTCTGCATCACCTTCATTTATACCCACGAGCTGCCACTGCTTCTTAGAAGTCTGAAGTAATACCGCGATTGATGGTCAAACTAGTTGCCCAGGTGCTTGCAGGATCGTTCGCATACTGGCGTAAGAACAAATAAAACGTAATCCAAGTCTGCGGCTTTCGAACATGAAACTCGCACATCATATCTCTCGATTTGCAATGCAAGTGCCGTTCTTTATAAGTTGCCCAACGACGGGCAATAACGCCGAAAGCAGCCTTAGGTCAAGTCTTGTACTCGGTGAACTTTTGAAGTCTGGATAAATTTCATTCTGTGAATCATGTAAGTCAGTGTTTGCATTTTATCTGAAACGTGAGTAGGTATCTTTCTTTATTGTATTAGAAATGTATTTTAAGCTAATATAAATCAAATCTCCTACAATCCCTATCAATGAAGTCATATGTATGTTCTCTGATACCAAACATCTAGGTATGCTAATGAACAATTTCACAAACAAAGCTCTATTCAGAAAAGAAATTAATCTATCTAAATTTACTAACCTGCTTTAATGAAAGCACTCTATAAATATCTAACTTCACTTTTGGCAGTGGGAACACAAAAATTTAACCACAATAGATGAGATCTGACCTATTTCTGCATTTTTAGGATTTCTTCTTCAGGTGGCCTTCTTTAAGTCGAGTCAAATATATAATTATAAAAATTATTATATAAATTAAAATTATTTGAAATATTAAATATCGAGAATGACAAAAGTGACAGCCTGTCAATGAATTAAATATAACAATACCTACTTGAATAATGTTTACCCTTTATTTAAAAGTTTTTTATATATTTTTAGGTATTAATAATATTGTGTGAAACTAACTACTCTGTGGACAATAGCCCCAACCAGCGTTGAATTACACCCACAATATCTACCCATATATTTCTTATTATTAACTTTTGTAACATTTTTTACTGTATTAGAAAGGTATTTTAAGCTAATATAAATCAAATCTCCTACAATTCCTATCAATGAAGTCATATGTATGTTCTCTGATACCAAACATCTAGGTATGGTAATGAACAATTCCACAGACAAAGCTCTATTCAATAATTATCTAAAGAAATTAATCTATCTATCTGCTTTAATGAAAATACTCTATAAATATCTAACTTCACTTTTGGCAGTGGTTGAATTTTCGTGTTCTCACTGCCAAGAGTGAAGTTAGATATTTATAGAGTGTTTTCATTAAAGCAGGTTAGTAAATTTAGATAGATTAGTTTCTCTAGATAATTATTGAATAGAGCTTTGTTTGTGGAATTGTTCATTAGCTTACCTAGCTGTTTGGTATCAGAGAACATACATATGACTTCATTGATAGGAATTGTAGATTTGATTTATATTAGCTTAAAATACCTTTCTAATACAGTAAAAATGTTACAAAAGCTAATAATAAGGACTGTATGGGTAGATATTGTGGGTGTAATTTAACGCTGGTTGGGGCTTTTGTCCACAGAGTAGTTAGTTTCACACAATATTATTAATACCTACCTAAAAATATATAAAAAACTTTTAGGTATCTTTCGTTTGAACTTGTACCAGTAAAGTAAATATATGTAGAATCTATTAATTATTTCTACTAGTAATCATATCGAATTAAACAGGTTCTTTTATTTAAAGTAATGACTCTTACGCATATTTTTTTTCTATTTTAAACAGTTTAGAAGTTGACCACATTTCAATATAATTTTATCAACTGCTCATTTTACAGTAGTTGCTAAACTACTTGCACCATTCTAACAGAAAGATTCATGCAATTGATTTCCCATTATTGCTTTTACTTCATTTAGATTAATTTTGTAGAATTTTTTTCATCAGCACAAATTTATTTGTTTTATTGTCTATACCGTGATGTAAATTTTATGTTTAGTCAATTTGAAATTTATCTCATTTCTGGTATTCTGGTTGAAATGTTAAATTTATATTTCAGTGAAACATTATTGTTCGATCTTTGATCTTTCATTCATACTGCGACTAAATATTGAAGTATATCTTCTGTTCTGTAGATTTCAGATGTATGTATTTTATTCATTTCAGTGCAATACAATTCAGTAGTATGTATGTACTATACAGATAGGTTTACACGATTTACACTCTAATAACTGAATATAATCGATAGCACTTTATTATTAAATCCTATTGACCTAATACCATTTTTATAATCACATAGATATTTAATTGTAGTATAGTAATTGTAAGAGAAGTCCTAGATATAAATTTTTACGTTTAGCTGTCTGAATATGTTAAATTTAATACTTTCAGATCTTGGTTATTGCCATATTATGTAGAAATTCCAGAATTTTCTTACATAGTTATATTACTTAATTATTTCAGTTATTATGTCAAAAGGTGAAAAATGTCAGCGTAGGTCTAAATTTTAATGATATTTGAAGAAAATATATCGTTTTTGTAAATAAAATCTGATTTTACAAATTATTTGCATTACTGCAGAATTCTTACAGATATTTCCCAGATAAATATTTTTTTAGTAAAAATTTTGCAAGACAACTCTGACAATTTCTTTCTTCTCCTTTAGATATCAGTTTTATTAGTAATCAAAAGGAGTAACTATAGGCTCTCTATAGGAAGCAAGTGAAGCAGGCTTTGAAGTCAGCAATGCTATCTGTGGAATACATTTTACATTAGTTTCATTATGTAGTTGGAAGGAAACCATAGCTAGATGCCCATGTGAAAATAAAACCACCTGGCACGTTAGGACAGAACGTGTAACGACAGAGCTTACTTGTACAATACATCACTGACACTTTAGTGCAACGAACATAAACAAAGTGAGTCAAAACAGTTGAAAGAGGAAATGGATACACCAACAAAAATATTGAACAGGTCATCAGGAGTATGCCTAAGATTAAGGAAAATGAGGATCTTATATATAAGGATGCAGTGATAAAATAAACCACTTCTTAAAAAAGTTACAATGCTAATACCGTCTTCAACACCTCAGCAAAATACAGTATAGCAGTGTTTCCTAACGCGAGGTGAAAGAGAATAAATAAATTGCTAACATAAACAAGAACATAGCAAATAAAAAAATACTTATTCTAAAACTTGGCAGCCTGTAAACGGTGTTATACCTTGGAACCAATATTATTATCAACACAGTGAAGAGGTATTGTTTGGAGCTTAGATTTCCTAATATTCGTGTCAGATAATAGCTATGAATTCATTGAAAATTGTGTTTGAAAATGGTATCCTTAAGACGTTTATCATTTGATATATCTCCTACAGTATCCGAGAGTAACGTGTGCTGTAATCAAAAACAATCGATAAACTATGTAAGTACAAGAAAGAGCGCCATGCCTAAAATTACTCTTTAACCTGCGTTGGTTGCATGCAAGGTATTTTGTTACTCAATGATGGATACATCTTAGCGATTAATTTGAATGTAATCATCATATTTCTCAAGAGATATTACTCAAGGTAAAAGCAGCAACGGCCAATAATTTACTATAATATATCCACAGCTCCGTGCTGTGGGCGAATATACCACAAGATTGCTAAAAAGATCCGTTCACATTTTCTGAATATAAGGCGAATGTAGTATTTTTTTGAGTTACTGTGCCTGACGCAACATACCATACCATAAAAAAGTATTGTCTGATTACGTGTTGCTGTTTAAAAACATTGCGGTAAGGTTGTGGTTTAAATGAATGTTATCGAATTGCGTATTTTGGCACATCGGTAATTTTTGTCTTTACACGCAACGTTTTCAAATGATTAGTAAAAACGATTCTTTTATAAAAAATGTATCATCATATTTTTTATGTTGTCTGCTACTAATGAGATTTTTTTAATGATCAAATATTTTATATCTGCATTTCTCTTAAATGGCTAATAATGGTAATAATTCTAATTGACGACAAACATAGAGCAATTTCAACAACATGTTCATGGTGACATCCCTGAATGATTTTTTGATTATAAAAATTAACTGAATCCATTTTTTGTGACTTAAGCAATACGTGCTTTCTATCAAAAAGACTTGGTAATAACGGTCCCGAGATCATTTTGTTGCGATGCACTCAGAAGATTGGTTTTGTTGATATACACCATTCTAGGATTAGTTTTGAACATGTGAAGTAAACATCACTTCAGACGATTAAGAAGCATCAACCATTGCGTTCAAATCATCTTGTAGATATAACAAAGACGTTGAAAACACAATAGCAATAAAAAGTTAATATAAGTAAATCACCTATTTCCGCATTTTAAAATTAAATAATCCGGTCCTGTACACTCAAAGTAAAAGTTGAAAATTATATACGCTTTTCGCGTTTACCTATATCCCAGATTTGATATGTTCAATTAATAAATCGTCATGCAGAGAGATGAAATGTATAGGTAAATTTTCTGTGCCTTTCGTGGAGCAGCGCCAGCTGATTTTGATTACACTCTTCGTACATTAATAACATATCCACTGTGTCAACAAATTGCGTATAACACAAAATTATACTACGCACACGCTATAAAATACCAAAAATAATAACAATACCAGGATTCGTTTTCGTACGTGTTACATTGTTATCTAATGGAACTTGAATGTTATAAAGGAAGCGTGTCTTTGAATAAAGACTGCGAGCGCTACTTATCACATGTCGCTTATTGATGACGTATTGTGAAATAGTTATTTAACTTATTAGGGTAGATTAAGGTTACACAGAGTTACAATAACTTTAAACTCAGTTTTAAAATCACCTTCTATAGGATAACACTTTATATGTGTAGGTAATCGTAAGGGCAGAAACGTAAACCGGAAATAAATTCGGCCCAACTATAGATCCCTGCGGCATTCCACTTTAAATCCTAAAAATATCTAATATATTTGAAATTTCAGGATATTGAAGTATAATAGTTAATTAATATAAAAAATGTAAAATAATAGATATTCTTCCTAGTTATGTTTTTAATATTTGTATAAAACAATGCTTTTGTTTATTCGACTTATGCCCTGTATGTCCGACTACCCTGTATAATAAACACAAAACTATATATTCAGTAAATTGCTAGTCTTTGCATTTTAATTTTTCAAAATGTCAGGTATTGTCCGGATTTTTCTACTGTCATATCCTGGTTTAGCAATTTAAAAAATTGTAACTGTATACATGACTAACGCATTAAAATAAAGGTTGTTAGTTTCAAAAATCCTGTATATTAATGTGTTCGGTTCAGCGTACGATCCATCTTTTTATTTTTAATGGCTTCTACCATTTCACAAAGAGAACTTTCTTTATTTGAACTACATCGTTAGGTATAATGAATGCTATATAGCCGTAGTTACGGAATGGAAATAACAATAAAGAGAATATTGCAGAAGTCCGTGCATTTTTTTCTTATTAAAAGAAACAGAAAGGTCATGTTTTGGGTCAAATTCCCAATAAAACCGATCATCCATAGTACGAAAAGGTCCCCTAGCAATCAGACAGCGCTCCCTGTAGAAAAAAAGAGGATATCTCGGCGCCTTTGATGTGGGTATAAAAATAATGATGAATATGTTTGCACAAATGCATTTTCGAGAGCTTCGCGGTATGCATGCAGCAATTACTGCTTGATGTTTCTCCATCCAGCCTCCTCTAATGATGACGAATTAAAAATAAACATGCATTATAAATGCCGTCTTCTATTTACGTCCCGCCATATCCATTATTGCGATAACTTCGCATTGGGACGAGTACCTACATTAATGAAATTGACTTTCACCCTAGGTAATTCAATCAGATAATCGTTTTATTTTTGTGGAAGTGTGACAGTTGCACAGAAAAGTGAACTGAATGGAGTTATAAGAAAAGTTTTTATTCCGTGATTTTTTCATAACATAATGGGTTTTCAATAAGAACGATATGATTTTAAAATGAAATAAAATAAAAATGATTTTAGATACATCCAATAATTTTATATTATATTAAAGTACAGGCACAAACATTTATATTTTGAGTAACACACATCGTTTAAATGTCCAACTTGACTTCGTCGGATCCAATTTTCGATGACTATGCAATAAATCGAGCGTGATCTGACGAATGCAGCGTTCAGTCTTCATGTACTTTAGATTTCAAATAGCCCCAAAAGAAGTAATCTAAAGGAGTTAAGTCAGAGCTTCTTGGAGGTCACCGAACAGTTGCATTCCTTGAAATTATCCTTTCGTCAAACTTCTATTGCAATACGTCGATAGTTTCATGTGAGTAGTCTGAAATGTGGCACCGTCTTGCTGGAACCACATATCCTACAAATCAAGTGCATCTAAATTTAGACACAAAAAAGTTCTAACATCTGTCGGTATCGTTAGCTGTAACTGCATCTCGTACCTCATTTTGGAAAAATAATGGTCCGATGATGCCATCATGCCATAAACCACACCATACAGTTACCTATAACGGATACAAAGGCGTCTCGTGAATCTGTTGTGGGTTTTCACACCAAGAACGGCAATTTTGCTTGTTAATATATCCACTTAACCAAAAATGAGCTTCATCTGCAAAGACATTCTTTTCGCAAAATTAGGATTCCTTTCAAGTTGTTCTAAATTCCAACCAGCAAATTCTAGGCGCTGCCGATGCTCCAGTGGCTTTAGTTTTTGGGTTAAAACACTTATACGGGTGTAAATTTAATGTATATAATTTAGAGATCCGGATAGTTCACGTTTTCCCATTGTTAAGACAGGCAATGACGGTTAGTGTTGGCTGAGGACAAGAAATCTTAAAAAATCTTGTCTTATCTTGCAAAATAAGACAAGAGTTTGCTTGCATGATTCTTGTGAGACTCTTGTATACCAACGAGAAACATGGAACTCTATTACGAATTTGGTAACAGCGGTGGTTACTCTCGGTCGACAGTGGTCGATTAATAGATCGTATAAAGTATAGAAACAGCCAGTTTTACACAATAACTTATAAGTAATGGACGAAATAAGTTAAACAGAATCGTAGGTTTTTTAGTCAGTGGCAGGACTCAATCTAGACTTATTAAACTTTGATTTTAAAAATAATTTTATATGCTCGATGTCCTATAAATAAAGTAGTAGTAGTAAAGCTAGAATAGAAATGCAATATTTATTTTTTCAACTAATGTTCACTAACTAATTACTCCTTCTTATAAATATGCAAGACCCCTTGCCGTAACAATAATTCTTGTCTTGTCTAACAAGACTTTTGTGTTTTAAATATTGTGTTGTCTTGCAATTCGAGCTGTCAAGTATTATCTGTACAATATTATATATGTATATTAGTGCTTAAAGTTCAAATGCTAATAGAACGTCAAAAAATATGGTTTTTGTCTATGGAGTTTTTATGTTTTCTTTGAGATATAAAATATCAGATCATCATGAAAATCAAATTTTAACCATAAGTCTTATCTAAAATAAAACATTGATAATTGGTACAGATTTTTTTGGTAGTGCTAATGTTCCACAAAAGTCGCTGGCTTCGAACGTTCCTAGTAATATTTTATGATAATTTATTAATTTAGATATTTTACATTTTTGAACACAACTGAAATTATTAAAAAACACGTAAAACAATAGAGTATTGTTTTCCTTGACCTGAAATCTATACGGAAACAGAACACTCTTCCCAGATTTTCCCATTTTATTGCCCTCAGACCAAGCTAATAACGATATAATATCGAAACTGTGGGTATAAAAACCTCAAGCTGGGCACGTATATGACAACAAATAGAAGGAATTTCTCGCAGCTCCGCCACTATCGGGTGCAGGGCACTTGAAAACTAATAAAAAGCAACCCTCCAATAAATAGACTGCCTTTCGTTCCGCGCCCAGCTATATCTGACGAATCTCATTCTCCTCGTCGGTGATATCGCCCAACTTACTCGGTTCAACTTTGTTGAACTGTGAAAGGGTTTATATGCACATTTTACAGCTACGTGCCCCGCACATATAAATTCAAATACTCCGGGGCTATTATGCTGAGCTGGGTTCAGTACTACGACCCTATGGCCAAAGACATTGTCTGTGGAAAGTTCGATATACGGTTTAAGCCAACCAAGTACTGCTGTATTATAATAATGTAGTTTATTTATCTTACTGACGTATTTCACAAACGTCTATCATGCGTGGAACACAGAAAATAAACTAAGAGTACTCCGTTCAGAGAAATGTGTTTTATTTCACCATTGAAGAAATATTTGTACTTTTACGACAAGAATGAACTTAATAACAAACTTCGTTATTTTTAGTAGTTTTTTTTTGGCACTTAAATTATACGAGTAAATACATATACTAAATTATACCAAACTTTATTCCCATTGATCGAATTTAAAATGAATGATAATATTTCGCACAGAATTTAATTTAAAACATTTTTTCACTTTAGTTAAATTTAAAAAAAATATATTTTCAAGAAAAAATACATTAAGTAAAAGAAGATTTTAATAGTGTTTATTAGAAGAAATCAAAAAGTCAGTAGTAGGCTTTGTGTTTAAAATTTAACAGTTAGTAATTAAACTATTTTGTTTCTGCTACTGTTTGTTATTGAAAATGGCTGAAAATGTACATTCAGGCAACAAATTAACATGTTGCTTGTGCTGTAGAAGAAATGTGGAAGAATATTGTAGTAAATTTCTATAAATCAAGTGCTTCCCCATAGAAAAACATTTTCTAATGTTGACAGGCGGGCTCGAGAAACAAGAAAGTTTTTCAATAATATCCGAAAACGTCCTAAGTAGTATAATAACGTTACAAGATGAAGAAAATATATTTTGGGAACAGTTGAAGATGAACCGCAAATAAGTACTAAACGTTTATCTCGAGAAACTGGGTTGTCAAGAACTCATGTACACCGAATTCTTGAAGATAATGTACTACATTCATATATTCAAAAGATGCAAGAGCTATTGCCTCAATATTTGGATCGACAAATAACGTTTTGTGAGTTTATCTTGTTTATCAGGATAATAATTTTCACCAGGAAATTCTTTCCACTAACGAGTCTTATTTCACTCGGAAAGTTGAGAACAAATATTCACAACATTCATGAATATTCCGATGCAAATCCCTATGCAATAACCTCTTGCTCCTCCTCCTCCTCATCCTCATCGTGCTGTTTCTCCTTTTCTTAGTCTTTCTCCTCCTCCTGTTCCTCCTCCTGCTCCTGCTCCTCCTCCTCCTGTTGCTCCTCCTCCTACTTCCTCTCATATTATGAATATTCCGATGCAATAACTCCTAAACATTTTCAACGTGACTTTAAGATAAATGGTTGAAGTACTCCTCTCCTGCTCCTCTTGCTCATATTGCTCCTCCTCCTTCTACTCCTACTCCTACTATGAATATTCCGATGTAAACTCCTATGCAGTAGCTCCTACACATTTTCAACGCGACTTTAAGATAAAGGGTTGTTGAAATACTCCTCTCATTCTCCTCTTGCTCCTCCTCCTCGTCGACCTCCCCGTCTTCCTCCTACTTCTCATGCTCCTTTTCCTTTTGCTCCACCATAATTCAGATAGGTGCCTAATTTCGGACAGTCATATATCCAGTCCAGTAGATCTAAGGTCTTTCAGACCTGTAACTAATTCAAAAAAGTTGTCTTTTCTGATACATACTCGACTTTAAAATAAATGGTTGAGGTACTCCTCCCCTCCCCCTCCTGCTCCTGCTCCTCCTTTTACTACTACTATGAATATTCCAACGTAAATTCCTAGACATGTTCAACGCGACTTTAAGGTAAATGGTTGTTGAAGTACTCCTCTCTTTCTCCTCCTGATCCTCCTCCTCGTCCGCATCCTCGTTTTCCTCCTGCTCCTCCTCCTCCATCACCATATTTCAGATAGTTGCCTAATTTCGGACAGTCATATATGCAGTAGATCTAAGGTGTTTCAGACCTGTAACTACTGCAAAAAAGTATATCTTATCTTTTTCTCTTACACTACTTCCTCTACAAATCAAAATTTTGGTTAAAGTACTCCTCTCCTTCTCCTCTTTCTCCTTCTCCTCCTGCTCCTACTTCTGCGCCTCCTCCTCCTCTTGCTCCTCATCCTCTTCCTACTGCTTCTCCTCAACCTCCTCCTCTTGCTCCTTATCCTCTTCCTCCTGCTTCTCCTCTACCTCCTCCTGTTTCTCCTCCACCTCCTCCACTATATTTCAGATAGTTGCCTAATTTCGGACAGTCATATATCTAAGGTGTTTCAGACCTGTAACTACTTCAAAAAAGTTATCTTTTCTGATACTCTGCTTCCTCTACAAATCAAATTCTAGGATCCTCCAATAGATGGCAGTAGTACTAAACATGTTGAACAACTACAACAAGCTCCGCACTGAAACTTGTGTAACTGGAGCTCTTTCTTCCAAAACTACTGCTTGCTTCACCCAGAGTATATCTAAACTGTAGCAATTTATTTGCTGCGTAGAGACTCTTTACAAGAAAAGTTGAAGATAAAATGAAGAAATGAAAGCTTAAAAAATAAAAAAACTGTCGTTAAAGATATCAGTCATAAAAATGAAACAGGTATAACAGGAAAAAAATAGTGACGGAAAAAATACTTGCATCAATCTTTTGGTGTTCTGTAATTAACCTGGAAAGTTTTAACCGAATCACCCTGTATAAGAAGTTTTTATTCTATTTTGAATCTAATAGTTTATATTTGTCATGATCCTTGGTAACGAATAATTCTGCTCAAATTTGCGCAGTCATTTTTAGTAATACATTTATTTAAATCATCATCATAAGATGATTTGCACGACTGGGTTCATCCTACCCAGTATGAATGCTGAAACATTATATTAGATGCTCTTTCTTACGATGTTAGCAAGTTTAGCTAACGCCAACTTTGTTACTATTGACCACCGCATCTACACTTTCATTTCTACAGAGTGATTCAGTCATAATGGCATTAATTTTAGATAGAGAATAATGAATATAATAGATACGAATACGCACGAATCAAAATAAACCATTCATATTTAATTACATATTATGTAAATAGTGAAATAAAATCCAATATTCACTAAATTAAATTATTAATAGAGGCTGAAATGTTTTTCGTATTTAAATACAGGCAGTATTTTCACAATTTGAAGCAGTACTTCCTACTCACTGAATTTTAAACAAGCTCTTGCTTTGTTGCTGTGAAATATATCGTTTTAGAGAAAAATGGAACAGAATTTCTGATTCCAGTTCCTTCGTCATTTCAAAATCATCACTGGACAATAAATAATAGAACTACGTATATATTGATCTTAGAAATAGAATAGAAATACATTCTGCATTACTCCTATTTTGTGTTTGATTTGTAATTAACATTAGTTTAAAGGATTTGGAAGTCTCTTATTGAAGGCAAATATTTACGATGCACGCAAGACAAAGAGGTTTAAAACTTTTTCTGGGAAGCTCTTTCATAGTTTTCACAGATAGATGGATTAGTCGGGACGCCGAATGTTTTGTGTGCGTTAACGTCCGTCTAATGTTTGTTGAAAGTTCTAATATGTTTGAACATTACCTGAGCAGTAGAGAATTGTAGGTTGCTAAGCCTAATAAAGACGAAAGATGTAAACCATCTTCGGCTCGGTCAAGTTCACATGCTTTTATGGGTTTACAGCCTGTAGTAATCAGTAATGGGCCGCTTTCTATTCCGACAATTTATCTTGTGTTATATTTGCCTGCACTTGGAGGTAAGCGCAGCATATTCTGTTGACTTTCCTACCTCCAATCCTGCTGTTAAAGATATATTGAAGGAATACTAATTCGTTGGTTTACCTTTCATTATTAACACATCTTTAATCAATGTGCATTTGCTAATTTTCTGCCTGATACCTCGGATTAAGTTAAACTTGGAAAACTTAATGCAAATATGTAATTAAACAACCAATTTTCATTAAATACTTGCAACACATGTTAATTGGACGTTTGACTATTTTTGTTAGTATTTCTTATTACGAGTATTTTAATTATTTTTTCAAATTTCAATTTTACCGTAATTGAAATTCTATATAAATTAATTTTAGGATTATCATGATTTTCGCAATTCTAACACATAAATTTAATTATACAGGATGACCCAACGAAAATGTAACAGAGCCCATAGCGGCTAGGAAATTTTTATTTGGAGAAACGCAAAAACCCGTCGATTTTGTTTGCAAGGGAGACATCTTTTTGCATGAATTAGATGGTTCTAACTGCTACCCCTTGAGCGGGGTAAACATCCCCTCCAAATTTTTAAATAGGAAGAGCGATCAAGTTGCATATCGTTGAAAAGCTCTTTTGATTTTCTACACAGTCATGGGTCCCTTTTGAAAATCAACCCATTTTTTAAAATGATACAGAGTGCAGAACTTAACACATACAAAATTTCCTATTATATCTACAAATTATTCTCTAATTAAAATTCGCTATCGAATTCGCTATTAATTTCAAAATCAGTAAGTTAAAGAAGCGTCTAAACATATCCAAATGGCTGGAAATAATTGACCAGCAACTTCCATTCAATAATAAATAATTTTACGTGAACTATTCTCATTACTTACTCCAACGTGTTGTTAGATTTTCTGCACTTATTTCTTTCACAAATTCCACTAAAAACGGTATAGATAAGAGACCATTTTTTAGTCAGCGATTTTGTCGTAAAGTGGTGTTAGTGGTTTTAGTGGCTGTTTCGCCTTAAATACAAAACAATTAAAAATGGTTTATTCGACGCATGAGAGGGTGGAAATAATTGAATTATTTTATAAAAATAACGAATGTGCTTTGAGAGCAGCTCAGTTGTTTACTGAACGATCCTTCCATCGCAAAATTGTCTTGGGGTTAGTAAGAAAATTCTGGGAGACGGGATATGTGGGCAATAAAAAGCGAAACAATGAACGTCCTGTGCGTAATGAAGCTGTGGAGGTTGCAGTTCTGGGACACGTTGCTTTAGATCATAGGCTAAGTACACGGCAATTGACTTCTGTAAGCGGTGTAAGTCGCGGTAGTGTACAAAGAAATTTAAAACATTACAAGTTCCATCTTTACAAAATTCACCTTCTCCATGAACTTCACGAAGATGACTTTGACCGCCGGGTACAATTTTGCGAGGTCATGACTGAACGGGCGATGCATAATCCAAATTTTCTTTTCAACATTAGTTTTTCTGATGAGTGCAGCTTTTTTCTTAAATGGCGCACCGTCAACCGCCATCTGGGCAGACTCCAATCCAAGGATATTCCACGAACAGCATACTCAACAATCAGAAAAAATAAATGTTTAGGCTGGTATTTTTGGTGATTCCCTTGTAGGTCCTTTTTTATAAATGGTAATTTGACTGGTGATATGTATTTGGAATTGCTGCATGAAGCCATTGATCCAGCCTTAACGGTAATTGTGGAAAACAATAATGATTACCTCGAAGATGAACTGATGTTTCAGCAAGACGGAGTCCCCCTCACTATGACCACCATGCGCGAATTCTTAAGCCATACATTTCCGAATCGTTGGATAGGTAGGAGAGGTGCCATTGAATGGCCTCTTAGATCCCTAGATTTTAGCCCATTGGACTGCTTTTTGTGGGGACATCTGAAAACCAAAATCTATGCCACGCAACCGGACTGGAAGATCTACGTCAACGTATCACTAATGAATATCGTCTAGTCACTCTTGAAATGCTCCAGAATGTAAAACAACGTTTTGAACAAAATCTTTATAATTGCATGGACGCAGAGGGCCAACATTTTGAACATTTACTGCAATAAAATTTCATTAATAAAATTTTGCTTTCAAAACCCTGTATCCTTTTCAAAAATAGGATGATTTTCAAAAGTGACACATGACTGTGGATAATTAAAAGAGCTTTTGAACGATATGTATCCCTTCCCATTTAAAAATTTGAAGGGGATGTTTATCTCGCTCAGGGGATAGCAGTTAGATTCATCTAATTCGTGCAAATAGATGTCCCCCTCGCAAACAAAATCGGCGGGTTCTTGCGCTTTTTCAGAAAAAAAAAAATCCTAGCCGCTATGGGCTCTGTTACGTTTTCGTTGGGCATCTAGGTACATTCATTTACATTAAGTAAATATACTCGCGACAAGAATTCAGACGACTTACGTCATTCGAACAAATGAATAATTCATTATATTTTCATCAAAATATTTAAGAAACTGCAACTGATAGTAATAAAACTATATACTACACTAAATGTTTGCGTTATACCGGGTGTTCCCTCTAAGACTTTCAGTGCGAATATCTCAGAAACCATCATAGCCAGTGCGACGAAATTTGGTATACAGACACTAGATGGCGCGTAGAATCTGATGATAACATCAATTTTTATACAGGGTGTTCCATTTTCCAAGAAATCGATTTAATTTTGATTTTTTGGTTGTCAGCCCTGCTAAAACTTATTTTTAAATTGAAATATACTTAATTATGAACACATTCTGATAAATAAACATTCAAAAATTTCAAAATTTAACATAAAAAAACGCCTCCAAAAAGTACCCAAATTTCATTGTTTTGTCATGTAAAATGTGTATAGCCTTGAGCCAGACTTACACAGAAGAAACTAACATCGGTGAACGTCAAAACTATGAATTGTCATTGAATTGTCAAATATTAATGGCATGAAGTATTTTATTTTACATAAATAACGCTAAATAATGTATTTAATGCAATTTACGTATGCACAATGGTGTTATTGAGACTTGTCGATAAAAATTTAGACTCGAGTTGAGGCTTTTGGAGCATTGTGGTCGCCGTGCCGGCGCAGTCTACCGCTTCAGCTAGAGTTACAGCGTGAAAATTGTGTAAAATATCTGTGAAAATTTTTAAATTATTCCATTATAATGTAATAAAACTTCAGTAAATTGTTTTTTTTTATGTTACTACAGTGTACAATAATAATTAGGTACACGTATTTTTTATGACAAAATAATTTACAAAATTGTGTAAGTACTTAAAGAATATCCCTGTTTTCCAACTGCTGTAATAATTATTGATTACTTATTTAGCAACAAATAAATTCAAACAAAACCATTTATAAGACTTTTAATTATAATGTGAACGTGTTTGTCGTTGAAAGTCAGATCTGAACCTACCCTAGCCCCACAAAAGAAAATATTACGAAAGCATAACCTAGAAATGATTGATTCTTGTATCCACATATTTCAGCACTTTACTTATGTACTTATGTTTAAGAAGAACTCTACATCTGTAAAATAGTAAACAATGAACTACAATTTCTGTATTTCATGATACAGAACTGAAATAAAGCAACTGGTTTTTGCTAGGAAGAATCACCTGCAAATGTACTATACCCAGTAGGTAGGTACCTATCAAATAGTCGTTTAAAGCTAGATAATAATTTGTATTTCTTGTTGTAATTGTTTTTATCTTTCAGTTATGTGTGTGCAGTGCCACAAATTACATTAAAACAGACACCAGAAAGAATAAGCGAAAAATATTACGAACATTTTCTTGGAAATAATTCTAAACATGGATAATATTATAAACAAGTCTGTAACTCACATTCTTTGAAGAGTATTCTATAAGACATTAAATTCAGTTGTCTGTCGTGGGTTTTAAAATTTCTAAACGAATAAAATTAAGAAAAATAAACTAATTTCATAATTCTATGTACAGTATGAAAACATCTTGTTAAAATATCTTTAAAATGTTGAAAGCTAACTGTTGTTACAACATATACACAACATAACATAATAAGGTAGGTATTGAACGATGAAACGGCAAGATTTGTTTCTAATCGTACATGCATGTACATTCCTCAGATTGAACGTTGTTCTGTAAATGAAATTAGAATACAGAATAAGTGTTTAATATAAAATCAGATGTAATAATGTAAATTTATTTTATTGTTAATTAATCAAGAATTCATTTAAAGCTAGACAGTAATTTGTAATTATTGTTTTTATCTTTCAGGTATGTGTGTAGTGCCACAAATTACATTGAAACAAAACGATTTGTAAAATAGGGCACCAAACAGAATGAAGGAAAAATATCGCAGATATTTTGTTAGAATTAATTTTATACATGGAATGATGGATAATATAAAGAAGTCCCCTAACTCACATTGGACACTATTTTACAAAAGAAAATTTTCAAAAAAGATTAAAGGAGTGATTTTTTATATTTTATTATATGATTCAGTTGTAACCAGCATAATTTTAATTAAAAAGTAATACGTACCTACATTGTGGCTTATTTTTTAATTAGTAACTAAATTGAATAACTTGATCCTTCATCTTTAAGTATTAATTAATTTTATATTATTTCTGAAACATTTCTGTTTAATAATTTGAGTAGAATAAAAAACAACAAATACAGACTTTAATTTATTAACAATAAAATAAAATTACATTAAGTATCTACATTATTACATCTGATTTTATATTAAACACTTATTCTGTATTCTAATTTCATTTACAGAGCAACGTTCAATCTGAGGAATGTACATGCATGTACGATTAGAAACAAATCTTGCCATTTCATCGTTCAATACCTACCTTATTACGTTATGTTGTGTATATGTTGTAACAACAGTTAGCTTTCAACATTTTAAAGATATTCTAACAAGATGTTTTCATACTGTACACATAATTATGAAATTAGTTTATTTTTCTTAATTTTATTCGTTTAGAAATTTTAAAACCCACGACAGACAACTGAATTTAATGTCTTATAGAATACTCTTCAAAGAATGTGAGTTACAGACTTGTTTATAATATTATCCATGTTTAGAATTATTTCCAAGAAAATGTCCGTAATATTTTTCGCTTATTCTTTCTGGTGTCTGTTTTAATGTAATTTGTGGCACTGCACACACATAACTGAAAGATAAAAACAATTACAACAACAATTACAAATTATTATCTAGCTTTAAACGACTATTTGATAGGTACCTACCTACTGGGTATAGTACATTTGCAGGTGATTCTTCCTAGCAAAAACCAGTTGCTTTATTTCAGTTCTGTATCATGAAATACAGAAATAGTAGTTCATTGTTTACTATTTTACAGATGTAGAGTTCTTCTTAAACATAAGTACAGTGCTGAAATATGTGGATAGAAGAATCAATCATTTCTAGGTTATGCTTTCGTAATATTTTCTTTTGTGGGGCTAGGGTAGGTTCAGATCTGACTTTCAACGACAAACACGTTCACATTATAATTAAAAGTTTTAGAAATGGTTTTGTTTGAATTTATTTGTTGCTAAATAAGTAATCAATAATTATTACAGCAGTTGGAAAACAGGGATATTCTTTAAGTACTTACACAATTTTGTAAATTATTTTGTCATAAAAAATACGTGTACCTAATTATTATTGTACACTGTAGTAACATAAAAAAAACAATTTACTGAAGTTTTATTACATTATAATGGAATAATTTAAAAATTTTCACAGATATTTTACACAATCTTCACGCTGTAACTCTAGTTGTAGCGGTAGACTGCGCCATCACGGCGACCACAATGCTCCAAAAGCCTCAACTCAAGTCTAAATTTTTATCGACAAGTCTCAATAACACCATTGTGCATACGTAAATTGCATTAAATCCATTATTTAGCGTTATTTATGTAAAATAAAATACTTCATGCCATTAATATTTGACAATTCAATGACAATTCATAGTTTTGACGTTCACCGATGTTAGTTTCTTCTGTGTAAGTCTGGCTCAAGGCTATACACATTTTACATGACAAAACAATGAAATTTGGGTACTTTTTGGAGGCGTTTTTTTATGTTAAATTTTGAAATTTTTGAATGTTTATTTATCAGAATGTGTTCATAATTAAGTATATTTTAATTTAAACATAAGTTTTAGCAGGGCTGACAACCAAAAAATCAAAATTAAATCGATTTCTTGGAAAATGGAACACCCTGTATAAAAATTGATGTTATCATCAGATTCTACGCGCCATCTAGTGTCTGTATACCAAATTTCGTCGCACTGGCTATGATGGTTTCGGAGATATTCGCACTGAAAGTCTTAGAGGGAACACCCGGTATATTGCACTAAATTGCAAAAAATGATTGTTTTTAACGCGACTAAATATCGAAAATTACGTTGACAATAAAAACAAATGTGTAACGTCAGTCGTGACGTAAGACGTCTGAATTCTTGACGCGAGTATACACATATCAACACAAATGAACAGAATCCAGTATATAGCATCGTTAATGTAATAAATTTTAAGTATAAGTATAGATATTTCAGTGTTATTTATAGCATTAAAGTGTTAGTTTTACTGAATAATATACAGGTTGTTAACGATAAGTTTAACCAAACATTAGCGGCATTATATCTATAAAAATAATTAGGATTTGTTATATAACATTTTTTTTTAAAGCTTAATAATATTATAGGGTGTTACAATTTCTTATTTTGACAGCTTACGTCATAAAATAGTTGCTAGGGAACTGTAATTGCTCATGACAATAAATAGTTAAAAGTGTTTATTGTTATAATGCTAACAACGTTAAGCATGTTTAGCAATCCTAATTATCCCAAGATCTGTTACAAACACTATACTGGAATTTTTTTTTTGTCAAAAATTGATCGAAGGTTCTAAAAATATCTTGCAATTTTAAAAATGTCAGTGGTGTACTTTTTTTCTCAAAAAATATTATTTTATACAACTAAGATGATACAATATATTCTCATACAGAACTTAAGTACTCCAGTAAATCATAAGCAACAACATTAAATAAAAATGTAGATACATAATTTTGCTACATAACGTGAATTTTCAAAATTATATCGTATTGATCTGAACATCATTTCCTTTCTCTAAAATCACATGAAAAGCAAAATACAGAGATAGTAATCTAAACCCCTAATATCTTTGTGTGTTGATTATATTTATTTAGCATTATCAGCAATATTTTATATACTTATATATCATCTTCTTTGGTCAAACTTCACGTAGGGTAGATAAATGGCCATAAAGAAATATTCTTGACGGTAGTTCGAGTATAAATATCCTTCCTTAGGTGAAAATAAATCGATTTAACCTAACATACCTATATCCCAAGTAGCATAATAAAGAAGATGCAGAGTGTCAAAGTTAAAATTTTAACGTCACTAGTAGCACACTTGTGGCACACTATGTTTTTTTTTCAGATGTCAGATGGATACACTAAGCAGCAAAAAAGTTCTGCCATTTAAAAGAAACATGATGTGCCATAGCGGCGCCCTCTACTAGTGATGTCAAAATTAGTCACAAATTTGAATTTCTCTCCCGCAAAAACCCTTGACTTACAAATTTTATGTAAATATTAGGTAACCCGGCAAACGTTGTTTTGCCATATGAATTATTTCTAGTACATATTTTGGCAGTTAAATAAAAAATAACTAACTTATTGTAAGTGTGTGGAGATGTGGTATATGACTAAAAGAGGAATGGAGCACTGTGAATGATGACGGCCTATAAGAATAACAAAACACGAAACATTCATTTTTTGAATTATTTCGCGTGCTTGCAATTTTACTTGTTTGACGGCCCAAATTAGCCTCTTTACGTCTTGTTGGCATTGTTCACTGTATAAAAAAATAGCCATATAGTAAAATAACAGCCGTTGTTGGCGGGAGCTCGTGACACGTGTTGCGTACTTTTTATCGAAAATAAAACTTTAACTTTGACACCTTGTAGGTATCTTTTTTATTGTGCGACATGGGATATAGGTATGTTATGTTAAATCGATTTATTTTCACCTAAGGTCTCATTTTTGCTACTTCGAAATATATCAAATATAAATAAGAGTATACAAGTCAACTTATTATGAAATTTAGTAAAATTTAAAATAATAACAATTACGACATACACTACGAGATAGTTTGTCGTAATAAGAAATATGTTCTTTGTTTAAAGAAACAACAAATAAATAAAATAATGCTTTGCAAAGTAACATTTTTATTAAGTACATAATATGTGGTATAAACATATATTTCCAAAATTTTTCTTGGAATGGCATTTTAGACATTTTAAATATTGCATATAATTTTTCAATTTCAAAATTGAAATAAATTATTCTGTTATTCTAACCCCACATTTTAACAATTATTTTCACATACTTATAAATAAAAGTGAACAATTTTATATGCAATACTATATAAGTTTATGGTTAACAATATTTACAGTTGAATTTAAAAATACGTATTTTGAAAGATTTCTGTACCTGTCGTTGTATCTTTGAATATTCGCAGATGGCATGAGATAACATTCCTGTTATTTGCTAAACTCTACATTATTCAGTTCGTATATGTCTAAAATTACTTGTATTTGTAAAAAACACTATATTAAGAATACGGCCTTTAAACAAAATAAAATTGACAAAAAGTATATCTTGAATTAATAAATCTGATTTTACATATTGCATATAATTTTTCAATTTTAAAATTGAAATAAATTATTCTCTCATTTTCATTAAAGTTAATGGATTTTTAACAGAAAGTTCCTAACTCCTAACTCTTATTGTTTGGGGGTTGTTAAACTTTATGATGTAAAAATACACATTGCTCATAAAGTTTCACGAGGATTCCTCATAAAAAAAAAACTAAAATCCCGAAAGTTTCGTTTTGTTTGCAGTCATATAAAACTTCCGCAAATTTGCAGCCGTTGTCGTAAGCTTTTTACTATAATAGTCTAAACAGAAAGCAATAAAAACTTCTGCATCTCTCATCCCTTTGCGTCAAATAGTCTGGATGTTCGGCCGTCTCCAGCAGTGCCTACGTTCGGCCCGTGCATATCAAAATTCTGAACATGTCAATCGCTGACTGTACACTCGAGCGAGACACTTATTTCGCGTCTAAGCACGTGCTGCGGGCCAATTCGCTCGACTTTTGCGCCTTTCTGTACTGCGGAAATAGAAAATTGCGCCCACTCTCTTGCAAGGAAGGCGTTTTAGAAATTCTGCCAAACTCAGGGATCGAAGTATTTGCGTTATCCTCTCTCGAGAAGTAATACTAAGTAGCACTTGAAATTTTTCAAAATATTATAAATTTTTCCCTTGTGAACCTTTGGCCACATATAAATTTAGCTAATTTATCTGTGTTTATACTTTTTAAGGGAACCATCGCCAAGATATGGTGTTTTCCACACACCGAAAAAAAAAATCAGCAAACAATTCAATTTATTTAAGGTCACCGTATTTCTCGCCTTAAAATGATCAAATTTGTGGTGTTTTTAGGTACAGAAATCTCGAAAAATAAAACACGTAGAGCAAAGGTATATCAAAAATGAAATTATTGATGTTTTGTTTGTCTACTTTTACTATTTAAATTCTCCTCAAATACATAATATAATAACTTTTAAAATGCATGTGTAAGACACATTAGTTTGCTATTCTAACCCCACATTTTAACAATTATTTTCTCATACTTATGAATAAAGCCAGCTTCAGAGAACGACGTCACGTGACTTTCAGCCAATGAAAATAATTGTATTCGTTGTTGAAGTCGAGTGAAGTTCAAAATTTCCAACTTCAACTATCCAGAGAAGCAACATTTGTACGTAACATAACCAACAAATACAAAGCTAATCTTTATTTAACTGAAAATAAACTGGTGATGGGGATGTTGCTAGCAACACTACATTGTTCTCTGAAGCAGATTTAAAGCAATCAAACGTGCTGTCATCTTGCTGTCAAATCACTTAAAAAATGGCTGTTGTAAGGCAAACTACTTGACATATGACCACTAAGTAAGTTTATACTTTGTGCATATGACAACAAGCAGAAATTTGTGCTTTTGTGTAGAACTGTGTATTTTGCTCATTATATTTTATACCTATTTCAGAATATCAATAATAATTTAGACTTTATAATGGTTTTGTTTTGTTGTGTTACACAAATCTGCACTGTTTGTCGTAGAGACGCCATGTTTAATTATTTGAGGTTAGGGCGTGGTACTTTCCTATAAAAGTGAACAATCTTATATGTAGAACTATGTAAGTTTATGTTATAACAATATTTAAATCTAACATTGAATGAAAAAACACGCATTTTGAAAGATTTCTGTACCTAAAAATTTGCCGGTTAGACCGCTTTCTGTCGTTATATATTCGTTTTACTGCGGTACCTTTGAATATTCGCAGGTGACATGAGATAACATTTCTGTTATTTGCTGAACTAATATTATTCAGTTCTTAAATGTCTAAAATTAATTGTATTTGTAGAAAACACTATTTCAAGAATACGACGCTCTTAAACATAATTTATTCTCGGGAAACAACCCTTATTTGGAGTACTGCTCACTTTTCTATCAAAAATAAATTAATTTATTTGATAAGAAAATTTAATTTTTTTGGCAAGTATTTGTTTAAATGAAATAAATAGTTGTTCCGTTTGAACGTATTATGAAAAGGTAATTACTCTTCTTAAAGGTATTAGGACGATTAATTTAATTCTAAAAATTTAATTATCCAGCATTATCCCTACATATGTGATAAAATCTGTAGAAACATATTTAAAATTAATTTTACTTAGTATCTTTATTTTGTAGTGTTTTCCTTTTTGTATTTAAAATATATTTTCTTTATTTGCCTTTAAATTATATTGTTTATCTTTTCATACCTCTTATTGTCAGTCATAAATAATTATATTTTATATAAATTGTACATATTTCTAGAAAAAAATCATTTGCTATTGACATCTTAATACAGCAAATTGCAATATTTTTACGCCAATGGTTTTTTTCCAACCACTAAAATTTTGACTGAAAAGAAGATTGAAAACAAATTATGAGTTTCTATTTGTCCTCAATCCTTCATTATTAAATGTCCGCTAGTTGACTTAAAAAATTGATATCTATTATTTTCACTGCAAATTTTCTAACGCCTCCGTTTTTACTTCCTCTGTTTAGTTTTCTACTACTATTTCGTTTTTATTACGTTTTTCATGTATGAAAATAAGTCAGTATTTACACCTTTAGTAGTCATTTTTATTGTTAAATGAAAACAAAGGCTTCATTGTAAATAAAATTTCAAAAATATGTTGTTTATCTTTTTATTACAAATCCTTACATAATGTCATTCTTGCACTTTGCTCTGCTCTGACCATATACAATTCTACATTTACATACATTAGCGTCAGTTTAGGTTATCTATGAGCTTTAGCTCAACCACTCGTATTCAGTAGTATATTAATTCACGTAAAGCAAGTGTTTTAGAGATTGTTATATGCGAATTAATGCTATTTATAACCTTTTTTAAAAAATAACATCCACGTTTCTGCCTAAGAATGAATCTTTGACCCTCATAGGTTATTCGACTCTCGGATATTATTAAATGGACTATAGAAAAATTAAAGAAAAAGAAAAATTAGAGTGCATAGAATGTGTTATTAAGTTCCTTCCCTAGAAAACAGTTTTATATATCTGTTCAATCAGTCATTAGTGGAACTCCATCTTCGAGTTCCCTCTCCATTTTAACCTTCATATTATTAGGCTTTATAGCTTGGACATCAAGTAAATCTCAACTGAAACTAAAAATATTGGCTTTTAAAATAGGAAAATAATTGATAGTATTTTTTGCGAATGTGAGAAGCGATTAGGACTGTTATAAAATTGCTTTATTTATGCAGCAGAGAATATTAAAATAGGTGATCATTATAATATTAAATTATTGAAAAAATAAATTACTGTAGGTTGGTAGTCGTTTTCTATAATCATATTAGGTACCTATCTTGTTATACAACTGTTAACTGTTACCTAGTAAATAATATGTACCTAATTGATATAATTTCATTTTACATTAAAATGGTGAAGAGTGGTATTAATACATATTGGTGAAATCGAAATAAAATTGGTATAACACATCTTCCAGTATTCTTCACAGTAATATCAGCCACAGCTTATTAAGGGATATTTGGAAAATAGTTGAGGAAAATTAATGGTTTCTTCAACAGATTTTAGAGGGCGTTTTATTAAAAAAAATATTTTAGCCTCCCCTAAGAATTACAGTCGTTGAAAAGTGGAGGTTGGAAATCAAGTTTCTATGGATATTACTGTACAAATACCAAAATAAATTATAAAATCTCACACTGAAAAAAGCAGATAAGTAAAAAATATCAAAAATCACATCACTATCGCGCACTTTCGTATTTTTGACGTTTCGAAAAACTCTGTTTTCGTTCTCAAAATAGTAAATGTATAAAAAGCATGTCAAATTTAACAGTTTAAAATTTGTTTTTTTTTTTTTGTAAATAACCATTGTATTAAATTGTCTATAATAGGGAATGCGATTTATGTGTAAATTTACGAAACATAATATGTAAAAATGAACCAATAAGCGGAATTGTGGAAAAGTTAAAATCGTTGTGTGATGATTATGGTTTCGCCAGAAGCATTGGACTGCTACGAAATTTAATTTCCGCGAGACTAGAAAACTGTGGTACAGGGTTTAACACGATGAATGGATTGGTTCGTTGTTATTAGCGGGTTTACTTGACAAATTTTCAATGATAATGGCGATCGAGCATACAGGAATACCTATTTCTGCGGATGCTATCAAAAACCAATTGTTGGAGATAGATGGAAATGTTGGTAGCACCGCTAATGCATTCGTTTCGAAAAGATGGCAAGGCGGTAAACAGCAGGCTGGTAACGCGATGAAAATCAAGAAAGACATAAAAGATATTATGTGTTACAAATGCAAGCAGATGGGACACTTTAAAACTAATGTCAAAATGTTGGTGTTTCGAGGCAACAAAAGTCCCCGAATGCTTTTAGTGCCGTATTTTTAAGTGTCAATTTTGAAAGGACTGATTGGTATGTGGAGTATGATGCAAGTGTACATTTAACAGCGAATGATCACTGGGTTGAGCAGCGATCAACAAATACAGAGACTAATGAAATAATGGTTGCAAATCAAGACAAAATATCGGTAGTATGTTCGGGAAATGTGAAACTCGAAACTGTTGTTGCTGAAACCCAAAACGAGATTACCGTGAAAAACGTGTTATGTGCTCCAGAGCTGACTACATATGTATTGTCTGCACTGAGATTTTAACAAGAGCGTTTCATTTCATCAAGTTTAACTATGCTATGATTTTAAATTGGAGAATTATCAAATTAGCTGTTATTATTTTTGAAATACCTATATTGATCAGTATAGGTATTAAACAATAGTTACCTACTGAATTACACTAAACGAGATGAAGAAAAAAAGAAAATGATACCTGAATATTAAAACAAAATTGGTACTTTCTTCATTCTTATAAATAATTTATTGAACTAAATTCGGGTACTAATAATAATATTAATAATTCACATTATAAATATAAGCAAATTAACCATTTTCTCTTCCGAAAACGGGTAATTACTCGCACAGGGAGCGACAAATTTTGTTTAACCTAACTTCTCACCTTCTCTGTCAGGGGCAATTAACGTGTGTCTGGTTGCGCGTTGCCACGGCAACGGGTCGATGCTTTGGTCGTAAAGTTTTATGGTCTCTGGCGTAGACGCACGCAGTCGGCGTCGCGGCGGTAGCGTCGCTCTCTGCTGTGATTCAACGGTCGGTAGCAGCGCCGTTATGTCTGCCCTGGGCTCATAAAATACAGCGGCGTGCACCGGCTCAACCCCTCACGTGGGGGAGATAACGTGGTTTATGACCGCCGTTAAAACATGAGCGCGCAACGCCGTCGCCACGAATGGCCCGGGTGAGGTGTTTAACACTTCGGTAATAAAACTCCACAGCCCGCTTCGCTGCGGTGCGGAAGAACGGGGGTCGCGATGAAACGAAGAGGTCAATTCCCACTGTTAAGTGGCCAAATGACGATTTTTCTATTCACTTCCATGCAGCCGCAGTTATACTTTTGAAAGCTAGTACCTGCAGGGATTATTGACTCTTTTACGACTTCCAGCAGAGATCATAGCTTTTCTGCGGTTCGTGATGATAATCAGTTCGGTATGGTCACACTGAGAAAACAATTTAATAATACTTTAATTAAAATGAATTATACAATTGTAACATTCTTAATTTGCTATATTCCAATATGTTTTCATACTTTAACAATAGATCTCTACAGCTTGCTTGCGAAATTTTCATCCACCGTTGTCAACATATATTAAGATGAAACAATACTATACATATGTAAAACTGAATATCACTTATAACCCTGTATATTCTAAGATGGTTCACACTATAATTTATTTGTAACATAATTTTTATTATTTATTCGACTTGCTTGTGTTTACTTTATGATTCTATTTGCTTTTTACCATTAACTGTAAAGTTTTTCCTGGTGAAAATAAACAAATATAATAGTTTTTTTATATTTTTAGGTATTAATAATATTATGTGAAACTAACTACGCTGAGGACAAAAGCCCCAACCAGCGTTGAATTACACCCACAATATCTACCCATATATTTCTTATTATTAGCTTTTGTAACATTTTTTACTGTATTAGAAAGGTATTTTAAGCTAATACAAATCAAATCTCCTACAATTCCTATCAATGAAGTCATATGTATGTTCTCTGGTAGCAAACATCTAGGTATGCTAATGAACAATTCCACAGACAAAGCTCTATTCAATAATTATCTAAAGCAATCTAAATCTAAAAATCTGTTTGGTATCAAAGAACATGCATATGACTTCATTGATAGGAATTGTAGGAGATTTGATTTATATTAGCTTAAAATACCTTTCTAATACAGTAAAAAATGTTACAAAAGCTAATAATAAGAAATATATGGGTAGATATTGTGGGTGTAATTCAACGCTGGTTGGGGCTTTTGTCCACAGAGTAGTTAGTTTCACACAATATTATTAATACCTAAAAATATAAAAAAACTTTTACATAAAGGGTATCTAAACATTATTCAAGTAGGTAATGTCATATTTAATTCATTGACAGACTGTCACTTTTGTCATTGTCGATATTTAACTTCAAATAATTTTAATTTTTATAATAATTTTTATAGTTAGATATTTAATTCAACTTAAAGGAGGCCACCTGAAGAAGCAATTCTAAAAATGCAGAAATAGGTCAGATCTCATCTATTGTGGTTGAATTATTGTCGTGTTCCAACTGCCAAAAGTGAAGTTAGATATTTATAGAGCGTTTTCATTAAAGCAAGGTTAGTAAATTTAGATAGATTTAGATTTTTAAATTTAGGTTTCTTTAGGTAATTATTGAATAGAGCTTTGTCTGTGGAATTGTTCATTAGCATACCTAGATGTTTGGTATCAGAGAACATACATATGACTTCATTAATAGGAATTGTAGGAGATTTGATTTATATTAGCTTAAAATACCTTTCTAATACAGTAAAAACAAATATAATGAGGTTAAATCAAATGTGAGAAGTGTCAAACTCTTGGTTTGCACAGTTATCATTGCTGCAAGGTAGCAGCACTGATACTTTATACCTGCTTAAAATTATATTTCTAAATGATTACCAACTTAAGATTGAATCACATTGTTTTAATTTTTTGTTGAGAATTATAAAACCAGAAGGGAACTAATAAACTGCCCTGTTTCCTGATTTGTTTCTGGTAGTAATCAGTTATCCATATTTATTTCAATTACAAGCACACCGCTTATCTGTGACAAAATTATATGTTATAGGAAGCAGTGACGTCAGACAGCGGTTTAAAATGCAGCGATGCAGATAATTATAATTATATTTAGATCGAACTAAAATTACAAAATTATTTATAAAATGTAATAAAAACAAATTCCAAATGACCCCATTCGAATCGTATAAAGCTACAAACACTGCAAAAGAATTACACATTTTAGCACAAAATAATCCAATTCTGTATTAGTCAAGATTCACACACGGGATTGTGTGAATCTTGTCACTTCACTCATGTATCACATTTAAGTAAGGTGAGCGACTTAAGATCAGAATTTCTCCATTGGTCATCCCAGAATCACACACAGTCTATCACAGACTGCTACCAAAATATTATAATTTGTTTGTTGAATTTTCTGACTTCAAATATACAGGGTGTTTTTAATATCAGTCCCATTACTGAAATGGTTTATACAGAACATAAATAAATAAGTGCAAAAAAATCAGGAGTAATTCCCTGTATAAAAATAAGATGGGTGGGGTTGAGTTTAACGATTGTTTTTTTTTTTTTAGAAATTAATCCTTTTTGTTTTCGGAACAATTTATGAGAGTAATCATTTTCTATGGGAATTCTTGTATATAGGTATAGGTGGCCTAAATCGTTTTACTTTCATCTCAGAGTTGAAGGTGCATCAACCTTTCTGGGTACCCTGTATAAATTGTGGTCTTGGAGTACAGTGGTGGCAAACAAGTTTCGAAGTATCAAAGTAGGTATGTATGCGGTTATAAACAAACAAAAAAAAATATGTATTTTTACTTACACACGATTCTCCTACTTTAAATTGTTATTTCTTCATTTTAGCATAAATTTCAAGTGTAGCTTTCAAAGGAATACAGTTCTCGTGTTATATCATTTTAATATATTCCGTATTAGATTATTTTTAAGTAGAAAGTTTCAACCTTTTGTATGAATGCTTTTTATTGTATTGAAGTATTTGCACATAATCTGAAATAAAAACTAGATGCAACAAAAAAAAACAATATTTTTATTAAATTGTTTTGTTTCTACTTAATTTTTTCCACGGGTTTCAAAATACCAAAATAAATGTAAAAGCAACTGAAACTGTATAACAAATAAATAGCTTCAGACAAGAATCGAATGCCTATATGATATTATCAATTTAATTCCGAAAAAGAGAGGTGACATACGTCACATATATTTAAGTAGTTATTCGAATAATAACATTTACGTTATTTCAAGGTTAAATGTTATATTTCACTACGTTAAATTTTTGTAGTATGTTTTCTCCTGTAACTGTTCCCCCTGTTCATAGATGGGTACGAAGGGCCGGACATGTTTTATGGCCTCCAAGATCGCCTGATCTGAACCCTCTAGATTTCTTTGTTTGGGGATATTTGAAGACATTAGTGTATGGTACTCCTGTAAATAGCCTGGAAGAGCTGCAGCTACGGATTAGTCAAAAGTATCAAGAAATCCAAACCAAGGAGGGTGTTTTCGAAAGAGTTCGAATATCGTTGAGACGAAGATGTCGTGCCTGCTTGGAAATGGACGGAGGGCAGTTCGAATATCTTCTTTAACTTTGTTTTTTGTTTGTTAAAAGCTTCCTTTGTCGGTTTATTCCTAATAAAATAAAATGTTTGAAAAACAAATAGTGGTCCATATCTCCGCAACCGTTACTTTGCGGACCCATGTTTATTAAGACTTTTCTGCTTATTTTGGTTCATACTATTACCTTCTGAAATATTTTACACTCTTTTTTTAACACCCTGTATAGGGTATAAAAATATTTAGAACCGCGACTTGAGGAAAGAAGTCTAGCTCTAACAAAGTTTTTTCTTAAATATTAAAATAAGCAACAACAGGTAAATATGTAAATTTTATTAATGGCGTCCAACTGAACAAATTTTAACAATAACAATAAAATAATTTTTCAAAACTAAATAAAAAAAGAAACAAACAGAATATAATCTTTAAAATTCTTTTTTCTACAAAACTGTTAAAAGTGGGCTTTTTAATTGTCATTTTTGATGTTAAAAATGTCATTTTTTGACAGGCATTTTAAAAGTTGGTTACTTTTAACACGCGTGTTAAAAGTAAATCAAAAGCACTGGTTGCTATGAAAATTTTGAAAGTGATTTTATTTTGTTCGTGAAGTTAAAAAACTCACTACGCTCGTTTTTTAATCATCTTCACTCACAAAATAAAATCTTACTTTTAACACGTATATCATAAATAGCTATTAAGTTAAATAAAAATAAATATTATACTATAGAAAAGTAACCAAATTAATTAATCATCATTAAAAAAAATTAATAATAATAATACTATATTACACAAGAACCAATGCTGTTACCGACCATTTGTTAGAGAGATATATGATGTTTCCAGAAACTCACATATAAACTGAGTAAGCTGTATCAAAAACAGTTTAGTTTAAACAGCTTCAGTTTTATCACAATACAATTAATTATATTTATATCATATTAAAAAAAAACAATAATCGAATTATCAACAATCATGTAAGCAGGGAGTAGCCATGTTACCTGCATAATGGCATTCAAGGAACTTGCAGAAAGCAGCTGTATTCTTCACTAAATTACCTTTACTAAATCTAAATATTTTTTAAAATTCTTCATCAGGCAAATCGAATGGATTACTTAAATTTGTTATACTTCTTCGTTGGATGTTTTGACTTAAATTTTACAAATAACTTACTTTCGATGTGCATTTATAAAAGCGCAAATTAAATGTAAATTTAATAAGCCGTCCATTTTTACAGTTGTGTAAGTAATAACATCGCCCTTACTACAGAGGGATACATACTACAAAAATTTAAGGTGATGAAATATAACACTTAACCTTGAAATAACGTAAATGTTGTGACCAAAATGGGATACATACTTGAGCTGATTGATATTCGTACCTCAAAGTTGACTTTGCATTCGAGGAAAAATTGTAGAAATTTCCATAAGAGATAGAGTTACCCTAATATTCATTTATGTTCATCATATTGAAATAAGATAACTAATTTGTATGTATGAGTCGTGAGAAAAAATAAGTCACGCTTTGGTCCTCCGGGACATCCAAGTCAAATATTAAATAATGTAGTTATTTGTTGGAACAAATTGGAAAAGAAAGAGAACAGTAAGTAAAGGAGAAATGAGAAAATGAAAAATAATAAATAACCCTAGCAGAGGCACGCGCAGAGTTTACAGATGTTGCCCAAGCATCAAGACGTCACGCCAACGCAGTAATTCGTTTTTGCTAGTCGGCCGCCTCTATCTCGAGGTCCTGCAGGATTTTTTGAGGGATTACCAGGACGATGTCATAACTGCAGGGATAAGATGTGTCAGTTTTAGCAGCGCTGCCTTTAAATATAACACATGATAAAGGTTGCAGACGTGGAGTAAATGTCAAGAAGACTGGCTGTGCGATGAATTTTTATCAGCAGATCTAAAGTCAGACACATATTGATAACATCGAGAAATGTTCATTAGTCAACTTACAGGCTTAGTAGTAAATTTCTTGAGAAATATACAACGTGTTATAAATTAGTATGTCAAGCGGTTAACCACATATTCTTTGGACTAAAATAATGGAACTTTTCTTATGTCACTTTTAATTTCAGAGGTCCAAAATACAGGGCGTCAAAACAACCGTTATTAATTATTTAAGAGAATTAAAAATTCTTTATTCCACGAGAAAAAATGAACACTCGAGGCGCAGACGAGAGTTACATTTTTTCGAGAGGATTAAAGGCTGGTTAATTTCCCTAATACATTTCATCGTCTTTTCACGACCACGACCAAAACAGGTCAGTTAGGAGAGTGAAAGCCGTGTGAAGGCAGGTGAAAAATTATGTTTTTAAAAAACGTCATAGTTGATAAATTTATTTTATTCAAGAATTTTGATTGTCAACTAAATACTAGGAAGTCTTGGAATCGTTTCTATGACATGCGTTTGTTTATTTGTCAACAAGAGTGAAGAAATTTGCAAAATCGACACAAAAAATGAGTGACGAGGATGCTGAGAATGTCTTCATTCCGGTTGAAATCCAGCAAGAAGCCCAAGAAGTAACATTACGTCTGTTACCAGCGAAAAGCAAAAATTTGTACGAGAAGGAATTGGTGGAATTTGATAACTGGCGAAAAAAGGGGCATAGAAGAAGGAGCAATTGAGGACTTTGCAGCAAGAATGACGCAGCTCCATTTTATGACAGATATAGGGTTATGTGCCAGATAGATAGTAACAGATATTTAACATTCTTTGGTGCAAGATCGACGCAGATCCGATGATTTTATATACTTTAATAGCAAATAATGGAGATGCGCCAAGCATCGTTTGATGCAACAGAGATGTAGCTCCAAGGAGCTGCGTCACTCTTGCTCCCAACGCGCAACGAATTTTGTTTTGATATTTATTAGATATTCCTTCTAGGTTACTACTGTTACTAGGTTAGTCGTTTGTTTGTTTGCATCACGTATTCGACTATCGTCTACCTAATAATATTTGCAGTGATTTTGATTGTGTTTTAATATATTATTCAATATGGAAGTGTTGAGTAGTGAATCCGAACCTTATAGTGGTGGTTCTAGTGATGAATACGTAGCAGATATATCCGATAATACGTCAAGTAGTGAAAGTGATGATTTGGAGGTTAAAATAAAAACTAGAAAGTCGACTGATAAATCACAATGGGCTAGAAATAAACGGAAGAAATTTATAGCAGCTGGAAAAAGATATTTTGATGCAAGAAGGATGTAGCTCCAGTAAAAAAAAAATTACCAACTTCATATTTATTAATTAGTATAAGTTTTATGGTATTTATTACACTTTACTAATGTCCTTTTGTAACTCGAAAACAAAAAACTGATATCTTATATAAAATTACTGTCTACAACGTTTTTTACGTTTTACTTAAATTAAACAATTTTGGAGCTGCGTCATTATTGCAGCAAGATCCTCAATTACAGAAGCTACTCCTACTTTTTCAATGTGGAGAAACGGTTTGCTGCCTCTTCGATGTCGACAAAATATTCCATGCTAAAATCAATATTGAAATTGCACACAGATATTGACATTTCGAAGTATATGTACTTACCTCATATTTGAAGGTAGAATCAAGAAATTATAAACTAATGATACTGGAGAGAAACCAAATCGAAGAATTTTTTAAAAAGGCACCGGATGAGCAATATTTACAAGTTAGAAAACACACGATTTTAATATTTCAATTTATACATAGAGCATTTTATTTTGAATTCTTTACAGGCTGCAACGATTATGGGAGTCGGAGGTGCTTGACGATGCAATGGATTAACCTTTTTGGATATCACACATGTCCAAGACAAAGGCAGTTGCCATACGTACTCATTCCGTATACGACAACAAATGTTTTAAGAAGTTTCACGATCATGGAAGAAGCTTTTTAAGTCAAGTCAATCTTCGACCTAAAAAGGCCGGTGGGATTTATATTATTTTTTTCGGTTTACTAGATATTGCAACTTTTTTTATGTGCTATAGAGATTTGGCACAAATTAAATATTGCCAAGTATTAAATGGTCATTTCCACAGCTAACAACAAATATTAAAAAGGATATAAATTTCACTCATTTAAACTATATCTTTAATAAAGGTCACCTTTTTTCCTCCACTGCTAACATAGGAAAGTGAAAATAACATAAACATAATCAAGTATGCTTCAGCCACCGAAAATGGCCGAATAAGCATTGAAAATACTTTTACATTGAAAAGGATATTAAAATTACATTATTTTAACGAATTTTTTAAATTCCAGTTCACTAGTACCTTTTGTTAAAATAATGTGATATTTTAATATCGTTTTCAATGCAAAAGTCTTTTTTCAATGTTTATTCGACCCTTTTCGGTGGTTGAGTTAAAGCCTACTCGATAACATTTTTGTTATTTTTATTTTCCTATGTTATCTGTTTTAATTACGGGAAAATGGCAAGAGACACAAATAAAACGCAAGCGGGTAATTCTGTTTAAACTAAATGTATATCTTTAAAAAATATTCAAACAGTGTTTTTACTAGTAAGCGTACCACAATTTCCTTCGGAAAACCTTATATTACAATCCGTACGCACGCCACTGAGTAACTTACGAAGTCAATCTTCCTGGTACTATGGTAATATCTATTACCGCTACAGCTAAAATTTTATTTCATTATTTTCTAATGTTCGAAAATTATTAGAGCAAAGCTAAATTTTTTGAAAATTTTTGCACCCTGTTGCTTGGAAATGAAAATCCGTAGAGCATATGAAAAATATTTATTTTTCTTACTAAAAAAGCCAACGGTTAATTTATTCCCAACATTTATTTTATACCCTGTATAAACGTAACACTTTTTTAGCAGTAGTGAATAAATAAAAATTAATGAAATTGAATAAAAAGCTCTTCGAATACTGGAGAGTTGGTTTTCATGAAAGTAAGCTGAGCATATGCCCACATTAACTTTTTTAGGAAGTATGCCTGATTTATTTCTAAAGTACACAAGCGGGGAAGTGCCTATTCAAAACTTTGAAATGGGACATCCTGTTTCTGCATGTGTTTAAGCAGAGGGTTATGTATTAATATATCATAACCCCTTTTAACATTAAAGAGCATGTTGCTAGGCCCTTTCAGTGGCACAAAAAATTTAACGCTCGGCATCACTTACAGGTTTCGCTGTGTAAAAATGGAGCACGTCCTTTAATGTGATTGACAGAAAGGATGTAATACAGATACAGCCACTCAACTTATTTACTCTGTTACTTTCTTCACTAAGGAAAATTGTCGTTTTTGGTCAGCTTCACAATAGAATCTCATGTAGCTACCATTTACCTTTTAATCCAACATTGCCTCTGCAAACACAAAGACAAATCTGCAGTACAAAGAAAGCCGCAAAGAGATTTCATACCGAACTGCATACGCAGAGGTCAAAACCGGTAGAAGGTAGCGATAAAGATGGGCGTAACAGCAACGGAATATCAAAACTTGTACATTATAGCAAACGCAAACTAGTCTGAAACTATGAAACCGATATTTTCGGTCTATATGGAATTTAAACGTGAGTTTTCAACAACTAATTTTTCACATTTTTCAACCAAAAATAAGATAAATGAACATTATTTATGTATATTTATTTTCTGTTGCTTTCTGTTCATCGTTTTTCGTTTTACTTAAAAAATAGATCGTATTCTAGTTAATTATGGCTCAGATATTAGATGACGATACAGTTTAGTGTATATTATTAATAAATTAAATACAATAGCAAATAAATCATTACTTAAACCCTTTTTCAGACTGTTACTTACCGCTGGCGGTCTCCATTTATTCACAACTCCTAAATCAACTATGTATCGGCCTGATGCGACGTTGCCAAATTTAATTATTTTCCTAGTATTGGACATCATAAATAAGTGGTTGTATTGACTATTTTAGAAAGACTCGGGCACAAGTTTGCGTATCGATACGCAAAACAATCCGAAATAAACTAACGGATGCGCGTTGCATTACATTGTTCTTTCCACGTATGGAGGGAGGCCTCCATATGTATGGTTTAATATGGTATATGGTTATATTCACAATCGGAATCCTTTCCGAACTGAAAATATCTGTGTCACTAATTACTTTTCTTTAGATTTTAAAATAAGGTACCCATAGCTATTACTAAAGTACTATACTGCACCCAATTTGAATTTTATGTTACCGCAATGTTATTATCGATGATTCTTGAATATATATGTTGTTATTATGTTTTGTTTGGTTTGACGAGATAAGACGTCACATTTTGTATCATATACCTAGTACTTATGGTATTCTTATAATAACTTGGTCTGCATTCTCAATATCTATCTTTAGAAATATTGAGCAAAATATGTACCAAGAAAATGAATTTTTTGATGGCATGGGCTCTCAACATATTTCAAAAGCTTTTAAAATATTTGGTCAAGATAGCAACCAACTGAATCGAGTTCATATCATCGTAAATATTTTTTTCTCTATAGACTGTCACTCATACTCGTACAATGTTAGGTACATTCCATGATTCAATACCAAAAACTATTTTGTACCTGATTTCAGTAATAAATCACAGATTTGTTTTAATACACCCGAATTTAAAAAATGTACAGGGTCCACCACCTAAAACTTCCCAAGTCTGTATCTTCGTTATTCATCTTTTCAAGGCCTTCTAAGCCAATTAATATAAAAAACAAATTATTTTTACAAAATGGCCACCTTTGAAAATTAATTTTCCCGAGCGGATTTTTTCTTTAACAAGCTCTATGCAAAATTATTATGTTATCGAATAGGCCATCGAACGAGCTTTAATTTAACATACGAGAGGATAGCTTTTACTCTTCTAGATAAAGCCAAGAGATGCTCAAGTTTTAAAGAATTGAATAAGAGCATGATGTGCTGCTATTCGTGAAAATGCTCTGGAAATGTAATAAATACAGAATTATTAATAAAACGTTATAAATATTGCATTTGGGTCGTAATGGAGAAAAGATAATTTATGATTTTTTTTTTTAAATTGTGTTGTGTTTCATACTGTTTATAACTATTTTTAAAATAGAACTGATAGTTTCCATATAACAATGTATTTTTCAACTTTAATTGAAGACTCCCGATTATGTTTTGTTTTCATATCAATGCACTTTGAAAAGCAAACATAATTTGATTTTTAGCAAAACTACAATAACAAAAGCCGTATATCAAATTAAAGCTCTTTCAGTGGCTCATTTGATAGTATAATAATGTTGTACACAGCATGTTCAAGAAAAAATCTGGCCGGGAAAATATATTTAAGAAGGCGGCCAATTCGTAAAATTAATTTATTTTTTAATTTAAATGATTGGCTTAGAAGGCCTTGATCAGACCTACAAAATAATACCTTGATCGCTAAGGTATTTTTAAAAATAACGGAGATATAGGTCTGGGAGTTTTAAGTGGCAGACCCTGTATATTCAAAAATTTTTCTATTATTTTATGTTTTATTATTTATTATCCAAACAAATTCATTATATAAAATTTTAAAATGTCTAAGAGAGCTTGAAACAATTATTGTGCCATTGAGCAAATTTTCCGTGCAACCGACAAATGTCCGTACCAGCTTAACCTGGACAATTTCACTACAAATAGAATCAGCCTTTGAAAGAGCGCCGAGGGCAATCTGTTCCTAGGTTCTGTTCCACGGGGTGGTATTCTATGTCGGCCCCCCTACACCCAGGCAGACATGTTTATATTTGTGTAAGAAGCTTTTAAAAGAACTGTTAAGTTTACTTTCGGGGAAGGTGTTAAAGACTAGGCGATAAAAGACGCGTAAGTGAAGGTTTAAAACTATATATTTTAAACAGATATTTGATTTCTAAATTTAGAGTCATAACATTGGAATTAAATGATACTGAGTGCAGTGAATTATTACGAGTCGTAGCTGTTTATTAATTTATTTGCAACAATAATAAACGTTATTGGGGGACTTAAGAAAACAATAAATTAAATACTGACAAATTGTTACTTTCCTTTGTACACTAAAGCACTTGGATATTTATCTGATTTATGTATACTATTTTTTTTTAGATAATTAATAGGTAAATGTTAAATTAGAAGTAATAATACCATTACAAATACTTTAATTACGCAATAGATAACATACTTCTATTTCGGGAGAGGACATTCTGATCTAGTGTACACTATTTACATAAATATTTGACATTCTGGCAGCCTTCTTCGTTCTTTGATGATAAAGTAACTAAAATTCTTCAAAGGGGAGTTGCTATCCTATATTTGCGTACAACATAAGTCAATTCTGCTGCTCCTGAAAGTTTGAATGTATAAGAGAAAGGATAAACGTTATGATATACAGGGTGAATCTTAAATAAGTACAAATATTTTAACCAACAGTATAATTTGGTGTGTAGAACACATAATTAATAGTTTTTTTACAAACAAATCAGTAATAAAAAAGTGAAATTTTAAATAAATTTCGTAATTTTTCAGTAGAAAACTTGTTGAGGACCGCTGGCTTAGCAGACCCTTTCATACTTTTATAAGTCATAGTGCTGCAGACTGAACGTGTGGTTCACAGTGTTGCCAGTGTTACACAAATGTCTTTGCTTCAAGGGAGTTTTAAAATCTTGTCCTTATGGACGCAAAATTTGCGAATATTCGCTCGAATTATTTGATGGTGGGAAAAAATCTCAACTTTTAGCGAATTTCGTCAACTGTAACATTTTATATTATTTTTATTATCAAACTGTCATTGACTGTCATGACAGATTATCGGAAGCCCAAGTCAAACTTGCTAACCCCACATAATGCATGAAAATAGCAATAATAAAACTTGCTAAAAGTTGACACTTTTCCATTTTAAATAAAAAAACACGTGCATTTTCGCGAATTTCGTGTTCATGAAGACAAGGCTTAACTAGAATTTTTAGACATGTCAAAGAATGACTGTTTATAAAAAATGTGTATGGCCACCTCCCCTCATTGCCATACCTATACCTCACCAATAAAGTACGTCTATGTACAAACATAAAACTGAAAACATAAAACAGATTATCTACTCACATATCCAGAATGTGATCTATAATCATTTTTTTCTACACTCCAACTGATTTCTCACAAGACTAATATCATTATCACTGAACTCATTACTGCACTCCACTGTTACTGCACTCCACTGTCACTGCACTGCACTGTCACTGCATTCCACTGTCACTGCACTCCACTGTCACTACACTCCACTGTCACTACACTCCACTGTCACTATCACTGCACTTTACTAAGAATGCACATCACTGTCACTGCACTGTCAGTATCACATTTTCAATTTCCATATTGATTTTAGTGCCAAACATATGATCTACGATTTGATCATTGATTTGAGTGACGTTTCCAGATTTTTTGCATTTCTGGCACTAATACCAAGTATGTTCTAGGTTCTAACATTACGTAAAATATTAATGGTTGTACAAGTTTTAGTATTAGTTGGTTAGTCACAAATGCTGCTATCCAGTTACTACAGGCATCAACTATAATTAGCATAAACTTACTATGAAATAGTCCAAGTTAATCGATATGTAAAGGTTCCCAAGCAATCTTAGGAAATTTTCATAGTATTAATTGAGCTTTTGGTGGGCTATTTTTGTGAGAAAGACAATCTTTACAAGTATTAACAATATTAGAAATTATTTTTGTACAAAACAAAGCTAAAAAAACTTTTTCGGCCATCCATCATTTACAAATTTCATTACTTGCCTTAATAAAACATCTATTTTTTTGTTAATTTTTAATTTGTTTTACATCAATATCTCATTAAAATAGTCTTTAATGGGTAATAAGTCACATATTTAATATCATCATTTTAATGGGTTAAAAATAGCCCTCAAAGGTTTATGATTCCAAAAATAACAGCTAAACTATCTCCTATTTGTGAATATTGCTGTTGTGTGTTATTATATCTCCGAGACACATAGGCAATCGGCCTTTCTGAGTTATCCCTTAACATGTGAAATTACAGCCCCGAGGTAAATTAGGGTTATGATGTACTAATACTTGAAATGAACACAAAACAATATAAATGAAAGCTGTCTGATTTTTCTTACAAATTCCAATAAATATATTTTTTTAACAAATTTTATAGGTTGCAAAATAATTAAACTATTTGGTATAAATTTATGATAATACCTCGGATAATACTTAACCAAAAGCTTTAAGTTGTGTTTGATTAATCGGTATTGGAGTATTACTAATCGCTAATCTAATCCAAATCTATTAAATTTATGATCTAAATAATCTACCAATTCTTTAAAAAATTCAGTTTTACTTAATAAAGTAGTTAATCAAACAATCTGCATACATTTTTTTCTACATTAAAACCATGTTCATCTCTACTGGTTTCCGTAATAAGTATATCTAAAAATACTAATACTCTTCTTAGACAAATTTAGAAAGAATACACGATAAACCATAAGAAAGTCTGGTGTACTTAAACAGACCTTTGTGTAACACACCTTGTAACTGACTAAATAGATCTTCTATTTTAGTTAGCAAATAAGAATCAATTTTTAATATAATATTTACTGTTACCTTACAGTCACCCCAAATTCTTATAGTTTCATCACATTTAATAATTGGTACTACAGACGTACTCCATTCGTTATAGTCTAGGATTTGAATAATATTAACTCCCTCTAATCTCTCTAATTCCATATCTGCTTGAACCTTAATTCCGTAAGGAACGGCTATGCTTTAAAAAATTTGGGTACAATTGTATCCTTAGCTGCCAGATGTAAAGTATCTCTACAAAACACCTAATTTAGTCGAAAATTCATTTTTATATTGACTGACTACATTTTAAATAATACATCACTTTACTTAATCTTACCTAATAAGGGTAGTCCACCATCACTTTTCAGCACAATAACATTGATCATCCTGGTAAGTCACTAGATTATTGGAATTTTAATGTATCCTAGTGGATAACTAGTTGAGCTAGTAAATCGAACGTCTTCTCAGTGCTCTGTAAAATATATTTATATAAACATCCAATATTCTTATATTTACATGTAGTGGAATTATGAAATCACTTACCATAAATATTAGATGTCTTTGCACTTGTGTTTCTTTTATCGGTATCAACATAACCTCATCGGCATCTCACTGACTGTCAATCCTAAGGCACAGTTTTGCTTGCTCGACGTTTCCGCCTACTGCCCGTGATACCTACCTGTCGTAGGCACATTACTGAAAACTTACCTTGATGGTTTTTCTGACCAGCTTTTTTATATGCGATATACACCTTTTTTAAACATCTTCATGAAATCTTTCTCGAGCTGCGCCTTTTGAAAAGCCCATAATAAATCGACCTCTTAATAATTCGTCCAGCATATTTCCCTTTCCCATTTGTACCGGCAACCCACAACACATTTCATTAGAAGAAAATATTTTACTTTGCTGGATCTGCCGTCTAAATGTATGCATTTTATACATTTTTTCTTGATATTAAACGCATACGTCAAGCTGCTTATTTTGTTATTTAATATTGTGATTGTGTGTACCTTTATTTTTAAAAATTTTTTCACTGATTAAAGTGCGAAGTCACTTATGGTTCTGTATTCGAAATAGTTAATATTGACTCATTTCGGGTTATGTGGCGAAAATTAAATTTAATGTGTGAAAATCATAGTTTTTCGTTATTCTTCATAAAATAACTTAAGGAAATTGTGTTTTGTGTCCCTTTCTAACAGTGTACAATGACATTTAACTTGTGAAATGTGGATTACTGATTAAATAGTTAATTTTTTAACAAACAGGTAAGCTTGTGTGCATGTTTATGTATAATTTTTGAACATTGGACATAGTAATATCACGTAATATCTTCCTAAATATTTTACGGTAGTATTGAACTTGCGGAAATTCATTTTTAATCGTTTTAAGTATTTTAAGGTTAGTTCAGATGTTAAAATTTATGTTAATATTGCTGCGTATCATACTACATACCCAATTTTACTGTACTTATGCTTAAAACAAGTATTTTTAAAATAGAACTATTACGTTAAAGGAAACGTAATATTTATATTGGAGGAGATATGGCAACCTCGCAACAAATCATATGTTTCATTAGGTTGTTGGATGATAAATCAGCCAGCGGTCCTCAAAATGTGGGTATTTTTTTAAAAAATTAATATCTCCGTAAATATTAGAAATTTTTAAAAATGGCTTTCACTAGACTGATCTATATGACGAACTACACCAGCAGTTAAAATATTTGTACTTATTTAAGATTCACCCTGTATATAGCTAGTACTTCACCCCAAAGTTCGCCTTGAACTTTTTTAGTATGCAGATATGTTTTTGTTTTAAATCAGAATAAAAATCAAAATAGTCCAATATGTACAAATTTTACTCATTTACAGTTCACTTTACACTGTTTTAGAAACAGTTTACATAAAAAAATAAGGTTTTCTGTCGTTTGTGAAATACAGATATATATTTTTTTATTCAATTTTGACCATATCTTGAAAATAGTATATTTGTTTGTTCTCGTAGTTTTTTGTTCTTTATTAAGCTAACCTGATATAAAAAATCTCATGTATTTTGTTTCAGTCTTGAAAAATTTTATAAAAAACTGTAGTGAATTACGATCAAAACTGCTCCCATCAAAAAAGTTTATATGATAAAAATTTGATATGGAAAAAATAACACGATTATTGAAAAACATAAAACTTTTAACGACTATGAAACGTAAAACCATTTTAATAGATGCGAATGATTACAAGTTTAAATTTTTATCCTGACTTGAATGCAATCTTTCTAAAGTTGAAAATGAACAAACTAATGTATTTATATTCAAAAAGTTAGTTGTAAAAAATGTCGACGGCATACCTAAACTGTTTCTAGAAACAGAAAGTAGTCAATAAATAATCTTTTTCTACGTTCATGGAAAAAACAAAACTTTATTGAACTATATTTAGTGGAAAATGTGGTTCTTTATTGCACTAGTGCAATAAAATGTTAATTGCATTCATCTGTCATTCTACTACAGCGTTTTGTCATCATGACAAACATAAACGTTCAAATCGACGTCATATTTTCCTAGACTTGGTGTCATCTAAATAAAACATTTTTTTGTTTTTGCAAGAACGTAGAAAAAATATTGTATGCAATTCGTACAAAAAGTTTTCTTGCACTCGATGTGTTGTCCTACTCGGCCTGACGGCTTCGTTAGACAATTTCACGTGGCGTGCAATAAACACTTACTTTTTGTACTTGTTGCATAAATAACTATTAATGCCTTGAATTCTGTTTTGGTGTTCTATTAACCCCTGAATTTATGATACCACTTTTAAAAATCAACAATATATACAATTATTTTCAAATGAAACAAACATTATGCTTTTGCGTCACAAGAAAACTGTCAATAGATGTTTTTGCCTTACAAGACAATGGTATGGTTATATTCATGACACCGACGCAATGAATCGTCCGCAAGTCGGCCATCGGTATTGAGTTAGTAAGCAGGAATAAGAGCGTCAATAGAAGATAAACTTTAAGAAAACTTTTAAACTATAATTGATTACTTAACGGTCACAGTCTTATCATTTCCAAGAAAAATATGCGTTGCGTTTACTACAAATTTTTATTACGACTTTAAATATGATAATGGTGAACTTGCATGATTTTTCCAAATACGTGCAGGAAAAGAATGTATTATTTTAACCGAAATGGCGTTTGTCTTAGACAATATTTTGGAAAAATGAGCTTAATAACCGTATTTAAAAATTCTGGCCACGTCTCACAAAACGGTCGCCGCCACAATGTAGACCTATGACGTCAGATGCCGTTTCCACATGTATACCTATAACAGCAGTGTGCTTTAGTTCATATCTGTATACGATTTTCATGCTTTTGGACAACGCAGTATATACGTTTAGAAGAGCTAATTTGTCATTTGTGATATTATTGTAGTTGACTTCCAAAATTGTAGAGAGTGACTAATCGCTAGCTTGTAGACAAGAGCGACGGGCGAAGCGTGCGAGGAGCAACATTTCATAGGCGTACTAAATTTGAATGAGATCAGATATAAAAAATATACAAAAATTACAAAAATAATTGCATTACATAACATCCATTATTTTTAGAGTAGAAACAGTGATATAACAGTTTTGACCAATTTCGAGGCGTTAGATAATAGAAATAATAAGAATATTTCAACATTTAAAGTTTTTATCTTGTATCATCAATTACCCAAGGTCGAAAATAATAGAGAATCACTAATTCACAACACAGAGATGAGTACGGAAGATACGTGTAGTATGATTACCTAAGCGTGCTACTTGAAAAGAGTTAAAGCACACAAAATTATCAAAAATAAGTTGACGTCGCACAGTGGCTCAAAACGCCACTGTGCCACTCAAATTACTGTACACCCCTTAGGGTTGGGCCGTTTGAGGTGATTTTTTTTTAAATATTCGTCATAAAATTCCCTATCGATCCCTCTTTCTCAATTTTCGCTTTGGGTCTTCATTTTCGCGGAATTTGACTCCAAAAATGGGTTTGCATGGAAAAAACTAGATTTTTCGCACAAAAATGACCCTACGGAACACGAGATTGAGATTTTGCCGGACTTTTTTATGGGGGACTGCTCGTCTTGGAAAGCCCTACAAGACTGTCCACTTAGATTTTGGGAAGAAATTTTCCGTTGCCCTTAAAATGGCTACAATCATCCAAACATTTTCACATATCAGAAATCGTTCTACTGAAAACTGGGAAAGTATTGGCAATAAACTCATCTCACAAAAATTATTTGTACACATTCGAGGAATCGGCAACAATTTTTCCAGAATTTTTGGACATTCACCAAAAAAATGGCCACATACAAATTTTCCGAATTTTCCCGTAAGTGACTGATTTTTCCTGAAACTGTTCGAATGGAATTGTAGGATAGTGAAAGTCTTCAGCATCTACTGGATGCTTTAAACTTTCGAGACCATAAGATTTTATGTGGATCTTTCTCTTGGTCATTTTAATCCAAAATCCACAAATGTTAAAAAATACTGGAAATGCATCTGACATTCCCGAAACGTTTAAATATTTTGGCTGTCCAAACAAATTCTCAAAAAGTTCAGTCTTTTGAAGGGTTATTGTTATATATTTTATAAATATCTTGTATATAAATTAATGTAGAATAGTGTATGTTTTTCTAGGACAGATATTGTTTCTGTATATTTTATTTCTTTTATTTTTTTTTGTACAGCGCTCGATATAAAAAAGCAAATTTCAACGTTGTTTTATGTTATCTCTGTGTGTTGGGAAGAAAATAATCAAATCAATCATTTCTCATTAACAATGAACTATTGTATCCAAAATGGTCACTTTTGTCGAAAAATTGAATTCCCAAAAACATGTTCAAAATCATTTTTTATGGAACCTTTCTGACCTTTTTCAGAATTACGGGAAAATGTATACAAATAATTTTTGTGAGATGAGATTTTTTTCCAATACTTTCCCAGTTTTCAGTAGAACGGTTTCTGATATGTGAAAATTTTTGGATGATTGTAGCCATTTTAAGAGCAACGGAAAATTTCTTCCCGAATCTAAGTGGACAGTCTTGTAGGGCTTTCCAAGACGAGCATTCCCCCATAAAAAAGTCCGGCAAAATCTCAATCTCGTGTTCCTTTGGGTCATTTTTGTGCGAAAAATCTAGTTGTTTCCATCCAAACCCATTTTTGGAGTCAAATTCCGCGAAAATAAAGACTCAAAGCTAAAATTGAGAAATAGGGATCGATGGGGAATTTTATAACGAACATTTTAAAAAAAATCACCTCAAACGGCCCAACCCTAAGGGGTGTACAGTAATTTGAGTGGCACAGTGGCGTTTTGCGCCACTGTGCGTCGGCTGAACCTAGCACATTAACAATTTACGTTAAATGTGCCACCTGTGTCATCCTCTCTACAAATTAGAATGCCGTCCTTTTGGACGGCGGTTACCCACTTACACCTACCTGATGCGTACTCCGCGGATATCACACTTAAGCCTTGTCCACATGGACACAAAATTCACGGATTTTTGAACGAATTTTGCAACTTCTGTTAATTATTTATGGCGGAAAAATCTCAACTTTCGACAATTGCAATTTGCGAAACTGTCAAATACTACAAATATTATTGCCCCTTTCATTATTATGTGGTGTTAATAAATTTGTTTTGAGCTACTGATAATCTACCATGGCAGTTTCATGATGAAAATGATAGATAATGTTATAGGTAGTTGACAAAACTGTTACAAGTAGAGATGTTTCCACCATTAAATAAATCGCTCAAATATTTGCCAATTCCGCATTCAAAAGGACAAAATGTTTTAGAATACACCATTTACTATTGGTTACTATACACTGTCACTATAACGGTCACACATTAACACTTATTATATCATATCGTACCGCTTTCCGTATGACCTTCATACACCCATGTTTCGTCAAAATTTAATATATTCTTCGATCCAGATTCTTATTATTAATATTTATTTTAAATAGTTTCTTCGCCATATCACTATTTCGTCCTTTCTATGAGTATACTCTTTTCGATTTCATTTATACGGACTAAGTATATCTTGTAAGATATAGCAATAGAATTTTTTTTGTCGAAAACTCATTTGAAAAATACAATCTTCCTTCCACTTTTTTATTTGCACACATATGCTATTGACGTACAATTTTGTTAATAAAATATATATTTCAATATCACTTACACTCATATTTTGACCTCGCGCACTAAACTCCTCATACATGTCAGCATCCGATATTCCTCATTTCGTTCAAATCACTAATAAAATTAATTACATTCATAATTAAATTAACGAAAAGATATACCCGAAATTTTGCCCGCCCGAACCATATAGCCGCCCATGATAGAGCTGGAAATTAAACAATTGGATCCGACAATTTGTGGCAGCCAATCAAAAACCAGCAGCGCATGTATACTAACGTGTACTAACTGCAGCGCATGCGTAGCAGAAGCTGTGTAATCGGGTATGCTCTCAGAGCACACGATTTTGTAGGAAAAATATAAGGGCTGCATGTATATTTCTTTGTGTTGACTGCTATAAATTGTGAGCAGGTTTATATCATTAGTCACTCTCTACAATTTTGGAAGTCGGGTATAGGTGGTATTGTGATTCATAAAATGGGCACAGAAAGGGCATCTCACGGGGAAAATGGGAGAAGTATTGCATATACGAATGCTGTATTCGCCTAATAGTAGCTTAATAAAAAATATTTCACCTTGACAAATATTAAAAAGAAAAATGTAGTGTAAGGCGATTAAGCACGAGGAAAGAAAGCATTGCAACATTGTTTGTTTACGAAGACCATTTTAATGTTAAGTTTAATTGAAAATTTAGGCAGGTTTAAATTCATCGAAAAAATTAAAATGTTAAGTTGTAAAGAATCAATTAAACCTTTCGATTAAGTTACTATAAAGTATACAGAGCATTTAGAAAATCAATGGTATGGTAATGGCAACGGAAATCATTTTTTCTCATTTATTGTATTCAGAGCTTCATTCCGATTCCAAATAACATGTTCTGTATTTACTCCTACCATTTACGTGATGTAGAATGTGAGGCATTTATAACATTTTGCTATATGACTTTACTATATTAAATTACCTTTTTTTTCCTGAAAACATAATAAACAAAAGTAGTAAATATGGATTTTTTAAAAATTTTAAAAGACATATGAAATCAGTAATAAATAGCAATCAAAAATACTAAATTAATTTAAAAAAATTAATAAATATTAAATATCATTATTCATTACTTTTACTTATTATCATTCAAATTAAAACAACTACCTAGTTTAATGTGAAATCAGATGGCATAATTTTATAAATACCTCAAGTAAAACCATCTTTCTGGTATCAACAGCATTGTCGCCGTAATTGTCATGAGCGGATCTATATTGTAAACAAAGGAATAAGTTACGTTTAACAACACCGTAAGTTCACCACATCACCACTAATAATTATCGCATTACCTACACAGCAGTGGCAGCTGGTGAAATTTCAAGTATATCATATCTTAATAACCAGGCATGGGATCCAAACCAAACTTTAGGGTATACAATGTAATGTGCCTATATAGAGAACTTCAGTAGAAGGAGAATAATTTTGCAGTTTGCGAAAAAAAGTTAAAAAAAAAACGTGGACCTCACTTAAGATTTCCAAATTGGCTTGTTTAAATTTCGAGAAACATTTTTTTTCATGAACTAACATAATTGTACCGATAGGTATTTCAAATTTTATCAAAATTTTTAAATTAATATTATACTTATGATACATTATAAAAATTTCAAAATGCTATAAATTCTACAAATATAATTATTTTTTAATAAAGCTTGAAACCTATCCGTAAAATTACATATAGTTTATGGAAAAAAAATATTTCTTCAAATTTAACGAAGCGATTTGGAAAATTTGAGGTGAGGCCCACGTTTTTCTTTTCAACTTTTTTTTGCATACTGTAAAATCAATCTTCTACTACCAAGGTTCTCTATATGCATATACCCTAAGTTTGGTTTGGGTCTCATGTACGGCTATTGAGATTTGACATGAAATCTCACCAGCCGCCACTGCTACACAGTATTTACACCATGTATATATGACGCACAAATGCTACAAAACGCAAAAATACAAGAAACAAGCGCCTGTTTACATCATCAGCACCGTAACCTGCACCTGTATCCACGGAAACAAACCGCGCTGAACGGCGTACAACGTCACACCAATGACATCGCGTTTACGACCACGTGGTTTTGTTTACATTCTATGGTAATTGTTAATATTTTAATTATTATGTGATTATTGCTGCCAGACACATATCTTGACCTCTCAATATGTTTGAAAGATTACCCTGTAATACATTTCAATATAATAAAAAAATATTCCAAAACAAATCCAATAAAGTCCACTATTAAACACAAACATGTTGCTATGACAGATATGCTATACATATTTTCAAATCGTGCGGTGTAGTAGTAGATTCTCTACTTTATTAAAGGAACCCGGTGTACTTATTTGTAATCGGTAGATTGAATGATTCCAAATTGAAAATATCACAAAATTATTTTAATAAATTTGATATTCTCGGTAGACGTTATGACTTTCTGACATCATATGACCCATCTCTAAACAAACACACTGCACAAATAAAAATTTTTAAGGCATGTGCTAGTGATTTGCTGTCAGATTTTGTATATTTACTCGCGCCTGTATATACACCGACTATTTACAGGAAACTATTAATTGCATTTACTTTTAAGTCTGGATTATCCTTCACATTCTCCGGGTGTCTTTTTCTAACAATCTGCTCTCCGAGGCGGTCTTTGTGCCAACCTACCGACACGGCCATAGTACTCATTAAACTCTAAAGGAACTATTTTTAAAGGTTGTTAAAACTAAATAAAGATCCCTGGGATAATTAAAAATCCTAGACCCGCAAAGTCTGCTTGGGCCTTCAGAGAGAACATCAGTTTAGATTTTTAAGACGTTATTTGGTAGTACCTATAAATTCGTTTAAACGTGGTGCTTAATATTAAGGTATTTTTAAAAACTGTAAATCATCTACTGTTGATAAGTAGCACATAATATTTTCAACATATAAATTTTGTCCGTTTTTTTTAATTTGTTTATGGAGGTGATATGTATACAGGGTGAGTCAGAAAGGATGGGTCAACCAATGGCGTAGCCAGAAATTTGACAAGGGGGGTTCAGTGAACAAAGTATTTCAAACTAGATTTTTTCAATAAAAAAAATAAATAATTTTTAATAAATTGAAACAGTAAAAAGTAAATAAAAAAACAATCTCATCATAAACATGTAAATAATAAACAGGTACGAACAATATTTGTTACAAAAATGACAAAAATAAGATTAGAACTTAGTAGCTGGTCCTAATGTAAGGTTTCCGTAGGAGATCCAGTTTACTGACCGCGTTGCTAAATCTTGGAGAATAGAGTGATTGCAGGTTTGTAGTGAGACATTACCTATATGATCCAACCCAACCCATGGGGGGGGGGGTTCTGACCTCAATAATTGAGAGAGTTTTGACATGACGCTGGGTTTTTTGGTGTGAGAATTATGAATTTGAAGCTTATTTTGATGGTTTTCCTAGAAGGCGCTAGTCTCATTATTTATCTCGTATTATTTTGATAAATCAAAACATATATTTATCCGTTGAGAACGTTCAATTCTACATAAAAAATATACTCTTGTTTAGGTCGCCTAACTTTATCGGTTTCTGAGTCATTTGCATTTAAAAGTTTCAATGTGGTGATTTTCTTTCAGACGCTGATATTGCTATTTCCTTTCTTAGTAGACTTGTGTCTAATTTTCATGTCAATAAATATTAGTATATTTTGCGTGCGTGTGATTCATTATTCGTGCAATTCTTGAGAGATTTAAGAATAAAATTTAAACCTTGAACACCCTGTATTTCTTAACTCTTTAAGCCCTGATTTAATTGAATTAAAAATTATATGTTTATTTTTACATAGAATGTTTCATATAGGAATAAATAAGAATAAAACATGCATTTTTTATGGAAATGTTTATTAATTTTATACAAAAAATGGTGGTTCCTCCAAAGTATCACTAGGCCAAAAAGACTAGTTTTTCAAGTGCAATTGTGAAAAACAGTTTCTAGACTCTTGGAGACATAATGCCACTTTACAAGTAACTCAGCTCCAAATTGTTCTCTGGCTAATTTTTTTGTACTACAAAAGTAACATCGTCATATTATGAATGCATTTACGATTTTAAATCTAAAAAATAAAAAAAAAAATCGATGTCTACTTTTTCTGTCAAGCTCATATGGACTTAAAGTTTCTCCTTCAACTTTTCTGCTATTTCTGATACCAACAAATTCTTCCACATTTTCTTTGTCTGAATCTGTACAAACTCCTAGGTCAGATTCGATATCTGAAGGTATTTCCTCAATAAAGAGCATCAAAGGCACCAACTGGCAAATTCTCAAATTCAGCAAAAATCCATTAATTTTGCTGAAGGATTTTTTAAACTTTTATTGTGTTATCTGTAAATAATACAATGTGTTTACTATATAAATTTATGAACAGAAACAATCATTGAATATTATTTTTTGTCCGCAGCTACCTAGTGGTCCCTGGAAGAAAAACTAAGTAAAAAGCATTTTTTTGATTAACATTTTTACAAGAGACAATTTGTAAACTTCACAAGTGAATATATACCATATATCTTTAATATTTACTACTCACCTGCCATTATTTATCAATTTATCCAAATACACATAACAAATCTCACTTTAGTCGGCCACTTCCATCAAAATATTTAAACAAAATGATGCTAAGTTTGCTTTACAGCGAATGTGTGATATACATCAGATAGATGGCACTACTATATTCCTATTACATGTATTTCTGGTTGTTTAGTATTCTCACCAGGTTTAGGTACTCCACTCTAGTAGGTGGTCCTTGAAAGGTACCACTAGGGCGCAAAGGGTTAAACCAGCTACATTCGTATAAAGCATGAGCGCAAACATAATATTTTGGTGTCTATTATCTCCAGCTTAGTGTTGAGCCATTCTTTCTGACTCATCCTGTATATCTGACTACAAGCAACAAATAACTCTTATGAAAAAACATGTCTAAAATGAATAGTTTGTCTACAAGTACATTTAGATAATAAAAATTCAACTGATATATGTTACGAAATTACATACTATTAGTACAATTAAGGTTAAGTAGAAGCTCATGTAAGGCAATTTGGTCGTAATTTATTTTTTGTATCAGTAAGTACTAATAAAGTAAACAATTGAAGTTTCCGAGAAACTCGTTAAAACTGTAACGTTCGACAACGTTCCAGGCTGCTGCTGATATCCTAAAAGTATAATATTAGTCGTAGTAGTATTCTAGCTAGTACGTTTATTTTTCTCCAGTTTTTCTTTGATACTTGTGAGTGTACATAAACAACAATTTATAATAATCATGACCAGCTGCATGACATTTATGGCGAATATGTGCAAAAGTCTGGCTACGAGACGTTTGTACGGTAAACGCTTCTTACAAGCAATGTAAATCATTTTGAACACTTGTAGCTATTACTTGTGTTGTGAAAAGAGCTCTAAAGAAACCATTCACAGTAAGTACCTATGTTTAGGTGTGTGGTTATTTGTAATTATATTTCGGGTCCAGTCCTCCATATTACATAATTGTTTACATTGTAGTACATGCTTCTTCCACTCTCGAGCACAAGTTTCAAAGAATATTTTTTTTTAAAAATCAACCCTGTCCCGTTGCCTAATCTGTCATCTATCTGTCATCATTGTGTTTCTTGTGCTCCGAGCAGTCGCACGTGTTCGAATACCGTTCAGATTATCCAATCGCCAAAACGCATTTGCTATTACTTATAGCGTCTTATAGTCAAAGGAAAAAGTACCTTCTGTAAGTATATAAATATATTCACATTTATACTTGATATATACTTCTAAATAATCTTAAAAACGCATGCAGAAGCAGTCTCTTGGAAGAGGCAGCTCCTATCATACTAATAATCTTTTCAGTCTCAAAATATGGGTAAATCCAAGAGAAATAAAAGGAGCCGCAGTAGGTCATCTAGTAGTAGTGAGTTTGAAAGTAACAAGAAGTTGGCAAAGCGTCTAAAAAAACTGGAGAAGGAATTACTTAGACGCCATTCTGGTTTATCGTCTCGATCACGCAGTCGCCACGTGAGTCGACAGCGTTCTCCTTCTCGCTCTTACAGCCGTTCCCGCACCCATCGACCGCGCGCGCGGTCGATGTCAGCTGACAGCACTCGATTGGATCGAGCGCATTCTTCTGATGTGGATTTGCCACTTGGAGTGGAAAATCCCTATCCGCAAGAAACCAGAAGCGATGCCTGTAGCATTGTTTTAGAGAAAAATATGGACGCTTGCAGCGTTGCCATAAATGACATTGAAGCTGACGATCTGGTGATTCACAATGATGTGTCTTTGCCAGAAGATGTTCTGGAAATTCTAGGGGAAGATCCAGAAAAAACATCTACTAATGCGATCGCACTACACGACCAGTTAGTCGTTAGATGGAATTCTGTGTTACAAAATGGTCTAAAAAGAGATGACCTCGTAGATATTTTAAACAAGTTCACTATACCTACCAATTTATCCAACTTGGCCCCGCCAAAATTAAATTCAGAAATTTCCGCGGCCTTACAAAAACATAATTTATCAATAGACTCTTCACAGTCTGAAGTTCAGAATCAACTAGGTAAAGGGATATGCGCTTTAGGAAAGGGCATAACCGACATTTTAAATAACATCGATAAAGTTCCTGCAGACTTTAAAAATAATGTTTTATCTAATCTGTTAGATTCTGGCAGAATCTTAACGAATCTTTTCCATCGTATTTCACATACTAGGAAAAACCTTATCATACCTCACGTAAAAAATTTGAAAGTAGTGGCAGATAAATGTATACCATCTGAATATCTGTTTGGCGCGGATTTGATGGATAAGCTAAAATCTCTAAAAACCATTGAAACTGTCAGTAAGGATCTCAAGATAACTGCTAACAGACCAAAGGTTTCGCTATATAAGGGACAAAATAGAGGAGGAGGGGGAGGAGGAGCTCAACCACGGAATTATAATCCGAACCATCCTTCCACTTCTTTCAGTCGTCCTTTAAACTCGCTCAGACCGGTTCGTCGCTCGAGGGACACGGGACCGGTCAGAAGCCAGACCTCGAGGAATTACCATTGGGAAAGCATCAAGGATTCCCAGTGGAGAAATGGAGAGAAGAGGAAACAGAGGGACTAAGTGTAAGTTTTTATGCTGGTCGCTTAAGTAAATTTTACGAACAATGGCTATCAATCACGTCTAGCACCACTGTACTGAATTGGTTGAAGGGATATTCATTACCTTTGGTTAAAGAACCCTTCCAGTTGCAACCCCTTATATCAAATAACTTTGATGCTAACGAGCAAAAAATCATTGAAACTGAAATTTTAAGCTTACTTAAAATGGGTGCCATTCAAAAATGTAACCCGACACAAAAACAATTTGTTTCCAGAATCTTCTTGGTCGATAAACCTAATGGCAAAAAACGATTTATCCTTAATTTAAAAAATTTAAATAAATACGTTTTTGCTCCACATTTTAAAATGGAGGATGCACGCACGGCAAGCAGATTGATCCAATACAAATCTTACGCTACGACTATTGACCTAAAGGACGCATATTATTTACTTCCAGTTAAAAAAGATCACCGAAAATATTTAAGGTTTTGCTATAAAACTGATTTCTATGAATTTGTTTGCTTGCCGTTCGGCTTGGCATCAGCACCTCATGCTTTTACCAAACTTCTGAAGCCCGTAGTCCAGTTCTTACGTGCCAGAGGTGTACTTTGTGTGATTTATCTTGACGATTTTTTAATTTTGGGTTTGTCAAAAGAGGAGTGTTCTAAAAACACCCTTATGGTCACTTCATTGTTAAAATTTCTTGGTTTTTTAATTAATACAGAGAAAAGTGTACTTTCTCCTAGTACAAGATATAAATACCTCGGTTTTATTTTTGATTCCACTGAAATGACAATGGAGTTGCCTCCTGATAAACGAGAAAAAATTCAAATACGGATTCTGAAAATTATCAATTGCAACAGCTGCAAAATTATAAAGTTTGCAAAACTTCTCGGTTTATTAACTTCGGCTTGTCCAGCGGTTAAGTATGGCTGGCTATATACCAAGCTTCTAGAAAGAGCTAAATATCACGCACTGCTTTCAAATAATCAAGATTATAATGCAGAAATGTATATCTCGCAGGAAATAAAAACCGATTTAAAATGGTGGCTTGCAAAAGTTCCTAATTCAAAAAATGACCTCAAAAGGGATGTTTTCAGTTTAGAAATTTTTACTGATGCCAGCTTATCCGGTTGGGGAGTTTTTTGTGAAGGAAAAACTGCATTTGGATGGTGGACAATCCTTGATACAGATAATCACATAAATTATTTGGAGCTGCAAGCAATTTTTTACGGACTGAAATGCTTTGCTAACAGATTGTCAAACTGCAACATTTTAATTCGTACAGACAACACCACGGCTCTGTCATACGTCAATAGAATGGGGAGCATTAAATTTCCAAAATTAAATGCTTTAGCTAGGGAAATTTGGCAATGGTGCGAGAACAAAAATCTTTGGATTTTCGCTTCATATATTCCTTCCAGCGATAACTGGCAGGCTGATGAAGCTTCTCGTACCTTGCAGACTCAAACAGAGTGGTCTCTTAATAGTGACTTTTTCATAAAAATAGTAGATTATTATGGTATGCCCGAAATAGATCTATTCGCTTCCCTACATAATTATAAATGTAAAAGATACATTTCCTGGCTTTTAGATCCAGAAGCTGAAAACATTGATGCATTTACAGTTCATTGGGGTGACCTAAATTTTTATGCCTTTCCCCCATTTTCACTGATTCTTCGCTCTCTGCAAAAGATAGTAATCGATCAAGCATCAGGAATTTTAGTTGTGCCATTTTGGGAATCACAACCCTGGTATCCATTGTTCTTAAAATTGATAGATAGTAATTTAATCTTTCTTGGTCCTTCTGATAATATGTTGGTTTGTCCTTTCAGCAAAAGGAAACATCCCCTCTCCAACGAACTTATCCTGGTTGCCGCGAGGCTATCAGGGAGGCGTTTCGGCGCAGTAATATCCCCGAGAACGCTATAATCACTATGGAAAATTCTTTAAGTGACAACACAATAAAACAATATAATATAACCCTTAAATGCTGGTGGGAATACTGTAACAGTGTTGGGATTTCACCATTTGAAGGGGATACAATACATATAATATCTTTTCTTCAAGATATATTTGACAAAACTCAAAATATATACGGTTCATTTAATTCGCACAGATCGGCCCTTTCCTTAATAACGTCAAAAAATTTAGGAGACGATTTGCGATTGAAACGTTTTTTAAAAGGCATTTTTAGACTTCGGCCTTCTAGACCAAAATATAATTATACGTGGGATCCGCAACTAGTTCTCACATACTTGAAAAATTCGGATGACAGCAACCTAAAAATGTTATCTCAAAAATTAGTTACTCTTATAGCTCTAGCTACAGGGCAGAGAATACAAACTATATCATTAATAACATTTCCAAATATACACTTTTTTAGTACAGGCGCAAGAATTTTTGTGCCGGACTTAGTTAAAACTTCTGGTCCTAAGTCATTACAACCTTGTTTAGATCTCCCGTATTTCGTAGACGATCCTCGGCTATGTGTAGCCTCAATTTTAAAAATATATTTAGATATGACTGGACCCTTAAGACAGCCCCAGTCAAATAAGTTGTTTCTAACCTACAGGAAGCCTTATGTTCCAGTTGGTAAGCAAACCCTCAGTCGTTGGATCAAGGAAATTCTTCAAGCAGCGGGTGTGAAGTCTGATGTTTTTAAACCTCATTCGGTTAGACACGCCTCCACGTCCGCCGCCGTAAGAAAAGGTCTTTCAATGGATGTAGTAAGAAAATCAGCAGGTTGGAGCTCGAAATCCAATACATTTGGAAAATTTTACAACAGGCCTTTAGTGAATGCCGATAGTTTTCTTAATATTGTATTAACGGATAAAGATTAGTTTAGAAAATGTTTCATTTTCATTAGGAATTTTGATTCGTTTGTTCACTTTCTTTTAATACTTACCGGTCGTAATGTTAATAGGTATATTTTAATATGTACCTTAAATATATTATGTCTTTAACCAATTTGTTTTACGGCATTCTTTCTTTGAACATCTACAATGTAAACAATTATGTAATATGGAGGACTGGACCCGAAATATAATTAACCGATCAAATGAACTTACCTGTGAAGTTCGATCGTAATTATATGAGGGTCCAGTCCGAAAATATTACATCCCTCCCCCCCATATCCCAGTCTGCCGTAAAACACATACTTTAAACAAAATGATGACAGATAGATGACAGATTAGGCAACGGGACAGGGTTGATTTTTAAAAAAAAATATTCTTTGAAACTTGTGCTCGAGAGTGGAAGAAGCATGTACTACAATGTAAACAATTATGTAATATTTTCGGACTGGACCCTCATATAATTACGATCGAACTTCACAGGTAAGTTCATTTGATCGGTTAATTATTATATACAAATACCTAATAATCCTAACATGGTATGTGAACGACGGTATCACATATTCAAAACCTGTCTGCTGTCATAATTCTGTTATCATTGGTCAGGAGAAAACAATTCTTAAGTCAAATATGTTTTGTTTGATACAATTTATTATACAACAAAATTAAGGCACTCGTGTTATGGACACCCTGCATTTAAAAGTAAATATACAGTGAGACCACGGCTGCATTACAAAGTAATAGTAATAGAAAGATGCATGAATTTAATGATAAATAAAGAGAGTGCATAATGCACTATTGTGAATAAAACTATTGAAAGGAATAACAGAAACATAGCCCTACAATTGTAAAAATGGCCTTCTTGTTATACACATTGTTCCCTGCACTGTAATCCAGAAGCAGCCAGCACTGTATCTTTACAGACAAAATCATGATTTACGACAATTTTAATTGTACCAGTTTGCTATAGGATGTAAAATCCATGATTGTTGGATATTTTTACTTATTTTTTTTACTAATCTATGTCAACTCATAATTTTGTTTGTATACAGGAAAATTCTACATTGAGGAAATATGCTTAGTATCTGCAAACGAGATAAATATACCTAATACATAAGTATTGTATGTACAAGGTATATACAACTGCATATATACCAAGATAAAAAGAAATGAAGATTTATATTCAGTATATACCACCGATTTTATATTTGAGTGTTATAAATGTTGTACAGTAAAACAAGTTGTTTATTTAAAACAATAATACAAACATAAAAAATAGCAGGACGTTGTAAATAAACACATCCTGTTCGACATGTATATATACCTACCTAGTATCAATCCTCAGACAATATATTTTATCTTATATCTTCTTCTAGTTTCTTCTATTGTAACTAAGAAATCTTTTTAAAATCAAACTTTATTGAGTCTAGGTCAAGATCTGCTGAATTGAACTAATTATAAATTCACTGGCACTTGACTCAAAGAGCACCGATTCTGTTTCGTCCATTATTTATTACTTATTATGTAAAACTGGCCATTTTTATTCTTTATAACCTCCACTATTTGACCACTGTTACCAAATTCGTAACAAAGTTCCATGTTTCTCATTTGTAAGCAAGAATCAGGCAAGAGCCTTACAAGACATGATTTTGCAAGAATAAGACTTTAGAGAAACTCTTGTCTTGTTTTGCAAGACAGGACTTTTTAAAATTTTGCAAGATTGTCTCAATCAACACTAGATACAGTGTTCATACATACCGACAGTCAGTTTATGGTCGATCTTGCAGATTTAACACATTTACCAAGGTTTAATCAGTGATGTACCTACCTAGCCAGTGGACGGTTGTATTGTTAAATATAATATACTAAAATAATGAAGAAAAAGGTTTTACTGTACTTACCTACAGAGGACGACACGTTATATTGAAGATAATATTGGATCTAGTGTTATTTGATCATCAATATGTATTTTACGCACTCTGAAAAATGTTCATCTATATGAACACCACTGCACTGACCTGTATCGACATGTCGTAATCGGTCAATGTGAAAACATGTATGCATTTTACACGGACCAACACGAACCTGCAAAGCCTGCTCATGAAGGTTCCCATGTTATTTAATGGAGCATCGCACACTAGACCAGCACCAGTATGTACCGTCGTCTGCAACGACCGTCACTGCAGATCATGTCGGTGGATTTAAATTTCTTTGCTTGGTCGCGCTAGTTCAACGTTAGTTCTGTTTCCACAGAAGTCAGGGATTGGTTTCAAACTGTTAGAAATATTCGACCAGTTAAGTTGTGAATGTGTAGCTGAACTGTCGGACACCCTCGCTTATCAACAACCTTCATTTACTTAATCAAACTGCAAGTTTTTCGTCAGATTGTGATACTGCTCTGCGAAATTTTGTGTTTTGGTGCTATAGGAAACGACGATCCAAGAGCTAGAATGATATTTTATGACATTTGGAAATACTTAAACGAATTTTGTTGGTTTCACTCCAGTTCAGAAAATGATGAAATTCGCCTTACATCTTTTTATTGGCAAGATGAACCCAAAACTTTCTCATTTTCCTGGCTTCTTCCCCTTTCTCTTCTTCATAGAACATCGTTAAAATAAAAATTTCGAGCTACACTCAACCTTTGCCATACAGGTATCTGCACAAAAAGTGTGGGAAGTCATGCAGGTTTGTAGGAACTCTCCGACATGCACAAAGATGTCGGTGACGGTCAATGATATTTCTATCGAATCGACATCTTTATTTAAAGCTATGTACGTATTTCTTACACAATCCGACACCATCAGTATGGACACCGACAACGATAGCATCGTCTTGTGTGAAACCGCTCTAGGGTATATTTACAAGTACGTCCCTTGTAACGGACATCGTTCTTGCCTCTGCCTGTAACTTTTGCATTAACTTTAGTTCTCCTCCTTAGATTATTATAATTAGTTCATTGTCAATTAAAAGTCCATTTTAAGTTTTACAGCTGACACTCCGCCTATTCATCCTTACTTATTGGGGGACATACAAGATAGTCACGAAAAGTATAAAATTTAGAATTTTGTTTTCTTTTCTAAAGCTATTCTGATAATTTAAATTTTATATCCATCAAACTAATTGTAAAAAATATAAAACCTGTATGTATTTAAAATACTGTAACAAATATCAAAAGTTTTGAACTACATAATGCTTGGACTTAATTAGCGTATGTAAAAGTAAAAATATATGTATAGTGGTATGATTTATCCCTAGAAATGTATTACATGTGATGCCGTTTATGTATACAAAATATTGTTTTCCTACATACGTTGCTCTTTCACTTCAACACAATTGCCTGAACAAAACTCTTTGCATAAATAAAACATTGGTTACATAAGGAGAAAAAGTACATAATTCAAAATAAATATTGACATGATACGCATTGAGAGACGTAAAAACGGTTCAGAGACTACATCACTGAGTAAATTGTTATTTTATGGTGCATAACATTGTTTTCTTTACATTTTGAGTAATAAATTTTCTGCTTTAAGTCGGTACCTTAATAAATTATTTGTTTTATTTTAATTGTGAAGCATCCATCATGAAATACGATTTGATTTTAAACATTGAAAATTAAATTGCAAGTATTCAGTTAATTGGAAGTTATATGAAACTGATTTTATATGCATTGGGGTCATTCATGAATTTACTTGAGTTACCCAAAATAAAATAGCCTGGCTTAAAGTTACGTTATTAGAATATTACGTACTTCAAATATCATTCATTCGTTCATTTTTCAAGAACGTTTAGCAAATACCATTTTGCTATCCCCTTATTATTTGTTATTTAAAGGTTATCTTTTATGTATTTCACAACACTTAAAACGTCTTTGTTCTGCAATAAATACAGGGTGTCCAGTAAAGAATGGTTCATATTTCAAAGCTGTATTATTTGGACCAAAATGCTCGTATAACAATGTAACCAAAGTTACCGCAATTCAAAAGGTCAAGGTTGCTGACATACATGCAGAGGGTCAAATTAAACTTGTTTTTTGCTAATATTTCGAGGTAGTTGCTTCAAAATTGGCACTGGGTTTTTTTTAGATGACAGAAATTATTTTGGCCAAAATTATCTTCTGTGTGCGGTATTTAATGTACTAATAATCGTCTCAAACTTTTGTGTTAATTGCAGTGTGCAAATAACTCGATATGATAATTCTATAAATATTATCAATAAAACAACTATACCTCACTCATGACTCTAAACTCAAATGTCAACAATTGCATTTTCAGTTAGAGTTGCATGTCAGGCAGGACGTAATATGTAATTGTTAAGGTTAGTTGTAAATAATTAGATCTGTTCGAGCAAGGAATCCAGACTGGTTTCAAAAACTTTCGACCAACTACTTTATTGCATGATGTTTACTGAAAACAAATGCATAACTTTAGATTGGTCGAATATTTATGACAGGTTGAAGGCAGTCCGGATGCCTTGCTTGAACAGACCTAATATGGCGACTGAATGTCTATAGACAGTCAAAATAAATGTGAAATAGCCTCCCTTTGTCAATCTCTGTTAATAAACGATGCCGAGACAACCTATTTTCCAACAGCGAAATGATCGATTATGATTATCGATACTTACGATACTCACAAATGAATTTTATTGTGCCACGCAGTAGTTAGAACGTACAGTATTTCCTACCCAAATCGTAGACAATCAGATTATTTTGTAGTCTGTTTGAAAGATTAAGGAAAACTGGTAGCTTTCGTCCTAAAATTAGTGCTGGCAAAAACCGGAAAAAAGTGAAACCGATTAACCGGGTTCCGTAAAAACCGATTTCAGATAAAACCGGTTACCTGAATAGTGGTGAAAACCGGATAATCAAAACCGGTTATTCGAATATTCGGTTAACCGAATAACCGGTTATTCGAATAATCGGTTAACCGAATAACCGATTAGATTGACAGATGGGGTAAACATTTTTTTATGAAGATTTGGCTACTTAGGTAATTCGATACACTGTTCAATTAAAATATTTTCAACGCTATACGACTTCCTGTTATACCAGAAGTAGGTACCAACTTTTTTATTTTAAATGAAACGTCCTGTAATTTCTGCATTTTTGAATTCTATAGTAAACTTTAGTGTTACTTTATAATTATATAACATTTCTCATTTGGCATATACTCGTATTATCAAATATATCACTTTAAAAATTCATATTTCAGAAACTGTGAAAGTGGGAATCTTTCAAAACGAAGCATAACACCTAATAAAAATAAAGATCACCTTTTTTATTGTTTCTAAAATATGAATTTTTAAAGTCAGCTATGTCATTTTACAAAAAAAAAATCGAAATACCTCCAAAACAGTTCATTTTAGATGATAAATGTCATATAAAGTGACACTAAAATTAACTATAGAATTCAAAAATGCAAAAATATACAGGGCGTTCCATTTAAAACAACAAAATTGATACCTACTACCGGATATACCACTCCTATACTTCCGGTATAACCGGAAGTGGTATAGCGTTGAAAAATTAAAATATTTTCATTGAAAAATTCGGACTGAATTACCCAAGGAATCAAATTTTCAGAAACAAATGTTTACGCTATCTGCCAATCCTTCTAGTTGTATGAATAACTCTGTACATTCTCTACTCGAGTACATCTACTATGTGGAATGATGAGGAGGAACGGGGAGTGGAGATAAACGAGAAACGAGATTTCTTTTTTCATAGAAAGAAACCACCGAATAATCGATTATCCGATTATTCGGATGTTTGGTTCGAATGAACAGATTTACACTCAGAGTATTGAATAATCGGTTATTTGAAGAATCGAATAACTGATTTTCCGGTTTTGTAAAAATCCGAATTGTCCGAAACCGATTAACCGAACTATCCAAAAAATCGATTTCAGTTGTCAGCACTAAAATCGGTTATTTGAAGAATCGAATAACCGGTTTTCGGGTTTTGTAAAAAACCGAATTATCCCGAAACCGGTTAACCGAACTATCCAAAAAACCGATTTCAGTTACCAGCAGTACCAAAAATCTTCACAGTCGTTCAATTAACCAGGTGAGCAGGAATAAGCAATTCTAAATTTGATTAAAAAGGACCCCACCTTAGTATTCGCAGTATATTCAAAATGACTGGAGTAACTCGTAGCTCCACAACTGCAATCTTATATGAACAGTGTTTACATCAATTTCGCTACACCTCCAGTGTAAATTCACCAACTCATTATTTATGTAGGGCTATTTTTTTGATATTATAGCATTTGCTAAGCATTTCGAATATGAATTTAAGGTAAATATTTGGTGTGGGATCGTAAAAGAAGAATATTTAAATTTTCTCACAAACAACCTGTTCGGTCTCTTAAAAAATATTCCCTTGAATATGCGTCAAAATATGTGATTTTTACAAAACGACGCTCCTCCCCGTTTTAGTATGGAAGTGAGAAATTTCTGAGAAAATACATTTTTTCTTAAATGAATAGGACGTGGCAGCAAACATCCATAGCCTGCTCGTAGTCCTGATTTAAATGCAAACGACTTTTGCTTATGGGGCTATATGAAAGATTTAATCTATTTGCATTTTAATACATGATAGCAACTTGTTCAAAGAATTACCGATGTGTCAAATGTAGTCCGAAATAAGAACCAGTATTTTTTGCGATGAGGAGAAATTTGATTAGTAGGCAATGTATTGAGGTACATGATAGGCATTACGACGATTGTTTAAAAACTGAATTTATAACTTTTTCGTAGCTTACCTTAATAATTGTTACGTCCTTACCTGCCATACAACTTTAACTGTAAGTTGACTTTAGAGTCATGAATGAGGTATGGCTTTTAATACTGCTCATTTCGATTCACAAAAAAAATTGGGACGATTATTAGCTCATGAAAGACAGCACATAGGACCCCCTAGGTAGATCATAATTTCGACCAAAATAATTTTTGTCATCTTAGAAAACCTCATAGGACCAATTTTGAAGTAAATATCTTGAAAACGATTTGACATATTTTATTTTTAAATTTGATAATCTTGAACTTTTGCACTCAAGTAATTAGATTAAATCGTTATATTTTGACCCAAAGAATACAGCCCTGAAAGTTGGACGATTCTTTATTTGCTGTACACCCTGTATATCAATCAAATAAACTGTTTTATAAAAGGAGCCAAGCTGAATGCCGGTCATGTCTTACTTAAATTTAATTCTGCCTGCTTAAAATTTATTTTAATGGTAAGAAAAGGAAATCATACTACCTCAAAACTTCAAGAATTTTTACTACTTTGAAATTTTTCTTCACTATAATCACCATCCTTTGTATGTTCACTTCCGTTTAGTTTGATTCGAATGAATGCCCAGCGGCCAGTTTATACGGCGCTAAAACCTGTTTTGCAAATGAATTTAAAAGCAGATGATGTAGAGCTTCAGTATTTTAGATTGCATTAATGTGTAATGATTTTTTAAAGCAAGTTATCGTTCGATATGTGAAAACTTCTTGCAAGATTGTATGAAATATCTAAGAATATATTTACAAATCTTTATAACGTCGCCAGCGAATATCTGTTCCTGTAATAATTTATAAGTATAGGAGGATTTGTCCTGTTCTGTCTGTAGATAGCAAGTTAAAAAATAAAATATCTAGCTTATATGTAAATATCGCCATTACCAACCAACTACGGGTAACTAAATGCACTTGATTTTAGTCTGCAAACCTTCAAAGTGTTAAAGAGGATATTTTCTAGGAAAACCTTAAAAAATTAAATTATAGGATAACCACTTCTATAGTGAGCGGACGAAATTGTGGACAGTGACTATAGTACATTTAAAACAGCGGTAAAAGGTCGGGAAACGCCGGACTTGACGAGACCACTTGTCCCCTACGTATTTTGGGGCGCTGATTATGAAAATGAAGGTTAAAGTTACCTGCAATTCTTGGAACACTCCTAAAATTGCAAAAAACACCCCTAAATAGGGATGTTTTTCAACTGTACTTGTTGTTTGGCAAATTTAGCCATTTTATATGTTTTTTGGGACGCTTATTACGAAAAAGGAGGTTAAAACTTGCAGCAATGGCTCCAACCAACCCCCAAATTGCAAGAAAATACCCCTAAATAGGGGTGATTTTCGACTGTACTTGTTGTTTTGCAAACTAACCCATCTCAGATGTGTTTTGGGGCGCTGATTACGAAAATGGGGGTTAAAACTTGTAGCAATGGTTGAACCACCCCCAAAATTGCACAAAACACCCCTAAATAGGGGTGTCTTTCGACTGTACTTGTTGTTTTGCAAACTAATCCATCTCTATTTTTTTCTTCTTTGGATTTACTTCCACACTCGTTTTTATAGCACGATATACACTAGAAACTGACACTTGTGTTAACGAACTACACATATCAACAGCATCACTTACACTTATGTTAGAGTTTTGCGCTCGAATTCCTTCGTATACGTTTTTTATTATTATCAATTGTCCGTTACATAAGTTATGTCGATTCCTAACAGACCTTTTACTAGAACTGGCACTTTGATCCATTTTTAACTGTTATTTGTTAACTTCACGGTTGCAATAATTTATTTTTATAATTTAATATAACTATATAAATAACACCCCGCGAATAGTAGCAAATCCCCCAACGTACGCATGTTCTAATGGCGTTCTAACCTCGGCAAAGCCATGTGCTAACGCTTACGGTTTACACACACCAAAATATTGTTTTCCACAATGCAATAGACAGAGATAGAGAATACATCGGGCTTCAGTTTGACTGAGTCTTTATCGTGGTGGGGTACATGTGAGTATAGTATCGTTGTGCATAGAAAGCGGCACAGTAATAGTGAGGTAAATAATGTGTAATCTCTTATAAAAATATTATACGCTTAATAGTAATAGTGTTTTTATATTATCTATTAGTCACTGTCCACAATTTCGTCCGCTGCCTATAACACAGAATGCGTTTTCGTTTGAAAAATAGAAATGTATCACATTTAAAAATTAAAACGCATTATATTGATTTTTATTGGGTGTATACAGGGTGTTTTCAAAAGATGTACCACAAATGGTACCAGTGATATAAAAAATATATTTTGCATAGAAATTATCTTAGTAAAATATTCACACTTTGGAATAACGACAGTCATTTGAAAACCAAAAAATGTTGCATATATGTACTAATATAAGTACATATATGCAACTTCTCAACAATTTTTCGAAAATTTCTGCACCTTGGAAGGGCAACAGTCCCTAAGTTATTTCTCACTATTTATTTCCCAAAAATTGAGTATTGAAAAATATGTATCAGATACCCTTGGTTTACTTGAAAACTTTTACCTTTTTTACTTTTTTGCTTTAAAACTAACCGTTTATGAACAAAAAATAAAATTCTTTCATTTTCTTTACAACTCACGTGAGTGCAACTAAGAAATATTCAAGTAGGCGGTTGTCATACTAATTTCTCTCATTAGATCAAAAAAATTTTGAAATTACAAATCTAAGGAAGCACTTGCATAGTAAAGCTTATAAAACCAATGCTCCCAGAAGTCGCAAAAGATCTAACGACAGAAATTAATATTTCAGCTAATAGAGCCGCCTATTTCAACATTTCTCAATTGAAATCGTGTGAGTTATAATGCGAATGATAATGAATTGTATTTTTTGTTAATCAATGGTTAGTTTTAAAACAAAACAGTAAAAGAGATAAGCGTTTTCAAATAAACCAGGCTATATGATTAGAACGTATTTTTGAACACTCAATTTTTGTCAAACAAGGGGTAAAAATTTTCACAAAATCGTTGACAAGTTGCACATGCATTCGAAGAAAATTTGTGTAAAATTTGACTATTAGACCTTTTTTGCTTTCAAATTAGGTTCAGCCACAATTATATATATATTTTTTAAACTTTGAAGGGTTATATTTCCCAAGGGGCGAACATTTTACTAAGGTCATTTTTATTCAAAACGTGTTCTTTCAGATTCACCAGTACCATTTGTGCTACTTCTTTTGAAAACACCCTGTATAAAAATCAAAACAAAATAAGATGAATGCATAAATTTACAAAGTTTTTATTTGCGTGGTAAATGTGTCTTGCATCAATAGAGAACAGTTATAAATTTTTCTATTTACGAAATTAACTTCTACTGACCTAATAATTATGTGATTCATTAATAGTTTATTTTTTAATGTGCTATTTTTAATAAAGAATCTATTTTAAGTTACCATAACATAAAACATGTTTGACGTCACCGCGGCCATATTGATGATATACTCGCGTTAAGAATTCAGACGTCTTACGTCACGACTGACGTTACGCATTTGTTTTTATTGTCAATGTAATTTTCGATATTTGGTCGCTTTAAAAGTAATCATTTTTTGCAATTCAGTGCAATATATAATTCAAACTTTTAGTGTGGTATATAGTTTTATTTGTATCAGTTTCAGTCTCTTAAATATTTTGATGAAAATATAATGAATTATTCATTTGTTCGCATGACGTAAGTCGTCTGAATTCTTGACGCGAGTATACCTACTGTCACGTCATATTATTTGTTTGCAAACAGAAGTTATTCACATTGACGTTTATTTCAACATTTCTGTGCGAGTTTTGTCATCTGTTTCTTAATTTGAAATGATGGAAACAGCCAAGGGTATTTCTCCTATGAAAAGTTGAGATGCAATAAAACATTCAAATTCGATTACACATTTCAAGTAATTGTACTACCAAAGAATTATGGAAAAAGGTAAAGTTGCTGAATATTAGACAACAAAGAAGAACTTCGTTTCTGTCCTATTTTGATAAAGCAGATAATATTAATAATTAAATACTTTATAGTGTTCCTAACATGCTGCAAACCGATGATGAATTAATTAATCATTACTTAATAGTTATTTATGCAACAAGTACAAAAAGTAAGTGTTTATTGCACGCGACGAGCAATAAGCAATTTTTGTACAAGTTACATACAATATTTTTTCAACGTTCATACAAAAACCAAAAAATGTTTTATTTAGATGACACTAAGTGTAGGAAAATGACGTCGATTTGAACGCTTATGTTTGCCATGATGACAAAATGCTGTAGTAGATTGGCAGATGAATGCAATAAACATTTTATTGCACTAGTGCAATAAAGAACCACTTCTTCCACTAAATATAGATCAATAAAGTTTTGTTTTTTTTGCATGAACGTAGAAAAATAAAATGAAGCCAGATCCAAAATGTTTATTTACACTTGTTGATGAAGCTGAACACGATTAATTATCAGTCAGTTTAAGTCCAATATTGTCGGTGGTGATAGTTTTAATAAAAATATTTTGTCTCTATATTTCCTCATGTATTACTAAAATTGTCAATACTATACTCTTGAAGTTACAGTTTCCTTCTTCTTGGAAAGAGGTTTTGGTGGTACCTTTACCATAAATAAATAATCCTTCTCAGACCGATAAATATATTGTCGTGTTTGTCCAAAATATTATAGTAGAAAAAATCACGCAGTTTTATTGATGCTAATGATATTTTTCCCGTTCAGCAGTCAGGTTTACGGCCTGGGCTTAGCTGTACTGCAGCACTATTGAATATTGCATATGATATAATTAGAGCCACAGGTGACGATTTGGTGACATTTTTAACGCTGCTTGATTTCAGAAAGGCCTTGATATTGTTAGTCACACACTGTTGCTGGCTGTGTTGAGGTCTATTGGGTTAGATGGCAAAAGTATACAACTATTTGAGAGTTATCTGAATCTGAATGGGCGTACTCAAGTGGTTAAGTTAGGTAATACCTTTTCTAAACGAAGTAAAGAGGTTCCACAGGGTTCAATTCTTTAACCCTTATTATTTAGTCATCAAAAATACATATGTATGCAGATGACACACAAATGTATTACTCTTTCCCTAAAAATGATTATGATCGAGCCAAAAATTTAATAAATGAAGTATTTTATGCAGGGTTTCTAAGCAGCACAATTGATCACGGAATCCTTCTAAATTATCAATGTTATTATTTGGCAATAGAAATGTGAGGAATACGCTTAAATATATATTTGATGTATAAATAGATGGACTACAGGTAACAGTTTCGGATACAGCTATAAATTTGGATATTATTTTGGATAGTACACTTAGATACTGTTATCAAATTTCAAAATATATTTAGAAGGCTTATACAGCTTTGGGATATAGCTATCCTCATGGGGCCTACTTTAAAACATTTAAATTTGTTCAAAGCAGCACCTACAACAATAATTTTCAACTAAAAATTTAATATACCGAGGCAAAAAAGTTATGAAGCTTTAGATGCTGGTGGCGCCGTCTGCAATATACAGCGAAACTGTGATCAAATCTCGAGTCGTCATCCTACAAAACCCTAAGTACCAAATTTAATGCTAATCATGCTATTATTCGTCGTAAATATTTACTCTATTTCAGAAACTACCAACTTTTGGTAAATTGGGCTAGACCATCTACCTCAGGAATTTGTGCTAGTGTTTTGTACACATCTTTTAGAGACACTCTGAATAACTTCACCTAAACAGATGGTATCTAATGTTTCAGAATTCAACGAAAGTGAAATAAAAGCCCTCTGGTTTCATTAATTACATCAGCACTGACAGAAGGCACTAACACTTTCTATTAGACATATGGCTTAATTAACAAATTTGGATTTTTCTCATTTATCAGAATGTCTTTTAGTGAAAAATGTGATTTTATTATTACTTTCTTGACAGTTTTCAGACTTATCGTTTTACATATTTTGATAATTCGGTAGGCCCGATTTGCGCAGAAATTTTTAATACATTTTTGTTAAAAATACAGGGTATTGAATAATTCTATACGCAGAATCTAGAGGTATAATAGTACCCTTGGCAAATTTTAAGAGGTTCTTTTTATACTCGCGTCAAGAATTCAAACGTCTTACGTCATGGTTGACATTAGGCAATTGTCTTTATTGTCACTGTAATTTTCGATATCTGGTTGCGTTAAAAACAACAATTTTTTGCAATTTAGTGCAATATATAATGCAAACATTTAGTGTAGTATATAGTTTTATTACTCTCAGTTGCAATTTCTTAAATATTTTGATAAAAATATAATGAATTATTCATTTGTTCGTATGACGTAAGTCGTCTGAATTATTGACGCGAGTATATATAAATATTTTTAATTAGAGCCTCCCCTAAAAAGTTATACACAAGGTATTCTAAAAACATTAGCATAAATTCAGGACCTGATAGATTTTCAAAAAATATTATAATTTGTTCCTATGAACAATGAGCGTATCTTTTTCCGTGTTAAATATACAGGGCGTTGAAAATAAATTTTAGAATCTAGTTTCGGTCCAATCTTCCACAAAATTCGACCGAATGAACTGAAATTTTGTTATGTGGGGTTTCTAGGGATGTTAAATGCTCTGAAGTTATTAATTTTTGGCTATATCATACATGGCGTTTGCTGCAGTACTATAGTATTATGAAATTTTTGTAAGAGACAAAAAGGTTTCTAAATTAACAAAGCTACATAATAATTTCATTTTGACTGAGGAATTTATAACAAAGTTTGGAAAATAAACATGAAATTAGTAAATTATTTCACCCCCTTATAGCAAACCACGCAAACAAGAAATATTCCAGTGAAATGTTATTTTATAAGTATTAGGTTCCTGTCAAAATTAGTTTTTTTATGTTTACTTTTTGTAAGAAATACTGAAAAAAAAAAAACAGAATTTAATCCTCTGCCTTTTGTATACTCTTGTGCAGTACCCTGTATATAGAGAAAATGGTTAGTAGATTAGTTAGTAGTTGATTTAAATTAATAATTATTATATATTTATTATTATTGTTATTACTATAGCAAATAATAGCAAATTAACTATTAATGGTATCAATAAATACTGAAAGTAGATTTTGTTTTTTTACTTTCATACCTTTCTTCTATGATTTTCAAATATTACCTACTCTACTGTGACTAAATTTTATCACCTTTGCTTAGTAGAATTCTCTTTCAATTACGGTTCCCAACTACAAAAAATATTTTCTTTCCAGATTTGCATTGGAAAACTACTTTTATCGTATCGATGTACCTACCCAAAATGCTTCCTAAAACTTAGTAAAAGTCATGTGCGTTTTTGTATATAAAAAGTTTTTGTATCTTTTCCTACCGTGACCACGCAGCAAAGAAATTTCAAACACATTATTGAAAGGTTACTTACATTTTCTAGATCCATTTATTTTCTTAATTTAACTCGAACAGCTTTGGCGTGTTAAGTTGTAATTACTTTTTCTGTTTAAACAACATATTGTATACTTTTTACGGCGTACCTAAAAAAAGAAAGTACTGTTAAACACGCCAAATGAAAATATGAATCATTTTTGTTGGGTATGCCTATTTAGACGATTACATTGTAGATAATTTCGACTGTAGTAGCAGGTAAATCATAAAAATGGAATTCGTTTGTGTCCACCGTTGTCAGTTTAATATTCTTATTAACGCAGCGCACTCTAAGGCTTCAAAATACGTTTACATTCAAATTATGTATATTAATTATCTTAAAAGAAAATATTTTTCCTTAAGGTTCTTCTCGCCTCTAATGACTGACAATATAGACATTAGCAGCATTATATTTATAAATGATAAAAAGAATTTGTGCTCAACTGTAAATTTATTTCAATGGAAAATAGTGGGACGGATTAGCTGTATTAGTAGGTAGTCCTACTACTCCTGAATATTGAGAAATTGGAACATGATAATTGATTTTTTTTACCCTATATGCTACGCACTTCTAACATTTTCATATTTATGGATTTGGATAACTAATCAAAACCTATATTTCATATCCAGTCTTTGCAGAATCATACAACTAACCGTTATAAATGAATTTGGAAAAGTATATTTTCTTTTTTGTATTTTTTTTTTTTTTGAAAATAAACTGCTGTACTTTCGCTTATATACTCGTATAGCTTAATGTAAATAAATAGTTTTTTTTTTCATTTTCAGGCGTAGGAATCAATATCTCTGTTTACAGGCTTGGCTTATACAGAGTGTCCAAGAATAAATGTAACATAGAGCAAGAGTAGATCCCTGACGACAAAATAATGTGATGTTGCCAAACTTTCCTTAGTAAAAAGTTGATGGTTAAAAAGATACAGGGTGTCAAAGTTAAAATTTTATTTTCGATATTTGTAAATAACTTTTTAAAAAATCAAAATATTTTCGTACATTTTGGAGATCGGGGGCTTTTGAGGACGAGAAATTCAAATTTGTTTCTAATTTTGACGTTACTAGTAGAGGGCGCCACTTATCATGCTTCTTTTAAATTAAATAACTTTTTTGCGGCTTAGTGTATCCATCTGACTATTGAAACAGTCGATTCTCCTGCCTTTTTTTATCTGAAAAAGATATACCTTGTTGAAGTCATTAGGAGTAACTGTTTTTGAAATAAGTAATCCTATTTGAAATATTCAGTGCACTGAGTACAAACTGTTTTGGTTTCAAGTAAAGAGTTTTTTCCGCTGGAAATACAGCAAAATGTTACTTGAAAAAGTTATTCAGAATGGTAAATTATAACGACGTGCAAAATTACAAGAAGACAATTTTCAGCTGCTGCTGCTGATCTCCACCGTCGTGTCTTTTTATTGCTTGCATACTCAGGGGTTGAATTCCTGCGCAAACATCAATAGCCGGTGTACGTTAATGGGTTGGGTAAATCTAGGTTGCGATGATGCTTGGTATGCCTACTGGTTGACATGTAGCTTTTCCTCCTTTATTACTATGGAGTACTCTCAAGTACTGCTGGCAACCGAAATCGGTTTTTTGGATAGTTCGGTTAACCGGTTTCGAGATAATTCGGTTTTTTACAAAATCCGAAAACCGGTTATTCGATTCTTCAAATAACCGATTTTACTGCTGACAACTGAAATCGGTTTTTTGGATAGTTCGGTTAATCGGTTTCGGACAATTCGGATTTTTACAAAACTGGAAAATCGGTTATTCGATTCTTCAAATAACCTATTATTCAATAATCTGAGTGTAAATCTGTTCATTCGAACGAAACATCCGAATAATCGGATAATCGATTATTCGGTGGTTTCTTTCTATGAAAAAAGAAATCTCGTTTCTCTCCACTCCCCGTTCCTCGTCAGCATTCCACATAGTAGATGTAGAGAATGTACAGGGTTATTCATGCAACTAGAAGGATTGGCAGATAGCGTAAACATTTTTTTCTGAAAATTTGATTCCTTGGGTAATTCAGTACGAACTTTTCAATGAAAATATTTTCATTTTTCAACGCTATACCACTTCCGGTTACACCGGAAGTATAGGAGTAGTATATCCGGTAGTAGGTACCAATTTTGTTATTTTAAATGGAACGCCCTGTATATTTTTACATTTTTGAATTCTATAGTTAATTTTAGTGTCACTTTATATGACATTTATCATCTAAAATGAACTGTTTTGGAGGTATTTCGATTTTTTTTTGTAAAATGGCATAGCTAACTTTAAAAATTCATATTTTAGAAACAATAAAAAAGGTGATCTTTATTTTTATTAGGTGTTATGCTTCGTTTTGAAAGATTCCCACTTTCACAGTTTCTGAAATATGAATTTTTAAAGATAGCTATGATATATTTGATAACACGAGTATATGTCAAATGAGAAATGTTATATAATTATAAAGTAACACTAAAGTTTACTATAGAATTCAAAAATGCAGAAATTACAGGATGTTTCATTTAAAATAAAAAAGTTGGTACCTACTTCTGGTATAAAAGGAAGTCGTATAGCGTTGAAAATATTTTCATTGAAAAGTGTATCGAATTACCTAAGTAGCCAATGCTTCATAAAAAAATGTTTAACCCATATGTCAATCAACCGGTTATTCGATTAACCGATTATTTGGTTATTCGAATAACTGGTTATTCGGTTAACCGATTATTCGAATTACCAGTTATTCGGTTAACCGAATATTCGAATAACCGGTTTTGATTATCCGGTTTTCACCACTATTCGGTTAACCGGTTTTATCTGAAATCGGTTTCACTTTTTTCCGGTTTTTGCCAGCACTACTTTCAAGTATTGAGTTGTCAAGTTTACAGTTTCAAAACCTGCAAATTAATAAGGTCCAAATATAATGTTAGAGGTGACTGTTATCACCGTTCTTGAAAGTTTTAATATTTAAAATTTTCGAAAAAAACTGCTGTAAAAAATAGTATATATTATATACCTCGATGGAGAAGCCTCGGTGCATTTTTGTACCCTCAGGCTTCGCTCTCCGGCTACAAATTTATCTCTGGAAAAATTATGCATTTCTCTCCCTTGTACAATATCCTATTATTAAAATTCATGTGATTTTTTATAGATCTCATCGATTGAACTAGAATATCTAATTTCAAAGTCTTGCTAAATTTTATTTGGAAACTCATCAACAGAGAAATGTTGCTGTTGTTGAAATGTTGTTAGCAGAATTTTTTTTGTGTGTACACATACATATGTCATATTATGAACAAAGAGTCATCTTTTGTAGGTACTTGTACACGTTTTCCACAATATTCATTTGCTAAGTGTTTTACTTTTGCTACTGATAATAATAGTTTATAATATATCAAGGGCGTTAAGTAGGCATTCAAGTCCCGTAGCGTAAGATTTATAGAAACCTTTATAACACGGTCGATATTTAGAACACATGTATTTGCAGAAATAAGTGTCAGGATAATTAATAAGCGCGGTTTTCATATACGCTATATTTAGTATATGAAAAATATAAAAAAGAGACAGATTTTTCATATATAATTGGTAAAATATGGATCTCAGTAGTGATAGTAGTACAGAAAACATTCCAACTACGCCTCTTGAAATTTTTAAAACAAAGGAGGAAGCGAATAAAAAAACTTTTCAACAAAACTTACATAGTCTTAGCATACTTTTTGGAAAAATGTGAGAACTGTGTTCTCTTTGTGTTCGTATTAGGTATTCCAGGTTAAAGGCAACGGTACTTCGACATTAGCAAATATTCAAGATTGGTAACTTCCTTAAAAAGAAAAACTGATGGTTACAAACCGAAGAAGTCAAGAATATCAACTAGAGAGGAAATGGACACTTTTCTAAGATGCTCCTGATAAAATATTGTTACGGAAGCTCACATACCTTTTTAGTTTGTGAATTATGTTTCTATTTGTGTTAATTTATAATTTTTGTGATGCTTTTATTTTGACGTTTTCTGGAACATTCTCGGTCACATTCTAATTCTATCCTAATATTTTTATAAGTAAATCCGTTAATTGGATTGTAAACATAAAAATGTAATTCATAATTATATTAGTATGATAAAATTGTAATTTATTATTTGTTGTTCTTTATCTCTTTTCACAAAATGTGGTCCACAAAATGATATTTTCCTTCAATAAAAATAAAATGCACACCATTAGTAAAAAGAGAGTTAATATTTAGTTCATTACAGTAACTACAGTAACTAGAACGACAATTTATTATAAAAGGCAATTTAACACCCGTTTTGTGTATAGAAATCTGAATATGATCTTATGAATAAGTAGTACTGCATGCATGTAAGGTCACACAAAGTATTTTAGTTTACAATAATTCCAGTCTTCAAGACTGAAGAATTTTTAAGCGTATCTTATCCAAATTGAACAAAGAACGAAATACTTAACTACTTCTTACATGTTGTTCATGCTTGACGGCTCTTTAACACGCTTCATACAGTCCACATTTTACTGAATGGAATCGTTCTAGGGTTCTTATTCGAGTTTTTGCCCGTGTTCCCTGCTCCTGTTAGTTCCTGTAAATATACACGAATGTCTGAGACACGTCCTAATAAATCAGCTAGATAGCATCTCAATTCGGCGTGTGTCCGACGCAATGACAAACACTGTACGTATTTATTGTTTCAGGGATCGGGGAGGCATCCGTCCAACTGCAGGAGCCCGAATCGACCTCCTTCATACAGCGAGGAAGTGACGTCATCCTGAGGTGTCATCTGGACGCTTCGGGGGAGGTCCACTTTGAGTGGTTTCGGTAAGTAGGAGCGTTGATACAACGGTGACCCTTAATTTTACACTAGTAGGTATCACTGTCACCCCGACAACATTGTGGGTTTCTGCTAAACTGATCAAGGAAAGGAAACAAGGCAATTTGTTTACCGGCTATTACCGAAGAGTAAAATGGATTAGAGTGCTAGGTGTCTTCATGTTTACACATATTGTCGATTAAGAGGGTAGTAAAGGGAAAATATTTAGACGTCACAGAGATAATTGAACATCCTGTATCTATACTATTGGAAATACATTGAAAAATACTTGTCAAAGTATATTAAATTTATCTTTAATAGTTTTTGGGATTGGAAGGATAGTCATAATTAAACAAATTATGTTGATATGTCGAATTTTATATAAATTATATGTTTCGCATATGAACCGACACAGAGAGCAGGTGCACAGGAGAGGGGCCCTAAAATATTGCAATTTAACTAAAGATACTTATATACAAAGTTGCACTTACATATGTCGTAGTCATTGGGCGTAATTCATCATTTCACGGAGTCTAGTCATTGGCTGTATTGCCGCAAAGGCTGTAATGAAATGAATATTGCTTTGATTGACTGAAATTTTACGTCATTTCAGGGATTGCCTGTTTCATTGTCGTCAAACAGAGTAAAAGATTAAACTATTACACGTTTGAACAGCGTTTGACGGACGTTTGTCTAATAATTCTACTTTTTTTATTGATGATGAATGACCATATGTACAGAGTGATCACGTGAAAATTGCCCTACCTCCTCTTGGTCTCCGTTATTGTTTGAATTTGTTTTTTAAATGTAGCACTTAAAATTTTTACGCCATTGAAAAAAACAATTTAACTTTTCAGAAATATATTATACATGATACGTATCCGTTATGATTTTCGATATATTACATGTTTATTCTTAATATGCTATAATAATTGATACATTTTTAAAGTTTTTAAAGGTATATGAAAAATAAAAGAAATAAATTTAAAAAAATGGTTCAATGGCCTCTTTCTTTTTGAATGCAAATCTAATAACTACTAGATTTTACGTAAGTATCCTTATTTTCCATTGAAACCTAATTCCCAACTTTATATCTTTCATTTAAAAATGATATCATGTATCATCATGAGTTATATGATGTTGCATATTAACAATAAACATATAATATCTCGAAAACATTAAAAAATAAGTATCATGTATAATATATTTCAGAAAAGATAAACGTATATACATCTGGGAAATGCGATATTTATTTTTTCTGGGATTATATCTGGGGGGGATTATCGCGTGGTCACCCTGTATATAATAATATGTTTATAGATATGTACCTACAACTATTCGAGTCTGACTATAGAGAGCCATTTTCATTTACGTTAAGTCTTTAGAATATTTTTTTTTTATCTAAAAGTGATTTTGATCTATTATTCAATTTAAGACCTGCTCACCATTTGTTATATGATTTATAATATTGTTTGGATTGCTCCAAATTCAGGGAACTAATATTTTGTCAAAATGAAAATATTTTGTTTACTTTGTATTTTGCATTTTTCGACAGGTAGTATTAAATTTCAAGAATATTCAGCGAATGACAACAAAAATGTGTCAAGCGCTGTAACATGTAATCGATGAACCATTTACTTTGTTTGACGAAAATTAAACAGGTAATCCGTAAAATGACGTATAATTTCAGTCAATCAAAAGAATATTTATTTAATTACAGCCTTTGCCGGCAATACAGCCAATGACTAGGCTTTCCGTGAAATGACGAATTAAGATCAATGTTTATTTTGTTATTAATTATTATTTTGTTGAACGAAGAGAAGCGTGTGTCAAACTGTTCAGTAAACATTGATCATTGTTGGCTACAGTTGTATCAAGAAGAAGTAAGTAACAATAAAACAAAAATCATTTAACATCTCTATAGAAGCAGATAAACAAACTGTCAAACTTGACATATTTTTAATATATTTGCTATTTTGGGAACGAAAACAGAGAGTTTGAAACGTCAAAAATACGGAAGTGCGCGATAGTGATGTGATTTTTGTCATTTTTTACTTATCTGCTTTTTTCAGTGCTATTTTTTGGTTTAGTTTCAAAAATAACCCTCTACTGATCCGTTTGGCGCAAGGGCTTATTTAATTAATCTTTATTTCTTTCAGAAGTGTGGCAAAAACCCAATGAAACTAAAGAAAAAAATTGAAATTACTGTTCAAAAAGTAATTAAATTGCGCATCTGTTTTAGTAAAAATTTATCAAATTTTAATTGGCATGGATAAAAGTAAAGTTGATCCTTTATTACAGGAATGCAGACCGTTTAACGAAGTCACCCAGGCTTGAAATTAAAAAGAAAAGGCTTCATATAAAGGCAGTGGAGCCATCTGACAACGGCGTGTACAGATGTGTCGCCCAGAATGAGGCAGGCGTCCAGCACAGCACAAAAAATTTCGTCCTGGCCGTGGCAGGTATTCACTTCTTGGTTTAATTCACAGTGATGGCCTCCTACGGGAGCTATAGAATGAAAGAGTGATATGCAATTAAACAGTTACTAAACCAACATGACTGCGTATTTTTATTACAGAAGCTGATTAAAATTTTAAAGTTTACAACTGTCGCTACCATAGGATATTATTTATTTTATGTTTTATATTGGGTTAAAAAAATAATGTTGAAACAAATTGACTTATTTCAACCCCTTCCGGGCGCGAGGTGCTCAAAATAATAGTATATTATTCAACGAGTATACAAGATGTCCCTAATTTTACCAAGTGCTGTAACTTTTTAAAATAAGAAAATAAGTTCTTATAAATATGGGTCGGAAAATGCTTAGATTTTCTGAGAAAATTAACACTATTTTTTACTTTATGCTGTTTTTCTTGGAAAAAATCTTGGAAAAATATATTTAGAACGTACGCCTATGGCCTGAAACTACTCATTGCTAGGAAACTTCATTTCCAAACTTCTATGTCTTTTAACATTTTTTTTATTTAAAACTCAAATTTTTATACAGGTATTTTACATTTTCTTAGTCAATGGCGTGCGTTGGAAAATATTTGGAGGCGAGAAAGAGATCGGACTCCCCCAGTTATGGAATTCTAATTTAATTGTAATCGCAATACGCAAAATTAGCCATGTTTAGCCTGTTTAAACAGAGATCAACAAAAGCACGCTCACCTGAAAAAATGGAAACAAAAACGCAGTCGTGAAAAAGGTTTTTTTTTGACATTGACACTACAGATGAAAACGTATTGAAAAATATTGAACCTACAGTGACAAAAACTTTGGACAGTTGAACAAAAAAAGTTGTTTATATTTCTTGCGCGAAATCAGTGTTTTATAATGGCACTCGATTGATTTTTTGTCTCAACCTATGATCTCGACAAAAAATTCATATTGTCACTAAAAAAAAGCACTGATTTTGCGCACTTAATATAAAAATAAATATTTTAATAATAATAATAATAATAATAATAGTAATAATAATAGAGGATACAGCGTAATCCTTGAATTTTGCTTGCAACCATGGAGATATTTAAATTTGTATATCTACAGAGTTTTTAGAAAATAAATAAGACTGAAAAAAAATTTCACACCTATACTCGCGACAAGAATTCAGACGGCTTACGTCATACGAACAAATGAATAATTCATTATATTTTCAACAAAATATTTAAGAAACTGCAACTGATAGTAATAAAACTATATACTACACTAAAAGCTTGCATTATATATTGCACTAAATTCGAAAAAAATATTGTTTTTAACGCGACCATATATCGAAAATTACGTTGACAATAAAAACAAATGTGTAACGTCAGCCGTGACGTAAGACGTCTGAATTCTTGACGCGAGTATATGCTCTAAAGCCAATCAGAGACTCGTTTTTTGTTTGGTTACCATGGACACCAAAATATTTCCGGAAATATTCATCCTCCAAGGTACCCTGAACGATATTAATAAGTGGAAATATTTATGTCAAAATAATGACACATGGCATAGACATCTCTTTGTATTTTGTGGCACTAAATTTTCAACTGCTTTCATCAATATTGTCTTGATTTTCTTTTCCAAAACGCGACATTTTTACTGAACACTTCACTCGACTTTATAATGAGAAAAAATAGCGTGGTACAATTGTTGACATTTCAATAAACATTCATGGCCAACTAACCTTACCTTTTCCGTGTCTCTAAATAATCTTATTGTCAAATAAAATTTATTCATTAATTTTTTAGGTGTGAAATTTTCTTACTGAATCCCCCACGTACTTGAATATATAACCGGAAATCTTTCCTCATTCACGAATATTTTGAGAAAATTATCGTGACCTCGAGAAAATTTCCGGTAATAATCCAAGCATTAGAGAGATTACAAGTGAAAATCGATGAGAGTAAATTGCATCTTAAACAATAAAACCTTTTATTAAAAGGATTTTTTAATAACACAATCATTATTTGCCATCAGTAGATAGCCTATTGATTCTAGAAAATTATCAATTTTTTATAGTTTTTACGAGTTTTCCTATTTGCCGAATAAATCAAAACTAGATGGATAAAAAATAATTGAATTGTCTCAAACATAATATTTGATTAATTCAATGGTGAAAGTAACGTTCTTTATACATACTATCAAATTGTTTAAAATGGATAGATCAGTCATGTAAAATGAAACAACAATTGCATTTAGATTACATTGATACCGTTTCGGTTTTTTATTATTTAAAACCATCTTCAGATCTACAAAAACATACATAAGTTACATATCAAAATTTTTTATTTAACATTTAATACTAAATAGAAAAATTACTTGCCAAAGTATATTGCAACCAGCATTAAATATGCGATAAAGCTGTCATATCGAATTAGTCAAAAAATATATATAGGTATTTTTTATATTCTTAACCACAGTGTATTGTTTGGAGAGCTAAAAATTAATGTGGATTTTCAAATATTCAAGTGGATAACATTTCATGCTGGCAACAGAAAATCTTTTTTATAAAAATTAATTTTAAATACAGGACGATTTTATGTCCTTTATTTTATAGGAACTTGTCATCTTATTATTTCATGTTCTACACATTTTCCCGTACACCCTGCATAAATAAGTTAGTAATATGCAGAAGAATACATAGGCAAAAGATAATTAAAGAACCCAAACGTCATCTATCTGATGAAAATTCAAATTTGTTATTTAATTTTATATGACTAATGATAAATAGATACCTATGAATAGTCAATAATTTGGGAGTCTTTATTTATCGTACCTCCCGTATGGATTGAATTTGATCTACAAAGATTAAGATGCATAAAAGTTTTGAGTCAAATGATCTTTTAATATGTAAAGTAAGATTATATTCTTTAAATTTGCTGACTACGATGTGCATGGGAAGGGGGGATATTGTACCAATTTTGGAATTTTGTCTTCTATATTGCTGCAATAAATTAGGAAATGCTAAAACCTTTTTAAACTTTGCGAGAAATATGTGACATTTTTTAATTTACAAATTATGCATTTGAAAAAAGGCCCGAAATGTAATAAATACCACAAATATCAGTTGCTAATTTTAATTAGCAAATCTCAACATGTTATTCAATATAATTTACATATTATAATACAATTTATAATTTACTGGACAAGCAAATTTTAGTATTGGATAACTAGAAAACTACATAAATATGTTTTGTAGGAGATCAAACAGCTTTAATTCAAACAGTGCCTTCTGATCAAATTGTTAAACAAGGTGGAGTGGCCTTTTTTGACTGTTCCTACCAACACGCCGATGTAATTCAGTGGTATTTTAAAGACAGTGGACCACTTGAGACCAATAGCAGGTAATATTATTAATTATGTTAAACAGTATAAAGAAAAACAGGATAGCTAAATAATATTGTCACAAGCAAGAACGGATGCTTTGTTCATTCTCTGTATTAACCACAGATCATTGGATGGTATTAACTGAGTGAAATGGGTTAATAAATAATCTTTGAATCATGAGACAATAAGAAAGTTACAATATTTTGTATTTTGAGTCTATTGTATAAAATTAATTGTAATTGAATCAAGGCTATAAACAATAATACTTAATTTATATTAATAGTCTAATTCTGAGAGATTTTCCTCCACAAAGTGTTTTATTTTAGACGGATCATACATTCAAATGGCACCCTTCAGATAAACGATGTTAGTGAAGTAGACCAAGGCTTATACAGCTGTATAGGAATTCGTAGCGAATCTGCCGAAGTTCCTCAAAGTTACACTGCTGAACTCAAATTAGCATGTAAGCACACAACTGCTTTTACTTAATACAATTATCTTTTTACTAATTAAAACTTATGCTACAGATTTAGAACCATTTACGGCTACCTCATTTGAACCACCACTGCCTGAAAACTCTCAGAAAATCGTTGGTGAAGGATCTTTGTTCGAATTAACTTGTCTAGAACCAAACAGCTTCCCTCCAGCTAAGAAATGGTGGGAAAATTCTAAAGGTCATACAGTAAGTATTACACAAGCAATATTTCCTCTCTCTACGTATCCATTTCTAGATTTCAGACTCAGGAGAAGTACGAGTTGATGATGGAATGCTCATTATTGAAAACATAACAATGGAAAAAGGTGGGGAATATAAATGTGTTGCTGAGAGTATTGCTGGAAGGACTGAAAAGAGTGTTGAAATTATCGTCACCAGTGAACCTGAAATAATCTCTCACCCAGAAAGTGTCACGGTGGATGAGAATGAAAAATCTATTTTAAATTGTGGTTTTGAGTCAAAATCATTGCCTTATACTACAGTAAAGTGGAGAAAGGATGGGAAACCATTAAAGCATGATTTTGATGAAACAAACTCTAATCATCAGAGAATAAGAATTTACAAACATAACGGCACTTTGTTAATTCATAACACTCAAACTTCTGACAGAGGAGAATATGTTTGTGAAGTAGCAACTACCGGACATACACCAATTTTATCAAAACCTGCAACTATTTCAGTTATTGGTAAGATTGAATATCACGTGTAACTAACGTTTACAGATCACTAATACAATTTTTCTCTTCGTTGTCTTGTTCATGTGTTCAAATAAATTGATTACACAGGTCCACAAAAAAAAGTGGTGTGTGCTGAGGGTCACATTATATTTTTTCCATGTATTTTTTCCCGCTGAACACGAATCTGAAGTCAAAATGGAGCATAGCAAATTTTAAAGAAAACCCATAAAAACGATAAAAATCACATCAAAAGTTTACACAGCTCCACAAAGAAGAAAGTCATGTGTGCTGGGAGTTAGACTATATTTTTCTTTTGTATTTTTTCCCGCTGAACACGAGTCTGAAGTTAAAATTGGGGGTTACACAGCAAATAATTGAGAAAACCTAAAAAAGCGATAAAAGCATTTTCTCGTAATATATTCTCTATGATACTGTTTAAACCTCGAACAATGAGAAATGCTGTGAATTCCTGAATATTTACTATTTTACAGCCACCTTGGTATACTTATAGCTGTAAAATAGTAAATATTCACTAATTCACAGCATTTCTCATTGTTTCAGTTTTAGAGAGTATCATACAGAATAAATTACGAGAAAGTGATTTTATCGATTTTCTTACGTTTTCTCAAATATTTGCTTTTTAACCCCCAATTTTAACTTCAGATTCGTGTTCAGCGGGAAAAAATACATGGAAAAAATAATAATATAATGGGACCTTCAGCACACACCACTTTTTTTTGTGGACCTGTGTTATCAGTAATTTAATCTATATTTTATTAGAACAATTGAAGTTCACACCTCCTCCTGTCAATAAGAAAATGGAATTGGGAAGTATAGCAAAAATCCATTGCAAAGCTCAGGGAACGCCACCTCCCATAATTCACTGGGAGAAGGATGGAATATCATCTGACAACTTTCCTAGTCATGTTTCTGACATGAATGGGACTCTTCATTTCAACGGGGTTTTAGCTGAGGATAAAGGTAGATATACTTGTATTGCAAGCAACAGCCAAGGTGTTATCAATGCATCAATAGCGATAGATGTTGTTGGTAAGTTATTTATCACTTCCAACGTAATTTAAGTACAATAACATTGATTTTGTTACAGTTGCTCCTAAGTTCAGTATTTTACCGAAGAATCCAACTGACGCCATCGAGGGACATTCAGTAATGATAGACTGTGTGGTAGAAGGAGATCCTAAGCCTACAGTTCATTGGGATAAGAATTTGAAAATGAATGATTTTGATTCATCTAGATTTAAGGTTTTGCCAAATGGCAGTTTACAGATCAGTGAAGTGCACAGAGAAGACGAAAACATCTACGGATGTACAGCTGGCAGTAGTGCTGGACTGAATAGAAAAGAAGTTCAACTAGTAGTTCACTGTTAGTACATATATGAGATACATTTAACTTGTGCTTGTTTATAATAATTACTTATTGCAGCACAAGATGGATATCACCCGGAAACGGATGGAGATTCTACTGTAACAAAAGCTGTTTTAATTACCATGTCAGTAGCTGGGGCGTACATTGTCTTGGTTATTGGCTTGATGGTTTGGTGCCGATATAGAAGGAGATCTAGAAAACTTCCTATAGCTGATGGTTTGTAATAGATTCGTACTTACATATTAAAGTTATTTATTGTAATAATTTCATACTGGTCACTGCCAGTAACAGAATTAATGTGCACATCCCTAGCATTAGCTGGGATTCTGTGACCTTGCCTGGTTGTTCTCGGGCTAAGCTCTGTAGAGACAGGCTTGCTACAATCGGAACAGTTCCTTGGATAATGGTGGTCATCCGAGGCGTCCCGTAGCCGCTGTCTAGCACTGGTGTGAAAGCCTAAAAACCATTTATTGTAAGAATGTTTTAGGGAGCATTTTATTCATGCAAAAATGTTTAAATGCGGGAAAGTCGTACATAGATAAAACACAATGTATAATGCACAATCACAAGCTCAAGCTAGTAAAGTATAATTAAAATAAAACGACATTTTTAAAACGTCAGCAAGATTGTTCCTTCAAATAGTTAACGCGATTGAAAATGTAATGACAAAATGCGCTGGTTGCTATAGTAGATTGATTATAGCAGTGTATTTAAGTACTGAAATAAAGACAATTTTATTTTTCTAATTAATAAAATGTAGGTTTCTAAGGCTCTAAAGTAAATGCAACGTTGGCAATTTTAGGGTAATTGTGGATAAAAATGTAAAGTGCCTTCAACAATATCCGAAATCTACTTAAAATTACAAATGTTAGGCAACTAAACAAACTCTGGTGGTAGCATTGACTTGAAAAATTTGCTAAAGACAAAAGAAAATTATCCAGTGCAATACATATTTTATAAATTTAATTTTAACACATTTTTTTTTTATTTTAATTGAAAAAAAAATTGATATTTTTACATAAGGATTCATCAAGAAGATGTATCGTTAGTCAGACTAGCGGAAGTTGAGTGAAAATTTGTGGTCCTGTGTTCGAATTCAAGAAACGTATGCAACGAGTGACGACTAATTATATACCCATGTTTTTTTTTACTATTGATGTAAAAACATTATGTAGTTTTTTTTTTTGAATAATTCATTTGGTGTTATAAAATTTAATTACGTAAATTAAATTTCTATAAATTTTGCTATAAATTTTCAAGTGCATAGAGATGATTTTTCAATTTTGATACAGTCTAAGAAACTGAAATCCAATGGTGTAAGATTATGACTTGGTGCGGGTCACAATTCTCTACAGACCAATTTATAACATATAAAAGTCCTGCAGGTATCTTATGGTTTCTGCTGCAGTGTTTCTATGCGCCTAAAATGATTGTTGTATTATTTTTCTCACCCTTAAAGAACCGTTTAAGATTGAGCTTGTTGCACTTGTAAATAAATTGTAGTTTCGTAACAGCGGCAGCATTATATCTTGATACCCATTAAATATTATAGGCAGTGTTTCCACGCGAATAATTCGCAGCAAAAAATTCACAGCGACTCCGACAAATACCAGTTTCGAGCTTGTTAGCTTTCATCAACATGCCATAGGACTACTAGAGTAGACGGTGTACATCAGCTACATCTATCTGCCATTCACTACTCTACATCACAGTAAACACCATTAAAAGCTATTGATCTCTATCACGTTCGATGAGAATAATATTTTGTAAACATGGAATTCCATAAAACAACTCCTCACCTATGGCATACTGATCAGAGCTAATAAACTTGAAACCAGTATATGTGGTGGGCTGCTGACAAGTGACTTTAGCTGTTTTTCAGGTATAATTCAATGATAGAACTTAATTACGAGGACTACTTAAAATTTTTGTTGTGTTATGCATAAGTTATATCAGATTTCTTAAGTATCTGAGTTTAAATTATTTTGTGCAATTTTCAGCTTCAAAGACTGAGAATGGTGATGTAGAACATACTGAATTGAAGGATGGTGCAAATGGTAGCACACCTGGTCCTTCAAAAACCAAAGCAAACGGAATTGAAAGCCACAAGGAAGGTCAAAAGAGTGATGGAGCAGAAACGACAAACTCTCAAAGTTCCAATCATTCCAAAAAGTCTAAATCAAGCAATTATGATAAGTTAACTTTATCTAGAACGCATCTCAAAGAAGTGAAACTTATAGGTACGTAAAAGTATACTTAATCATACTCGTATATATATGTATGAATATATATATAATACTTTTGAAAGATGATACTGTAATGCCATATTTTGTTCTAGGAAGAGGAGAATTTGGTGAAGTAATGGTGGCAAAGATTACCAAGAGCATTTTGCTATCAGAGAAGAGAAATTCTCAAAATGTTACACCCACTGATCCACCAGCAGAAGATAAGGAACTTCATGTATTGGTAAAAGCTTTGACGCAAACCAAAGACGAAAATTGTTTAGCAGAATTTAAGAGAGAATTAGACATGTTTAGTAAATTATCTCATGAAAACATCAACAAACTTTTTGGTTTATGTAGAGAAGTAGAACCACATTACATGATTCTGGAGCATACTGACTGGGTATAATTTTAAATCAATTGTAATGTATTAGTCTTCTAATGACGATTTTTATGTGCAGGGTGATTTGAAGAAATTTTTAATGGCCACACAAAATGATAGTCCACCAGCATTAACAGCAGTCCAAAGTGTAGCAATTTTACATCAAATCAGTCGTGGTATGGATCACTTAGCAAGCAACAGAATGGTTCATAAAGATTTGGCTGCTAGAAACTGTCTGATATCTTCTACGTTGGTAGCCAAAGTTGGTCTTCCAAGATTAACTAGAGATCCCTACAGTCAAGAATACTGTAAACATGTCAATCAAGTAAGGATACATTGCAATATAATCATAGACTTATAAGCAGAGGTTATGAATAGAATATATAGAATTGTAAATATAATGAAGTGTTAGGTTCTAAATCTATTATTATTCTATATTAGGTTCTATAAAATTACAATGGATAATTTAAAGATGGCTGAAATAAATCGATAATTAGAAAAAAAGATGGTACCTTAGCAACAAAAGTATTCACTTTTAATCCTAGGAGCTAAAGTTGACACATTTAATCCTTAGTTAATCAAGTTTTAATTTGTAAAAGTTTATTCATCAATATTTACAATATTTTTTGTTTATCCACATTGATATTAAATTCACAGTTTGAATAAGTATTAAAATTGAATAAGCCACTCAACCTGCCTTTACCCTCATTCTTAGACCAATTCTCAAAGCAGTCCAACTATCAGCTTTCAGTATTCATTTTGCAATATTTTCTTTATTCAAAAGTGTGTCTTCAATGTAGTCTTCTGCCACAGCACTTGATCTCCATCCTCCGTTGTCTTTTAAGACAAGTGGGGTTACCACTGCAGTTAAATAAAAGGGTAGCAGATGTTCCGGGTAGATGTAAAGCAACATATTTTCGATAAAAACTTAAATAGTGTCCTAGCGCTGTAAAAGAATATGATCTCTTCATTTTGGTATTGGGATTTTTTTTAATTGCCATGTCTTCAGTATTATCAATTATTAAAGTGACTAATTCATCAGAACAGCATATGCCTGCAACCCCTAATATTAGGATGACCTGTAAAGAAGCTTTTTTAAAATTTTGTTCATTTATTTTTAAAGCATTTACCTTCATCATCAAATATAAATTATCAGGTGCACTATTCAAAAAGCAGTCAACTTACTCAATACTACATATCCCTCACTTTGTCTCTTGAGAAAAGCATGTAACTGAATATTTGCTCATATCAATCCCCTTCTTGATATCCAACGTTCCCTTCAGCTTAGTGTTAACCCATTTTTTCTGATTCACCCTGTATATTAAATACACTTTTTGTTTTTTTTGGTTTTGGTATCATATAAAGTTAAATCAAAATTTTTCTCATGTCTTCTATATCTGTTACAGTTTAAATCTGCACGCCGACGTGCCTCATTTAAACCAAATATTAGTACTAATTTCATTAATAAAAGTTTACCTGAAGTCTCTTTTAAAAATATGGGAACATTTTCCATAGTTAAAACTTCTGATTTATTTGCTTCGTATGTGTCATTTTGATGATGAGGCAAGTAGCTTTTTCTATTGTCATATTTTCATTTATTTGTATGGTACCTACTTTTCAACATGGAATATACAGGGTGTCTCATAATTAGCTGCCAATCCCGAACAGGCCGATTCTATGATTAAAACTAAGTAAAAAAGTTCATATGAACATGGGTCTGGAAATGCTTCCTAAGGGCATAGGGGCCCATTGAAGAGGGAGGAATGGAAATCATTTTTTTGCAATATCTCTCAATCGCGTTGTGATAAATGAATGCTTCAGCGGCAGAACGCAAGTACGGAAGAAGGTTTCCAAACCGAAGGTTGCCAGAAATCTCGTAAGAAAAGCAGTTTTACTAAATTCGTATAGCTTTTAAGATACTCGCTCGCTGCGCTCGCTAGTACTCAAAAACTATATTCGTTTAGTAAAATTTTACTTTTCTAAACTTGTTCAATATACTATATTCCCTATTATGATGACAATATTTTAAATTGGATAAAATTATATCATGTCAAACATGTTTAGTCTTCAACTTGAAACAATAGTAAAACAATAAAATGTTCTGCAAGAAAATATGTCATGTGTTTTAATGCATGTAAAGTTGGGGAAAGCTAAAACAGTAAGGATTATTAATTTTTTCTACATAAATTTATTTCTTTGCAGGTAATTCCGTTGAGATGGCTTCCATATGAGGCAGTTTATGAGGATGAGTATTCAACAAAAAGTGATGTCTATGCATTTGGTGTGCTAATATGGGAAATTTTCGCACAAGGAGAATTGCCACAATCTAAAATAAATGATAACAGTTTCTTAACCAAACTTAAAGAGAAGAAACTGGAATGGAAACCACATTCCTCCACACCTGAAGCGTTATCAAAAACTCAGGTACCTTGCTCATTTGTCGAGAATGAAAGTTCCTTTCTGTTACCAGTTTTTTTAACTTAAATTTTTTTTAGGAGTCTTGCCTGGATGTAGATCCTAAGAACAGGCCATCATTTTCAGAATTATGCAAAGACCTCGAGGAACAGCTTAAGTCTATGTAAATATAAACATTTAGAATTAAGTCACAAAAACCAAATTTATAACTTGTTTTAAAACGAATTATTAAATAATCGTAAGCTTCCATTTATAAAAAAAATGTGTCAGCCTTATAGCAATGTTGAGAATCGTATGTATTTGTAATTAGTTCTAAGTTTATTTATTTTCTACTTTAAGTATAAGACGTACTTTAATCGTATTTATTTTTTGTACTATTTTCTAATTGATCTCAAATTTATTCTTTGAATCGGATCCGTAGTCCCTCCATATGTATACATTATATATATGCACTATAAATTTTGTACATAAGTAATGGTTAATTTGGAGAATACAATGAAACTCGAGCAATTTAATAAGCAAATATTTTTTCTGTTTAATTCTGTAATGAATTCCATTAATATTATGTATCACATTCATACCTGTCAAATCAATTTCAAAACGGAGTTATATAGAACAGAATGAATGGAACTAACACTTAATATATTCTCAAGTACTTTTTTGCAAAATTTTTCTATTGCTTAATAAACATAAAAATCACTAAAGATGTGCATATTTTTACAAATTTCAGATTTATTTAATTTATTATTTCTCGATAAACACATATAATGGTTTTTGAATAAGTGATCATGTGATTTTAAAAACGACGTTTACACTGAAGTATAATATTATTGCTCTAAAGTAAGCCATAAAACCTTTTATTATTTTTATCCACGACCACTATATTAAGAAAGTTTAATACGTTTGTTTTCCATGGATTAAAGGCCTTTTAACACACTATTAGATTAGAATACCACACTTTGATTTTATAGCATTTTATTTAGAATTATTATTAATATCAACATTTATCTCAAGTCATTTTGACCGAGATTATTTAAATTCACTCGATAAAGAGTTTCTGAAGGACTGGAGGGGCCACAACTTCGCCAGGTAGGACCTGGATTTTTCAGCAATCCATCTTGCTGTACAGTGAATCTTCAATATAACTTTCCGCTATCGTAGACGATTTCCAACCACCATGACACTTCACAGTGGTAATATCACGCCCAGCATTAGCCAGTAACATTGCCGGAAAATGCCTTATTCCATGTTCTGTAAAACTTTCTGGATCAGGGAACCCAAGAAATTCAGCCACTTTTGAAAAGGTTTTCGAAGTTGTGTTGATGCCTATATGTTGTATAGTACATTTTCCAGCCACTTATCACAAGAAAAATCTCTCACCGGCATTTTTAGAATGCAGATTGATATATTTTTGACATATTTCTACAACATTGACTGAAAAAGCTTTTTCCATGATCGTGAAACTTCTTGAAATATTTGTTTTAGAATCCGGAATGAGTACGTATAGGTAACTGCCTTTGTCTTGTAAATATTCTTCATCCGGAGCTCTTTCAAAAATTTTTCATTTTGGTTTCTCTCCAATATCTTTGCCTGCTTTGGTTTATAATTTCTTGATTTTACTTTCAAATATGAAGTAAGTATACCATACTTCGAAATATCAATACCTTTATGCTCTTTCAACATTGATTTTAGCATTGAATATTTTGTCCACATCGAAGAGGCACCAAACCGTTTCTACACATTGAAAAAGTAGGATAGTAGCACCTCTTCTGTAATTGCTCCTTCTCTTTTTTCGCCAGTTATTGAATTTCCACCAATTCTTTCTCCTGAACAGACTTGCTTTTTTGCTGGTAATAGATGTAATGTTGCTTCTTGGGCTTTTAGCTGCATTTCAACCAGAACGAAGATGTTCTCAGCATCCTCACTCATTTTTTGTGTCGATTTTGCAAATTGTTGACAAATAAAGACAAATAAAGGAACACATATCACAGAAACGATTCCAAGACTTTCTAGTATTCAGCTGATCCATATTCTTGATTAAAATATATTTGTCAAATATCACGTTTTTCAAAACTACAAATTTTCACCTGCTCTCACACGGCTTTCACTCTTCTAATTGACCGGTTTTGGCAGTGGTCGTGAATAAAACGTAAAAAATGTAACTCTCTGCTGTGCCTCGAGTGTTCATTTTTTTCGAGGATTAAAGGCTTGTTAATTCCCTTATATAATTAATAACTATTAAATTAGGTAGGCACAACTTGGACAATGAGACAATTTTAAATTTCATTAGTTGTAGCACCTCACATCAGTGTGCAAAATATCTTAATGAAAGAATTCCGCCACAGTCCCACTGAACGACTTTATTTACGCACCAAAGTAACAAATCCTAGCAATAAAAATAAGTTGTGCTCCTTCACACAAAATTTGTTCATATAATGTTTAAAGTATTAGTTATTTTTGCGTATTCTTGAAAAAACAATTCATTATAAAGAAGGTGCTCGAAATCAGTTATTTCGCCTTCCTTTTATATTCTCTCTTACGACAGTTTATATTTCCTTCATCTTTATATCACAACAAAGTATATAGCAGCACCGTCCACAAATATTCTAGTTTGCTTCACTCCTCACTTCACGTCCAAGCTTTCCCTCCTGCCGACACATTTCCCCTTACTTACCAAGCCAAAATCGATACCCGGTTTAGCCTGCGATTTGCTACCAACTGCGTTGCACTTTGATACACAATGTTCCTCGTAAGTTTTATACTTATAGCACCTGATATAAATTTATCAAGTGAAGTTAATTCTATTGAATAGAGATAATGGCTTCTCATGGGATTTAATGCTGTGTCTGTTATTGTAAAGACAAATGTTCAATATCTCCTGATATTTTGTTTGGAACAACACTTGAATTGTAAAAAAAAATATTTCTTAGAGAAATTAAAAATTTCTGAACTAAAAGCCAGTGTCTCGAATTTTTTTTTCAAATTACCTAAGTTTAATCATTTTTGTATTCACAGTGGCATAGAATACAGTATGTTAAAAGAATTATCAGAAACACATATGCCCAAATTTCCCATTTGAAAGCTTGGTCTCGTTGCACAGGGTGATTCAGTCGAAATGTCATTAATTTTAAGAGGAGATAGAGAAAAATGAATACAATACATTGATGCGATTAAAATAAAATTTCTAATGTGTTACTCTGAAAACAAAAATGTTTTCAAATCAATATTTAAACCCCTTTTCAGGCTGTCACTGACCTACTACTCAGAAATAAACTCATTGACAGCTTGGGTGCATTGTTGCCAAATTGCGTTATTTAGTGATCATACCTCTGTATTTGATAAAATGTGTTGTGCCTCTGCTTTATTTATTTTCTTTTAATGAAAGTTGACTACGGGAAATGCGAAACTTGTACTTAACCAACACATTTTCATATCCACAAATCGTATTAAATATTAACAGTAAATAGTCTATGAAAGAATACAAACATTTAGCTGTGATGTGGCAACCCAGGTGTGACGTTGTTCGTTTCTCCACTCGACACTGTGATGTCATGACTAGGAAATTGTCACATATTTATGGGTTGATTTTAAAAGGTCGAGTTAGGCCTTACGTGGTTAAAATTAATGACATTAGAACTGAATCACCCTGTATATACTAGAATCAGAAATTATTACTACTAATAAATATGTATAAATTTATTTCTATTTTGTTTTTGTATGCAATATTTTTATGTAAATAATGGCTTTTTGTTCAAAATTTTCCAGTTGCCTAAAACACTAAATATATGTTACAAATTTGCTTTAAAAAAAATAATTTTGCATGGGTTTGCTAACCAATAGTATTTAAATAGACTTTTAGGTTTAATCTACGTAATAAAGACTGACCGTCCTACATTTTAAAATAAATGGCGACATAGGACATAATTTTAATAATTTTTTATTATTAGGTGTGTTGTAAATTTAATAAGTACTATATTGCCTAGAACTTACTACCAGTGTGACAAATAATATATAATGTATACATATATCCACTTTCCGCATTACTTAATGCACAAACAAATTATAAAAATTGTACATATCATTTTTTGAGTTAAGTATGTTATTGTAAAGCATATCATTGTAGAATAATATTATGTTCACTTGTATATTGAAAGTCTCAGAGCCACACTACACTGCCAAAATACTCTAAACGACTTTGTATACAATCCTAAATAGAGACTGTTTTTTTTAATGTCAATAAATGTATCCTAAGAAACATCAATAGGTGGATCTTTTTATATAAACTTCTTAAATTGCAATTTGATAGCATTTGTAGAGCTAATTTTTCTTATTAGGTAATCCAAATCCTAGTTTAGTAAATGTTAGTGAGCCTACGCTGTATCATCGTTAAACAACATAATGTAATAAATACCCACAACATACTAGACATTTAAAAATTGCTCCTGTGGACGACTTTATAAGTTAAGATATGGGAACATTATAATTAAATCTGATGAAAATCCTAATTTCAATCTAAAACTTTTTCAACAATATACTTAATGATATTTTCTGTTTTATTTAAATGGCTATTTATTTACCTCTACTAAATAATTATTCATTTAATAAAAATTATTTTCTGTCTAGATAATTGTCACTTATAATTGCGCAAAGAGGTTTGTGTTTTACTGGGTAAGTTTGGGTTGTTTAATGGAAAACTGTTGTTTAGCAATTAGAAGAGAAAAACTGTCAACTATTAAAATCTAGACAGCGAAGGTGGAGAGTTTTTAGATTTACAGTTTTTCGAGTCAAATTGCTAAAGGAAACAGTTTAGAAATTAAGCAACACAAATTTACCTGGTATCAATACTGTAACATCGTGTGTAATTTGACAGAACAATTTAATGAATAATAAATTTAGAAACATATCAAGGCAAGTTTTATATATGAAACACTATAAATAAATACATTTTTATTCGAGTGTACAATTATTAGTGCTGGCAAAAACCGGAAAAAAGTGAAACCGGTTACCCGAATAGTGGTGAAAACAGGATAATCAAAACCGGTTATTCGAATATTCGGTTAACCGAATATTCGGTTAACCGAATAATCGGTTAGATTGACAGATGGGGTAAACATTTTTTTATGAAGATTTGGCTAATTACGTAATTCGATACACTTTTCAATGAAAATATTTTCAATAAAACGTCTTGTAATTTCTGCATTTTTGAATTTTATAGTAAACTTTAGTGTTACTTTATTATATAACATTTCTCATTTGGCATATACTCGTATTATCAAATATATCATAGCTAACTTTAAAAATTCAAATTTCAGAAACAGTGAAAGTGAGAATCTTTATTTAAAAGGTCAAGCACGTTTAAATTTCCTCAAGTTTGTCAATTAATTTTGAGGACCCTGTACATGACAGGCTAAATATGAATACATCAAAACGAAGCATAACACCTAATAAAAATAAAGATCACTTTTTTATTGTTTCTAAAATATGAATTTTTAAAGTTAGCTATGCCATTTTACAAAAAAAAATCGAAATATCTCCAAAATAGTTCATTTTAGATGATAAATGTCATATAAAGTGACACTAAAATTCACTATAGAATTCAAAAATGCAAAAATATACAGGGCATTCCATTTAAAATAACAAAATTGGTACCTACTACCGGATATACCACTTCTATACTTCCGGTATAACCGGAAGTGGTATAGCGTTGAAAAATGAAAATATTTTCATTGAAAAGTTTGTACTGAAGTACCCAAGGAATCAAATTTTCAGAAAAAAATGTTTACGCTATCTGTCAATCCTTCTAGTTGCATGGATAACCCTGTACATTCTCTACTCGAGTACATCTACTATGTGGAATGATGACGAGGAACGGGGAGTGGAGAGAAACGAGAAACGAGATTTCTTATTTCATAGAAAGAAACCACCGAATAATTGATTATCCGATTATTCGGATGTTTGGTTTGAATGAACAGATTTACTCTCAGATTATAGAATAATCGGTTATTTGAAGAATCGAATAACCGATTTTCAGGTTTTGTAAAAATCCGAATTGTCCGAAACCGATTAACCGTGCTATCCAAAAAACCGATTTCAGTTGTCAGCACTAAAATCAGTTATTTGAAGAATCGAATAACCAGTTTTTGGGTTTTGTAAAAAACCAAATTATCTCGAAACCGGTTAACCGAACTATCCAAAAAACTGATTTCGGTTGCCAGCAGTAACAATTATTAAATATGTGGTTATTGAAATTCAGGTGATGTTGAAGTTTGTTGTGTTTCCAAACAAACCGATTGAATAATACTCGAATACTCTGTGTCAACTTGTAAGTATGGTTTTATTGACGATGAATTGTTGTGTCCTGTTATTTTTATTAGAGTTTGTTCTTTAATTCTGCTTTTACTTAATTCATTAACTGCTGCGGCTCGATTTGAGTGATTTGTAATTCCAATCGTCACATTTTTATATCAACCATTAGAATTTTTCTTCTTCCAAAAGGAATTTGGTGCAAGAAATACTCTGTCCAATGTTATAGAAGTGCCTTGTTTTTCTATCAACTTATTAAGTAAGCGTACTGGGCAAATATCTTCCTCTAAAATATTGAGCTTAATTCATTTACTGTCACAATTTATTGTTACCGCCTTCTCTCGTTTTCGAAAATAAAGGTTTATACTCGATACGTCCAGTTTATTTTCCATTATTTTCAATTTCGGTAAGGAATAAGTGATTTTGCAGTAAGTTGTTTCTCCTTCGCGCCAAGCTAATTCTAACGCCAAAATGTGATATAATTTCTTTTGAAGGTTCATTTTCATCATATAATCTGACAATGACAAATATTTCACAATTATTAAGAGCTGATGCACTGGATTTTCTCTTTTGGGGTTGTGCTTGTAGGCACATTACATGATGAATTAAACTGTACATCGGTGATAGGGTTAAATACAATATTGAATTCTTCATAATATTTACTTTGTAGCATTGTAGCAGTGGAGTTCCAAATTGTTTTAATTACCGCTTCTTTGTAGTGTTTTCCGTCACATTTTCGCATATTTAAAAGCCCAACCTTGCAATATTACATTTAATTGAATCACAACTGTATTAGCAGGCACACAGGTATTATCAATTTGACTAATTTCATTGTTCGTAAACTCACCGAATAGACTCATTGTTAGTGTTTAATAATTCAATAAGTTGATGACAAAAATGTTAAACTATTTATTTTGGCAACGGACACCGCGATAATTGATTAAAAAATGAATAAGTGAAAAAACAATTGGCATGTGAGCTTTTTTATATATAGACTAAATTATCATAAGAAAATCATTAATCATTAAGCAAGCTAAAATAGTAGTCAATAGTATAGTCATCTTATTTTTTTTATATAAAAATGAAAATATATTCCCATTGTAAACAATAGTTTGACTATGAATTAGTTTTTCTAAACTATATTATAAAGGTTATATTCAGTCTTGATAAGGTGGAAGAATTATTTCTACATTCAGTTTTATAAAACTTAACCTTCTCATAGATTGATTGATATTTTTAAGACACTATGCTGCAGATTACGATGAAGTAATTAATACAAAAAAATATATAATTAAAACAGACATGCTGTCTACTATCCCCTAAACTCAATTATACCATAATCATATTCTTATCCTCTTTTATTTCAAGACCCTTCAATGAACTTGCGATATTTTCTCTGATCATGTTCTAGCTTCTTCCCCCATTTTCTGTTTTTATTTATTTAATATTTCTTATCAATATTGATCCTAAATTGTTCTAGGTCTTTTTGCAGCTAGCACTACACAAGCTCCTATTTCAGGGGTTTGAAATTTTAGATTTCCTATAAAATAGGTGGCTCTTTTCTTTCTTTGGTGCCTTTGTGTTTATGGCAAATAAGCAGCAATTGACTAAGTACTCCTCCTTGTAGCATCCCTTATTTATTCACGTTTCCTGATATCAAGTTACATGTTTTTATTTTGTCTGTTGTCATATTATAACATAATGTACCCGGTGCAAATGGTACAATTCAAATTATTTCTGGCCACGACTTTATCTACTTTATATTTTAGAAAACATAATAATTTGTAGGCATAGCCTTTGGATTGCCTACCTAAGATTTTATAAATTTCTAGTTATTTAATTTAAAAATTTTTAATTATATAAAAGGATTCATGGCATCAACATAACATCTATAATCCAGTGGATTTATGAGTGATTTTGCTCATAGCTTTTATAAATGCACTTTTGTATTATAGTAGATTGTTACTACCGATAGGGGTTTACATACTGTAGATTAGGAGAATTTTGAAATTAATTCAGATGAAATAATACTAATTATAGAAGTATTCCTTTCAAAAAGATTTTGGTAGGATTCCTGCACATGTAGTCAAAGTAATTCTAGCTATTATTATACTAAAAGTATAGCTCGAGACTGATTACCAAAACTAACAGTAAATTGTGTATTTATTATATGTCCAGAATTTGATATTCTGTATTGGAAAATTTTCATACACTGAGATTGCTACAATAAATACCTAGTAAAACTTAGGTGTTCATCTGAATTAATTAATTTCAATGCACTATATTTATGTTGCTTGGATAAAGTTTCCAAAATATAGACATGTAGGAATTTTTCATGTCATTTTTGTCATTATATTAATGATATTTTACTTTTAATAAAACTTGGACATGAAAATTTATTTGACTCCCTTTTGTTGGTTGAACAGAGATGATGAGTTTTAAATTGTAAAATGAATGTTGTATTTATATAATAAATGTACATTAAGAAACCCATTAATTTTTAAGTAGTCATATTACTCAATATTAAGATATAATTATAAGGTCTTTGTATAAACCAAATAAATAAGATCTGTCCATATACTTTTACAGTTGTAGCTTTTTATAATAATTTTATATGAGTACTGTAATGTCCATTTTTATATAATTATGCATAATCATCTTGTGATATGTATCTAAATTGAAAAATATATAAATGTGTACTACATTCAAGTTTGAATTGTTTTCATTTCATTAAACCCTGTATTAGTAATGTTATGGAACTGAAATTCCAAAATTTCCTTACTGAAAAAAGAAGCATAATTAATATAACTTTTTGTGGCTTCCATTATGCTAGTCTCTAATACATCTTTCCGAAAATTTGTATTACCAACTGCTCTCCAACTAGCACCCAAAATTACCGAGGTTATTGCAGTTTCAAAGCAGAAGAAGAGGCTAAAGTAAGGTTAATCTCCTTTGCTACTAATTCAACTTCCAATTTTTAGCATCAAAGTACTGCACACATCCACATTTTAACGTTAAGATTCTAATGATTTCAAATTGGGTAATTATTTCCAACAAATTTGTCCAATTTTCATTAAAAAATTTCTACCCCCTATTTTCAAGAATACTGAACACGATTGTAAAATTATTTCTTTTCGGTTGAGTTTACTTTAAAAAAAAAAAAATTCAAAATTGTAACCTCTATGTATACGTTACATTGTGTTCAACTTGCAATATCTGCCATCGTCATTTCACGATATCACATTAGCCAAAATAAATAGGCGTTATATTGCAATTCTGCTGCCTCGTTCCCCTGGATATGACCAGGTATCTAAACTAGGGTTACTCTGTTTCTTGTTCCCATCCGCTCCAGAGCCTTTTGACAGTTCCATACCATTCTTGAATATTACACTGGTAGGATCCAAGTGCTTTTAAATCTAGTTGTCTATCGGAAAAGATTTTTATCGACCTGCGTGTAAGCATTGACTTTTAGAGTTAAAAAGTCAGTGGTCTAAGTCTAAGTTTTTCCGGCCTCCATGCACACAGTTCGATGGCATAGATTTTTGCCCAAAATATAATTGCATACTTGCCCAAGCTTATGGATAGCCTGGTGTTTGGGTTGCAACTATGCACTCCAGAACAACACCCTCTGGAGTCTTGGACCCATCAGTGTGCTAGCAACTATTTGCCTCCAGGAGCTAAGTTTCACCTCGACTGAAAAAAAAAAAAAAAATTTTATTTTTTTTTCTTTGTTGTTGGAAATAATTACCTTAAATTGTTGTAATTTCAAAGAGAGATGAACACGACGTGAATTTAACAGTAGGCCGTATATACAGTACTTCAATTTTCAAATATGTTGGACCGATATTACATACGAGTATTTGGTTTCTGTCATCTATATAGTATGATATGAAAAACGTATCATTAAAATTTTCTGTTATTAATACAAAAAGTAAGTAGGTAAGTAAGTTTGCTAAATCGTATATTAATAAAATTATCGTTCGGGAATTGCAAATCAAGATAACGAGAAATTCGGCTCTACATTCTACAACCCTACCCTCCCCTAAGTTACGATGTATAGTGGGTTGCCTGACAGTAGCAAGCACAAATATTAAAAATATAGCAGGACAGTAATTCTAATGAAGTCTATTGCTAATACATCTTAATTATTTCCTTTTAAAAATTAAGTTCATTTTTTTTTAATATTTGCAAAAAACTGAAGAAAATAGTCCTGTGAGAAAAATACGACACTATACGTACGTAAAAAATACCTAGATTATCAAAAACATATGTTGCTTTGTTAGCCTCTTGAGGAGATAATTTTTTATTTTGAACTATTAATATTAACATTTTGAGAAATTCTTGGATTTGTATATAAGACACGATAATAATAATTATCTTACATAGATTCTAATGAGATAGAGGTTTTTTGCTATTCTTCTTACAAATAATTAAGGCAAAAACGTTAAAATTACAAATACAAGTTTGATAAAAATCAACAATTATTTTACATAATATACTAGTGCGGCATGAATGTTTTTACTCGTTTTCTTATAGTAGCTAATTAATCAAAAGCTATTAAAATTAACATTTTGAGAAATTCTTGGATTTGTATATAAGACACGATAATAATAATTATCTTACATAGATTCTAATGAGATAAAGGTTTTTTGCTATTCTTCTTACAAATAATTAAGGCAAAAACGTTAAAATTGCAAATAAAAGTTTGATAAAAATCAACAATTATTTTACATAATATACTAGTGCGGCATGAATGTTTTTACTCGTTTTCTTATAGTAGCTAATTAATCAAAAGCAAGAATATACAATTAAAAATAAAGTTTGGCAAAACTAAGGCCCTCTACAGACTATGCGTGAATTTGCGATTCGCGATGCGCGGCTTGCAAGGAATTCATGCATCGTGTGTAGGATTTTTATGATTGGATGTTTAATCAAGAAGACTCTACACACTATTCGCGAATTCCTCGCATATCACGAATCGCGCATAACGAATCGCGAATTCACAAAACATGAGGCTACTTTAACCATCATAACCGGGTTAAAAGGGTTTTTAGTAATTCAATATTATTATCAAAATATTTATTTAAATTTAATGAGTAGACTTTTATTCCACACAAAAATATATGTATTTTGAAAATTCTAATTATGGTGAGTGAATATAGTGTTGTATAAATGTACAATAAAGAAAATATAAAAGTAGGTATATTAAAATTCATCTTCTGAATATTCTGATGAATTATCTTCGTCTCCTAGATTGATAACGATAGGTTCCACAGTAACGTCAATTAAATTATCGAGTTCCCACATTTTCTCCTCTTCTTTTTGTACATGATGTATACATCTTTGCCAGTTATCTGCAGTTACTCGTTCCAAGGAATTTTTTAACAAAATTTTCACGTCACTTAATTTAAACGTTGCATTATTTCGCGCTACATATCCTTTTACCTACGCCCAGACACACAGTGATAAGGTGGTAACCGTAGTACCGTTATTTGGCGATTTGTTGCATTTCATCGATAACATATTTTTTCTGATCTTTATTAAGATTGACAAGTGTCAAAAGTTCCTTTTTCACCATATTTGTTCCAAAAGAAATGTTTTTTTCCGGATAACCATTGAATTATATCGGCTTTCCTCCAAGCAGTCGTAGGCGTCCGCTCGGTCTGCCGTGAATGGTAACTGGCATTATCCATGACAATTACAGACCCCGGAGGAATAAGATCCAACATCTGTGTAAAATACTCTTTGAAAACATCTGCGTTCATGTCTCCGTGATAGTCACTTGTATTGTTAGATTCAGATAAAAGTAAACCGCCATCTACAAAACAACTGGCACTACCTGTGTCACTATTAATCTTCGCCCTTTACCTGAAGGTGCCTTGAACCCTGTTGAAAGTCCATCTAAAAATGCTTGTCGAAAACTTTTTACATTTTTATCTTGCCATACTTTTGTTACAGTATATCCCCCGTTGACCCAAGTTTCGTCTAGATAATAAATATTCCTCCCTTCGTCACGGAATTTTCTAATTGATCTTAAGTAGGATCTTCGGCAACAAATAATTTCATCTTTATCGATAAGAACTGACCTCCTGTTCTGCTTTTCCCAGTAAAAAAATAACTCTCGTAAGACGGCCCATAATTTGCTTCTACTGATTTTTGGCAAATCGTTGTCCTCTGAAAGTTCACTTAAAATTTTGTTTAGCGTTGGTATTTCTTTTTTAAAATAAAATGAGTGGACTTTTCTGCAAATGACATTTTTGAAGAAATCTATAACGACTTTTGACCTCCCTGTAGATGATTTTGGGGGATTTACAGTATCTTGTTCATTTTTTATTTCCTTTAAAAGTCTGTAGATACTCGTTTTCCCAATCCCTGTCATTTTGGAACACTTTTCCACGATGTTGTCAACACTGTTGGTAGGATTTTGGTATTTCAATGCATTAAATACATTTAATATAATAATCTTCTCATTCTGAGACAGCGCACATCTTTTCACGCGTTTAGCAGGTACGTAATCTGATAAGCTCGACATTTTACCCAAACAATATTATATCCATTGACACAATAGTCACTAAACACAAGTCGAATTTTACTCTACTGCACTAGCACGTTTTCGTATATTCAGCTCTGAATACACTGGCTCCTGCCCTATGATGTATTCAGTAAAATATGCTAATGTACACCCATTACCTGTTAGCAATAGTGTTACCCGATAACCTGAAACAAAATATTACCACGCCCATGGACGGTTCTTATCTCGGGGTTTTATTACTCTCTTTCATTTCCAAACAGACTATAGTGGTTGTTAACTCTGTATGAATCAATTAATCAGTTTCTATTATTTTTTTCCCTTGTGATGAAAATCTATTTAGGTCAAGGCAAAGAAATATGTATATTTGATATATCCAAATTTTAGATCAGATACGCATTACCTAAATTAATATTTTTTTGGAATTTTACCTAGCTACAATGCAATTTTTTTTAAATATTCGATATTTTCATAACGGTAGAATCTAAATAATTATACTTAATCTGTAGTTTAATGAAGCATAAGGGTTCGCAAATATACAATGTGATTACTGATTATAAATATAAAAATAAAAACTGTTACGCATGTAAATATGTTTTCCATTTTCTTTATCTTACCAAAGTCAGAAGAAGAATACTGCAGTTTGCAATTATTTAAGGTTCAATTCTACATATAGGTAATACAGTATTATGCAAAAAACGGTATTTGATGAGTGCCGGATATTTTTCTCAATGAACTTATGTTTCCCACTTTCCCCTATCTGTAGTCTGTATCTACTTACAAAAAATCTTTAAAAAAAATTAACTTTTTTCCAAGTTATCTTGTTCCTCTATGTTTTGTCAAACTGTTTAGGTTGTCTAGTATTAGTATACAATTTTCGTTCGTTCGTTCGTGACATGATTTTAAAATAAAATTTTAAAACTCAGTGTATTAAACTAAAATAGTTAATAGTGGACAGCGCTTTTAAATTTTTGTAGAATTCTTTTACTGTGTACTGTGAATAAATAAAAATCAAGAGAGCAGTGGTTACTACCAAATATTTTTTTGTGTCAAATGTTTGTATATGCACGTTTCTATTAGGTAAGTACATACATAATGTTGGCAATTAAGTACCTAGATATTTTTCATTAAATAATGGTTCCCTCTAAAATATTTTATCATCTTAATCAAAACAATATTTAAAGTTCCTAATATTTAAAAGTTATTATCTTTGTATCTCTCTCCATTTATGAGATTTTTATGGTGAGCGTAATAGGTATAGACTTCATAGAAGAGGCGAAGTAGATCATATTAAATAAATTATAGTATATTCACTGGTCTTGTCTTGATTTTTCTCTTGTGATATAGGTACATTCTTTTACAGTAATAATGAGACTCCCTAAAAACAGTTTCAGAACTTCTTGAAGTTCTGAGTAGAAATTTCATTAAATCTCTATTGATGACCCAACTATCAAAATGGATCTTTAAAAGAAGCGAATTACACAGGTCCACAAAAAAAGTGGTGCGTGCTGAGGGTCCCATTATATTTTTTCCATGTATTTTTTCCTGCTAAACACGAATATGAAGTCAAAATGGGGGGATCGCACAGCAAATTTTAGATAAAAACGATAAAAAATTGCATCAAAAGTTTACGCAGGTCCACAAAAAAAAGTCATATGTGCTGGGAGTTGGACTATATTTTTCTTTTGTATTTTTTCCCGCTGAACACGAATCAGAAGTTAAAATTAAGGGTTACACAACAAATATTTGAGAAAACCTAAAAAATGGATAAAAATCAGTTTCTCGTATAGTTATAGCTGTAAAATAGTAAACAATCACTAATTCACAGCATTTCTCATTGTTTCAGTTTTAAAGGGTATGGAATAAATTACGAGAAAGTGATTTTTATCGATTTTTTTAGGTTTTCTCAAATATTTGTTGTGTAATCCCCAATTTTAACATCAGATTCGTGTTCAGCGGGAAAAAATACAAAAGAAAAATATAGTGTAACTCCCAGCACACATGACTTTTTTTTTGGGACCTTTTTAAACTTTTGCTGCGATTTTTATCGTTTTTATAGGTTTTCTCTAAAATTTGCTGTGCGACCCCCCATTCTGACTTCAGATTAATGTTCAGCGGGAAAAAATACATGGAAAAAATGTATTGGGACCCTCAGCACACACCACTTTTTTTGTGGACCTGTGTTATTTTATAACTATCGAATAGCGTTGTTTAATTAACGGTTTGATTTTATAGAGCAAATAATTGTGATAATTTTGTTCCTGAAGGAAGTAATTGTGTAAAATTGTTTTATAATAGTTTTTACAAAGTTTCTTATACTTAGAACAAATAATTTTCAATTCTTTAAATTTTTTTATAAAAGTATAATAATGCGTTATAGCTACAACAATTAAAAAAGTAGATATACATGTATATAAGGATTGCAAACAGTGTGTAAGAGTCGTATACTTGGGCAATTGACTTTAAATTACAACCTTATAAAAAGTTGTATTAACATGTTTTATTAAGGATGTATAGGTAAGGAAATTAGTAAAATTATTTTTTATCCTCGAAATGAGCTTATTTATAAAAAAAGTTTATAATAGTCTCTAAAAATATTCCGTTTTATAAATATGTTATAAAACAAAATTGTGGCTTGAGGAAACAACACAACAACTATATTATTGTAGGTATATTCCGCGTAATAAAGTTCTAAACCTAACCTCAATTTTAGTATAATATGTGGAATAAAATCGTTTTATTAGAAGTGGTCATGTTTAAATGAATATTTGTTGGATCAGCGACTGTCGCCAATATACAAAATTACATAGTTGAGAGTCGTATAATTATATCTAAAACATGATTTTACTATTTTTGAAAGATTATTTTATAATAAGACCATTAAATATAATTATAGAATGATAATATTAATTAAAGAAAGCATAATTTTAATATTTTTTAAATTTATTTTTTATAAATTTAAAATGTGTTCTAAACTAAAGTGCATAATTTTTTTGTCATAGAAATAATTTTGCAGCGCAATAACATTGAAACACGAGATTGTTGAACTGATAATATTTAAGTATACCTCGATATCTACTATTTACACAAATGATCTCATTTTTAAATATAAACACAAATAATTATGAATCTGCATTACACACCAATCTTAAAATGATTTGGTTATAACCTTCTTCAGTAAAAAATATAATGTTTCTTTAAATAATTACCAAAATACAGACTATATAAAAACGTTTTCATAGTTGCTGTATAAAATTGTTTTAAAAGTGTTGTATACATTTTTTAAACAACTGTTACATTATCAAAGTGTTTTATAAAAGTGGGCCCTTTTCGATTCTATTGTATAACGCATTTAACCACGTTATATGAATTTGAAGCTTCTATAAAATATATTTTATAGCAATACGATCTTTATAAAATTTATTTTACTAGTTGGGGAGTGAAACAACTAAGAACTAACTAACTATCTAATTTCACATAACTTTACATTGGCAATTTGTGACTAGCGTAAATTCATGAAAAGTTACATAATTTTGTAAATGATATGAGTATACTGTAATATTACAGAAATAAACATAGATATAATTTTATATTATAATTATATAATTTTACAACTATTATGTTCTCTACACTATAATTTGTATTGACATACCCATACATTAGGTATATTTTTTTAGTTGTAGTTGTAAAATATATGTAATTTTATTGAGTAATTTTTATTTACATAGATTTTATATATTACTAGAATCGAAATATGCAGATATAAATACAAATACAAATACTGAACATTATTCTCATGTTAAATAAGAGTTTTTCAATTAACTCAAATATTCTCATTTTGTTTAACATGAATGGTGTAAGAGAAACTAAATTAAAAATGTGTTAATATTATTTTTGTAGCCATGTAGAAAAAATGTCCATAGACAAAGTTAAAAAGGAGAAAACTTTTTACTGTTATTTTCATGGAAAAAAAGTGTTCGTGTGAAAAAATTATGCTTGTTAAAATGTACACAAATACAGATATGAGTGAGTCGACATATTATGCAGAATGTCTCTTATTAACGAATTATTAGAAATACAGTCAATTTTATTTTTAGAATTCAACATTATATCTACCAGTTAAGAAATACATAACACCTACAACTTTATTTCTAAATAGTTAAGAAGGTCTTGTCAGAAGCAGAAATAAGTTCTATATGTTGTATAAGGGTGCAGACAGAGTGGAAGCATGCAGGTTTTCCGCTTACTGGGAACCAGCGCTGAATACGTACTTAGAAGATATGACATTTGTAATTGCATTTAAATTGATATAAAAACAGTAGTTTAAAGCAAGCTGTAGCGGACAGTGGAACCGCCGAACCGCGCGTATATGCTTTAAAAATTTTAACATACTTTTTCATGGACACGTACTTAGAGGACAGATAACAATTCAATTGTAGCAGCTAAATCAAGTTCCAGTCACAAGTGAACAGGTCATGTAACTGTGGTTACCCGCTATGACTAAAATTTCTTGTTGCCTACTTGGTCTGTGTTGCTATAGTTATTAAGACTTTTAACTAAATGTATTTCTGATACATTAAAGACCAGTGTATTGTATCCAATTGTTCAGTTTCAACTATACTGACAGGTAGCACCCAGTATAGTAAGTATAGAAGTAGGTATACTTTTGTTCATAAATAAATAACAAATCATTAAATAAAAAAATGTTTAATATATGGTTTTGAAACCATTTTTCTGATATCCAACAATTGCCAATTATGTTTATGCATAACTGTAACTAAGAACCAAACTATGTTAAGTTAAGGCTAGCGTTTAATTGAAAAAATAAAATCCACCCAGGATTCATATTAACTAGAACAAGTATAGTTTTGCTGAAACTGAATCATTTCCAGGAAAACACATTAGAAAACGTGCTACTCATTTTAAAACAGTGAAATTGTACAGTGTCGTATCACATTTTGTCAAAATTACTTACCTAATATTTTATATTAATTAAGTGTTTTATAAAGAATTCTGCGGGGTATGATAATGTTTATAATGCCGTATACGATTTTCTTAGTGTACAGCGTATAAAGTAGTCAAAAATGTAAAGCATAACAGGTAAACAAATCTTTTCTTACTCTAATTGACTTGGCAGTCTGTAAATTGTTTAATGAAGACCTGATGAAAACTTGTACAATTAGCAGAGTAAAAAGATATTATTTCGAACTTGCTTAGACTATCTAAAATCCGTACCAGAAAGCGTTGAAAATTGCATTTAGAAACGGCACCCCGGCACAACAGTTAAAAAAGTTTGATTATTATTATGCTGCCTAATTATTAATAGTATGCCGTTACCTCTTCCGCACAAGTCTCCTATTTCTGGGCTAATCCTCCTGTTATTAAAAACGGGGAATCTAGCTCATGTATAGGTACTTTCAGTAGGATCTATTCGTGCATAATTTAAGCTTATTATAAATTCTTCTTCTTTTCCTGTAAAATAATTTTTTTTTTGAGCTCTGAGATACAAATAATAATTTATACGTTAATATAAGTACCTCAAAAACTTAATGTGTTGTGAGCATATAGCCAAATTATCCTTTGAGCTCTTAACAATCAACGAATCAGTCAACAAACTGATAAGTCTTGACAAAACGCCCTTAATAATATTCCTATTTATTTCGTGAATATATTAAAAGTTGCAGATGCAGATCATGTTCCACAGAAAACTATCTCTGCCGAGAGATGGTATATTTTTTCTGCACAATATTTAACAATACATTCATGTTTTCGGTCAATATACATTGTGTGCTAAAAATGTGTAAAATTGCCCACAATATTCCAATAACAGCAATTCTAAACTGTAAGGTTGGATTTTTACCTGGCCTGTTTAGGGAGAAGAATATATGAAATAGTATAGCGGCATATTTACATGCTTGTCTATTGAAGCGTCATACAAAGATATTGAAGAAATAGATATGTCTATTGATCCTGAATGAAAAGGTCGCCTTCGACGCCTTGGGGTACTTGATCGTTTCAGATGTTAAGTTGATATACCAATTTGATTTCACGAAATACTAGACTAGCCAAACAACTTTATACGGCATAAATGAACTTAACAAAATGAAGGGTGCAGTTGATATTCATGTCCGCAGATAACTTTATTGTTTTCGAAACTTTTTCATAATGCTTAACAAATTTAGAACAAAAATTGATATTCTAATGTTCTGTATACTACTATGTCTAATATTTGACAAGTATAAACGTCAGTCACAAAATTCTGTACAGAGTGTTCAGTAAAGAATTGGTCATACTTTAAGATTGGTTGCCTTGGACAAAAATCATATGTGATTTCTTTTTCATTTCATTTCTTTATGATAATATTCTTATTTGTTGGGTTGGGAAAGAAACACAAATATCAGAATTTTGCATTAAATGTACACGGCATTAGATCATATTTGCTTGGGTTACATCATTTGTCCTTGGGTTAGATCATATTTGATTGGGTTAGATTAAATTTTCTTAGATTAGGTGCCGTTCCAGATGTCGCTTATCGATGACGTATTGAGAAACTTATTGGGGTAAGTTAGGGTTACACAGTGTCGGCTTCAAAATTTGCAATAACTTTAAACTCGGTTACTAAAATATTTAAGTATTAGGGCCATACAGGGTGTCCGGAAATTATGCGTCAATACTTCAGGAGGTGATTCCTCATAAGAGATTAGGGTCACGAAGTCCTATAACAATTTTTCGAAAACTCAATATTAACGGAGATACAGGGTGTACATTTTTTTTTTGTTTTTCTTAGATAACTTTTTTATTTGTGATTTGATTTTTTCCAAGTCTTTCCTATGTATTACTAGTGCCCTTGTAGATTTATGTTCCAAATATGAAGCAAATATTCCAGTGCCAAAGGGCCTACCCTGACCTTATCCTTCGATCCATGGCCCACAACTTTTTTGTTTTCACTGCTTTATAAATTTGAACAGCACCATGTTAAAGAGTATCAAAAATTTTTTTTTAAAAGTATCTCTGGTTGCGATACAATAAAATGAACCGTTTCTGAGAAAAACGACTTCAAACATTTTCATGCGTTAATGCTGCTTTGAAAACAATAACTTAATGCTGCCTTAGCTACTTTTAACAGATAATATTTATGTGAATTATTTTATTGTGATCATTTGTGTGTAATAAGTATCGTGATTAAAACTGATAAAATGAATAATAATAATAATAACAATAATAATTATAATAGATATTCGAATGAGGAGCTGCGCGACATGCGTTATTATTATGGCTTAGCTGCGAGAAATGCATCAAGAGCAAAACGTTTGTATCGAGATGCATTTCCAAATAGAAGAATTCCACGACGGCAGTTGTTCAGTACTGTCCATCAGAGATTAGGTAAGTTTGGCTCTTTTAAGACGAGGCGGTTTGATGTCGGTCGCCCACGACGAACTCGAACTCCTGGAACTGAAGTTCGTGTTTTGGATGTGGTTGATAATAATCCTGATATAAGCGTCAGGTTAATTGAATCGCAGGAAAATATTCCCAAAAGCTCAGTCCATGAAATTTTGCAGGAACAACTCATGCATCCATTCCACTATCAAAAGGTCCAAACCCCACTCCCTAGAGATCCGATTTCATGACTGAATTTTTGCAGGACAATTATAAATCTCCATAATGGCAACAGAAATTTCATCAATTCAATTCTTTTCATGGATGAAGCTGGATTCGGGTATGATGGTGTAATAAATCTAAAAAATAAACATTATTGGTGTGACGAGAATTCTCATTTAGTGGTGGAACGTGGGTTCCAGAATAAATTTTCTGTGACTGTATGGACTGGCATCGTGGGAGATCATTTAGTTGGGCCACATTTCTTTCCTCAAACGCTTGGTGGTAAGGTTTACCTACACTTTCTACAAAATGATCTGCCAGTTTTCTTGGAAAACGTTCCTATTGGAGTACGACGTACAATGTGGCTACTGCATGACGGTGCACCGCCTCATTACAGTTTAACGGTGAGAGAGCACCTCAATGAAATTTTCCCTGAGAGGTGGATAGGGCGTGGTGGATTCATAGAGTGGGCTATCAGATCGCCCGACTTAAACCCGATCGACTTTTTCCTTTGGGGCTATGTTGTCACTGGTATACAGAAGGCCTGTGAATAACGTGGAAGAGCTGAGGCAACCAATTATTTACAGTTTTGCAATAATAAGAGCAAAAGAGGGCATATTATTCAGGGTTCGTCGCAACTTTCTGAGATGAACGAATTTGTGTGTCGAAATGGAAAGACAACATTTCGAGAACTTATTATAAGAACATAGACTAAAGAAAAATGTTATTTAGTAATCTAGTTAGTGAATAAATTTTGTATTGATGAGTTAAAATTGTGAATATCTGTTTAAAACAGTGTTAACACATGAAAATGTTTTTCGTTTTTTCTCAGAAACGGTTCATTTTATTGTATCATAACAAGAGATACATTTTAAATAATTTTTGATACCTACTCTTTAACATGGTGCTGTTCAAATTTATAAAGCGGTGAAAACAAAAAAGTTGTGGGTCATAGATCGCAGATTAAGGACAGGTTAGGCCCTTTGGCACTGAACTATTTGCATCATATTTGGAACATAAATCTACAAGGGCACTAGTAATACATAGGGCAAACTTGGAAAAAAATCAAATCACAAATAAAAAAATTATCTAAGAAAAACTGAAAAAAAAAATCTTTTGATACATCTCCGGTAATATTGAGTTTTCGAAAAATTGCTTTAGGACTTGTCTGACCCTAATTTTTTGTGAAGAATCACCTCCTGAAGTCTTGACGCATAATTTCCGGACACCCTGTATATTGTAGAATGATTTATTTTAATACCTAGTGTCATCAGTTAAAATTACTTACACTTTCAAAATCACATTGTATACCATTGTTAAAAGTACCTAAGTAGAAAATGATGACATTAATCAGATCGAAGTGGGTGCAAAAAACACTACAAAATTTTACACTTATGTAGAGCCCTTATAATTGCATTTTGCTATGACCCCGTCTGAATGGAGCTAGATCCAAAAGCCGTATGAATGGAATGATTGTTTGTAGACATCAGACTGACAGGGTAGTAACATGTTTCGCCCTTGTCACTCCGTCAGTCTTTGGGCGAGCGGTAGCGGGTGTTTTAAATAGACGCTCGTCCTAGCAGGCCAAGGATCGGGAATGGTATTGTTATCCAGACAGGCCATGAGATGTGTTTGTATACAGAAACGCTATTATCAGGCCAATTGTAAATATATTCACAACTGACGGCGACAATGCCCATTGTCGGTGGATATGTATTGGAATAAATAGTGTCAAAAATTTTAAAAGTAATTTAGTTTTGAACTGGTGGTTTCGGATGTATCGTGATTATTTATTTCAGCCATGCTTCAGCATCAATTTGAAACAAGTTTAACTTTTTCTTTGTTATTTTTATAACCTACAGTTCAGTGTAAAACAGAATACAAATAGGTAACGATACTAAGTACTTTTGTTGGTAGGAACAAAAATAAAAGGAAACAGAAACGACAGTAAATATCTAACTTTTAAATCTAAATCTAGACATCAACTTAAAAGGGCCCCGTATTCTTAAAATAGTGTTTTTTACAAATAAATTAGATATTTAAGAATTCAATAATAATGTGTTTAGCAAATACCAGCAGTGTTATCTCATGTCACCTGCAAACATTCAAAGGTACCGAAGTAAATCGAATATATCACGGCTGAAAGCGGTCTAACCAGCAAATTTTTAGGCACAGAAATCTCTCAAAATACGTATTTTTTTAAATTCAACTGAAGATGTAAATATTATTATAACATAAACTTATACATGGTTATGTATGTAAGACTATTCACTTTTGTTTACAAGTATGTGAAAATAATTTTTAAAATGTGGGGTTAGAACAGCAAAGTAATGTCATAGAAATGCATTTTAAAATTTATTATATTTCTGAGGATAATTTAAATAGTAAAACTGGATAAACAAAACAAAAAATTTTATTTTCGATATTACTTTTGCTCCATGTGTTGCCTAGGCTTTAGATAATAGAAATTTTAAAGATTTACTTTACTAGGTTTTTAACAGTTTCCTTAAACATATTGGTAGACCTAAAGTTATTAATTTAATCTCACTGCAACCATTTTTGTTAATTTTGGACACTATATCACAAGTAGTTATCCTATTTTATGGTTGCTTAATATGAGTAAAATTTGAAATATTCTCCATTATTTGTAGGTAGGAAGCAGAATATATGTTGTTAAGCTGAAAATAAATTAAATTATTACATTTTAATTGGATTGGTAGTGATTTATATGTCTAATAAATAGTCTTTCTTCATCAACATTTTTGAAATTTTTAAATAACAGTTATTCTTGAATGTAAGAGAATATTTAGCGATATACTTAGTGTTTATTCTACATATTGTAAAAGCCATCATTAAGTCATGGTAAAAAATATAGTTTCTTTAAAATTAGAATAATTCTAGTACCATTTTTAAATATACATACACTGATAAAAATGAGTGGAAATTTTCATGTTTTTACATATAATTTACTGGTAATTCTTAATTTTCATTATTTGTACCTACAAGAAAAAATCAAGTGTATGTGTTTTTAATATATTTAATAATGGAATAATGTAATATATTACTTTCGAACAATTTACTTTTACTCAATATATTATGAAATTTTATTGAATTTGTCGTGACTTCTGCTGCACATGCGTATACATCAATCAAACCTCTCGTTTTAGTTGTGTTAAGGTGTGGTAGATAAACATGTATCGTTCATTAAGAAGGACATTTTGTGGGATATTCGGAAAAGTATAAAAATCTATTTTGTTACGTGTACATTTGCAGCTTATGCTAATTTAAATGTTATACAATAGTCTGAACCACACAACATTCTTTTCAGTCAACATATTTATCGAGAGATAGTAATAGTTTACAACATATAGGTATTAATATTATAGTTGTAAATCGAACTAAAATTATTCATTTCCACACAGATATACATATACCTACAAATATTTGCAAACTAATGAATATACAGGGTTAACTATGACTAAGTAAAAAAAATAACCACGTGCTCAGGGAGGAAAGAAAAAGACTATAACAAATTTATTTTGGAATTCTAGCTCAATGTTTAAAAAATTGGACAAAACCCTCTTTTCCTACGGAGAGTCGGCGCCTATGAGAATTAATCATCGTGCGAGATGACTAGATATGTCAACTACCGTGCGACGGTGTCAACGATGAAAATAAACATTTTTATTAATAATAATAATGTCTATGTACCTGATATATAACAGTTAATTCGGTTAGCTGCAGTATTTTATATTTGTTCATAGTTCTTTCATTGCACACTGACAAAACTATATTTTCACTGTTTGCAGATTTATCATAATTATCCACTAACATATCCGACATAAAATACTTTATTTAATACTATACTACTACTATAAAACGTTTAAATTTAGTCACTGAACTGTTCTAAAATAAAATAACTTAGAATATTACATTGCTAGTTGCTCTCCAAATCTCAAAGAACATGCGAAATTAGTTATATCCTTGAGACCTTGTATAGTGTATATAGTCAAGGGTTATATTCTAAGGATCTAAGAAACATTTTCACAGAACACTATAAACATCTTGGGATGCTATAGTTTAAAATATTACTAACTATTTTATGCAAACATCGTCGATTACTGTTAATATTGTTGCTATTATTAGTATTAACATAATTTAATTCCCCAACAACACAGGAAGTTTAAAAATTTATCGTCGTGAAGTGCATTAGTGGCCTACAGATGTCGTCTGCAGATGTCAAAAGATATAGTATACGGTTAAGGTACTCCGACCTCCGACTAGTTTGAAATAATTTTTCAGTACATGCTTTTCGCAAATTTAATTTTTCGTGTGCTTACAAACATAACTTATTCAAATGCCTAGATGACGGATAAGGTGCTGATTTATGGGAGTGTGACAAGTGCATATTATCGTGTGGCAGAGTAATACCAAAGACATTTTCCGGGTACACAAAATATTATGCTGAATACTTTTTGAACTACATTGAACAAGTGTTATAATGCCTTGGCGGTAAACGTGTGACAGTGTTTTTATGTATTTATGTACATTTGCCTGTATTTCCTTGTTTTTTTCGTTTTTTTTTTTTGATAGATAATTCCGTAAATACTTATTTTTCTCTATCCCCTCTTAAAATATTTGTCATAGTTAACCCTGTATATTAAAGTTTCAAGTATATATTATTTTTAGCGAAAAAATTTCACGATTTCTAATGCGAATGAAATACATTGCAATACATTTTTAGACGATGGGGATAAACAATATACTTAGAGAAAGGGATATTGTATAAAATTTGTTTAGCGACTTGTTTTGATCCGCTGACGTATTGGTAATGAAATCTATAGAATCTATAGAAACTAAGAACTAACTTAAAAATTGAAAGTAAATTTAATTTGCTGATACGCTAGCAGTTCAGAACAAGTCGCTACAAATTCAATTTATTTTATTGCAATAGTACCTACCTATACAGGGTGGTCACTTTTTTTTTATCAAACTTCATAAACCAATACATCATAAATGCTAAATAAACTATACCCGACAAATGTATTGTGTATAGTAAGTACCTACCTAATAAGTAAATTAATTTAACTTGAAAATGGTAATAATTACGAAAAACTTACAAGGACAATTTTTTTCTCCAATTAAACAGAGAACTCAAAAAATAATGTGTTTTAAATTTAAAGCCAGTGGCGTACTTATTTTTTTACTAAAGCAAGAGAGACCTCTATTTTCTTCGCTATTGGTAAAGTAAAAAATTTAAAAATTCTCCATCAAGATCACACGTATACAGCGCCAAATCATTTATAAAAATGTTACGGGTGGAACTTCATCACTTACAGAAAAATTCAAACATTTTTTTTTTTGTAAAACTTATTATTATTTTTTATAATGTATTGGTTTTTGAAGTTTGATAAAAAAGTGGAGTATCCAGTATATACTTATAACTTAGCCATAAATAAAAGCTTATTTATTTCCAACAAATTATCATTCGATATTTTTTTATGTAGGTACAGTAGACAATCGTTAAAGGCAATAAAAGCTCTTTATCATTTTCATTTTAATTTGACATGAAAGTAAGAACAAGATATATGCTGACTAATTACTATTATTTGGTTAATATAGGTGTTTTGTGAATAAAACAACAAAATAGGTATATAACCGAGTATATAACATAACTGAGTTTTATGTCTATAGCAGCACATAGAGTTTAGTAAATTTATTTTGTTAGCGAATATTATATAACCGAGTGCATATTAGGTAGGTACTCAAAACATTGTGTTATTTGAACACAAACGGATGTGATCTCATTTTAACAACCAATTGTGACCTAAGTGAAAATTTACTGAAATATTTTATAATGTACAGGTATCTACATATTTTTATATAAAAAAAACTGATTGACATTAAATCCTTCATTGTCCAGTGAAAGTGTTTAATCTATGAATATAATTAGGCAGTGAGATAAATACCTAGATATAAATTTATTCCTAAAAGTAGGTCGCAGAAATGTTTAACAATATTTTGCACTTAAAAATGTTTAGAGACCATTGGCTTATCTCAGGTATAAAAATGGTGAGATATGGTGAAATATGTAGTAAATATGTTGCTTCTGATTTTTCTTCTTCTAATTTCTGTCATTAAGCAGACTTTATATAAAATACTTTTAGTTTATTTTTACGTATTAATTATTATTTTGTTTATATTGAATGATGAAAATTACGCATTCAAATCTATATACTTAGATAGATAACTGATGTGATAATAATTTATTACTTAATATTCTCGCATGAGCGTCGTTTAGAGGGGGAAAGAGGGGGCAACTGTCTTATCAAAAAAAATATAATTAACTAATTTTCAGACTTATAGCTTAGGTTTTCTTTTTTTTCTAATACGTAATCGTGATACGCATTATGAGTGACCATCGAGAGCAAAAGAATGGTCAATACAAGCCTGCAGGTTGCAAACCTCATAACCTTGAGCCGTTCTCAATGTACACACAACGTCAATAGTCTTGGATCCCCTGTATATAAAATTATTCGATTAAACATGGTTTTTCTTGTGTGGTAAAAAAGTACGTGTACTTAGGGAACAAAAAAGAGAATAAAAAATTGCCTTTAGTTTATTATCAACGTTTTTACAAATTTGGAGAGATTGACAGTGTATTCAGCCAAGTGTTCCTTTGAATTTTTATACATTATAATGCCAGGCCGTGAAACATGATGCAGGACATTCTAATCATCAGATAGAGAACATGTTGGGCATTCCTAGATGATCAGTTGCAGATATGAAGAATTTGATACAGTGGAAAACAGACTACGTAGTGGATGTCCTAAAGTATCTAATGAAGGGGAGGTATTTGGTGCAATATGCCCGTAGACACCGCACATCTTCAGCTTCAGCTCTCAGGGCCCACTTTCAAGGTATATTTCGCCGTGTTATATCGACACCTACTATCCGAAGACGACTCCACAATGTACATTTACGTGCTAGAAGACCATTACGGGACCCCACTCTACTTCCAAGGTATCGTGCTGCCCGTCTTCAGTGGGCGCGAGAGCATAGGGGTTGGCTTTTCCGCCAGTTGCTGTGGTCCTTATTACAAACGAAACCAGAATTGGGCTGGTTACTGATGACAATCGACGAAAAGTCTGGAGAGAACCAGGTCGTCAACAGCGACTTCATTTTCCCCGTGAAGTTGCTTCGTATGAAGGGGGTATGGTAATGTTTTGGGGTGGAATTATGTTCAATCGCCGCATCCCATTAATTCGCATACCACAGAATATGGCTAGTTAAATTTACATCGAACTAGTTATTACGCTCATTGTACGTAATGAATTAGGTGAAAATGTTGTGTTTATGGACGACAACGCTCGATCAAATCGCACAAGAAGAGTTCAGAAGACACTCGAAGCAGGACATATCAATAGATTAGATTGGCCAGCCAACTCTCCTGACTTAAATCCTATTGAAAACATGTGGGATTTCGTTGCTAGAGCCATTCATAATTACATTCCTCCAGATCAGACTGCAGATGATTGATTATCTCAATGCACAGACGTGTCAATATGCTATTGGAACGTGGTGACCGACTATTAGTCAAGTAGAGAACTTGCTTTGTTACTTTTTTATGATTTAATAAATTTTGTCAAAAATGTCACACATTTACTGGTTCTGCTGGTATCTTTAACGTTGTGTGTGAAACAGAACTTTTGACATCATATCCTGCTGTTTTATTTTTTTATTATATTTTATTTTATTATGTTATAATACCTATATATAACATTTTGTTGTTACGTTTTTGAAGATATGATGCTTAAGAATTATACCTTATATATCCTTTTAAAATGTATATTTTGTTGTTTCGGGTTTAATATTTTTCGGCATTTGCCCCTCCTTGAAAAAAATTTGTAACGACGCTCATGTATTCTCGTGCTTCTGTCATATCACTGAAAATCAAATCATGGCCTCAGATAACTTTAGCTATCTAAACAAATAAATTGACAAAATAGGCACCGGCTAATGTGCGTGAACTTAGTCCCCCATATTTTTATAAAATTAAAAATAAAGGTTGTGCAGAATCGTGCCGGATTTGTGTTACATTGTGCCGTAAAAGTTTAAAGAAAAATAATAGCCATTTTCCTAGAAAATAAAAAAATGTGTTTTCTACGTAGCCTCCCAATTCGCGAAAATCGTATTATTCTTTTATATGCTGTATTAAGAAAAAATCAGTTATATGTGTTTTTACATAATAAAATTAGCAAATTTCAGGAATAATGTGATAATACAATGTACTATTTTGGAACTATAGCTTTTACTCAATTTATTATGAAATTTTACAAAATTTTCCGTGTGATTTTTATTGCACATAGACCAATCTATCCTCTAATCTAATGCGTTTTAGTTGTGCTTAAATATGTAGGTACCTACGGTTCATTAATACACCGTAAAAAATTTTGAGTAAAATTTCACTTAAAATCAACAGAACTGGTTGTTGAAATGAGTCCACACCCGATTGTGTTAAAATAATAATACAATTCGTTGCGGAGTAATGTTCATTCAGTTATTTGTTAGCTAATAAATCTTTTATGAGTAACATAGTAACTTTTGAATTTGCTTACTGAACCATGTGTTACCTATACCTATTATCAATATAGTTCGTTGTTGTTTCCACATACCGCCTTTCTGATCAAAAATTGTGTTGATAATCTGATTTCCTTGTTAAAAAAACACTCAAAATGCAACACCAAAATAATTTCACCCATAAATGAGTTTGAGGTAACTCAAGTGTTATTTTTTATTTTGTAAGTACTTTTTGTGGGATACTTGTAAACGGGTAAATATATAAGTTTATATTTTGTTATGTTTTCAGTTGCAGTTTATGACATAAGTAAAAACTGAAACAGTACGTTGTTTAGATGCTTATAGGTAGGTACATCAAAACTGCGCCATTATACCTGCGTCTCTAAACCGTACAACAAACAACAAATTTTTGTGACAGTAAAAATAGTACCTAATATAAACTATACAACAGATATTAACATTAGTTACCTTAACTGCAAATTTACCATAACTAAAAATCTAGCTAAAAGTAGGTATTTATATTTTCACACATCCTACCGATAGATACGTATAAATCTATAAATATTTGCAGTGGCGTAGCTACCATATCGCCAAATCCCGCGACCGCAGGGGGGCCTGATGTCAAGAAGACCCAAAAAATATCAAACAACTTCGACAAGATCTTAAAGGCCAACTCAGTTATATAGGTAGTTATGTGAAATAATGTTAGTTATTGAAAGTTATCTTCATGCATAATTTTCAATTGTAGTTATATAAAGGTAAGTAGAGATAATATACCTAGGTATGTATGTATAAAACATAAGAAAATTTTTAAAAAATTAACGTCAATAGTTCAGTAAAATCACATAAAATATGTATATGATATGGAATTTCTTCTAACATGTCTTGTAAATATAATAAGTCTTTTTATATAGGTATAATAATTATAATATTTTCCTTTTCATAAATTAGTACCTACGTATACCTATTTACTTTATCTAATAGGCATACTGAAAATTGTCTTAAGTAGGTGCCTGGGTAATACGTATAAATATCTATATCTGTGTATAATATGAAGATAATAGATGATATCAGTAAGTTACTTGAAGTTAAGTATATTTAAATGAACCTCCTAATGATTAAATAAAAACTTCAAAAAATGTTAAAAGTATAATTCTTTGTTTTGCTAAACATTTCAGAGAAATGCTAATTACAGAAGCGTTTACCTATCTACTCAAATGATTTGCAAATGCATTTAAGTCTAGGTATCATCAGTTTAATTAAGTAATATAGGTACACGTTTTCGTGTTCCATTGCTGCAAATATATTTCTAAATATAGTTATACCTACCTACCTAAAAGTAAGCAAGGACGCTACGCTGGAATCATGGTACAACATTCATTTAATATTTTATTGGAAAAAAGGCCTCAAAAAACAAAACAATTCAAAATTCACTTACAGCTTAGAGCGAAGATAAGACCCACCCCTTACAGGACAATAGCCAGATAAAAAATTATTGTCCCGCCCTTTCTATTTCAGGTAGCCAATCGAACCTCAACAATGCCCGCCATCTTGAATATGAATACCAGGACAACTGCATCAGCGCTGCTGCGGTAAAATCCCGAACTCATCACAGCTTTCGTAAGTTCTGAGAAAGTATACACATTTTATCTCGTCTCCATTCAAAAATTCACGCAAATCAATAACGAGATCGATTAAAATTTTTTGTTTTGGGAAATAACGTGCAGTATAATCTAGTCGTATAGTGTAAAGTCGTTTTAGAGAATTGTGATCTATTGAGGGTACATTTTGGACTATGTTTGCATGGACTGTGGCATGTTGAGATTTTTGTTGGACTTATAAGAACATTTTTAATAGTGTAGTACCTACCTTGTGGAACATTGCATTGGAGGAAGTGGTTGTTTTTTTATTAAATTGTTCCGAACATTGTGCAAAGTGTCGCGACAAGAAGAGTATTTTTATCGGACTGGTTGTCAGAAATCAGGTGAGCAGATAAGTTCCCTAAGTAAAATCCTATTTTGAAAACAAATGTTACAATAAAAAGTATCAACTATTGTTATTAGATATTTTTTAGAAATAACTTAAAAACAATTTGGTACTTAATACCTAAAATAATAGCAATTGCCTATTGGATAATATTACCCATTTGTTTACATCTCACACAGATGGTAATTAGGTACTTTGCAAAATGTAAACAATATGTGTACTAAGATGCATAATAAATTAATTTATGCTTTTATACAGGTACAATCATTTGCAATAATAATACCTAGGACTTTTTAAAATTAATTTTGCGATTTCATTTGTCCTGGTGACGTATTCGTAATTAAATCTGTTTGTTGTTGTTTCACTCACCAATAGAGATTTAATGAAATTTCTACTCAGAACTTCCAGAAGTTCAAAAACTGTTTCGAGGGAGTGTCATTATTATTGCAAAAACATGTACCTATTTTCTGGATACTCTTTAAACATTTACTAATCAATAAATAAAACATTTAAAATTTGAAGACGAAGCAAATCAATTTTTGAGTAACGCCACTTCTGATACAGTTTTTTATTTAAGCGTCATTATTAGTAGCCATTATTATTAATTATCACATTAAGAGTGTCTAGAAGAATAATGCAACTATGAGGTGACTTCTTAAATGCTTACCTAATCTGTATGAACTAGGTATTCACATTTTAATTGTATCTAGGGGTATGTTAACGCAAGAATAAAATATGCTTTATCGTTATCAGTTAAAAAATAAATACTTACCTATGCTTTTAGAATATCAACTAGATATTAGTTTAAATATTTAAACCACTGGTTATAAAATGCAATTTACAAAATATTGTTTTCGTCATACATATCTAGGTAGGTACTAAGAAACAAGCGATTTTTGTATTCGCCATATACCTACCTATACTTTTGATGATGGTGACAATGAAGTAACCATGGCTAACGGTGACGATAATGATAATGGCAATGATGACAATAATAATAATGATAACGATAATGATAATCATAATAGGTATTTTCAATAAAAATATAGCAATATTGTTGAAGAAATCAATGAATTTGTACTTTTACATCGTAACAGCTTTAGGTACCTATACCTAGGTACTTGACGTGACTTTTAATGTGTCGACCTACGTAAAGTAGGAAATGCAATCCGTTTCAGTTCACACGTAATTTTTGATAAACAATTGTCAAGTATACCTTAGGTAACTACATTTGCTTGTTGCGTTGTATAGATAATTAAAAATGGTATGCATTTGGTAAAAGTAATATATAGGTTTTTGCCCCATTAAGCCAATTTCAGTTGGGGTGAAAATGTAGGTATGTACCCCAGTTAATAGGTATCCTCCGTAACTTTTTTAGCGCAGTACCTACCTAGGACTAGACTTATTAAATTTATCTGAATAGGTAGGTATTTGCTTCAATGTGAAGCATTTATATTGCAAAAATAGCACTGTTTAAATTCAAATTTATTTGTGAATGAATATTTTGGTGGTGAATTAGAAAAAATAAAATATGTGTGAGTTAAAATACCTAGGTATATTGTGAAAAAAAAACAAGTAATAATTATATTGATAATATACCTAACTCAAAAGTTATGCAATATTCATAAAGGATTTACCCTCGGATTTACCTCATTAGCTGGCAAATAATTGAGTGTATATTAATCAACAAATTGTGTTAATTGGATTGAAATATTATCTTTAACATCTTATTTTGTTGATTTTGAGCGAAAATTTACTACATTTCAATGTTTTAATTATGTAACACAAAGTTAGTGGACAGTTGCAGAAAATGCTTTTGCGTATACCTATAGATACCTAGTACCAAAGTTATTATAAATTATTTCGTGTATGTATTAAAATTAATTCCATTAACAATTTTTGCAGGAAATACCTACATTTCGTAAATCTTCACGAATTCATCTCATAATTTACTTAATGTGTTTACTTTTGCACTATTACTGCTTTTCTGATTGTTTTTATTTGCATAACACTTTGCCAACCAAGGTAGTTAATATTACCTAGATAAAAATACACTTTCAGTTGCGACAATCAAATTATTCTTCATGATAATATCAAAAGCGCATCTCTTATTCTGGATAAAGACAAAATGAAATAATTATATCTATACAGAATAAGTCAGTGATAAATATACATATATCCCATTGTTTCCAGGCCAAATTTCTTCATAAAAAAAATTGTTGAAAACGAAATGTATTGAACTTTCCCGAAATGACATAGGTGTCTATTTTACTAGGTACCTACCTATGTCTTTCATCATTTTAGAAACCAAAGTCTACTTATATTTACAGTGATAGAGTAACTTCATTCCTAAAATGACAGTAGGTACTGAAATTAGTTACGTACTTAATTGTTCTTCCTTTCCTCGGTTAACTATTCTTTTAAATTTTTTTTCAACCTTGTTAACACAGTACCAAATACCTACATGAATCGGCGTTATCTTCTTTCTTTTTCCATTAGAAACATTTTTTCCACAGGATTTTCGAATAACCTTCAGTTAAATTAAAATGAAAAATAGCGTTGCCAGCAACACCTGTAATCATAACAATGAATACACCACATCAATTGCTTTTTAAACGTTGCCAATTACCGAAAAAGTACCGATGTACCTATGTACCTAAAAATTGGTAGAAATGTATAAAATTTTATTGAAAATACTATTAATATAGTATTTACCTTTGTAATGAATCATTTACGTATGTGATTTATAGGTATTATGGTAGATAAGGAAAGGAATTTCCTTTAATTAAACTTATAGTTATTTATGTTTTTATTAAAAAAGTACATAATACCTACTTAATTAAATAACATAAAACAAAATATTAGATGGAGGCCACATATTTTGCGCATATAGGTAGGTATCTAGATCTACTTTTTCCAAAAAATAACGCATGGAAAAATACCTACCTAAGCACTTGACTATCTTATCAACGAGATATTCAAACTGGTGTTTAATACATGCTTTATTTGTCGCAAAACTTATTAGGTATCATTTTAAATGTTGAATGCCCCTATATACATATTTATTTAATATAATTTTGATCTACTCATACTCATGAATACTCATTTCGATCTTATGTTATAAACAAAGAAAGATACATATATAAATATATTTAAAAGTATTTCAAAAATACACTGTAATTTATCCCATTATACATAAGACATTTAGGTGGTAGACATTTGCTCAACGACGCGACGTCGGGTTTGATCAGTACTGGTCTTGTGTGATAAGGTTTTCAAATACCTAGAGCTATAATGAATAATATATCGATGCGTACTTAATAAGTATCTACTTGTTATGAAAGGCATACCTAATTGCGGTTTTTCATGTTTATTTTTATTTAATACCTACAGAATTTGTTTTATCAGCAAAATGATCAATTTTGTGGTGCTTTTTAGGTACAGGAATTAAACAAACACATAGAGCAAAAGTAGTAGGTATCGAAAATTAAATTATTCATATTTACAGAACCATGTAAGTTTATGTTATAACAATATTTAAGTACAGTTGAATTTACAAGATACGTAGGTATTTTGAAAGATTTCTGTACCTAAAAATTTGTTGGTTGGACCACTTTCAGTCGTTATACAGGGTGTCGTAGAAAATCTCTTGGGTGTAGATAGAACAGGAAAAAATGATGACAAGTTCCTATAAAATATTTTCCTACAGGTCCTTCCTACGGAGATATGTGTCCCTGAGGGACACCACTTGAAATCGGTTTTTATTGAATAACTTTTAAAGTACTTAATATAATTTAATAATGCGAGGTCCTTGAAACATATTTAGTTTACAGGGGCGGGCTAAGCTTTACAATTTAATACCTAAATTTTTAACACTCTGTAAGATACCGACTTTAAAATAATAATTATACGTAGCTCCAACCGAGTGTTCAACTATAGACTATTTATTGTCGATAAAATGAACCGTTTACGAAAAAAAGAATAATAAATGAATTCATTAATTTTTTATAAAAACGACCATGATATCTATTTTTTTTTCGACAACAAAGTGCGATACGAAAGTCATTCAAACAATAGAAAAGTTTCATTTTAAGATGTTTAATCCGAAAAAAATACAAAATTTAAAAAAACGTAGTGATGTCCCAGGGGGCAACTTAACGAAATTATTAAAAAAACTAAGATATACCTATATACATATAAGAGGGTTTAATGGGCTTCGTGAAGTTCAAGGTGCAGTTTAATACACTCGCGGGATCGACGAATTGAGGACTGCTGTACCAATAACCCAGTATTGTTCCTTATCACGTCACGTCAAATGTGATTCTCTGTAGAAGTTCCTCTCTAGTGTTCCCTAGTGTACACCAATTGTTTGAGGTATCCCCACAGGTAAAAATCCAATAGAACTTGTCATCTTATTTTTTCATGTTCTTTCATGCACCCGAGAGATTACCCACATTTTCCCGGACACCCTGTATATTCGTTTTGCTTCGGTACCTACCTTTGAATATTCACAGGTGACTTGAGATAACATTGCTGTTATTTGCTAAACTTTATGCAGGGTGTTAAAAAAAGAGTGTAAAATATTTAAGGAGGTAATAGTATGAACCAAAATAAGCAGAAAAGTCTCAATAAACATGGGTCCGCAAAGTAACGGTTGCGGAGATATGGAATGTTTTATGTTTTTTAGCCCCTTTTTTATTTTGCAAAAACGTTGTGCATTTTCTTATAATAGTTGGTTGATGTTTAGTAAAATAAATAGTACGTATTTGACAGTTGTTCTTAGTGCACAAGTTTTGTTATGGCTGGTTACTCTAACGCAAAATTAACAGGCATGCATTTCATGTATGGTCGTGCACGTTTGGTTTTTTGCCGCTGGTTTCTACGTCATGATGCTGACAACCCTCGTTTTCTTGCAAACATTCTTTTTACTGATGAGACCGGGTTCACAAGAAATGGAGTGTTTAATTTTTACAATAGATGGGCAGGAAGGGCCGGACCTGTTTTATGGCCTCCAAGATCGCCTGATCTGAACCCTCTAGATTTCTTTGTTTGGGGATATTTGAAGACATTAGTGTAGGGTACTCCTGTAAATAGCCTGGAAGAGCTGCAGCTAAGGATTAATCAAAAGTGTCAAGAAATCCAAACCAAGGAGGGTGTTTTCGAAAGAGTTCGAATATCGTTGAGACGAAGATACCTGCTTGGAAATGGACGGAGGGCACTTTGAATATCTTCTGTAACTTTGTTTTTTGTTTTTTAAAAGCTTGCTTTGTCGGTTTATTCCTAATAAAATAAAATATTTTAAAAACGAATAGTGGTCCATATATCCGCAACCGTTACTTTGCGGATTCATATTTAAGACTTTTCTGCTTATTTTGGTTCATACTATTACCTCCTGAAATATTTTACACTCCTTTTTTAACACCCTGTATACTTATTCAAAGAATACGGCGCCCTTAATGCATGATGATACCTAATACAGGATCGAAAAGTTCATACTTTTCCATTCGGTACTGTTGCGTAAGAGAAAATCAATAAACATTTGTGGTATAATAAATGACGATGATATTGGCAATGCTTCACGTTTATTAAATAATAGATATTGTCCATTTGTAATGGGAGGATCTCAAATGCTTACTTCATAAAGTCAGTCAATCTGACTGCTTTAACACGAGGGTTTATTTTTTATTTCTTATTATAGACTAGAAGGGACGAACGTTTACACTTTCCGGTTTTGTACACTCAGTAAATGCATGGTGATTCAGAACTCATCCGGAAAAGGAAATTTAAATTCACAGGGACTTACAAATACAATTGTGTAGAAAAAATCAAAGAGGGCAATAAAAATACATTTCTGCACGGCACTGAAAACTAGTTCACTCTAAAAACTGACCTTGCGTAAGGCAGAACATTCAGTCGACGAGTACAGCAACAAAAGTAGAAAGAGTTTCCCAAGGAAAGGAATAAATAAAATTTTATAGCAGCAAATTCAACTGCTTTTGTTGCTATTGTTATTATTAATTATTTTCTGGTTTTAATTAATAAAGTAGTTTGATACAAATAGTTTTGTAAAGAAATAGTAAATCGTTCTTATTTCGAAAACGGTTAAGCTTATCTTAACTTACAAACTTTGTTCAAAGATGTTCAAGATATCGGAAATATTTTTTCAACTTTAACACCCTGTAGATCGAAAAGGAGCAATATTCGAATAAGGCATTTGGCTTAATCGCTTTATTTTGAGGTCAGCAATATGCCCTTATGCTCTGTCCCATTATTAATGAATCACCCTGTATATGACGTTTAGAATTATTAGCACTTCGCAATAAAGTTTTTAAGAAATCGATTAATTTAATGAATCGTAGGCAATGAACTTGGCAACTATGCAGTCTCTCGTCTACCAACTCTCCGACATACGTTGTTCTTGAATACCGTAAGGAAGACAAAGAGGGCAGTTAACGATGCAACTTAGATTATTACTTGTTTACTTTGCAAGCTGTGCAGGACAGTACTTTTCACTGCTCGACCGTGTTATAATTTTTTGCTTTCTTGATATACTAGGTGTTTTTGAATTACTATTATCGTTGACTCATAAATTAGTGTTTAAACAGTATTGGGAATAATACATTAGTGTTGTGCTGTTTTATGTGTTTGTTTTAATTTATCTAGTACTAAGTACCTATATAATATCTGTTCGTTTTTTAACTCTTTTAATCTAATAAGATACGGAGAGAATATTCAGACCTTAGGAGGATTTCTCGGAAGAACCTCAACCTGGTATAAGTAGAGATCAAATGAATAGTAATAGAGAAGATGCGAAGGTTAGGACAGACGACCAACAAGCTCAGTTAATTAGATGTAAAATCCATAAAATTGCGTGCGATGCTAGTTTGAAGAAAGATGAGTTGCTGCATATAGTCCAAGAGCAATAATTTTGCAAAGGAATACGTTATTGATGAGATGGCCACGACTCAGGGACATACGGTTCTACGATTGTATTCATACGTACTACTGCGTTTTTAATCTCATTGAATTAATATGGAGCCAATTAAAAAGAGCCATTCAAAGAAATAATAGGTACCTTTCCAAAATTTAACAAGACAGTTATAGATGTTACATGAAGCGAGGTGAATAAAATTACCTGGAAAACATGAATCGAACATATAAAAATTGAAGGAGACTATATAAAGCTGCATCAATTGATTGGCCGAAATAAAAGTGGTTTAATTATAATTGTTGATGAAAAATCGGATACAAGTGGCGTTAGTAGTGACTGACACTGACGAATGTTAGTGCTAGTGTGTTAATGTATAAGTTAATTTTTGTTTATTATTTTTTATGGTGTCGCTGTTTTGTAGTATATTTTTATTTTATTTTCAATTTAAATAGTTGTATTTTAACTTATTAGTTACCTATTTTTTTCATCTCTGTTACGTAGAAGAGACCGGGTACGAAAGTAACACAGGTTGATTGTAACAGTAAGCATATTGTCTTTCTAAAAAGGTTTGTCTATGATATTATATCATCATAGAGTCGGCAGTGAAATCTACATTAACTTATTTGAACAACTATATCCGTAGTGTGTTTTAGTTCGAGTTAAGACCTGCACGGTGCAAAATGATATGCAAAGTAAGTTTTCATTCTTTATCTTAATCTATAATAGTCCTAGAACTGAACGTTATTTTGAATTATTTTATTGGCTTGTGCAGTTAATACCAATATTGGCTATAACCTAAGCATGGTATTTTAATTAAAGATAATCGTTAAAAAAAATTTTAAGCAAGTATCCTGTCAATCGCCTGAAAAATGCGTAATGGGACGATTGTAACAATGCCGTAGGGGGACGATTGTAACATGTTACAACCGTCCCTCATATGATCCTATTTGTCATATTTAAAATGATAATTCTGTAGATATCCAGATAATTACTTCAGTATTTGTTATACTGTGTGGCAATATACAAATTCATTCTCTTTATTTAGGATGTCTAACAAAAGACAACGAACAACAGATCGTGGGAAAGATTGTTATGGATTGGGAAAAACTTGGTCCATCCCAAATATGGAATATGGACGAGTCTGGCCACAGACAACCGTGCAAAAGCCAGATAGAGATAGGATTCTTTGTTATTACCAAAAAAAATTATTATTATTTTATATTTTTGTTTCATTTTTCTATTTTTTAAATTTTTTTTTCCAAATAAAAAAATATATTATGTACCTGCACTACAACTTACTTTTATATAGGTATAATCAATAAACAAATACCTTGGAAATACTAACTATCTATACCTAGTTATTACCTATTCATATGTTACAAACGTCCCCATATTCTGTTACTTTTGACCCATACCATTGGGTAGGTTGTAACGACGTACACTGTCTACTTTTTTATTAATTGTACATCAATATGAACTTTAATTACTTCACTATTATTTTTCTTCTATATATAAAATGCCAAGGAAACGACTTATAGTAAGTAAATTTATATAACTTTGTAAATTTTTTGTTTATCCGGTTTTACAAAAATATGTTATTTTTGTAACTGGTCTCCCCTACCCTTACCGTATCCAATGCTAATCCCACTCTCGTGGAAGAGAACGTTCCTATCTTCTCGTGATCCTTATTGGGAAATAATAATTTAAAATTAGATAATAATATCAATCAAAATATGTATTTAGCTTTTGTTTTTTTCTCAAACACACATTTACATTTATTATTATTGTATACTCAATTTTATTTTAAATTATTATTGACAAATTGGCTTGGCATTTAACGTAAATATAGTCCTGTCTACGGCAAGACTAGGACCTACCGGCTGTCTTTGATGTTTTTATGGCAGTTTCTTATGTCGTTTTTTATTCCCTTATATCGATGAAACAAACTGTAGCTAAAAATTGTTGATTTATGTTTAAGATGTCACCTTGTGCTTGCACAGACTATGCGTGAATTTGCGATGCGTGGTATTCGTGCATCGTGTGTAGGGTTTTTATAAATGGATTTTCAACGAACAAGACCCTACACACTATTCACGCATAGTCTGTAGCGGGCCTTATGCAGTTTTTTATTTCCATGCTATACGCATGTTTTTTAATACTTTATATATGCCATATTTTCATGGTTCACTCTATTTTCTGTACGTGCTTGTAAAAAATGACTTGATTTAAAATTTGTTATTACTAAATAATTCTTCTACACTTTGGCGTGTTCTATTCTAACGAACCGCAATTTTTAATAAACATAGTATATAAATTAGCAAAATGATAATGCGGTAGAGATGAAATGTTTTAGAATAAATCAATATTTATGGAAGAGAGTACGTTTTCATGTACGCAAACACATATTTTACAAATATATAATAATTAAATTTTAATGCCAAGGTCGATACATTTTAAATCACCATTTTTGTTTGATAATTTAGATTCAGATCCTGGTATATTCATATTACATAAAATTTTAGAAAACTAAATATTAAAAATGTAATGTATGTATACATTATTCTAATGAACCCAGATATAATTTTTATGTTAATATTGCGCTTTAAGTAAACTTAATGGACTGGATTCGCACAAGGTAGATAACTTTATTAAATTTATGCAAATTTTGCAAACTTGACTCTCTATGTAAAAGAGCAAATTCGTTTTCCTGGTAATAAAATAAATTATATATACATAAAAAATTAATAAGCATTTTATCATTCCCAGCTATAAATGCAAAAAACATATTCACAATTGTACTTGTAATCAATTGTTCAATCTAGGAGGTTTTAAATGTTAAAAAACACGAATATACTGAAATCTTTAAAACAAAATAATACAGTTTTTTTGCAATTATCAAATTATCGACCAAAATAACATAACTGCTGAAATTTTGCAGTCAAAAGTTATGTTTTACAGAGAAAACCCGAGGAAATTATGAATTATGGATTTTTTTGAGAATAATGAGTTAACTGAGAGTGCAGCTTGTCGTTTATGCCAAAAATCTATTTCTTTAGGCGGGAAAGACGAAGTGGCAAATATACAGGGTGTTTGAAAATTACCCGGTCAATTCCTGATATGGCTGAAAGCCTACAATTTTTGTATCACAACTTGCTAAACTGAATTATAGATGTTTTTAAAATAATGTTTATGTTTTACGAAATTTTTTTACAATGTTTTATTGTTTTGTTCTCATGCCTGTAAGTATAAAAATGATATTTTTTAAATCATTTCATGCACATAACTACAGCGCTAAAATATGCCAGCACATTAGTTTCAGAAATAGCTTTCTGAACACCTTTTTGCGGGCACCAACTTTTGAAAACATTATAAATTGTATCGTACCTTGCACAACTCTTCTTAGGTCTTAGGTCATATCTATCAAATATGCGACTAATTTATGTTTATAAATGATACTGCAGGTAACAATTACTCCGCGGACTAATGCTCCGACCAGCATTGAATTATATCTGTATGAAGAGCCAAGAACCCTTGTCGGCCACACCACCAGAAAGACCGGTTTGGGGCTTGTTAGCCCTCATCAGTATGCCATAGGTGAGATGACCGACAGTTGAACTGGCTGTTCCATCATATAGAAGTAGTTGTTACCTGCAGTATCATTTATAAATTTAATGGCGTGTCGCCCAGTACGAGAGATCTGCGTTTAAGTACCTGCTCTAATGTAGATCGCTTCCTGTAAGTCGAGCCGCTTAGGCCGAGCAAGAAGTAGCAGACCACCTATATCTCACCTTAATTTCAGTTTGTATGTTTGATTTTTTTAGTATAAGAGCATTGTTGAAATGCCAACTTGACTTTTTTTTAACTGTAATTTGGTTGTTAAAGGATCTTACTTTTTTAATTTCTCACGTAATTATTTTTGTTACAAGAACCGCCACTTGCATTTAAAATGTATGATTGTAAATAAAATACAAACCTGGGTGAAAAGTTTTATTCCTGTATCGAGAAATAAAACATTTTTTACCTCAGTATGTAATATACTATTGCAGTGACAGATAACAAAGCCCTGTGCGGTATATGTTGATTTTATAATGCTATTGATATGATGATTAAATGAGAGCTGACTTGTACAGGAGAGGGGGCGGCATATTATTATTAATCAGACCGCATTTGCGCCCAGGAACGACTTACGTTGGTAGGCCCTAATCACCATTCAGTGCAGGAATGAGGGAAAGCTGGAAAACCTCATTAATTAGGGGGGTAGTCAAACGTCAACCGGTATCAATCTCTCCCATTGACCCAAGCCAACATTTTTCCACCCTACCATACCGCAGAAAGGGTGCCAATCCTATCCACAAATATAGCTTATATACGGTCTACCGGCTGCGGGGGTTGAACCCGCGATCTAGTCACCTCGAATCAAGTGCTGACGCCTTAAACTGCGCGACCACTGATCCGATCTGTTGATCAAATAAACTAGTAAGCCTCGCATAGTGTTGATACGCCCTAAAATAACATGGTTAATAGCATAACAATAATACAAAGCTTCTGTCTTACGACAGTATTTTATAATTTTACATTTCGATGCGTTTAAATGAAGATGATTTTCAACACACCAATTCTCTAATAATACAATTTGTTCTTGTAACGTAATAGGTGCAATCATTTAAATTTGTGAGACAAGAATACAACTTTATATCATCTGCAAACAAGATAATATATTACATTCACTGATGAATATTAAAAAAAGTAAAGGTCCCAATTTTGATCCATGTTTGATTGTGATGTTGCGTGCGGTTACGTAATTATGCTAAGTGAGTTGCAGTTATCGGGAATTAATAAATCCATGTTGGTAGACTGATATGACATTTCTTGTAGACGTATATGTATATGTGACTATACAAGACACTCTTTGCAATGTAATATTCAGTATAATTCACAATATCAGCAAAATTTCCATTATTATATACTGGAGATACTTAAGTAATTTTCCAAATTTCTGGAAAAACTGACTTTCTTAACACCAAATTAAAGGGCGCCTTTAAAGGCTTCACAAACACACTCATGCAATTTAAATGACTTGTAGTTAAGAATTGCGTGTAAAAACGACGCCCTTAACATTTCATTGCAATAATAAATACTTATTACAATCTTTATAGTTTAGGAATATGAAATTCCTGTACAAAAAAAAAAAATGGAATGGAATCCTATTTCCTGCCAGGACAATGTATTTACTGCTACCTGTCATGGCTCAAGTTTGTTGCAAAAACGTTTTTAATTCACTCATGATTTATGCATTCAAAGTACCAACGCTTTATGTTGACGTTAAATAAATTTATACCCAATATTTGCATAATTTTCCAATATATTAGTTTTATGTGATCTACATATAAAAGCAAAAAGTACTGCTGGCCCACCTACGAACATTATAAACTGACAACTACCGTAACCTACCGTTTAATACCGTAACTCTTGTAACATTCAATTACACATACTTTACAACACAATTGATAGTAAAATTGACAACAAAATCAAAAAGATATTCCGAGAATAATAATAAACGTTACATCGCCAATAAAATTTGTGCGCTCAATAATTGACACGGCATAGCACATAAACGTCTGGAAAGAGGTTTTTATTTGAGAGAAGGTCATACGACAAAATATTTGTGAAAGAAAAAATCAGAACCACTGTAAGCTTTATGAATGTAGAAGCAAGTCTCTGAACGTGACTTACAAAAATTTGAATCTCAATATAAATGGATTTGTCGGTGATAACATCGAGAAATTGTAACGAAGGCGAGTCAGGAGACTTCTCGATTGATACAGTCGATAGTGTCCTTCGATTTTGACAGCTTACTGATGAGGATTTCCTCTTTCGACTAAATTATAAATTCTGGAATTTGTTTTAGTCGTTGACATTTGATCTACAATGTAAATAGGGTCGTCATTTTTTAAAGCATGGTTTTAAAATGCACCCCTTTGTTATGTAAATAAAAATATAGAATATTGTACGAATAACTCTTCATGTGCGATAGTCTAATTTGAAAGATCAGATGTTTTGGTAATTAAGAAAATTAAATACTCGTAATTTGAATGATGAAGATACATGATGCTAAACTGTGCTCTTGTTAACTGCTAATTCTATTTACATGTCTAAAATTTCAGAGATCGAAGATATTAGGCGACTTTTCTTAATGATAATATTTGGGTACAAGTTATCAATATGTTAACATGTATAAACAATTTTAAAAAGGAATATACTTAATTTAAAAACTACTTACTTTATTTTTCAACAGTTGGGAACCAAATCAATTTGAATCTTGGCCTTTAACATATATAATTTTTATTTAAAATTAAAGAATATACCTACTTAATTTATAAACTACTTTTTTATTTTTCAATAGTTGTCAACCAAAACATTTTGAATCTTGCCCTTTAACATATATAATTTTTATTTAAAATTAAGGAATATACTTAATTTATAAATTATTGTTTTTATTATTCAATAGTTGTCGATCAAAACACTTTGAATCTTGGCCTTTAACATATTATGTAATGTTTATTTAAAATTTGTTGTACTAAACATTTTTAAATTTCATATCGCCCTTTCAACGTAGGAACTAAAAATTATAAAGACAGATTTTTCGCATATTTAGCGAAACTGCGTAGTGTTTCACAAAAAATAATAACCAAATGTAATAAATGTAGTAAGATAAACTAAGGTAGATACTGAAAATAAAAAGAATAGTGTTTATGATAGGTAATTATTTATGTACAAAATTTATTATTGTAAAAATTTACAGCTTCCAGAATTTACTAGTACAAGATAAAAATTATGAAGAAAACAAAACTAATTTATGAATTAAACAAAGGGTGACAGTTTAATATTTTATGAATGAAATTATAAGAAGTAGTAATTTCACATAAAGCTAGTTCATTGTATAGAAAAACAAAACTATAAATTCACATAAAGTTGAAATTCAATTTCAAGACTGAATCTATCTTTCATTCCAGTGGTACAGATATAGATATTTTATTGAAGGACTTGAATGTATGGACGTATCATTTCAATACCTCCTTGTATTATTGTGTGAAGGGGATAATATTTTGGAAATATGTAGTCGGATGTTCTCTCAATACCGTCCTTTGTAAATTATTCTAAATTCTACAAGCTAATTTTTTTTAATACATACAGACTTCCCTTCAGGTAAACATACCTTTGAATTGAATCTTCCAGTTCTGCTAATGTAGTTAGATTAATAAGTTGATCTATAACGAATCTCAAATAAATAGAAAACTAAAATCAACACAAAACGTAAGTCCGTAGATAAATAGATTTCAAGAAGCTTTTAAAAATCGACATAATTTGGATTCAAACACATAACATTGCAGTTGAGATTTCTGTTATACAACAGTTTACTAAGTAAACACATGGTGTTATAACTGCTGCATCTTACCAATTTCACAGAAATGACAGCAAACCTATTACATTTGACAAATAACATGAATGTTATCATAACATGAATGTTTCATCATAAGTCATATGTGTCTGTGGAAGGTTGGGAAATCTCGGAGCTGCAGATACTAGTGACCAAAAAAAGTCGATTTAGCCAAATATGCCTTATCCGAATGTTGCTGGTTTCAAAAATACAGGGCGTTCAATGCAAGAATTTTGTTTTGAAATATCTCAATAACTTTGAAACCTGCCGGAGTATTAAAAAAAAATTGGCACAATTATGTTTTTTTTGGCACGACAAATAAGAATTTTTAACTAATTTTGACGCAACTAGTACAGGGCGCCACTTATGGCACAGCATGTTTCTTTTAAATGGCAGAACTTTTTTGCTGTTTAGTTGCTGTCTATCGAAACAATCGATTCTCCTACCTGTTATATCTGACAAAGGTCTTTTTATTTTAATCATAATGATCTTCTGAATCGTTTTGATATGGATTCACTGCAGTTACGTCGTAATGTCTCATTAATTCGTTATTTGTTTAATATTCTAAATAATAAAATTGACTGTTCGATTTTGTTGAGTAAAATCTCGTTTCGTGTATCACGTGGTAACTTAAGACAGCAAACTTTATTGTACTCTGGTATTTCTAGGACCAATATGTTGGTTAAATCTCCAATATATTTGACGTGCGATGTGTTTAATAAAATGTGAAAGGACTGCGATATTTTTAATGATACTTTAAATGCAATTTGTAAACATGTGTCTCGCTTAGGATAAGATGTATTTAATTTGTATTTTTTTAAGACCAGATTTTGATGTTTCAGAACTTCCCTTGAACATAAAAAAATATAATCCAGATAAATGATGCCGAACCACCTGAGTACACGAACTTTATTAATACAGAGGGGTTCCATTGAAACTTCATAATGTTCGACAGACCTATGACAAATCAATTAAATATTTTTTCTATACAGATGCGGTGTGTTTATTTTGTAGCGATTTCTGTGCTACTGGGGCCAGGAACGAAAAAGTGCAGATACGTATACAATAGACCAGCAACTAATGTTTGTTTACTCCACAGACGGTAAACAAGGTGGTAGGTTTAGCTTAGCTCTATAGAAAACGTCGGCTATCGGTTTTTATTTTAGATACCTACCGAAGAAACTGTCAAAGATGATATCGCTGACCTAAAAAAAATAAAAATGTGAAATATTTGAATTGATATTGTAACAGTTTTGTAGGTAGGTGCATTTTGTCGTTTGTAGTTGAAAAGGAATTTCTATTTATATATACTTATACATATTCTATTATTCAAATTTAAGCAGATATGAAATAAAGATGTCAGAGTGATTCACAAAATTGGAAATAGATGCTTCATGAAAAATGGAGTCAATATCGTAAAAAAATTGTAAAATCCTTAAGTTTCCGAGTAAAAATTATTGAAATTGTAGTATTTTCAACCTTTAGATCGCTGGGTTACTGTAGTCTCTAGCCAGGCAATTCCTAATATTAAGATTCGATAATTTATAGTAGGTATTAACGTTTTTGTCGTGCGAGTATTTACATTAGTTTTTCAAAAATGTGTGAAAAATGGCTTACGTGTATAGCAACTCGGTGTTGATGGATGTCATTTTAATTTATGGTAATGTGAAAATGCTTTAGCAGAACGATTTCCCGCTAAATATTTGACAAATGCGTCTACTTTTACCGCGGTGTGCAGTGAGTGCAAATATTGTGCAACGGACGAATCGCGGAAGAGATGGACGTCCAGAGCGCCCACGGCATATTGCAGCAATGTGGCATATCATACACAAAGCCAATATCCGTACCAAGTACAGCGTGTTCAAGCATTAATACCAAGGGATTGGACGAGGAGGAGCGGTCCATGACCACTACGATCTACTGACTTCGAACCCGCGATTATCTTCTACCGTGGAAAAAATTATAAAATACGTTTTAATAGATATTTGCTACTGTGTTTTCCGTGTGGGTCTGTGTTATTCGGTACCTACTAATCATGAGTTAATGGATTTGGTTCTAATTCATATTCATAATCAAATGCAATTTACATTATATGAGAATATCAACGTAAGAACTTACCTTGACTCTGCTTACAAGAATGTAACGAAAAGGTGACAAAAAATAGGTATGTTTTATCCAAAATTATGTACTGTATACAATTTTGCAGAGATTTTCAACTTGCATAACGAGGGCATGATAAATGAATTTTACGTCAGAACTTGACAAAACGCTTAATGAATACTTTAGAAATGCATTAATTTTTAAAGGTGCATGCCTCAAAGAATATACAAAATGCACACATTCCAGATTGCAAACAAGAAGTTTGTTATGAGAAAAAATCTATCACTTCAGTATCGAACGTACTGTTATTACCTATGTATATGTGCTGGACTTCTATATAAATTCAATACTCGTACGCGTCGTCAGAAAATTTGTAGCACACCAAGAGCGTCGTGTTACCGATTGTTATAGGGTGATTTATTTCTTTTGAAAGATCGATTAAATTTTTTTTTCGATTTTCTGTCTATTAGGCCTCCTGAATATGTGGCTAAAATTAATGACATTATGACTGAATCACCCTGTATAATGTTTTGTCACAAGATCCCAGCTCTAAGCAAAGTATAGGGATCCTTTATAATATTCTAATATGTGGTTTCAGTTACATTAATTCAATAGACTAAGTAATATGTGAAACTTCTAAACAACTCTTGTTCAAAACTAAGAGCTAGGTTCTGCAGTCTGTTTACCAATCAAAAGCATTATTAGCACATAGATATAATAATCAATAGTTAAGTATATTTTCGTGTGACGTCCCGCCAAAAGTATCGCTATTAAAATCAAAAACTCAGTTGCCAGGTAATATTTTAGTCTTAGCGTCATACCACTTTTAACGATTTGTACAGACATTGGAATCGAATTCTTGTTGAGAGTTTAGTATTAATTAATTAACTGTAAACACTTAGCGCTAAATATGAACCCAATTTCAGTGCAACTGGTTATTAGGCGCAGACGGAAATAGGATTTCCTTATTGGATGACATTTTATATTTATATCTTTTTAACTCTGTTGAATATCATATCTTGCATAAGATATATAGTGTTCCGCATAAGAACCGACACAGCAATTTCATGTAGGATTCCAAAATAATGCAATTTAACCAAACATACCTACTTAAATACAAAGTTGCGCGAAGTTACAGGCCTTTAATGTGGGGCCAAATATTGAAAAAAGAACTCAATATGTCTGAATTACTTTAATCTGGAATAACCAAATATAGTACATAATTTAGGTTTATTATTGGTCTTATCTAACAATGAGTTCAACTAAATTGAAAGTTCATTGAGAATCAGTCACCCCTAAAATTATACCAAACTTCTTTTTCTTATCCCGCGCACAATTTAATTTATCTACTCCTATTAATTTATATATTAATTATTCAACTGCTTTTGAGCAATTAAAAGTATCAATAAACAAATAGCGTGTGTTTTTATAGTGAGTTATAACTCACGCTGGGCTTCTACAATGATAATTCGGTATGTAAATAGTGTACGCAGTAAATTCTTGGAAATATTTAAGCCGATAAATAAGTTCCATTGGTGTAAAATGGAAAGAATTTTTAACAAGTGGAAAGGAATGAATAATTAAAAGATTTTAAAATTATTAAATTGCCAACGCCTCTCAGAAGGCGGAACTGTCAATTATTATCATTGAGGGAACTTTTGTCATTTGATATTTTAACAAAATAATTTTGACGTTTTCAAATCAATTTTCTTTCTCGATACTTGTATCTTAGTATTTATTGTTATAGTCGTAGATAAAGTATAGTATTCAACTTGCGGTAATGGTCATAACTCACTTGATGAATTACAGCACTCGTCTGTGGATCGTGCTGCAAACTTCATCTGCGTGAGTTATGACCTGCATTACCGCTCATTAAATAATATACTATTAAAACACTTTTACTGTTGTAAAATTTAAAAAAAATTTCAGGTCTTCAAGAAAAAATTTTAATAACGTTTATTAGAATAAACCAAGTCAGTAGTAGGCTTTGTCTTCAAAATTTGGCAGTTAGTAATAAAACTATAAAATAAAATTAAAACTAAAGCAATTGTTCAAAATGGGCACCATTTTCTCTAAATCATAAATTTACTCTGTAATAATAAATGATTATAACGTCAAATCCTGCAATGTTCTCCCAAGAAAGTAATCATACCTATTTGTTGAGGTCTGGCGATCATAGTGGCCAATTTTGTGGACAATTATTTTCTCCCCCTAACCATTTACTTCGAAACTTAAAATTCAAAAAGTCTATAATAGTAGCACTAAAAAGAGGCGGTGCCCAATCATACATAAATCAAAGCTATAGTACAATCTATAAGTTGCAACGGTAAATCTTCGATTAAATCAGGTATTTTGCAGAAATTCCAAATAACTTTCGCGATTTAATCACTCATCAATTTGGTAAAATAACTGGCCCAATCAAATAAGGATCAATAATTATACCGGCCCAAGCATTTATCTTATAATTGGGTTGAAAATGTCTAACATAAGTTCTTGATAATCCAGTTTCTCGAAATAAACGTTTAGTACTTATTTGCAGTTCATCTTCAAACTGTTATTAAAATATTTTCTTCATCTTGTACCCTTATTACACTAGGACGTTCTAGGATATTATTGAAAAACTTTCCTGTCTCTCGTGCCGGTCTTTCAACACTAGAAAATGTTTCCAATAGGGAACCACTCGAATCACTTGTTCGCTTAATGTAAATTTTAAATTTCAACAACAGTAACAGAAATAAAATATAGATACATAGTGATTTTCCGAGTAGTTATGCCGTGACCTCGATAACTGGTAGCTGCCAGAAACAGAGTTAAAATGCACATCCTTAGCATTAGCCAGGATCCTTTTACCTGCCCTGATTGTTCTTGGGCTAAGCTCTGTGGGGACAGACCCGCTATCGGTGTTTCTGGGCCCGCCCATATATTGATTTTTATTCCTATTGTTGGTATTACGACTACTATGGTCGGAACCGTTCCTCGGATAATGCGAGGCGTTCCGTAGCCGTCGCTGTAACTAGTTGCATTCCATGCTTTCAAACGTTTCGCCGCTCTTCACTGTCTGCATCTTCAGTGAGTGCTCAGCTGTGAAAGCCTAAAAACCACTAGAAATAAAATAGTTTTATTACTATCAAATTTTAAAGACAAAGCTTACTAATGACTTATTTTTTCTAATAAACACTATTAAAATGTTGTTTTAATTATTACATTTTTTTCTTGAAAACCTAAACCTCTTTGGTATATTTTTAGAGGTGACTCACCCTCAATGAACACCTTGTAGTGTTTCAATTTACTTGAACTCATTATCAAAGAAGACCAATAATAAACCTAAATCATATACCAAATTTGGATATTCCAACCCAACAAACAATTAAAGTTAAAATTACGTTAACTTGACCTCTGAATTGGTCAAAAACTTTTCATGACCAATTTCGTATAAGGAAAGTTTACCTATATTCGTTGGTCTTTTTCATTATGTGGGAAAAAAAACTAATGTAATATGGAAGTTAATAATTGGTCGGCAATAATTTTATTCCAATAAGATAATTGGACCTAAAAGAAATACGGACCAATTTTATGTTAAAATTTCAAAATATAAAAGACATTATTACCAAAATATACCCTAATTATGTCCTTTATATGACATACTTTTACCAGAGAGAGACAACATTATATTTGATTTTATACATTCTAATAGCGAACAGGGATAAGAAGAAAAAGAAAGACTATAAGTCAGGCTACTAAACTACAAGTACAGTAGGAGTTAGTATATTTATAGATATTTAGATTTTAATATAATAAAGTCTGTATTTTTGGTTTCCATTCATCAAATTGTACAACCCAGGAAATTTTTTCGTTTAAATATATATTTTTACTATTGCTTTTTAATAATATTACTATACTGAAAAATAACCTAAAATGAAAACTGAATGTACTTCGTGATAAAATGTGTTTAATAATCTTTCCTCATAAATGTATTAACTAATATTATCTGTATTAACATAATTTTAATGAGTAATCAATTAGAAATAATGAAGAAAACATTTAGTGTTTATTACAACATGGCCGCTCAAATAGAATCAACTTTGAAGTCAATTAGTCTGTAAGTTTTAACTTATAGGGCAGATTGCCTATGCCAATGTTGACGTCACAGGAAAATATTAACTTTGTGGTTGAGATTTCCTCCAAATGAATATATTTTATGGTAATTTAGTACCAATTAAATTATTACTAGGTACCTACATATAAAATTCTACTCTTGGATTTATTTGTGATTGAAAATTCAAATTAAAGTCAATAATAATATTATGTATGCGTAATAACAAAAACAAAAATAATATTTTCGAACGGAATTCAATTCGAATTTCAATTCACGTGCACTACTGAATTCATCTGACACGATAACAGTCATAAGAATACTTATATATATATAAGTGTTTATGGATATATTATCATTAGATTGATTTACATAATATGCAGTGTTGGCTTAAATTCGTTTTTTACAACTCTGTAATATTGTGTAGGGCTTGGTTTTCACTGCAGATCGCCAAAACATAAAACAATTTCTACGCGCTATTACATGAAGATCTGTCGGAATACATATAACAAGAAGCTTGTTTCCTAAAAAACCTTTTTACGTCGAAGTATTATTAGCAAGTAAATTTGTACCATAATATAGAACAATATTTCTATTAGGTTAATTGAAATGGTTAAATATTCTTTAGAAATTATCAACAAAGTTGAAAATAGGTTGATATTGTAATAAAAATTGAACTTAACCAATTGAAGGATTTAATAGGGCAAAATAACTAGTTATTACCTTATTTTTAACTACTAGTTGAAGACAAATAAGTTTTACAATTTCGTAATAAATATGTAAATATTTACTTATTGTAATAATTTAAAAAATCCTTGTATATTGAAGACAGATTTCAAGGCGAAATTAAGTAAATTATAACTTCGGCTTACACGTTATTGGAATGTTAGTATTTGAAAACATAGAATAGGTAAACAATATGTAATTTCAAACTGTATAAATTGACATATATTTCATTTTACTTAGAAGTCATTATATTTCTCTTAATTAACAAATTTTTGACTAAAATTTTGGTATTATAAGATTTTGTAACATTGAAGACTATTTTTATGGAGGAAAGTAGTAAATCTTGATCAATTTAGAATTATTTTTCTTGTGTAGTAGTCTATTAGGCTTAAATGTTAGTTGGGAAGTTAACGTAATTAATTTTGGCATAGCTATGTGCTTGGCCCTACACGCATCTGCTCTGTGTCGGTTCTTATGCGGATCACTCTGTATATTTCATAGTTTTATAAAATATTAATAATTTAATATTACATTTCAAACAAAATCTGTTACACCACTGGTATTTGTTTTAATTTCACGCGACTGTCACATACTTGTTTGTTTTAATAAGCTTTGATTAGGTGTTGGTTGGCTACAATAATTATGTACAATAAATAGCGTTTGTTTTTAGAAGTTAACATTTGCCTGTTTCGTAGAAAGAAAAATTAACATTTAATTGTGCCAGCTTCTGGCCTTGCCGAGAGAAAAAAGCGCCTTATTTAAAAGAAGTTTCACTAAGTAATGAAATATAACCATTAATCAAACTGATGCTTTTTAACTACCACATTACGTAGTCTAGCAAGCTAACAAGCTCTGGCTCGTAAATCGTGAACGCCACACAATTCAGGTACGTTCATTAATTGTCACTTTTGAGCGATGGCCTATTGGACATTTGTCCAGTTCCGCCAAATTACCTGTTGACTGACAGGCAGCGTGAAAGAATTCGGCCCGACACTATTCAAATTCTACCACAACTTTGTTACGTCCACAGACATCTTCATTTACATCTGTCCCATTAAAATGCGGTTATTACTTGTTATATTTTTTGTGGGCATAATTAATATCCAATTAACTGCCCATTCGAAAAATACGTTATTTTCTATATCAACAGCGTCCCTTATTTAGTTGACAAACATTAGATGTAAGATAGATATATTACAAATAAGAACATTTGACTTACGGCTCATGTACAAAATTTCTGTTAGAAAAATTGCGTCGACACCATTAGTAGTGGTTTAGAAGGTTTTAAATTATATGATGGGGGTAGTTAGTAGTAGATAACATAAAATATTCCCATCTAAGATGTAAAACTAAGCATTGTATTAATCCTAAACCACGAACAGCTGAAATAAATTGTATAATTGTTTGTAATAATAATGACACTCATTAAAATGCATTTTCCGATTTCTTCCGAACTTCTGACGTATTCGTAATGAAATCTACTTCTACTCTCTAAATTATTAAGTTAGTTATTTCAGTCACCAATAGAGATTTAATGAACTTCCAGAAGTTCAAAAACTGTACCCCTCATTCTAATCACGAGGATTAACCCAGAAGTCGAAGACGTGTGCGGAAGAGAGGGCCGCATATTATTATTAAGCAGGCCGCATTTGCGCCCAGGAACGACTTACGTTTGTAGACTCTAACCACCATTCAGTGGAGGAATGATGGAAACCTCATTAATTAGCGGGATAGTCAAATGTCAACCGGTATCAATTTCTCACATTGATCCAAGCTAACATTCTTCTACCCTACCATGCCCGCAGAGAGGATGCCAATCTCTCTACGAATATAGCTTATATACGGTCTACCGGCTGCGGGAGTCGAACCCACAGCGATCTATTATACAGGGTGAACCTTAAACAAGTACAAATATTTTAACCAGCAGTACAGTTCACTGTGTAGAACACATAATTAATAGTTTTTTTTACAAAAAAAATCAGTTCAAATTTTAAATAAATTTCGTGATTTTTCAATAGAAAACTTGTTGAGGACCGCTGCTTCGGTACATGGTGGATGTACATTCCACAGTGTCACACTAGAATTTTTAGGCATGTCAAAGAATGATTGAAATATTTTTATTTATGAAAATATTAATGGCCATCTCCTCCCCTTTGCCATTTCTATTTCTCTCCAATAAATTGAAAATATACACCAGATTCTCTACTCACAGTCATATTATCCAGAATTTGTCCATTATCCATTTTTACTACACTCCGACTGATTTATCACAATACGTTATTTTTATCACTATCACTGATTGACACTACTTACTTAACAAATATGCTTTTAGCATGTCAACCTTTTCACTGTTTCAATAATGCTCCATATTTTATTTAATCAACTGTATTTCACGAAAATTTTAATTAAATACACAAGATACTTAAGAGACTGTCCGTGAAAATAATAAGACGATTTAAATACGTTTTATACGTTAGTGCGGCAACTCTTGAAACAAATGCATCAAGTGGTGCATTACTTAAAGAAGCTATTAGCTTAGTTCGGTTTCAGAAGATGCAAAAGTATCCCATATTAACTTTCAATTTACATGTATTGAAATTATCAAATCCATTTCCACAAATATTACATGTTTTGATTGTACTTGCCTGTGCCACAGCTTATTCCTTTGTCCTGAACCATACTAGTGCACCGGTCAATATCAATAAACTCTTATCAATCCTAGAGCCTAGAGGATGGGGCTTGTGCGGGATAATTCGCCTACTGCTCCTGACACCTACTTGTTGTCTGTCCCTACATCAGTTTCTTTTTGCATGCGATTGCCTTTGCTTTTAAATATTGTACTCTGCCTTCTCTTGATATTGAACGCACATATCAAGCTAGTTATTTTGTTATTTCATGCTTTGTGTTTATTTTTAAAATCTGTTTCACCTACTACGAAACTACGAAGTACGAAATGGTTAGCACTGACACGTTGTTTGAGGTTATGTGGTGGAAATTAACTCTAAGATGGTATTAACTGAAATATGGATAACTGTTTAAATAGTTGGTTTTTCAGTAAGTATGTGAGCTTTTATGCACGTTTATGGATATTTTTTTGAAATAATTTAAGTAACTTGTTAAACTCTTTAACTGACAGTATCGAACTTGAGAAAATTCGTATTTTAATTGTTTATGATAATTTTACTTTAGTTATTGCTAAAAACGAGTGTTTTTAGACTAGAAACAATGTAAAAATTTAATTTACTTTAAAAAGTTATTTATCTTACAGAAGATATGGCAACCTCGCCTTCAGTAAATCATATGGTTTATTTTATTAGGTGAAGTCAGTGGTGTATCTGGTCAGCGGTCAAATGTGGGTATTTTAAAAAAAAAATTATATCTCCGTAAATATTTCAAATTTTTAAAAATGACTTTCACTTGACATATATATGACGAACTACACCTGCAGTTAAAATATTTGTACTTATTTAAGGTTCACCCTGTATATTAAACCCTAATTTATGGAAATCGTTTTTAAAAAAATATTAAACCCATATTAATTTAAATTTCACTATCTTAGCAATGCAACCATCAACACAATAATGTCATATCTATATTTTGCTAGTTCTAGTAATAAAATAATTTTGTCTACGATAATAAAATGTCCATTATGCATGTGTTTCCCGAATAATAATAATAATTATCCAATCGTTATTCATTGATTTCAGAGAATCAAGAGTGAATTAATGAAACAAAAATACCCCGGTGTCCGCAATTCAGCCAGAACCTCCTAGGTGAAAGCGAACCATACTAGATACGGCAATATATACCTATGCAGAGTGATTCCCTACTTATCCAAAATAATTTGGGACTAGATGCGTTGTAATATTTTCAACCTTTAAACCGGTAACGGACGGCGAGCGATATATATATTTGCAATGATATATTCCTGCGGACAAGTAAACCACATAGATATAAATATATAGTATAGCATCAATGCGTAGCGTTCTATGCATTTTAATCACAAACGATATTTTTGAAATATATCGGGAGGTTATTCTTGAGATCGAGAGAACTGAGCTCTTGTTATGAGAAAATATAAGATCACTTCCCCCAAAGATCACTTCATTTCAACACAGTTATAAAACAGCTATTCTTGAACGTATGTGAATAGGAACGTGATAGGAACTTGCGAACTATTGCCGGTGCTGCGTTCAGATTATAACCAATCAAAATCAAGAATTATCAGCTGATTATTTTCTGTGGTTGTTATGTTATTAATATTTGTCTATGGATTTTACGCACAAAAATGACCCTACGGTACTCGAGATTGAGATTTTGCCGGACTTTTTTTATGGGGGAATGCTCGTCTTGGAAAGCCTTACAAGACTGTCTTAGACTTAGATTTCGGGGAAAAATTTTCCGTTGCCCTTAAAATGGCCACAATCATCCAAAAATTTTCACATATCAGAAATCGTTCTACTGAAAACTGCGAAAGTATTGGAAAAAAATCTCATCTCACAAAAATTATTTGTACACATTCGAGGAATCCGCAAAAATTTTTCCAGATACATTTTTGGACATTCACCAAAATGGCCACATACAGATTTTCCGAATTTTTCCGTAAATGATTGATTTTTCCTGGAACTGTTCGGATGGAAATGTATGATAGTGAAAGTCTTCAGCATCTACTGGATGCTTTAAACTTTCGAGACCATAAGATTTTATGTGAATCTTTCTCTTTTTGGTCATTTTGATCCAAAATCCACAAATGTTCAAAAATACTGGGAAATCATCTGGCATTCCCGAAATGTTTAAATATTTTTGCTGTCCAAACAAATTCTCAAAAAGCTCAGTTTTTTGAAGGGTTATTGTTATATATTTTATAAATACCTTGTATATAAATATTGTTTTTGTATATTTTATTTCCTTTATTTTTTTTTGTACAGCGCTCGATATAAAAAAGCAAATTTCGACGTTGTTTTATGTTATCTCTGTGTGTTGGGAAGAAAATAATCAAATCAATCATTTCTCATTAACAATGAACTATTGTATTCAAAATGGCCACTTTTGTCAAAAAATTGAATTCCCAAAAATATGTTCAAAATCATTTTTATGGAACCTTTCTGACCTATTTCAGAATTACGGGAAAATTCGGAAAATATGTATGACAGTCTTGTAGGGCTTTTCAAGACGAGCATTCCCCCATAAAAAAGTCCGACAAAATCTCAATCTCGTGTTCCGTAAAAATTGAGAAAGAGGGATCGATAGGAAATTTTATGACGAACATTTAAGAAAAAAATCACCTCAAATGGCCCAACCCTAAGGGCTGTACAGTAATTTGAGTGGCACAGTGGCGTTTTGCGCCACTGTGCGACGTGTTGCAGTTTTTAACTAGCGGTTTACACCGATCTGAAATTTTGTTGACCGTTGCTTTTTGCTATAAGTTTTTCAGGTGTAATAGTTTCACGATCGGTTGCAAATTTTCCGTGTCACGTCCGCTTTGCATTACCGCGGTAAAAGTAGCTGCACATGTCTACCGGGAAATGGTTCTGCGTACAGACGAGAAGCTGGGCTAAAGCATTTTGTCATACTTCATTATAAATTAAAACGATATCCATCAACTCCGAGTTGTTATAGATGTGAGCCATTCTTAACACTTGACAAACTAATGTAAACACTATCGCAAAAAGTTAATACTAAAGTTGTGAATCACCCTGTATAGGTATACCTACATAAAATATTTTTTTATTCAAATTTTCAAAATTTATTTTTTTAAATAATTTATTTTTAGCATATCTATTTAGAAATAGTTATTCCATTTAAAAATGAGACCATCTAAAGTTAAAATGCTTGATGGTGATATACATATTATAAAAGTTTTTGAAAATAATTTAATTATGTCACCATATATTTTTTTAGAGTAGTGAATAAAATAAAAAACTGCAGAGGCTAATAACAGAAAAAATATTGTAATCTCTGAATTGCGTGGAAACTGTCAACGCTTTACTTTGACGTTTGTCAATCGTCTTCGACTGCTCAATATAAACTGACCAACGGCTTATATAGGTTTCTAGAGTTCTAGAAGTTTTCGGCGGTCTCAAGAATGAAATAGAATGTGGGCGAGAATGTTCCAGAAAACGTCAAAATAAAGGCATCACAAAATTATAAATTATAACATAAACAGAAATGTAATTTAGAAACTAACGAGATAGGTGAGCTTCAATTATAAATTCTAACGTAAACAGAAATATAATTAACAAATTAAAAAGGTAGGTGAGCTTCCGTAACAATATGTATAAAACATTTTGATGAATGTAATTCAATGCTGGTGGGTGCATTAGTGTGCGGAGTAGTTAGTTTCATATATTATTGACACCTAATACATAATCTATAAAAAAGGCAATACATATTTGATACCACTAACTTCCATTAGAGCATAATGCAGATTTTGACATTATTACGTCAAAATATGGTTTAATGTAAATCCGATGTTAACAATCGCACTATCAGCATTGAAGAGTTAACGTCACGTTCGAATAGATATAGATCTTTTAGCACTATATGGACCCGTCACAGCATGGACTCGCCAGTCATGTCAAAACAATATTTAATGCAGTGAGGTTTTAGATAAAATATAGGTAACAAAAATGCCTGCATAAAATGTAGGTAACTATGACATCTGTAAAGAAAATAAGCACGTTGAAGACCCGATTAAATTTCAGGATGTTTTTGCAATAAATTTACATAGAAAAATATGGCAAGTAACTAAAAAAAATTGTTGCTTGAATGCTTCAAAGTTTGGTTTGAGGAAAATATTTGTTACAGATGTAGAAACTCATTCTTCAAATTTCTATTCCTAAATGAGGGTGCTCTTTACTCTTAAAATCTTTTTAATCATTTAGATCATTTTAAAAAACATTCAGTTCAGGTCAAATTAAAGATGAAAAGTTTAGATTATCAATTTCACTAACCACTATTTTAGCTTTATTAGATTCTGCAACTACTCATCACCAACATCCATGTAGTAATAGAGACATTGCTTAAAATATTCTCTAACATTATGGAGCAATGTAGAGTAATATAAGGTTACGCTCATATACGATAGGTTACCACAAATTTTGTAATGATTCAAGTTCTGTAACATAAGTACTTGTCAGGGTTCCTTCTCACCTAGAAAACCTTGAAAAGTCAGTGAATTTAAAAATATGGCGTAAAAGTCAGGGAATTTTTAAATATATTCACAACAGTCGGGGAATTTTAAAATTAATTGAAATTGACAATTTTTTTTTTAATTTACCTACTTCCGTTTTACAACTATTTTACATTATATTCCAAATCCAGATACTATGTATTCATGCCAAAGAATAGTTATTTTGTTACAATATTTTGAGTTATTTTTTATTATGTGTCAGGGAAAACCTGGAAAAGTCAGGGAATTTAACGTGAATTTAAAAGAGGGAACCCTGCTTGTCCAACGTGGACAAATCTCGTAAACATGCGAGCCATTCAGTAGGTTTTTTCCATCCCATCCTTTCTTGAATCATAATTTAGGAATTTTCGGCATTTTTTTTTATTATAAGAGCCACTCACAAATTCTAACTCGTAATGGATAATTCACTAGTAAATGTGTTTGAACACACTGTTCGACGCGTTGGATATGATATGGGTATTACTGAGCTTCGTGTAGTAAGTATCACACCGTTGACTGGAATACTCCAGGTATCTGTCTAGCAATCAGTTTTGTACTTATTCGCGGATGTAACAAACCACATTCAACAATTGTTCGTCAACTGCTAAAATACGTTGTAGTCGCCCTGGGCCACCATCGTGTCCACGATTTAAGTACACGTAAATTGCCAATCGCGTCCGCGTTGCACAACTACGAAAAAAGTTTTATTGTCTGGCGTGTGTCGATCGGGAAATCCTATCCGCATACAAGCGCGAAGCTGCCACTGCATTTTGTCTAACTTTATAAATAAGAATCATGTTAATTAACTCAGCTTTGTTGTAAACATGAGCCATTTAGAATATTTTTAAGATTGATATTTCCACGATTTATAAAACAACACTACTGGCCTTGTTCATTTACCACCTAGAGAGCATATCCCCAGGCATTCGTATTGCCACGTTCTCCAGACGCAAGAACTTGTTCCCTTTTTTTTGTATATCCACTGCCGTTGAAGTACAGTTGCCCAACTACGTATTCCTTTATAATGATAGGATTTTAAACATTGTTTACGTTATGAGATTTTTGTTATAATTTTCTTAGTGACATCGACTTCTTATTTAAGGTTGCCGTATTTATCGCTGTAAAATGATCAAATTTGTGGTTTTTAGGTACAGAATCTCGAAAAATAAATAGTAAAAGCAAAAATAATATCAAAAATCAAATTATTAATGTTTTGTTTATCCACATTTACTATTTAAATGTTCCTTAAATATTGTAATAACTTTTAAAATGCATTTGTATGACACATATTATTTCGTTATTCTAACCCCACATTTTAAGGATTATTTTCACACACTTATAAACAAAAGTGAACAATCTTATATGCAGAACTATGTAAGTTTGTGATATAAGAATATTGACATTTACAGTTTAATTTAAAAAATATGTATTTTGAAAGATTTCTGTGTCGAAAAATTCCGCTTTCTGTAGTTATATATCCGCTTTACTTCGGTACCTTTGAATGTTCGCAGATGGCATGAGATAACATTCCTGTTACTTGCTAAACTCTATTTTATTCGGTTTTTAAATGTCTAAAATTACTTGTATTTGTAGAAAACACTATATCAAAAATACGGCGCCCTCAAAGGTGCACATATCCTCAAAATTTTTCGGATTTTTCAATGCGTTTAAAGATGTCTTATTAAAGGACATGTGACAATCACAATGTTGCTTTTACTTAGAATGCTGATATTCATATCACAAACAAGATCCGTTTTACCCAATCGACATTTGATTTAATTATCAGTTGATTTTATTACGTTGAGCATGTCTTCTTTCAAGGCCAATTTGGACAATATGCGAATCGCGGAAACAATCTATTTTTTGTGAACAGAACAATGTACCTGAACAATGAACTAATTTAGATGTATAATCCAAAAAAAAGTAAATTAATGATCAAGAACCAGAAAGACTGATTTAATGCATAATTTATTACAATTTACATTTAATCATATGTTTAATAATCTCATTTCTTGATCTAACATAAAATCATTTAGAATAATTTTTATCTTATTTTTCATCTGTGGGTTATCATCTAAGGAGCAGACTTCAAAATGTATTTTGCCCAAAATTTTAAAATTTTAGTTAGTGATGATGATAACTGTATCTAACCGCATCAACTGCAAGATTATTACATTATTATTGATACATTAAAGTAGTTTTATTAAAGAATAATTTTCCGATTTTATTAATTAATAATATTCTTAGAGTAGGATAAAATGAAAATAAAGAGGCTAACAAAAGTCAGCAACACTATTGTAAAATATACCTAAGCTTTCAGAAAAGTTAGGTAGGTTGTTAATCTCAGAGCACAACCAAAAGATAATGTTTAAAAATGAAAATACTATTGGCAGTAGATTTAACAGTAAATTAAAAACTAAAACCCCATTCGAATTTAAATCTAATGTTATTTACAGAATACCTTGTGAAAATTGTGACAAGATTTATATTGGGCAAACGGGTAAATATATAAAAACTCGCATCTCAGAACATGAAAGGGATTTTAAAAAACCAAACATTTTACATCCAACGGCACTTGAAGAATATTCAAGGAATTTCAATCACCATTTCGAATTTGACAAAACCAAAGTGCTTGGGTGTCAAAACATTCTATTTAAGAGGTTATTAGAGGAAATGATTTATTTTACTGTATTAGAAAGGTATTTTAAGCTAATATAAATCAAATCTCCTACAATTCCTATCAATGAAGTCATATGTATGTTCTCTGATACCAAACATCTAGGTATGCTAATGAACAATTCCACAGACAAAGCTCTATTCAATAATTATCTAAAGAAATTAATCTATCTAAATTCACTAACCTTGCTTTAATGAAAACACTCTATAAATATGTAACTTCCCTTTTGGCAGTTGGAACACGACAATTCAACTGCCTGACTTCATTGATAGGAATTGTAGGAGATTTGATTTATATTAGCTTAAAATACCTTTCTAATACAGTAAAAAATGTTACAAAAGCTAATAATAAGGAATATATGGGTGGATATTGCGGGTGTAATTCAACGCTGGTTGGGGCTTTTGTCCACAGAGTAGTTAGTTTCACACAATATTATTAATACCTAAAAATATATAGAAATTATTTATATCAAAAAGATTAACAGTGTTAATAATCGGAAGGATATAGACAATTTAAATTCTGTTTATTATAATTTAATTGACAAAATTCATTTGTAACAATATTTTAGATTACTCTATATTTGAATGTTTTTAATGAGTGCGATGGTTTGAAGTTGATAAGGGGAAAGTAACAAATTATCATTTATCTTATATTTACCGAAAAGAAAAAAGAGAGGAAAGAAATATGATGCCTATCTACACATATTGAAACTTAGGATCAGGACTAATTATTTTATATCTATTTGTTTTGATATGTTTAATCTGTTAAAAGTTGAATTGTGTTTATTAACAACTTTTATTTCATTTTAACTGTTTAATTAATTTGTTTTTAAAAAAACATTTATGTACTTTTATATTTAAAAATAACACCGAAATGTTGGCAAGGAAATACATATAATGTTCTTTTATTTTTGGTCTTTATCCCACTAAAAAAAAACCTGCTAGATCATTGTTTATTAATTTGTTGTAGGTTAGTAGTAAGATGCATTGATGTATTTGAATTATGAGCACATTGCAAATAGGTACAAACAAAATTAACAAAGAAAAGGTTTCCTGAGTTCACGCCTGGTAACACCGTATTCTGGTACGTAAAGTCACTAAGCTGGGAAGTGTGTCCAAAGCTACTTTAGGCATAATCAGCTGTAAAAAAATGTCGTTTGCTACAATCTTCACAACATTTGCAACACAAATGTAAGCAGAAATTTTTAAAGCAGAATGCTACATTATCAAAGTACGGCCCATACACAAATTAAAATAAGACTATTTGAAAGCATATGCTAGCATTGGCAACATTAATAGCAGAGCCTCCCTGCGCATCTGAGGTTGCGCATATAGGCATTTAACGTCAAAATTGTCAAATATCAAATTACTAATTGCACAAGCAACAACACAACAATAATTCGTACTGCAGGCATAACATTTATTTTTGATTTTTTATCTCTGATTGAAGTCAATGAGATCAATATAGTAATTCGTGTTATTAAAGGTTCAATATATTATATTTTAGATGTTCACATTTAATAGTGTGAATTAATATTTCATGAAGAATAAATTAAATTTTGTGTGTAATTTGTAAGTATTATTTAAGCTAGTTACGGATGGTGAGCGATAATTATAATATATTGTATCTTATAAAATCCCTATAAAAATATCGCTTGTGACTAAAAAGTACAGAACGGTACGCATTGCTGGCATAATATATAATAACTATGCGGTTTGTTTCTGTAGTACTATGTAGGAATATATTTTTAATTACAAAAATATAAATATGTTATCACTCATCGTCTGTAACTGGCTTTAGGTAAAATCTATTGCAATAATAATGGCACTCTTTAAAAGGAATTTAGCAATTTATTTAGAATTGCTAACGCATTCGCAATGAAATCTACTTTCAACATTAGTTCTTAATCGTTCCACTCATTAATAAGGATCTAATGAAATTTCTATTCAGAACTTCAAAAACTGATTTGAGGAGTGCCATTAGTATTGTAATATATTGCAGTCACAAAATTTTATTACAATAAAGTTATTTATTTTACATTTCTATTTTTTATGTTTGTTTGTATTTATGTGTTAACATTAATAAAAAAATTATGAATCTTTCATGAGTTTATTATATTTATTAAGAAAGTACCTATAAAGAATAATTGTGAGAGATGTATATTAATAATATGAAGGTAATATTTCTCATTGTAGCAAGAAACTCATAATAATATCACAAATGATAATTTGTATCAATTATCGTAAAAATTTGTGATATTATTTTGATACTGCTACTACAATGTAAAATATTTTCCTTTCAGAAAAAATATGTAAGTAGGAAATCAATTCGAATATCCCGCTTTTTAGTTTAGTTCACTACAGATGTCCATCGGGGCGCTGCCTTCTTTTGTTGCCAACTTTATAGTAAGACATAACTACTCTTATTTTCTATTCTCTCTGGTACGACGCATGATACGAGCTCCAAAAAAACTTTACTACTTTTTTATTTTCACCGAGAGAAGTAAACATGTAAAAAATTATCAAAATAAAATGGAATTTTTTCTAGACTTCTTTGTCACATAATATATGAGTAAACAGCTGTAGCATTCAGCTACAGAGTATACATTTTAAATTGGAATCTAAAATAGTGCTAAACTATTGCTAGTCACAAGAAAAATATTTTCATCGTGCTTGGGCTATATTTCGTTTTTTCACTTGTTTGCAGATTTTTAATACCATAATACCCTTCAATTCCTTTCCTTATTTTTTTTCAAATTGTTCTAAAATCGAACCATTAGAATTTGTAATTTTATTTTAATATGTAAGTGAATTTATCTGAACTTAAAAAATATTAAAATCGTTATATCTACATATAAGATTGTAGAAATACGCAATATTTTCTAGCACCTGTTCAATAATACGATCAGCATCTGTGTTTAATTAAAAATTATTTTTAAATTCATCTATCGCATACATAAATTTAATGATAACACTGTATTTAATGTTCAGTTTTACATAATTATTAATATAATTTGGATTTACTAAGTAATGTTGGAAAACGTCTGGTTAATTCTTTGTAATGCTGAACCTACTAGCATTAATTTAATGATTTTAAATTACATATTAAATAAATATTCATGGAAGCTAATTACACAACAAAATAAAGATGCAATATGGATAGGCTCTAGACTAGAACAACCTAGGTACTGCCTACCAATGTAAGCACAAATCTTGGTGTATATTTTTTGTATAGAACATAGGTGGCTACTAATATATAATGATATTCCACATGATCAATTAAAATTGTTTACGTACTATTATGTTTGTTTTATAATAAGAAATGGGTTTCCAGTAGTTAAAAATCTAAAAACAATGACAATATCTACTGTTAGCAGTGATTATACAGGAATGGCGAAAAGTATGGAATAAAATCATATCTTTTGAATGAGTGATTTTTCTTTAAACACCGAAAAACGTTAACTGATCTTGATTTTTTCCAATCTTTCGGTTATATAATAATTAATTTTTCTTCAACCCCCTAACCCCAGCTACTCCTACTTTTTTTTCAAACATAAGGCATGAGGGGGCTCGTTGAAAAGTTTATAGAAAACCGAATCCAGCCATACCGAACAAACAAGTTTTATGTTTTCAATAATAAAGTTTTTTTTTCATTTAGAAATTGAAACAACTAGATAATTTACAAAAATAAACTCAATGCTGCAAATGCTGAAACTGTCCTCCATTCACTATTTGGCATTCTCCAAGACGATAGTAAAAGCTTTCCATAGCATTCCGAATTACTTCAGCTGGTAAATTATGCATCTCCGCCCTAATCTTGTTCTTTAAATTCTCAATATTATCCCGTCTGTCCTGATAGACTCTTTCTTTCAAATATCCCCAAAGAAAATGATCCAGGGACGTTAAATCGGGGGATTTTGGCGGCCATTCAACTGTACCCCGTCTACCAATCTAATGATTTGGAAATATTTCATCTAAGTATCTTCGAACATCAAAATGTGGGAGAGCGCCATCTTGATGGAACTAAATTCTTTCATTCGGTATATCTGGATCAATTTCATAAGGAAAAATCACAGCTAGAGCAGGTATCAGGTCAAATGTTAAGAAATCCAGGTAGCGTGCGACAGTAAGATTTTCTTCAAAAAAGAATGGGCCCAAGATTCTGTTGTTGATGATACCTGCTCATACATTAACTTTCTGTGGGTGCTGCGTATGCGATTCGCATGTCCAGTGTGCCTGTTAACCAATCCCTTTAAATAAAACGTAGTTTCATCCGAAAAAAGTACGTCTCGTTGAAAACCATTATTGTCGTCACACCGTCTCATCATTTCCTCAGAAAATTTTAACCGCCTATCATATTCGTCTTTCAAAAGCTCTTGGACAAAACATACCTTATAGGGGTGGTATTTCTCTTGTTTCAAAAACATTCGAATTGCAGTTCGAGAAGCAGCGTGATTGCGGGCCAGTGAAACAGTTGAAGTATGAGGATTTTCAACAAGTTCTAATGCAATTTCTAATTTCTTTTCTTCATTCAAAGCACGTGCCCGTCCAGTTTTGGGCAAAGTCTAAATTTGTGAAATACTTTGCTAACTGTCTCTTGCGAGATTTGGTTTTCGGGATACTTCGCGTTACATAAATCGCGCAATACAGCCTGTCTTATTTTGTCTCCTCATCCAAGCAATATCAAGATTTCTATGCGTTGTCTTTCCGACAATACCATTGCGATTTGGTAAATAACTTGATTTTGACACAATATTAACGTTTCGAACTCCAATTTACAACTAAAGCGAAAAATTAACCAGAATGCAGGGCAAGTAAGTGGTACCAAAATAACGCAACATAAAAAATATATCTTTTTTTGCGTTAGCAGTGATAGTACAGTTTCTTTATTTTATTCTGTACTCTTCATGGAAGATAACACTGAAGATAATAAAATTTGTTGTTAAGTAGGTGTTTTATACGACCCTGAAAACCTTGCTATTGAAAACATAAAACTTCTTTATTTGGTATGGCTGGATTTGGTATTCTATAAGCTTTTCAACGAGCCCTTTCATGCCTTGTTTCCATTTGAAAAAAAAAGTAGGGATAGCTGGGGGTTAGGGGGTTGAAGAAAAATTAATTATTATATAACCGAAGGATTGAAAAAATCAAGATTAGTTAACGCGTTTCGGCGTTTAAAAAAATTAACTCATTCCAAAGATAAGAATTTTATTCCGTACTTCTGGCCATCTCTGTTATGTGAAAATACACACTAAAACAATGTTTTATCTATGATTATTATTGATTTTAATATGCCCAGTATAATTACTTGCGGTTTCTAGAGTTATTATGTTATTAATAGTATATTCTCTAAAATTTGGTGTTTTTATTACAGTACAAGTACAATACAGAAAAAGTTGAAAATCCTTTTAGGTGTTTTAAATGGTTTTCATTTAAAAATTTGAGTGATATTAGTTGTGCTTTTTTGTAACTAATAACATTTTGAATCACCATATCGTAAAATAACTTGTTACTACTAGATGCACTTGCTATACTCTCAGGATTACTGGCGTTATTATCATTCAAGTAATTTTTGTATGATTACATTTAGCTCGTGTCACATGTCTACTTTTTTTCCATCTGCAAGTTTGCCTACATTTTCATCCTGTTTTCGCCTTTTCATGTACCTTTTCATGCGTTCATTATTTTTTTACAGTAATTGGTATCATATTTTCGTGCTGTGTAATGCTGAAACAGCTGTTTTTTGAGAATTTGCCATTGTCCTAAAAATAAGAATGAAACCTTATTAAATAATGAAAAATATACACTGAAAATAGATCGTGTATAACAATATTCTGTAAAATGTTTTCAGCAGATCTTTGGTTTCTGGGTTGGTTTCTTGCTGGACTCAATTGCTATTAACCATTTTTTTCAGCATTACTAGGGAACTTGCGAAACATGAAATCTTTATTTTTATTAGCGACAGATAAACACTACGATACACAACAGTTATATGGCATGTTTTTTTACACAAATTGAAACACAACAAAAATTAAATAACAAATATTTGTGAGGTTAGATTTAATACCTAACATTGATCGCAGCGCCGCCTACATGTAATTGCTCTATGACACAGAGAAGAGATATTCTTTCTAACTTACTCAGATTTTGTTTAGACTGTCTCAACAAACAACTATGAAATTGGTTGAAAATTTGCGTATAAAAACGGCGCCCTTAATACATATATTCCATCTGCAGTACTTCTAAATGATAATTCACTTATCTAAAAAAATTTGGGAATCATGTAAAACGGAGTAAAATTTTTGTAAAATCTTTATAGTTTTCGAGTAAAGAATTGCTGCAGTTGTTGTATTTTCAATCTTTATATCACTGAGCTATTGTTTATAGTAGGTATTAACATTTTTGTGATGCGAGTATTTACATTAGTTTTTCAAGTGTCAAAAATGGCTTACGCATGTAGCAAATCGGAGCTGATGAATATCGTTATAATTTATGGTGATGTGAAATGCTTTACATATGCCAAATACATCTATTTCTACCGCGATGTGCAGTGAGTGCAAGTGTGGTGCAACGTGAGCGTGAACGGAAAATTTGAAACCGAGTCGTGGAAGAGATGGAGGTCCAGGCCGTCCACGACGTATCGTAGCAATGTGGCTTATCATACACGAAGCTCAATTATATCCGTTCCATGTTCAGCCTGTCCAGCGGTACCATGGCCGCCACGATCTCCTGACTTTAAATCATTTGGACCTCTTTTTGTAAGAATATTTAAAAAATGAGGTGTATCGCACTGAAGAGGACACTATTGATGATTTATGCAAACGTATCATAGCTGCTGCTAATGAGTTCAAAGAGTTCAAAATTGACAAAAAGCAGGAATATTTGTATTAGTTTGTATAAACTGGGTAAGACGGGCTCATAATTTTGTTGTAGCATGAGGTATGTCAAACTATTTTATTAATTAAAACCTCAAATTAATTCTATTATTAATTAACAACAATAGTGACAAAAGCAGTTGAATTTCCTGTATAAAATAGGTGTTAAACAATGTTATTTATTTCTCTCCGTGGGAATTTCTTTAAATTTTTTGTCTGGTCGCTGATTGTATACTTTGCCTTGACAGATTTTACACTGGACCAGTTTCCAGTGCCGTGCAGAAATGTATTTTTTAAATCATTTTTTAACTGTTCTTTTTGATCTTTTCTTTACAAAATTGTATTTATAGGAGTCCCTGTACATTCTACATATACCGACTGCGAGCTTTCATTTTATTTAAACTTTAAATTTAATCGTTCAACGCTTTTCTGTTTTATAATCAATTATTGAAATATTTTCAAAAACTTTGGCGCCCCATAAGTTAATTAGTATAAATTGTCGTATTTCGACTTTAAGAATCTAAGGTGGTTCGCAAGTACATGCATTTCAGAGACACCCTGTATGTATTGGCTGGTTCACTAGGATACCTATTTTCAATTCGAACCAAAATTTCTTTTTCATCAGTTCCTTCTACTAAAAATAAAACATAAGAACTGCTAAACTCAGTGGAATTATAAATTAAATTAATTAAATTGATATTATTATTTTCCAATAATCACTTATAGGTATAGTACCTCAGTGGTTAACGGTGCATGCATATGCCTTACTGAATCTGACGAAGTGTCTTCCATTAAGAAGCATGCATTGAATGATAGTGACGTAACTAGACATTAATAAAAATGACAAAGCAGTTTGTGACTTCTGCCCAGTGAGTTCAAATTGGTGATGATTTACTTTCATTAGAAATATTCTACAGAATTTGTTGGCATACTGGTTTTGCTGAGAATGTTAAAGAATTTTATAAATCGAATAAAAAGAACATTTTATAAAAAGGAACATAGATGCAGTAAAAATTTGATGCTTATTATATAAGAAGTCCTCAAAAAGAGATCAAGATTCTCATATTCATTGTCTCTGTTCAGTGTCAAACAAATATACAATTTTAAGCTCTAATCAAAATATAGGTTAAACAAATCAGAGGTTTAAATCAAATAACTCTTTTTCAAAAATGTTATTAATTAATTTCAACTAGCTTCTTCTCACTACTGATTTTAGAATTGTTGTTTCAATTTTGTCACATACCACGATAAGCATTCAGGGAAAATGTCATATTTTTTCATATACAACGTGAACCTTAAATAAGTATAAATATTTTAACTGAAGTTGTAGATTGTCATATAAATTAATCTACTTACTGAAAGTCATCTTTAAAAATTTCAAATATTTACGGAGATATTTTAAAAAAAATAATACTCACATTTTGAGAACCTCTGTCCAGATAGGGACAGTAACTGACTTTACCAAAACGATTTAAAAATTTTCGCAAATTCAATGCTGCCAATTAAAATATTTATGAAGTTACTTCGTTGAATTATTTCAAAACTTATACATAAACGTGTATGAAAACTTACCTACTTGCATCTGCCAGTAATATCGCTGAAGATCTTCCTAAGCAGTGACCAGTATAACATGCAGCATCAGGTAATTTTAAATACCAAGCTACTACACTCGGAATTTTTCCCATGATATTCTTGCCAACTGGCTGCGAACTACATTTTCCTGCTTTGTAGTACAAAAAAGGCGCTTATGCTTGACGTGGGGAGGACGAAGGGACAGGTATTTTCGAAACAATTCAAGCATATTTCCCACATCGGTAACCAGAAAGATTCGTGGAATCTTTGTCTTAGTGTGGAATTTTTACAATCAAGTATGGGCCTACATCCTCAATATCATCTACAGTTAAATTGACTAGTTCATCAGTTCGACAAGCTCCGGCAATCTCCAGAATTAATCCAACCTATAAAAAATCAAAATACTTAATAATTGAAATACCTAACAACAAAAGTAATCTTACTTTAATCATTAAGAATTCTTTGTCATCTGCACTTGATAGAAAACGGTCGATTTCACCCTTTGTCAATATTTTCGATTTTTTCGCTTGATATCCGTCACCGGTTCTTTTCAAAAATGCTATCAGCTTGGGGAATTTGCTTATATCTATGTTGTCATAAATTATCAAGCATGACTTAACCATAGAATATTGCGCCCATAATGTGGAAGATTTGTAATTCTTTGCATTTTCACTGAAGTATGCCAACAAAACATTCTCGTTGTATACTTGAACATTTTTCTCGGCGCACCACTTTTTGAACCGATTGTAGGCTATATCGTATAAAGATCTTGACTTCGTAGGCAGCAAATTGCTTATTACAATATTTGCAGCCTCCACAATCTCTTCCGACTCACAATTATTCATTGTGCACTAAACAAACTTTAAACTAAACCAAACTAGCACCTTAATTTGACAATTCTTTTTGTTTGTTTATTTTGTAATTATGACAATAACTCAACGACTACTAAATAAATGCTCAAATCCGAATACAATAATTCTGGTGCTACTTACTTTATAATGACAAAATATGTGTTTTTAAGTTAATGAGACCGTGGAAAAAATAGTATATACCATTCGGGAGAGATGTTATTTTGTCCTCGGTGCATTGTGGCCCTCGGGCTTCAAATTGCACCTCTGCCAAAATAACGCATTTCTCTCCCTTATAGTATAATGTACTATTACTTATTTAATAGTTATCCTGTATTTAGTCCAATACCTACATAGCAAATCAGTAAGAAAAACTATTTTATACTCAAAGTTACCATTTTAATGTGTATTTATGACCAAACGGTTTTCAGAAAGACACGAAAGTTGTTTTCCAAGAGCTATTTATTCCTTCATTAAAAAAAGTTTAATATTTTACATTTAAGCATATTTATTTCATATTATCTACTTACTTTTAAATTTTTAGTTATGCAAAATATTTATATCACTTAAGTAATTTTTAATTAGATACGCAGGTGTTAACATTAACTTATTTTCATTTAAATTATACACGTGTCTTAAAAATTATGTCAATATTCAGCTGGATTGATATTAGTCTCATTCTCGTTCAGAATTGACACTTATCGACTTTGTCCATTTAATCTATAAATTAAGAAAACTTTTTGCAACTTCAACTTAAAGACGTTTGTATTATAATTAGCTGTTACAACGCATTTGCTACAAACTTATATTCTCACCTTATTTTTTATTTAATGATTTTACCTCTCACAGTTTCCATCATTTACATTGCAAATTTATTCTATTTGCAAGTTGTTATGAAGACATTTTCTCTATTTATCGTGAAAATAGTGTATGGCAAAATTATCACATTTCATTTTATAGCTTTTAAAAATTTATAACTTTCTGGAGACTTTGAAAACTGAAACAGAAATAGTTATTGATTATACTGATTATTGATACCAGATTATAAAAGATACAGAAAATGTAAGTGTAATAATATTTTTAATAGAGGATGAATGAAACATTTCCATTTCAGGTTCAATTTAATTATGCATTAAGTAGTTCTATTAATTCTCATTTACAACTAAGGAAGTTATGTTTTTGCTTAGGTCTGGGTTACTAGTGTTCTGCTAATTGGATAAATATTTATTTAAATTATCTGCACTGCACTTTTGTTGTCGTAGTTCGTTAAACTATATGCATATTAGATTACACTGTAAAAAATAATTACAGTTAAAATAGATGGCAATTTATTTACCACTCATTATTGCTGTAATTTTCTTATCGATTGTGACTTTACAAATAAAATGTAAAATTACGTTGTAAATTTATTTTGTGGTGTAATTTTAGGTTTTGAAATTGTAATATTACTTTGTGATTTTACAATACAAAAAGTATTTTTACAATGTAACTTCCACAACTTACTTATAAAATTACAAAGTAACTTTACAGGCAGTTGTATAGTTACTTTGTAATAATACATTTTATATTATGACTACAATGTATTTTTTTTATTTATTGTACAGGATGGTCCAATTTGGACACTTAGGTATAGAAGGTTTCTTCTATTTTCCGAAAGCACAGAAAAAAATAGCCAAGATATTTAGAGCTTAATTTCTGAGAAAAGTTGAATAGCGAGAATCATATTTCGATATTTTGATTTGTTTAAGAAATACCTACTTGATATTTTTAAATTTTGGTCGTTTTCTGTGGTAACTTTTCTACTTATCATATTAATATTTATACATTGCAAAGACATTTTTTCTCTATGTGTAGTATATAGTGGCTTGAGGAATATTTTTTTTATAACTTCTAGTTTTCCGCTGCTATATGTTTTAATGAAACATCATACGTATGTAACATGGGGCATCATAGAAAAGGCATAAAATTAAAAAAATGCTATATAAAAACTAATCAAGATATCGAAATGAAATTTTCGTTATTCAATTTTTCTCAAAAATATTGCCGTGACATTTGGACTATCTTTGCGGAGAATAAAAGAAACCTCTTAAAAGTGTCGAAACTGACCTAACTCGTCTTGTTTACAACATTCGAATTCACTAACAGTGCTTTGACATACGTAGATCCCTAAAAAAATCTGAATAGCAATTCATTTATAACTAATAGATTAATATGCCTACATGAGAAAAATTTAAATATCGTAAGGAATTAACGATTGTTACTTACCTTAAGTAACATATCAGGCTTTTCCGTCAGTTTCTCAATAGCATCACTGCATCAGAATGTTATTTCAAAAGAAAAATATACTCATATTAAGTAACCTAAGTAACATGAATGTCAATTGCTTCTAATGTTAACAAATACACATAATAGTAATATTGAATTTTTGATATGATATCCCCAGTGAAGTCAAACATTTTCGAACCAATAGATTTGTTTTCTATATGCTTTTCAGATTTATATACAAAAAATTAAGTACTTTCGAATTTATGACGCATTTAGTTGAAAATAATACTTATTTCTATTATAACCTCGATGTATACCTTAAAATCAGCAGAATAATCCTTTTTAAATTTATAATTAAAATTTTTGGACAAATTGTGTAAAAAACATTTGTTACACAAAACCGTACTTTTCCTAACTGATTATATAAATAGCTATTTTGTACTCCCATTACGGCTCAGTTAGCTAATTAGTAGTTACAGCTTTATTATATCTTATATCTAAGTGCCCTTTGCTTATTTTTTAGCTTATAAATACATGTACATACAGGTACTGAAGTAATAAAATATGGTTTTACAGCATTTTTTTATTATAATTTGGTACCTACACTTTTAGGTTATTTGTACAAAATAGAACACTTAACTTTATACAAGACATATAACAATGTAAAAATATATTCGTAGAACTAAAGTTAACATTTTATAATATTCATACGAAATCTATGATCTTATACTAACTATTAAAAAGTAATATTAATTATATAAATGTGCATAGAGAATAAGTAGATACCCAGAACTTAAATCATGCTAATCCTCTCCTGTTCATCAAATATGTATAAAATATAATATAATAGAAAATATATAATAGAAAATATTATATTTTTATATATTATGTAAGATGAACAAAACAACAGTGGGGTACCCAATTTTTGTAGATGCAATGTTTCTTTGTTTCAATAATTATGTATAACTTACATACCTATTAGTTCTTAATGTCATTGAGGTTATGTTTAAACAAGCACTAGACAAAACTATTTATAGTACTAAAAACACTCATTTATCACTCTAGATATGTTTATATTGCTAGTCACTACTCACTAAATTAATTATGTAAGTACCTAGGTCCTAGGTACACGCTGTATTCATCGAAATGAAGCAAGAATAATGAGGCGTCACCACCCAACGCTCTCAACGGTTAAGTTAGGTTAGCGCGTTTTAAACCTTCACATACACATAGGCATATTTTTACAGTCAATTATATAGCAAATTTGGTATTTTCAGTAATTTTACAGTGTAAAAATAGATTTCACATTGTTAATTGTAAATGTATTACAATATATTCTATAAATGTACTGTACTGTAATGTAATTATATTATAATTACATAGGAAGTTTACGGTTTTATTGTATATTGGCAGTTTTCTTGTAAAATTACAAGTGTCAGTGTAATATCATTATTATTTTTAGAATTATTTTAAGACAATTATAAGGATATTCTTACAAAGTAAATTTGTAAAATTACTGACCTTTTTTTCAGTGTAGCCAAGATATAAATGATTCTAGGTATTTATAAACATTATATGTATTACATTAGTTTATTATTATCAATTAGAATTTAACGATGTAATGCTATGTGCCATTATTGCCAGCTGAATCCTATTATAAGACTCCAGTATTGCCTATAATAATAATAGTATCCCTCATTCTAATCACGATAATTAGCTCAGAAGTCGGAGACTTGTGCGAAAGAGAAGGCAACATATAATTATTAAGCAGGCCACGTTTGTGTACAGGAACGACTTAACGTTGGTAAGCCCTAACTACCATTCAGTGTACGAATTAGGAAAACCTAGAAAACCTCAATAATTAGAAGGAGGATCAAACACCGACCAGTATCACATTGACCTAAGTCAACGTTCTGCCATATCCGCAGGGAGGGTGGCAATTCTCTCAACAGGTATAGCTGATCTACGGTCTACCGGCCGCGGGATTGCAAACCTGGACGGTTGGCAAATATGATCAAAGTACTGCTGCCTTAATTATAGGTATAATTAGATTCAATAGCAATAGCAATTCAATAGCATATTATTTAAAGTAATTCTATACCTTCAGTGACGTTTTATGAACAACATTGAAATTTAATATAACCATAATTCAATGATATATATTTAGATACAAGCGATATAGTCTCTATTGTACTATTTATCTGAAATTTAAAAAAAATACTTGGTTACCTATTTCTTCAGTTTCAAATCAGGCAGTTGAAGATACCCGACAAACAGTACAATTTTTAACGTCTGAATACATCACAATACCTTCTGTTAGTCAGAAGACTTGGAAGAAAAAGTACATCAATTGACTTTCAAAGGAGGTATAATATATCAAAAACATTGAACAAACTAACTGGAGGGTACCTAAGGCAAAGAAAAAGAAGGAACATCTAACAATAATTTATCTATCCTAGACATAATACAGGCCACCTCTTATGAAAATATAATATTATCGGAACAGCCTACACATAAAGGAAGTTAGAAGTAGACTAGTTGCAAGAGCGACCATAGCGATGTATACAACATGCCATGTGCATGCGGCAAAATATTGTACGTATATATTACATCAACAGGGAGAAAATTAGTACAAGCTTGAATAAAAATAAGTGCCATATATAGAATGGCAGTAATGCCAGATGAAGGAGGATATAATTAATTTAATAGCTTAGACATATAATAGATCAATCTCTGGTGAGAGAAGATTTTGGCCAAGGCTCTAAAGAGAGGGATATAAATAAAGAAAAATCCAAATAAGTTCATCTGGGTCGTAATTTGAAAATGTAAAAATCAGGGAAGTTCCTTTTGAATGAAAGAACGACATATCTATGTCTCGAAATGTCATGAAGGCTAAATTAAATCACTGCAAATTGTAGTCTTCAAATTATGGGCTGAACGGTAATGAATAAAAAAAGTTTATTATTTGCAACAATTTCATAATTTTGTTCCAAACTGAAATCAGGCTGTCCGATCCTATTTCTAAGAGGATCTATCTACATCTCAGGAAATATGAGCATGATTTTCCATTAATTGTGTCGTTATACGAGATCACTATGTTTCTCAATTTGAAATCTCCTCGTAATACTCATTCACATGGAAGTAAGAGTAAGTAGATGTATTTTACTTCTCAATATGCAGTATGGCCACGGCTATAAAAGGAATAATACTTCGTAAAAAAAGTTTGCTTATATTTAAAAAGAAGTTGTCATGGTTAAAGTAAATATTTTATATACGGACTGTCTAGAAAAGTAAAAAATATTAAAATTCCATAAGAGTAAATATCTATTTTTCTAGAACATTATTGCAACTCTTCACTAACGTCCACATAAATTTGAAGGCGAGCAACGCATTCACTGTAGTTTCAATTAACATGTTTTAAATATATGGTCTACAGTTTCCCTTATATATTGTTACTACTATCATGGAAATTTTATTCCATATCTTCAATCCACAGACAAAAACCGAGGTATTTTACTTTACCGCTTATCTTTTAATTACATACTTTCAATCGACAAACAAAAATCGAAACATTTTGCTTGGTCATCCGTCTCTAAATTGTGTTTGGAACCTGATTTGTATGGTAGAATTTTATGTTGATTCAAAATTTGTATTTTTTCAAAATGCAAAAATATACTGAGCGTCTGCTTTAGTCTTTACTGACATCAAGAACTGTAGAACTGGCACACTCGTGGCGTCTTTATCGTCTTAATTCTTCAATTGTCTCAGTGTTTTCAACAGTGACTCTGTTCTTATTATTATTTTTTTCACTATTTCATATAGCCACATGCGCACAGTTGGGTATTTGTGGTAGGCCAGTTTTGCCACAAATGGAAATTCTGTTATAAGTTTTAATTCTGAACAAGTGAAAATAAATTAACTATCATGACATTTTCATAGTTTTTACTTCTCTGGATATATACTTACAAGTGTATAATATAATAAATAGTTTTAGGTATTAATAATATTGTGTACAACTAACTACTCAGTGGACAACAGCCCCAACCTGCGTTGAATTACACTCACAATATCTACCCATATATTCCTTATTATTAGCTTTTGTAACATTTTTTACTGTTTTAGAAAGGTATTTTAATCTACAATTCCTATCAATGAAGTCATATGTATGTTCTCTGATACCAAACATCTAGGTATGCTAATGAACAATTCCACAGACAAAGCTCTATTCAATAATTACCTAAAGAAAATAATATAATTTACTAACCTTCTAATGAAACACTCTATAAATATCTAACTTCACTTTTTGGCAGTGGGAACACGACAAATTCAACCACAATAGATGAGATCTGACCTATTTCTGCATTTTTAGGATTGCTTCTTCAGGTGGTCTCCTTTAAGTTAAATCAAATATCTAACTATAAAAATTATTATAAAAATTAAAATTATTTGAAGTTAAATATCGACAATGACAAAAAGTGACATCCTGTCAATGAATTAAATATGACAATACCTACTTGAAAAATGTTCACCTTTTATGTAAAAGTTTTTTTCTACAAAACTGTTAAAAGTGGGCTTTTTAATTGTCATTTTTGATGTTAAAAATGTCATTTTTTGACACGCGTGTTAAAAGTAGGTTACTTTTAACACGCGTGTTAAAAGTAAATCAAAAGCACTGGTTGTTCATAAACATTGCGATCTGTGTGGTATTTTTTGATTTCTTATTTTTATTGAGTTTAAAGTTCTTCCGATTGTTTTGTAGAAAAAATATTGTATGATATACGTGTTAAAAGTGATTTTATTTTGTTCGTGAAGTTAAAAAACTCGCTACGCTCGTTTTAATCATCTTCACTCACAAAATAAAATCTTACTTTTAACACGTATATCATAAATAGCTATTTAATATTTTTGGGTATTAATAATATTGTGTGAAACTAACTACTCAGTAGGTATTGTCATATTTAATTCATTGACAGGATGTCACTTTTTGTCATTGTCGATATTTAACTTAACAAATAATTTTAATTTTTATAATAATTTTTATAGTTAGATATTGATTCAACTTAAAGGAGACCACCTGAAGAAGCAATCCTAAAAATGCAGAAATAGGTCAGATCTCATCTATTGTGGTTGAATTTGTCGTGTTCCCACTGCCAAAAAGTGAAGTTAGATATTTATAGAGTGTTTCATTAGAAGGTTAGTAAATTATATTATTTTCTTTAGATAATTATTGAATAATAAATAGTGTTACTAAATAGCAGAATTTTATTTAACCCTTTTGTCATTATTTCTTTCTTTGCCTTGCCAAACCAATAACAGCAGTAAAGCTGATTAAAACCAGTTTCAATATTCAAGATTCACATCTATTAAGTGCCATTTCTCATAATTGATTTTTCCGTGTGTAATGCATAATGATAAGAAAGCTACATGTGCCGTTATCACTGACTAGGCTCGAGCACTTTGGTGAAAAATATGCACACGTCAGCACCTTTTCGAATTGTAGAATGATAAAGTGTTGACTTATTGTAATGTAAAGAAGTCACATTGATAGACCTATGTAAATTCCTAACTTAAAAAATGCTGCTTTGGAAGTAAATATACATAAAGCGATTTTGACTGTAACCATTTGGATGCTAATCGAAATGGCGCCAAAATGCTATATTGAAGTTTTAAGTCTCATTCAGAGAAGATAAAAAGCATCTATTTTGTATTAATAGACAGATAATAGGCATATAAACGATTTATTATAAGAGCTAGCACGAACTGGGTGGCCATAGGTTTGTAGCATATGTATACTACAAGGTCAACTCGTGTAGATACAAATTTTGTATATACTTTGATTTCCATAATAACTTGTAAGTAGTTACAACTGCTACAAACAATAAAATTGTAATTTACACCAGTTCATTTCCACTTTTTTTATTAAAAATTTAAAATTTGATGCCACAACAAATTACCCAATCCGGGCAGAATCTCAGAATGAAGATTTGATCAGTTACGACGTGTATGCTTAACAGGGCAGTACACAAAAAAAAATAGTCCAACACATTCATACCATTTCAGAAAATTCTTTGTCCGTTACTGAATATTCATAAAATAATGGAAATTAAGGTACGCTGAAAGTTTTTAATAATTGGGTATATGTACGAGAAAGAGGTGGTGTACCTGAACTTGTGAATTTTAAAATTTTGATTTTAATTTCTGTACAGGGTGTATCGAAAATAAAGTTGGAAAATTGTATTATTTTAGAAATTTTCCATTTCAGTAGAAATAATTTGTTTGTCAAAATAATGCCAAATAAAATTTTTAAACGAATAGTAAATAACGTTGCACAGTCTCTAAATAGGAAGGCTGGAATGCATTCCAGACCTCAAGTAAGCTTAGGCTTAAATTTTTTTAACGCGGAAAACACTCGTATATTATCTTCTGAGAATAAAGGAAGGAATATACAAGGATATACAAAAGTTATTTCACCAAGTTTCAACGTTTGGCAAATTATAAAAATATCATTTACATATTTCAAATTGTAATAGTTTGACAAGCCTACAAAATTTCCACTATGTACGGCTAATATGCTTCAGCACATTGTGCTTCTGTTCAAACACGGTCCCACAGTCTGCATCCGTGTTTCAGAACGTAACAACAGCAAAGTTAATCTCTTTTTGAAAACCCCATTGCATTGTTTTAATTCAGGAGGGAAACAATTATACATACTGTATATGTTATAAGTAAAAGATCTCTCAAATAATGCTATCTCAAATATTAAGCTTTTTCTTCGTTCATTTATGTTGTATATATCGGTCCGATGTGTTTTATTAATATATATGGAGACTTCCGATCACTTACAATTTTATGATATAAACACAGAGAATACAGGCGAAAACTATTTTTGATATTAAGCCAATTAGCTTCTTTAAGTTTGTGCGGTATATGATGAAATTTCTTATTCCATACGTAAACCTTAAACACAAATTTTGTAGTTTTTGCACTCTATGTAAATCATAATTTGGTAATTTGAAAATATTTGAGAACAGACCAGTGTCTGACATAAAAGGTTTCCATAGGCACGTTGTAAATATATATTTAAATTTCCCACCTACTGTATTTTTTTTCGTAACAGCATTTTTAGATATCGTGACTATTTCCCAAATGGCTTTCCGTGAGTTACATTCAGCTGCATATAGGTAATATATTTTTATTACTATTATTATCAACGTGTTAGTCAATAAATCGAAGAGAGAGTGCATCATAAAACATCTCGTTTAAAAGCATTTCCTAACTACCATAAATATACCTGTACCAATCTTGATTTTGGAAAGTCTTGTCTCTAGTTGCATGTTGAAGTGGCGTACGAAATTATACCTACGACATGTCAATGCTTTCGACATACGGCGGCGCAGCATGTTTTCGAGTGTATTATAAAGTAGTTCGAGGAGAGCGGAGTCCATTGGAGTTCAGTGAAATGAAATAAAATGACCGATATGAACCAACACGTGTGTAGGTGTTGGTTATTATAGCCTCCACTTCAACATTTCTTTCTACTTCCACATTTGTTATTTACGCTCTTGCTTTGCTCGTGGAGTATTTGCACAATCGAGTGGCTCGATATAATTTATAAGAGGAGAAGCTTTTAATAAATTTATTTCCAGCCGACTTGTGTAAAGAGGTAGGGCCATTGTCGAGGTTTCTTCGAAATGTGAGGGTTTCGGTTTCTAAGTTTGCTATACTCAACCGCCAAAAATCTAGAAAGTGACTCATCGTTAGCTTGTAGACAAGAGCGACGGGCGAAGCGTGAGAGGAAGGCGATCAGATATAAAAAGTGCACAAAAATTACAAAAATAATTGCATTGCATCACATCCATTATTTTTAGTAGAAACAATGATATAACAGTTTTTGCCAATTTCGAGATGAGTACGGGAGGTAAGGGTTGCATGATTATCTAAGGGTGCCACTTGAGAAGGGTTCAAAGCACATAAAATTATTAAAAATAAGTTGACGTTGACAAATTAGAATGTCGTCCTTTTGGACGGAGATGGCCCATCACCACACACTTATCTACCGGATGCGTACTCTGCGGATATCACACTTAAATCTTGTCCTCACGAACGTGAAATTCACGGACTTTTGCATAAATTTTGCAACTTTTGTTTTAATTATTTATGGCGACAAAATCTCAATTCTTGAAAATTTTTGGTGGTGCTAATAAGTTTGTTTTGAGCTTCTGACAATCTACTGTGACAGTTTCATAATGAAAATGATAGAAAATTCTATAGTTGACAAAATTTGTTACAAGTAGATTTTTTCTCTATGAAATAAATCGCGCAAATATTCGCGGATTTCTCATCCATAAGGAGAATTTAGTTATATAAACACTATTCACTATTGGTTACTAGCACTGTCACTATCACACTAATTATTCCATATCGTACTGCCTGCCGTATGACCTTCAACTATCCTTGTTTAATCAAATTTAATATAATAATAAATTCTTTGGTCCAGATTTTGACCTTTATATTTATTTTAAATATTTTATTTTCCATATCACTATTTCGTCTTTTTCTATCAGTGTAGTTACTCTTTTCGATTCCATTTATACGGAAATTCACATACCATAATTTCCATGCAATGCATAATTCGCAAAAGCACCCTTATATATATTCTAGGTTAATGTTTGAAGATTTTAAAATTTAATTTTCACAATACTGTGCACCTCTCCATTATGCAACACCTGTCCGTGCTTATTTAGATGAGCTATTCCCGAATCGTTGGATAGGGAGAAGGGGACCGATTGAGTGGCCAGCCAGATCGCCTGATTTGACACCCCTAGATTATTTCTTGTCGGGATACTTAAAAAGAAAAGTATACGTTACTAGACCAGTTAATCTAGAAGATTTAAAAGCAGGAATTCGTCACGAGATACATCGTATACCTCCTGAAGTTATTGATAATGTCCAAAAAGAATTTATTAATTAACAATTTGAACATTTAATTTAGTCGATTTTTTATATAATCATCATTTTCAGTATGGTGAAAATTAAATTTTAAAATCTTCAAACATTATTTTCTTGAAATATTTGTTATTAACACCATAATTTTTCATGATGTATGTATGTAGAATGATACGCTTTTTCAAATGGCATGGTCAAAATTGGGAGTTGCTGTTTAAAAAAATTGTCGATGACGTCATATCTCGAACAACGATGACGTCACAAATGTGGGTCGTATGTCAAAAAGTGCCTTATTTAAAAACAAAATCGACGTGCCAGGGGATTTTTTCTCAAAACTTCTCAATTTCAAAAATAATTAATTTATTCGTTACTTTTCGAAAGCACTGTATATTTCAATATCACTTACACTCATATTTTGACCTCGCGCCCTAAACCCTTCATACATCCGATATTCTTCACTTGTTAAATTAGGATGATACGATTTTGAGACTACGCTGTAGAGCTTGAATTATTCTCCATTCTTAAGAAAATCACTAATAAATTAATTGAATTCGCAATTAAATTAGCGGGAAGATATACCCGAAATTTTGCCCGCCCGAAAGATATACTTGCTCATGATCCGTCAATTCGTCACAACCAACTTCTTCGATCTGGCGCATGCGTATTTGCTGCGACGTATGCGTATTTACTGCAGCGTATGCGTATTTACTGTAGCAGAAGCTGTATAATCGGGTATGCTATCAGATAAATGCGGCACACGATTTTATAGGAAAAATATACGGGCTACATGTATGTTTTTTTCTGTAGACTGCTATAAATTGTAAACGGGTTTATGAGCCACTAGATTTTTGGCCGTTGGGTATAGGTGTTTCCATGGATGGGTTTGATAATTTAAAATTAGAAGATAAAGATGTTCAAAGTAATAAATATAACGGACGTTGAAATATATTGAGTCTTGTTTTGAAATTAATTTCGCCACTTTCAGCTGCTGTGGGGCTAAACTGAATTAAAAGTCTGATAACATTAAGTCTGTTCTGCATTTATTAATTTTACTCTTAACCAATTAATCAAATAGTATAGCAAGCCTTTAATCAATTGACCAAAATAGAAGATAATAAAATTAAAATATAAACATATAGCTGTAGCGTAGATTTGGGGAGGTATATCCAACATCCCTAAACAGAGGAAGTTAACTGTAAACTTTTGTCCATTGCAGTATTTTTGACAAAGGATGACGCCATTGGTATTTAATTTGATTTTAGTTGTTCAACTCAGTGTTAGTTATACTTGAATTACCTTACAAATCATAATGCCTTACTTCCAGCATGAAGTTATTCTTACTAGGGAGCACCATGTAGGTGCGAAATCAACATATTTTATACTTACCACTAAAAAAATATAAGTTCATTGAGTGCATATATACAGCACAATTAGCATTACCTATATCACACAAATATGTATACCTGAATATGGTACATAATTAAGCAGATATAGTAAAATATTATCTATGTTTACCATCTAAGCGATAAAACACCATAAAAACCCAATGGAACTTTATAAGAAGCGAATTACTTTATAACTATCGAATTGCGTTGTTTAACGAACAGTTTGATTTTATAGAGCATAATTTTGTTCCTGAAGAAGTAATTATGTAAAATTGTTTTATAATAGTTTTTACAACGTGTTTTATAGAACAAATGATTTTCAGTTCTTTAAAATTTTTATAAAAGCATTATAATAAGTTACACAACATTTAAAAAAATTATGTATAAGGATTGTAAACATATTGCGAAAAAGTTGTATACTTAGGCAAATGACTTCTAATTATAATCTTATAAAATTGTTGTGTAAACGTGTTTTATTAGGGATATATAAGGAAATTAATAAAATTATTTTCTAGCCTCAAAATGCGCTTATTTATAAAACAGTTTTATAGTTTTATAAAAATATTAATATAAATACGTTATTGTGGCTTGAGAAAACAAAATTATTGTATATTCCGCGTAATAAAATTCTAAACTTAACCTTAATTTTTCAACCCCTAAGATATATTGTATTACGAAGCAGTAATCAAGAAAGAATATGAATAAATTCTTGAAAGCAACGTTTCGAGTCAAACGTGCCGAGGTTTAATTTAATGTAATACTTATAGGTATTTTCCACCGGCTCTAAAGAAGTGCCCTTTAAAAAATGATATATATGTATATATAAAATGTATAAATAATGATGGTGTAAATGTTCGAGAACTCTTAATTTATTATCAAATAAATGTACGAATTCGCTTAAAAACGCTTCATGGTTGCGAAAAAATACGAAAAACCGATACAAGAGAGTAACTTTGACTTAAGTTTTTGGTAATGCAATAATTAGGTTAGTTTTAAATTAAATATCTATTATTATAATTAACTAATAATACTTAGCTAATACCTAACAATATTAGACTATAAAAACATTTTATCGTATAAAGTTTTAATTTACACTAAAATATTTCGCCTTCGCCTTCGGCTCGTTTCGTATCCCGGTTAATGCTCGTGTATTAATAACCATTACATGAGAGTTGCATACGCTATTTTTTCTACACCCGAATAATCAAAAACCATAAATTTTATATTTTTATTGAACACAATAGGTAACAGTAATTATTCGTATGAACTGCATTTTCTGCTTTCTCCGATATGTGTGGAGGAGTCGATGGTGTAATTCTTCTATATCGCTGATATCAGACATTTTGATAAATTATCGAAGTTTAGCTAGATATCTACGAAAATTTAATACGTACTGATTTTGACATGTAAAATAATTACATAAGGAACCTAGGATAAACGTCAAATGCACAGCATGCTTGATTGAAAAATTATGGGTTTCTATTGATTAAAAATCTGTATCGTAATGAAAAATCTGTATCGTAATGGGTATCATTATGAAACGGATTATAAAATCTGTATCGTAATGAAAAATCTGTATCGTAATGGGTATCATTATGAAACGGATTATGGGCATATAAGTGCATTGTTATAATACGGGTGTAGAAAAAAAATATTTAAGAAATCCTCATAGCAAATTTATACATCCACATTATGCTTGGTTTTGCAAATTAAAGAATGAAGGCTTTTGGAAACCTATTTAAATATAACTTACTCCATAGTTCGACCCCCCGTAGACCTCATCTGTACTTATTTCGGTTCAGAAAAGAAAAAGCTTAAACAGTATTACCCAAAAGAAATGTAATATGAAAATAGTGACTAATTGTCACAAACAAATAATAGCTACAAGTGGTACTTATCTGTATGATTTTGTATCAACATTGATCTTATTTCATTTAAAATTACATTGGTAACTGGAATTTCTGGTGACCATACTTCTTCTTCTTCTTCTTATTGTAACTTTCTACTCGGAAGGTCACCTAATAATTATATTATAGTAGTATATTCTTTTATGCATGGTATGAAGAGCCTGCGTACTGGTACTAGTACTAAATGAAACAGAGCAATGGTATATTCTTCAGATTATGGTAAAAAATTGCTGAAATGGTTAATCCAATGTAATAGCTGTATACCGCACATACCACGGCTTTATACCTGCACGTTATAATTTCTTTGAAGCTACGTTCATTTCTCTTCTTCAACATAAATCTTCGATTGCCTTAGTCCCTTCCATTTCGGTCTTTTCTAAACTAAGGTTCCTTTGGGATCCTATGGAAAGTAATAGATTCGCCAGTTTCCCTTTTACATTTTGGTTTTACAAGTTACCACAATATTAAAATGTGACCCTAGAATTATAAGCAACATAATTTGAGATTTGGCATGAAAGTATCAACAGCACTTAAATAACAACCAAAAAGTAATGGTAAAAAAATACCAGAACAAAACACGAAACTAATTCCAGTAACACCAACATTATTAACACGGGACACACAGGTACTTCTAAAATAGAAAGAACATTTTTTAGCGCAATATCCTGACATTTTCGATTTATATACCATTGACGTAACTCGTGAATTTGTGGGCTGGCGGGACCTCCTCTGTTCAGGTATCTTGAAGTATACCTACGTAGAGTTGATATATTTTTGCAATCTTTATTTTTTCAGTTAATGTCCACTTAAATATTACCCCTTCTTATATTTGCAAGACTTCGTACCGTAGAAATATTTCTTGCAAGACGACATTTCTAAGTAGAACCGCAGATTGTATTCACCAAAAGTTAATCATTCAGCGGTTTCCTTTAAAATTTTATTTAGATATGCCATTCTTATTTTTTTAAATTGTTGTTATGACATTATTTTGTCATTCCAATAATTACTATGATTACTATTTTCAATAAGTAAGGACATTTCTAGTAAAAGTAAGGATGGAAGGATACAGAGGTTGAAGTAACGATAGGTGGTAACCCTAGTCATAGGTTAATTTGTTTCAAATGATCTAAAGTTGCATCTTTTTTCAGCACTTTTAATATAATACTCAATAGAAAATTGAATTACTAACTCACTAGTTTTGCTTACGTTGAACTGTTGGGTACTCGAAGGTATATCTTCCTTTAAATATATCTTTAATAATAAGGTAGAATAATAATCATTGTCACAGTGCATTAGCTTCTTGTCTCCGACATGTATTATCTACGCTTATTTGTCTTGCAAAAGTTGGTAGACTTGTTTTTCTTTCTTCAACTTCACTTCCTTTTCTATTTCTGTATAGTTTCCTTCTCATTTCTTCTCTTTCTAAAGCACTAAAACAACAAAACAGTATACCTGCTAAATATTTTTAAGGCAACACATACTTGATACGGAAATTTTCATTAATTCATTATTTGGTAATTAGATTGAGCATTAAATAAATAAAGTAGCATATAGAGGCAGTATACACATTATTCTTTATTATTTATTATTCTTTAGTTTTAACTACATTTTGTAGATTTTAGCACTGAGATTTAATTACTTGTCAGTTATAGACATTTAGGACAGTTAAAGTTGATAGTTCGAATCAAATAAAGGGCAACTTCTTGCATTTGCTCAACGAAATTAATTTAGTAGACTAGGGAAGGCGCCAAGTGAATTCAAATGCATTTGTTTTACGACTTGTAATTATCTACTTAGTTGTAGTCCGTTCTGTTGAAACACCCGTAACTCGTAAAACGTTGATTTACGAACTAATGAATTATTTATTACACGGATTATGGCAATGCTCTAACTAATATGTCAATTAATAATTTTATTGCTCGATCTGACGTAGGCGTGTTATGCTGGTCAATGGTCAGAAATAGAATTAGAGAAAAGAGGTCTTAAAGTTTACTATGTGTAGTGGCAAACGAAACCAAACCCAAATTAATGATAATTTTACCTAAGGTGCGCTTAGTTTTGGTATTGGCATGGACATCGTAGATATTTGGTGTTAGATTTCGTTTTAGTTTTGTGAAGGGTAGTTTTAGTTCAGACAAGTTGTTATTCTTCATAAGGCACTTTTAAGAAAGTAGCAGTAAAGGTTATTTACATAATAAATAATAAATGTTAAACCATTACAAGACAAATGAACAGGTTGTAAGTACGACGTTTAAGTGTAGAGTAATACTAGACTACTTTAGACTAGACTTGACATTGAAAATTGCTAGAAGCAATACAAAAATTGATAGTATTTCTTGATTTATTATATTTTCATTACTACTGACTGACATATGACTTTGACGTATATCCAGATGGAAAGTGACATTTACGAGGATGGAAAGTTATTGCTTTCTGACAAATGTCATTTTCAACCCTGGTAAATGTCAATATTCTTTGAATAACCAAAATGTTTGTTTCAAAAAAATATCTTATTCTATATTAAAACATTGTCAACAAATTTTGCATTAAGTAGGTATTACAAATTATTTTACTAAATTAATTGTAACATTCGATGCAACAGAAATTGTTAATCCATGCTGAACATCCTGCGTAGAAATGGTAACGTTTTTAGTACTGGAGTTTGGCATTTCGCCAGATATTTTTGTGGCAATTTTTAACCTGAGAATCTGTAGACTTGTCGACGTACCCTTCCGCTACGGTAGACGATTTCCATCCCGCTAATTTTCAAATGGAGAATGACACTATGTTTACCAACAGTGTGGCTGCCGTTCTTTGGAAGCAGTGTCCCGTCTATGTTCACAATGCGAAGGCTTTAGAAACTGCATTTTTTTAAATTGACATAGAATTGTGTCCAAATGGCTGGTGAGAGATTTTACCGAATCTAAATTGTAAAAAGAAGTTTTCATTTAGAATATATAAACGACATGTTTTAACCATTTTTCATTACTCACTATAAATACTCTTAACTGGTAGGTTTTTGATGTTGGAGTTTCGATGTAAACTTTTTTTTTCACTATATTAACATCAGTCAATTTCATTTTATACAGTTCGTCACTTCAACATGCACCTGATACACCAATTATGAGTGCATCCTTTATAGGCAACATATCATCAGGTGCATTCTTCAAAAACGTGCAATGTTCTAATTGGAGAGCTTTTTGGGTCGAATATGTTGCTTTTGTATTGTGATCACCTACTCATTGTATTATAATTGTATCTATTGTATTTAAGTTCCTTTTACAAGCAAATAAATAAATAAATTATCATAGCTACATACCAAATTAGAGCAAAATCGCTTCAGACAACTGATTTTTTCACTTATATACAGGGTGAATCTTAAATAAGTACAAATATTTTAACCAGCAGTATAGTTTTGTGTGTAGAACACATAATTAATAGTTTTTTTACAAAAAAATCAGAAATAAAAAAGTGAAATTTTAAATAAATTTCGTAATTTTTCAGTAGAAAACTTGTTGAGGACCGCTGGCCTAGACCGACCCTTCATACTTTTATGAGTCATAGTGCTGCAGACTGAACGTGTGGTTCACAGTGTTGCCAGTATTACATAAATGTCTTTGCTTCAAGGAAGAAAAAATCTCAACTTTTAGCGAATTTTGTCAAGTGTAACATTTTATATTATTTTTTATTATCAAACTGTCATTGACTGTCATGACAGATTATCGGAAGCCCAAGTCAAACTTGTTAACCCCACATAATGCATGAAAATAGAAATAAAATTTGATAAAAGTTGACATTTTTTCCATTATAAATAAAAACCGCGTGCATAGTGTTTCGTTATTCTTCATAAAATAACTTAAGGAAATTGTGTTTTGTGTCCCTTTCTAACAGTGTACAATGACATTTAACTTGTGAAATGTGGATTACTGATTAAATAGTTAATTTTTTAACAAACAGGTAAGCTTGTGTGCACGTTTATGTATAATTTTTGAACATTGGACATAGTAATATCACGTAATATCTTCCTAAATATTTTACGGTAGTATTGAACTTGCGGAAATTAATTTTTAATCGTTGAAGTATAGTAAGGTTAGTTCAGATGTTAAAATTTATGTTAATATTGCTGCGTATCATACTACATACCCAATTTTACTGTACTTATGCTTAAAACAAATATTTTTAAAATAGAACTATTACGTTAAAGGAAACGTAATATTTATATTGGAGGAGATATGGCAACCTCGCAACAAATCAAATGTTTCATTACGTTGTTGGATGAAAAATCAGCCAGCGGTCCTCAAAATGTGGGTATTTTTTAAAAAAATTAATATCTCCGTAAATATTAGAAATTTTTAAAAATGGCTTTCACTAGACTGATTTAAATGATGAACTACACCAGCAGTTAAAATATTTGTACTTATTTAAGATTCACCCTGTATATAATTGCATTATAGATTTGTATTTTACTCGATAAATTTGTTTAATGAGAAAACTGTTGGCTAGCCATTAGACGAGAAAACCGCCAACGTAAAAACTCTCCACCTTCGGTGTCGACTTCTTAATAGTTGGCAGTTTCTCGAGTCAAATTGGTTAAGGAAACAGTTTAGAATTTAAACAACACAAATTTACCCGGTATCAATACAAACATGAAGTGTAATTCGGCAGCACAATTTAGTGAATAATAAATTTAGAAATATATCAAAGCAAATTTTGTTTATAAAACAATAAAAATAAATACATTTTTATTTGAGCGTACAATTATTAAACTCGCAGTTATTGAAATTCATACGAGGAATACTAATGTCGCTACGAGTGCCACAGCTAATCGTTTCTGGATACTGAAATTTGTTCTTTTCCAAACGAATCGATTAAATAATGCTCGAATGATACTCTTTGTCAACATGTAAGTATGGTTTTATGGTTTTGTTGAAGATGAATTACTGTGTCCCGTTATTTTTACTAGAGCTTGGTCTTTCATTCCGCTTTTACTTAATGCGCTAACTGCTGCCGATTTGAGTGATTTGTAATTTTGACATGCTTGACATCAATACAATGCGTTGTGCTGAGCATTTAGTCCATTTGGATATTTCATTAATTCCAATCGACATATTTTTACACCAACCTTTACGATTTTTCTTCTTCCAAAAAAGGTTTGGTATAAGAAATACTCTGTCTAATGTTATAGAAGTGCCTCGTTTTTCCATCAATTTTTTTAAATAAGCATATCTTCTTCTAAATATTTAGTCGCGTCAAATTAGCATAAAAAATGTGAAAATAGACAACTTTTTGCGGAGAAGTCCGATTGAGATGCGGTTTTCTGCAAAATGGTCAGGGAATTTTTTATAACAAAAGGTACATCTAACCTCTGTACGCTCGCAAATTTTTAATTGTTTATTTAACAAATGACCCATTTTTGTTGAACATATGGCAAATGTCACACACGATTCAACGAAAATGTCTTAAAAATATTCTCTCGGGGGTTTTCGAGGTCCCTCTTTATCACTTTGGTGTTAGCTTTATTATTTATTGCTAAATTGTTGTAACTGGGCTAATTAACAAATTAAAATCTCCACCCCCGAAATCACTAGAGAACCGGAATTTTTTCCAGGATTTCTGGCTTATTAACTCAAACCATCGGCACAAGATTTTTGCAAATATAATTGTTTATTGTTCGATTGTTGCAGCCTCGCTAATTAACAAATTAATTACTCTTCTCCCGGAATCGTTAGAAAATCGGATTTTTTTGCAATAATTCTGGGATCAATTGAACAATAAACAATAATATTTGCAAAAATCTTGTGCCGATGGTTCGCCTTAAAAAGACAGAAATCTCGGAAAAAATTTCCAGTCTAGTGATTCCGGGAGTAGAGTTATTAATTTGTTAATTAGCCAGGGTGAAAAAAGAACAACGTGCAACAACCTTGTGCCGATGGTTCTCCCCATGATCCCAGAGTTATTGCAAAAAAATCTGGTTCTCAAACGATTCTGGGAGTAGAGTTATTAATTTGTTAATTAGCGAGGTTGCAACAATCGAACAATAAACAATTATATTTGGAAAAATCGTGCGCCGATGGTTTGCCTTAATAAGCCAGAAGCCTGGAAAAAATTCCGGTTCTCTAGTGATTTCGGGGATGGAGTTTTTAATTTGTTAATTAGCCCAGTTACAACAATTTAGCAATAAATAATAAAGCTAACACCAAAGTGATAAAGAGGGACCTCGAAAACCCCCGAGAGAACATTTTCCAGACATTTTCGTTGAATCGTGTGTGACATTTGCCATATGTTCAACAAGAATGGGTCATTTGTTAAATAAAAAATTAAAAATTTGCGTACAGAGGTTAGATGTACCTTTTGTTATAAAAAATTCGCTGAAAATTTTGCAGAAAACCGCATCTCAATCGGACCTCTCCACAAAAAGTTACAAGTGAAATGCTAATTTGACGCGACTAATTAGGCCTAATCTATTCGCTGTCACATAATTCATGGTCACCGCTTGGTCTCGTTTTCGAAAATAGAGGATTATATTCGATACATCATGATATTCTCTTCTCTTAATTAGACTTACTGATGTCGGTGTGCATGGAACACTTTTGCGATGGGTTGAATCCTATGTAAAAAATAGTCTACATTATTTAGTACGTCCTCAGGTGTCCCGCAGGGATCCCATTTGAGGCCATTACTATTTATTATTTACATAAATAATATAAAAAATTGTTTTAGACACTCCAAATTTCTGCTGTAGGCTGATGATCTTAAGGTTTGCTCTAGAATCGAATCCATACACGATTGCCTGCTTTTACAATCCGACATAAACCACCTTTATAGCTACTGTGAGGAGCATTCCCTGTTTTTGAATTTTTCAAAATGTTACACTATTTTTTTTAGCCGTAATTTAACCCTCTCGTGTATGATTATAATGTTTCTGATTCAAATTTGAAGAGAGTCAATACGATAAAAGATCTCGGTGTTCTGTTTGATTCCAAATTAGTTTTTTGCGATCATATTAAGTCGATTATTTCTAGGGCATCAAAAATGCTCATACTTCGTAAATGTAAAGATTTTCATCATATTAATCCAATTATTCAGCTATACTATGCATATGTATTTAGTAAATTAAATTTTGCTTCATCAGTTTGGAATCGTCAGTACAATGTTTACATTAACCGTTTGGAGAGTTTACAGAATAAATTTATCAGATTTATATCTTTTGAAACTAATTTTACCATCTTAAATAGTAATTATAATGTTGCTAGAATACATTACAATCTTATATCTCTTGAGAAACTTCGAGTTGTAAATGACATTAATTTTACATAAAATATTAAATAATAATATTAACTGCCCTGATCTCTTATTCATAGTAAACTTTAATGTACCTAATCACTTGTTAAGACATCATGAGCTATTTAATTTACCTTTTAGAAGAACTAATTATACGAGCAATTCACCCATTTGTAGAATGATGCGTTTGTCTAATAATTTTTGTTCTGATATGGATTTTTTTATGATTTCGGTTATATCACTAAAATTTAAACTAAAAATTTTTTTTGTTAAGTTTATAAAATTGTTAAGTAGACAATTGTATGATACGATGTTAGGTTATGTTTATCTGTGGATGCTGTTTATGGGTTTATCCCGTTTGTGTCCCTAAATGTTTAAATAAATAAATAAATACATCGAGTTTATTTTCCATTATTTTCAATTTCAGATACAAAACAAGTGATTTTGCCGTAAGTTGCTTCTCCTCCGCTCCAAGCTAATTCAAACGACAAAATGTGATTCACATCATTTCTTTTGAAGTCCTTCCGGTTTATTTTCGTCATATAATCTGGCCATTGTAAATATTTCACATTTATTAAGAGCTGATGCACTGGATTTTCGGATTGTGCTTGTAGGATTTTACGTTTAGCATTACGTGCAGCTCGTGATGAATTAAACAGTACGGTGAAAGGGTTAAATACAATATTAAATTCTTTATAATATTTAATTTGTAGCATTGTAGCGGTGGTGTTCAAAATTGTTTTAAGTACCGCTTCTTTGTAGTCTTTTCCGTCACATTTTCGCATATTAAAAGCCTAATCTTGCAATATTACATTCAATTTCTTAATGGAAGTATATGGCTCAAATTTTTTTTTTCGCATCGCAAAAGGTACTCACCCAATCGACTCATCCTTAGTGTTTAATAATTCAATAAATTGTTGACAAAAATGTCAAACTATTTATTTTGGTAACGGACATCGCGATAATTGATTAAAAAATGAATAAGTGAAAGAACCACTAGTGCATTTGTCGTTGTAACAGTTGCAGATAACTTTTACCGCTGTCAAAGTGACAATTACACTGTGGCATGAGGGCTTTTTTATACAGGGTGTTTAAACGCGGCAATATTTAAGGGAGATTGCCCAGGTCATTTTATAAAAAAAGTTCCTATAAACATAGGTCCGCAAACGCTTCCTTATCGATCTAGAGGATATTGAAGTTTAATTTAAAAAACAGTAAAAATTAAACTTCGCTAAAACCGCTTGAGATATTATAAAGAAATCTTAGGCTTGTCAATAACTATGGGAGACGCATACTTTGCAATATAAAACGATTTTTTAGTCTTACCAGTGACGCGTAGTGATACGTCACTGGCAATTTTTAAAGAAAAATATAGAAATCCGCTGGTTTTTCTAAAAATAAAAAATTATTCTTTGTTCAATTATGAAGAAAAAAGTTTTCTTCAGATTTTATCATACAGTGCACCGTTTTTAAGTAAAAATATAAAAACCATTTTAGTGCATGTCCATTTAGCATAAGTACAAAAATATTTTTTACAAATTTAACGGTTTAATTCAAGGGCAAAAACAAATATTTTACAAGAAATATCACCATTATACCAAAAATATCGAAATTTAATTAAAGTCAGTGGCGTACATTCTTTTACCAATAACAACACCAACACATTGGTTTTAGGCGCGCACTAAAATGGTTTTTATTTTTTTTTTAGTAAAAAAACGGTGCGTCGTACGATAAAATCTCAAGAAAACTTTTTTCTTCATAATTGAACAAGGACTTCAAAATTATAATTATAATTTTTATTTTCAGAAAAACCAGCCGCGTCATATTTTTTTCTTTAAAAATAGCCAGTAACGTACCAATACGCGCGCCACTGGTCAGACTAAAAAATCATTTTGTATTGCAAAGTATGCGTTTTCCATAGCTACTGACACGCCTAAAATTTCTATATAATATCTCAAGCGGTTTTGGAGAAATCTAATTTGTACTGTTTTTTAAATTAAACTTCAACATCCTGTAGATCGGTAACGAAGCATTTGCGGACCTATGTTTATAGGAACTTTTTTATAAAATGACCTGGGCAATCACCTCCTTAAATATTGCCGCATCATTTTTAAACACCCTGTATATAAATTAAATTGTTCTTAGATTTTAACCCTCTGTAGGTACCACGCAATCAGAGCGCTTTCGTACATATACTTACAGAAATATTTCTATGTTAATTTATGACGTAAAATCCGTTACCAAGCATTTCAAATACACTCTGTATAAGTTAGTTACTTGAACCGATTTGATATATTTTCTTTTAAAGAATCGTTCGAAAATATCTGTCTTCCGTAAACTTTATGGATCAGAAGGGAAATCTTTAATGGCACGTTTAACCAGTAAAGTTTCTCGGGGATGAACGCATTAGCAAGTTATGAATACCTTCCATTATTCGTCTTTGGGGAGTTGTAATATTAATTCTGGTTGGTTGACGTTATTATTTGGTAAATATTCGGGGTTGGACCCAGCGGAGCGGAAAATTATTTTGCGGGCGTTCATCTTTGCCACATTGTTACGTTACATCCACTGCAGGGGAGAGAACCTCCGACGAGAATGTCACATCTGGGGCTTCGCTTAATCCTGGAAAAATGTTTTTAAATAGATCGGTGTTAATACGAGTTTCATGAACGTTAGACTATGTTAGAACAGGAATAATGTTAGTGTTTGAATAAAATAATTTTCAAGTTATAAAAATTGTACAGAATAAATTCACACAAAACTACGCATTGAAGATATTTTGTAAAATAAATGGCAAAATTTAATGAAATATGTACATTTTGCTTAAGGCGGCATTATTTGTGTCCGCCATATTGAATTTAGAACCTAAACAATAGGCATAAGATTAATTTTTACAAATAATTAAATCAGATGCAACATTTTTCAAAGCAAACATGAGTAACAAATTGTTGCAGCTACAGGTTATTTCCGTTGTATATCCACAAAAACCATAATTTTATAGGGGAAAAAATCATGTAGTACGACGTATATGTACGACTAAATTTCATATTTCTAAAACTTTCTTTATCAACTAAAACATAGTAATAAGCTGTTGCTTTTACCATGACCTTTAATAATATCAATAAATATACTTCTAGAATTACTTTTTAGAAAAGTTCGAAATACGTTTAGAAACATTAGTTCATTACATAGATTTCCTCAGTCATAAGCGCCTCCAGGTGTGTAGATACGTTATAACCAACTTAGACATCTGTCTAATAGATTGCGCCCCATGATAATCTCTTCTTCTCCTTCTAAATAATGTTAAATCACAAATAATTCAAGGAGAATTCAATTTTCATAGTCAATTACATAAAATGTTCAGCTTTAAACACATAGGGTAATAAAAGTTTCACTAGGAAGTTACTAACGGTCTAGGCGGCTCGGCACTAGCCTTTTCGGGATAGAATCAAGGGTTAACGTAGCAGCGAATTCACGAGACGAGTATGAAGTAAATATAGTAGGAAAAGCAAAAACTGTCGCAAAGAACTTGACCATAAAGTTACTCGCCTCCTTTTTGTAGAACATTTAGCAGTTTTACGGACAATAATTATCTGGTTGGTTATTCACGTTTTCTGATACAGCGAGATATTAGGCTGTATTTATAAAACAGAGGATTTGCTTTTACTTGCAGAAATCGAAGCAATTATTTCATATTTTATTCATACGAATTTTTCTTTCTTTGCAAGTAAAAGCAAATCCTCTGTTTTATAAATAGCGCTACTTACTATTAGTTTATTTTATAACAAAATGTATATTTGGTCTTACATACAAAATATTTTAGTACTTGTTACGAAAATTTGTGGGTTTTACATCTGCCTCCTTAGAACGGTACATATATATTTTTTTAGTATTATATTTAATATTATATTAATATAATTCATGCCATTAACATTCATGCCATCTGACATTGAATGCATTGTTCATATGAAAGATCCACAAACTGTTTTCCACAACCAGGTTAAAAAACATCTTCATTTCTCTTTCCGAAGAAAATAACCTTGAATGGGTTATTTTATTTTCATATTTTATCATGTTTTCTTTCACTTTTTTTTACTATTACTAGATATCTTTTCCATAATCGATTTTTTGTTTAACTAATTTCGTTTCGTTTAGTTAATATTTTTGACTTCAGGCTTCAGGTATTTTCTTCTGTGCCATTTGTCTCTCAATGTAGGAATTTCTTCAGGTTTTACAAAACAACTTGTGCAAATATTGAGAGTACTTGACGAAATAGATATTTATTTTAGTAAGTTGATTTTCATTTCTGCTGTTTCTTTATGTTGGTCTTTCAATACCTAAAAATTTGTTGGTTAGACCGCTTTTTCTCGTTATTTATTCGTTTTACTTGAAAATTCACAGGCAGCTTGCGATAATATTTCTGTTATTTGCTAAGCACTAGATTATTTAGTTAGTAGATGCCTAAAAACAATATTTGTATTTGTAGAAAATACTATTCCAAGAATACGGCATTTTTAAAAACTTAAATTTGTTTAAATTTATTCCATTCAAAACACCACATGTACTTTTCATCGCGTGTTAATTCAAATCATTGTAATATTAATGCTACAAATACGATGATTTAATATATTAACATTATTAATTCCCAATGTAATTACCTTAATTTAGAATTGTAAATCCGATGCGTTGAATATGTAAATGGAAACACCTTGCCTTTTATTCTGATAAGAATAGAACAAAGCCAATACTTTTTTTATGTCAGTAGGAACTGAAATTTGTTTTTCGCAAAAAATGTTTTTTTTACATAATGTAGATCATTTGGCAAACTAACTTGTTGAGTAGAAAGAAATCAAAGAATCTGATGTCACGTAAAGAGGGATTTGCTTTAAGGGCGCCGTATTCTTGAAATAGTGTTTTCTACAAATACAAATAATTTCAAGCATTTATGAACTGAATAATATAGAGCTTAGCAAATAACATTAATGTTATCTCATGGCAACTGCGAATATTCAAAGGTATGTAAAACATATACAGAGTGTTTTACTTTTACATCGCTGGACTGCTGTAGTCTCTAGTCAGGCGATTCCGAATATTAAAATCCGTTTACTAGGTGTCAAAGTTTTTGTGATGCGAGTATTTACATTAGCTCTTCAAGTGTCAGAAGTGCTGTTGCCGCGTATGGCAACTGGAAGTTGATGGATATGGATATCGTTTTAATTTATAATGTGAAAATGCTTTAGCTGAACGATTTTCTGATGCCATGCAGGTACTTTTACCGCGGTGTGCAGTAAGGGCAAGTGTAGTGCAACGCGAGCTTAATACAGAAAATTTGAAACCAAATCCAGGAAAAGATAGAGGTTCAGGGCATCCGCGGCGCATTGCAGTAGTGAGGTGTATCATATACGAAGATCAATTATATCCGTACCATGTACAGCGTCCAAGAATGAATAACAAAGTGTTGGATGCGTAGAACCGTTACTATGGCCGCAGTGATCCCCTGACTGAATGTTTTGGACTTCTTTTTATGGGGCTATTTAAAAAATGTCGTGTATTGCGTCGAAGTGGATACTATTGATGATTTATGCAAGCGTATCATAACTGTTGCTAATACCGAGTTCAAAACGGAAAAAAAAACATAAACATTTGTATTAGTTTGTAGGCACTGGTTGAGACGGGTCCAAAAGAGTGACTGCAAAATCCGTCCGTTTTTGCGTAGTGTGTAGCAAGAACGGGGAAGGTTGTACAGAGGTCTCCGTGGGCTTAAATTGATCGTCTTGAAGATGTAGGTGAGCATAATTCGATTTTTCCAATATTTGCCCGACTTACCCCTACTTAAGCCACCCTTGAAGTCGAGGAAAACTGGTCAGAATTTCGCAAAAGATCGAATTATGGGGCTTTCGTATCATTTGTCGGGTAGTGGGGGAAATAAAGTACTTCATGAAGTAGATATCATTCCCCGTCTGCTATCGGCAATAGTGGTGGATTTACCTCCACCCGGGGGTGTTTTTCACCTTGAGCATTTTTAGGAGGGCATTCTTGATGTTACCCTTGCCATGTGGAATTCCGCCAATTTTTCCCCAGATTTTGGTGACCATTTTTTCTGTTTTCTTGTTTTAGGGGCGGTTTCCACCCCTTCAGTAAGGGTAACTGATCCGACAAAAGAACGAATTTATCGAACGAACGAGTTATAAGGAAGAGTGGCAAGAAAAAGGTAATTCATGATGAGAACATCATTTGTCGCCGGTTTTCGGCAATAGGGGTGGTTTTACCCCCACGCGGGTGGGGATTTTTGGAAGAACATCCCTGATCTCTTCCTTACCATTCACGTTCTCGCCAATTTTTACCAAGAACTGATCGACCATTTTCCACCCTTTAAGTAGGGGCAAGTTGGACAAATATTGGAAAAATCGAATTATGCTCACCTAGATTTTTCATGACGATCAATTTAAGCCCACGGAGACCTCTGGACGACCTTCCCCGTTCTTGCTACACACTACGCAAAAACGGGTGAAAAAATAGGTTTTTTTGCGGTTACTATTTTTTTGATGTTTTAGCATCAGGTATGTCAAAGTATTTTATGAATTAAAATCACAAATTAATTCAATTCCATTAACAATAGCGGCAAAAGCAGTTGAATTTGGTGTATGAAATAGGTGTATATTTCTTTTCTTGGGAATTTTAGGTACGGCCGCCGATTGCATACTTTGCTCTCGTTTTATGGTGGACCAGATTCCAGTGTCGCGGAGAAGCATATTTTTAAACTGCTCTTTTTGACTTTTCTTTACAAAATTGTATTTGTAAGAGTCCCTTGTACATTCTATTTTTTTTAGATAAGCTCTGAATTACCCTATGACGACAGAAAACGGTCAAACAAACAATTTTTTAGATACCTACACGGGTGATTCAGAACTTATCTAAACAAAAATTCTGAGTGTACAAGGCTGATACAAATAAAATTTTGTAAAAAAAATCAAAAAGGGCAGTTCGAAAGTGATTTGAAAATGCACTTCTGCACGGCACTGGAAACTAGTCCACTGTAAAACTTGATCTGCGGCCGGATAAAAAATGGAAAGAAATGCTCAAGGAAAGAAATAAAAAACATTTTATAACGCTGATTTTATACAGCAAATTTAACTGTTGTTGCCGCTATTGTTATTAATTATTAATAGTTTTAATTTGTGATTTAATTAATACAATAGTTAGTTTCTACAAATTAACACAAAAGGTTCTGCTTCTTGTCCGTTTTGAATTCGTAAGTTATTAGTAGCAACTGTGATACGTTTCTGTAAATCATCAATAGTATGTATCCACTTGGGTGCAATACACTTCATTTTTTAAATATCTGTACAAAATGAAGTCCAAATGATTTAAAGGCAGGAGATCCTGGCGGCTATATGGTCATCCTCGTCCTATCCTTTGGTGTTAATGCTTGCACATACTGTACATGGTACGGATATAATTGAGCCTCGTGTATGATACGTTACACTGCTGCAATAGGCCGTGGAAGTCCTAGACCTACATTTCTTCCACGATTCGGTTTCAAATTTCCCTCGCATTGCCCTTCACTTGCACTCACTGCACACCGCGGTAAAAGTAGCTTCATTTGGCACATGTTTTCCGGGAAACCGTGCTGCATTTTCACAGCGTAATAAATTAAAACGATATCCATCAACTCCGAGTTGCTAATAGGTATACACGTAAGGCATTTTTGACACTTGAAAAACACTGGCGTCACAAATAACTTCAGTGCCGACTAAAAATAATCGAATTTCAATATTCGGAATCACCTGTGTATAGACTACAGTGGCCATGTGAAAATACTAACAACTTCAATAATGTTTTACTTGGAAACTATAAGGATTTTATAAAAAAATACGTTATCTATTCCATTTTTCATGACGCATCTCAAATCCAAATTCTTTTTGATAAGTTCTGAATCACCCTGTAGAAATCTTTCTAAATACGTATTTACGTAAATTTAACTGTAGATGTATACAGTGTTAAAGTTAAAATTTTATTTTCGATATTTGTAACTTCTTATGTAATCCAAATATTTACATAAAATTTGTAAAACGGGGGTTTTTGCGGTCATGTTTCTAATTTTGACATCAGTAGAGGGCACCGAAATGCTCAGTACACCGAGTAGAAACTGTTTTGGATTCAGGTAAAGTGCCTTTTCTGCTGAAAATACAGCAAAATGTTACTTGTAAATTATGGAGTCGTGCAAAATTTCAAGAAGATCGGCGAGGTTTGATGAAATCATTTTTCAATAAAGCACATCTCCATAATTTACTGTTCTGAACAACTTTTTCAAGTAACATTTTGCTGTATTTTCAGTAGAAAAGGCATTTTAACTGAAACGATAACAGTTTTCAATCAGTGCACTGAATATTTCAAATAAGATTATTTCGAAAACCGTTACTCCTAACGGCTTCAATAAGGTATACCTTTTTCAGATATAACAGGTAGGAGAATCGATTGTTTCAATAGTCAGATGGATACACTAAGCAGTAAAAAGTTCTGCCATTTAAAAGAAACATGATGTGTCATAAGTGGCGCCCTCTACTAGTGACGTCAAAATTAGAAACATATTTGAATTTCTCGTCCACAAAAACCTCAGATTTACAAACTTTATGTAAATATTTGGATTTCTTAAGAAGTTATTTACAAATATCGAAAATAATATTTTAACTTTAACACCCTGTAACTCCGTTAATAATCAGTTTTGGAAAAAATGCTATAGAAAGAGGTAGCATTTATTTTCGATCTAGAATTATACCTTGAATTTTTTGTTCATCATTTCCGGACACCCTGTATATTGTTATATAACATAAACTTACATGGTTTTGCATATAAGATTGTTCACTTTTGTTTATATGTGAAAATAATTGTTAAAGTCTGGGTTAGGATAGCAAAATAATGTGTGCCTTAGAAACGCTTTTTAAAAGTTGCCTTCTATTTGAGGAGAATTTAAATATATTCGCGACAAGAATTCAAACGACTTACGTCATACGAACAAATGAATAATTAATTCATTGTATTTTCATCAAAATATTTAAGAAGCTGCAACTGATAGTAATAAAACTATATACTACACTAAAAGTTTGTATTATATATTGCACTAAATTGCAAAAAATTATTGTTTTTAACGCGACCAAATGTCTAAAATTATGTTGACAATAAAAACAAATGTGTAACGTCAGCCGTGACGTAAGACGTCTGAATTCTTGACGCGAGTATAGTAAAAGTGGATAAACAAAACAAGAATTTTAGTTTTGATATTACTTTTGTTTTGCGTTTTATTTTCCGAGATTTCTGTACCTAAAAATATCAGAAATTTGATCATTTGACGGCGAGAAATACGGTGACCTTAATGGACGTCATTCGTACATGACCGAATTAACAGACGTTGCGACGGTTTTTTAATAAACCGGTATTATAACAGCACTTCCAGATGAATTTATATGTGCAAATAATACAATTTGATATTAAAAAAAGGAAAAACGGGAGCTGAATGCATACGAACATTTTAATGAATAATATGCAATAACTTTCCTGTTAAATGGAGATAAATCGAGAACGGCAGGTGAAGCATAGTCCGTGTTTAATTCCAAGAGCAAACCGGCTTCTCGCCGAGAAAGCATAGTACTACCCTCGGTCCTGGATCCGAACCGCTATCTGCCATCGGCTTACAAGCAGTGTACCTATCTATAAATTGGATGCTCTTAAAAGGTTGTACGTGGTTCTAACGTAAACGACGTTGTTCGATAGCTTTTAGGCCTTATCTCGCCGAGAAAAAGACATAAGCAGAGTAACAAGAAGAAGTTGACAAGGCGTGCGTTGGGTGAGCGCCCAGCACTCAAGAGGGCCGTCTAGGAGACCGCAGAAGTCCACACTTGCGGCGTTCGGTGCCATCCTTATCTGCCAAATCTACACACATTATCGGAGAGATCCGATCTTGCCACGGCGAGCAGGATGTTTGATGGCGAGCGAGCACGCCGATCGGGAACGGTTTTAATTACCCCTTAATTATTATTTATTGGTGCTATCTGGAATCCAGAGCGCCCGGCGAAACTGTCAGCTGCGCGATTCCTAACAAATTGTTCAGTCAGCTAGATAAAGGAAATCCATTTATATAATTGATATAAAACACAGATGTGTTGGTATTTATTATAATTAGTTTCATTTCTGCTTATCTGGTGATCCATCAGTTGCATTCCATTTATAGCCGAGGTCTGATTCGCACTAATTAGATCGATTTAAATTATTTCCGATGTGCACAATGTGCTGCATCAATTCATATTTACTACACTCATAACTTAATTATAGAGAAAGACGACCAATGTATGTAAATTGGGTTCAGCTAATTAACTTTGTCTTACCAAAATATTCTGGACTAGCATTTGTTAATACTTATCAGTCTGGATATCTGTAAGATTGGAGAAGGAAATGTATTATTTGTTTAGGTATTATTCAATTATAAATGAGTACATATGTAACCTAGACTAATTAATGGCTCCGCTTTAATAACTCGGTACTATTTATTTTTTGAAATGTATTGCAAGGTAATCTTTCAAACACATTGAAAGGCCAAACATGTATCTGGCGTAATAATTACATAATTAAAATAATAACATTAATAAATTGGTACGGAATGTAAACAAAATACGTGGCCCAAAACGCCATATCCTTGGTGTGACGTCACACGACATTCAGCGCGGTTTAATTTTTTGTAGATATAGTTGCAGTGTTGCGGTGTTGATGATGTAAACAAACTATGTTTCTTGCGTTTTTGCGTGTTATGTGCCATTTTTGTAGATAGTGTAAATACTGTGTACGATGACGGAAGCGGGTTTTGTGTAAGCATAATCGGACAATTTGCCACGAGTGGATTCACTTAATTTTATGCTCATGGGAGTCAAAGCAAGCGTCTACTTTCCGTTTTTAACATTACCATAATTTTAGTGTAGTGAACTTACGACAATGTTGTTGGTTACGTCGAAATAGAAGGTTTTAGTTGAAGTAGGTATTTATAAAATTATGCCATCTGATTTCACATAAAACTACTTAATGTAATTATAAAAATAATAAATATTATATAATATGAATTATGATATTTAATATGTATTTATTTTTTTAAATTAATTTATTATTTTTTTGTTGCTATTTGCTACTGATTTCATTTCTCTTTAAACGATTTTAAAAAATCTTTATTACTTTTGTTTATTACGTTCAGAATGAAATAGGTAATTTAATGTAGTGAAGTCAGACAACAAAATTATATAAATGCCTTAAATAACATTCTACATCTCGTAAATGGTAGAAGCAAATACAGAACATGTTATTTGGAATCGGATCGAATAAAGCGCTGAATATAATAAATGAAAAAAAAGTAAGTTTGATTGATGATTTTCTAAACGCTCTAAATACATTTTGGTAGCTTAATAGAAAAGTTTAATTGATTCGTTACAACTTTACATTTTAATTTTTTAGATGGACTTGTATTTCCAATTAAACTTACATTAGAATGATGTTAAAAAACAAATAATGTTACAATGTAGGAGAGCTTAACTTTAAATAAATGACAATAATAAAAAATTGTTGTATTGTTTATATATGGCGCAAACAAAATGTTCGTAATTAAATAAAATATAAAACAATTTTTTAGGTATATTTTTTATACCATCCATTCTGTGGGTCTGATACTGTATATAATGCCGTATACGTTTTTCTTAACATGAACCAAACATACAAAGCAGTATAAAATGGAATGATAACACAGAACAGGTAAAAAATTATTTTTTTCTACGTTCAAGCAAAAAACAAAACTATATTTAGTGGAAAGTGGTTCTTTATTGCACTAGTGCAATCAAATGTTTATTGCATTCATCTGTCATTCTACTACAGCGTTTTGTCATCATGACAAACATAAACGTTCAAATCGATGTCATATTTTCCTACACTTTGTGTCATCTAAATAAAACATTTTTTGGTTTTTGCATGAACGTAGAAAAAATATTGTATGCAACTCGTTTTGTACTTGTTGCATAAATAACTATTATTTCATACTAATACATTATAAACAAATAAACCCTTACCGTAACTATAAACATGTTCATAACTCCCTTGGGAGTTATACTAAGTAGTTACAAATCCTTAACTCCCTCTAAAGGATTGACAAAAATAAATCGACAATTGTGGAATTTTCCACTGAAATTATTTCCCGAATTGGAAGTTTGGAGTTTTCCGTTGAACTGTTGTCACTGCCTATGACTGTAGTCAAACATGAAGTTGATGTTCCACTTCTTTCATGTGACATGCCAGCCAACATTCTTGCATTTTTATTTTTCAATTTCATGCTGTTGGCCAAATACGCTTCTGCTATAGTTGAACTTCGCCATCCACCACGTCTCTTCAATCATATTTGCTCCTGCATTGACGAAGGCAGTCGCGCAAGTTCTCCGCAGACAATGTTCCGTGAAAGTTTCTGGATCTGGAAAACCCCAAAAACAGCAATTTTGCTTGGCAATGTTGCAAATGTATTTTTCCCAACGGGCTGACCTGTGCTACGCTTTTCGCGATACGTTAGAAAAAATCTTTCTGAATCCGATGGACGTAAATACAAATACATACTTCCTCACTAGACCCAATGCAAAGAACTCGTTTTGTTCCACAATTGTAAATTTCTTACGGTTATCTGTTTTACTTTCCGGGATGTTAATCATCATAATCGAGCCCCTATCTCCAATATGATTAATCTTTATATTCAAAAGTTCTTGACCTCTGCAGTCGCCGAAATAACCCATAATCAGAACCACGTGTACAATACAGCAATAAATGTGTAATTCTTATAGTTTAATGCATTATCTTATGCAGTAAATGTTCTTCAGTGGAAGCATCCTTAAATAATTTGACAATGTCATCCCGACTAAACACTTTAGACTTCCAGTTCATGAAACTTTCTCACATCTGTATTATTACAAATTGTCATCATTGATTTTAACATTGACCTAAGTCCATAGGGAATTAGGACTGTACGATTAAGACTGTAAGAAAAATTAATCAATATCACTTACACTTGAACGTGGAATAATAAATACATACCATGTCTTGCAACAAGTACAAGTAAGTGCAGTAAGCCCCAATATTATAGTTTCACTTATATTTGCTGATTTCAATACAGTTAACTTTCAGCCACTATAGGAATTTGTCATATTCTTTTTTATAATTTGGTTCCGAATTTGTTGGTAGCAGTTTTCTCAGCCTTTTGTAACCAAATCGCCTGAAATGTCACTTCTCTCAAGGTTTTCATTCATTTTCACAAATTAATAAATTTTATCAACTTTACTACTACTTTACTTTTATTTACAGTCGATATATCCATGATAGTTTGGCTACTTAATTATTAAACAACGTTCGTTTAATTTTGAAAACCAACAAAATTTGGTTTTTATACTTCATTATAATAAGACGGAATTTGGTTTTCACGCGATCGTATGAAATTGCGTTGTTCTACTCGGCCTGACGGTCTCGTTGGACAACTTCACGTCGCGTGCAATAAACACTTACTTGTTGTATAAATACCTATTCTTATTCTAGACACAGTGAAAAAATATTAAAAATAGCTATGGATTCGTCGAAAATTGCATTTAAAAACGGCGCCCTTAAAGTAGAATACATACTACTTGATCACAGATAAATCCATCATATCAATTTCCTATTTGACATATCTGTCAAGTTGTTCTAAATATCACACTGATATAGCTAGACGAGGATGTCAAGGGGCGCCAGTGCTGGATTCGACCGCCACATAACAATATTTTCACCGGACGGACGCCTGTATCAAGTGGAGTACGCATTCAAAGCAATTAGTCAAGCAGGAATTACCTGCGTAGCAGTAAAGGGAGTAGACACCGCAGTTGTAGTCAGCCAGAAGAAAATTCCCGATAAGTTAATCGATCCTAAATCCATCACTCATTTATTCCATATCAGCGATTACATCGGATGCGCGATGACAGGTATGGTGGCCGATAGCAAATCGCTAGTCCAAAGGGTTAGATTTGAAGCTGCTCAGTTTACGTACAAGCTGAACTGCGACATGACAGTGGATGCCTTATGTAGAAGGGTTGCAGATATATCCCAGGTTTACACGCAAAATGCAGAAATGAGGCCATTGGGTTGTTGCATGATACTAATCAGCTATGACTGCGAACTTGGTCCTTGTATTTATAAGACAGATCCTGCAGGATACTTTTCCGGATTTCGAGCTATAAGTGTTGGTCCTAAGCAGACTGAGGCCAACGGCTATTTGGAAAAGAAGTTGAAGAAACAGCAGGATTTGCAATACAACGATGTGATACAACTAGCTATAAATTGCTTAGGTTTCGTTTTGTCCATGGATTTCAAAGCTTCTGAAATTGAAGTTGGTGTTGTTTCCAAAGATGAACCGAAGTTTAGAATACTAAATGAAGAGGAAATTGACGAGCATTTGATAGCCTTAGCTGAAAAGGACTAAATAAAGTCGATTATATTATTTATTACATTATTTCCTATAATTACTCGTTCTATTGTCAGTTATGTGTATGTTTCTATATCAACGTTTCAATATACGATTTTTATACTGTTTTACTACATTAGTCCTAAGCTGAGAAATACCTCCTTGGTGTATTGGTAAAAAAAATAATAAAATAACCTAAATAATTTTTTTCTGACTTAAGTAAATTAAATATTACCACAAGTAAGTTAACATTTCTACACTGAGAAAAAAATTCACTAGTGGTAGGTAAAATTGCATTTGCTCCAGCAAAAAATTTGTATAAGACAGACAGATAAACATTTCAGTTGTAGCAGTTGTTGTGACTACCAACGACTAATATTTCTTGATGGAGTACTGAACTATGTTGTTAAAGTTATTAAAAACTTTTAACTAAATGTATCTGACACATTAAGAACAAGTGAAATATACGTTAGAGGTTAATTGATTGTACTACTGTAGTACTCTTTAACTCGTAAGTTAGATCACTTGGCATGTAATCTGTATATTTTTCATTGAAAACTAGGCCAAAATGCATTTTTTTCTGACAACATGAATCTACATTATAGTTCAGATTGCAGAAATTTATTTAAACAATTTGTTTGCACCCTTTCTATATAAATCGCGATGTAAAGCAAACTCATCTATGGCTAATAACTAGGATGAATGTTATACTGTCAGCTACATTTTTCTTATTATTAGAGACAAAGTCAATATATGCAAATAGGAAGATAAATGCAAAAATAGCTCAATTGCTAATATGAAAGTATATCAGGCAAATAAAATCATACAAAGAAGTGTATATCTACTTGTATAAACAGAACATTCATAAATAACTCAAAATTATTATTAAATAATAAAAAATAAATCAAAACAGGCCATACCCTCACACGGAATAATAAATAAAGTCATCCACTTAAACTAGCACGGTGACGATCATAACCATTCTTGAATTAATTGATGGATGGATCTTCAATAAGCACTTAGAGTTGAATCCCACTGATGTTATTTGGTATTCTATAGTTATTAAAATTACCCAAAACACACAGAATATACCATCTCAAAGAACACACCATAACCACACAAAACTTAATGGCCCGAATTGAACTGATTCACGTTCTTCCGGCACATTTCGTCTTTATTCGTGACGTATTTAGCGATGACAAGTTGACTTACCGCAGCAACATAATTAGTTGTGATACGAATCTCTTGGGGTTAATGCTTGAACACGCTGTACATGGTACGGATATAATTGATCTTTGTGTTTGATATGCCATATTGATGATTAGGACATTTCCTATACTTGTTGAGTGATTTGCTTGGCACTTATTTGGGGATTTTCTTTAACATTCTCTAAAATGTGTTCCTCAGCTGCTGCAAAACGCCGTGAACACCCTGGACTTCCATCTCTTCCACGATTCAGTTGCAAATTTACCTTGTTACGCCCGTGGTAAAAATAGCTGCATTTGGTAGTGGGTAGCAGTAAAGGGAGTAGACACCGGAGTTGTAGTGGATCAAAAGAAAATTAACGATAAGATAATCGAAGCCAAACCCATCACCCATTTATTCCATATCAGCGATTACATCGGATGCGCGATGGCAGGTATGGTGGCGATAGCAAATCGCTAGTCCAGAGTGTTAGATTTGAAGCTGCTCAATTTACGTACAAGCTGAATTGCGATATGTCAGAAGATGCCTTATGTAGAAGGAACGCAGATGTATCCCAGGTTTACACGCAAAGTGCATAAATGAGTCCATTGGGTTGTTGCATGATACTGATCAGCTATGACTGTCAACTTGGTCCTTGCATTTATAAAACAGATCCTGCAGGATACTTTTTCAGATTTCGAGCTATATGTGTTGGTCCTAAGCAGACTGAGGTCAACGGCTATTTGGAAAAGAAGTTGATGAAACAGTGGGATTTGAAACACAACGATGTGATACAACTAGCTATGAATTGTTTAGGTTTTGTTTTATCCATTAATTTCAAAGCTTCTGAAATTGAATTTGGTGTTGTTTCCAAAGATGAGCAGAATTTTAGAATACTAAATGAAGAGGAAATTGACGAGCATTTAATTGCCTTATCTGAAACGAATTAAATAAATGTGATTATATGATTACATTATTTCCTGTACTTATTCATTTTATTTCCAGTTCATGTTTTGATATGAACCTGAATACACGGTTTTTGTACTGTTATACTGCTATACTACATTAGCCCTAAACTGAGAAATACATCCAAGTGTGTTGGTAAACAAAGGACCGACATTATGAGACCAATAACGAGGTCCCAAACAGCCCCAGACGCGACGAAGCTTTTGCGGAGTCACCATTGAAGATGCCGACAGTGAAGAGCGGCGAAATGTTTGGAACCATGGGATGCCTCGGAGGACCACCATTGACTGAGGAACGGTTTCGACCGTAGCAGTCGTAATACCAACAATAGGAACCGAAATCAATATATGGATGGGCCCACAGTCACCGATAGTGGGTCTGTCTCCACAGAGCCTAGCCCGAGGACAACTAGGGCTGGTAAAAGAATCCCGGTTAATGCTAGGGATGTGCATTTTAACTCTGTTTCTGGCAGCGACCAGTTACCGAGATCACGGCATAATAACCCGGAAAATCACTATGTATCAAATTTAAATCAGGACATCGTGGCGGTTATGGTTCTCTTCGTTCAATCCATCGTATTCATTGAACTTCATCAAAGTACTATCAAACATTTTGTCCAAAACGAGGAGCACCATCGTGCAAGAACCACATTCAGAATCGGACAGCTAAGAGCAGATCTTCTAGAAATCCACATAATTTCACACATAATTTCTAAGAAACTCGAGATAATGAATCCGATCCATTCGTTTTGGTAATATTTATGGACCAATAAACACGAGTATTATGAAATTATGAATATTATACATTAAATTCCGGGTAAAAATAGATTCAACTAACACGTCAGCTTTAAATTCGAGATTTTGAGCATTTTGTTCCAGCAACCATTCACAAAATTTTATTCGTAAGGAATAATCCCTTGATGTTAATGCTGAAATACGCTGTACATGGTATGGATATGATTGATTCTCGTGTTTGATACGCCACACTGATGATTGAGACATTTCCAGTACTAATTGAGTGATTTACCTGGCACTTATTCGGGGATTCTCTTCAACAATCTCGAAAATATATTCCTCTGCTCTTGCAATACACTGTAAATAACCTGGGACTTCCATCTCTTCCACGATTTGGATGCAAATTTACCGTGTTACGCCCGCGATAAAAGTAGCTACATTTGGCACTTGTCTACTGGGAAATCGTTCTGCGTACAGACAAGAAGCTGCTAAAGCATTTTGCCTTACTTCACCATAGATTAAAACGACATCCATCAACTATGAGTTGCTATACACGTAACCCATTTTTTTTATAAACATTTTTTTACGATATTGACAAATTTTTCCTGTAGCACCTATTTCCAAATTTTTTTGGATTCTTCTATGACTTTAATATTTTCATCATTTAAAACTACTATGGTTCGCTATGAGTATAAGTAAGGCTTGCTACAGACTATACGTGTACTCGCGATTCGTTATGCGCGAATTCGTGATATGCGAGGAATTCGCGAATAGTGTGTAGGTCTTGTTCCTTAAAAATCCATTTATAAAAATCCTACACGCGACGCACGAAATCCTTACAAACCACACATCGCGTATCGTCAATCTCGAATTGACGCATAGTCTTTAGCAAACATAATAATATATCTTTAAGTGTATAAAATTTTCTCCAAAAACCTAATTAACTAATAGTTAATTTCAATTCACCGTGCTAATAACGGATGTATTTAAGAAAAAAACAATAAATGGAAAATGATCCGCTTTTAGAATATACGAGTAAATTGATCACATTATATACGAATATAGCAGGTTATTGCTTTTAATTAAAAAAATTATGAGTTTATGTTTAATTACGTTGTGCGAAGCATCTTCATATTTTAAGAAATCTGAAAAAAAAGCGTTTCCCGAAATTTCTTCTTAGAACTTGGTTATTGTTTTGACCAGTCTGATCAATTACTTCTAAAATGCTCTGTACGCAATAAAACGACTGATTTTATCTACGTAGATATGGAATTATGTATTACTTTCTATGAGTTATAGAGGAAAACAAATCTCAGTAAAAACAAACAGAAATAAGAGAACCACCAATTAGTAGATATTAATAATGTATATGTAGAGATAAATAAGTGGTACAAAATTAAGATTAATGTTTCATATCAAAACATATTCTCAAGGAAATCCTTTCTTAGATCTACTAAATGCTTAGTGAGCATTCAAAGAAACTACCTAATGAACGTAAATAGGAACGTTCTGTAGTTACTAACTAGTGCTACCTGCGGTTTAGCGGTCAACGTCTAAATTTCTAATAAATTATCTTCACACAATTAAAGTCAGTGCTTCTCTTTTTTGGTTAAAACTCGCTTAGCTTTGAGGTTATTTTATAATTTATTGAGAATGAATCGACAGCAAATTCCCATCCTTCTCTACATCGTTTGTATAAGCTCTTTCGCTAAATAGACTATTTAACGACTGAGCAGGTGGGTTTTAGTTTCACCAAAAAGGGTTATGTATATAAAATGCAAATTTTATATGTAAAGAGATCGATCAAGTGTTTTATTTTATTAATGAACCTACTAATTTAACAAGAAACAATAATAACAATTGCTTTGCTTTAGTTTACAAAGTTTGTAGTTTTACCAAACTATTTGTTAAAAATGCCTTCATCATCGTCAATACACAGTGACTATCAAAATGTTCCCAACTAGCAAAATTATTGTTTTCAATTGTATTGCGCGCACTTAACGGCAAATGTCTGTAAATGTCATGGAAGAAAGTTGCTCGGATTAAAAAATTCTGCTTGTTAAAATGTACAGTCTTACTCACAAATTATTAGATCTATTATTATAATTCAATAATAAATATACTATGCGAATTACATTTTTATTTATAAATAGTTAAGAAGGCCTTATCAGGAGCAGGAATAACTTTTGCGTAGGAAAATTTTTGTAAGTGGAATATGTCTAATCATCCCATCAATTGTTCATCCAATATATAAAAATGTATTGCAATACGTATCATTCGCATTAGAAATTGTATTGAAATGTGTTTGTTGAAAATGACGTCTTATTCATGAAATATTAATATACGGGGTGTCCGGAATATGAATGCTGTAATTTTAAAGACTTATGTATCTGACCATAAGCAATAGCGATACTTTTTCTACAAATTTTCAATGACATGTTAATGTATAGCGAATCTGGCCAAAACTTTCTGACGTTTGTACAGTTCATCCAATGTCAGTTGGGAACATGTAAATCTTTATATATTCCCAAACTAATTTCTATCCTTATGCCGGCCGATCGCCAGTCTGATTTATATTTGCTTGTGGTATTTCTCTATGCCCAGTTTCAAGAGAAAAAAACCATTTCACCTTTCATTCTGAGTTGTGAAAAGAGTTCTAAGAAAACCATTCACATCAAACCAACCAGCAAATATTTGTAGATATATACCTACCTCCTGCCTCTATCTGTGACAAAATAAATATTTTTAGCACGATTTTTAGTTACATCTACTACTAATGTTAATATATTGTAGTAAACTGTTACTACTTTTACTGTCACAAAGATAAATATATTGCCTGAAATGAATGTTGTTTAGAGACAGACACAGGTATTGCACAGGTTTGATGCAAAAATTTAAACAATCGTTTCAGTTTGTAAGTATTATATTTATCAGTTGTATTTAAATTGGCATAAGCTGCAAGTGCACACGTTACAAAATATAATCTTATACTTACTTTTTCCAAATATCTTACAACAAGTTGATATTAATGAACCGTACATGTTTGTCTATCATACCTTAATACAACTAAAACACATTAAGTTAGATGTTAGATTGATGGGCCTCTGCGCATGTGCAACATAAATCACCAGATAATTTCTGGAGAATTTCATAATAAATTGAGTAAAAGTAATTAGTTCCAACCACCAGTAAATATTATGCAAGAAAAGCATAACTAAACATATAAATTTCCACCCATTTTTATCAGTGTGTGTGTGTGTGTGTGTTCCAGATGTTTTTACTGGCCTTTTGTTTATTTTAGATTGTTACATGATACACAACTCTTAGTTTAGTACATGACAATCTCTTATTGTTATGGAATTTTTTACACCAGACAACATAAGGTTATCTTCGCGATTAAATTAATTAAACCATCATTTGCTAATCGCCGTGGATGAAATTCAATCCGGCTCATACTCAACCAGTCGTCGTTAAGTACTCTAATTAAGGCTCCGTTTATTATTTATCTACCTTACAAAAGGATAATGAGATTAACTTCTTTTGAGTAAAGGGAACTGATATTTAAGATAAAGAGCTGCACGCGAGCACAAGATTTTATGTATGCTGAGATGGATAATCCTTTCGACTAATTGAATAACAGCATACCATTCTTCTGTGGAATTTTTATTTTAAATGATAAAATAACTACATGTAAACCTTATTAATTGTGTTATGCGCTTAAATTTCCAGTGTCCACTGAGGGAACTCAAACAATAAAAAAGTTCTGCTAAAATAATCTGTATCACCGCTGAAATATTTATTGCTGGTGTTGCAATAACATGTACCAAGCGACATTATATCTGGAGAGACCAACAGGGACCTACCTGAACCGCACGTACCTACAACGCCTGTTCATGAAGATACCCGCATGTTATTTAGTGGTGCATCGCACACTAGACCTTTACTACAACGTACCGTCGCCTCCAACGACCGCCAATGTAGGTCGTGTCTGTCATCTACAATTCCTATTAATGGCCGCGCTAGGCCTACGTAAGGTCTGTTCCCACAAAAGTCACGGATTGGTTGCAAACTGTTAGAAATATTCGACCAATTCAGATGTTGATGAGTCGCTGAACTGTCGGGCACCCTCGCTTATCAACAACCTCTGTTTATTTACCTCAAATAAACTGCAAGTCTTTCGTCAGATGATATTGCTGTGCCAAATCTTGTGTTTTGATGCTGTACGCCAGGACGATCCAAGAGCTCCTCCGTCTTCTCCTCATTCTCCTCCTCGTGCTCCTCCCCCTCATCCCCCTTCTCCCCTCCTCCTCATCCCCGCTCCTCCTCCTCCTGATCCTGCACCGCTCTTCCTCCTCCTCCTCCTCCTACTCCTCCTTCCCCTCCTCCTCCACAGCCGTCACCATCGTCGTCGTTGTCGTCATTATCAATATCATCATTAATACTGTCAATATGGTCAGCGCCTTCATCATCATCTCAGTCATCATTATTATCATGGTTATCATTATCTTCATTATTGTTATCATTCGGGAGGTCAATGTGTCAACAATCTTTAGCTACAATGATTGATATAAACGTATAAGATATTTTATGTTACAAAAAGCAACCAATTTACCCAAATAAATAAAAAACATATGTATGTATGCAATTATTTGGCTTTTGTGGGCTTTATGAATTTATATTTTATTTCTGATCAAATTGTTATGTGTGCTTGACACATACGACCTAAAACGTTAATAGAAGAATGAGAAAAACAATGTAGAAGCGACTAGACCATACCCATACCAACACCTGTTCTGTGTATTCTTATCGCCTATACCTTTTTAGATAATAGTAAGTGCATTACTTTTCGGTCGATACCTATGATGGGTTCTTAGAAATACAATCTGGGATACCTAGTATAAGTAAAATGCTCTGTTAATTATTCCAATAAAAAAGATTTCTTAATTTTTAGATCTTTACTTTCATTAGTTGAGTAACATCGTAATAAAGTGCATATTGCACAACAGATTGTATTAAAACTTTATTAAGATTATGGGAATGCTACATCTACCTACATTTTGATTATTTTTACAATTTCAAAAGTATTACTTAACAATTTGTTGATTTTAATATACCTACTTCCAAGCAAAATCGTAGCGGAGCTTGATATGAACCTGACGTGCATCTGATCGAGTTGTTTGAATTTTCATGACAATTAATAATTATCAGTCAGTGAACACAATTTATATCCTAAATTATTTCTAAGATTTTGACAAATACATACAATCTATTGCAATAATAACGGCACTCCCTCTACAACAGTTTTTGAAATACTGAATGTTCTGAGTAGAAATTTCATTCTCTATTGGTGAGTGGACCAACTAAGAACTAACATTGAAAGTAGATTTCATTATGAATACGTCAGCAATTTGAAACAAGTATCCAAATTTGTTTTAAAGAGTGTTATTATTATTGCAATAGATTGTACATAAATACAATAAATTTGATGCTGTAGATTTTCAGGTAAATCTAATTTCTACTATAGTCTGTTTGGAAATGAAAGAGAGTAATAAAACCCCGACATAAGAACCGGCCATGGGCGTGGTAATATTTCGTTTCTGGTAATTATCGGGTGACACTAATGCTAACAGGTAATTGGTGTACATTAGTATATTTTACAGGATACATCATATGGCAGGAGCCAGTATATTGTGACAGATCAATCCAGTCTTAGAGCTGAATATACGAAGACGTGTAAGTGCAGTTGTTTGGGTAAAATGTCGAGCTTATCATATAACGTACCTGCTAAACGCGTGAAAAGATGTGCGCTGTCTCAGAATGAGAAGATTATTATATTAAATATATATTGAATGCATTGAAACACCAAAATCCTACCAACAGTATTGACGACATCGTGGAAAAGTGTTCCAAAATGACAGGGATTGGAAAATCGGCTATCTACAGACTTTTAAAGGAAACAAAAAATGAACAAGATACTGTAAATCCCCCAAAATCATCTACAGGAAGGTCAAAAGTCGTTGTAGACGATTTCTTCAAAAATGTCATTCGCAGAAAAGTACACTCATTTTATTTTAAAAAAGAAATACCAACGCTCAACAAAATTTTAAGTAAACTTTCAGAGGACAACGATTTGCCAAAAATCAGTAGTAAGTAAATTATGGGCCGTCTTACGAGAGTTGAATTTTTGCTGGGAAAAGCAGAACAGGAAGTCAGTTCTTGTTGATAAAGATGAAATTATTTGTTGGCGAAGATCCTGCTTAAGATCAATTAGAAAATTCCGTTACGAAGGGAGGAATATTTATTATCTAGACGAAACTTGGGTCAACGAGGGATATACTGTAACAAAAGTATGGCAAAATAAAAATGTAAAAAGTTTTCGACAAGCATTTTTGGATGGACTTTCAACAGGGTTCAAGGCACCTTCAGGTAAAGGGCGAAGATTAATAGTGACACATATAGGTAGTGCCTGTGGTTTTGTAGATGGCGATTTACTTTTATTTGAATCTAAAAATACAGGTGACTATCACGAAGACATGAACGCAGATGTTTTTGAAGAGTATTTTACACATATATTGGATCTTATTCCTCCGGGGTCTGTAATTGTCATGGATAATGCCAGTTACCATTCACAGCAGACCGAGCGGACGCCTGCGACTGCTTGGAGGAAAGCCGATATAATTCAATGGTTATCCGGAAAAAACATTTCTTTTGAAACAAATATGGTGATAAAGGAACTTTTGACACTTGTCAATCTTAATAAAGATTAGAAAAAATATGTTATCGATGAAATGGCAACAAATCGCCAAATAACGGTACTACGGTTACCACCTTATCACTCTACTTAACCCAATAGAATTAGTCTGGGCGCAGGTAAAAGGAGATGTAGCGCGAAATAATATGACGTTTAAATTAAGTGACGTGAAAATTTTGTTAAAAAATTCCTTGGAACGAGTAACTGCAGATAACTGGCAAAGATGTCATCATGTACAAAAAAAGAGGAGAAAATGTGGGAACTCGATAATTTAATTGACGTTACTGTGGAACCTATCGTTATCAATCTAGGAGACGAAGATAATTCATCAGAATATTCAGAGGATGAATTTTAATATACCTATTTTTTATTTTCTTTATTGTACATTTATACAACACTACATTTACTCACCATAATTTGAATTTTCAAAATATATATATTTTTGTGTGGAATAAAAGTCTATTCATTAAATTTAAATAAATATTTTGATAATAATATTGAATAATTTTATTTGAATGACTAAAAACACTCTTAACCCGGTTATGATGGTTAAAGTAGCCTCATGTTTTGAAACGCTGTTTTTATATTGTTTACTTATAAGAGAAACGGACTGAGAAATTGAAGCGGCATAGACAAAGACGAATTGTCGGGGTTTAAATTTTAGCTACCTGCTACAATTTAGTATAACTCGGTCACACATTTTTTTTTTAAAAGTACACCTCATTTATACCGATAATATATAATATAAAAATATTGAATATAAGCACTAGTACTACATTTATTTACGATTTGCATACATAATAAGCTTTTATTACTTTCTTTCACTTCTAAACAGACTATAGTATTTGATACAATTGCTCATTTCTCCTTTTCTACCTAAACAGATTTTGTAAAATAATCTTGAAGGAGGTACTTATCAACGAAAACTCTTTCAAACGAATTCAATTATAATTCATTAATATTTATGTCCATATTTGAATACAGTTAGTATGTTAAATTACTTCTATTGACCTAACTGACTTGAATACGTATGTGTACGAATCGAATACTTCATGTCTGTAGTCCAGGCTATCATCTACTACTCTATCAATTGGGTACACTATAACTCCATTGTAAATTTTTTGCAAATATTTTCTATAAAGGCCTTACATAACATGATATTTCTATGTTTGATTCTTCAATGATAACACTAATTGTATTTAAAACATCATATGTTGATGTTTTCAATAATTCTGATATTTTGGTTTTAATTTATGAAGATGTTGAAAATTTCCCGGTAATTTTGTGTTTAGTGTTAACATTAATTTAAGCTTATTCGGCCTTTTTTATTTCAATTAAAGTACAAGCTTAATTCCTCATTTCACTAGGGAATCGTAAATATAAAATGAATGTTTCCACGTGTTTATTACTTCCATTTTACATTTTTAATCGTTAAGCTGGAAATATTAATATATATATATATATATATATATATATATATATATATATATATATATATATATATATATATATATATATATATATATATATTATATATATTAATATATATATATATATATATATATATAATTATTAAAAACATTTTATCTATATATATATATATAGATAAAATGTTTTTAATAATTATATATATATATATATATATATATATATTAATATATATATATATATATATATATATATATATTTTATCTATATATATATATATATATATATATATAGATAAAATGTTTTTAATAATTGCAGTGAGTTATCATTTATTAATTTATATCTAATGCAAACAATCAAAACTAATTTCAAAGATATGACTGTTTGAGATTGACAGGTATGTTTCACTCTCTACCTTATTTTATAACCTACCTTATATATATATAGTTTTCATAAATACTTTGCATTCCATGAAATATTTGACTTTTACAAATTAGTATTATATGTATCATCATATACAGAGCGTGCCGTTTATATGAAATATATACCGGATGAGAGGCTGGTTAATTTCCCGAATGTAATTCAATGTTTTATCCACGATCACGGCCAGAACCGGTCAATTAGGAGAATGAAAACCGTGTGAGAGTAGGTGAAAATTATGGTTTTGATGGCTGAATAATAGAAATTTTGGAATCGTTTCTATGACATGCGTTTGTTTATTTGTCAACAAGAGTGAAAAAATTTGCAGTCAGCAAAAAAAATGACTGAGACTGCTGAGAATTTCTTCATACCGGCTGAAATCTAGCAGGAAGTCCAAGAAGCAACATTACATCTGTTCACCAGCGAAAAGCAAAAGCGTGTTCCAGAAGGAATTGGTGGGAATTCGATAACTAGCGAATAAAGGGCCATAAGAGAAGGGGTAATCACAGGAGAGGTGCAACTATTCCACTTTCTCAATGTGAAGAAACGATCTGCCACTTCATGTGGGCAAAATATTCCATGCTAAAATCAATGTTAAAAGTGCGTAAAGGTATTGATATTTCGAAATATGGTAAACTTGCTTCATATTTAAAAGTAGAATCAAGAAATTATAAACCAAAGCAGGCAAAGATACTGGAGAGGAACCGAATCAAAGAATTTTTGAAAAAGCACCGGATGAGAAATATTTACAGGTTAAGGTAAAAAATACACTATTTTAATATTTCAATTTATATTTTGAGTGTTTTATTTTGAACTTTATAGGTTGCAACGGTCATGGGAGTCGCAGATGCTTGTTGATGCAATGAGTTAACCTCTTTGGATGTCACCCATGTCCAAGACAAGAGCAGTTACCAACACGTAGTCATTCAGAATACGAAAACAAATTATTTCAAGAAGTTTCACGATAATGGAAGAAGCCAATGCTGTAGAAATGTGTCAGAAATACATCAATCTGCGACCTAACAATGCCAGTGGGAGATTTTTCTTGCGATATGTCGCTGGAAAATGTACTACACAACAGGTAGGCATCAACACAATTTCGAAAACGTGTTCAAAAATGGCTGCATATTACTGCATTGCAACATTACTGGTCAATGCTGGGGGTGATATTACCACTGTGACGCGTCATGGTGGTTAGAAATTGAGTACAGTAGCGGAAAGTTATATTTCAGATTCACTATCCAGCAAGGTGACAATTACTGAAAAAAACCAAGTCCTACCTGACGAAGCTATGGGCCACTCCAGTAATAATGCCGGTCAAAATCATCATTCTTGAGATAAATGTTAATAATAATAATTCTAAATAAAATGCTATAAAATCGTAGCGTGGTATTATGAATTCTAATCCACTAGTGCGTTAAAAGGCCTTTAATTTACGGAAAACAAACCTGTGAAACCTTCTTAAAAATATTAACATGCAACAGTATGTTACTATCGATTCAGTATAATTTGACAACACAAATCTTATTTGTCACGAGAATCAAAACACCTTTACTCATTTTTGACATAAGTAAACTAGATATATTTTTATGTTTCAGAACGTTGAAAAATATATTTTTTAAATTGTGTTTATCTTATTTCTTAAGCCTTGTCTACGATTTTCTTTAATTTTAACACCAAACAATACACTTAATGTCCATTCTTATAGCATTGCTGAGGATTATGACGATATTGACTATGATGCTACTTTAACCAGTGACGTAACTAGGGGTATGCGGTAAAATATTTTCAAGAAATAGATACTTTTTATGCTACTGACTTTTTCAAAATATGTACTTATCATTTTTATATTGCTTCAAAAGTTTTAAGTAAAAATTGGGGTATTGGTAGAAAATACAGTTTTTAATTAAAAAAATTGACAAAACGGTAATTGTTAAGGATTTATTAATAAATTTTACAAGTTACTAGAAACTGGCAAGTGCAGGACTGTCATTGCATATGCTATAAATGCGTATTACTTAATACTTTATGCTCAAATTCGACAGAATCATTCAAACTCGATTTACAAAATATTCAAAAATAATACATGTATTTTTTCAATACTCTATATTTTTAAATAATATCATTTACAGACCTATGTTCTCCTCACCTTGTGTTGAAAGTACGTTATTGTCTTTGCTGTAAGCTTAGTTTGCATACTCCGCTTTTTTAATATCCAGTTGAGATAGAGTAAATTCATTAGCAGCAATTAAAACCATATTTATGGAGCTATTTATAATTAGTTAGATACCAAACAGTAACAGTAAAAGCGGTACACAACAAATGTAAATTACTATATCCCCCGTGGATACAGATAGGTCTCGGTTTCGATTTCACAGCCAATACATCACTAATGCGAACTTAATTAATTATTAGGAGAGATTGCGCATCCAATTAACAAGTTAATTGCACCTCTCTATAGAAGGTGGTCGATTAGGAATTGTGAATAGCACCCGAAGAACCAGTCGGGAAGTGCAATCACAGTCTAAACGCGGAGGAATGCGGCTTCTTACAAAGGTGTTGAATATGTTAGTTGGAAAGAATATTTAGATAGTGTCACCTAACATATATTTCAAATTATGTTTATTAGTCACTAGTCAGGCGGTAGAATACCGTCTACCGGTTTTACATCAGAATCCAATTTAAATTCAGTGAAAGAAAAAGGTTTCTTCAAATATACCGTAAACGAACAGATTTGTATGTTTTTCTCCTGTCAACTTTCACGAAAAAGACCACTTTGACAGTATTATTAACATAACTAATTTATTTCAACTAATTACTTAACTACCACTTACACACCATTATTAATGTTAGAAACTTGTATTATTGCATCCGAAGCATACATTTGGGATGTGTACAATATATGTGGAATAAATTATTAATTTATTATTTTAAACTGGCTTGAATATTCATTTTTGAATCGAATTAGATGATAACATCAGTTTCGATGAGCTAGCAAATTAGTTTTTATTGGATAGATTTTTGTAATATTATAATTATTATTCCGAAAATATTCAATCTTAAAAAAAAACCCACACAGAGGCAACGCATATGTTGCTTGTTTGCGTTAGTAACCAAAGGTAGGTACATTTTTTTGGTGTTATTAATTCACTAATGTAGGTACTAATTTGTGTCTAGGTTAACCGCAAGATTGATATCTCATTAGGTAAAATTCTGTAAAAAGTTAAGTAATGAGTAAAAGTAAATAGTTCCAAAGTAGTACATTCTATGTATATATGTTTCTACATAATAATTTTATTATTTAGAAACATATACCTATACTCATTATGTTATGAATATATTACGTTGTTTTTTGTGTTGATAAGGTTAAGGTTATACGTCATTCTTAAAATGTTAAATTACTTAATTCAACACCAAATTAATTTCACTTATAAATGCGTTTGAATTTGCACAATGTTATTTTTACTGTGCATATTCTATTATATTAAATAAATATACCTGTAATAGGCATAAATATGTCATATCGTAATCAATGAATGACAGAGAAGTGGTTGGTTCTACTACTCAAGTCATAATGGTTCTGTATCTTTCACAAATGACTATGAAATGGAAAGACCGAACATACGAAAAATTGTGAACTTGAAACAAAAAACAAATAAAATTTAGAGAAGGAGAGGAACATGTAGAAAACTACTATTTAGTGTGTAAGAGAAAGAATTAAAACAATTCACCTCCATTTTGATAAACTATGTTTATGAGTGAAATTTTTTCGGTGTTTGATTTTGATATAATTTTCTGTTAGAGACACAAGAAGCTATATTGATAACTCAGTTTTGTATTTGTAAGAACACATACATAGTGTAGTAAGCTACTTAAAAATGTATCGAATGAACTTTACTCAACCAATTGTGTTATTACTTTAACACAATTGGGTGTAGATTCGTTTTAGCATCCAGTTGTGTTTATTTCCAGTGAATATTTGCTATAAAAAATTACGGTGTGGACCAAATTTGACTTTTCATTGAGAGCTTAGGAAACAAAAATGTATAATATTTTTAAACACTAATTTGCGTTTAATTACTTGGTTTTATAAATCAGGTTGCTTTTATGGTTAACACAATTTGGAAGTTAATTTGCAAGTTATAAAAACAAAATCATTAAGCTGGCCACATGCATGCATGTATCTGCCTTTTGTGATGCGCACGGTGTAATTCGTGAGAAACTACTGAATAGTGTGTAGGAACTCATTCGTTATATATCAGTTCAAAAATACACTACAGTATTTATGAATTCTTCACAAATTGGGCATTGAGCATCGCTGATCTCGAATACGTACAGAGTCTGTAGCCAACTTTAGGAACAAATTAACAGCCGCTGATTAAGTTAAGAATATGTTTATAACAACAAATTTATTTTCAGTATGAACAATAAAAGTAGAATATTATTTGAAATTGTTATTATTGTATTAGGTGGTTGTTTTGACCAATCCGCCACATGTCGGTTTCATTATTCATGGCATTACTTATTAAAATGGAAATATTTTACTAATATCAATTCTTATAACTATTTTATTTTATTGTCAAGGGGACAAGCAAGAAACCTTATAGAGAGTTAACTATGACTAAGTACAACTATTTTAAGAGGGGATAGAGAAAATAAGAATCAACGGAATCACTCTGAAAAAAAAAAATAAAGTTAATTATAAAGCAATTTTTTTTCGAAACTATAAACCCCTATATATCGCCGACTATACCACCCTTCCACTTAGAGGTTGTTTATTTCGCACGTTTAACGTTTAGAGAGTACTGCAACCAGCTAAACTATACGGTAAAATTCGTTGGCTTGATTTAAATCCTATGTGTTTACGTTGTGATTTTGTGTTCTTCATATTTAGTGCATTTTTAAAATTTTTAACATTTATGCCGGGTACAAATATTTTCTTATAATATAATTCGTTGGTTCTTTTTTCGGTTATCCCACAAAATTTCCTTGGGTGTATTCAAAGTTTTCTATTATCCATCAGTATTTCGTTCGTTTGATTTTCTGAGAATAAATGGACATGAATTGTGTTTTATTGTTGGGAACGAAAAACGAATGCAAAATACTCCAGTTAACCAAATTAACTCATACGTATCAGGTATTATTATTAATACAATGTTCATTTTCATCGTTTCTACATTTGGAAACGCTGTAAAAAACGACCGTATGGTAGTTGATAGATGTAAACCATATTGTTTGTTATAGACACCGATTTTCCGGAGGTAAAGAGGGTTTTGTCCCAATTTTTAAATATCGAGCTAGAATTCCGAAATATTGTTTTTAATGCTTTTAGACTCCGAGAACGTGGTAAAAATTCTTGTACTTAGTGATAGTTAACAGTTTATAAGTAATATCCATAATATCAAGAGGCACTTATTGGTAGGTATATTCATTTTTATGAAATTCAACTAAGACACGAAGCTATAGCATTTGTTGCAATAGTTTACTGCTACAAATGTCTTCTTATCCTATATCTTCTACTAATACAGGGTGTCCGGAATATGAGTGCCTTAATACCGTGTGATAAATTGGCATGAACAAAACATATTTGATTTAACAATTTTTTTCTCTAACCAACGGTAACAGAATTATGACAGTAAACAGGTCTTGAATATGTGACAACGTCGCTCACATACTAAGGATTGTTGTGTATTTATACATAATAATTACAAATAGGTACACCTAAACATAGGTACTTACTGTGAATGAATCTTAGAGCTCTTTTCACAACTAAGTAATAATAGTTACAAGTGTTTAAAATGACTTATGTTTCTAGCAAGAAGCGTTTACTGTACAAACGTCTCGTAGCCAGAGAGTTTTGCCTAGATTCGTCGTAAATTAACATGCGATGCAGCTGTTTATGGTTATTATAAATTGTTCCATTTTTGTTTATGTACACTCACAAACATCAAAGAAAAATTAGACAAAAATGAATAGCACTAGTTATACGCACCAATATGACTAATAATTACTTTTAGGTTGTCACCAGCAGTCTGACACTGCTACGTTGTCGAACGCTACAGCACGTTACAGTTTTCCTCGGAAACCTCAATTGTTTACTTCATTAATACTAATCCAAAAATCAAATTATGATCAAATTACGTTACAGGCGCTTTTACTTAACCTTAATTGTACCTTAGCTTGTAATTTCGTAACATAATTTTGCATATTATGCAGTTGTATTTTTATTTTTTAAAATGAATTTGTAGACAAACTATTCGTTTTAGACATTTTTTTCATAAGAGTTTTTTTATTGCTTTTAGTGTCAGATAAATAAGCCCTTAAAATTACGGCACTTATATTCCGGACACCATGTATATTATTGCATATTCTTACTTCAATCCATAATTCTGAAAGCATTAAATGCAGTAAAATCCACAAGCACTTATAGCAAATTGTTAGCCATAAAGAAAAACAAATACTTGAAGTTCAGACTGCATTAATTTTATATACTATAAAAATATTTTATAGTTCAATGCAATTAATTTAAAAAGAGCCTTTAATTTTTAAGTAAGTAAAGAACGTTGGTGGTAAATTTATACACCCATTTTCTCTAATTGATAAGAATGGCTCTAAACTGTATGGTAATGGACTAGAATTACAAGACATAAAAACGTGAGAAACAGTACTTTCTGTTTCTGTGGAATGTCGGCAGTTTCTTTATTATAAATTTAAATGTCAGCCAATATATTATTGATTTTATTTCACTGGAACATAATGGAATACCATAAACCGAATTTCTCCTTTAACAGTAGTACCGCTTAAGCAGTAACTAACTCATGAATTAATATTTTTCTATGAATGTGGCACTGGTCTTAAATAGTAATGGTAAATGTTTGCAGACAGGTACAGAATCGTTTTATTTTAATGGATGAATTTGATTAGCATGCCACTAAACGTGCAAGTATTGGGATATTGAATTATTTAAAAGAGTTGTGTGATGGGAATTGTATCTAACAAAATACAAAACGAAATACAAAAGTACGAAAGTTCATTTTCTATTCGAAAAAATCTTCAGTCCTAAATTTAATATTGTTTTTTTTTAAACTTATGTAAAGCTTGTATTACCATGGAGTAATAAATATTCATTTACACAATGATATAACCTAGAGTTAAAAATAAAATGCTTATAATTTCGTGCGGTTGATATGTGTCGTATTATTTTTATTTTACATATTATATTAATTAATTACACTTTGTGATGACAGCGTTTCCCTATCTCTCTTTTTTATTTTACTGAAGTTATTAACATATTTTATTTACAATTTAATAACTTTTAAAACACACATGGGATATACATATACTTTTCCATTTATGTTATCGTGCTCATAGTAGATGTGTTATTGAATTTTTTATACATTACTTAAGTGGCACTATTACATTGCCACACACATACTATTCCCATAAAGATTTTACAAGTATTTTTTATAATTAGTTGTTAATTTACATTACATTCATCCTTCATTTATATTGTATACATGGTGAAACTAAAACAACACAAATTAATAGAAAAATATTGAATGTTTGTGTTATCCAAATTAACTAAACCATAGGAACCGTAATCAGTAGCCTAATCTGAGAATAAGAAAGATTTTCAGCTAGTGCTACGGAAGTGCACATTAATTCTGTGACTGGCGGTGATAGTTACCTAGGTTATGCCGTAAGGACCCGTAAATTAAATACTGAAATAGCATGCAGTGTCTTTAAAAGATACAAAATTTCCAGACAAATAGGAACGAATATATAATAGCTTTGAGGGTGCCGTATTCTTAAAATAATGTTTTCTACAAATACAAGTAACTTAGGGCTTAGCAAATAACAGGAATGTTATCTCACGCCACCTGCAAATTTTTCAACGATATCCAAGTAAAACTAAAATAGGTATATTTGAAATTTACCTGTAGATGTAAATATTGTTAGATATAACATGAACTTACATAGTGTGTGAACATAATTATGAAAAAAGTGGGGTTAGGATAACAAAATATTATAACTTTTAAAAAGTGTCATCGTATAATAATAATAATCATATCTTATTTATCCTGTGGACATTAAACAATGTATAGGACATGTCAAACACTACACAAACTAGTAACACAAACAACACGATAGAATTTACTTACATAAAATTATATTCCATAAACTCATTAGTGCTATAATAACCTTTTTTACCTAGTAAAGATTTCAACTTGGATTTAAACAATTTTAAGTTATTTAAATCTTTAAGGGCTGTTGGAAGATGGTTAAATAATTTGATACCCTGGTATGCTGGCGAGAATTCATATTTTGCGGTTCTATGAACTGGTATACAAAGTGTAAGTGTATATTTATCGAATTTCTATTAGTGTACATGTATTCAATATTGTACTAAAAATGCAGATTTTGATTTTCCGATATTAGATTACTGTGACTGTGAAAAGTATTATCAGAATATCTCGAGTAGTCGAAGCTTTGGATTTGATAAATTATTTTGTTTTACCTTCAAATTTTATTTGGATATGTACTTTGAATGCTGGTATTGCATAAGTATTACGAAGTTTTCTATGAAAGAAAATGAGAGACGACGCGAGACCTATTTTGAATAAAACCTTCTAGAAAATAAAAACCTCAAGAAGATCTCATAAAAATGTTAATTTGCTTATCGTGCACCTGGTAAAGATGACTTGTTTTTAGCGGTTTGTAAATGAAATATTTTTCTGCTGATAATACAAATTATTTAGTAGATAGAATGTTTTCATGTAAATGTCATACATACATTTATAGAAAATTTATTGATAATTAATTTACTATAAAATTAAATATGTAAAGCTGACCATTAAACGAAAATTAGAATAAAAAATCAATTCGAATGTTGTGTTTGATCTTCGTTTCCAGTTAGTTTTCATAAAAGTGGCAATATCTTTTTGGATGTATTCTAGTACTTCTTTACTTAACACGTTATTAAATTTGTAAACCTTATTTAGTGGAAACTAAACGTTACAAGTAAATCTTTGTAAGAATGTGATGTTATAAATTCTTATTAAGTAAGCTAATTTACTGACACACTATTTAGAAGAAATATCTAAATAATTTACCTGAATTCATATAAAATATGTTATTTGAAATTCGTGTCATCAATGTCATCATGAGAGTAATTCATTTTTTCTTTAACTCGTTGTAAAATATAAATTGTTAAATAGAATCTTGCATTAAAGGAAAAGGGAACAGTTGATTATACATTTATGTTTAGTAAATGGAACATTTATATATAAAAAAAGAAAATTTACAAAATTTAAAGTCTGTGCATAAAAGTAAGAATTGAACGTACATCAAAAATATACTGGCCACAAGAATTCAGACGACTTACGTCATACGAACAAATGAATAATTCATTATATTTTCATCAAAATATTTAAGAAACTGCAACTGATAGTAATAAAACAATATACTACATTAAAAGTTTGCATTATATATTGCACTAAATTGCAAAAAATTATTGTTTTTAACGCGACCAAATATCGAAAATTACGTTGACAATAGAAACAAATGTGACGTCTGAATTCTTGACGCGAGTATATAAGGTTTGTCTTTGTAGCAGTTGGAAACGGTTTGAAACTCTCAGAAATATTGGACCAGCTAAGTTGAGAACGCGTTGTCATTGAATTTAACGTAGTAAATAGTTGGACGGACATTTCTGATAGTTTCAGTTTCCAACTGCTGCAAAGACAAACCTGTAGATGACAAATCTATATATTCTTCTGGAATTCTCTATATACAGAGTTAACCTATGACTAACTATAAATATTTTAAGAGGGAATAGAGAAAGGTAAGAATTAACGGAATCACTTTTCAAAAATTTTCCTTTTTTATTATAAAAATAATAGTATCTCTACACCTCTTTCCAATCACGAGGATAAGCCCAGAAGTCGGAGACTTGTACGGGAGAGAGAGCGGCATATTATTACATTTGCATCCAGGAACGACTTGGTACGCCCTAGCCACCATTCAGTATAGGAATGAAGGAAATCTGGAAAACCTCATTAATAGGGAGGTGCTCAAACGTCGACCGGTATCAATCTCTCACATTGACCCAAGCCATCATTCTTCCACTCTATCTGCAGAGAGGGTGCCTATCCTCTCCACGAATATAACTGATATACGATGTACCGATCACGAGATTCGATCCCTCAGCGGTCTGACCACATCGATTTAAGTACTGACGGCTTAAACCGCGTGATCACTGACCGATATACCGATTTTTTATATTTTTTCGTATCTTATAAGATGACAAAGTTATTCAAATTATTCTATGAGATAAAACTTTATATTTATTTTGCATTGACATAATTAATATTTGTTAAACAAAATCCAGTCCAGTATAAAAAAATCAGAAAGACTCTTGTCCTTAATAATTATTTAAAATTGTATTGTGTGAAAATTCATAAGAGAAAAAAAATAACAATTTGTCAACTATATCTGTAAAAATTTTATTAAAAGTTAATGACTGAAGCATTTTTTTACTGTTTCGATATCTTGAAAAATAGCCACGCCTAAATTTCGGTAGATGGTTGTTATGATGTTCAAATGAAGAAATGAAGTTATTGGAGAAATTGTTGAAAAAAACTAATAATAAAGGAAAATAAATATTACTACCAGTAACAGGTACTTGTATGTTTGTTGGTTAACATATTTGTATGTTTGTTGATTAACATGTTTATATGTTTGTTGGTTAACATATTTGTAATTTTTGTTATGGGATTCACAAGATAAAAAATATCCAATTAAAATCAAACGTCCAATTTTATTGCTGCAGCAACCTGTTTTTGTATTTAACACTATTTTCGATAGAGTTTTTTCCTGTTGGAATTTAAAAAAAAATCTGTTTGCGAAATAAAAACTAAGATATGGTGATATTTACGACAGTGCAAATGAAACATATTTGAATTTCTAATTTAAAAAATCTCCTTCCAAAAGTGAAGGTGTGTTACAAATTTGACCTTATCGTAGTTGTTGGAACATCTCTCTTTCTGCTATCTAAAAAACAACAATATTTCAGCTATCAGTTTCCCTGTGACCTCCGCGAACTATTTTGCGCGTTTGAATGTTAATGTTGCTTAAAAAAATATTGATCGTTATGTTCTGTTATATAGCAGTGATTAAGCTTACTTAGAAATAATTGCTATTATTACAGATATGTGTTTTCAAAGTGTTGAATTTGAGGATATATTTTACCAATTCGTTTGAATTTGAAAGAATTAAGGAAGGTAATGGTAATGAAAAAAATACAATTAACCTATTTTCATATGGATTTGCGAATATGTATTATATACAAGGTGTCTCTAAAGGTCTGTGTAACGATACCACATGTTATTAAAGTATATAGTGTTCGAGGTACAAGATGTCAAAATTTCAATTTTATTTATTTATTTTTTAATATTGTAGTATTAGAACACAATTTATGGGGGAGTCGTCCCAGGAAGAAAAATTAACTAATACTTTTACTGTACTTTGTCGAAAGACCATAATTCTTTTGTCGTAGTACCGAAGTTGTAGTAAAAAATTGTCGTTCTACATCTTTCACAAAAATGTAAGTAACAAAACTATAATTGTGAAACTTAGAACACATTTATAGACCAAGGGGTATACAATGAATAGGTATTATACAGTATGCGCCAAAAATATGGAATAAATTCAATAAAAACGAAACAATTATTTTTTCAATTTATAATTTTCATTCAATCGTCATTTACTCGAAAAGTTTCTTATGTAAGAGGGCAAAATTTTAGTACTGTCTGATACAGAATTAAACGATCTTTCAGAATCAAGGAAAAAAATATGGTGTTGCCATTTAAAAAAAATCAATAACGTCATTACTCGAAAACAAATGACATTTGAAAATCGCATTTTACGCTAAAATATGTATTTTTTAAATTAAAAATCGACCTGTTCGAGGATTTTTCCCAAAAAATAATTGTTTCGAATTTTATTGAATTTAATCCATACTTTTGGCGCATACTGTATGAATGTAAATGACAAGGAGTTAAAGTGTAAATAAAAGTACTATTTCCTAAGAAATTAAATTTACATTGGTAATTGTATATAAATGCTTTAAGGGCGCCGTATTCATGATATAGTGTTTACTACAAATACAAATGATTTTATATATTTGAGAACTGAATAATATAGAGCTTAGCAAATAACAGGAATTTTATCTCATGCCACCTGCGAATATACAAAAATACCGAAGTAAAATGAATATATAACGACACGAAGGGTTCTATCCAACAAAATTTGCAAGTACAAAATAATTATTTTTATAAATTTCTCTGTAAATATTATTGTAACATAAACTTACATAGTTCTGCATATAAGATTATTGACTTTTGTTTATAAGTATATGAAAATAATTGTTAAAATGTGGGCTTATAATAACAAAATAATGCGTGTTGTACAAACGCTTTTTAAAAGTTATAATTTTATTTGACGAGAATTTAAATAGTAAACAATACATTAGGGGTTATAGACCTTTTAGAGACACCCTGAATTTTCTAGAACTATCTGAATTACTTTTATTATACGTAAATTTATAGTCAAGTTAAATAATGTGTTAAATAGTACATTATACTATAAGGGAGAGAAATGAGTTATTTTGGCAATTTGAAGCCCGAGGGCTACAATGCACCGAGGACAAAATAGCATCTCTCCCGAATGGTATATACTATTTTTTCCACGGTCTCATTAACTTAAAAACACATATTTTGTCATTATGAAGTCAGTAGCACCAGAATTATTGTATTCGGATTTGAGCATTTATTTAGTAGTCGTTGAGTTATTGTCATAACTACAAAATAAACAAACAAAAAGAATTGTCAAATTAAGGTGCTAGTTTGGTTTAGTTTGTTTAGTGCACAATGAATAATTGTGAGTCGGAAGAGATTGTGGAGGCTGCAAATATTGCAATAAGCAATTTGCTGCCTACGAAGTCAAGATTTTTATACGATATAGCCTACAATCGGTTCAAAAAGTGGTGTGCCGAGAAAAATGTTCAAGTATACAGCGAAAATGTTTTGTTGGCATACTTCAGTGAAAATGCAAAGAATTACAAGTCTTCCACATTATGTGCGCAATATTCTATGGTTAAGTCATGCTTGATAATTTACGACAACATAGATATAAGCAAATTCCCCAAGCTGATCGCATTTTTGAAAAGAACCGGTGACGGATACCAAGCGAAAAAATCGAAAATATTGACAAAGGGTGAAATCAACCTTTTTCTGTCAAGTGCAGATAAAAAAGAATTCTTAATGATTAAGGTAAGATTACTTTTGTTGTTAGGTATTTCAATTATTGAGTATTTTGATTTTTTATAGGTTGGATTAATTCTGGGGATTGCCGGAGCTTGTCGAACTGATGAACTAGTCTAGGCTCTTCCTTGATTGTAAAAATTCCAAACACTAAGACAAAGATTCCACGAACCTTTCTGGTTACCGATGTGGGAAATATGCTTGAATTGTTTCGAAAACACCTGTCCCTTCGTCCTCCCCACGTCAAGCATAAGCGCCTTTTTTGTACTACAAAGTAGGAAAATATAGTTCGCAGCAAGTTGGCAAGAATACTATGGGAAAAATTCCGAGTGTAGTAGCTTCGTATCTAAAATTACCTGATGCTGCATGTTATACTGGTCACTGCTTACGAAGATCTTCAGCGATACAGTACTGGCAGATGCTGGTGTGGATATCACGACAATAAAGCTCATGCTGGTTGGAAATCAACGACAGTCGCTGAGGGTTATGTTGATAATAAGACCAAAATTGCTAACCAGGTTTTAGTAGGTACCCCTACTAGCACAATCACAAAAAATCTGTAAATGTAAGCGAAAGTAATATTCCTTCTAATATTAATTTTGAAAATTGTACAAATGTAACATTTAATTTAAATGTCAATAAATAATTTCAATGTTATCTTTTTTTTGCATGAAAAACATTCTCCATAATGTAAACTCCCTTGGGAGCATTATACTCCCTTGGGAATAGTCGACTACTTCTGTTTTAATTTTGATGTCATAGAAACTGATTTCTACTCCCGACCGTGGAAAAAATATATTTTACACATTTTTGTTTGTATTTTATTTAATTTGGATGATAAGTGGCTAGAAGTAAACTGCTGTCGGAATATCAATGTCTTTATTTTGCGGTGCGATAAATTGTAGATGCCAACAAAACAACTGACTTAACAATTATTTTATTTAAACAACAGTAATAGAATTTTTATACATGACAGCATATAGGTTTTATATATTTGCCAAGGTCGCACACCTACCATGTTGGGTGTTTCTACACAATAATCACAAGTACACCTAAATATGCTTACGATAAATGGTTCTCATAGAGCTTTCGCAGAAGACAATATAAGTTGAAACGAAGTAAGCATGTACAATGTACAACTATTTTGATCCAGTTTGAGATAACAGCATAAACTTGTATTGTTTATTTCATTAATGTTTATACAAAGAACAAATTACGTTAAAAGACTTCTTAATTGTACCTTAGATTGCAATTTCATAACACAGTTTTGTATTTTATTGTAGTTGTATTTTTATTTTCGAAACGTATTTATAGAAAAACAACACTCATAACAATTATTGTAAATTTATGTGTTGTTCATGTCATACATTAATGTAAAAAATATCAAATCCCTACTATATTACAAGAATTTCCATGTGAATACATTCCTTCTAATAACGTTGTAAATTACATTTCATGTGTACAAAAACACGGTTTTACTATGAAAAAAATGCATATCCTTAAGTAGTAATTTTCCATTACAGTTGTAACATGACATTCTGATGTACTATTTCACACAATTGACCTAGGCTGCTAATAATCAACAATCAATCCGCCGTGTAATTTCGCTAATAATTTTTATCAGTATATTTTCATCATAATAGTTTTTGTGGGTTTTAATGAGATATAAAAACCCTTTCAGTAATGTCACTCATATGCTGGACACTCTGGAGATCTAACGAATAATGATTCTGTCGATTAGTTGAAAATAGTCAGTCAATTTTAAATGATTTTGCCATTCTGGCAAAATTCACGAAACATTTTACAATACCTCAATAAACAATATTTCATGTTCAAACCGACTATTAGGCAAAAATTGAAGTGTTCGAATAAGTTACATACCGTATAATTATTCAGCTTCGGGTCACTGGTATCTACTAATTGAATTTTTTGTTTCAGGTAAATTATTTAAGCGCAACAAGAAAATCGTGACTATTCTGAAAAAGTAATCAAAATCAGGTAATTTAAACTATGTATGAGTAAACTATATATACTACTTACCTATAGTGTGTTGGTTATACGCTTAGAATATTAATAATAATAATAACTGAACAGTAGCTACCTAGTTGCCACCAACTTAGTAACGTTGATATTTTTCTTTTGAACCATTTAAAAAATTATTGGTACTGTTGTATTGTTTAGAAATTGATCAAAATGATTAATGATAATTGCGGCAAGAGTTCAGACGACTTACCTAAGCTTCATTCACATAAGATTAGTGCGGTTGCATTGGTACTGCAGAAAAGTTATTAAAAAGGGCGCCGTATTCTTGAAATAGTGTTTTCTACAAAATACAAATAATTTTAGACATTTAATAACTGAATAATCTAGGGTTTAGCAAATAATAGGAATGTTAACTCATCCTACCTGCAAATATTTAAAGATACTGAAGTAAAACGGCGAGAAATACGGGTGACTTTTGTAACGTTCAAATAAACTTAACAGTAACGCCTTTGTACTTCAGTTGTATGGCAGAAGCTAAAAGCATTTTAGCTTTTACCAATCCTTTTCCAACAATCATACAAGGACCAATCAGAAAACTGCTTTTTTGAAAGTAAACAGAAGATTCAAATTTTTGCAGGTTAAGTTTTTAAATTAGATTCTAATTAAGATATTTAGTTTAGAATTGATTTGTTTCTAAAAAAATGGATGAAGAGGACTGTTTGGTTTAGAAACAGTTACTTTTCCTGCTCTTATTCGCAGCGACGTCAATAAAACGTATAAAAACTATACATCCAAAAAAAATTAAAAGAAGAACTCGGAGATGGTGAGTGCGACCTATCAACCGCAGAAAGCACAAGCAAGGTGATTTCTATAATTTATATAAAGAAATGCGAAATGAGAATGCCGATTATTTTTTCATTTCACCCGAATGACAGTGGCAGTGTTTGATGACTTGCTGAAATTAGTGGGGCCTCATTTAACCCACAGTATACTAGTATACTGTGATTTAACCAAACATTCAAATAGACCATCTATTCCTGCAGATTGTAGGACCATACCATACAACAGTACAACTGCAGTGCCATTGCACTAACGTTTATCTGAACGTTGCTTTACGTCATGCGAACAATTGAATGATTCGTCAAAATATTTAAGAAACTGCGACTGAGAATAACAAAACTATATACTACACTAAATGTTTACACAACATATTGCACTAAATTGCAAGAAAATAATTTGTTCAACGCGATAAACTGTCGAAAGTTATGTTCACAACAAAAACAATTGCGTAACGTCGACGTAAGTCGTCTGAATTCTTGCCGCACCGTATCACAAACCTGATAACTAAAATGTAAAGAAAAAATTGCGAATATTATGGCTGCTTATTGATATATTTTAAGTACATATAGGGAAATACCAATACATTTTTTAAAAAGAAGTCTTATTTACATTTTAAAACGTAAACAAGCTTTAACGGTACTTGTTTTTTACACTATTAGTAAACATTTCACCTCGATTTTAGAATGTCAATAATCTCATCGCTATTAATATTTTTATATATCATTTGCATTTAAATAAATGTACGCAGATAGATGGTGGTAGATAAAGCTGTTTGATCAATAATTGTAACCTTAACTTAATCCTTACTATTTTCCAATTCGAAAGCTGTTATTAGTTATTATTATTAGTATACACTTTTTGAGGTCTAAAACTAACCATGAAGCCGTCAAACTTCGGGGTAAATGTTTGAATAGATATTTATTAAAATGGCACGTAATGATAATAAAATTGTATAATTAGTTCATCTACTGTCACATAATTATTATGATTTGACACTGTTTCGAATGTCATAATGACTTAAATTATTTTTTTATATATTTTTACGTATTAATAATATTGTGTGAAACTAACTACTCTGTGGACAAAAGCCCCAACCTGCGTTGAATTACACCCACAATATCTACCCATATATTCCTTATTATTACATACTTCATTGATAGGAATTGTAGGAGATTTGATTTATATTAGCTTAAAATACCTTTCTAAAACATTAAAAAAAATACTTAAATTATCCCAAATGTACTTATTTAAATTTATTATTGCAAATTAAATTAGACTCGAATTAGCAATTTACAATTGATAATAAAATTTTTACAATTGTATAAATGAATACCAGGTGTTGACATGCCTAACGATTTGCTGAAATAGGTGGAAATATTTTGAGTGTGAACATAATTCTTAGATGTTGATGAAACATCTCCCTATCGCCTAGAATTTTGATAGCCGTTCGTGTTTTGTTTTCAGTATACACATTTGGATTAGTCACTTTAAGAAATAGTCCAATCAATTTCGGCACACTGCCAATAGTGTTTATACCAATAGTTCACTTGGTACATTTACCAGCTTTATATTGTAGAAAGAAGCGAACAGGATCACAGTTTTCATTTCTCAATTTCACATATTTTCTTACCAGTTCTACTGAATTAAAGCCATCCAGATGTTACAAAAAAACTCTATAGATACTTTTGTTTTGATAGTGAGTGTCATGACCTGGAAGCATAGTCCTTAATTCTTCACATGTTCTACAAGCAGATTTGTGATTCTCCCCGCCAACATGCGCCCGCCAAACCAGTAGCCTAAAATAAATATTGGTTATAAAACTTTTTTACTAAAAAACATATTTATAATACAGCTACGTTCATGAGCAGAAATTCATCATCGTCCGCATTCATTAAAAATCTGGATATTTCCTTCATTGTTAATACTTTCAATTTTTAGGTTTCGACCCTTCTGAATTTCGCTTCAGGAATGCAATTCAATTTAAGTATTTTTCAATGTTCGACATCGATGTTCTTTTATAGTGAAATTTCTGTTCCTATCATTGAGTAATGTCACACCAAAGAGATGAAGACATTTATGTTTTGCTTAGTTCGTTGAAATATATTAATACCTTTCCTTCCGTTTACTTTCCTTTCCCATTAGTTATGTTAAATATAATTTTCATAGTGACCAAATGCTTGTTTGTATTTCTTCCGTGATTTCTCTGGTGCTAGATTGCATGGATTGCATGGCTTGAACTCATATTTACTCTTTCACAATACCTAATTATGAGCGATACGAGAAAAGAAATAATTCAATGACAGCTATGTTATGGGTATAGTTGCGGCAAAAATTCAGACGCTTGACGCAATTCGAACAAATGAATAATTCATTATATTTTCACCAGAATATTTAAGAAACTGCAACTGATAATAATAAAACTATATACTACACTAAACGTTTGCACTATATATTACACTAAATTACAAAAAAATATTGTTTTTAATGCAACAAACTATCGAAAATTGCACAACGTCAGCTGTGACGTAGTCGTTTGAATTCTTGCCGCAACCTTATGTTTATACCCGTTGTTTCGGTAACTTCTTAATAGAAGATTTTTACATTATGCCGTACTAGAATATAAATTATGTACACTAATACTCAGTAAATAATACTATTATTATTATTAATGACATCCACAATAGTTGTAAATAAAACATTTTACAATACTTACGTAGAATACTAACATTATGACACACACATGCCAAAGCTTTAATTGAATAAACAGCTATACTCGCGTCAAGAATTCAGACGTCTTACGTCACGGCTGACGTTATACAATTGTTTTTATTGTCGACGTAATTTTCGATATTTGGTCACGTTAAAAACAATCATTTTTTGCGATTTAGTGCAAAATATAATGCAAACTTTTAGTGTAGTATATAGTTCTATTACTTAGCAGTTGCAGTTTCTTAAATATTTTGATGAAAATATAATGAATTATTCATTTGTTCGTATGACGTAAGTCGTCTGAATTCTTGTCGCGAGTTTACAATGATTATGAAACCTAAGATTGGAATCGAAATATATTCCGAAACTTTTACATTCGCAAGTAGGTTTTAGATAAAGTTAGGATTGGGAACAAGCTAATAAGAGTAAATTATGTTTCCGATTCAGTTAACATAAGACCATGAGCTATTGACACCACATAAATTGTTGAACAAATTCTACGGTCAATCAGATAAAGACTCATAAAGAAAACTAGAACGAAAATTGAATCTACAACGTATTGTATATACGTATGAGTTACAATAACATCGAATATTAGAAACTGAGTTGAATACACATAGAACTATAATGGATCTAACACGCTACCTTGTGGTATACCTGCTATTTCTATCACGTAGCTCACAACATTCCTAAGTTACATTCTGTGTTATCTTATACAAATAACTGGAAAAGAAATCAACTGCAAAGTTGTTCAATCCAAAGTACTTAAGTTTGATTTCAAAAACAGTGTAATTAAGAATGTCAAAAGTTTAATTAAAAGAAGTTGCAGCTGTTGTCATAACACTATGTGATTCGTCAGTTGCTATCGATAAAGCAGAAATGCTATAATTAGAATGAACACCAGAGTGAGTGATAAAATGATCAGTAGGTAAGCTTATTTCCAGCCTTCAGAAAATGTACCGGTTGTATATCAGGCAGTATTGATGATGAATTGAAAAAGCACAAGTCACATTTTCTAAATTGACACCTTCAAAATCACAGCCATTAGTTTTAATACAAATTAACACGTTTTCAAATTTAATCTATGGCAATGGGTTAAGCTGAAGTTCACCAGGGCTGAAGGTTCTTAAATTTGTTACCTGTTTGTAGAAATATAAGGTTCGTCTATATTAGTTAATGAGTTGTTATCTGCCAAATAATTACTAAAAATATTTGCATCTTTAAATCCATCTACTGGTTTAGAAGGACGATAATGTATTTTTTTTCTTTTTTAGGACTTTGCAGGATTGAATAGTCTTATTAACACAATTTCTAAGTTTTTTTGTATAATATTCAGTCAGTGCCATTTTTGATTATTCATAATTTAGGTTAGTTTTAACCTCCTAGTTTCATTAATAGTTACCTAGCAACAAAATCATTTTTGCAGTTCTTCTAATTTTAGGAAAAACTTGATAACAAAAAAATGTCGAAAATATTTCAATAAAACTTCAATCTCGTTTTGGCTGCCCAAAAGCATAAAGGCAACCAATTAAGTAGGCATTTAAAATTAGATAACATATTGCATAAAAGGCTTATTTGAAGATCCCGAAACACGCATAAAAAGGCTATAAAAAATTAAATTATAACCAACTGGTCCACCTGTAGGTACCTGCCTTCGTGTTGACCAGTCATTTTTATTTTTATAACGACTACTGGTTTTATATAAAAAGTGTCATTGCGTCCACTTTAATTTGAAAATACGGTGTATAAAATTATTCATATGTTACTCAGTTCCTTTGGGAGGTGCAATCGCCGAGTCCTATTGTGTCGTTGAGGGTGCGACAAAGACAACGACTGAGGCCGTGTACCACGTAGTAGACGTAGACAACCGGAGTTTGTATCGACCGGCTCGACTCATTGTGAAAGACGGTTGAGGAAATAAAAAATAAGTTGAGTCACACAATCTCGGTCTGTGTATTTCCATAGAGAAACACAAAAGTTTGATGAATATGGCAGAGGAGCAGAAGCACAGGTGTTGGGAACAAAGTGAATATTTTATCCCGTTTCTGAATGAGTTGAAATTTGATGGAAGCAACAATATGTGAAATATGCCTTGGAATTTCCGTTGCCTTACGATGTTGTGCGGGGTTAAAAGTTATTTTCATAAATTATGAATTAGAAAGTAACAGCGGTAACGAGAAACAAATAAAAACTGTCAATACAACATTCTTGGGATGGATATATTACCGAGTGATTTCTATATTAGCGCTCGAATACCAAATTCCTTAATGCTCTCTAAAACAGATATTTCAGATGACTGAGTGTTTAGATTAGTATGGTAATTTTTCTGTTCGTATTATGCATTCTTTATAGTTGCGTGTTCCCGTTTCTTTTATAGCATGTCAAATTTATAGTAATTGCAATATTATGTTTCAGATAAGGGACTAATAAAAACTAGCGTAATATATTTTCATAAATGGCTAGATACGATAGAGAGCTTGTGTTTATGTTGCTCAGATGTTTTCTGTAAATTAGTTAGATATTATACCATCACAACTACTTCCGAACACTTAACAGAGAAATTAAATTTGTCATAATAAAACTACTACTTATATGTATGTACAGTGATGACTGCTGGAAGAGGAACACCCTTTTTATTTATGATTTTTAATATAAATCATGATTTTTGCTCTCCTAAACGTAATTTCACGATTACGGTGTTCGTATTGGTATCGAACAGTGTTCACACATACCGACAATGAGTCTGTTAATAGTCGATCGTATTTATTCAACATATTAGCTAGGAATGGATTTTTCTGATGGGCCTAATCCGCCAATTGAGTCCATGGATTTTTCTGTGCCAGAGAGCGGTCTCCTTTCTGAAATTATGTGAATTTGATAATGAAATTCGCATAATTTCGAGAAGGAGATATAGGATACCAGTGTTATAGCATAGGTACTGTATTCATAGTGCATCCGAAATTATTATTATTATTGAATTTCATATGAAATTCACATAATCTCGGGAAGAAGACTGCTCTCCGGAGACGGACCATGAATACCACTATTAGTCTGTTATTCCCCACTAATGTACAGGGTGAGTTAATGCTATGGCAAAGTTGATTCGTCGCTAAATTATAATTGGGTGAGGAGGCAAGAAATAGACATTTTAAAAATAATTTGACTTATACAGGGAGATTTGTTTCCGGAGGGCAGGCCAAAGCTGTATTTTTTTTAAAGGAACACCCTGTTTTTGATTATTATATTTTACGTAGGAATATATAACTTTTTTTGTAATAGGTACTGTGTGCCGTTTACGAGAATTTTAATATAAAAAATGACATTTTCAGCTTTACACTTGGTCGTTGTTGACATACTTGCTTTTTGAGATGCAATTTAAACAATCATCACACAGGGACCAATACCTCAAAATCTAGGACTTGCATAGGTGTTATAGTCAGTTCCACATATTTCACAATTGTATGGAGGTATCTGATGTAAGAAGCTAGAAATGCTGATTTCAGAAGTAATATATAGCAAACTATCACATAACCCTTTAACTGTTTCACATTGTTTAGAAGTTTGCGTAGGCTGTAGTTTGATAATGTAGCATTCTGTTTCAAAAATTTATGCTCACATTTGTGTTGCAGGTGTTGTGAAACACTTTTTTACAACTTTTTATACCTAGAGTACGTAGATTTGGGCAAATTTTTCAGTTTAGTGACTAGAGGAGTGGTGGGCTGCGCAAAGTAGGTTTATCGGTGAAAGAAATTTCTCATAGTACGGTGTTACCAGGTGTGGCCTCAAGAAGATAGTTGTCCCAAAGCAAGAGGCACTTTTTAACTCTCAGCAATCGATTTAGCAGCAATCATACTATTGCAAATCAGTGGTTTGAATAACACGGGATGATCGGTATCTATACAGTATATCGTCGAATACGGAGTTTTGACCTCGCTTACAATGGTATAGAGAGAATTCAGTTCACTAAGAATGGAATCAAGTGATCTTAAGTGACGAATCCCATTTCTAGGTGAGGATATACGACGGTCTTGCAAGGGTGAGAGGGCGACACGGTAAAGACGCGATTCACAATTTGACAGAGAGCGTCATTACGTATGGTAGCAGATCACCACTAGTTTTCATTAGATGCAACATGACAGCATAATGCTACATCCAGAAAGTACTGGAACCATATATCTTCAGACCATCCATAGTCTGTTCTGACCACCAAATCGCCGGATCTATCACCTATTGAATTTGTCTGGGACATGATTGGCCGAGACTGTTGCATTTACAACAGCCCCCACAGACTTTACTAGCTCTTATCCATGAAGTTTAAATAGCTTGGAATGAGATACCACAAGAACTTATCGACAATTTTATTAGATCGAACACACTATTAAACCCACTTTTGCAGTAGACGATTTTGCTGAAAATATAACCATTCAATAAGTAAGTGATTTTAAACTGATATTCTCAAAATTATTGAAATCTAACATATATATGTATTTACCTTTCTTTGTCACGTAGTATATCACCCACATTCAAATCGTGCCTATATGTAGTGTAGATCTTACCTATAATATAATGATGAGCACTAATAATTTCCGAACCGGTAGGCGTGGAAATGAGTGCTAGTTGAAGTATTAGTTCACATAGTACTTCTTCCTCACAATACCTTCAGTAATTATTATTATAAAGTTTTTTTAGTCTTTACGTGACACAGATTTTGCTTTCATGGTATCTGCAGATATAGCACGTTGTTTTCTGCCGATTGAGCTCTATTGAAGCCTTAGAGTTAGTAACGTCGTAAAGAAATTTAAAAATGATGTAGTTGTGTGGCATATTCACTTGCCTGCCATCGTCTCATTTGATTGCAGGTGAAAGGTGAGTATTATCGAATATATGTATCATTAAAATAACTTCTGTAGCCGAAATATTCTTCAAATGCGAACGTTTATTAGTTAAAAGTAGATGATATAGATATTTTGCTTTTTCAGGCGTCCGTGATTAACATACCCTACTTATTTGTGCCTGTCTGCAGTTTTGTCCTACAGTTATCCACAATTTTCATCTAACGGTACATAGATATTACATTACTTTCAGTTTCTTCTTTTGCATATTATAATCGATAGCTTTGAGGTCACATTACATCAGAATATTTCACACACTGAACTTAAAATCGTGGCATACATATACCTAGAAAATAACCAGTACAGACAGCAGCTATACCAATTAATTTATTTTACACTTTCAATGAAAGCGTTTCGCATCTTTTATTACTTCTACTCACAGTGTGAATCAGGAAATTATTAAATAAATTTATGAATGTGTGACGAAGTTAAGACCTGTACACATTTTTTTGTAATTTTATTAATTCTGTATTTGCTCTAGTTTAGGAGATACAGTAAAATAATAATACATAAAAGGGATACCGTATATACTTTTGAAAATAACTGTACTGTTTACGTTTTGCTCTTCTACAGTTTCGTTTCATACGCCATCATTCTGTACACGCGTAATTCAGAGAGTCTTATTTTGAATTCTTGTTCCTCTAACTATAGACATGTGCAACTGCTTTTCGTTTAGAGATACCTATTAGATTAAATTCATAAATTTACGAACCGGGAACATCTGAACTTAAATACATAATTTACTACTACGTACTAGGTATAAGTTATAGCAGCTTCTCTTTATATATTTAAATTTATTAATTATTAGGTATAGTACCCTTGTTTATAAACAAGACTTGTATCTTTTTGGTTATTTAGTACCTATGGTGCCATTCTGATAAAACCTTTTTTCGGTTTATATTTTATCTTTAACAATTTTACTGTGATTCAAAAATTATAAAGAAAACATTTTTTTCCATGTGACTTACAAATTCAATTTTGTAAAAAAAATCAAGGGCATTTCGAAAATGATTTAAAAATACACTTCTGCAAGGCACTGGAAACTGGTCCACTGTAAAACCTGATCTTGCGCAAGGCAAAGCATGCAGTCGGAGACTGGCACGGCGGCAAAGTGCAGTAAAAAATAAGCGGTAAAAGAATTTAAAGAATTTCCCAAGGAAAGAAATAAATACAATTTTATATCAGTAAATTCAACTACTTTTTGTGCTATTGTTATTATTAATAATTAATAAAATTAATTTATGGTTTTATAAATAAAATAATTTGACATAGTTTTTCAAAATTTTGTTCACCGAAGTGTAAACACATTTGGGCTCTATAACCCAGTTTCTATGAACTAACACAAATGTTTCTGGTTCTCCGTTTTGAACTCGTAAGTTATCGCCAGCAGCTAAGATCTGTTTGCGTAAATCATCACTAGTGTCCACTTCAGTGTGATACACTTCATGTTTTAAATATCCCTACAAAAAGAAATCCAAAGGATATTTTGTCGAAAATGAGGGGAGCACCACCGTGCAAGAAGGACATTCGGAGTTGGATTTGGTAATATGAATGGTCCAATCAAGCGATCATCGACAATCCCTGCTTATACGTTTAAGAAAAAAAGCGTTGTTGAAAATGATCCCTTTTAATCGCGAGCGGATTTTCAAAATCTGGGATTTATAGCATTTTGTTGTAGCTACCATTCACAAAATCTAATTCGTAAGCTTGGTATTAATGCTTGGATACGTTGTACATGGTACGGATATAATTGAGCCTCGTGCGTGGTACGTCACACTGTTGATTGGGATATTCCTTGTAGTTGTTGAGCAATTTGCCTACTTATTCGGGTATTCTCTTCAACAATCTCTAAAATGTGTTCTTCAGCTGCTGCAATACGCCGTGGACGCCATGGATCTCCATCTTTTCCACGATGCGGTTGCAAATTTCCCGTCTCACGCCTTCGTTGCGCTACCGAGGTAACAGCAACAGCATTTGGCACAAGTCTATCGGGAAATGGTTATGTGCACCGACGAGAAGCAGCTAAATCATTTTGTCTTACTTCACCATAAATTAAAATGGTATCCATCAATTCTGAGTTGCTATACGCATACGCCATTTTTGACGATTGAAAAACTAATACACAATATCAAAAAAACGTTAATACTAATCGGATTCCAGCATTCGAAATCGCCTGGGACTATGTGTGGGAGAGAGAACGCACAACGCGAAGGCTTTAGTGTCCCAGTGATGTGAAGATTGAAAATCTATTCCCAAATTGTATTGGATAAGTTGTGAATCACCCTGTATAAATCGCTAGGAGTAAGTACTCAAAGTATCTACTTCTACTATGGAATTTGTTTATAAACTCATATTTTGAAAACTTATAGGCATACTTATGTAAATAATGATTGTCAATAAATTTTAAGATGTACTTTCAAACCAGTTATTTCTGAAAAATTTATTGGGTTAGCCAGCTAATTAAATATTTCCACAATTAATTATTCAATAAATTCCAACACCATCTCCACACAGTCTCCATATGGTGAAGATTCTTAAAATAGCAATGTTCATATCTTATATTTCTCTCAAATATTTGAATATCTAAATTATATTAGCGTTGACTGATCCTGCCAATAAACAAACTGCTATATTTACATTGATAATATATTTTTTTCGAAAACTATATACTACTGTTACACAACATATTATATAAATTGTCAAAATTAATGTTTGTTTTTCTACACAAATAATAATTTATATATCAAAATAAGTTTAAATAGTACATTAATTATTATTAAGACAGAAAGTACAAACTATAAGTATTCTTGTACCTATTTAAGCCATATGTAAATCATATCAGTAGGTAACAACAATTTTTAGATTATTTCGCTTCATCAAAAATCAATGGTATCAATCAGATTATAAAAATTGTATGGAAGAGTATTTCATTTCGAAATAATATTGTTTGATAAATCCTTGATTGTATGATTGTTATAATTATATTATAAGTAGCAGATATGGATTGAAATGATGACATAATAAGCTCTAATCCTCTATTAACGATTCCGTTTACTCGTTTATAAGTTATCGGTTGATTATCAGGCGTTATGATAAATTACTGGAAATCTTATAAGAATCTATACTTGCTTCATATAGAAACATTTATTTCAGTACTTACCTATGAAGTGGACTAGATTATCCGTGACTCGCTGTCTCTGTAACATATTACGCATTGCGTGTAACACTGTAACCTATCAAAAATAAAAAAAGGGCATATTGCTCGTTCAAATTTATACCTATAAACATATGTCTGGTAACACATAGAGATAAATGTTAAATGTTTCAAAAATTTCATTTCGAACTAATGAAGACATTTAACCAAAGCTTTATGGATATGAATAAATGGCTTATGTGAAAAATCAAGACGCAAATTAATGGCGTTGAAATTGTGGCACACTACTGGTAAATCTTTTTTTATAATTTTTGACACGCAACATATATTTTGAGCAAAAATTACCTATTGGCATTTTTGCATGGCTTTTAGCATTTCCAATTTGCAAAAATTATATGTTTAAATAAGTAAATAGTATATGTAAACAATGGAAAGATTTTATAATATGTAACTATTCATAATGGCTCAATAAATTATTTAATACCGTTTTTAAGTATTATATTAATCTATTAAAAATTTAACGAGTTTGTTGAGTTGAGAAAGTCATACATTTACATTCTTACATTTAGAGAATACTCCTTTTCTCTAAAGAATGTAATGCCTGAATTGAACTGATTCACGATCCTCCTGCACATTTCGCCTTTATTCGTGACGTATTTAGCGATGACAAGTGTTAATGCTTGAACACGCTGTACATGGTACGGATATAATTGATCCTTGTGTTTGATACGCCATATTGCTGAGTAGGATATTCCTTGTACTGGTTGAGCAATTTGCTTAATCGGGGATTCTCATCAACAATATCTAAAATGTGTTCCTCAGCTGCTGCAATATGCCGTGGCCGCCCTGAACCTCCATCTCATTCACGATTCGGTTGCAAATTATAATATATTTTGTTTTCATGCATCGAATCACAATTTTTATATAAAAGTCATTGTATTGATTATGATCCAACATTAGCTTAGTTAATTCATCGCAACGACAGTCCCAAAAAATGTCGATCATCATAATAACGTTCATGAGTAAATATGTTTCATCATCTGCAGTACTTAGAAACTTATATACTTCTTCCTTTGTCAAAATTCTAGACATTTTGCTCTCTGAACTTCTTTTTAAAAATGCGATTAGTTGAGAAAATCTGCTTATATCTTGATTATTCTTAACTGAAATCATAGTTCTCAACATCTTTACAATGTCAGCTTTACGCCAATCTTCAAACTTTTGGTACTTCAACTCATACCGCGCCTTGGATTTTGTCGAAACTAGATTTAAGATCACTTCGTTTGCCGCTGCTTCTATATCAGAGGAAAAAATTTCATCAGAATCCACTTATTTTAAAAAGCGCTTTTTATATTTTTGGGTTTATTTGACAAAGTTTTGACAATAACCATCGGAAAGGTAAAATAAAGAAACTTGATCGGTAAACTTAATAGCAGCTAATTTTTTCTATTTATAGAAAATACACTTCTTGTCGTGTCATTTTACAGTTATTGCCAAATATATTTTTTTCATGTTATTTAAAAGAAAGTAGATAACATTGTGTAGAATATTTTTGTTGTAAATTCATATTACTATTCTCAATGTTTTATAAAAAACTTACCAAAACACTTACCTATATTGTAAATAACTACTCTGTGCAAGTCGCATAAAAATCATATACTTACTATAAGGAACCTGTGATACAGGATGAACTGCCTGAGAAAAAAGTAGCGATAAAGCGAAATATACATCAGTAATATATTTCTTATTATGGGTTTTCGTGTGAGACTGCATTGCAAAAAATAGTTAATGGTTTTAAATATACCATTGACAAGGGTCAGATTATTATAACAGTTTTCCTAGATTTAAGTCGGGCCTTTGAAGTTATTGACAGAAGTATTTTATTAAGAAAACTTAAATTATATTTCGAAGTGAACGAAAGTGCTTATCGTTGATTTGATACCTATTTAAGTAGAAAAGATAAAAATAAAATAAATGATAATATGTCTGAAATAGGAATCGTGACTAATGGTGTACCACAGGGTAGTGTACTTGGTGCAATGCCGTTTATATGTTTTATTAATGATTTATTACTTGAAGATTGGGGAGACTGTAAAATACATATATTTGCGGATGACACTATTATCTACATCATTGATAAAAATATTAAAGAATTAATAATATCCATGAATCAGTATCTTCTTAAAGTTAATAAATGGTTTAGTAATAATAAAATAATTGTTAATGTAAATAATTGTAAATATATGATTATTAAAAGCAAACGTAATACTAACGTTTTAAGTGATGAGAATATTAAATTTGATGGTCAGTGTCTTGAACAAGTGTAGTATGTTAAATATCTGAATATTGTTATCGATGAAAATCTTGTTTTTAATGAACATATTGAATATTTGGTCAAAAAGATATAAAAAATGGATTGGATTGGATATGCAGAATTAGTAAAGCGCTGGCACAGTATACCAAGACTTTAATATATGTCATTATTAAACTTCATTTTGAATACTGTTCATCTGTATTATTTATGTGTCAGGATTCTGACCTTCATAAACTTCAGATTCTACAGAATAGATGTATGCGTATTATATTAAATTGTAACAGATATACGAGTATAAATAGAATGCAGCTTAACTGGATGTCAATTAAAGACAATTCAATTTAAAACTTTGATTTTTATTCATAAAATGATTATTAATATGCTCCCGAAATATCTGTCTGTAAATTTGCAGTTTTGTCATTCATATAAAACTCGTCAAAAAAATCATATAAATATAAATCAGTGTAACTTAGTGTACTAAGAAAAGTATTTTTGATGCTGGAATAGCTGCATAATACAGTTTGCCATGTAACATAAAAAATTCAAAAAATTTGTTCATTTTTAAAAAATGACTTCGTCAATATATTATAAACACATCGTAGAATTGTTTAAAATAGGTCGGTTAAAAAAAGGGAACAAAATTGGGTAAATTAGGATAGTATTTTTTAGATGATGTCTATTGCAGTTGTAGTTGTATTGTGCAATTGTATTGTGTACTTTTTTGTGTATTGTATTTCTTAGATCTATAATTTTATATATTTGTTTATATTATTATTTTATTTTAGTTTAGTCACATATCTATGTACTCATACTTATGTTAGCGTTGCTAAATAAACAATAAACCATTAAACTCCTTGGAAGTTTTAAAAAAGTACAACTTCGTCAATCCTAAATGAATCAGTTTCCGGAATAAAAATCACTGTTTCTTTCACTGACTGCATATTACATAATATTTCAAATAAAATGTATATTAGCCCAGCAAATCTAAATTTTATTGCCAATTCGAATGATAAAATTCTAATAAAGTTAGTTTATTAGATACTGAAACAATTCTAGTGAGTACTTATTTAATTTGAACTACATTTATTTGTTTCTTAAGTACCCAATATCCATTTGCGAAAGTAATATTCGGAATTGATGAAGAAAATTGGACAAGGCCACGATTTTTTGCATATAATAGCAACACTATTATTAGATAATATTCCAAAAATGATTGCAACTGGACTATTTTAAGATAGAAATAGCAAGCATTAGAAATATAAACTCTAAAAATTGAATATAACGGTTAAACATGAACACATAATGGACATACTTTTAAATTTCTTATCGTAAAATATATAGTTAAAACTAAATAATTAAATCTACTCATAGACATAAATAGGGGCAGACCAAGGAAGTTACCTACTCCAAAATTATAATTAGCACCCCCAAAATAAATAATATAAAATTTTCAGCTAACAAAGAATCTAAAAAAAAATAACCGCGAAAAGTACCTATATATTCTGATATTTCTATTGTGTATATACATATCATAAAATGGCAAGGGTTTTAGTGTCCAAAAAATTAGATAATGGTTTCGCTCATGATTCTCTGAATTTTCAGTTTGAAAAGGTTCTCTAAATATCCCCAATTTTCAAAACGGAAATACAATTTTACTGTTGTTTGGTTGAATCGTCTCATTTTAATTTCAGCATTCTCTCATTAACTAAACTTGATATCTCTAATAAACACTCGTCATCAATGATCATCATCAATCAATTAACAACCCATGTACTTTCTACCACTCGTGGAATGACGATTATTAAATCTTTCAGCTTGTAAATAGTCAATTTCTTTTTCTCCCATTCGATATGTCGAAAGACAAGGCATGAAAAATTTCCCCACGAAATTCTTCGTTCGCCGATGGCCTCAGCAAAGGTGTACGGTCGCCGCTGTGTACGAATTCCAATAAATTCAGCTTAGGTCCACTTAATCCACGGTAGCCGTGTCGGTAATGCGGCGAGCAGTGTTATCGGCAGCGCACTGACCACAGCAGCCAGAGTGTGTGAAGGCTACAGATGTGATTTATTTCTTCCATTGTTGACCTGGCTACGCTTGTGTATTTTTATCTGTCACGTTCTCTCAGGTCCCATCCTTTGAGTGCTAGAACTCAACGGCAGAGATGGACTGGCCCTTTTATATGTTAATAAAAATAATTACCATTTCCTCCGGAGAATTAAATTGATATCTGTTATATGTATTGTCAAATGCTAAATGATATGGGTTTGCTTCTGGATAATGAATTCCTGTAGTTAAATATCGAATTCAGATAATACTTTAAATACCGTTACGAGTACTACAAGGTAATTTCAACTTGGTTGATGCACAGTGTGATTTAAAAGTTATTGAGTTTCACAACTAATTACATGTAGAAAATTATTGAAGTTGTAATATATCTGATTACTAATAGTAGGTATTAACGTTTTTATGATTCGAGTATTTACATTAGTTTTTCAAGTATCACAAGTAACTTAGGTGTATAGCAACTCGTAGTCGTTTTAATTTATGGTATATAATGTGAAAATGCTTTAGCAGAACTATTTCCCGGTAAACATGTGCCAAATGCAGCTACTTTTACCGTGGTGTGTAGTAAAAGTGTAGTGTATCGCGGGCGTGAAACGGGAAACTTGAAACCGAATCGCGAAAGAGCTGGAAGTCTAGGGCGTATTGCAGAAGTGTGGCGTTCCATACATAAGACTAAGTTATATCCATACCATGCGTATCCAAGCATTAATACCAAGGGATTGGATGAGGAGCACCGGTAGCATGGCCGCTACGATCTCCTGACTTGAATTGAATTGATTTACGTTAACGTACCATACGTGCTGCTAATAACTTACGAGTTCAAAACGGACAACATTTGTGTTAATTTGTATAAACTGGGTAAGACGGGTCCAAAATCTTGTTGTAACATCAGGTATGTTGAACTATTTTAATAATTAAAACCACAAATTAATTATATTAATAATTAATAGCAATAGCGGCAAAAGCAGTTGAATTTGGTGTATAACATAGCGGTTATAAAATATTATTTCTTTCCTTGTGAATTTCTTTCAACTATTTGTGCAATCTCCGATTGGATGCTTCCTCTTGTCAGGTTTTACAGTGGACCAGTTTCCAGAGCCGTGCAGAGTATATTTTTAAATAATTTTTGAACTGTTCTCTTTGATTCCCCTGTACATTTTTTTTTTTTTAGATAAGTTCTGATGAGGCCTTTATATTAACTAGTATAAGTAAAGATAAAAATCAATCAGTCCAATGTATTCAATAACTTAAAGCTCATTATTACCCAAATTTTGTAATTTCACAAAAATTTGTTTCCATAAACCATTAAAATTATGTGTTGATGTGTACATGTATCATTAGATAAACATAAAACCAATGTTTTTAATTTTATAAAAACCAATGCGTGTATTGTTGTTTGTAGGGTTTTTTGATTTCCATACAAAGAATACCCTGGAAATTAATTCGTTCTAATGGCAGTGATAGTATAAATTATCTGCAAAAGAAAATGTAGTATCAAATAGAAAGATTGAGCTTTTCCAACATCCTATAGTTTGAGTATTGAATGTAGTTACAATGGCATTCGAGAAAGTATATACAGAGACAATGGTTTTCTTCTTTCAAGAAAGGCTACTTATACTATTCTCATCCTATATCTACCACCTCTTCATATCCTATTGGAGAGGAAACCAGATCGGAAGTATATAGATTAAGACAAGCGGCTATTACTATTAGTATCCTAGGCTGACATAATGGGCCACCATGGGCTGATGGAGGACATAGAAAGTCGCAACACTTTGTTGATAGTCTCGGATGTTATACAAGAATCAACTATAGACTGCCTTTTGAAATTCTCCCTTCTCAGTGAGGGAATGGGAGCGAAGTAGGACCGACCTTCCGAAGGCAGATAGATGCTAGTATACCGATGGTTCAAAGACCCTTGAAGGTGTTGAGGCTGGAGTGTATAGTTGCAATCCAAATACTGTGCTGTTAGTAAGCGTGGGTAAATATGCAACTATATTTCAGCCAGAAATTTATGTCATTGAGTTGACATACACGCAAGTCGATAAAAATCTTTTGCTATAGCCAAGTAGCTCTAAAAGCATTTGGATCCTACCGATGCAAGTCAAGATGGTATGAAATTGTCAGAAGGCTCTGGATTGGTTGGGACTAAGCAACAGAGTCTGGTTTTGATAGCTGCTCATGCAGGTATCCAAGGGACGAGGCGGCGGACTCGTTGGCAATACAAAGTGCCTCCTCCAGTTTCCATGGTCCAGAATCAGCTCTTGACATAGCTTCGGCTACTGCCAAAGCAGCCATGTCGGCCTGGGTAGCCTATCATTTTTTGGTGCGAATTTCCAAGATTAGCTCATTCAAAGGCATAGGTAATTTATCAATACAGAGAACTAAAAATTTAATAGAGTTAAATAGGCTAGACCTAAAGGGTATAGTTGGTCTGTATACTCGGTAGTGCCGTTTAAGGAATCACATACAGAAGTTGGATTTGGATGAAGAAACCATGTAGCAATAATTGTGTTTGGAGAGTGATGAATGGGAACAACATATATTATGTCACTGTTCAGCAGAGGAACGGACCAGATTTTCCATATTGGGCAAGACATATTTTGCCAAAAGTTCTGGACATAATCTCGCCCATCAAGGATATTAGCTACATACTGACATTTGATCAGAAGAAGCTTTGTTTGAATATATTGAACATAATTTTAACTGTACTGTATAGTTCTAATTATTTATTCCTTATGACGAGGTTACTGAGTCCGTGTCGATAGGATTTTATATTCTGATCGTGTCACATCATACTTAACAAGGGTGTGAACATCGTGATTCGCAGAGTTCTCCAGATTTATCGATGTTTCCGAGTGACGTCAAAAAATGTTACGGTATGTATTGGTTTGGTTTGCAAGCTCTTCTTAGCATAGAGTGACATTGGTTAAACAAAGCTTACGCAAAGTGTGGTCGTGGACCTTATTTTCTAACATAATTGATCGGACTAAATACAACAAGAAAACATCAAAATTTCCGCAACGCAACGGAGTTCTGTTTGGAAATAATTTTACCGCCAACTTTTTACACCTACATTTCAAGACTTACAGGTCGCAGTTAGGCATTGAGCTTTAGATGTACCCATGATAGCTATATTACGAACTGGATGTAGGTATAAATATTATTTAAGCATTTGTGCATTTTATTCAACCGTTAAATTATGTTAATTATATAGTTACCGATGTAGTCATATAAAAGGAACTATCACCTGCGTGTCTTCAAATAATACATTTGGGACATGTTTTATAAAAAAAAAATTAAACAACTCATTAGACGTTAAATTACAACATTTGCCTATAATAGATGATTTTGTGTGATTTTCATACAATCTGATCTACAATGTAGGAACATATATTAAAATATAATAGATAATACCATCCATTTTAAAACAGCAAAGCAAAATATGAATTAGTTACTTAATTAATTATTATTGTAATTCTAATCACTTAATAAAATAACTAAATTTAGCCAGAATACGGTCCTTGTAATCATACGGTATTTCAACCTTCACGAACAGCGTCAAAGAACAGAAAAAAGTTTCGATTGAGTTAATGTATTTTAAATTAAGATGAAGTATGGATGCTTATCGATTTGTTTGGTTTAGAAATGTTATTAAACATTGTTTTTGATTTGTTATTGAACTGATAAATTCAAACAAAATAAAAGCAGTAGGTCAGTCATTAACAATAGTAAAAAACTTTCTTAAAAGGTATATATTATAGTTACTCAAATGTGAAGTCTAATATACATAAATAATGTGCTTAAAAACTTTGTAACCAAATATTTTAGACGCTGCGAAAATGTCCTATGTCCATAGGCATTTACTAGTAAACAGATTTGAAAATCAGGCAAAATATCAAAGTAGGCCTACGACATTGAAATTGCACACCTACTCAGTTCTTCATTCTAAGACATTTTTCTTAATAACATATTGTCGTATCTCAAACAGAAACAGCACTTTACTAGTGAAAAATATCAGTATTTTCCAAATATTCAAGGCTTACTGGATTTTACGGATTTTAAATCATAGCAGATTTTGTTTCTTAAACAAGCAGAGCCTGTATCCTAGAAGGTCATCTTTCAATACCAATTTTTTTTGTCTCGTACAGAGGTCGTTTCATCTATCCGGGGACACCCTGTACATCATAATTATTATTGACAACAATAGCAATTACTTTGGAAGTGAATAGGAAGTGATTTTCATACATTGATATTGATTTTATCATATCTTACGAATTTTATTACTCTGATATGAATCCCCTCTAAAAAAACATGCTGCTTCGTTTATTATTTATGTCTTTAATACTTTTCCGTGCCATAAAGGATAAATAAACCCGAGGTTATCATGGTCAAACAGCGAATATTGATTGTGTCTGTATATTTCATAATTTATTGATATAATTGCTAGATACCTAAGTGAACACAAAAAAGATAGATTTTTTTAAGTACGATTCATAGGTCAACTGATATTTTAAGCATCAAAATTAATTAGCTCCATTATAATATTCCAAAATACAGAATATATATCTTACCTACCCTGCAGGCATATTACAACTTTAAAATAAAATAAAATTTAATCATTTTATACTTCCTATTGTCGTTTCACATATCTAGGTCTTTACGACTAAAGATACAAGTAAAACTAAAACTAATTGTTAATCAAAATTGTTTCATATTCTGATTTGACGTGTCTATTCCAGAATCGTGAAATCTAGATAAGTTTAGTTACCTTGTCAACCATTTGAATTGCAATATTGGAAATGTTTGGTTTAGATTGAAAGATTAAAAGTACCTGAGTAACTTCAAATGGTAGTCATAAACAATTAAAAAGTAAAACAGAATTCTTAATTCACTGAGTGCAAAATAGTATTATACCAAATAGGTTGTAAAACAGAGAGAGAACAAAGATTACTATTCATTTACTTTGCTGTGTATGTTATCCGCTACTAGATAATTTGGAAAACTATTATTTTAGATTCACTGTTACTTTAATGGAAATCTCATCGAAATCATATTACACATGAATTCCTGATTAACTTGATTTTTCGTGATTTGACCAGATTTTATATGAATTCACTTGATTTCACTGATTTCACTTGATTTCACTAATTCCACTGATTTTGCTTATTTTGATTCCACTTGATTTCCTTAAATTTTATTTGAATTTAATGATTTTAAAGTATCGAGCTTTACAACTAACTGGAAAATTTCATATTTATGTTGAGTTTGATTAATTAATGGTTTTCTTATACCTAATGACATTTTCTAGAAGTTAAAGAAAAGTTCGAAACAAATTTTTAAAACTTAGATAATAATATATTTTCTGAATAATTGGATATTTTTTCTGAATGTTTCAAGAAGAATTTTAACCAACGGTGGAATTTGAGATGGAAGTTTAAATTTGCACTAGCTGTAAGCAACCATCGTTACAAGTGTTATAATAAAATTGAGGCTAAAATTAATATGTAATTTTCAACATTATGGAAAGGTGACTTAGTCAAAAATATAATCAAAAAGGTAATACTTAATATTTTCTTTTATTTTATTCAATTACCATACTTTTTTAAGAAATATTATTTAGTAGATCTCGTGTAAAGATATAAGAATATGAGATTAAACAAAATTTTGTCCATTTTCGATTTTAATATAAGTAATTAAATCTAGCTGAACTTGAACATCAGTTCTACTTATTTGCACTAAACATATAACATTGACAGTTACTACTATGTTAATACTGTCACGGATTTCCGAATCCGACTTTTCTATCTGCCAGAAAAACAATCCGTTAATTAACTACTTCTTTATTAACTATACTCAGTACACTACTGAACACTAATTAGAACTCAACTAAACACTTATTTAATTAATCGCTATCTAAATCACTTTGATATCTCCAACTAAACACTTCAATTCAACACTGTAATACAAGACTTATACAAGACTAACTTAATCGGCCGTTTATTTTACTTTTATAGACCCAACGAATATTCCAGGTATATTCTAGCATCTCTAGATCTATTTTCTAGCATCTGTCGAACGCTTCTCGTCGTTTCTCAAATTTTCTAGTCCCGTCTCGATCCACGGCATTTTGTTTGTTTAACAGAATCGTGTAGGGGCGATCGGGACAATCTTAGTAATTCGCGGTACCACAGTCGACGATTTGGGTGTGAGTGGGGCAAATTCCGTGACAATACCATTAAGCAAATAAAAGCAAATACAAAGATTTAATTTAAGAAAAAACACAAAATCAATATAATATTAAAAAAAATAAAAGTTTTCCGACAGATGGCAAATATACCAAATGAAATTAGTTGCTCAATTGATTTACGTGATTTAGCTGATTTCTCAGATTTCGGTAATTTCACAAGATTTCTTGATTTTAAGTGATTTGCATGATGTTACACATATCATTGATTTCTAGATATTTCTTTTATTTCACACGAAATATACACTTGATTTTAGGAGTGTCACACCTCTCGACTAAGTAGTATGTGTAAAATTCGACATAAAAATTTCTTTCTATTTTAGAAAACTTTCAAGTAAATAATGTTACTAAACACTGAAAGTTTATTTGGTCTAATAATTTTTCAAGTTGTTACGCTATGATCTAAGTTAAGGTTGTTGTCAATAACAAAATTAAAGTGCGCATCCCTGACATTAGCCGAGATTTTTTGATCTATCCTTGTTATTCTCGGGCTAGGCTCTGTGGGAGCGGACCCACTATCAGAATCCATATTGATTTCGGCACATGTCGCAGCGAAATTTTTGCGGTATCGCCACTGAAGATGCCTACAGTGAAGATCACCGAAACGTTAGGAAGCGTAGGTTACGACCAGTTACAGAGGCGGCCACTAACGTCATAACCGAAACAGAAATGCAGGTCTAATGGCGTATTTTTTTATTTTGTCAACACCTTGTGTGTGGGATTTTGAAAAATCTGTTCAGGCATTTGAGTAAAGCAGAAATAGAGTTTATGAGAGATGTTTTCAAGTAAAAACTAGTAAACCTACTTTTATCATCAAATTAACAATTAAGTTTTATTTTATAAGTAAGACTACCTTTTTATTTGGGGGAAAAAGTAAAAGAAATTTTCCAAACATGTGCATAGATTGGAGTGGCCTTCGAGGTCACCAGACATCACTCCTGTTATCAGTAACCAAATTAAAGTGCGCATCCCTATCATTAGCTGAGATTTTTTTATCTATCCTTGTTGTTCTCGGCCTAGGCTCTGTGGGAGCGGACCCACTATCAGAATCCATATTGATTTCGGCTCTTGTCGCGGTGAAACTTTTGCGGTATCGCCACTGAAGATGCCTACAGTGAAGATCACCGAAACGTTTGGAAGCGTAGGTTACGACCAGTTACAGAGGTAGCCACTAACGTTTTAAGCAAAACAGAAATGTAGCTCAAGTGGCGTATTTTTTTTATTTTTCAACACCTTGTTTGCAGGATTTTGAAAAATCTGTTCAGGCATTTGAGTAAAGCAGAAATAGAGTTTATGAGAGATTTCTTCAAGTAAAAACTAGTAAACCTTCTTTTATCATCAAATTCACAATTAAGTCATATTTTATAAGTAATTATAATTATAATTTTCCAAACCTCTGCATAGGTCGGAGTGGCCTTCGAGGTCACTAGACGTCACTCCTGTTGATTATTATTTGTGAAGCCATTTAAAGTCGAAGGTATATTAAATTAACAGTCAGGAACAACTGATTGAGCAAATTGTAAACACTTGCAATTAAGTAAGAAATAATCCTGATATAATAAGAACATATCTAACAGCTATTAGGAATATAAAAAATATGTGTGTAGTGTCCTAATATTTTTCTTGCTTTTTTTTCTTGTCCAGTTTTATTGCTATCTGTTATTTAGCATACTGTTTTATATTTCTCTTTAAATAAATTTATGTGTTGTTTATTGACTGAACTGGACAATTTATAAAAACTTCTCAAAGTTACAACAAAACAATAATTTTTATTAGTATTATTATTTCTACACATAAATACTTATCAGTTCACACTAAAAATTGATGATTATTTCAAATTTGAAAAGAAGAAAAGAAGCTTGAATTTTCTAGCATTTACCCTTATATTTTATTTTCTATTGGTGGTCGTGCGGTTTAAGGCGTCAGTACTTGAATCGTGTCCAGTCCACTGTGCGAGATTGATACCAGTCAACGTTTAACCACTTTCCTAATTAATGAAATTTTCCAGGTTTCTCTCATTCCTGCACTGAATGGTGCCTAGGGCCTACCAACGTAAGTTATTGGACACAAATGCGGCCTTGTCCACACAAGTCTCCGATTTCTCGGCTAATCCTTATGATTAGAATAAGGGGTAGAGATATTATTATTATTATTACTGCAGGATTCAATCAATATTCTAAGCTTGAACAGACAATGAAGCAGGAAGATTTCAAAGCGCAACTACAGTAAATTCACTATAGACTCTACTATTTCTGCTCTACTCAAATGCTTGGACATATTTTTCAAAATCGTACATACAGGATGTTGTTTTTGCAAATAAACGAAATAAAAAAAATGTCACCAGACCTGCACCTATATTTTGCTTATGACTTTAATGAATTGAGTGAAGGAAGTAGAATACATTTACCGTATTTCCCTTGATTATACAATTAATTAGCCTTTTATGGCAAGCAAATAAATAGTCAAAATCGATAAAACACCCTGTATCTAGCTAATGACAACAGTTTTTTGAAACCTTTTATACGCCCTGTATTCACTGTTAACGTATGTACATTTACCAATGAAATACGAAGCAAACGATCTTTATTTTTGGCATGTCATCTTTTATAATTGAAGCGAATTTACAAAAGTTTACAGAAAATATCGTTCTTAAGTTTAATTATTTTCCACTACGGCACTGTAGTCCCGACCAACACGTAATTTTTCTTTTGGTGATGCAGAACACTTAAATATTTAAAATTTAAATATAGGTACACTTTTCGTTTATAAATATCCAGCAGCGCAGAATTTGAAAGGCGTGTCTAATGCTAAATATGCTGCTACCCGAATTCGAATAAAAAATAATAAATGATTGAATTTACCACACTTGACTGCCAGTTTTCACGGTTATAACTTCTGACATTTATTTATTACGTACTTTTGCACACCTAATTTAAATAATACCTGTACCTTTTTACGTCCGCATATAATTTGTCCCTATGTGATTGTCCTGTTTCGTGTCCTTACATCAACTTAAGTGTCAATTAATTCAAAAAACGATCCAGCGGTGCCGTTTGATGAATGTCCACTGTGTTTCATACCTCAGTAGCCGATTTTTTCCATTAATATTATATGTATCTATATAACGTATTGAACTTTGCATATAATCACTGATTCCAATAGAAGCAAACAATAATGACCTTACAAATAATAAAATATAGTGCGAAGTACATTTTATGTTCGCGCAGCAAGTTTTTCTTTGCATACGATTATAATTTACTGCGAAAAATTGCATTTCATCTAGATTTTGTTATATTTTTAAATACTTTGTCTTAAAATGTTTATAAAGATAGTTTTGTAATAACCTAACAGGGAACTAAAAACATGTTTGAATATGCAAGCGGAAAAAATCGAATAGGGCAAATGATTTAATGCTACAATTCTGCACGGCACGGCATGGCAAAGCATGCAGTCAGCGACCGGTACGGCCGCAAAGTGTAATAAAAAATGAATGGACAAAAAATTGAAACAGTTTCTCAAGAAAAGGAATAGATAAAATTGTATAACACTTATCAAAATAATCAGCTGTTTTTGTCGCTATTGCTAGAATAATTAATAAAATTAATTTCTGATTTTAATTAATAAACTAATTTGACATACCTAATGTTACAATAACTGTTGAAAATGTTGTCCACCTACGTGTAAACACATTTGGGACCATCATTTTCTACGAACTAACACAACACAATGTTTCTGTCCGTTTTGAACTTATAAGTTGTTGGCAGCAGCTTATGATACGTTCACGTAAATCATCAATAGTGTCAATTCGGTGCGATACATTTAATTTTTTAAGTATCCCCGACAAAAAGAAGTTCAAATGATTTAAGTCAGGAGATCGTGGCGGCCAAGGTACCGGTCCTTCTCGTCCAATGCATCATACCTCTCGAATTTCATTAGGGTACTTCCGACAATTTTGTCGAAAATGTCGGGCATCTAAGGGCACACCTTTCAGAAGTCCAGGCAGATTATTTTGAAGGAACTTAAAATACTGAACCTCGATTTGGTAATATGAATCGTCCAGTCAAGCAACCATCGACAATTCCTGCCGAAAATCTCAAACATGAGTCATGAATGTTATACATCCCATTCCGTGTAAAGCTTTAACTGTAAACACGTCAGCTGTAAATCTGTTATTTTGAGCATTTTGTTGCAGCAACCATTCACAAAATGTAATTCGTAAGGGACAATCCCTTGGTATTATAATACTTGGACACGCTGTAGATGATACGGATATAATGTATGCCATTTTTGTCACTTGACTAATGACTTTTGCCAAAGCTTTAAACTAAATAATAATATAGTCTAGCGATGCAAAAGTTGAAAATACTATAACTTGATTTTTTTTTCTCGGAAACTTTAAGGATTTTACATTTTTTTACTATATTGGTTCCATTTTACATGACGCATCTATTCCCAAATTTTTTTGGATTTTTTTGGAAATTGTAAATCACTGTGAATGTTCTATATATTCTCCTTGTACTTTTGTGATATTTGACTTTATCCAATTTATTTCCAGTTTTGAATATACAGGGTGCATTTAAATCCATATCATAAATTGAGGGAGCGAGTAATTTTAGCTGTAAAAGCCGTAATAAACCAGAGTCATTTAGTTACTTTTTTCCAAGAGGCATGTAGTTAATTTTCACATTTTTTTAATTATCTCTGAAGCTAGTTGACGCAGATTCAAGAAACATGAAGAAATGTAACTAATTAAATGGAATAATTAGATACATTCCTATGAAGATCTACGTAAACCTGTCAGCCAATAACAACTTTAAATTATTTGTCATATTACTAATAAATAAGCTTTCTTCCATTTTTTCGATAGTGTCAATAGTTTCTGAGTTATTTATTTTTGCAAATTAATATTAAAATAATATTTAATATATTTTATTCTGCTCTTCTTGTTACGCGCTACTAAATAATAATATAAACTTATACCAGCAGTGCAGATGCTTATAGGGGAATATTTAAGAGTGCCACTGCAGTTAAATGGTGTACATGCAATTATTGTTCTCCACAGGCCAGAAGACTAACTCACTACTTATCTGTAAATAAATTGTTCTTAAGCGAATGGTTGGATTTTTGGAGACGAAATCTAAAATATTTTTGATCTTTTTGATCAGTTCTAAGTCTACCGGAATTATTTTATTTAGGTTTATCGCCACCAATTTCTCGACAAAGCCTTTATACTACAATTTTCTATTTAGCAGGTGCTTCTCAGTAAATTTTTCGAAATAGCATCTAATTCCTGCTACAGTATCCCTAAAATATTCACCCAAAAGTCAACATCTACACATATGCAGTGCTGGTATAAGTTTCCATTATTATTATATAGCACATACAGAACAAAATAAAATCTGAAGTTTACAATATTCTCTAAAAGAACAAATTACTATTTAATTTAGAGAATAATCAACATACTGGAGTTTCTCTTATACAAGATATCAATGGAAGAATTCGCGATTTGACACATAAATATTCTGCCCTACTTCGGAAAAATACCGTATGTGGAGATTTCTGGCAAATTGAGTTAATTACATTTTCAAAATCTACATTGTATATAGTCTTGTATAAAAATAAAAAATGTGGCTATTTCTTATTTTAGACAAACCTGGATGTGTCTGTTAACAGACGTATTTGCATGTGTTTCATTCAGAGGTGCATAGTATAAATGTGACCACATACGGCTTTCTTCTCTGGCAGAAGTACTAAAATACGTTTCATTTAACAAACTTCATCCGCATGTGTTCACGTACCCGTGCAATTTATATTTCTATTAATTTTTGACAAAATGTAGCATATACGGCAATATTGCCTAGCAAAATTTTAAATTTATTGAGACAAAACAACGCGTCGCTGTTTTTGTTGACACTGCAATGTTCTAAAATTTCAAGAATTTTACATTAAAAAATATTTGTTTTTCATTTGCCGAAAAAGGAAAAAATCAAGTTATTACCTTAATTCGTAAAAGAATTGCAACCAAATCAAGTATGCTTAATATCTCGTTGCAGTTTTCTCTAAATAGTCATATGTACCTACACATACGGCCTTTTAGTAAGTAGGCCAGTTTTTCGCATTTCCTTCGAAATCGATGCTTTTTCGCAGATTTATTAAGAACACTTTTTTGTGTAAAATTATATGTTACATAATACAACCAGGCCTTAATCAAGAAACCCTAAAAAAGTTAGAGAACAAAATGGCAACGAAAATGCTAGCAACTAGCGCCCTCTACTTTATAATAATAATTATAATCTTTATTAATCCGACAGGCTAACGCCCATATGAAGGATATAAATTACAATATTAAAAACTGTTCTTAGTAAAACTCTAAGAGCATATAAAAACAATAATTAGAATTGAATAAATAGATAAAAATAATAAAAAACACATAATTAATCAAAAAGTAATAAAAAATACTTAGAGTAATAAAATAGTACATTATACTATAAGGGAGAGAAATGCGTTATTTTGGCAGAGGTGCAATTTGAAGCCCGAGGGCTACAATGCACCGAGGACAAAATAGCATCTCTCCCGAATAGTATATAGGTACTATTTTTTCCACTGTCTCATTAACTTAAAACACATATTTTGTCATTATGAAGTAAGTAGCACCAGAATTATTGTATTCGGATTTGAGCATTTATTTAGTAGTCGTTGAGTTATTGTCATAACTACAAAATAAACAAACAAAAATAATTGTCAAATTAAGGTACTAGTTTGGTGTAGTTTAAAGTTTGTTTAGTGCACAATGAATAATTGTGAGTAGGAAGAGATTGTGGAGGCTGCAAATATTGCAATAAGCAATTTGCTGCCTACGAAGTCAAGATCTTTATACGATATAGCCTACAATCGGTTCAAAAAGTGGTGCGCCGAGAAAAATGTTCAAGTATACAGCGAGAATGTTTTGTTGGCATACTTCGGTGAAAATGCAATTCTTCCACATTATGGGCGCAATATTCTATGGTTAAGTCATGCTTGATAATTTACGACAACATAGATATAAGCAAATTCCCCAAGCTGATCGCATTTTTGAAAAGAACCGGTGACGGATATCAAGCGAAAAAATCGAAAATATTGACAAAGGGTGAAATCGACTGTTTTCTATCAAGTGCAAATGACAAAGAATTCTTAATGATTAAGGTAAGATTACTTTTGTTGTTAGGTATTTCAATTATTATTAGTTATTAGTATTATTATTAATAAGTATTTTGATTTTTTATAGGTTGGATTAATTCTGGGGATTGCCGGAGCTTGTCGAACTGATGAACTAGTCAATTTAACTGTAGATGATATTGAGGATGTAGGTTCTTCCTTGATTGTAAAAATTCCAAACACTAAGACAAAGATTCCACGAATTTTTCTGGTTACCGATGTGGGAAATATGCTTGAATTGTTTCGAAAATACCTGTCAAGCATAAGCCCCTTTTTTTGTACTACAAAGCAGGAAAATGTAGTTCGCAGCCAGTTGGCAAGAATACCATGGGAAAAATTCCGAGTGTAGTAGCTTCGTATTTAAAATTACCTGATGCTGCATGTTATACTGGTCACTGCTTACGAAGATCTTCAGCGACACTACTGGCAGATGCTGGTGTGGATATCACGACAATAAAGCGTCATGCTGGTTGGAAATCAACGACAGTCGCTGAGGGTTATGTCGAGAACTCCATTGAAAATAAGACCAAAATTGCTAATCCGGTTTTAGTAGGTACCACTACTAGCGCAATCACAAAAACTGTTAATGTAAGCGAAAGTAATATTCCTTCTAATATTAATTTTGAAAATTGTACAAATGTAACATTTAATTTAAATGTCAATAAATAATTTCAATGTTATCTTTTTCTTTGCATGAAAAACGTTCTCCATAATGTAAACTCCCTTGGGAATAATAGACTACTTTTGTTTTAATTTTGATGTCATAGAAACTGATTTCTACTGCTATAAAAATGGCAAATAAGAAAAAGGTCGCCTATATATGCCAAAATTATAATACCATCTTTAAAGTATTCCTAAGCAGATTTTCTGTGCAATTAAAAATACCAATACAATATTATACATGATTGTAATGCCTACACATCGAAATAAGTGGTGAAGAAAGTTGTTGATTGTACTTAACCAGTTGTAAGCAAATGTGACATTATTTCTCACCGAATACCGAGGTATATGAAATAAAACCATTGACAAGAATCTTATATCATCTATAACATTATTAAGAAGTTAATTTAAATAAATTATCTGATGAATCATCCAACGCTTTTGAAGACTATCAATGTTTGTGGTGTGTAACAGATCAGAGTAAGATATGTCTCTGTTGGGGTAGTATCCAAACTGTTTAAAAATTAAAAACCTACAAAATTTACGCTGAATTGTTTTAAAAGACTGAACATGTACATTATAAAAAGGTACCCACACCATGCAAGCATACTCCATCTTACTACGAACATAAGCATTATATAAGGTTTTTATCGTTGCGATATCATGGAAATCTCTGGAATTTCTTATTACAAATCCCAAAATTTTCAAAGCATTTTTGCATACCACATCAAAATGTTGGCGAATCTATAATTTAGGATCAAACGTCAAGGTCTTTAATGAAACTATCTCTTGGAATATCAATACCGTTTATACTATAATCGAAAGAAAATAATGTTAACTTTCTAGTGTATGTCATAAGTTTACATTTACTAACATTTAGATTCAGCATATTATTTAGACACCATTCATGAATTATATCAAGATCATTTTGAAGTAACATGCAGTCGGTTTCATTTTTAGATAGATTTTTAAGTCATCTGCATAAAGCAGTTTAGAACATTTAAGATTTCCGACGATATCATTAAAAAATAATAAGAACAGCGGCCCCAAATTACTACCATGCGCAACACCACTTTTAACCTTGTACAACTCTGATTTATGTCTCATAATTTCAACATGTTGGAACCTATTCAATAAGAAAGATTTAAATAAATTAATAAGATGTAACGTTAACCCATAAGATTCAAGTTTGCTAATTAAAATACCATGATTAATTTAATCAACTTTGTTCACAAAAACTATTAACACTAGCTTATTCGGCACTTCCAAAAACCTACGTGTGTGTTTTAATCAAATCTGTTAGTCATTATAAAAATTACTTACCAAATTTGATTTTTTTAAATTGTTTTAGATGCCCTGTATCTTAAAAATGTGTAGCACATACGTTTATTAAGCAAACCTCATTTTTCAATGCTCTAGTAATATTGCCACGTCTTTTTGAATCACCCTGTTTGGTTTAAGTCGTGCAAATGAAATATGCGGGATCGTCATCCTTACCAAACCAGATTCTAATGAACAGTTCACAGAGATACAACGAATTCGTATTTCCGTTTGATTTTTACCAAATGAAGTATGAGTTAATTATGTTATCTCTCACACCAACCCACACATTCATTTCATGGGAATTTCAATATATCGCGTTCGCATTCTCAGATTTTAATTACCAAAGTATCGATCTACTAATTAAATAAAAAACAGGGTTCCATTTTTTACCACTATGTTGAAATATTGAGAGCAATTCCTCAAAAATCTTTGAAAACGTCAACAGCCCCATGCATTTGAATCATCTTCAATGCAAATTTTTAAAAACCTAACTTTACTATTTCTTATAAGAACTTAATATATCTTCAAATTTATAATGTTGGATTAATGAAACAATTTGCTTTTCCTCATCAATAACTTTACCTTGGCTTCAAAATTTAGCTTGGTGTGAAGACTTCCATGGCAATTGTGAATTGTTGAGCAATTATTGTCAGGCTGGATGACGCCACATTTTTGGTATGATCTTATCAATCGTTTCTAATTTCCAAATAGTTTTTTAGTCCTGTTTCAAATGATAAATGGTGGTGTATACAGGGTGTTAGAGGTTTGACTGCTATAACTTCAATATAAGATTGATAAAGTATACATGAATAAAAAAGTTAAATAGTACAAGGGCATAACTCAAGCCATTCTTAAAATAAGTCGAGTTACAAGGAATTTTATCGCAACGTGACAACAGCGCGCTGTGCCAGGCGAGCGGTTTGTGGGTTGCCTACCGCGTGCCAGCTTGTTTTTAGCGATGACAAAAAATCCAAAGATAAATAACTATTCTGAAAATTAATTAATTTAGTTTATACAACTGTTTTGCAATTTTATTTTTAAACAGAGAATGGTAGAATTAATGAAATTTTTTTATTAATTGTTTAAATTTTGGTAATTTTTAAATGTTTAAAACATTAACATATACAGGGTGTCCTGAAATTAATAGGACACAGAGCAAGAGTAGATTCCTTACATCAGAATAATGCGATTATGCCAAACTTATCTTAGTCCATTTGTGGCTAATAAAAAAGTTACAGGGCGTTAAATTGTACTATTGACAATTAGCTGATTGAAAAGTAACTTGTGTTAAATAGTGTATCTCTTGTTTTTGTTTACAATTAATAATATCGCGTGAAATATGCCTCGTCATAATTTATTTTCTAATGAAGAAATGCGAGATATAATATGTATTTATTTAAAATTAAGTACGGATTCTTTTTTCTTGTCCCAGAAAACCCCCTAATCCAAATTTTCAAAAGAATCCTTTGAAAATTTTCTAAGAATTTTAAGAATTTCGAATTCAAAATTTGAGTTTTAACGCCCTGTAACCTTTTTATTAGCCACAAATGGACCAAGGTAAGTTTGGCTTAATCGCATTATTTTGATGTAAGCAATCTACTCTTGCTCTATGTCCCATTAATTTCGGGACACCCTGTATTTAAATAGGAATATATATAATTTAAGTATTACTGAACCAAAAATCAAAATACAATGCCATTTTTAAATACCTATCTAACTTAAAACATAAACAACATTTATGTTCAAAATGTCCATCGTTATTTTCCACACATGCACGAAACTACCCGAGAATTTTATAATTATAGAAGTCTTGGCTACTACTACTATCAATTTGTGACAAGCGTCAGACACTTCGCAGGTCAGATATCAACTAATCTGTAGTCACTGTACCTTGTCGAATTTCATTGATTAACAAAAAAAGTTGTTTTTATTAAAACTAAACATAAATAAATTGAAAGAAGGGATGAACATTGTATTTTTTGTTCATTTAATGCAGAAAATTATGATGAGAACCCTCAATTAACCGAACATGAAATTAGAGATTTGTTAATTTATTTCTCTAAAATGGTTGGGTTTAGGACTATTGTCATATTATAAAGTATGTTTGTTCATTTTGATGTATACTATAGTCAGCGGTCGAAATTATAGACAGTGACTAATAACACTATTACTACTAAGCGTATTCTCTATCTCTGTTTATTGCATTGTGGAAAAAAATATTTTGGTGTGTGTAAACCATGAGCGTTAGTATATGGTTTTGCCGAGGTTAGAACGCCATTAGAATACGCGTACGTTGGGGGATTTGCTGCTATTCGCGGGGTGTTATTTCTATAGTTATATTAAATAATAAAAATAAATTATTGCAACCGTGAAGTTAACAAATAATAGTTAAAAATGGATCATAGTGCCAGTTCTAGTAAAAGGTCTGTTAGTAATCGACATAACCTATGTAACGGACAATTGATAATAATAAAAAAAGTATACGAAGGAATTCGAGCGCGAAACTCTAACATAAGTGTTAGTGAAGCTGTTGATATGTGTAGTTCGTTAACACAAGTATCAGTTTCTAGTGTTTATCGTGCTATAAAAAAGAGTCTGTAAGTAGATCCAAAGAAGAAAAAAATAGAAACACGAGGAAGGAAAAATAACAGAAGTCGATGATGACGTAAAATACGCCATTTGCTGGAAAATTCATGGATTGTTATTCAGAAATGAAATACCGACGATAAAGTTACGATAGAGAATATTTAGAAAAACTAAGAGAATTTCGGGCATCAGACAAAAAGATGTATTACATGGATGAAACATGGATAAACGAAGGTTTATCCATGTTTCAAAGTTTGGCAGGATGGTAATGTTCGAAGTAAAAGAGAAGCTTTTTTAGATAGATTTTCTACAGGATTAAAGGCGCCTTCTGGAAAAGGACGTAGGTTAATAATAACACATATTGGAAGTGATTCGGGATTTTTAGAAAATGGTTTGCATGTTTTTGAATCACGTAGGACGTGAGAGTTAGTTTGGTCACAAATAAAAACCGAAGTAGCACGAAATAATACCACCTTTAAATTAAGTGATGTGAAGTTATTATTACAGAAAGCCATTAATCATGTCACTGCTGAAACATGGCGTAAGTGTATTGCATGTGCAGAAAGAGGAGCAACGTATGTGGGATCTAGATACAACAGTAGATGTTTTGATAGACCCACTCGTTATTCATTTAGAGGAAGATGATTCAAGTGACAGTGATAGCAACATCTCTACTAATGGTGATAATTAAATACAATCAAGTGAAAACTTTGCTACATAGTGGCAGTAAGGCAAAAATGTTACAGTGAAGATTAAATTGTGATAGTGTAGTGAATATGTGGCAGTGATGTGAAAGTGTGATAATGATGATAAGGATGATAATGGGTCAATTTTTGAATTGGCACATGATAGAGTTGGTACCATTTCATGAATAACAAAGTTTCTTCATTTCATTGAAATTATTTTTACAGTGGGGACCAATTTACAACACAAAAGAGTATGAAGCGTAGGTATTAGAAATACTTGTATTAGTAAATTATATTGTATAAACAACACCTAGGAAAAAGTTGCATGTTTCAAAACTTATACAAAATGTCTAAAATAATGAACGGAATTCCAAAATCAAGTACTGATGAAATTACTATTTGAAAAACAAAGTTGTTCTTTATATGCTATTTGAAGGACTGTGATTTTTGAGAATGTAAGGCCTACTGTCATACATTGTATGTACCAAATTTTATTGAAATCGGTTAATAGATTCCGGAGATATAAACAAAGAGTCAATTTTTTACAACTTCAACACCCTGTATTTGCAAAACAAGTCCGTTCCAGTCCTATGCTTCTATGGCAAACACCTATTTTAAATAGATCTATCTACCCTTTAAGTTTCCTGCATAAAATTCGTTGGCCCGAATTGAAACAGAACATTTTTTAAACTGAAGCAGCAGATTTCACAAATTTATTTCAAAGCAAAAAATTGTAATTACAGGCCATAAAGCTGGGAAGCCATAAAAATGTGCATAGGTACCTATATTATAAATATGCTAAAAATTGTTAATGAAAAGAATAAAAGTTGTAGTAAGCATAATAAATGTGTTATATTTATTCCAGTTAAGGAAACTTTGTTGAATATATTATGAATTTAATGTTTAGATGCTTAATCAAGATTTTACTTCCTAATTGTTATCTTTTTGAGAAGTAAGTAAGCGTTTATAATGTATAAAAATTATAAGTCAGCTTCTTGGCAATAATTGAAATTCAAAAGTCATATCAAAATGTTCGTTCTTTACGTATTTTCATGTAAATTAACTACCACAATTCGTGAAAAGGGTAAAAAAATGAACGCCGTTCGTCAGACATGTAGGACGCGACTGGCGTAATACCGTATTACGTTGATCATTCCTTAAAAAAGCCATAAAACACTACAACAAAAAATAACCCGAGCATTTTATGCATTCTGATTTAGGTCAGTCGAGCCAAAGTTTACTGAATAAATATAAGTTATACCACTCTCTGTCGGCACTTTGATGTTTTGAGATCAAAACCGTACCGCCGCACGGAAATACTGTAGCAAAAACTGGACAAGTACGAGGGACTTAAAAAAGTAGTTTCTTTCCAATTGGGAAATATTTATATACGAGGGATATTCCAAAAGTGTGATATAAGGCCGCTTATTGTATAAATGAAATATTTGTAACGTAGTAAATATAAATATTATAAAACGATTAAGTAAATGTATAAAATTTTGTTAGTTAATCTTGGAAGTTGTATATATTCACTTGTAAATTTTAAAATACAATATATACGTATTCTACTATATAAAAAATATATTGTAGCCATGAGGAAAATTTGCAATAAAATGTTTATTTAAATATTTAAAATAACAATATACAGATAGATACAATATAAAATAATACAATCGATATATAATAGAAAATAATATATTCTATATTGTTTACAAGTTACAAATGCTGCAGTATACGTTTTTACTTGCTCTTTTAACGCAGCTCTTCTTGGACAAAAGTATTTGTGACGTTTGGTAGTCTTGTTCTGAAATATAATTTAATAAACTATATATTCTTTTCAGTAAAAAAAATATTCAAATGAAAACCTAATGTATAAGTATGTGCAGGTCATTTTTTAGTACTTAATATTATTTTAGTGATTTGGGTATTTCTATACGTATATTAATTAATTTGATACAAATTATTGTAAGTTATTTAAATATGTTACTGTATATACCATTTTTATTCTATACTGTTTGTGCACAGATATCACTTAGAATTGGTGTACCAGTTTGAACTTCAGCATCTTGAAATTTTGGCACCAAAATAGTTTTAATATTATCAGAAACTCCGCTTGGACCAAAAATGCTTGAGTGTAAAATTTACATGACACAATTAAGTACCTACTTACATAATTATTGCATACTACACTTTTTTTTAATAAATATCAGTACAAAAAACTTACTTGTTGGTTCATACAAAAACGATGTTTCATGTTTCATTTGAAAAATGTTTGCTTCAAATTCTAATTTTTTTATAGCATTGATCAGGACAATCTTTCAAATGAAGATTATAATTTTTATCGGCGTACCCCGTAAAATTTTATATCGTGATCTATTTCTTTATATTAGTTGATGGAATATAAAATACATACCTTGAACAACGGAAAAAGGAAAAACCACGTCTTGAGGAACAATTATTCACAGTACAATACAGGGTGTTAAAAAAGAGTGTAAATTATTTCAGGAGATAATAGTATAAAACAAAATAAGCAGAAAAGTCTTAATAAACATGGGTCCGCAAAGTAACGGTTGCGGAGATATGGACCACTATTCGTATTTCAAACATTTTATTTTATTAGGAATAAACCGACAAAGGAAGCTTTTAACAAACAAAAAGCAAAGTTACAGAAAATGTTCAAAGTGCCCTCCCTCCATTTCCAAGCAGGCACAACATCTTCGTCTCAACGATATTCGAACTCTTTCGAAAACACCCTCCTTAGTTTGGATTTCTTGACACTTTTGATTAATCCGAAGCTGCAGCTCTTCCAGGAGTACCATACACTAATGTCTTCAAATATCCCCAAACAAAGAAATCTATAGGGATCAGATCAGGCGATCTTGGAGGCAATAAAACAGGTCCGGCCCTTCCTACCCATCTATGTGGAAAAGTTTGGTGTAAATGCTCTCTAATGGCCACGGAAAAAATGAGCTGGAGCACCATCATGCTGGAACCACATTTGTTTCCTCTGATTCAAAGGAATGTCTTCAAAAAACTCATACAGTGTGTTCTGCAGAAATTTGAGGTAAGCAGCGCCTATTAATCGGTTTGGTAAAACAACAGGACCTAGAAACCTGTCACCTACAATACTCAACCAAATGTTAAATGATAAACGTGCCTGATGTCCAGATTCTATTAGAGCATGACGATTTTCGTCGGCTCAAATATGCGTATTCTGAAAATTAAACACTCCATTTCTTGTGAACCCAGCCTCATCAGTAACAAGAATGTTTGCAAGAAAACGAGGGTCTTCAGCATCCTGACGTAGAAAGCTGCTGCAAAAAACCAAACGTGCTTGATGATCATTTATTGGATTTAAGGTCTGTACTCGTTGCACATGGTATGGATAAAGAGTTGCTCGTGAAGGATTCTCCAAACAAGAGGACCACTAATTCCTACCTCGGCTGATATTCTCCTCACGCACGTACCTGGATTCTGCTCTACCAGTGCTAGAATTTCTTCTTCTGCTCTAGGAGTGGTTACCGACCGTGGTCTTCCGGATAAATGGCACTGTTTGCTCAAGGAACCGGTATCACGCAATCTTTGGTGAATTCTTCCAAACATGCGTTGTGAAGGAATCTGGCGATTTGGATAAGCGTCAACATAAAGACGTCGCGCTTCGGTGGCGTTCCCATTAGCACGACCATATATGAAATGACTGTCTGTTAATTCTGCGTTAGAGTAACCAGCCATAGCGAAAGAAAACTTGTGCACTGAGAACAACTGTCAAATAGGTACTATTTATGTCACTAAATATCAACCAACTATTATAAGAAAAAACACAACGTTTTGGCAAAATAAAAAAGGGCTAAAAAACATAAAACATTCCACAACCGTTACTTTCCGGGCCCATGTTTATTGAGACTTTTCTGCTTATTTTGGTTTATACTATTACCTCCTTAAATATTGTACACTCTTTTTTAACACCCTGTATATAACGGGTATATTTAGGAGAAATAAAATAAAATAAACACTAACAGATATTCAAGGTTTTTTGTCTCACACTATATCGATCTCACTCAACACGTTACAGTTCTAGCGTCGGCCACCGTGTAGGATCCTGGGTACCGAACGGTCCCCGAGATGGGTGAGGAGAGCGGAAGTGGTAGGGCGGGGCGTGTTCGAGAGTGAAACAACTTATATGTTTATTCTGTAAACTTTGATTCTGATTTAGGTCAGTCGAGCTGACATTGTTTTAAAAAACTTACGTAAACATCTCGTGGTTTGACTTTTTATCGCAAACTATTTATTAAAACATCAAAGGTTGAACATTGACATTTTTGACCTAGTATGTCAGTGTATCTAAAGTAAAAAATAAAAATCTTTTACCTTTTACGTTTAATAATGTTTATTTTTATTTTTTAGTTCACTTAGTTTGTGTACAAATTACAATGAACGGAGAACGCATTTACTATTATCGAGATATTATAGTCAAATGTGCAGTTGAATCAGCTAAAATGCTCTCACGACAAGTAGGTTGTACCCTACAGACAAAGATGGCCAAATCATCACATTCCAAGTGCACATACAATCTTGTACTGTATTCAGCGGGTACTTTCAACGGGAAGGGTTATTCCACAAGAATAACGTGACAGGCAAGTTAACCTTAACGTAAAACATACCTAAACTGATCGAAACTTTTGAAGAATGCTCCACAAATAGCATTCGTCTAAATAGCACAGCATTAGAGATCTTCGTCTGCACCGTACATCGCATATTAAGACGCCAATTATTACATCCCTATCATCACATCCTGTTCAGCAGATTTTAACAGTGGATTTTTGCAACAACAATGTGATCAATTAAATTTTCTTGGTTATGTTTGTGCAACGGATGGGTCTACATGGTATACATAATATACACATATGGGCCACACGACTAAAGAAGATCATTTTCAACGTCGGTTCTCGCTAAATGTTTGGGCTAGCATAATCAGCGATGTCCTTCTTGATCTCCATTTCTTCCAGGGACGATTAATAGATGCAGATTTTTGAAGAACCTATTCCCTGAATTATTAGACACTATAGTTGCTGGTGCGTCTGTGATTTCTTCAAGGTAGGGCTCCTCCATACAGAATTCGAGCAACAAAGACGTTTTCGAATGAAATGTTTCCACAGCGATTGATTTGGTTTTGTGGTGTGGCCACCGCTATCTTTCGATTTAACCCTAATGAAGTTAAAGTCTAGTTTCAATGATACTTTTTACTGACGAAGCTAATACATAATTAGCACTCTAATACATAATTTGCATGCATCATCATTAGATGAGTTTTTAACGGAAACGGCTGCTCCCAGATACTTCAAGGTGTACATTTCTTAAGTAGAAAAGGTAGGGGAAAATATTTTTCTATTCCGAAATGACATACATCGTGGCACAAAAGAATTGAAGCGATTTAAAAGGATTCTAGTGGCCGCTTGTGCCGTTCTCTGGGAGATACAGCCAATCGTCCATAAAATTTCAACATCCTGTCCCAAGAAACCTTGGCACACAAAATTTCATGAATTTAACTAAAAGTAATCGAGAGTTATTAATGTAAATGTAATTATTATTTTTAAATTTGACATCTTGTATCCTAAACGAGGCAGACCTAAGTTCTTAGAATAACATAGTGAAGTATGTACATCTCCTCCTGAAACACCCAGTATAATTATATTACATAGAACTGACGTCATATTGATTTGTTTTCTATTATGCAGTATTCAGCGACTGAGAATAAATAACCTTATTTGACACGCTCAAGGAATTCACTTCCAAAAAATAATTTTAATGGTAATGAGTAATCATTAACATTTTTTGTAGAATTTTAACTAATAACGGTACCCGTGACCTTTTTATAAAATATTTAATGCATAAATGTTAAATAGTGCATTATTTATGGTTTTTTAAATGAGCGTTGGAACTAACAAAAAATAATTTAATTTTAAATCTTAAGTGACTTTATCATAGATAAAGCCAACAGCAAGAATGTTAAAACACATTAGCTATTTTATTTCTAGTTTTTCGAAAAGCGTTTTATGGAATTTTATATAGTTGGAATACGTTATATATCAGCATTTCACTCGCTATTACCGAATCTTATCTGGCGTTTTAAATTTGTGGTCGTGGTATCCTCAAAACAACAACATTTTTTAATATACACTTAAAGTTTAGATTGGTTTCTCTTTCATTTAAATTTTTAGTGCGTATAAACTTGAAATCCATATTATGGGTTTTAGTTTATGACTTTTATTGATATGTAAAATATTTGTAGGACATATCAGAAAGATCACAACGTCCGTCGTCGACTGGTTCCTATATATAGAGTTGGAATTTACATAAGTTCATAAAAAGAAAATTTATCGCCGTCAAACTGGATTCGGTAGCAAGTTGGCAATTTCTAACTGTTTTATTAATTATGAAGGAATATATAAATATGCATGTATATGCGGCTCTTAATTAGTAATCACGTAGAGAGAGAGAGATGATATACCTACACAAGTTTTATTTCATTTCGATTAAAAACAGATTAATTATATTAAGCCAAACTGATAATAATTTATTTTAGATGAAGTTGTATCACTACATTGGGAATTTCGATAGTCAATATTTTTTACCACATACCTGCACCAGATATTCATATAACATTCTATACTAAGAATAATAATAATTGTGAATGAGCACATTAAATATAGTGAGTAAATACACTATTCTTGAATATGCATTTTTCACTTCGTTTTGTTGGATGTAGGTCAAACAGGAACAAAAAAGAAATCAGTTTCTATATTCTTCGACGTTCCATTGTCTTTAAATGCATCTTCAGGATTCTATAAGCCATGATTTCTTTAATTACATTGACATAAATCATTCAATCACCTTTATAGAGTCCTGAAGATGTTGCAATAAACACTAAAACAACGGCAAGTATACAGGGTGTCAGTTTTTTGTAGACAAATTTTAACAGAAAATGGAACACATGTTTTTGAGAAGAAAAGTTCGTATAAACTTATGTCGTAGAAGGCTTCGTTTCCGAGATACAGGATGTTGAATATAATTTTTTGTCCTCGAAATTTCATTATAACGTAAAGAAATGCTTAGATTTTTTTCATACCTGGGGGATAATGTCTATTAATTAAAATGCATAAAACAAGCGATAAGAATGTTCTAAAACTTGCACAGTGGCGGAGTGGAGGGAGTGCTCAACCCCTTTCTTAAACAGAATTTCTACGCCAATGACTATTTTAAAAAAACAATCTAGGTAGGTTTCGTTGAAAGAATTAAATATTTAGCTAATAATTGATAATAAATAAATAACTTCATTTATTAGCACATCAAATGCTAAAAATCAAAATAATTCGGAAACGCACATGAATTTCGAAACAGAAGAAGGGACATTATTTTTGGTAAACTGTATGTAGATAATGTTTTTTTTAAATAGTCATTGGCGTAGAAGTTCTGTTTAAGAAAGGGGTTGAGCACCCCCTCCATTCCGCCACTGTGCAAGCTTTTGAACATCGTTATCACTTCTTTTACGCACTAAATATGAAAAAAATCTAAGCATTCCTTTAGAGTGAAAATTCGAGAACAAAAAATTATATTCAACACCCTGTATCTCGGAAACGAAGCCTTCTACGACACATGTTTATAGGAACTTTTCTTCCTAAAAACATGTGTTACGTGGTCGAAAACGCAGTATCATTGGTGTGACGCCATACGACGTTCAGCGCGGTTTATGTTTCCGTAGATACAGGTGACAGGTAATGCTGTGCAAATTCCACGATGACGGAAGGGGGTTTTATATAAGCATAATAGGACGATTATTATTAATTTCGCCACGAGTGGATTCATTTAATTTTATACTTATGAACTTCATTGGTGCTAATTCCAACTTAATTAGTGCGGCAAATACGGGAAGTCAAAGCAAGCAGACGTGTCTATTATTTCCGTTTTTAACAATACCATAATCATTAGTGGTGATGTAATGAACTTACTTATTAAACGTAACTAATTTCTTTGTTTACAATACATATATGCACGTGAAAATTATGGCAATGATGCTGTTGGTTACGTCCAGATGGAGAGTTTTATTTGAGGTATTTATAAAATTATGTCATCTGATTTCAGATTAAACTACTTGCAAACTGTTGTATTTTTAACATCAAACAAGAGTATCAAATTTTAAGATACACTTTCATTATTTAAAGGAATGCCATCAAAATCTTATTAAAATTAAAGACAAAAAAGTTGTGATTATTTCTTCACCTAGCACATATCCTTTTTGCATTTAAGATACTGCAATTTTAGAAATATTTTACCTGAAATTGCTTCTCTATAAAAGTAACAAGTGTGCCAAATTGGAAAAAATCGTATCAGTAGATACCTATTAGAAAAGTTATAGTAAAAAAATTCAGAAAAACTTCGAGGTTACGTAGCTCCGTTATATTGACTTCTCGAGTAAATGTTACATGAACTTGACACATTATTTTTTTGAGCAGTATCACCCCCTAAATTTTCTGCGACGAATTTCCTGACACTCTATATAGTGTGTGTAATAATAATAATAATAATAATAATAATAATAATAATAATAATAATAATAATAATAATAATAATATCTCTACCCCTCATTCTAATCACGAGGATTAGCCCAGAAGTCTAAGACTTGTGCGGAGGAGAGGGCGGTATATTATTATTAAGCAGGCCGCATTTGCGCCCAGGAACGACTGAAGTTGGTAGGCCCTAACCACCATTCAGTGAAAGAATGAGGGAAACCTCGAAAACCTTATTAATTAGGGGTGTAGTCAAACGTCAACCGGTATCAATCTCTCACATTGACCCAAGCCAACATTCCTCCACCCTACCATACCCGCAGAGAGGGTGCCAATCCTCTCCACGAATATAGCTTATATACTCGCGTCAAGAATTCAGACGTCTTACGTCATGGTTGACATTAGGCAATTGTCTTTATTGTCAACGTAATTTTCGATATTTGGTCGCGTTAAAATCAACAATTTTTTGCAATTTTGTGCAATATGTAATGCAAACATTTAGTGTAGTATATAATTTTATTACTCTCAGTTGCAGTTTCTTAAATATTTTGATAAAAATATAATGAATTATTCAATTGTTCGTATGACGTAAGTCGTCTGAATTCTTAACGCGAGTATATACGGTCTACCGGCAGAAGGGTCGAAACCACAGCGATCTAGTCACCTCGATTCAAGTACCGACGCCTTAAACCGCGCGACCATTGACCGATCCAATTAATCAGTTTCAGTACAAATATTGTTATAATAAATAAAATTGTCAAAGTGTATAATATTAAATGAACATGGATTTACTAATTGAGCTATACAACACTTTTAAAAAACTTATGACGGGGGATATCTTTTAGTTTTCGATGCATCTCCTAGGGAATTTTCAACCAAACACCTATTCATATACATTCACATTAATGGTTTTCCGTAAATGCAAAATAAATATACATATATAGGTATTAGTACTTCTTTTTTAATTTCATAAAATATCTTGAAAATCACCCAGCTCAAGACTTCCCAGAAATATGGTAACCTATTTAATTAAGGAACAATTGCTACAATAAGCAGAAGATAACTATTCTATATCTAATTGAAAAGCGACGTGTAATTATTTTAACGGGAAACATAATTTTATAAACGGCAGTATAGCTGGCGTATGATACCTAAGTGAAAACCGGTCTTAATTGAAGATATGTTTGCTGTCACATGTAAATGTCGAACTTAGGTGGAACTTCAACTTATCGCATTCATCTAGCAATTACATTTTACAATTTTAATCACTAATGAAGACTAATAAGTGTTCATTAAATTCAATAAAATCCTTAGCGTCACTTATATTCCAATTCGACGTTTGACACAATTTTTTATTCAGTTGCCTTAATATGGATACCCTTAAAAAAGTAAGAAAGTAGAGTTTCAAAATTGCCGCTAGTTAATCCAATGATAAATCCATATTTTTATTTATTATATTTGTGTTCTTACAGTAAAATATCATTTTGTTCATTTGTAGTAATTTTATGCGGGAAATTTCGAGGGCAGATAGATCACGTTAAAATAGTAGGAGTTGAAGTTGTAAAAAATTGACTTCTTGTTTATATCTCCAAATCTATTAACCGATCTCAATCAATAAAATTTGGTGCAGATAATGTATGATAGTAGGCCTTGTATTTCCTAAAATATGAGCTTTAAGGTTCAACCAGTGGTGTACAACTGGATAGGGGTCACTTCCTTTTTTTAAAAACAAACTACGCCACTGCATTTTTTTAAATTGTATTCTGAAATTTTTCAATAGTTGCACTAATAATGAATCACACGCACACAAAATACGTTAATATTTATTAACATGAAAGTTTGACACAAGCCTATTAAGAAAATAAATTAATTACCACAAAATACATTGATACTTAAATGCAAATAACTCAGAAACCGATAAAGTTAGGTGACCTAAACAAGAGTACGTTTTTATGTAGAATTGAACGTTCTTTTAGATTTTTAAGCATAGCATAAGATATAGAAAACATTTGTTTATTTTTAAATAATACGGTGAAACTAGTGCCTTCAAAGAATAACGTCAAAATAAGCTTCAAATTCGTAATTCTCACACAAAAAACCTAACACTACCAATTTTCAGTCATGCTATCAAAACTGTCTCAATTACTGAGAAATTTCAGAATAAAATTTAAAAAAATGCAGCGGCGTAGTTTGTTTTTATAAAAAAGGTTTAAGGTTCAACCAGTTGTACACCACTGGTTGAACCTTAAAGTTCATATTTTAGGAAATAAAATTTGAGCACTTTGTATTTCTTAAACCAGCGTCTTTTCAAAAATTAATATTTTGGTATCCTGTATCTCGCCAAATTTTGCAGGGATGCAGCGTTGCCGTATACACGAAAATTTTTGAATATTGTTATAATATTGTTAAGTTAAGGATTTCCGGGATTTTTTATGTCTCGGCCAAGGCAAAACTTTTGCCGGGACAAACTTTCTCATTCCTGGTTAATCCCGGTCAAACCGGGACGGTTGGGAACCCTAATTGGGATTAATGGACCTATTCAGTGGCACGGAAACTCACCAGATCTAACACCTCTTAATTTTTTTAGGGAGTGTTCTAAAAAATAAGGTTTACGAAACACCTTCGCGAGGTACTAATCATTTGAAAGCAAAATCACAAACGCTTGTAGTGAGTTAAACGCAGCCCACAAAGAAGTCAGGCGAAGATTGGATATGTCTTGAAAGATGATCATATAGCACCACTTTTTTAATTGTATTAAAGAATTATTGAATTTAATCCTTTTATTTATTTTTAATGACATTTATGCACTTTAAACAACGATTAGGTACTTGATCCTTCCATACCTAATGTGATTTTTTAGGTAGTATTTCTCTTGAGATCCTTTGGAATGATATTGCTTATAACTTTTAAATGGGATTACAGAAAAATGTTTCTAATAAAAGTTTATTAGAAAAAAACAGCTTTTTAACAGGTAAAAAATTTAATTGATAACGTCATTAGTCGTTTGTCTCATCCCATTTAACACCACGTGTCCCAAATTTTATTTAAATTTATTGTAGGCTCATACTATCGAGTTTGAGCACCCTATACTTAGTTTTTGTTATCATCCTGTAAAGGAAAATATGCATATTTACTCTGCGGTCACGACACAAAGGTGAAAGTAATATATCCAGTTATAAACTAATATTACTACTTACAGTAGGCATTTCATAGTTATTTTTTTATCCTCCTACTAATAATATATATGTAGTTTAATATAAGAGCACTTATATATAAATAAGGCAATAAAAAAACATTAATAAGTTACATGTATTCATTATATTTATATGGATTATTAAAACAAATGAATTTGTATTTATGTTTTAAGCATGAAGATAGCATCTCCATATATTTTAACCTCGTTTAGCCAGACAAAAGATTGTAATTAATCTATGTTAGTGAAAACTTTTTAAGAAATTAATAAGCCTTAATAAAAAAATATGTTTAAGTAGATGTTTGAGAAGTTAAATTCATATATACTTACCATATGTTTATACCAAATCATTTTATTTTTATAATTGCATATTTAAAAGTTTGCAACACTTTTATATTGTGTTCAGTTTTATATTCTTTATTTCATTGTTTAACGAATTATTGCCTAAGAAAATAAATGATTTGTTGATTATTTGATAACCATGCTGTGCTTTTTATAAAAAAAAAAACAGAGAAAGCTTTTAGCCACCTTTTGTAAAAATGCTGCTGGAAGCTGAACGAAAAATATATATTTGTTACGACTAATATGTAACCTTGGTTGGTTTGTAAACTTTGAAATAATCAGAGATACCTGCTAAAGTAGTATTTTAGTTAGTTTAGAAACTTTCGAATTTAGTCTAGCTGGTCATTCTGGTAACACAAAATAGCCAGTTCTTTGGATAGTACATAGGGTTTGCAGTTTTTAATGACAATTTAGAGGTAGTTTCCTTGGCAAATTTGAAAGTGGTCTTTCATGGACGGAAGTAAAATCTGTTTTTTTTTTCTCAAACACAGATGCATATAAATCAACTTTGACAGGAATGCAATAGTTATATAAAATAACGTTTTATTGGCACATTTTGCTGGTTTGCTATAAAGGGGTGAAATAAACCGCCTCTTCCATGTTAAAAAATATATATATATATTTGTTTGAAATACTTTATATGCTAACCAAAGAATTAGCTATTTTGTGTTACCAGAATTATTGTTTTCATTAAAACTAGACCAAACTGGGTAGTTTGTAAACTACAAAGAAAAAATACTTTGGTATCGTTATTTCAAGTAAATTAGCCAAGCAACCAAGTAGCTCAGGTGGCTCAGTTTGTATGCTAGCCAGTTATTTTAGAAACTAACCAAGTTTATACTTTCAATTTCATTTAGTCAGATATCAATGTGTCCTACCTGTGTATATTCCATTGAAAATGGGAATAAAGTAATAATAGATGTATTTATTGTACTATTCTGTGAGAGCTTGGAAAGTATAGGGAAAGTCGTCAAACTGTTGAGTAGAGAGAAATAGTGGGCTAATTTTATTATGTATGTTTTCGTACATTTTTTACAGTTAATTCTAATTATGAATCTTGTGTAAATGTTTATATAATATGACAATAACAATTAATCTATATCTATGTGGAACCTTGACAAAAATTAAACAAATCACATTGTATAGAAAATGTATAAAACAAAATTTTAAAACTTTCTTCAATAATAGATTAATAAAGTAAATAGATTCGTCGCTCTCAATTGTAGATTATTGAAACAATGAAAATTATATTTAGATGTGTTCCTGCGCTCAATTTTTTAAATGTGATTCGAAACAATAGGTATGTGCAAGCAAGTAATCTGGAATGGTTTCAAACTCAGAAATATTCGACCAGTATAGTTATGAATTTATTATCAGTAAATATCGTGCAAAAAGTAGTTGCACGAACGTTTTTGACAGTTTGGAACCAGTCTGGATTCCTTGCTTGAACAGACTGGATTTCAAACCAGTGCATTCCCATGCAAAAATCCCATTTTATTTTCGAAATTGACGCATTAGTGTGTGGCTATATGAGAATTTTGTGTTATATGGATTATTTTAAAATGATTCATCAATAAATATAAAAAAATTTCAATTCAAAAACAATTAGAGTAACAGAGTGATAAAGGTTAGGAAATATTGTCTCTTGCATTGGCACTACGAAATGATTTAAAATGTCTAGGTATTTGCCTGCCTGCGTGAAATTATATCATATTTAAATTATTTTAAATATATTATAACATAATACATGTTGTAATAAATGATGATTGATAACAGCATCATAACGATGTTTAAATGTATTTGCAGTATAATTAGGCACATTATTCCAAGCATATAACAGGATTCGCAATAAAGTTTTAATGTGATACAAATCTACAACATCCTTTATGCAGTTTATAATTGTAACCATGCAGAGTATTTTTAACATTTTAAAAGTAGGTAAACATGTCAGACATGTTAATTTAGTATGTGTTATGAAGAGCGTGATGTATTATACATACTTCTCAAATGTAGTGAAATCTAATCTGTGTAGATGACAAATTTAAATGTCTTAATACGAACGTCTAACTAGAATAGGCCTAACGTAGAACATTTAACCTAACTAATTAAGGTGTATCATTTTAAATTAGATGTAATAATGACTCATACATCAATATGTAATTCAACTGGCTGCCGAATTTTTCCATTTCTAGAAAGGTATACAGGGCTATACTTTAAGACTAGCTTCCTTGGATGGAAATAAGGTGATTTAAGTCAACTTATCTTAGTACCATTTTGCTTCCTTAAACACTTATAGGTCCTAGATTTTTTTATTTCAGTTTTTGAAGTTAATTTATTTCTTAGGTATGCCCTTTAAAATTTTGTATAAGATTTTTTTTGTATGAGACACACGAACATATGACTGATTTTTGTATCAAATGTTCAGTGCGTTCTAAACGCCTGTGCCACTGCATATTTTTGGAGAGGGTGATTTTTGGGAAATGATTAGTTATTTACATTTAAATTTGAGTTGTAAATATATTTATTACTTTACAATCCCGGGTATTCGTTAAACAGTGGGGTATAATTTAAACCTAGCTCTTCCTTGGACGAAAATAAGGTGATTTAAGTCAACTTACCTCAGTACAACTTTTCTTATTATAGATCTGAGCATGTTTTTTTATGTTTCCTTGGATCTATAACTTTTTAAGGAAACAAATTTGTACTACTACTACTAAGTTGACTTAAATCCTTTTATTTTCGTCCAAGAAAGCTAGCCTTAAAGTATGGCTCACTGTTTAATGAATATATTATACGCAGTTTTGTCTAAAATGATGCATTTTAGCGACATGTAGAACTAATAGAATGCTATTTCAAAATAACTTATCGTTTTTCGAAAATCTCCCTCTCTAAAAAAATCTGAAAACTACTTTCTAAAGTCTATAACTTTTTTAGGAAACAATATGGTACTAAGGTAAGATGATTTAAATCACCTTATTTTCGCGTAAGTTGGCCTTGTATAGATAAAATGTGAACGTAATTTTATTAAATGCAATACATACTTGCTAAAACTAATTGAAGGAAGGAATTAGGTACACCCAGTTTTCATTGCGGTGAAGGTCGTGTAACACAAATTGAGTTTGGATTTTCATAAATGGTATCATCTATGAATGACTTGAACATAGTGCAGTTAGTCCTGATTCTGAACAATAACACTAGTAACAGCAACAAAGTAGTCAAAGAAGTGTACCCTGAGGTTCTCCAGATATCGAATACATTTAACTGGACTGAAAAAGACAAATCTACTCTCACTAGTAAGATCAGTAGTGATCCCTTATTTCACAATGAACAAGTCTTACCGACAACTTTTGACGATTTGTAGATACTTTTAGAAAGTCTCGAGTTTTTTTGAAAGGACATTTACTTTTCTGCAGGAAACTGAATAATAAAGTTCATTTTCCTAATTGCAATTTCGCAAAGTTGAAAAATATGCTATCTAGCCTAATTAAATCTAATTTACATAGTGTTACTGTACTGTACTATACCGTACTGGATTCATTACTGTTTATGCTCTATGTCAATGATCTGCCAACATACATTGAGCACGGTCATATAACAATGTTTAACAATGTTTGCTGATGCTGATGAATTATATGTAACGTGGTGGATTCATTGAGTATATGGTGCCAGAGGAATACACTAATTCTAAACAACAAAAATACTATATATTAACTTTCATCTTTAAAGACCTCTACCCACAAACTTTATGTCTTATGAAGGTATCATGTCGGATTCAGTGAAACTTCTTGGCACCATCCTTGATTCTAAGCTCTCCTGGTGTAAGCATGTTGACCATGTGTGTAGTCAGCTAAATAAAGCATTCTTTGCACTATTGCAGCCTAAGTATACTATTGATCAGGCGGGCTTAATTAATGTTTAGGTATTATTCAATGGTATACAGTCACATATCGTTTAACATTCTTGCTTGGGGTAGAGGTAGTGAATGTGAAAGGTTATTCATATGTCAAAAGAAAATTGTAAGACTACTTTTCAACTTAAATGCTTACTTTTTAGGAAAAATAACATAAGCCACTTTAAGACAAATTTTCACAATTACGAGTATACTACAAGACACGGGGAACTGCTCAGTATTCCTACTCACCATACAAGCGGTTTTAAAAATCGCCATAATTGTATAATTTTGTATAATGTTCTTCCTAAGGAAATCCGAGGTATATCTTATTACCGGAAATTTGAAAGACAAAGACAAAACACTTTTTTATCAGCTAGAGGTTTTTATAGTGTGCACGATTTTCACCGCATTTTTCACCCATGCGTGCATATGTTTATATATACATGTACAATTATATTTATTATATATATAGATTTGACTATGAATGTTATTTTGTACTATATTTTTGTTTATGTTATTTATAAGCTGTTGTTAGTACCTTACCACCTGTTTGTTCTTTTTCTTTTACTTGACTTGCCATATGAACAAATGTTGTATCTTTTCTTGGTCAATAAAGTATTATTATTATTACCTCTTGCAACCTTCAGAAGAGACTAGGATGGAAAAATGTTATATGAAACAACTACCAGAAAACTCCATTTGAAAGAAACGAATACTTAGGAGGTCATATTTAAATATATTTTTGTGTAAAGGAAAACTATACTCTGGATTATAAAAATCAGCTGCTAAATCCATTAACGAGTAGTTCAATCGATTAATTTGTTCTATCCATTTACAGAAAAATGTGATGATTATTTATTTTAATGGTTTGGAGATACATTCACCCCGCCATAGATGTTATATTCCTAATGACCAGGTTTATGTTTTGTTTAAAAACGGAGAAGCTAATACAAGAAGCTGTTAAAATGTAAATATGCCTCTTGGCACTTATTTTTTCCGTTTTCTATTAAAATTTATATTATAATTTTATTTCATTTTTATAGCCTTGCTAATTTGTTAATATAAAAATATGGCTTTATGATTTATGACATGACGTTTATAAATTATAGTTGAGTGTTGCTATTAAATACATAAATTATCATCCATCTTATCTAATTACCATCAATAATTTAAATGTATACTAGATTTATCGAAATATGTAAAAAATTATTTTAATGACTTTTCACGTATTTTATTTAAATAAGTCCTGAATTTCGTAAAATGTTTACGCGTGGTTATTAACTTATGGATTATTGAGTAACTCTGACTTAAGGTAACTGTTATATACAGGGATGGCCAGAAGTATGGAATAAAATTCATATCTTTTGAATGAGTGAATTTTTTTTAAAACCCCGAAACACGTCAACTGGCCTTGATTTTTTCCCATCTTTCAGTTATATAATAATTAAGGCAACGCATCGAAATCTTGATATTGCTTGGATGTGGAGACAAAATAAGAAGTCAGGCTGAAGTGCGCGATTTATTAACACCAAATCTCGCAAGGGGCAATTAGTAAAATATTTCACAAATTTAAGGAACACGGTACAGTAGAGACATTGCCCAAAGTTGGACGGGCACGTGCTTTTAATGATGAAAATAAGTTAGACATTGCCCGCAATCACGATGCTTCTCGAACTGCAATTCGAATGATTTTTAAACAAGAGAAATACTATCCTACTTTGGAAGACGGTTATTATAGACGATTACAATTTTGTGAGAAAATGATGGGACGGTGTGACGACGGTTTTCAACGAGACATACTTTTTTCAGATGAAGTTACGTTTTATGTAAATGGAGTGGTTAACAGGCACAACTATCGCTTTTGGTCCCAGGAAAATCTATACTGGACATGAAAATCGCATACGCAGCACCCACAGAAAGTTAACAAAGCAGATGTCATCAACAACAGACTCTTGGGCTCATTCTTATTTGAAGAAAATCTTACTACCGCACGCCACCTGAATTTCCTAACATTTGACCTAATACCTGCTCTAGCTGTGAGTTTTCCTCACGAAATTGATCCAGATATACCGAATGAATGAATTTGGTTCCAACAAGATGGCGCTCTCCCACATTTTGGTATTGATGTTCGAAGATACTTAGATGAAATGTTTCCAAATCGTTGGATTAGTAGACGAGGTACAGTTGACCGCCAAAATCCCTCGACAAGTCCGTTGATTATTTTCTTTGGGGATATTTGAAAGGAATAGTCTACCAGGACAAACCGGATAATATTGAGAATTTAATGAACAAGATTAAGGTGGAGATGCATAATTTACCAGCTGAAGTCATTCGGAATGCTGTGGACAGCTTTTACTATTGTTTTGGAGAATGCTAAATCGTGAATGGAGGACACTTTTAGTATTTTCGGCATTGAGTTTATTTTTGTAAATCTAGTTGTTTCAATTTATAAATGAAAAAAAAAACGTAAAACTTGTTTATTTTGTATGGCTGGATTAGGTTTTCTATAAGCTTTTCAACGATCCCTCTCATGTCTTATGTTTCCATTTGAAAAAGAAAGTAGTGGTAGCTGGGGGTTAGGGAGTTGAAGAATAATTAATTGTCATATAACCGAAAAATGGGAAAAAATCAAGACCAATTAATGTGTTTCGGCGTTAAAAAAAATAACTCAGTCAAAATATATGAATTTTATTCCGTACTTCTGGCCATCCCGGCATATAGTTCCAATACTAATTGAACAACAGTTAAGGGAACGAATTAGGTGGAGAGCACTTTAAGACGAAACCACATATTTTCCAAAATATTAGTTACTCTCTCATTAAAAGAGCCACAGGTGTAGGTGAATCCATATATTTAGTTTAATTGAGTTAAACTTTTGACTTATTTTGCTCTTTGCTGTTAGTTGTGCCATTTTATTTATACTGAATTAAAATGGAAATGACCATTTAATACTTATATAGCGATATTTAATTTATGCCAAACCTAGCACATCCAAATAAGTTTCAATATCCCATAAACCGACCCTCAAATCAAAATCTTAAGAGTAAAAAAAAATAGAAAAACACAGTCCTTCTAAAAAAAATATTCTGAAACCATAGGCGTTATAAAAAATGAGGGTTCCATGGGTTTACAACCCCTAATACCTTTACACACAAAAGTTGAAATACATTTTGAAACTGCTAGGACGTATAAATGTTTTGACATTTTTTACACATGCAATTTGTATGACGATCCCATTTTAATTAATTTAGAACCTAGAGGCACTTCTAAACATTTCACTGATTTAGGATTTAAAATATTTACGGCTTCTCTCAGGCTAAATATAAAAGTTTATAAAATTTGAAGTATATTAGAGATACCAGCTCTGAATCATTAGTCCTGCTTAACGTGCCTGTTCCATTAATGGCCGGTTTCTCAACTAGTAGATATCTGTTAAATAAACTTATCGATTCCATAAACTGGAGATATCCCATGAATTCGGTTTCTGAACCATTCGATAATGCTTATCTATTGTATAAGTTATCGAACAGATATCCAAAGAAAAATGGCAAGATATCTGTCCAATAAACATTAACGCACGCGCGCAGCGATTTAACTGTTGCTTGTTTACATCTTTATTGTAAGGCTTAACCCAACTTTTTTTGATATTTTCGTGACGATTACTTTGTGCAATGAAAAATTCTGATTCGTCTGCCTCTTCACATGAAGAATATTTAAATATAGTCAGATATCTTGAACGGCCAAGACGTTATCGTGAAAGAGAAAACCAGTATGAAAAATACAGCGACAGAATTTAGAGAGAGGGTTACGGGCGCCGTATTCTTGAAATACTGTTTTCTGCAAATACAAGTAATTTTAGACATTTAAGAACTGAATAATATAGAGTTTAGCAAATAACGACAATGTTATCCCATGCCACCAGCGAATATTCAAAGGTACCGAAATAAAATCAATGTATTACGTCAGAAAGCGATTAATCCAGCAAATTTTTAGGTACTGAAAACTTTCAAAATACGTATTTTTTTAAATTCAGCTATAGATGTAAACATTGTTATAACATAAACTTACATATTTCTGTATATAACATTGTTCACTTTTGTTTATAAGTATGTGAAAATAATTGTTAAAATGTGGGGTTAGAATAGCGAAATAATGTATGTCATACAAATGCATTTTAAAAGTTATTATATTATTTGAAGAGAGTTTAAATAGTAAAAGTGGATAAACAAAACATCAGTAATTTTATTTTTGATATTACTTTCGTTCTAATCGTAGTTTCAGTACCTAAAAAAACACAAATGACCATTTTACGGTGAGAAATACGGTGACCTTAACGAAAGAAACTGTAAATTTACTGATAGATTTAATAGGAGATAGTATTCAAGTCTCTAGTACTAGAGCAAATTAGCTATCACTATTAGAAAAGGTTTTAATAACTTCGTTTTTATGCAACAGATTTGTATATATTTTTATTTAGTTAATGTGATGTGATATCATTAGGTAGCCGATAGTGGCGCCATCTACAATTATTTCTTGAAAGTGTCTCACTTGCATAAATGGCATCTGCAAACAGTTGGGCATTTACTAGCTCCATCTATGATTATTGCAGATATTAAGATATCCATTCAACTGCTATGTATTCCACAAAATTTGGAAGGCATTCGTTCAGAAACCAATATAAAGTTATCGGTCTGATAAATTTATGTACTCGATAGTTATCGAATGGATTGCGCCAAATGTTGAGAAACCGGCCATAAGTCATCGATTAAAGGCCTGCGTTTTATTCAATTTGTGTCGTTGGCAAACTGAATAGTAAAACTAAGTTGTTCCTAATAGGGGAAAATCATTAACATACATTATATATAGAACAGGGCCAAGAATTGACCCGTGTGATACGCCTTTATTGATACCGAGACAAGTTAATGATATATTATTATGGATAACATATTGCTGCCTATAAGTTAGATACGAATAACTCTAGTTATATGTTCCAAGTTAATATAAAATAAGCGTTAACAAAAAAAATGGGTCTGCATATTGCCTTAGTAGATGCAGTTATACTATTTTCAGTTTTACAAAATTAAGTTCTCGATAGCTTGTTTATAACAGTAATTGTTTAATATTCTTGGATACATATTTTTATAATAATAACTTGCTTTCTAATTTTAATTTTTAATTTTTGTTATTGGTTTAATTTATTTGTCATGTAAACCGGCTTAGCTCCTTTCTCACAGTGTAAATGATATTTATAAAGTTGTAAATGCAGCACAACCAAATGAAGGTAAGTATAAATTTAATTTTTTATTATGTGTACTTTTACTTAAAAAAGTAGCCGTTAGGCGCCAGGTTTATGTGCTGATGCATCCCATGAACCAGTTTCTAATGTTTTCTCCACTTGATTTGGTCACCCGGTATATTATATGGAGTTTGAGCTCTTTTTTTCAGGGGCGATTCACTTGACTTATGAGATAAAACAAATATTATGAGATGAGATGAGTTTATTTATGAGATAAAACAAATAAAATGCATGATGTTAAGCATTTGAACCACTGTATTGCAATGATAATTTTCCACAACATTTGCAAAGGTACAGAAAAATTATTCTTAGTAAAAACCTAACTTAATTCTTTTTTTGGTTAACCACTTCAAATCTAACTATTACATTCTAAATTGTGTACTCGTTGAAATTGTCTTTATACGTGCTTTTTACGAGTGTTCAGTATCTTTTATTAATCGTTAATATTTGGAATTGACTTGCACTCTCTTCAATTTACAGAAAAGGACTAATTGGTGTTCCCTATTATGCTTTATCTTACCTCCAACATAAAGCGGGTGGTAGGGTTACTCAGTCTCTCCGTATTATTTCTGTTGGCGGTTTTCGTTGGGGTGGTCTTGGGCGGTCTCAGCTGTGTATTGCGCTTGGAGTCTTGTGATTTTTGTGTGTTTTCTTGCGTTAGATATTTATAGTGTTTTCCCAACCAGGTTAGTAAATTTAGATAGATTAATATCTTCAGATAATTATTGAACAGAGCTTTGTCTGTGGAATTGTTTATTAACACACCTAGATGTTTGGTATCAGAGATCATACATATGACTTCATTGATAGGAATTATAGGAGATTTGATTTATATTAGCGTAAAATGCCTTTCTAATACAGTAAAAAATGTTACAAAAGCTAATAATAAAGAATATATGGGTAGATATTGTGAGTGTAATTCAACGCTGGTTGGGATTTTAGTCCACAGAGTTAGTTTCACACAATATTATTAATACCTAAAAGTATATAAAAACTTCAGTACATTTCTTTAACTAATTTTATATCTGAGATAACTTTTTATTTTAGTCTTCTTATTTTGCGTTCTTTATTTATTATTCAATTCAACAAATTATATTTGGTGTGATCATGTGTTAGTTTTGTTGTTTCTGTTGTACAGTGCGTTTCCTTGTGTCATATGTGTATTTTGTGTTTATCACAATATATTTGGTATCAACTAATGTGTGTCCATGATATAAATTAATTAAAATTATAACTAATTCGTATTGGCATAACACAAAAGAAATATACCTACAACTAAAAATGCAAAAACAAAAATGAACATTTACAAATAAGATATATATGCATAATACATCCCATTTGATTAGATTTATTGATTACAAAGTAAATATTTTGAACCTTGTTAATAGTGACAGGTGCCTAATCGATATTAGAATTTAAGTATAAATAAAATAACTTTAATGTTATAACCTTTCGAGCAGGAAATTTGGAAAAGACTTGATTTCAAATTATGAGACGCAATAAATTGCATTTTTTGTGTTCGTTTTAAAATTATGTATTTGCTATACAGATTAAATTAAATTTCGATAGATGCTATAGTATCTAGATTGCCGTAAGCTTTAAATAAAAACTAGTTGATATCAGTCTACCTGTCAAACCGAAAATATGGTAGGTATATCAATTGATTTTTAATTTACAAACCAGTATAATAATTATTGTGACATTTCCAAAGGTCGAATACTTACGTAATTCGCTTATAATAAAAATTATATATTTGGATATTTTATCAATAATTAGAGGTAAAACCCAAAGTGATACCAATTCCAATTTTTTACGCATTATTGATATTCATATTTTTAGTTTTGATGTCAGTGGAAAGCCTGATTATTAGTATCTATAATCATTAGTAGACGCATTCAATTTAACATAAAAAATTATGTTATTTGTTACTATTTTGTAAAAGTCAATTTATCAAAACACCGTATAAAGAGGTTTATTTTTACAAGCTAAAATTTTTACAGGTTAACTGTCAATTTTACAAGTTAGTAGCATTATTTACATATAGGAAAAATTAGTAATCATAGTATGAGTGTGTGTGTACCAGTGTTATCATTGTTACGTGCACTATCCACGACATGACGGATTTAAAAATTTTCTATTTATTCAACTTTTTTTGTATTGACAATTTGACACTTCGCACCAAGTTGCTTAATAAAAATTATTTATTTTCGCGTCCCTTTCTAGGAACACATTTATTTACAAAACACCATATACAGGGTGATTCAGACTTATCTAAAAAAAACTGGAAATAGATGCGTCATAGTTTTCGAGAAAAAGATTATTGAAGTTCTAGTAGTTTCAACCTTTACATCGCTGGTCTATTGTAGTCGCTAGCCAGGCGATTTCAAATATCCAATTACTTATGGTATTAACTTTTTTGTGATGCAAGTAAGCATTTGCTTTAGTTTTTCAAATATCAAAAATGGCTTATGTATAGCAACTCGCAGTTGATGGGTATCATTTTAATTTATGGTGAAGTGAAAATACTTTTGGCAGAAAGATTTGCCGGTAAACATGTGCCAAATGAAGTTACTTTTATAACAGTGTACAGTGAGTGCAAGTGTAGAAGTGTAGTGCAAACGCAGGCGTAACGCGGGAAATTTGCAACTGAATTGTGGAAGAGATGGAGGTCCAAGGCGGCCACGGCGTATTACAGCGTATCAGACATACACGAGGCTCAATTATATCCGTATGTACAGCGTGTCCAAGCATTAATACCAGGGGACTGGACGAGAAGGACCGGTACCAAGGTAGCCACGATCTCCTGACTTTAAATCATTTGAACTTATTTTTGTGGGGATATTTAAAAAATGAAGTATATTGTACTGAAATGGACACTATTGACAAGTTCAAAACAGACAAGAAGAAGAAACACTATGTTAGCTTGTAGGATCTGGGTAAGACGGGCCCAAAATTTTGTTGTAACATCAGGGATGTCAAACTATTTTACTATAGTAGACTGCCAAAATTGTAGAGAGTGACTAATAGCGAGCTTGTAGACAAGCGCGACGAGCAAAGTATGCGAGGAGCAACATTTCATAGGTGTAATCAAAGGTGCCAATCAAAAGCAGCAGCGCATGCGTAGCAGAAGTTGTGTAATCGGGTATGCCCTCAGAGATATGTCGACTATAATTAAAGCCACAAATTAATTTTATTAATGATTAATAACAATAGCGGAAAAAGCAGTTGAATTTGCTGCATTAAAATAAATGTTGTAAAATGTAATTTATTTCTTTCCTTAGGAATTTCTATACATTTTTTGTCCGGTCGCTGATTATACGTCTTATCAGGTTTTACAGTGAATCATTTTTTAACTGCTCTTTTTGATTTTATTTTTACAAAATTGTATGTGTACATGCAAAAAAATTTGTTAGATGAGTTCCGAATCACTCTGTATACATTGCAATAAATATTTTGTAACCTGAAAACAATGAATATGATTATTTTGTAGTTCAAGATGTAGATAAATACCTACTTACTACTAGTGAGTAAAAAAAATTCAATAATACTACGCTAGATTGCACGACTGGTTATAGTTATACAATATATGTTTTAAATAGGTATAGCTTTTTGATATTTTCTACCTGCTGCTCGATTCCATTCATTCACTAAGCGGTGTTAATCAAATAAAGGAATTTGGATTGGAGATAAGAGGCAAGAGAAGAGAGGCAGACTCTAGAGCTAGAGAGATCTAGATAAATCTACTGAGTATGTAAAGTAAAGCAAAAACGCTGAATATTAGCAGTGTTTTTTATAAAGTATAGTTAGTCAACCGACCTTATTTGTGGACTATATCGGTTATATGGCGGGACTATAAAATGTGCAAAATCTCTTAAACGAGCCCCAAGCAAGTCAGTAAAAAGAGTCAGTCTGACTTTCTTTTTATAATATGATATATATTATAAATGATACAGAAATTACTAATGCCATTTTGGTAGAAATTTGTAGGTGCAACTGAATTTTAAATCAATACCGCAAGCAAAATTGACCTGGAGATCTATTTTCGTAGGACAATACGAATGCGAATTAGATACTTTTATCCTTCTTCTCACAATTATAAGTAAGAGAAAGACAGAAACATGTAATTCGTAACCGGATTACTCTTCGAAAGTCAAGAATAAACCCTATAGACTGCGTTCAGCTACAGCTTATGCCTTATGCCTAACTTGTTAGGTTAGTGTTACCTCCTCCCAGTAATTTAGCTAAATTAATTAATATTTTAGATGATTTATACAATACACCTTTGTCTATCGAGTTCACTAGCATACCTAGATATATGGTATCAAATAATATACATATGACTTCATTGATATGAATTCTAGGAAATTTGATTTATTAGTTTAAATGCCTTTACAATGCAGTAAACAAAAAAACATATAATAATAGTTATTTATGCAACAAGTACAAAAAGTAAGTGTTTATTAAGTGTTGTCCTACTCGGCCTGACGGCCTCGTTGGACAATTTCACGTCGAGCGCAATAAACACTTTTTGTACGAGTTGCATACAATATTTTTTCTATGTTCTTGCAAAAACCAAAAAATGTTTTATTTAGATGACACTAAGTCTAGGAAAATATAACGTCGATTTAAACGTTTATGTTTGTCATGATGACACAACGCTGTAGTAGAATGACAGATGAATGCAATAAACATTTTACTGCACTAGTGCAATAAAAAAACACTTTTTCCATTAAATATAGTTCAATAAAGTTTTATTTTTTGTATGAATGTAGAAAAAGAATATATGGGTAGTGAGTGTAATTCAACGCTGGTCGGGGCTTTAATTCGCAAGGAAGTTAGTTTCACATAATATTGTTAATACATAATAAAAAATATATATATAAAAGATATGTATACGAGAATCAAATAGAAGAAAATAATGTTAATAACAAATGCAAAGTGGAGAAAAATATTCTGATTACGGAATACAGAATTGAAGTGTTAATAGTATAAACAAAAGGAAAAGTGGATTAAAATATAAAATTAAGCTAAAAAAGTTTTAACCGTCTATCGTCATTAGAGTGAGATGAATGCAATTTAAGATTTAAAACATGAATAGGTATACCCCTTTTTTGAAATTAACTTGATTTTTAGTTATAAAGACTAATAATTGAAGTTAATATTCAAAACATTTCTGTGGTTTTAAAAAACGGAACAAAATAAATAAATTAGTAGTTACTTACTTACATATATGCTCATAAGTGAGTGTTTGGTAAATAATTCGTGCTTTTTTAATCTTTTTGACCAAAAATGCATATACCTAAAATTAACAAATATGCACACTCAGTTATGTATTAAACTTATTCTTAACACGATTAATATGACAACAATATATATCCAGGTCATCTTGAACTTGGTAATATTTGGAAAGTATTGGAAAATCTCGATGTATTTCTGGAAATATTAAAATTCAGGGTTGTTATAAATTAGTAGGTCAAACCGTTAGCCACACATACTTTGTACCAAAATAGTGGGACTTTTCTTATGCCGCTTTCCATTTTTTAACAATTTGTATATCTGTTCCAATAATGCTAGACAATCAAAATATGAATCTAGAGGCATCGCGGACCGCTTTATGCCGAAATGATCACGGATTTTTACAAAATCAGTCATCATGTCATTCTTTATGCGCTTCAAATTTGTTCTATTGTACTATTTATATCATAAAATATGTTCTCGGGAAAGCGTACTTTTATTAGTTCTTTTATTTGACGCGACTGTGCGAAATTCTCCAAAAAGTGGGTCCAGCTCCTGTTCTACTAGTACAAAAGTGTACATTTAAACTCATTAGAAGATTACTCACTAGACGAAAATGAGACTAGCCTGGTCCGCGGAGCGTCTAGACCGCAACCGCATAGTATATTTTTTCCTTTATATTCTACGTGAATTCTGAGTATTAATAATAAATGTAGTTAAAAGGATTACATGATCATATCCAGTTGTTTGATATATGGCAAAAACTTAAAAATGTTCATATTTTACAAAAAAACTTTGATTTTTGTCTGTTTTCACATATTCAAGTCGTGACTGTACAAGTGCATTAAATAAAAGCTTAAACTAAAGTGTTAATTGGGACAAAATCTTGTGTTTGTCATTATGAAACCCATTCTTTTAAAGGACTCTTTAACTATAATGTTATAATGCTCTATAAAATTCAATTTACTACAGAAGTATCACCAAGATCCTTAAGAAACTGTGGACGTTGTGTTTAATAATTATACCTGATAATGAGTAATCGTACATGAATACTTTTTTTCTCTTCGTAAAGATCATGGCATTACACTTGCTTCCATTTAACGGAAGATCATTTTCGTAACACCAATTGTTCTTCTCTAAAAGAGTGTGATTTAGACGAATACAATCATGAATTGAATAAACTTCAAGAAAAATTTTCATCATAAGCGCATAACAAATGTCTTTATATTTAATAAATATGTCAGTAATGTTATTAATAAAGACGTTCAATAATAATGTCCAAGAATTGAGCCCTGTGGAACACCTGATAGAATGTGTATATTTTTTTTATTTATGACATCTTTATTACACAAACTATTAAGTTATTATAGTAGATAGTAGATAAGTAGAGCAGGTATAGTAGTAGAGATTGTGAATATATAATATAACATATGCTTACCTATACGTTTTTAGTGTATCTATGCGTAACCAAAAATTTCGCAATGAAAAAATCTCTTCGTCTTAAGTTAGTACTAAAATTTGGTATCTGTTAATGTGACGGTTTATACATATACTATGCCAGCTTATTTGCATCTAAAAAATAAACTACTTAATTGAAAGGTGTCTTCTAATTTAAAGTGGTATATATTTTCAATTATTTTATTGTATTTCCATCGTAGTTTTAAATTTTGTTTTACATATGGTAAAACAAAACAAAATTGATAAAGCAGAAGTTAAGCGCAAAGTATAGTCAAATAATTACGTAAATTCAATAAGAACATTAAGTCAAATACCTACATTTCAAAATTTCCTTAATAAGTCTTGAAAATCATAACTACCTAGGCATTCTCTATTAAATTGTTATTTGAAAGAAGTTCTCGCTCTCTAGGAGCTGAATTGAATAGAACACCCTGTTTTTGTCACATTCGGGTAGAGTTTTTAGAAAAACCCATTTCCGCTTTGGTCCTGTCAAAGGATATGAAATGTGCTTTTTATAGCCAGTCGGCCCTTCTCAACAACGGCGACTTTTGAAATTATCTTTGAATTTATGGGGCGCGTTATTCAAGGGATTTACTTCGTCTGAAAACTATTCCATTCAGCAAGAACTCTTTTAATATTGTATCATAGAAAAACGTATTTTTCAAGAGTGCACTTTGCGGACGGAAGGAATATTAAATATATCTATAGGTAGGAATATTTAAAAGATTCTTTGGAACATTTAACTCTATCTAAATAATTTTAATACCTTTAATAATAGTAATGATACCTAAGTAGTAGGTATACAACTAGTAACAGACAACCTTATACAAGTTTTACATAATATCACGTAATTTTGAATTATCTAAAGAAATTAATATATCTATTGTGGTTGAATTTTCGAGTTCCCACTGTCGAAAGTGAAGTTAGATATTTATAGAGTGTTTTCATTAAACCAGGTTAGTAAATTTAGATAGATTAATTTCTTTAGATAATTAATGAATAGAGCTTTGCCTGTGGAATTGTTTATTAGCATACCTAGATGTTTGGTATCAGAGAGCATACATATGACTTCATTGATAGGAATTATAGGAGGTTTGATTTATATTAGCTTAAAATACCTTCCTAATACAGTAAAAAAAGTGTATATAGTGTCCGGAATATGAGCGCTTTTATTTTGTTGTATGATAAATTGTACCAAATAAATTTTATTTTTTTTAACAATTTTATTTCTCTAATCAACGGTAGCAGAATTATAACTGTAAACAGGTCTTGAATATGTGACAACGTCGCTCACATTACGATGTCAGGATTGTCACGTGCTTGTAATAATTACAGATACTGTGAATGATTTTCTTAGAGTTCTTCTTAGAACACAAAATAAAATGTGAAATATTTACGACAAAATGACTTATTTTGCTTGCAAAAACCGTGTACCCTACACTGAAAAAAAGGCCAGTAACTTTACAAATTTACTTTGTAAGAATACCCTTATAATTGTTTTAAAATAATTCTAAAAATAATGATGATATTACAGTGACACTTGTAATTTTACAAGAAAACTGCCAATATACAATAAAACCGTAAACTTCCTATGTAATTACAATATAATTTGTACATTTATAGAATATATTGTAACACATTTACAATTAACAATGTGAAATTCATTTTTACATTGTAAAATTACTGAACATACCAAATTTACTATATAATTGACTGTAAAAATATGCCTAATGTGTGTGTGAAGGTACTATCTACTAATTTTAAAACGCACTATACCACTAACCGTTGAGAGCGTTGGGTGGTGACGCCTTCATTATTTCTTGCTTCATTTCGATGAATCCAGCGTGTACCTAGGACCTAGGTACTTACATAATTAATTTAGTGAGTAGTGACTAGCAATATAAACATATCTATAGTGACAAGTGAGTGTTTTTAGTACTATAAATAGTTTTGTCTAGTGCTTGTTTAAACATAACCTCAATGATATTAAGAAGTAATAGGTATGTAAGTTATACATAATTATTGAAACAAAGGAACATTGCATCTACAAAAATCGGGTACCCCACTGTTGTTTTGTTCATCTTACATAATATATAAAAATGTATTATTTTCTATTGGAATTATATTTTATTACATATTTGAAGAACAGGGGCTTTTGGAGGTTTAGCATGATTTAAGTTCTGGGTACCTACTTATCTATGCACATTTATATAATTAATATTACTTTGTAATAGTATAATATCATAGATTTCGTTTGAATATTATAAAATGTTAACTTTAGTTCTATGAATATATTTTTACATTGTTATATGTTTTGTATAAAGTTAAGTGTTCTGTTTTGTACAAATAACCTAAATGTGCAGGTACCAAATTTTAATAAAAAATTGCCGCAAAACCATAATATTTTATTACTTCAGTACCTGTATGTGCATGTATTTCTAAGCTAAAAAAATAAGCAAAAGGCAGTTAATATATTGAAGATATAATAAAGCTGTAACTACTAATTAGCTAAGTGAGCCGTAATCGGAGCACAAAATAGCTATTTATATAATCAGTTAGGAAAAGTACGGTTTTGTGTAACAAATGTTTTTCACACAATTTATCCAAAAATTTTAATTATAAATTTAAAAAGGATTATTCTGCTGATTTTAAAGTATACATGGGGGCTATAATAGAAATAAGTAGATATTATTTTCAACTAAATGAGTCATAAATTTCAAAGTACTTAATTTTTTGTATATAAATCTGAAAAGCATATAGACAACGAATCTATTGCTTCGGAAATGTTTGACTTCACTGGGGATATCATATCAAAAATTCAGTATTACTATTAAGGGTGTTTGTTAACATTAGAAGCAATTGGCATATATGTTAATTAGGTTACTTAATATGAGTACCTTTTTCTTTTGAAGTAACATTCTGATGCAGTGATGCTATTGAGAAACTCATGGAAAAGCCTAATATGTTACTTAAGGTAAGTAACAATTGTTAATTCCTTACGATATTTCAATTTTTCTCATATAGGCATATTAATCTATTAGGTATAAATGAATTACTATTCAGATTTTTTTAGGTATCTGTATCAAAGCACTGTTAGTGAATTCGAATGTTGTAAACAAGATGTCTTGTGTACGGGTTAGGTCAGTTTCGACACTTTTAGGAGGTTTCTTTTATTCTCCGTAAAGATAGTTCAAATGTCTCGGGAATATTTTTAAGAAAAATTGAATAACGGAAATTTCATTTCGATATCTTGATTAGTTTTGATATAGCATTTTTTTAAATTTTAGGCCTTTTCTATGTTGCCACATATTATATACGTATGATGTTTCATTAAAACATATATATGGTTGTTATAGCAGCGGAAAACTAGAAGTAGAAAATATTCCTTAAGCCACTAGATACTACACATAAAGGAAAAAATGTCTTTACAATGTATAAATATTAATATAATAAGTGGAAAAGTTACCACAGAAAACGACCAAAATTTAAAAATATCATGTAGGTATCTCTTAAACAAATCAAAATATCGAAATGTGATTCTCGCTATTCAACTTTTTTGAAAAATTAAGCTCCAAATATATTGGCTACTTTTTTCTGTCTTTTCGGAAAATAGAAGAAACATTCTATACCTAAGTGCCCAAATTGGACCATCCTGTACAATAAATAAAAAAAATACATTGTAGTAATAGTATAAAATGTATTATTACAATGTAACTATACAACTGCCTGTAAAGTTACTTTGCAATTTTACAAGTAATTGTGGAAGTTACATTGTAAAAATACTTTTTGTATTGTAAAATCACAAAGTAATATTACAATTGCAAAATCTAAAATTACAACACAAAATAAATTTACAACGTAATTTTACATTTTATTTGTAAAGTCACAATCGATAAGAAAATTACAGCAATAATGAGTGGTAAATAAATTGCCATCTATTTTAACTGTAATTATTTTTTACAGTGTACCAACGTCTCGTAGTCAGAGAGTTTTGTCCAGATTCGCCGAAAATTCACATGCCATATAGCTGGTTTATGTACAGTCACAAATATCAAGCAAGCAAAGAAAAACGAAACGCACTAGCTATATACAATACTACTATGACTAATAGTTATTTTAGGTTAATAGCAGCAGGTGATAGATTATAATGCTGTCGTACGTTACATACAATACCTTTTAAGAACAATTACAAATATATTACGTTATATGAGCTTTTACTTAACCTTAATTGGACCTTAGTTTGTAATTCCGTAACACAATTTTGCATTTTATTGCAGTTGTATTTTTATTCTTGAAATGTATTTATAGAAAAATTATTTCATATTAGACATTTTTTTCATAAGGGTTTTGTTTTGTTGCTTTTGGTGTTGTCCTACTCGGCCTGACGGCCTCGTTGGACAATTTCACGTCGCATGCAATAAACACTTACTTTTTGTACTTGTTGCATAAATAACTATTTTTAAAATACAAAATTGAAATAACATACACTGTGTTCAAATTTGACCTGGAACAGCCCTGTAATATTTAACTGGATTGTGCGATATGCGTGAATTTTTTTTTGCAAGTAGGAGCCTCTTCAAAATATTGAAGTTACTGAAATAGGAAAAAAATGCTTTGGTTCGGTCATGTAGGCGGCTATGAGAATAAAGCAGATTTGGAAATATATCCTCATATTTGGTACTATTTTTTAAAAATTTTAACTATTAATAAAAAAGGTCGATTGAAGATAATTTTATAAAGTTTGGACATTTAGAGTTTTAAGGGATTTGGAACACTGCTATGTTGTCAGATTTGCGATAAGAAAATAACTATTATGATTTTTGGAAAAAATAACTACAAAAAAATCATAGCACGCCATTGACTTGGAATATGGTGAGCGTAATATATTCGCTAAGTACTTTTAGGAGGCTCCTACTTACAAAAAAAATTCATGTAAATCGCACAATCCAGTCAAATGTTACAGGGCTGTTTTAGGTCAAATTTGGTCACGCTGTATACAGAGTGATTCAGAACTTATATAAAAAAAAATCTGAGTGTTAAGGGGACTTACAAATACAATTTTGTAAAGAAAAAATTAAAAATAGCAGTTCGAAAATGATTTAAAAATACACTTCTGCACGGCACTGAAAACTGGTCCACTGTAACACCTGATAAGGCAGCAACCTGCGACCAGACAAAAAATGGTAAGAAATTATCAAGGAAAGAAATAAATAACATTTTATAACGATTTTATACGCTTTTGTCGCCATTGTTATTAATTACTAATATATTTCATTTGGAACACTGCTATGTTGTCAGATTTGCGATAAGAAAATCACTATTATGATTTTTGGAAAAAATAACTACAAAAAAATCATAGCACGCCATTGACTTGGAATATGGTGAGCGTAATATATTCGCTAAGTACTTTTAGGAGACTCCTACTTACAAAAAAATTCATGTAAATCGCACATTCCAGTCAAATGTTACAGGGCTGTTTTAGGTCATATTTGATCACGCTGTATACAGAGTGATTCAGAAGTTATATAAAAAAAAATCTGAGTGTTAAGGGGACTTACAAATACAATTTTGTAAAGAAAAAATTAAAAATAGCAGTTCGAAAATGATTTAAAAATACACTTCTGCACGGTACTGAAAACTGGTCCACTGTAACACCTGATAAGGCGGCAACCTGCGACCAGACAAAAAATGATAAGAAATTATCAATGAAAGAAATAAATAACATTTTATAACGATTTTATACGCTTTTGTCGCCATTGTTATTAATTACTAATATATTTCATTTGTGGTTTTAATTACTAAAATATTTTGATATACCTGTTGTAACAACAACTTTTTGGACTCATCTTACCCAGTTTCTACAAACTAACACAAATATTTCTACTTTTTGTCCGTTTTGAACTCGGTACGTTATTGACAGCAACTATGATACGTTTTCGTAAATCATCAATAGTACATCCACTTTGGTGCAATACATTTCATTATTTAAATATCCCCACAAAAAGAAGTCCAAATGATTTAAAGTCAGGAGATTGTGGCGGCCATGGTACCGGTCCTCCTTGTCCAATCCCTTGATGTTAATGCTTGGACATGCTGTACATGGTACGGATATAATTGAGCCTCGTGTATGATACGTCACCGTCACACTACTGCTATAGGCCGTCTCCTCCACGATTCGGTTTCAAATTTCCCTCGCGCTGCACTACATTTGCACTCACTGCACACCGCGGTAAAAGTAGCTTCATTTGGCACATGTTTTCCGGGAAATCATGCTGCATTTTCACAGCAGAAAAACTACAAAAAGTAATCGGATTACAATATTCGGAATCGACTCCATTTTTCATGACGCATCTATTCACAAATTCTTTTAGATACCTAAGTTATGAATCACCCTGTTTGTTTCTCACCAACTCGTTTTTTTTTATGACTCGTTTATTTATTTAAAATGTCCAACGGGATAAAACCCATTAACAGGATAAGTTTCAGAAAAATACAATGATAATAGTAATAATATAAACATAACAACTAAAATACTCCTAAGAATATAAATATATAAAATTTTGTGTCAAATTAAAAGCTAATGAAGAATGCAAAATAATTAAAATCGTGTATATAGAGCACATTACAAACATCTACTATGTATAATAAAACAAACTACGAAGTGTACACATTAAAAGCAAATAACAAACATAAATTTAGAAGCTAAAAACTTTTTTATGTCCTGCAATTGTACAGACAAACATATCTAAATGAACATCTATTAGTGAGTGACTATTTATAATGTGGTATATTGGAGATTGCTTATACAGAGTGTCTGTTAAAGATTGGGAAATCTCGGAGCTGGAGATACTGGAGACCAAATAAAGTCGATTTAGCCAAATATGCCTTATCCGAATGTTGCTGCTTTCAAAAATACAGGGCGTTCAATGCTAGAACTTTATTTTGAAATATCTCAATAACTTTGAAACCTGTCGGAGCATTAAAAAAAAATTGGCACAATTATGTTTTTTGGCATGGCAAATAAGAATTTTTAACTAAATTTGACGTCACTAGTAGAGGGCGTCACTTATAGCACATCACATTTATCCATCTGACTATAGAAACAATCGTTCAGAACGGTAAATTATGGGGACGTGCAAAATTTCAAGACGATCGGCGAGGTTTGATTTTGAAACCATTTTTCAAACAAAGCACAAAGATTTTATCAAAGCAGGCCGATATTTTTTAAATTTGCACATCTCGTTCTGAACAACTTTTTCAAGTAATATTTTGCTGTATTTTCAGTAGAAATGGCACTTTACCTGAAACGATAACAGTTTTCAATCGTTGCACTGAATATTTCAAATACGATTATTTCAAAAATGGTTACTCCTAACGACACAACAAGGTATATCTTTGTCAGATAAAACAGGTATGAGAAACGATTGTTTCAATAGACAGATGGATACACTAAACAGTAACAAAGTTCTGCCATTTAAAAGAAACATGCTGTGCCATAAGTGGCGCCCTCTACTAATGACGTCAAAATTAGTTAAAAAATTCTTATTTGCCGTGTCAAAAAACATCTAATTGTGCCATTTTTTTAACACCGACAGGTTTCAAAGTTATTGAGATATTTCAAAATAAAATTGTAGCATTGAACGTCCTGTATTTTTTAAACGAACAACATTCGGATAAGGCATATTTGGCTCAATCGACTTTTTTTGGTCACCAGTATATCCAGCTCCGAGATTTCCCAGACACCCTGTATATGTAGTTCTATTGTTCTTAATGTAGAATAGTCCACTATTTCTGTTATTAATCCTAGGCACACGTGAAGAATTTTAAATAGAAACAGTACAGCTGTCATATTTCTCCTGTTTTCTAAACTGTTCATGCTAAACCTCTCCAAGAAATAACTGTAAGGTGTGCCTTTCAATGGATATACACCATCCATCCCACCCTTGCCGTTATGCTGCAAATGCATTTAATTATTTGAGTAAATAGGCTTGCACTTCGATGGTTTGATGTAAGGTGTACATAGTTATAGATATAGATGGCCAGCGCAACTACCTATAAATAAATGTACAACTTACATCAAAGCAACACAGTGTTGCATACGGGAAGTTGATGATTTCTGTGATAACATATGCGGCAGGTGACAAGAAGTATGATGAAAACAGATATTTGTCGTTAGTTCTAGAATAACGTTGCCTAATACCTATTTCGAAATTGGTTGACTTAGTAAGCTAATGTTATATTTTTAAATAATGTTAATTAGGTATATGTATAGAGAACATAGCGAAAGTTGGACCACTTTTTTATTTATTTATTTTATTTAATACATCTCTCAACAAAAAATCAAATTATAGGGTAGCAACAAATAACAGAAAAGTGACAAATACAAAAAAAGGAATTAGGTAATTACTAAACTAAAACTATGACATGTAGGGCAACATGCGGCAAAACCGTACAGCGAGGCAAAATCGTATAGTGCATTTAAAATTTTGTAAGAGCGCACACCAGTCGAAGCTATATTATACGCATGTTCTAGTTTGACTCTGAAGATATGAGAAATCAAACGATAGTCGTGTTTAGTATCTCCTTTGATATTGTTTTGGCAGGTTAGGATATTTCGCAGCTCTTCATCTGATATTGCTTCAATTTTATTAATTCTAAGAATAGGTATGTACAAATTTTATGTTGTTTTTAATTAGCTAGCTTTGCTACTGGATTCAGTCTCTATCAATCTGTATATAGTTTTAATTATTTACTATTACCAATGTGAAGTAATTACTCAATAAAATAAAACATGTACCCTGGGGCAAAACTGTAAGATATTGTCTGAAGTTATTGTATCAAGAAGTAAGTAACAATAAAATAAAAATCATTTAACATCTCTATGAAAGCAGATAAACAAATTTAAAACTGTCAAACTTGACATACGTTTAATACTTATACTACTATTTTGAGAAGGAAAACAGAGAGTTTTTCGAAACGGTAATAATACGAAGTGCGCGATAGTGATGGGATTTTTGTTATTTTTTACTTATCTGCTTTTTTTCAGTGAAATTATTTGGTTAGGCAAGCTTAGTTTCAAAAATAACCATTGACTGATCCGTTTGACGCAAGGGCTTATTTAATCTTTATTTTTTTCAGAAGTGTGGCAAAAACCCAATAAAACTAAAGAAAAACCGTAAGAGGTAAAACCGTACACTATACGGTTGTGTTCCATCTATGAGTATACGGGTTAATTCACTTAATTATTAGATAATACTTAATTTATAGGTTTCCATGGTCGCACATACGTTAGGAAGAGAGATCGCCAGTCGTGGAGTGCAGTTGATATGGAGAAAGCTCTCGATGCTGTGTCTAGTGGCCAGATGGGATATTTAAAAGCTTCTCTGTCTTTCAATGTACCCAAATCTACGCTTCAAGACAGAATGAAAAGAGTTAAGCAAAGTACTGCAATACGCAATGCTGCAGTTAAAGAACTGGGTAAATTCAATACAGTTTTCTCTGAAAATTTTGAAGATGCTTTACAAAGACCAATTACTCCACAACCAGGAACATCTACTCAAACCACAAATCATTTAGAGCAGATAAGTCCAGTACTGAGACCAATTACGCCACAACAACAAATTCTTTTTTTACTGTTTTAGAAAGGTATTTTAAGCTAATATAAATCAAATCTCCTACAATTCCTATCAATGAAGTCATATGTATGTAATAATAAGGAATATATGGGTAGATATTGTGGGTGTAATTCAACGCAGGTTGGGGCTTTTGTCCACTGAGTAGTTAGTTTCACACAATATTATTAATACCTAAAAATATATAAAAACAAATTCTTTCTCAGCCGCCTGAAACACAAAAACCAAACTCATGTCATCTAAAATTTGCACATGATAAAAATAATATGGTTATCGTAACATCCCAATCAATATTACCCATTCTACATGCAATTAGGGCAACTTCTACCAGAAGACGTGGGGAAACGGCGGTTATTATGGAGTCTCCATATAAAAACGAGCTGGTAGAACAGCAAAATAAAAAGATCCAGAAATCAACAATCATTCGAGCGGTGAAGAGGAAAACCGATACAAAAATGAAGACACCGCAGGAAGCAAAATAAAGACGATTCAAGTTCCGAAGAAGATGATACGGCTAACGCCCCATGTATATATTGTCGTGAACACTACTATAAATCTAAAAAGACTGCTGGGTAAGATGTATAAAATGCCTTAAATGGTGTCATGAGAGCTGTACCGGACTTCCAGATGAAGAACTAGATGCGTTTGAATGTAGATCCTGCTGGTGCAAGCCTTTATAAATATTTTATATATGTACTCATAGTATACGGTTTTGCCTCATCGCACATACAGTCATGCCCCGAGGGTAGGGACAAAACCGTATTCTGTTATTAAAATTATTATTTCTTTTTTTTAAATTACCAAAATGTTGTAAATAATATTTAGTCACACTGTATAGTAGCCTATAATATAAATACATGACTTCTTATTATTACGTCTTGTCTAAAATAAAAATATACGTAGGTATTATCAATTTTCTCCCTTAGATATACGGTTCTGCCCCACATTCCCCTACCTCTAAGTAATAAACAAATCACATCAGATACAAAGGTAAAAGAAAAGAAAAACAAAAACAGAAAGTTTAAACTTGATAAAATATTCTTAATTGCATTAATCATATACGTAAATATATCAATTTCATTTAACAGATCGTTGCAAGTTAAACACGTTTTAAAGAAAGGTGAAATTTTTAATAAATTCATTCTGGTTCTCGGTAAGTCAAACAAAAGGCCTGATTGGGTATTTAAAAATGCATTAATCACAAAAACTCTGGATAATCACACATAATACTTATGTAAAATTTTATAAAGAAATATGACCGAATCGCCTATGAACTTCTTCTGTATCAGATTGAAACACCTTATAACCAGGATCCCACACAATGCTAGTGTATTCAAGTTTAGACCTAACAAGGGCTTTGAAAAGTGTCACATAGACTTATAAGTAGGCTGAACGATTTTGTCAATATGAAAATTGAAACTTAGTTTATTATCAAAATCACGAATACGACTTAGGAAATGCTGTAACTTAACACAATCATCATCGGTACTAACATCGTTATACATTTTTAAGTCATCCGCATACAAGAGATAATTGGAATCAAGATTTTGAACTATCATTAATATAAGTAACAAACAATAAAGGTCTTAAAATGGTCCCCTGAGGTACAACCGATGTAACCAGCACTGACTCATGCATATAACTACCACACTGAACATATACAAAACATTAACTTGAGTATTTATATCCAAATGTTGAGAGCTGTGGGTGACACTCGTATCAAATTAGACACAGTGGATCTATTTTTCATAAACCCATGATGATAAGGGCTTATGACTTATACATGTGGATAAAGTAAATTGTGAAGAACAATTTGGAAGATTTTCGAGAAATTACAAGTAATTGTAATAGATCTATAATTGTTAATATAAGATTCGACATCCTTTTTTAAAAACTGGAGCAATACGAGACTTTTTCCATTTATTAGGAAAACCACCAGTGACAAATTGAAAATGTGGAGTAACCAAAGCAAACGCACAGTCTCATAACAAAAACCGGAACACCATATGGACCACGCGTGTTCTTAGGTTCTAATTGCTTAAGTGTAGAAATTACCTCCGAATGAGACAGCCAAAGCACATGCAACGTGTCCATGTAAATATTTCCAATTGATAATACTATCACATGGTATATTAGGAGGGACTAAATGTATGTGAAAACCTATCCGACATTATTATTTGTTAAGACTGATGGCAGTGAAATTCCAGCTTTATGAAAATTTACGTATGACCAAAAAGATTTTACATCAGACTTATTTTGAAACAGGACAGCCGTTTAGTATGTAATAAAAATGGTTTAAGAAATGGAGATATTTACACTTTACTTTACACTTTAACTGAGATTCGTACGTATAGTTTGACAGTTGGTCTAAATTTACGATTGCTATGGATTTGAACAATTGAAATAAATATTTAGCTTTTTGAATCCGATATTTTAATAACTTTAATATTTTCTAAAGGTTGCGTTCTTGTTAGCAAATGTCTGCATTTTTTAAACCATTTTTAGGTATTACATATTAAGCGGCTGTCCTCTGTTTTGACAAATGCACTCCCTGCATACTTAAACGTGTTAAGATTAATTTCCCTAATTTTTAAAATGTTTATCAAGAAACTTTTCCTAAGAACTGACAGAACATTACTTAGGTAAGTTTTTAGTAATATCTGAATAAACCTACACACAAGGGTTTAAATAAAATTCACGTTTAAATTTGACTCTTCGCTTTTACAAAGTAGAAAAACCATGTTTATGAAGTTCTAGATAAGTAACGAAGTCACTTTGGATTTTAGTTAAATAATTTAAATAATCCAATCATTCCTAATAAAAAAAGTATAAAAATATTTGTTATAAAGAGGTTTGTTTTTCTTCTACACTTCAATAATTGGAGAACAGCAGGGTTAAATTAAAAAAATTATTATCACAAATATTGTAACACTTGGTATATAGGTATGTTTCTTTCAATCGATTCAAAATCACGTATTCTATCACATCCTAAAATTATTGTAACGACTTGCAAGACACCCTGTATATGTACGGTTAAAATGTTTACTTAAATGGTTGGTTAGCTAAGTTTGTATACTATCCTATACTGTTTCTATACTAAGCGAAAATAGAAAACACAATACGACCGTTTCCACTAAACATACTCGAGTTTCAAAACACGTCGAAACCTTTTGATGTGACCGCTTCTGAGCGAGACTCGAAAAACAAAACTGCAACTGTCGCAAAACACGGCAGTCTTCAAAAAGTTTGCGAAAACAGTTTTGTTTTATTCGACACGAGTATGTGTTTTGCTTTTGTCCGTTTAGTGGAAAACTGCCTTTAAGGGCGCCGTCACCGTGTAGGTAGTAGCAGAGGAGCCTACAGGGCAGTAACATTTTAAACCTTTGACAGTAATAGCTACATTTTTTGTGACTAAAAAAATACCGATTTATATGCCCTCGCTATTTTTAAATTATATCGATAATCAAAGCAATCTGCAGTTTGACATAGATAAATTAAAGTTTATCTTTCTCTTCTAAAAAACAGTTAACACTTTATTTGACATTAAACTTTAAATTTACATCGATATTTCACCATTTTGGACCACAAATATGGCCACCTTAAGACTAATACCTACAGGTATACCTATATATTAAATACCCTTTAATCTTTTGCGGACGGGTATTGACCCCGGCAGCATATCGGGCAGAGACGTCCAGACTAAGGATTAGATGCCTTTTAGTCCTTTAGTGTATAGGAAATATACCTATATTTATAGAGTATTTTATTCTAAATAATAATTATCTAGAATACTTAGTGAGTTCATGTGCACTTATACAGTGTTAGAAATACAATTTTGTACAAAAAATCAAAAAGGGTAGTTCGAAAATGATTTAAAAATACACGCTATTGGAAACTGGTCCACTGTAAAACCTGATAAGTCGGCAAAGCATACAATCAGCGATCGGACAAATAATGGAAAGAAATTCCCAAGGAAAGAAATAAATAACATTTTATAATGCCTATTTTATACTGCAAATTGCCGCTATTGTTGTTAATTATTAATATAATTAATTTGTGGTCCAGCTTCTAAACTAACACAAATGTTTCTGCTTCTTTTGTTTTCAACTCGTTAGTTCTGAAGTTATTCGCAGCAACTATTATATGTTTGCGTAAATGATCTACTTCGGTGAGATACACTTAATTTTTTCTCTCCACAAAAATAAATCCAAATGAGATAAAGTCTGGAGATCGTGGCGGCCATGGTACCGGTTCTTTTTGTCCAATCCATTAGTATTTATCCTTGGACGCACTGTACATCATACGGATATAATTCATTGGTACGTTGTAAACCTTCTGCACCTCCATCTCTTCCATGATCTCTCTTTCAAATTTCCCGCTTGACACTAGCGCTAAATTACACTTGCACTCATTGTACACCGCGGTAAAAATAGCTGCATTTGACAGTAGTTTATTTGGAAATCGTTCTGCTATAGCATTTTTACATCGCCATAAATTAAAACGATATCCATTAATTCCGAGTTACTATAGACATAAGCGATTTTTGACACTTGAAAAAACTAATGTAAAGACTCACTCACAAAAACAGGTTACAAAAAGTAATAGGATTTCAATATTCGGAATCGTCTGTCTATAGAGACTACAGTAACCCAACGACGTAAAGGTTGAAAATACTTCAATAATTTTTTTACTCGGAAATTATAAAGATTTTACAAAAATGTTTGTACGATATTGACTTCATCTTTCATGACGTATCTAATTCCAAATTGTTTTACGTAAATTCTGAATCACCCTGTATAGAAAGGAAGATCGACTCTATAAGAGCAATGCATTACAAAGTAGGTACTTGGCTCTGTTAAATGCATAAATTAGCCAAGTCGATATACAGGGTGTTTCAAAAAACCGCTGACGGAGTTCTAGGGCAGAAAGTATGATCTATATCAAAAGTTAAAGTCTAATAGTAATATGGGGTCGGAGATGGCTCTTTAACGCGTTAAAGTTTTTTTTTAATCTATACGTTCCTTCGATAATCATCAATCTCACATGTACAGAGATAAGTTTGAATGTTATTTAGTTAACTCGTACTTTGTTTATTTATGGACAATGCTGACAGTAGTTTTATTTTTATTTTTAACGACATAAGCCTACTATGAGAAACTAAATTAAGTCCAAATGAAATTGGTACAAAAATAGAAGAACAAAATTATTTTAAACGTGTTCTATTTAAAATTTTTGCAGTAAGTCATCGCGCAGCACACTACAGCACAAATGACGTAGTCGGATATAGTCGTCAATTGTTTCATAGAAATTATGACAAATGTCAAATATCTGTTAATATGTACGTTTCTATTTGCGTCTCATTTTGGAATTTATAAGTTGATACAACCTAAAATATTAAGTATTGTGTTTTTATGGTGAAAATGTAGAAGTAGCAGTCCATTATTAATACCTATGTAGGTACTCAGTTTTGTGAAAAATGTAAAATATTTAGACACGAAAGCTTTGTGTGAAGTATTGTAACGGTATCAGTGCCGCGTATTTTAAAATAATGTATAAAATGGTAAATATAAAATACATACATTTTTGCCAACCAAATTAAATAAGTAAGTATAGGTTTTATTATTATAGTGTATTGACACAAATGAGTTGATCAAATGTCAAATTCTGACATTTGGGGCATGATGTGTATGTTCCCAAATACTACATTAGAGAATTTTATATTGATTTGACAAAATTAACAGTGGCGAAAAAATACTTTTAAAAAAGTTTACGTTGCCCCCGCTTCTACGCCATTATTTTCGTAAAATATTGAGTAGTACTTCAAATAATTAGTTTTTAGGTGCTAACTGCACGTGGCAAATTCGAGATTAAAATGTTAGGGCATTTTCGAATTATCGAAGATAACGCATAAATCCAAAGAAACTTTAACGTCCTGTATTTCGTTAAAGAGCCATCTGCGTCCCCATATTTATTAGGAATTTTTGCTTTAACTTTTGATATACTTTTTGTCCTAGAACTCCATATCACCGGTTTTGTTAATCATCCTGTAGATACCAATGCCATCATAGTACTTTAATGGCATATATTTTTGGAAATTCGTCAGCCTAGCAAAACATCATAACTTTATTGTGCTTCGGTATATAATTTATAGTTCAAAATTCTTAGGTTTGGTCAGGCAGATTGAATGCTTTGAGAATACTTAGTTGTAATTAATTTTATCATTGTTAACTCGTTGGTACAATGAGTTTCACTAGGTATATGCAATAAATTAAACATCTAAATAGGATTATCAAGAAACGGCTGCCTGAACCGACACCTACTAGGTAGGTATACATACCTTTTTTGACAAAGGATGCCAAAGGGTATCTAAGAACATTTACCGAGGCACAAAAAAGTTATGAGGCTTTAAATATACTCCATTTGCAATGTACATCAAAACTATATTATCGGTCGATTTTTCATCCTAAAAACCCATATGTACGAAATTTCATATAAATCATGCTATTAGGTAGGTACTAAAATAGTAGTAAGTATATACAAAAAAATATACCTAACTGATACCCTGTATTTTGGAAATTATGAACTTTTAAACTACGGTAAAATGGGCTAGATTTTAATATTTTAACCTCAGGAATTTTGTACCTACAGACCCTTTACGGATACCCTGTATATTTGGCCACTAACCCGTAGAAAGTTGCAATAATTCAAAACAATACATATCTATAATAGATATAGGCATTATGTTCGTATACAGTACCTACAAACAAGATTACATAGAATAGTAAGATGTAGGTACCTATAATTATTACGAAATCAGCGGAAGAAGCAATTCAATGTAGGTACCTAAATGCTTTTGCAATAATAATGACACTCCCTCAAAACAATTTTTGAACTTCTGGAAGTTCTGAGTAAAAATTTCGTTAAATATCTATTGATGAGTGAAGCAACTAAGAACTAGAGTTGAAAGTAGATTTTATTACAAATACATCAGCAGTTCAGAAGAACTCGCAAAATTTATTTTAAAGAGTGTCATTATTATTGTAAGTGATTGTACCTAAATAAAAATTATAACGCATGTCCATTATTCGTCTTTGTTTTTTTTTTTCAAGTGTCACTACAATGGTCTAAATACCTAGGTACCTACAACTATGTAATAAATTTTTAGATAAAACTATCTACCAAGTTCATACCTATAAATACCTAGATATGAATGAATGACCAATTTCATGTATGTAAACACTCCAGTAAATGGTATAGCTTTGCTTTCAATCATCAGCATCGCTTCTATTATAATGTGACTATATACATGAGAATAAAAGATGAAAACTCATCAAACAATAATGATACCTCCACTGCCAACTGCTCATCAACGTCGGGATTCTCTTCTCCCCAACCTATTTTGTTTCTTTATTGACAGCAGCACTGACAAAAAAATCGTTGCAGCTGTTTAGAGAGGGGATCAGGAGGGAGAATGCGCGTGTGCCGCGCAAAGGCGTGTCAGGGGGTCAGGCGGTGGGAGAAGTGACACTCCTACCTGTGCCATTGGTAATTTATAAATGCATGGTTCCTCCTTTTTGTCGGGGAAGTAAAACTTCGGTTTGCAGTGTATACTTGTCACATTTGTATCGGAACTGCGTAGTATTATGCCTACAATACATCAAGAGGCTTTCCGCACAAATTTTGATGGATAAAATAAATAGTTAATACATATTATCTCACATAAATTGTAAGTATTGATTTTCTCATTCACTTTCATTCCTAGGCATCGTTGTTCTAGGGTATTTCAACCTTTGTCGCTATCCGATACCTAAGTATAGTCACTTACCAATCAATTTTGAAGTCATAATCAAGGAAGCATTATGATCGATGGACTCACATTTGACATACAGGGATAGCCAGAAGTACGGAATAAAATTAATATCTTTTGAATGACAACATTTTTTGTAAAACGCCTAACTGATTTTGATTTTTTCCCATTTCTTCAACCCGTAACCCCCAGCTACCCCTATTTTTTTTAACAAACAAGGCTCATTGAAAAGCTTATAGAAAACCGAATTCCGCCATACCAAATAAACAAGTTTTGTTTTTAATAACAAGTTTTTTTTTAATTTAGAAATTGAAACAACTAGATCATTTACAAAAATAACCTCAATGCCGCAAATGCTGAAAATGCCCTTCATTCTCTATTTGGCATTCTCCAAGACGATAGATAGTAAAAGTTGTCCACAGCATTCCGAATGACCTCAGCTGGTAAATTTTGCATCTCCGCCCTAATCTTGTTCTTTATTTTCTCAATATTATCCGACCTGAAAGAAAATAATCCAGGGACTTTAAATCGGAGGATCTTGGCGGCCATTCAATTGTACGCCGTCTACCAATCCAGTGATCTGGAAACATTTCATCTAAGTATCTTCGAACATCAATACCAAAATGTGAGGGAGCGCCATCTTGTTTGAACCAAATTCTTTCATTCGGTACATCTGGATCAATTTCATGAGGAAAAATCACATCTAGAGTAGGTATCAGGTCAAATGTTAAGAAATCCAGGTAGCGTGCGACAGTAAGATTTTCTTCAAAAAAGAATGGGCCCAAGATTCTGTTGTTGATCATATCTGCCCATACCTACTTACTGTGGGTGCTGCGTATGCGATTCGCATGTCCAATGTGGATTTTCCTGAGCCCAAAAGCGACATTTGTGCCTGTTCACCACTCCATTTAAATAAAACGTAGCTTCATCCGAAAAAGTATGTCTCGTTGAAAACCATTATTGTCGTCACATCGTCTCATCATTTCCTTACAAAATTGTAATCACCTATCATAATCGTCTTCCAAAAGCTCTAGTTTCAAAAACATTCTAATTGCAGTTCGAGAAGCATCGGATTGCGGGCCAGTGAAACAGTTGAAGTATGACTAACAACAACTAAATCGAAAAATTAACCAGAAAGCCTGACAAGTACCTAAGTGGTACCAAAAAACGCAACATACAAAATATATCTTTTTTGCGTTAGCAGTGATAGGTACAGTTTCAATTTCTCTATTTTATTCTGTGCAAATTGATGGAGGATAACACTGAAGATAATTAAATTTTATTTCACTTGTTAAGTAGGTGTTCTATATAACCCTATAAACTTTGCTATTGAAAATATGAAACTTGTTTATTTGGTATGGATTGATTCGGTTTTCTATAAGCTTTTCAACGAGCCCCCTCATGCCTTATGGTTCGTTTTGGATAAAAATTAAGGGTAGCTGGGGGTTGAAGAAAAATTAATTATTATATAACCGAGATGGGAACAAATCAAGATCAGTTTCGGCGTTTTTAAAAAAAATCACTCATTCAAAAGATATGAATTATATTCCGTACTTCTGGCCATCCCTGTATAATTATTATTTATTACTTTTAGCACTATATGTAATATAACAGTTTAAATAAGAAATTGCCTTTTTTTCTGGAAGGGCCCTTAAATGTTGTCGGTCATAAGGCCCTCTGGGTTTTAATGACCTACAGACGCCAAAATTTGTTTTGATTGATCATTCATGGTCTAACACTGCACACATGTGTATTATCCAAAACAGACACATTATCAATAAATAATAACCAAAGGCATCCAATTTTTCAAAATTTAGGAATATGGTAACATCAACGCAACTTACTACGATACTATTTACTACCTCCGTAAAGTGGAAAAATAGATTTAAGTAAGGACTGTAGCTCCTACTTTCTTCTTCAAAATTTATAATAAAAAATAGAAGCTTTTGGTTCATTGGTAATTCCTCTCCAAAGAAGGTTCCTATGTAGAGATTGTGCTTTTTCCAAAACTCTTATATCTGAGTCGATGGATGCTCATCATGATATCAAATCTACACTAGTTTATATGATAATATAGAAATTAGCTATACTGTAGTAGCTATATAAAGAATCTTGTATTATTTCCATTCTCCCCATATCGTAAAAGGTACCAGTTTTATCCAATGTAAGTAGGTATTAAGTCATTTCTAAATACTAAGGTATTATTAATAATTTTAAACTAAGCGATGAAAACCATGAATCTATCTTGCGTTGTTAGTACCTACCTACTTACCAGAAGTTTGTAGTTTCCGTTACAAAGCACGTACTTATACGAAAGCAAATGTTGGTTTTTCTCAATCTAGGTACCTATGTAGATTCTTGTGAAGCACAGGGTCTACCTTCTGTATAGGTATGCACCAAAATACTACCTCAGCTATCAAAATCACGTCGTTAGTCAGCTTCCTATTGCTGCTTGGATAAAAAGAAAAGAAAAAAGAAGATACACCGTCATTGTGTATAGCAATAACTGCTTATTAAAAGAAATTATAGGCTGAAGAAATTGAATAATGTAACAAAATCAAAACAGATCTAATAGAATGTAAAGGCATAAATATGTCTGAAAAGTATCTGGAATAATAAGTCTGTTTGATGATAACAAGTAGATACTATTCTAAATTCCCGGTCTCAATTACCTACTTATATAGAAGAAAATTATGATTCTAGTAGATCTTCAGAAGGAGTTTGTTTTAACAAACGGATATAACGAAGAGATTTGGTATGCCTTTTTCTTTCTTCTTTAGAAAGCGAGTTCATACTGCGCAAAGCATATATACAGGGTTAACTATGACTAAGTACAAATATTTTAAGAGGGGATAGAAAAAAATAAGAATTAACAGAATTTCCTTTCAAAAATTTTTAAAACTTATTTATAAAGCGAAAAATTTTTTTTTCGATATTATATTAAATCCTTATTTAACACCGCCAATGCGAAAATCAGAGTATGCAACCAGCAAGCAACCGTCATGCAACAGTCGGTCCAGTCGAGTCGGTTCGCTGTCATGTTATAATTTAATTCTTGTGTTTAAGTTGTAGTTTTGTGTTCTTCTTCAGTTTTTAGTGCCTTATTTTAATTTTAAACGTTTTATAGTTAATAAATAAAGGAATATCTGTCGGGTACAGATATTTTCCCACAATATAGTTCGCCGGTTTGTTTTTCTAGTTTATGGGACAAGGCTGCCGCGGGTGTTAAACGTTTTCTGTTATCTGTTAGAACCTACCTACTCATCCCTTTCTTCGATTTTGTTATAATACATAGACATTATATCTAATTGTACCTACGGGAAGTGTGTTTATCGGTAGTGAGTGAAAATGTAGTTTTACCAGTTTGTAACCAAATAATGAAAAACGAATGCAAAATACTGGGGCTAACTGGATTAACTGTTACCTACCTATCAGGTATTATTACTAATAAGAATGTTAATTTTTGTCGTTTCTGCATTTAGAAACACTGCAAACGACCGCATGGTAGTTGTTGACAGATGTAATGTCAACTATGGATCTAAGCCATAAGCCATCTCAGTCGACACTCACTATAGGCGCCGACTTTCCGTAGGAAAAAAGGGTTTTGCCCTATTTTTTAAATACCGAGCTAAAATTCTGGAATAACTTTTTTATTGTTTTTTAGGGCTCCCTGAGCACGTGGTTAAAATTTGTGTACTTAGTCATAGTTAACCCTGTATGTGTGAAAGTAATAAGTATCTAAGTGCACCTATCTATATTTTTCGGATATTATTTTATTTTTATTTGTTATTTTTCGTCATATTTTGTTTCACTTTCCATCATTAAATTGAACCGGTACCCATCTACTTATTCGGAAAACCAAAATAAGTATAAAAAATTAATTGTAGTGTGAGGAAATGGTTCTTTAAGAATCAGTTGCTATGCCTATTTTATTTCTTAAAAATCTTATACCTTTTGTTTCTCTCGCAAATTTAAAAACATATAGAGGACACAAGAGCTTGTTCAAATTAATAATTTGTGTGCAATACTCATTTACTTTCAGACAAATAGCTAAGAATATGTTAGAGCTGGAGACGAAGTTACTCCGCCTTTGTTGATAGATTTAATGAATACTGAACCAGTCAGTATATGGAATTCACTTAAGTAATTTCCTAATAAAATATTTAAACTTACTTACTTAAAGCCATTTAGAAGTTATCTGAGCATTAAGAATGAATCAATATAACGAGTGGAACAGCTGTTCCGTTATCAAAAACCGCGTGATACACCGATTTAAGACGTGGCTACTACTACTATAATTCTTATTATTATTATACCACAGAACTATAAATACCGCTAAAAAAGTATTACATAATCATTGAGGATTATCTTTACTGTTATTTCAAATTGTTTTGTGTTAGGAATTTATTTAAATGGCTATTCGAATTCTTTGGAAAACTTAACAGACAACATTCTTGAGATATCGGATTGAATCGAATAGTAATATAAATATCATGATGGTCTAACTATTCATACGTAATGAAAATAACACTGCCTAATGGATGTTTGTACAGAATTAGAAAATTAACTAGTGTGAATTTTTTTAAAATATTTGAAGTTGCACTATTTAGACAATTTCGCGATGAGCTGAGGGGGACTTTTCAAATTCAGAGCTGTATTGGAATGGAATTTAACACAAAAATTCGATTTCTTATTTCATTCAGCCTGATGGTAGCAACATATAGGGTGGTCCGCTTTTCATGGCTCACCAACGGCATCTTGGAAATCGGAAAATAAAGGAATAGTAAGGTAAATATCTCATGATGGACTAACTATTCACGCGTAATGAAAATAACACTTTCTAATGGATATTTCCACAGAATTAGCAAATCAAATAGTGTTATGAACATTTTTTTCCACTACTAGCCTATAAGCTCACCATTATCGACCTATCTTTGACACGTAAACTTCTATCTTTTTGACCTGGCTGAATGATGACCTTTGTTTTTTTTTTTGTTAACCAAAGTAAATAATGAAACACTTAATAATTTTGACACTTGACAGATATAGAAGTACAGCACACAGAACGTGGAGGTTATGAAACACGTTTTTAATAAACAGAAAGTATCCAGAGCATGTGAACGGATAATTATCAGTACCACGAACTTATCGGAAATAATAGTTAACTGTGCAGTTGTGGCATGTCATATTGATGCCTGATCCTCCAATGTTGAGCGACGTAGTAGTGGCACCAGCATCATTATCAGCTGGATTTCCGGGCACGGAGTGTCTTGGAGAAAACGAAGTGCTTGGAATTGTACTCAGAGTGGGCGAATTTGATAAAACATCACACTCAACAGTGGCACTAGTAATAGTTGCAGAAGCAGAAAGAGCGACAAGAAATGACGACGACGTTTGAATACCTTGCACCATTCCGGCAATGCATCTCTTATCGGCTATTGATCCGTGACGCTTCAAGGACAATATATCGCTCCCATTTTTAGCCAATATGGTACCTGAAGTTCTGCGAAGGGCATGATCGGTGTAATTCTCATAATTTTGGAGTTTCAAGAACTTTGCGATCACTTTGGACATATTGCTAATTGTGTTGTACCCCATATTTTGCCGTGTTGGCACCCCATTTCGGAAGTCAATAAATAATCTTTGTAAATCTGGTGTAGGCGTTTTCCCCAAGTACTTTTTTACCACCTCAATCCACAGGGGTTTCACCACGACAAATTTTCTTCCTGAACCATTCTTACTGGTACGTATTTTTATTATAATTATATCACTTCGAATAACCACGTCACTCGTGAACATTTTGCAGAGTTCATCAGTTCTACAGGCGCCTGCAATCCCAATGACAAAAATTACCTGTAGAGTATGGAATTTGTGAGTTTTTAGAAGTTTACTAAAAAAATTACCTTTGCTGTCAGAAAGGCAGCATCAGCTGCTTCAGTGAAAAAATCTAGTATTATCCTCTTCTGAAAACACAGGATATTTCTTGAGTCTTGGCTTTAGGTATGCAATTCATTTATAGTATCTTCCAACGTCAATATTTTCTTTTAATTTTGTGGTTGCTTTTAACATTGAAAAAGTACCCCAGAGACTGGATACCTTTTTATTATCCTCGTGCTCTTTAAATTATGCTAGTAGGACATTTTCTGAGGTATTGACGACGTTTTTTGTAAGACACCAATCTTTAAAAACTGTGTTTGCTTTTACATACCTAGATGTTTGGACTTTTCTGACGGGAGTTAGTTATCAATATTCTCTGCCATTTTCCTCACTTCAGGGAGTGTGCAGCCCATTTCACTTTCCATGATATATAGCTTTAATAATTAAATTAATTGCAAATTTATTTGAGTGAAATGTCACAAAGTTTGATTTCAAACAAAAGAGTACCCACTTACTTCCTGTACATGATATCAGCATTTTTAGAGTATTTATCCAAATTTCGTGAAACTGCATGTCAATTATTGAAACTCGATTTAATGTGTAGTAGCTAGTAGCGGAAAAGATACTATATAAACCACGGTAGAGAAGTCTGCTCCTCTACCTTAGTGTATAATATACCAATAACTATGTTGAAGTTGCGCTGTTTGACTATTAGTCAGGTAGAGAACTTGCATTGTTACTTCTTTTTGATTTAATAAATTTTGTAAAAAATGTTACACATTTGCTGGTTTTTAATTTTCTAAGTACTCAGTTTATCGAACATATTATTTTCACAAAAAAAAGATTCAGAACAATATAGTTTTATAAATGTATTTGGTTTTTCTGACAAAAAGATTTTTTTAACAAGAATAACGGGGGTCCAAGACTTTTAACGTTGTTGTGTATCTTGAATATGTTTGGTTTATCTTAATGGTCATCAAAAGGAGCATTTTTAAATTTGTGATCCTGATAATTCATGCTTGTTAAATCACTAATCATTTTTCGGAATATATCTATTATTTTAGGTGCATCTCTGTAGATGTATTTGTAGGATTTACTTAGGAAGCGTTATTCAGAAGATCTCGTAAAAAGTCATTGTTAATGTTGCCCTATGCTAAAGCAAATTATACACACCTAAGCTCCGAGCGTTTGGTGTCATTCTGCATAATAGAGGCAACGCAAGGAGCAGATCAATTGTAGTTAAGTGGGTTAGGAGAGTAATCGATGTATAAGCAGGATAATCGCAGAAAAGCCTCGGAGTGATTGAAACAGCTTATAAGCAGGGTAAAAAGCCAACCCGACGCATTTTATTAGGCGCGCGCTAGGAAGAGGAAACGTTGCACACGCACTATTATTATTTTATTACTGGTTAGCCATGATTTATCTAATCTGACTTTATCATCTTTAAATAGTATATCATTCAATGCTGAGAATCGTTGAAATGCCTACTACTAGTTAGAGACCGGGTGACGTGGTTCCTAACAGAGTCGTACTCGCCCACTTTTGCTTTTGAGATTTATGCTATTCTTACTTTAGATCTGTACAGTCTATATATATCATCGATATAAGGGAATATAAAACATTTCAACCGACTGACCGACAAGTGACATAAAAATCATTAAAATGTGGGGATATATGCATAGTATATTAACATAATTCTATATATCATGCCTATTTGAGTCATCTCGATATTATTCAAAGTGGGGTGGTTATTACGGAAATATTTTACAGCTCGTTATCAATCAGTGTTTATTTTACCCCAGTCGTAACCACTGCTCTAATATAAAAACTTATATCGGCACGGCGCTATTTGGGATGCGACTTGTAACATTTCACATAAACAAGGTAACCGTTTTCTGTATATGAAGGAAATGGGTTTTTGTCTATATAAAATTGAATCCTTTAACAGGTTTTAAATATGTATATATGACATTTCGAATAATTAGCGCAAATTCGTATTAACATTTTTAGGAAGTTGTTTAATTTTATGAATCGTAGGCAACTTGACTACTATGCAGTCGACATACGTCGTTCCTGAACACTGTAAGAAATACAAAGAGGGCAGCTAACGATAGATTATTACTTGTTTACTCTGCTGTTTAATTACTGTTATCGTTGGCTAATTATAAACGAGTATTGTAAATACATAATTGTTTAAACAGTATTGCGAACTACTACATACTGTCGTGAGTACTCCGTATTGTGTTGTAAATGAGTGGAACTACGAATACATGTTCTCGTCGGGTAGCATCGAACATGAAAGTACTGTAAGTTATTTCCATCTATCTTCTATTAAACGTTACATGATTGTTTTCTGTAGCTCCAGACCTAGGACAACAGAAGTCGCCAAATTATTATTTAGTTGACATAGGTATATTGTATCTTTAGCATTTAGAATAAATCCATTTTGAGGGTTACTTCTTGTCGTTGGCCGAGTTAGATGTCGATCCATTAAAAGTAGCATTTTGGGATTTAGGATCTCCGACTGGCTTATATCAAACATTTAATAATAGTATTAAACAGCGTTCCATACTATTCAGTACTTCCATAAAGAATTCCGATATTAGTACGAAGAAAAGAATATTTAATAATTTCTCAAAATCCATAAAATTGCGTACAATGATAGTTTGAAGAAAGATGAGTTAGGTATTGCATATAGTCAAGAGCAATAATTTTGCAAAGAAATACCTTATTGATGAGACGGCTACTCAGGGACATACCGTTCTAGGGTTGCATCCATACTGATGTTTTTTAATCCCATTGAATTAATATGTAGCCAATTAAAAAGAAACCTTCAAAGAACTCGTGACATCTACCTGTTACCTGTGCCTACGGCACTAGTATCTTTTTTTGCATGCGATTGACACTTAAATATTTTACTTTGCCGTCTCTTGATATGGAACGCATACTCAAGCTAGTTATTCTGTTATTCCATGTTTTCATTGTTTCGTGTTTATTTTTAAAATGTGTTTCACCCACTACGAAGTACAAAATGGTTAACACTGACACGTTGTTTGAGGTTATGTGGCGAAAATTAACTATTAACGTGTTATTTGAAAATCATAGTTTTTTTTTTGTTATTCTTCATAAAATAATTTAAAGGTATAATTTGCGATAATCTTTCTAACAGTGTATAATGGTATTAACTTCTGAAATGTGGATAACTGTTTAAATAGTTGATTGGTGAGCTTTTATGTATGTTCATTGAACAAAGTAACTTCTTAAACACTTTAATTGATAGTATCGAATTTGTGGAAACTCATATTTTACCTAATAATTTATGATAATTTTACTTTACTTATTGTTAAAAACAAGTGTTTTTAAATTAGAAATAACCGCAAAAATTGAATTTACTTTAAACAATTATTTATCTTACAGACGATATGGCAACCTCGCCTTCAGCAAATCTTATGGTTTATTTTATTAGGTTACGTTAGTGGTCTATCTGGTCAGCGGTCCTCAAAATGTGGGTATTTAAAAAAAAATAATATCCGTAAATATTTGAAATTTAAAAAAAATGGCTTCCACTAGCCTTATATATATGACGAACTATACACCTGCAGTTAAAATAGTTGTACTCATTTAAGGTTCACCCTGTATAGCCTCTCCTGTAGATAAGATTTAAAATTTACCTGCGCTAAAGGTTAATCCACAAGAGTCTTTGTTAGTCGATATAGATTCCAAATTTATTTGTTGTTACTAAATTTAGTGGTATTAAATAAACTCTTGTAACTAATAAGTAGTATAGAGGGTGTCCGGAATGTGAGTGCCGCAATTTAAGGGCTTATATATCTGACTAAATGCAATAAAAAAACTTATGAAAAAAATGTGTAAAACGAATAGTTTGTCTACAAATTCATTTTAAAAAATAAAAATCTGCAACTGCAATAATATGCAAAACTATGTTACGAAATTACAAACTAAGGTACAATTAAGGTTAAGTAAATGCGCTTGTAACGTAATTTGATCATAATTTGATTTTTGGATTAGTATTAATGAAGTAAACAATTGAAGTTTCCGAGAAATTCGTTAAAACTGTAACGTACGACAACGTAGCAGTGTCAGACTGCTGGTGATAACCTAAAAGTAATATTAGTCGTATTGATGCGTACAGCTAGTGCTATTCATTTTTGTCTAATTTTTCTTTGATGTTTGTGAGTGTACATAAACAAAAATGGAAAAATTTATATTAACCATTTCAGTGTTTCGTGTTTATTTTTAAAATTTGTTTCACCCACTGCGAAGTACAAAATGGTTAACACTGACACATTGTTTGAGGTTATGTGGCGAAAATTAACACTTCAGGTGTTATTTGAAAATCATAGTTTTTTTGTTATTCTTCATAAAATAATTTAAGGATATAATTTGCGATAATCTTTCTAACAGTGTATAATGGTATTAACTTCTGAAATGTGGATAACTGTTTAAATAGTTGATTGGTGAGCTTTTATGTATGTTTATGGATAATTTTTGGAATCATTGAATAAAGTAACTTGTGGAAATTCATATTTTACCTAACAATTTATGATAATTTTGCTTTACTTATTGTTAAAAACAAGTGTTTCTAAATTAGAAACAACCGCAAAAATTGAATTTACTTTAAACAATTATTTATCTTACAGACGATATGGCAACCTCGCTTTCAGCAAATCATATGGTTTATTTTAATAGGTTACGACAGGGGTCTATCTGGTCAGCGGTCCTCAAAATGTGGGTATTTAAAAAAATATCCGTAAATATTTGAAATTTAAAAAAATGGCTCCCACTAGCCTTATATATATGAAGAACTATACACCTGCAGTTAAAATATTTGTACTCATTTAAGGTTCACCCTGTATAGCCTCTCCTGTAGATAAGATTTAAAATTTACCTGCGCTAAAGGTTAATCCACAAGAGTCTTTGTTAGTCGATATAGATTCCAAATTTATTTGTTGTTACTAAATTTAGTGGTATTAAATAAACTCTTGTAACTAATAAGTAGTATAGAGGGTGTCCGGAATATGAGTGCCGCAATTTTAAGGACTTATATATCTGACTAAATGCAATAAAAAAACTTATGAAAAAAATGTGTAAAACGAATAGTTTGTCTACAAATTCATTTTAAAAAATAAAAATCTGCAACTGCAATAATATGCAAAACTATGTTACGAAATTACAAACTAAGGTACAATTAAGGTTAAGTAAATGCGCTTGTAACGTAATTTGATCATAATTTGATTTTTGGATTTTTGTCTAATTATTCTTTGATGTTTGTGAGTGTACTTAAACAAAAATGGAAACATATATATTAACCATAACCAGCTGCATCGCATGTTAATTTACGGCGAATCTAGGCAAAACTCTCTGGCTACATATGTTTAGGTGTACCTATTTGTAATAATTATGTACAAAACATATCAATCCTAAGATAGTAAGTGAGCGATGTTGTCACATATTCAAGACCTGTTTGCTGTCATAATTCTGTTACCTTTGGTCAGAGAAAAACAATTGTTGTCAAATATGTCTTATTTAGTACAACTTATCATATGGCAAAATTAAGGCACTCATATTCCGGACACCCTGTATATTAATTTGACAGTTAAGTAACTCTTTACTACCAAGGCATATTCGACGATCTTCAACAATGCACGGACGGAAGAAAGCGATCTACTACCAAACGACTGCAATTATGTCCTGTGACGATTAGACCCACCCGATTTAGGTCATCATCCAGAACCACACCCAGCAGCTTTGCATTATCATCTCTTGTATTCATTCTATTTGTAGACACTTATTAGGCGACAAGTAATGTTGAAAGTCATCGACAAAGATCAGAAATAGTATTGGTCCTATAATCTCTAAGGCACACCATGCTGTATAATCTTAAAATTGGATGAAATATTACTATTAACTTCTACACACTGTATATAGCCTCTCCTATAGATAATTTTTAAAATTTACCTGTGCGAAAGGTTAAATCAGCTTTAGAATCATTGTTAGTCATTATAAATTCAAAATTTATTTGTTGTTACTAAAGTTGATAGTATTAAACTTTGAGTTAATGAGTATATTAATTTGACAGTGAAGTGTTACTGCCAAAGCATATTCGACGAGCTTGAACAATGCTCGGACGGAAAAGAGCAATCTACTACCAAAAAACTGTAATTACGTCCTGTGAAGATTAGAGGACCTGAAGCCAAGCATCTGGCTTTAATCCTGGCTTTTAAGAGTGTGAATAGGTCCCACACCCCCCGTTTAGAATCATGCTGCTAAATACTGGTAGCTTGTTTGAACCTGTGTCCACAAAATGGCTTTATGCGTTACCTTGGAACCACCTATTAAACAAAGAAAATGCAGCAATCTTCACGCAGACCTGTTGGAGGGCGGCAGCCTTTCAGCCTTCAAATTTTTATTTAGGCGTAATATCCGAGATTAGACGGATTGTGGTTAGGAGCGGTTTTTATGGTTTTACGATGTTTTGGTCAACGATACAGTGATGAATAATGCCTTTTTATATAGTTATTGTCAACTTTTCAAACCTGTAGTTTACAAAGCGTCAGTAATTTATTACTAGTATTTTATTAGTAGGCATAATAATATGCATAATAAATTCTTTGTTTATTCATACCTACTTATCGAACCCCACTAAGAATCAATATATATTCGTAAAAGTGATTGAGAATATTACAAGTTTAATATTAATTTAGGAAAATGTCGCTGGTTAAGCGTATTGTAATGCAAACGTTAATATGTTAACAGTGAATACAGGATATCTAACAGGCCTAAAAATCTGTTGATGACGGATCTAACCATTGTCATTAACGAGATACAGGGCTTTACCAATTTTGACTATTTCTTTAACTGACAATAAAAGGCAACCACTCTGTATGATATTCGACAGTGGTTCTCTTCTTACCTTAAGCTCAATCTACTAACGTCATAAGTGAAAATATAAATGCAGATCTGGTAGCATAATTTTTTTTTTTTGTTTATTCGTAAAAACAACAACCTGTTACTTACCATACTGACAATAAAAGTTCACACTAAAAATTGATAACTATTTAATTTATAAGTTAAAGAAATAATCAAAATCAGCAAAACGCCTTTTATTTAGGTAAAGACAATAATAATATAATAATAATAATATCTCTACCCCTCATTCTAATCATAGGGATTAGCCCAGAAGTCGGAGACTTGTGCGGGAGAGGGGGCGGCATTAAGCAGGCCGCATTTGCGCCCAGGAACGACTTACGTTGGTAGGCCCTAACCACTATTCAGTGCAGGATTATTAATTAGGGGGGTAGTCAAATATCAACCGGTATCAGTCTCTCACATTGAGCCAAGCCAACATTCTTCCACCCTACCATACCCGCAGAGAGGGCGCCAAACCTCTCTACGAATATAGCTTATTAACGGTCTACCGGCAGCTGGGCTCGAACCAACACCGATCCGTAAAGTACTGACGCCTTAAGCCGCGCGACCACTGACCGACATAATGATTAGACAAGTCAACAAGAGGTTTTTTTAGTTCTTCTAGATGTCCTGTATTCACTGTTAACTTATGCATATTTCCCAATGAAACACCCTGTATAAAACGTTGAAGGATTTTTTAGCCCTCCCTTATACTAGTTAGTTATTGGTATAACAGGTTTATTCTTTACAGAAAGTTCAGAAGCATATTAACCGAAAGAAAAGATAGTTTCACCAAGGTTCTCAGGTATGGCAATCTCTCACATTCACCCAATACATGCAACGAGGTCTCCTTCTCTCAGTTGCAACTCCGGCAGATAGTATGTTTTACTAATTTCAAATTGTAGAAATGTTTCTCCAAACACTAGCGTCTTGTTAATAATAGCACTGTGACCTTTGAATATTCGTAGGTGGCATGAGATAACATTCCTGTTATTTTCTAAGCTTTATATTAGGGTATATCACGCACAGGGTATTATCGCGCAGTGACGTTTTGCTCGTCTAACAATTAAATTATTAAAAGTAAATACTGACTGACATCCAGCGGTCGATCACTTAAATACTGGAGAGCAGTGAATAAGTCAAATGTTTACATGGATTTTATGTTTATATTTTGTAGGAATTTGTCATATTTTAGTATTCATTTTAAGCCTGAATGTTATTAAATTGGTAAACAAACAAAATAATGCCGTTTGTCGAGGAACGACTGGAATATTGAGACTCCACGAGAATCGTTCAAGAAACGGATCTAGAGTTGCTAGAAAATACCTGGAATATTCGTTTGGTCTGTAAAAGAAGAATAAACGGCCAAGTCAGGCAGTCTTGAATTGGAGTGTTTATTTGGCAATTTCCTGGAGATTCCGAGCGATTAATTAGGGTTTAGTTGAGTTGTAATTAGTATTCAGTAGTGTACAGAGTGTTAATAAATATCAGTAAAAAAATTAACTGTTTGTTTTTCTGGTAATAGAAAAAGTCGGATTGGGAAACCCGTGACAATATTATACAGGGTGCATGCGTTAATAGTGAATACACGACATCTAGGAGGCTTAAAAAAATCTGTTGTTAACGGATCTAACCAATGTCACTACCGAGATACAGGGGTTTTACCAATTTTGACTATTTCTTTAACTTACAATAAAAGGCGACCACTCTGTATAATCAAATGATATTCGATAGTGTTTCTCTTCATACTTTACTCAATCTATTAACTTCATAAGTGAAAATATAAATGCAGATCTGGTGTCATAATTTTTATTTTGTTTATTCGTAAAAACCACACCCTGTATGTAGAATTTTGAAAAACCTGTTGAGGCATTTGAGTAGAGCAGAAATAATAGAGTTTATAGTGAACTTGCTGTAGCTGCGCATTTAAGTCATGATGTTTGATTGTTCGATCAAATATCTGTATGTATGAGATTACGAAATAAACACTATTAGACCTATATTTTTATTATCAAATTCACAATTAATTCTTATTTCATACATAAGATTACCTTTCCATTTGAGGAAAAAGTTAACGTTAATTTTAACACAAATGCATAGGTCGTAGTGGGTCTATTGAATACTCTTGAAGATCACAAGGTATTACTCCTGTCATATTTATTACCTGTGGAACTAGTTAAAAGCGAAGTTATATGGAATTGAAATTAACAGTCTTCGGCAACTAATGGAGTGAATTGTAAATACCTGCAATATAAATAATCTTGTTATAATAAGAACATCTGCAACAAGCATTATATTATTGTTTTCGTTTTCCTTATATTTTTATTGCCATGTTATTTAGCATACTGACAATAAAGAAACATTCAAAACGATGACTTTTTATTATTTTATTTCTGCACATACAATGCTTCGCACTAAAAATTGATATTTAATTTATAAGTTAAAGAGATAACCAAAATCGGCAAAACGCCTTGTATCTTGGTAAAGACAATGATTAGACCCATCAACAGCAGGTTATTTCCGGCCTTCTAGATGTCCTGTATTCACTGTTAACGTATGCACATTTCCCAATAAAACACCCTGTATAAGACATTAAAGGGTTCTTCAGCTCTCCGTTGTACTAGTTACTTATTGGTTTAACAAATTTATTCTTTACAGGAAGTCTAAAAGCTTATTATTAACCGAAAGAGAAAATAGTTTCACCAAGAATCTCAGGCATGGCAATCTCTCAATTTCTCACATTTACCCAATACATGCAACGCAATCTCTTTCTCTCAGTTGCAGATAGTATGTTTTAGTAATTTTATATTGTAGAAATGTTTCAGTACACCAGTGTCCTGTTACTACACCGTGATTTCTTTGAATCTTGTTCATACTCAATATTTCATGGAGAAAAATCCAAGGATTTCTTTTCTTGGGTCTATTTTAGTTTTGAACCTCAGTATTTACAGTGTCTACTGTATTTTACGTCACCATAAGGAATGCCAAAAGCTGCCGGTAATAGAAAAGATGCTTCACACCAATTTTGGTAAATTCATCTGCTTTTTCATATCTTTCAATTCCTACATGTTGTGACACCCTGACTACAGCCTAACTGGTTTGAATTTTGTCCACATTAATAAACATCGCACAATACATACTTTTACCGAATCTGATATAGTTACTCCTTATTTTTATTTCTATAATATTACAGTGTAGTTATTTCATTTACAAAATTATTATGTAATTTTACGCTGGTGACAAATTGTCAACGTAAAGTTGTGTCGCAAATATGGTTTTTTTCTATACGATATGATATTCTTTTCTGAATTCAATAAACCAATGATATTAGTTGCCGATAATATGCAAATATCTCGTTTTCCTTCTTTTTTCAACATTTGTCATTTCAACTGAAGGTCGCCGTATTTGTCATCATAAAATGATCAAATTTGTGGTATTTATACAGAAATGTCGAAAAATAAAACACGTAGAACAAAAGTAATATCAAAAATAAAATTCTTAATGTTGATCCACTTTTACTATGTACACATAATCATGTGTAAGACACACATTATTTACTAACTCCACATTTTAACAATTATTTTCACATACTTATAAACAAAATTGAACAATCTTATAAACAGATGTATGTAAGTTATGTTATAACAATATTTATATCTAGGAGTTGTTGTATATTTAAAAAAAATTGAAACAGAAAGATCATCAGGACCAGATGAAATTCCAATATTTGTTATAAAAAATGCATTATCTTCTGTTATAGAACCGCTCACATTCCTGATAAATCTATCATTCGAAACAGGAATGTTTCCTAAAACTAGAATTAATAGTTGTACCTGTGCACAAAAATGGTAATATACACCATGTAGACAATTGCCGACCTGTGTCTTAACATCGGGGTTTTTTCGAATACAGTTATTTACATGGCATTCTCTAAATATCATATAATTTCTAATTTATCAACATGGATTTCTGGAAGAAAAAAACCTACATCTACTGCAATACAAAATTTCCATGAAAAAGTATTGCAGTTTATTGAGGCAGGTGAGTGTCCTGTTGGAGTTTTCTGTGGCTTTAGCAGGGCATTTGACTGTGTCAGTCATGAATTGTTGCGTTGGAAATTATCGTTCTATGGCATTCGTGGTCTGGCTCTAAATTGGGTAAAATCATTCATGATAAATAGACAGGTCGTTAATGTTACGCATTTTTGGGATGGAGCTGTTATTATAATACATTCGGAATGGACATGTCTTAATTTAGGTGTCCCTCAAGGCTCTGTCTTGGGTCCAGTTTTTAATTTACGGGAATGATTTTGATAAAATAATGAATCACGCATGTGCAACAATGTATGCTGATGATACATCTATCTTAATTTCGCCTAAAACAGATGAACTATTACAGGTAAAGTATAATAATACATTAAATGACATGGTAAATTGGTATGCAATGCAGTTAATTTTATTTTAATTTCAGTAAAATCCGCTTTTTAAGGTTCCATAACTGGCAGTGAATTTGTTTGGATTTAAATCTTGATTTCTATCTGTAAAATTGTAAAATTTCTAAGTTTAAAATTAGATAATTGTTTAAACTGGAAGGAACACTGAACAATATGATCTAATATCTAAATTGCATTCATTATGTTATCTTTTTCGAAATTTGAAATGTGTGTTACCGAGAGAGACAATCATAAGTTTGTTGGTATCATGCACAATTGAGTTCTAGGCTAAGGTGGATAATGTTTTAGAGAAGTTCTGTGTTAGGAAAAATTGTATTCCCGGCACTAAAACGTATTTTGAGACACATGGTGGGTGTACCAGACAGGTATTCTTGTATAAACATTTTTAAAGAACATAAAATATTGACAAGTATGCATGTATTTAACAATGTAAACAAATTTGAATTAAATCAGAATTATCATTCTTTCGATACACGTCAAAAACAATGCTTCCATCTACCTTATCAATAATGAATCTGTCAAAAAAAAACCCTAATCACATTGGGGTAAAAACGTTTAACAGGCTGCCTGAACAAATAAAATCTTGCCACAATGTAAAAAAAATAAAATATATTTAAAAAATGATTTACTTGAAAAGTTTTCTTATAATTTGTCTGACTACATGTAAAGGTCTTTACTGTTTTTGTTTTTTTTCTTCTTGTTCTGCGTTTTTATACAATGATGCTGTATTTTTATATGTAGACTTGGGTTTGCAACCTATCTATTATGACTATTGGTAATTCCTATACAACTATAATATTGTCAAAAAGGGAAATAAATTATTCTATTCAATTCTATTCTACAGTTAAAAAAATAAGTATTTTGAAATATTTCTGTACTTAAATAAGTAGTATATATTGGCAGGTGGCTTGAGATATCATTACTGTTATTTGCTAAGCTTTATATTATTCAGTTCTTACATGTCTAAAATTATTTGTATTTGTAAAAAACACAATTTCAAAAATACTGCGTCCTTAGATAGGGTTAAAAACTATCACTTTTTCAGCTTAAAAATAATACAAAAGAAACACGCTTTCATATATATAGACATTATAGACGACACAAACGTTAAGCAGCAGATTTGAATAATTTATAGCCATCGCTATTAACCACAGACGTTTACGACATGTAAGTACGATTATAAAATTAAATAAATGACCAATAAGAGCTTATTCGTTACATTTTCGCAGTAGTGTGACAATTTATAGGAAAGAGAGGTAATAAAAATATATACTGTGAGTTAAATATGTACGTTACTTTTATTGAGAAAAATAGATAAATTATAGATGTTATGGGTGTTTATTTAAATCGTGATCGTGTCAAGTCAATTTAAATACAGGATGTTAAAAAAAGAGTGTAAAATATTTCAGAAGGTAATAGTATAAACCAAAATAAGCAGACAAGTCTTAATAAACATGGGTCCGCAAAGTAACGCTTGCGGAGATATGGACCACTATTCGTTTTTCAAACATTTTATTCTATTAGGAATAAACTGACAAAGAAAGCTTTTAACAAACAAAAAACAAAGTTACAGAAGATGTTCAAAGTGCCCTCCGTCCATTTCCAAGCAGGTACGACATCTTCGTCTCAACGATATATGAACTCTTTCGAAAACACCCTCCTTAGTTTGGATTTCTTGACACTTTTGATTAATCCGAAGCTGCAGCTCTTCCAGGAGTACCATACACTAATGTCTTCAAATATCCCCAAACAAAGAAATCTAGAGGGTTCAGATCAAGCTATCTTGGAGGCCATAAAACAGGTCCGGCCCTTCCTACCCATCTATGTGGAAAAGTTTTGTGTAAATGCTCTCTAACGGCTATGGAAAAATGAGCTGGAGCACCATCATGCTGGAACCACATTTGTTGCCTCTGATTCAAAGGAATGTCTTCCAAAAACTCATACAGTGGGTTTTGCAGAAAGTTGAGGTAAACAACGCCTGTTAATCGGTTTGGTAAAACAACAGGACCTAGAAACCTGACCTACAATACCCATCCAAATGTTTAATAAAAAACGTGCCTGATGTCCATATTCTATTAGAGTATGAGGATTTTCGTCGGCCCAAATATGCGTATTGTGAAAATTAAACACTCCATTTCTTGTGAACCCGGCCTCATCAGTAAATAGAATGTTTGCAAGAAAACGAGGGTCTTCAGCATCATGACGTAGAAACCAGTGGCAAAAAACCAAACGTGCTTGATGATCATTTATTGGATTTAAGGCCTGTACTCGTTGCACATGGTATGGATAAAGCAGTTGTGAAGGATTCTCCAAAGAAGAGGACTACACATTCCTACCTCGGCTGATATTCTCCGCATACTCGTACCTGAATTCTGCTCTACCAGTGCTAGAATTTCTTCTTCTACTCTAGGAGTGGATACCGACCTTGGTCTTCCGGATAAATGGCACTGTTTGCTCAAGGAATCGATATCACGCATCTTTAGTGAATTCTTCCAAACTGAGGTGCTGAAAAGATTCACCATTCACCAAAAATTCTTGTCATTTATCTATTTTACTGACATCCATTTATGATTTGCTGTCTTAATTCTCTTCATTTTCTACTACTGTTCGATAAATGTGGGAGACTTGTGCGGGAGAGGAGGGGTCGGTATATTATTATTAAGAAGGCACATTTGCGTCCAGGGACGGCTTACGTTGGTAGACCCTAACTTCATTAACTAGGAGGGTGGTCAAACACCGACCGGTATTAATGTCTCACATTGACCCAAGCCAACGTTCTTTCACTCTACCGGCAACTCTACTGAAATGAGCTGGTGCTCCGTCGTGCATAAAAACATTCTCTGTCGGGCTGCAATTGGAATACCTTCCAGTAGTTAATTCCGATTTTGTAACCATCGCCATGAAGTCTCAATGACAGAAAATTGAATAGCAATTCAGCAGTCATCCACAATACCTACAAATATATTTACTGATACTGGTTCTTACTTGTGGCGATTTTCATTTACGTAAAAGTGATTATTATGATAATTTAGTATTTATCGAAAAGTTGTACGCATATTATAAACAATACTTGGTTTCAAAAGTAAAGCTTTCAAAATTTTACAAATTGTTGCATCGCTTGCCTGAAGATCACATGCAATGTTTCTTATGTTACTGTGGGGAATATTTTCATAATCATAATTAATACAGCCTCTTCTATAATTCTGGTGTTCTGATGGCAATGGGATGCCCGGATCTTAGCTGATGTGGAAATGACCACTGTCTAGTAAACGTCGATGAATTTCAAAAAATATACGTCTATGTGTAGGTAACTCTTCGGTTTGCAAATTATACATTGACAATAATAATAAAATCATGATCTACAATAACATTATTTGCATTTAAAAAGAATACTTAGTATTTTGAATGGAACCAGTACGTCATATACATATGACAGAAATTAATATGACAGCCGCCTACTTAAAAATGTAGTTGTAATCGTATGAGTTGTAATGCGAATGATAGTGATTTTTTTTTTTTTTGTTAATAAACGTTTGAAAGCAAAAAAGTAAGTTATTATTTTTTATAATTCAAATTTTGTCCAATAAGTTTTAGCAAATAATAACTTAGGAGATGCTTATTTCAACCCTCTCCAAGGAGCAGAAAATATTGAAAAATTATTGAGAAGTTGCATATGCTTTTGACAATTACCCTTTTTTTGGTTTTCAAATTACAACCGCTATTCATTTTTTTTTAACTTTTAAGAGCTATGTCTCCTAAGGATTGAACATTTTGCTAAGGTAATTTTTATGCAAAATGTGTTCCTTTTAGCTGTAGATTTATCGGTACCATTTTGAGCTACTTCATTTGAAAACCCTGTATAATTTTCTTAGCGTACAGTTAATGTGTAAAATATAGGAAACGTTAAGCCGCGTACACATTTGTAACAGAACCTGGTCGCAAACCTCGACACGTAACTTCAATACGATCAGGTAACCTCATCGAGTCACATCACATGGAACATGGTTGTTGCATCGAGATTTACAGCTTTCCCAGCACTTGTCGAATTTACCGATAAGGCACGGAAGTTCGGTGTATTCAGTTCGCTTTGGCGAGACGTACTAGAGCTGTAGCAAACCATATGTATTCGTTACTGAGTAACAGATATTTGATAAGATGCGACATATCAAATCGGTACTTTCGCGAAAGTATTGTTACTCGCATTTCGTATGACAACGCGAAGATTTGAGTCGTGTGATGCAACACAAGCAGTTTACCCAAGTGTGGATTGCATACGATCGAGTCCGAGTCGTAATTTGCATCTTTTCGTTACGAACGTAGAGTACGCTTGTTTGTATGTTTATTAGATGATACTGTAGCTAGCACAGAATATACAGTATGCGCCAAAAGTATGGAATAAATTCAATAAAAACGAAACAATTATTTTTTGGGAAAAAACCTCGAACAGGTCGATTTTTAATTTAAAAATACATATTTTAGAGTAAAATGCGATTTTCAAATGTCATTTGTTTTCGAGTAATGACATCATCGATTTTTTTTAAATGGCAACACCATATTTTTTTTCCTTGATTCTGAAAGATCGTTTAATTCTCTATCAGACAGTACTAAAATTTTGCCCTCTTACATAGGAAAGTTTTCGAGTAAATGACGATTGAATGTTAGAAAACGTAAATTTTATCCATAAAAAAGTAACAATTCTGAGGTATGTAAAATAAAATACAATTGATTAAATTTTATACTTATACTGCGTATTTCGTCTCGAACGCGATTTTGAAGTTCTTCTAAATTACGTGGTTTATTAATGTACACTTTTGACTTCAAGTATCCCCATAAAAAATAGTCAAGAGGTGTAAGATCTGGCAATCTTGCAGGCCATTCTATAGGTCCGCCTCTGCCGATCCACCTCCCAGGAAAACAGTTGTCCAAAAAATCTCGTACAGGGCGCGCATAGTGCGGAGGTACACCGTCTTGCTGAAACCATATGGTATCGTCAGGAATGTCAGGGTCATTATCGTTAGGAAAAATTACTGCAAGGGCTGGAACAAGGTCATTTTCTAGAAACTCTAAATATCTTTGTCCTGTAAGGGTTCCTTCGAAGAAGAAAGGCCCTACTATTCTGTCGTCAACTATTCCAGCCCACACATTTAATTTCTGAGGGTGTTGGGTATGTGCCTGTGCTATCCAATGAGGATTTTCCCGACTCCAATATCTGCAAGTTTGACGGTTTACTGTACTATTCAGACAAAATGTGGCCTCATCTGAAAAAAGTATTTGCCGGTGTAAATTTCTATTTCCTTGACATAAATCCATTAGAATTTCGCAAAAGTGTAAGCGGCGATCGGGATCATCTTCATTGAGTTCCTGCACAACTTGAATTTTGTAGGGATGATATTTTTCCTTCCTCAAGATACGTAGTAGGACTGTGCTCTGACTAGTGTCATTGTTTAATGCAACCAATCGTGAAGAATTATGAGGATTATCCACCATACTTATCAAAATGTTCTGTTTCTGATTTTCATTAATGCTTGGACGTCCAGGTTTTGGAATATTTACAACATTGCCAGTTTCTCTAAATTTAGACTCTACCTTACTGACTGTTGATTGGCTGATAGGGCGCTCTGGATATTTTTTATTAAATAAATCGCAAACTTCCTGCTGAGTTCTAATCATATTACCGCATCCGATAAGAATTAAAATTTCAATTCTTAACAGTTAAATGTGCCATAATACTTTAATTTGAATAATTTCTATGTCGCTTATAATACTTATTAGAAAGCCGGTGTGACAATGACACTTTGCAAAGATTTTCACCTACGTGATCCATAAAAAAACTATGGAATTCGAAAAACTAAACTTGATAACGTTTTTGCTTTATTTTAATTGATTTACGTTTTCTAACATTCAATCGTCATTTACTCGAAAACTTTGTTTTCCATATCCCATGGCAGCAATTTAGAAACGAATTTTTTGCACAATAAATAATTATTTGCAAGAATAACTAACTTAACTTACCGATAACAGATCATAGAGATTATATATACTAACAATTCGTATTACCAATGAACAGATGATGAACAGATGTGACATGATGTATAACTTTCCTATTATTATATTTCATTGATAATCTTAGAAAATACAACTATCACCAGACTGTTGTTTGTATACCTAATACTCAATATCGCAGTCAACTAGCTCATATAATATATTCGTTTCGATCCCATCTGGTGATAAGTTTTGTGTTTAGTGATAAGTTTAAAGACACTAGATTTTGTAGGGAGGAAAAACTAGTAACAAATTGAGAGTTACTTCAATTTCCTTACGTCTTTCTTCAATTGCTTGGACGAGCGCTCTGTCCCTACTTTATTACTCTGTTGCGCATTTGCTTCAGCTACTTGCACAGCCATGATAGCTAGTATACGATTTCGGTTAAGAGATCTACGATTGCATACGCATAGAGGCGCATTTTGCATACCATTCTTTTCAGTTGATGCACTTCTTTATTTATATTCTTTTTCTGCTTCTTTCTATTCAGTTAAATTGTATTCGTTTACTTTATAAACTATCAAATTTGTAATTGTAAATTTAAATTGATATAAAAACAGCAGGCAGTTTAAAGCAGGCTAAAGCGGACACAATTACGTGTAGAAAAATGGACAAAGCACTAGTAAGTAATATTTTCAGATTTTCAATGACGTATGTAGGGCAATATCCATAGCAACCGATATAGAGTACACAAATATTGGAGAGAGATTATAGTAAGAAATTAATGAAGAGATTAACTATAAAAACATACAGGGTGTCCGAAATATTAGTGCCTTTATTTTGCTTTATGATAAATTGTACCAAGCAAGACATATTTGATTTAACAATTTTCTCTGACCAACGGTATATGAGAGCAAACAAGTTTTGAATATGCGACGTACCATGTCAGATGTTTGTACATAATAAATACAAATACACGTAATAAACATACTTAGTGGGAACGGTTTTCTTAGAGCTCTTTTCACAACATAGAATAAAATGTAAAATAGTTATAAGTGTTCCAAATGAATGTCGTTGCTTCTGAAAAGCGTGAAAGGCAGAGAGTTTTGCCTAGATTCGTCATAAATTAACTGGTCATGGATATTATAAATTGTTTCATTTTTGTTTATGTACTCAAATATCAAACAAACACTAGGTATAAAAAATGAAAGGCACTAACCGCACTGTCATCACTATTATTTAGAATAATTTGAGGTTGGGAGCAGCAGGTAATGGATGCAATGTTGTCGTATGTTCCAGTACGTTACAGTTTTAAGGATTTCTTGGGAAACCTCTATTGTTTGCTTCATTAATATGAAACATTAAAAATTAACATCTTTATTATTTTAATTAAGTACAACAGTAGGTCACCATACAATGAATACTTTGTAGTCTTTTGCTAATAGTTTCTGGCGTAGATATTTGAAATTTATAGTGCAACGTTTTTGCGAGTTGGTACAAAAAGAGCAAAGCCGATAAAAAGGGTCTTTGAGAATCGTTACGTTATAAGCAGGTGTAATTTTTACAAATTTTCCTTTTAAACAAATTGATTGTTTCCTTTTGGGATATTAGAAAATTGTATCACCATTAACTGTGCCTATATCGTTTTGGAGCGGTGTTAAAAGTGCATAATTTCGGCTATATTGCTGGATTTTATTGCATCTGCATTCGATCCACGTGGTTTTTAACTATATCAGCTATTATATAAAGAGTAGCCGACTATCAAGCCACTCTTCAACTACGGTTTTAAATGCGTAGTGCATCCGCTTCAGCATTATTACAACTGTTTTTCACCAATAAGCTCTTTCATTATGATTGCAAGTACTGTTGATGTATACAGTGCATTTGCGATATATTTGGGAAAGTTGCAGTATACCGGCTGCCCGTAGTTTACCGGCTGTCCTTCAATGCCGAGCCGCCATTTTGGGTCCAACTTCCGGTGACGCCCAAAGAGATCAACAAAGAGATAAGTTGTAGTTTTACCATCCTCTTAAGTAATAATAACAATGAATATTTTGTATTTTTTTTCTATATTTAAAACTGTATGAGATTCTCATAGAAACCTTGAGTAATTCTTATTATTAACTTTTTATTTAGGTTGTACAATACAGGGTGTTTGTTATATTTAAAAAATTTTGTGCGCCACCCGTGATCACGAGCGGTTATACGATACATTCTTCTTCACTATAATAATATTACTGATAGATATACATTTTCATTCTTTTGTTATCCCTAATTATAATATAATTATTGTTGTATGTTTAATGCATACTTGCTATTATTTAAAGTAGATATACTTAAAATTATGTAACCAGGTTTTAAGTGAAGAAACGCTTACGTCAATTGTTTTGGTTACTGACGCCCTGAATGACAAGAGGTATTGTCGTTCCACATTTAACTTAAGACCAGCTCCGACTAAGAGTCAGTGGCGGCTGGTGAAATTTCAGGTTTGTCATATCTTAATAACCAGACATGGGACCCAAACCAAACTTTAGTATATATGTACTGTGGCTATATTATTGTGGCTTCAGTAGAAGAAGAACGATTTTGCAGTTTGCGAAAAAAGTTAAAAAAAAATGTGGGCCTCGCCCAAGATTTCCTAATTGGCTTGTTTAAATTTCGAGAAACATTTTTTTTTCATAAACTAGACATAATTCTACCGATAGGTTTAATTTTTGTTAAAGTTACAGCAGTTTGAAATTTAACATTGTGTTTGTGATCCATTATCAAAAATTTCAAAATGCTATACATTCTACAAATATAGTTATTTTTTAATAAAACTTGAAACCTATCCGTAAAATTACATCTAGTTTATGGAAAAAAATGTCGAAATTTAAAGAAACCATTTTAAAAATTTGAGGTGAGGCCCACGTTTTTTTCAACTTGTTTTTGCAAACTGTAAAATCGTTCTTCTTCTACCAAAGTTCTCTATATGGCCACAGTACATATACCCTAAAGCTTGGTTTGGGTCCCATGTCTGGCTATTGAGATATGGCATACCTGAAATCTCACCAGCCACCACTGCTAAGAGTTAGCTGGCGTTCCTGCCCAAAGACCTTAAGGACACTCCAAGACCGAGTATTCTTTTTAAATATCAAAGGATATTAGTATATTTTTCTCACAAAATAAAACGTGGCAAATACTGATAAAAAAAACAAGTTTCGTTACAGGAGTTTTCACTTAACCTTAGTTTTGAATTAGTTTGTAATTTCGTAACACAGTTTTGCATATTATTTCGGTTGTATTTTTATTTTTGAAATATACCTATTTGTAGAACTATTAGTTTTAGACACTTTTTTCATAAAAGTTCCTTGCTCCTTTTGGTCAGATATACAAGCCCCATCAGTATCGCGATTTATATTCTGGACATACTGAATGTTAATAATGTAGTAGTTTCCAAAAATATTTTTTATTAAAGTTACTGGATATATGTGACTGATTATATTGGTATAATTTTGTTCAAAAGTGAATTTTGAAAATTATTTAATAATTTCATTATGCCAGGTATGTTTTTTTTTTCGTTAGAAAATTTAGTTAGATTAATTTATAATTTAGATATTTATTATATGGAGCCTTGCAACTATACATATGGTTAATTATTAGAGATTACAAAAAAAAAATGATTCGAATTTTTTTAAATAGTAAATCAATTGTAAAATAACAAGTATTTCTTTCGATACAGCTTACTTATGTAGATTACACCAATTTTTCATTATACGGCATTTCACTTTATCTAAAATGCACTGAAAGATGTGAAAGATTTCTTGTGTCATCCTTGTATAATGAAAATAACTTTCCTTGAAATTTTAAATAAATGAAATCTGAATAATTTCTTCTATTGTGATTAATAGGGCGTACTCCAAATTGTTTTTTCTTTGACTTAGTAATTATAGAATCCAAAACGATCAGTTCATCGTCAGGGGCTGATATTTTGCAATTAAGTACCTAAGACGTATCGAATCAATTTTTGCCCCTTCTCGCTTTTAAAAGCTTCTACTGTGTGCAGTCTCCGCGCGAGAATCGGCGCCGATAAGCGCGAATTACCGGTAAGCGAGAATCCCGCTTCCACTCTGTACCCTTTTAGAGTAAAACTTTTACGTCAATACGCACCTTAAAATTAAGACATCAAAATGTACTTTAACCTTATTCGAGACACAGTAAGCACCGAGGTTCTGTTACAAGTGTGTATGCGGCTTTAAAATAAAACATAAAAAATGAACTATGCTTTTTTCTTATTTGTAAATGATCAAATAAACTTGTATCTGTCATGTAGTTGTTCACGTTTCATAATAAATACAGTATTTTTAAATAATCACACACAAGACCAACTTCATTATAAGAATTATTATATTATTTTAAAACTAGGTATACAAGTATCTTAATGTTGCAAGAAAGGGGATGTCGATTCAGTATAATTTTAGACAAAAGGTTTGGTGATCCTCTTACTGTTTTGAAATAATTTATTTCAATAAGGTTAGTGTTAAATGTAACCTTTCAAACTTTTAGCTTATAACCCTTGTTGTTGTTTACTGGACAGGTAAAAATGATTCACGATTTCCTAAATTCTGAGGATTTTGTAGGTCAGCTATATATTGTGATGAAAAGTCACTAAAAACCATGATTAAGGTTAAATAAGGAATAACTTTCACGTTAAGATGGAGTGTGCTGGGATAGCAACAGAAAAATTGTTAACACTTCAAATGCCTAGAGCCTATTTAGCAAGCATAAGGTTAAAATCATATAGTGAATAAGAATACTAACAGCCCTAGTTTTATTGAGTTGTTGTAGTCTGTAATAGTAATGAAGGCAATATTTAAAAAAATAATGAAACACTCCAGGTCTACTTCACTCTACTCTGTTCGTCAGTATGACTAAAAAGCTACACCCCCTAGCTAAAGGAGAGATTTAAAATCTGGATTTTGAAATTTTTCTCAAAAACAGTTGAATATAAATAAATTATGGCAGGAATGTAATATTTATAAAATTGTATTTTACTGACACATTTGCCATTTGGTACAAGGGGGTGACATATGCCATTCCCTCCATATTGAGTTTTCAAACTTTCTTATACTTTTAAATTTCTTAATTGGAAATGAAATTCCAAGGTAGCTTTGTTTATTCAAAAACTTTTTGACTCTTACAAAAATTTCAAAATTTTAATTTTTGAGTTTAGGGGTGAAGCAGATTGGACATGAAAAACTAGGAAAACTCATATTCAAGATAGATTTTTGCTGAATTAATACAACACGATACCGCACTTCCTCAATTTGGTAGAAATGTATAACAAACAGATCCCCTTGGTTTGGCTGCTTCCGGGCTGCTGGCCACGTCGTCGGTTTAAGACTCTTGACGTTTCGAGAGACATGTCGCTTTCTTCTTCAGACCATTGACGGAAGCCTACAAACCACACAGATCCTCTTAGAGTTAAGTGGTAGAGCACACTTAGTGTGAACTTCCCCTTGGGATTTCCAAATTAATTTTTATTTGATAAAGTATTGTATCTTGTTTTTTTTTCTTTTCTGATTGGAAATAAAGACATATTATTATTATTATTATTATTATTATTATTATTATTAATATTATTTTACTACAGCACTCAACCTTCTGCATTTTGTAAATTTACTAAAAAAAATAAATATTTTATATAAAAAAAAAACAGAGACAAAAATTTTTCTAAATGTCATATCTTTTCTAAAAGTCTGTCTCTATTTACTATACCTTTTTAGAAAAAAATAACAGACAGTAGCTTACAGAGTGACAAAAAACACCTTTCATTTGTCTCTACTAGTACTTTTTTAGTTGCATCTTTTAAGGTCGATAGCTGCAAGGTGGGTTTAAAAGATTATATTTATTACAGTTTTTTATCAAGTTTTAAGTAATTACCCAAAATTTGTAATGTACTTTACGAGACATCCTGTATACGTATCTAACTTATTTTTTATTATTATTCTGTAGCTCCTCTACTACTGTTCGACGTCTATTAATCAATTTTTTTAATATTAAATCTATGGCCTTGTTTCGTCAGTTTACTTCAAATAATCTTAAAATTATTTAAGAAAGTATGATAATTTTTTCTAATTTCAATACCCTGTTTTTGCCTAACATACAGTATAACATCATCTGGTGAAGTCTTCCGATTATTGTCCGGCATAAGTTCGAGTAATGGGGTGCACATCAAAACCAAAAATCAATAGCATGAAGAATTTCTTTGAATTATGACCTGAATTCTCACAATGAAGTAGGTATTAGAGATCATTTATATACTCGCGACAAGAATTCAGACGACTTACGTCATACGAACAAATGAATAATTCATTATATTTTTATCAAAATATTTAAGAAACTGCAACTGTTAGTAATAAACTATATACTACACTAAATTTATTAAATTAAATATTGCACTAAATTGCAAAAAATTATTGCTTTTAACGCGACCAAATATCGAAAATTACGTTGACAATAAAAACAAATGTGTAACGTCAGCCATGACGTAAGACGTTTGAATTCTTGACGCGAGTATATTAATTTTTTTTTTTAGGAATCTGTTACATTGAATGGTGTGGATAATATTGCACTGCAAAGGCTTAATTTTCAACTAAAATAATTAATATGAAATTACGTTAATTTTGCGCATGTTGGATTACGTTTGCATTTGCGCATGTTGGAAACATTGTTAGAGATTGTTCAGAAGTGGCATTTTGACTCACCTAATGGCGTTGGCCACATGTACTCGCGGGATTTAGAAATAAATACAGATATTCGAGAATAGAGCCCTGGTATACCTAGTTTATATCATCGATATTAGGGAATATAAAAAATTTCAAAAGACACCGACCGTAAATAGTGGGATAGAGTGTGCAATATAATTTCAAGCAAGTGACAGAAAAATCATTATAATTTGTGGATATATGCATAGAATATTAATATAATTCTATACAGGGTGTCTCATAATTAGCTGCCAACCCTGAACAGGCCGATTCTATGATCAAAACTAAGTAAAAAAGTTCATTTGAACATGGGTCCGGAAATGCTTCCTAAGGGCACAGGGACCCATTGAAGAGGGAGGAATGGAAATATTTTTTTTTGCAATATCTCTCAATCGCGTTGTGATAAATAAATGAAATTTGGTATACACAGTTAAATTTTGATGAGCAGTTTGATGGACTAATCCATTTATTTCCACAAGGTCCATTGGGATGGGTACGGGGAGACCCTTGGTATTTTGCGTGTGTAACTTTTTCATCTATGACTTTTTAGCAAATTGGATAGCAAATTCCGTTTTCCCGAACTGTTTTACGTTGAAAAGGTACTCTTGTTTCAAATCGTTATCTTTAACGGTTTCTGAGAAAATCGTTCTTGAATTAATCTCAGTTTGGTCAATTTCATAGTAATTTAAACAAAATTATCAAGGTATTCTTATGTTAAAGTATTGTCAACCCGATTGCCAATTAAATAGTTCTATGCGAAAAAAATGGAAGAGTTTACGGGACAAAAGTTAGTTGATATGATATTTATTTATGGCTTTTGCGATGGTAATGCTGCAGCGGCAGAACGCGAGTACGGGAGAAGGTTTCCAAACCGAAGGCTGCCATTAAGGAGGACATTCCCTACGGTATTTCGTAACTTAGCTGCAACCGCCACTTTTCGAAAGGCACCGGGTCAAGGACGTCCCAGGATTAATAGGGAACCGGAGGTCCTTGACGCTATTGAACAAGAGCCTACGATTAGCATACGGAACATTTCAAGGCAAATAAATGTTCCTCGGCCAACGGTACTACATATCTTAAAGATTTCCTTAACAGAATTGATTAGATGTGCTACTAACATTTCAGGTTGGAAGAATATTAAACCGACAAGGTCTACATGCCTATCACTATCGACGTGTACATGGCTTGATACCAGAAGATTTTGCGCCACGTATGCAATTTTGTCGGTGGTTTTTGTCGCTGGACAACAAGCAAGCTTCCAAAATTTTGTGGTGTGACGAAGCTACTTTTACCCGAAATAGAAAATTAAATTTTCATAATTCTCATTATTGGGAGGAAGAGAACCCACATGTTGTTCGGAGAACAAACTTCCAGCAACGGTTTTCTATAAATTTATGGGCGGGAATAATTCACGAAACTCTGATTGGATCTATTGAAATTCCACAACGTCTCAATTCAAATCTTTATTTAAACTTACCTCAAGAAAATCTTCCCCAAATTCTCGATGATCTGCCTCTAAACATGTTTTTTCAACACGATGGGACCCCGGCACATAGTGGTCGCAATGTTCTAAATTTCCTAAACGAAAATTTCGCTGGACGGTGGATAGGGAGGCACGGACCGGTAGCTTGGCCGCCGGGTTCTCCCGACCTAACCCCGCTGGACTTGTTTTTCTGGGGATATCTAAATCAAAAAGTTTACGCCACCGAAGTCGATACCCGTGAGGAATTGCTGCAGCGTATCAATGATGCAGCCAATGAAATTCGTCAAAACCGTTTTAGCATCTTAATAGCTTCGATAAGTGTTACACGTAGGGCAAGACTTTGTATCAGAAAAGGTGAACGGCTTTTCGAACAGTTTCTAAAATAGCTTGTTGTCTGTTATAAAAATTAAGTTTCCATCTTATGATCCCTCCGAAAAGTGACGGTTGCAGCTAAATTGCGGAATACAGTGAGGAATATCCTCCTTGATGTCAGCCTTCTGTTTGGAAACCTTCTGCCGCACTCGCGTTCTGCCGCGCAGCATTACCATCGTTAAAGCCATAAACAAATCATCATATCATAATTGTTCTACATCAATAATGTGTATTACTAATTACGTATTAAATTATTATTATTATTTTTTGTTTAAATTACTACGAAATTGACCAAAGTGGGATTAATTGGAGAGCGATTTTCTCAGACACCGTTGAAGATAACAATTTGAAACAAGAGTACCTTTTTAACGTAAAACCGTTCGGGAAAACTGAATTTGCTCCCGTACTCGCGTTCTGTCGCTGGAGCATTACCATCGCAAAAGCCATAAATAAATATCAGATCAACTAACTCTTGTCCCGTAAACTCTTCCATTTTTTTCGCTTAGAACTATTAAATTGGCAGTCGGGTGGCCAATACTTTGACATAAGAATACCTTGATAGTTTTGTTTAAATTATTATGAAATTGACCAAAGTGGGATTAATTCAAGAACGATTTTCTCAGAAACCGTTAAAGATAACGATTTGAATAAAGAGTACCTTTTTAACGTAAAACATAACGGAAAAACGGAATTTGCTGTCCAAATTGTTAAAAAGTCAATGATGAAAAAGTTACACACGCAAAATACCAAGGGCCCCCCCGTACCGACCCTACTGGACCTTGTGGAAATAAATGGATTAGTCCATCAAATTGCTCATCAAAATTTAGCTGTGTAAACCAAATTTCATTCATTTATCACAACGCGATTGAGAGATATTGCAAAAAAATGATTTCCATTCCTCCCTCTTCAATGGGTCCCTGTGCCCTTAGGAAGCATTTCCGGACCCATGTTCATATGAACTTTTTTTACTTAGTTTTGATTATAGAATCGGCCTGTTCAGCGTTGGCAGCTAGTTATGAGGCACCCTGTATATCATGCCTATTTAAGTTATCTAACTCGATGTTATTCAAATATTTTACATCTCGTCATTAATCAGTGTTTATTTTACCCCAATCGAACCCACTGTTCGAATATAAAAACTTATATCGGCAAACGCTATTTGGAATGCGACGTTGTAACATTTCATATAAACAAGGTAACCACTTTCTGTATATCATGGAAATAGGTCCTTGTCTTTTTAAAATTTAATCATTTAACAGACATCTATAGTATGTATATGTGACATATCGAAATATTAGCACTTTATAAATTTACAATAACCTTTTTAAGAAGCCGTTTAATTTTATTAATCATAGGCCACAAACTTGGCAACTGTGCAGTCTCTCGTCTATCAACTCACTGGTATACGTCGTTCTTGAATACTGTAGGAAGACAAAGAGGGCAGTTAACGATGCAATTTAGATTATTACTTGTTTACTTTGCTTGCAATACAGGATAGCACTAGATGATTTCGTAGGCTCAAACGTATTATAATTTATGCTTTCCTGATATACTAGGTGTTTATTAATTACTGTTATTATTGGCTTATTCTAAATTAGTGCTGTAAATATGTAATTGTTTAAACAGTATTCTGAATACTACATTAGTAGAACGCGGAAAAGTATTCCTGCTAACAGGACCGTATTTAGGGGGAAAAGAAATTGTGAATTCAATATAGTTGAAAAGACTTTATTTTATATAATTAACATCAATACTACAAAATAAAAAACAACTAAAAACAATAGGAATATCTATTATAAAAATAAGAAATCATAGAGGAACATCTGTACTAGAACTTTTGTATCTGAAATTGATTATAACATGTTTTTCTAAATTGGACATTGTAAAACTCTGTCTTCTGTCACTTAATAAATGTTTATATAAAGAGAAACTCCTCTCTACGTCTGTGGATGTTACAGGACAATATTGGAATAAAGGTGCTACGTCCTTGTATACTCCAGTAATATCGCCACTATCCAAAATTTGAACTATATCTTTTAGTTTTGATAAATCGGGATTTTTTTGTAGGACAGTTCTAAATTTTTTTTCAATTCGAAATCCTTGTGTATGTTGCAAATTGTCTATTGAGGATTCTACATTTTCCAATATTTGTAGAGATCTACTTAGCGGTTTCAAGGTTGTTTATGGCGTCGTGCAAAACTGTAAAATTTTGTTTTAAAAACAGATTTTCTTTGAGAGTAGGATTTTTTAGAACATCTTGGGCATTTCTAATATGAATTGGGTCATCGGGAACAAATTCTTGAATTACTTTTGAAAGTATATCTATATATGATGTATAATAAAATGCCGCTTCTAGCCAAGTGTTCCATCTGGTTATAACAGGTTCTGGAGGTAATGGTACTTGTGGATATTTTTTATGTAAAGATAATACTCTTGTTGGAGCTTTTAGAAACACTTTTTTTACAGAACATATCAATTGGTTTACTTCGGGAAAGAGCTTTCGTACTTCTTCTGTGACTCTATTAAGTCCATGGGCTACGCAAGTAATGTGATATAAATTGGGATACACTTCTTTTAGACACTGGCCTGCTTTTACCATGTATGATGCCGCATGTGTTAGAAATACTAGAAATGTATTCTTGTTACTTTCATACTGTTCCCTCCAAAGAAATTTAAGAGAATTGTTCACAACATTTACAATATGGGCGTGATCTGTCCATTCAAGTTCTTTTGTGCACAATAAATAAGCCTGCGTACTTTCTCCATTTAAAATTCCCACAACAAAATTCACTATAGGTATCTATAACGTCCACAAACATCCGTTGTTTCATCCACCGTCACCCATATATAATTGTTGTCAACCGCTTCCCGCATCTCCTTTACTACATTTTCATATAGCATATCAAGGTAATTTTTTCTTAAGGTTGATTCTGATGGAATTTCTTGATGAGTCCATTCTGCTAAAAACCGCTGAAGATTATAGGTAATCTTCTAATTTCCTTAATGGTATGTTGCTTGATACAAATGCCTTAGTCAATTCATACTTCCACTTATTTAAACTTTATGTTCCACTTCGAGCTACAGCATGAAGTTTGGTTTGAATATGTTTCTTAATATCATTTTTGCAGTTAGGGCGATATTCTCTTTTACAGAACACGCACTTTACAAAGTCGTCACGAATTATAATAAAACTGTTAGGTTCACTTTCAATCCACGATTTCAATAAACTTCTTCGAGTGCTCCTCTCTTTGGCATCGGTACGTCCGCATTTCAAACTATAAAACTGGGTTTCAGCTCAATCGGCAATTTGCTTATATATTATTCCAAACAGAATCTTCTAAAAACCTCGGGAAAATTCTCAATAATTCTAGATAAATGGAGATTTTGGTTTAATCGATATTTAAATCACCGATCGAATCACCGGTTAACAACTGTGCATCTTTGTTTAACTCATAAAAAATGATAAGGACAACGACAACTCGGTAACGCCTACTGTGGAGGGTACCTACAATAAATTAAATACGCAGCCAGTGTCAGGCTGGCCGGGCGCTGTCGGCTGCCGCAATGATGCACTATGCAGCGAGTCTAGCATTACGCACTAGCCAGTCGACCTTCAACCTTCGTTTGATGCGTGTAAACTGTAGTAACTTTAAGTTGATTTTGACCCTCGTTGTAACTAATTAATAGTGACTGTAAAACGCGATTGTGATTTTAAATTATCTGTCTGCGTCTAACAAACCCGTTTAAAAAATAGATAACAATACTAATCACAATTTACTTTATTGCGCGTGAATAAACATTACTAAATTCAAAAGTTCATTGGTATACTCATAGTAACATATTGTAACAAAAATGTACTGAAAATATATTACAACAGTCAAATCTGTCTGGTCACCCCTAAGTGCGGTCCTGTTAGCAGGAATACTTTCCGCGCTCTATACATTAGTGTCGTGAGTACCTACTCAGCCGCCAAATTATTATTTAGTTAATATACAGGGTGAACCTTAAATAAGTACAAATATTTTAACTGCAGGTGTAGTGCGTCATATAGACTAATTTTTAGTAGAGATGGGCAAAGATTGAACGAGTCGTTCATTTGAACGACGCTTAAAAAAGAATCGTGTGACTCTGTATTTGGCAAGCGATTCGTTCAAATGAATCGCCACTTCTCAGACGATTCGCGAGTCGCGAAATGAATCGTAGCCTATCTAGCCAATATTTGAGAAGCAACTCTCGTTGAAATGAATCTCAATTGCCTTGTGAAGATTCTTGAGCCGAGAAATGAATCGTAGTATGTATTATCGGTCCAATATTTGAGAAGCAATTCGTTCAAAGAAATCGCCATTTGCCACATGATATAAATTATTTAATTTATAATTTACAACAAATATTCGTTTAAAATTAATCGTAGTTAAAAGATGGAATACGAGTTTATTTATCTGATTTTTTTACACATTTCTCAATATTTTGTAGTAAAATAATAATTATTAAGTAAGGATAGAATTTTATACTTTACAGAACGTTCAATTTAAATGTAGATATTAAGTTTTACGTACAGTTTGATAAAAAATTTGAAATTTAATATTTCACATAAGTATAACTATTATACACTTACATTATATTATATATGAAAACCAGTGAAAAATACAGATATTGTATGCGTGAATTTATGTCGCCGTCACCGATTTAAATTTTCAGATTTCAAACAATTGTATTATTATAATTTAGTCGAGTCGAGTCGATTCATTTTATCAAATTGAATCGTGTGAATCGATTCATCAAAAAGAATCGAGTTGCCCACCTCTAGTTTTTAGTACTATGTAAAGTAAAATTATCATAAACGATTAAAATATGATTTTTTTCAAGTTCGATACTGTCAGTTAAAGAGTTTAAGAAGTTACTTAAATAATTTCAAAAAAATATCCATAAACGTGCATAAAAGGATAATGAACAAATTCTGGATAATATGATTGTGAGTAGAGAATCTGGTTTATATTTTCAATTTATTGGAGAGAAATAGAAATGGCAAAGGGGAGGAGATGGCCATTAATATTTTCATAAATAAAAATATTTCAATCATTCTTTGACATGTCTAAAAATTCTAGTGTAACACTGGCAACGCTGTGGAATGCACATCCACCATGACTCTCGAATCAGCTGTCCTCAACAAGTTTTCTATTGAAAAATCACGAAATTTATTTAAAAATTGACTTTTTTATTCCTGATTTTTGTGTAAAAAGACTATTAATTATGTGTTCTATACAGTGAACTGTACTGCTGGTTAAAATATTTGTACTTATTTACGGTTCACCCTGTATATTTTATTATTAGCATTACATTGTGAATTTCCTGAATAAATCCATTTTGAGGGTTACTTGTTATCGTTTGCCGATTTAGATACCGAGCCATTAAAAGTAACATTTTAAAGCTTTGGGATTTACGACCCCATGCTGGCTTGTATCAAACATTTAAAAATGGTTATAGACAACGTTCCATTCACTACTTTTAGAAAAAATTCCTATACTGGCACAAAGAAAAGAATTCAAGGATTTCTCAAAATCCATAAAATTGCGTACGATGCTAGTTTTAAGAAAGATGAGTTACTGCATATAGTCAAAAGCAATAATTTTGCAAAGAAATGCGTTACTGATGAGACGGCTATGGCTCAGGGACATACCGTTCTACGGTTGCAGCCATACTGCTGTGTTTGTAATCCCATTGAATTAATATCTAGCCAATTAAAAAGAGACGTTCAAAGAAATAATACCATTGTAGTATTTGACAAAACAATTAAAGAAGCTAAATGAATAAAATTACTTCATCTAATTGGAAAAAGTGCGTCAAATATGTCATAAAAATTGAAGGAGACTATATAAAGCTGCATCAATTGATTGGGCTAAATAAAAGGTTTAAAAGTTATAAAGCGTTATAGAAGAAGCAAAAAAATAAATGCGGTTCTAGCCATTCAAATTTTCTATCTCCTCGGAAAATAGGACAAACCCTCTAAGGTGTTGAAATTGACCCAGCCTGTACACAAAATTTTCTTTTTCGTATTTCATTAAGCAAATACCATTTATTAGCCGTCGATTCTAATAAAATTTCATCATCTGATGGCGAAGATTCGGCACACATATTACTACAATTTTAAGTTTAAAACTGGCCAAACTGTTAAAAAATTGAAATTTTTAAACTAGAAGAGTCTCTGGCGCTTCGTTCCAACATAAACACTGTCGCACTCCTCCTAGCTCTTATCTTGGAGCTTGACGTGCAACCCGGCACGTGGCTTTTGTCATAGCTAAACGTGCCGCTCCAACATAAACGGACACTAATGGCGCCACATGTACTCGTACAATTTTCTTTCTAAATCGCGCGGTTTCAATGAAATGCACGAGTCAAAACGCTCCATCTAAACAAATTCATAATATTTCCAGGAAAATAATTCCGCCAATCTAGCTCGAAAAATACAAGAGATAGAAGGATGCAATTTTCACAACACTGGACTACTATTTGGAGAAACTTAAGATGATCGGCCAGTGGTCGCGCGGTTTAAGGCGACAGTACTTGAATCGAGGTGACTAGATCGGTGTTGGTTCGAGCCCAGCTGCCGGTAGACCGTATGTAAGCTATATTCGTGGAGAGGTTTGGCGCCCTCTCTGCGGGTATGGTAGGGTGGAAGAATGTTGGCTTGGGTCAATGTGAGAGATTGATAGCGGTTGATATTTGACTACCCCCCTAATTAATGAGGTTTTCCAGGTTTCCCTCATTCCTGCACTGAATAGTGGTTAGGGCCTACCAACGTAAGTCGTTCCTGGGCGCAAATGCGGCCTGCTTAATAATAATATGCCGCCCCCTCTCCCGCACAAGTCTCCGATTTCTGGGCTAATCCCTGTGATTAGAATGAGGGGTAGAGATATTATTATTATTATTATCAATGGATGCTTATGACGCTAGAGCATCAAACCCCCAAGACCTTACTCACTAATTGATAGAATTTAGTTTCGTTTCGTTTTATGTCGAATCTGAGCATAATTTTAAGTAAAAACAGGTTTGTATAGACATATCTCCGTAAATGCTTCGTTGCCATGATATAGGTTGTTCAAGCTTCAATATTTTTGTTTGTATCACACAGTTTTTGAGATATGCAGTTCAAGTTACAATATAGAGTGTCCCATAAGTAAACTACCATACGTTAATCATGAATTCTACATCGGAAAGTAACCCTAATTTGTTACAAAAACTATAGTCCAAAAACTTAAATTTCTTCAGAACTGTTTGTTATAACGAAATTTTAGAGGTGTCGATAGCTACTAAATAAAATAAAATGGAACATGCACTAACTAGATCAAATTTTAATTTAAAATAATAATTTATACATGAGATTTCTTGAAAATTTTTATTACCAATATGTAATTTAATTAATATAATAATTCAAAATAAAATACTTATAACATCGTCATCCTATATTTTGGATACTTCAGTAGTCGTAAAAGATATAAATCTCTATCAGTTTTACGTAATCTTAAGATAAGCATTAAGTATTTCCAAATATCAAATTAGAAACAGGTGTATAAAACAACATATGTATAAATATTTATAAATATGTCTTGTGTTATCTGAAATAATAAAAATGCCAATTTTAGTATTTCTTTCGGGAAAAGTGATATCTGCCATAGTTTTAGTCGCCATTTTATGTTAAATTAGTATTTATGAGCAATTAATATGTCGCAAAGCATCTAATTTTTCAAACATGCAAATCGTATACTTTAGTACAGATTTATTTCGAATTATTCCGGATTATTCAATGGAATGTTCTATTAAGTTTCTGTCTATCAGTATTTCAGTTCAAATTTGTTAATTAAATGCATATTTTTGTCAATTTTATTTTGTTTAATTAAAAGACGCGTATTTATCTAAAATAATATTTGCATTGCTTCAAGAAATAATAGGGTTAGAAACAATCATATAATATATTTGATTTTATGTTATGTTTAAAGACAAAAATATTCAGACAAATAAATTAGTTTTATAATTTATTAATAATACAAATAATACAACTGTTTATTTATTTCATTTAAATCTACCAATCTTATAATTCAAAAATAAATACCTAAGTTGTTTCAAAAAATTATTTTTGTTGGATCTGATATAACTTGAACAAAGTAAAATACTTAATACAACAAAATATTTTGTTGTTACTTCACTAGTGTGTCAGCAAGTGACCAAGTGACATAGCAATTAGCAATTACTGTGCTCCTATTGACTGTCGATAATGTCTACTATTAACTGGTTATACCAATGTGTCATCAGTAATTATCGATAATTTCTTCTAGTACGGAATATAGTGTCATTTTGAGTTCTCAATCTTAGTTACATATTCGAGAAATATAGTCCTGGTATTTATTATCCATGAAACAAAGATTTTTGTCATACCAATTACGTTTTAGTAATCCTGTGTTACTTTGTCTACAAGTATGGTAAGTACTTCTAATATTCTTATCGATAACACAATGGACAACATAAGTACAAATCTACTTTTCATGTGCAAAAATTGAAAAAAATTGAGAAAACGGAATCAGATGAAGGTGTGTGACCCCAAACCAGAATGGCATAAGATAATCTGGAGTGAATTAGACTATGATAGGCAGTAATCAATGTCTGCTGAGACACTCTGCCGTACAAACAGCAGAGCATGTAAATGCCTTTGGACATTTTGTTGCAGAGATAGTGGGCATGCCCGTCCCATTGCAATTTTGGGTCTAGACATACTCCCAGAAATTTAACAGATTCAGGATTATTTACAGCATTTAACTCGCGTAGGATGAATATCATTTTTTCAGTTTTTTTTTGCATTTAGGCATAAGTTGAAGAAAACCAGTTTGATGCATCCTCTTCAATTATCGATATATCGACCATCAGATCGTTTAAAGATTTATTGGCCAGAGAAAGGTTAGTGTCATCAGCAAAGAGGATGGCAAACGCATTATTTCTCAACGAGGTTGGAAAATCATTTATATATACGAGAAACAACAACGGTCCTAAGACAGAATCTCGAGGTACACCGTAGTTTAAATTTAAGGATTTTGATTTATTGTTGTTGTGCACTACGTATTGTTGTCTATGGCATAGGTCATTTTCCTTAGATATTCGTACCTTGAAAGAGAATTTCCTAGATTTGCGTAAAAAAATGAAGAAAAGAAGTAAATGCCAGCAAAACTCATCCACATACAGTACTTTATTCTTCAATATAACCCCACAAATATTTTGATCGTACCACGGCTTTTAAGATGGCGATCCAAAGCTTGCTACAAATATAATATAAACTACCTACCTATAAACCTACTATAAAGCAATTTTTAGCAATTTTTTTTTTGTTTTCTTTTAACAGTTCTGAAGTTGAGCAAAATACCGAATTTGAACGGTACTACCCAGCTTTAATTTTCAGTTCTGCAGGTTTTTGCGCCCAGAAACAATATTCCTGTCTTTTGTCTTTATAACCCGTTTCTACTGTAGCTAGAACCTTTGCTTTACTTTATTTGTGTTTATTTATAAATTAAAAATATTAGTATGTCCCAAGTTTTTGGTATAAATAACTTTAGTTATCATTTAAAGAAAATTCTAAAATAAGTTGGATAACTCTATTTTCATATTATACAATATTGTTGTATTGAGTCTGCAAGTATTCTTAAAAATCACGTTCATTTAGAAGGTGGCATCGTGAAAAGTGTTCCAATAATTAAATAAAAAGTTTTTTTTATACCTATTAGGTGCGTAAAGTTAGTGTTTTTTGAATGGCGCGTGAGAATGTGAATTTTTGATGGAGACCTCAAGTCGAGACAATCATTCGAAAGCGCCACAAAACACAAGTTTTTTTTTCACAATTAGGGCACTTTTTCCATGATCATGTCACTTTTGACATCGAAGCAAACTTCAGATAAAAAAAGTATTGAAAGATATAAACCTACAGGTAGAAATTGATGATACGATCTTTTTCACTAATTCCGTTTTGAAAAATAATATAAAAATAGAATTCAGATATAAATAACTTCATAATACGAGGTTCAGTTTTAACATGTGCATACATTATACTAAATACCAATTATTTGTTTTTATTGTACAGTGTGTATAAAGTTTTTTGTGTAGACATTTAGGTTTTAAAATTTTTTTAAAGTTGAGATACTTATAACACCTTGTATTTTAAAAGTTGGATCGGGCCGTCTTTATTTGATTCTGACCAAAAAATTTGTTTAAAGTCCATGAATTTTGGGCGTTTTTAGAAACGTTCGAATTATTAAATCACCTTATATTTTTTTCCTTTACTAAAATGTTCTAATAGACCCTTATTAAATATTACATCACTTTTTTTTAAATTCCATTAATTTTGAATTTTTATAGATTGATCCGGTTTTTTGAACATCCTGTATTTTTTCGTTTATAAGTATTCTAATAGACCCTTGTTAAAAGTTTCATCTTTTTTTTTATGCCATTATTATTTTTACAGTTTTAAGAGATTGGTTCAGTTTTTTTAAGCACCCTGTATTTTTTTCGTTAATTGATGTTATAATAGAAACTTGTTAAAAATTTCATAAATATAGTTTTTTAAATTCTATTATTTTGAGAGTTTTAAGAGATTGATACAGTTTTTTTAAACATCTTGTATTTTTTTAGTTAATTGATGATATATATGTGTATGTTATAATAGACCCTTGTTAGAAGTTTCATATATTTTTTTTAATTCTATTATTTTGAGGGTTTTAAGACATTAAAATTTTTTTATTACCCTGTATATTTTCGTTAATTAGTTATTCTGATAGGCTCTTGTTAAAAGTTTCATCTATTTTTTTTTAAATCCATTAATTTTTACGTTTTTTTAGAGATTACATGGGTTTTTTGAAACACCCTGTATTTTTTTCGTTAATTAGTGTTCTAATAAACCCTTTTTAGAAAATTTACCAAAAACTATTTTTTGGTTGCCTTAATTTTCCTTACGATCAAACATTTTTCAACACTTCGTATACAGAACGGTCTTTCGTACGTTTGATAACCGTTCCGAAGCCCAAAAAAAGAAAATTTCCTCGAATTTAGAAGTTTTTTTCCTTATCAATTTTTATTTTAACACCCTATCACTGTTAAATTATACTAGTAACGCGTATTTCAAATTTATGAATGAATTGTGACGTTTCAAAAGGCGGAGCGTTATTACAAGTTCCGCCCAAACGTCTCCCATACCAACTTAAAATTACAGTAAATTTAAGAAATTATTATAAAATTTGGGAACCAGGTATTTTTCTATATACTAGAATGGGACAAACATGAAAAATCATTAAAGAAATATAGTTATAACTTGCTCGTGACCGAATTTCCACTTATAAGGAAAAAAAAATCGAAAATTATCATTTTTAAATAAACCCACAGTGATAAAATAAAATCATTATGTCTAAGAGTAAAGCAGAAAAATGGGTTACAGTTTATTCAGGTACTGCGGAACCAGCCTTAAACCTCTCGTCCACAGTCCGATCAATCAATCATGAATTCAGTTTATGCTCTATACGAAGCACTTATTTTTTCCTCGAAATCGAAAGCAAGACCATGATAAAAAGGATGGCACACTTTATACAAACACTCTCTATAGATTGAGTGTATCACTATTTCAAAAACCCTTCCCTTACAAAGGACAATTGTTTATAATGCCACAGCGATCAGTCAGATTATTCGCAGAAGTCATAAACGAGTACCCGAAGGGCTGTATCCTTATTTATTCAAATTATTATCCGGGCCAACTTGAATGTGTTAACAGTGCCATTAGAGTAAGTCTTCGAGAGAATCCGGATTAAAAACAAAATTTCCATTTCAACTATAATTAGGTAATAACCCTAGGATCAATAATCTCCAATTCTTCATGATGAACCCGCATCGTATTGAATAAAATACATGGAATAATATGTATATACCTGACCTGAGGTCCGGATATCTACCTGCTATCGCAGAATGTCTGGAATTTGTAATTTAATTTATTGGCAAATAAATTTCAGTTAATAAGTTTTTAATTTTTCGGAAATTAGAATAGAATCCTAGTTATTCAACCTTGAACAAATAAACAAAATTTGTAATCGTGGATCTCAAAGTTCGTATAGTCTAAATGTACCGAATACTTCTCTCGGTACCTTCATAAGGCATTATGAAATATTCATCATACAATTCATACCTTCTTAACATCGAAAATTGTACAGGGTGATCCATATAGGTATATTATGTCCTGCGGAATAATATTTATGGTTAGAAAAAAGAATTAAACACCAGCAAAACGAGCATATTGAGCGTATGATGCGCGTGAGATGACCTGACTCGAGCAGCATGACAGCAATGCGCGATGCGCGTAGCGTTGTTTTCCGCATATTGCAAGACAGTTCTCTCACAACTTTCGAACAGCCACTTCGTGCCAATTTTTCTTTATTATAAAAATTAATGATTTAAAAAGAAAACTGGATTTATAAATGAAACCCTGACTTCGGAAACCAATCATAAGTCAGTTTTTCTTCCATTGCTACAGGAGAAAACTAAACCAACCTCAAAATTATCTACACGGAGTACGTACGGAGCGAAAAACTGTGCAACGTCGTGGCACGAATTTGTGCTGCCTCATTACTTTCCTTAAGCTACAAAAGTATGTGCTGTGCTGTGTGAACACACATACTTTTGTAACGTTTGTAGCTGTGAGATGACGTGACCCGAGCAGCATGTCACGAACGCGTGATACGCGTAGCGTTGTATTCCGCATATTGCAAGGCAGGTCTTCTCACGTTTTTGAACAGCCACGTCGTTCTAATTTTTCCTTGTTTATTATAAAAATTAACGATTTAAAAAGAAAACTGGATTTATAAATGAAATAGACCCCTGAGTTTGGAAACCAATGATAAGAAAACGTAAAAAATTTGAAACTTGAACCATATACAGCCTCCAGTTTTGTTATCGCATTTTTTAGTTATTAATGAAAATGTAGAAAAATTACGGTTTTCTGCTTACAAAATATACTTACCATCTTTTAAGTGCAGGTCTTTTGCAAATTCACACCAAATCCTGTTTTTTACTTCGTGTAATCTCTATGCCTTCTTACCAGCTCTATCAGTTTTTCTTCCATTGCCACAGGAGAAAACAAAATTAACCTTAAAATTATCAACACGTGCAACGTCGTGGCACGAATTTGCTCTACCCCATTACTTTTCTTTAAACTACAAAAGTATGTGCTGTGCTGTGTTACCACACACGCGTCATATGCGTCTCAATATGCGCCTTACGTAAGGATGACGTTTCAAGGACAATCAATCGTATTTACTGATGCACAAATAAAATTCATCCAATAGGTGTAGGTTCTTATTAGCGTAGTACTAAAATATAGAGCTGAAATTGAAACATTTCCATTAACTTTTTGGGGAAAATGCGGTAGAGAAAATGAAAAACCGTGAAATGTACTTTATTATCACTGTGTTCCAGACACCGTGAAAAATACTTAATAATTTCCGTCAATTCAAGTGTTACTACTTTTTTTAAGGAATTCTGCGGATTGTAATAATGTTTATAATGTAGTTAACATTTTTTTCAATGTGAAGTTGACCTGTAAAATTCAGGATATTTTATGATAAAACACAGCAGTTGAAAATGATGCCTTCTTTTTTATCCTAAATGACTTGTCAGCCTGGAAACTGTTATACAACCTGGAGAAAACTTGTATAATTGACATAGTGAAGAGATGTTCTTTCTAACTTACTCAGATTTTTTTTAAACTGTCTCAATAAACAGCTATGCAATTCGTTGGAAATTTGCGTATAAAAACGTCTCTCTTAAATGAAACAAGCAAATGGTGATGCGAGGCGACTCTCGTCTGCAAACGGTCGTGGCACGCTGTGTGCGGGAAAATGAAACAGTGAATTGTTTAGACGATTTTATAGGAGGTGTTTCATGTAAATAAAATTATTTAGCATGTCCTTAAAAGTTACAGCCCTTTAAATGTGGGTATTGGAATCAGATTACCATGGGTTAAAATCGGTTCAGGGATGCACTTGTTGCCATTTGCCGATATTTTATTATAAAAAATATATTAAAAGTGCATGCACACTAATTTTTCGTGTCTCGTGTCAGGTCGATTCACACCCGTTGAACGCATCTCAATATGCTTTAACAACGGACACATTTCATTTCGCGTTTATTGATTTTTAGTGAAATATACAAAATAATGTCCTCGTCGAGGGATAATTTAAAAAAGTTTATAACTGCAAAAACATTCCATGTTCATGGAAAATTAAAAGTGACGATTACAAAAATAAAACTAGAAAATCGGGCATATAAGAAAGGGAAGGAGGGAGGGGGAAAGGGAAGTAGAAAATTATAAAAGTGCACCAAAAATAAGTAGTAGTAAAACATATTGTCGGCTATTTTTAACTTGATATTTGTTGTTTTTTTGATTGCATATTTTTAAATATTTCATGCAGTATGAACAGTAAATGAATAAATTGCATAAGATGAGATCTGTGGGTCATCTGGATATATAGTTAAATTTAAAAAATCTGTAGGTACCGATATAATATCAATGAAAATTGCATATCTAATAGACGAGTAATGATAGCCAAAGAAAAAATCTGACAAGATTTAAAGCTATTTCAATATCATTTTTCAATAATATTTTATTGAAATTTTTTTAAATATAACTGAGTAATGGTAATGAGTCTTAGATTCGTTATCAATGTAAGATAAACCAAAACCAATTTTCTTTCCATGCTTTAAAATTAATCGAGTTATACAAATATTATTTTAAAATTATTCTCTATTAATTGGTTTACTGTTAATTTTAAACTTAATAGCTGTTTTCTCTTTTGTTAACTCTCTGCTTTCGAATTGGCTCAAAAAGGATGTTATAACCATAAATAACAATTTTGGATGTTTATTAGAGAATAGGGTATACTTTAAGACTAGCTTGCTTGGAGGAAAATAAGGTGATTTTAATCAAGTTGCCTTAATACCATCTTGCTTCGTGAAGATAATCATATTCAAATTTGGTACAAGGTTTTTTTTCTATATATGATACACGCGAATATCTAATTGATTTTTGTGTTAAATACAGGGTGTACTGGGTATTTAACACAAAAATTAGATATTAGATATTCATGTGTATCATACACAATTTGAATATGATTACCCAAGAAATAAATAAATTAACGTAAAAAAAATAATAAAAAAACTACATTCTCGGCCTATAAAAATTAGTAGAAACAAAATTCCTAAATAGAAACAAATGCCTAAGAAGTTAATAATAATCAATACAAGTAGATTGAATTTTGAACCATGTATGATCAGTGCAAATAATGTAGTTAGGCTGCGTCAATTCCCGATTCGCGATACGCGGTTTGTAAGGAATTCGTGCATTTTGTGTAGGGTTTTTATGAACCGATTTTTAATGAACCCTACACCCTACACACTATGCACGAATTTCATATGAATCGCGAATTTACGCATAGTCTGTAGCGGGTATATCACGCATAACGAATCGCGAATTCACGTATAGTCTGTAACAAACCTAACGCGCAGCAAAGCTATAAACAAATAAGTCGATAATGGTTTCTCGAAAACGAAACGTTTAAATCAAAAATCTTCTTTTTTGCAAATTATTTTTACTAAATACGTTTAGTAGCTATTTTTCTTCATATGTTATAAGAAACAAAAAGTAGTTTTCAAAATAAAGTATTGAATCAATTACATATTTCAAAATATAATATATTTTTTCAGGAATAAATAAAGTGTTCATAGTTCTATTTTTTGTAGATTTTATGAAAAATAATAGAGGTTTATCAGTCAACTTTTACACTTTAAAAAATTGGAATGTTTATTCAATTATATTTTAAAAGTATCCTCATCTCAATCATTACAACTGGATTATGCGCCCCTAACTTCTGAGCGGATATCTTAAAAAGTTAAGCTCCATATCCACTTTATGTTTACTTTAATGTTTATATAAAGAGCTCCTATATTTAGCCTTTACAAAAGTTGTACTTTACACAGAAATATCCATCTCCACTAGGAATAATTTGCCTAACCCATCGATGGTTGATCTTATAGCAAATCAAAAACCAGAAACTGCATAGTCTCACGCCCTACAAATCCGAAACAATCGGCAATAACTGTTCCACCCTACCCCACCACCCACCACCCTCATATTCCATCTCCTTCCCTACTACATACTACCCCCACGATCCTTTTTCAACCCCTGATCCCTACCTTTAAGTACCTACAAATGATAGCCTTGTGGTATATTATTTACCTACTGATAGTCCAGGCACAAAAGTAGTCAGTTTACAGATGTCCACGAAAGTGGACAGCTCGATAAATAGTTTAAAATTTATTTAAGACTCGTGTGTAGGCTGTTAAAGTGTCATTTGATCTATATCAACAACAATCTTTACGTAAAATTCGAGAAGTACGAACTACTAAACTTGGTGCTGATGTGCAATAAGAATAGGGATTTCGATAATACTGTGCAATTAGGTCTTGAAGTGCGGTACTATAAGTGGTATCAGTTTACGATAGTGTATATTACGTTAAGGATACGATTAATAGAAACGGTATGTATCTGCACAAGTACCTAACTTTAAATTCCAAACAAAAACATCGTCAGCCATTTTGAATTAGAAGAACTAAAAGGTGTTTCTAATATAACTTGTGTAAAAACTATTTACAACTAAATACATTTTGGGACATGTTTCAAAGTACCCTAGATACTTATGTGTTCATATTATGACTTTAAATTATATTTTTGCAGTCCATAAACTGCTGAGATATTCTTATAAGCAATAGTTGATTTCACGTTCCTTCAAGTATGCTCCATGTGATTATACTGGAAATTATTTGATATTTGTACTATATAGATTGACGTTTTGTATCACAGTACTTGATATTTTAATTATCTATTCTTGAGTTTTTAATGGTCTAATAATATGTAAACTAAAACATATAAAAACAAGACAAGCCTTTTGACATTGGAGGACATGTTCCAAATTAAGAATATTAATTCTAAAAAACACTATTGATAAGTGAGTTATAAGAAAAAATCCACGAATTTTAAGATTTCGAAAGAATATTACAGGGTTTTGAAGCATTCATTTTCCACGTAGAATGACAGTGTATAAGGTGGTTCAAATTTATCTATCTATAGATTAAACTTCTGGAGAAATCCAAGGCTCTTTTTTTATAGATAATAACAATGGCTATAACTGCATATCTCTATCTCTTAGCGTTTTCGAGCCGCAAATCATTTTTCCGCATCCGTTTTCAAACATTCTCTAGCTAGAAAACGCTAAGAGATAGAAAGATGCGGTTTCTGCCATTGATATTATCTCGAAAAAGAGCTCAGGACTGGTCCATCAAATTTGTTCTATGACATTACTACCCATACTCTCCTCAAAAACAACCAATTTAAACTACCCTGTATAACTTAGAGAAACAAAAATCATTCAAGAATCCAGCTTTAACTTAATAGATAATGTTACTAGGTTGTATACATTTTTTTTAGTTGGAAATAATCATTTAATTAGATACTAATTTCTTTCTTACGAAAAATGATACCTATCTCTACTTTCCTCTCTGAATGACTCATTGTAACCTTCTGGAAGAACAATAATTTTGAGTTTGAGACATCTGCTTGTTTCTAGGCAAAAATACTTCAGCAAACTGATAATCTAGGTACCTATACCTTAAGTACAACCAGTACCTGTATTAAGCACTACTTTGTTTTCAAATACTAGGTTTAAATCTTTCTCGTGTTTCGGAAAACAGCGTTTTGTATGGTCCTTATTAGTGAACTTGTAAATTTTTATGCATGGCTACCTGTTCCTGGTACAACGTAATTGTTGTATTTTGTCACTAAAAGGCGGCAAAAGATCAGTGCCGGATTATTATAGGCCTCTTCCGTGGAATTTAGTATTTATCTTTAGGTTTCCTCGTTTCTAATCTCTCAGATTTGATTTGCCGACAATACGTTCGAGTTTTTTAATTAGGATTCTCTACCGGATGATTGTGGCACATCTGAACGCTTCCTCAAAGTTAATATAACGTTAAATGATTTTCATGCCAGATAAGTAGATTTTGTTATACAAAAAACAAATGATGTTTAACCGAATACGCTGCAGAAACTTTATAGTATGTAAATATCGAATAAAAAACGAAACGAAATCTATCTTAAATGCCTGTTGTAGTAATACCTTTTGCTAAAAGTCATTGTCGGGAATCTTCTAGTAATTGTGATGTAAACACTTTGTGTGAAACTGATTTAAAATCGTTATAAGTGATTAACGTAGATTTGCTTTCATTTTGTTACAAGGGAAAGGTAAACTTAGCAGTATGTCTGTATCAATAAAGTGGTTTCTGAATTAGTTTTCTTAGTATACAGGGTGTCTTGCAAGTCGTTACAATAATTTTAGGAGGTGATAGAATACTTGATTTTGAGTCGATCGAAACAAACATACCTATATACCAAGTGTTACAATATTTGTGATAATTATTTTTTAATATTTTTTAATTTAACCGTGCTTTTCTACAATGATCGAAATGTAGAAGAAAAACAAACTTTTTTATAACAAATATTTATACACTTTTTTATTAGAAATTAATTATTTAAATGATTTAACCAATAAAATCTAAAGTACCTTCGTTACTTACCTAGAACTTCATAAACATGGTTTTTCTACTTTGTAAAAGCGAAGAGTCAAATTTAAATGAGGATTTTATTTAAACGTTTGTGTGTAGGTTTATTTAGATATTATTAAAAACTTACCTAAGCAATACTCTTTCAGTTTTTAGGAAAACTTTCTTGTAGTAAGTAAGTATTCTATCACCCCCTAAAATTATTGTAACGACTTGCAGGACACCCTGTATAATGTTTTATTATTATTGTTATGTTGCCCTTGCACCTGCAATACCTTTCCCAAAAGTCAATTCGCAATTGCAATAGAAGTGATATCAATAGATGCTTTAACCCGAGTGCATACTGAAAACTTATCATAATCTGACAAGTAACAATACAGACAGCGTAACATATAAAATAAAGGCTTCAGTTAATATATTTTGTAAGCTTAACACTCAAACAGTAACCAAGTAGAAGCGAAAAAGGTAGTTTGAAATTGACAGTTCAGCCTAGAAATTTTTGTGTATGATGGTATCACTAAATTATTCTCCAGAATTGCAGAAAAACTGCAATAAAAATCGAACAAGACCTATATTTTTAAAGCGCAAGAGTTTCTCAGGTATGACGGCTTTTGCAATACGCTGCAGGTCAGTGCGCATGCCTACGTGCAAGATACTTGCAACTTCCATAAGAATTGCGAACTGTAAAGCAACTTTAAAGGTTAGAAAACTTTCAATGACAACAACAAATTGTTACCGTCGGATAGTTAGGTATATCTGATACATGTAGGTAAACAACAAATAAAGGAAATTTTTAAATAGGGTGAGACAAAGTACAGTTCACAAATTCAAAATATGGCGACTGAGACATAACCTAATGAAATGTTTGCATTTTCAATCCATAGGATGACAAATTGAAAAAAAAAACAATTACAAATTTTGGAAATTTCGAAAATCACTTCACAAATTAACAGATTTGATTGTTAAAACAGGTCCACACACGATTGTGTTAAAATGGTAACACAATTTGTTGAGTAAAGTTCACTCAGTAATTTGTTAGCTAAATAAATCTTTTATAAGTAACATTGAATAAGTTTTGAGTTAGTTTACTGAACTATGTGTTATTACAACCACAAAATTGAGTTATATTATCAATAGATTTCATTGTTTTATCCACAAACCATTTCTCTGGCCAAAAATTGTGTTGATAAGCTCTTTTCTTAAAATATTTAATTACTCAGTGTTATTTTTTACTGTGTACCTACTGATAAAATAACTATGTTGTTCTATAATATGAAGTTGCACAAAAAATAATTAAAGTTTGCTTTAACTATGAGTCAAAGTGGTTTGCTATTCGAAAGACAAAAAAAAAACTATCAGCTTTTGGGATAAATATGATCCTTTGTTTTACTGTATGTTAAACATCTACTTACATAAAATTGAAAACAAGATACAATTTAATTTAGGACTAACACGAATACCAAATTCAAAGTAATACAAACTATTGTTCTAAAAAGGCTATTTTATTATAGAAATATTTCAACAGATGCACACTTTGGGCAACGTAATACATTTTTCCTGTCTTATTTTAATGATTATTGTAAATTAAGGCAATTTATATCACTCAATCTGCTTTCTAGGTAATCACTTTTGAGGTAAAACGGAATTCCAGGAAACAAAGCCATTAGCCTTGACCAGAATTAAATTACACATGAAAACACTAGCAAACAGCCAAAGTTATTCGTCAGCGACCCACCAGGCATATACCGGTTTCAAATTTATTAGCTCTCGTCAGTATGCCATAGGTGAGGTAACTGGCCAATAGCATTGTCTGTTTTATGTCTGTCTAACCCGACAGAAGGCCCCATGAATACACGAAATGTAGCAAGCTACATTTACACTTTTACACTTCAACACATTTACACTTAGTTAGATACACATTAGGTCCAAGAATGTTTATGAAAGGGTATGTAGGATAAGAAACAAATATTATTATTTTTATTAAAAGATCAAAATAAAAATGTGTTTTGGCACCACAACATTCTCTGTGTCAGTAGTAGTAGTAATAGTCATAGGGCAAAATTGAAGCTTATTTAGCAGGTCCATCAAAACATGTTTACAAAATTTTCCTTTCTAGAAAACTGACGATAGGAGTTTTTATTGGAATAATCTTTGGAAGAATCCTTAAATTTAGACATTAGCACACAAAACATATTATTTCTTTTTCTTGCAGTGAAAATATCCGGCATCAAGACGTCTCCGTTACCAGCAGACGACGTTACCGGCTACGGCGTGGGTGGCAGTCTGTTCCCCACCATGAACATGGCTGGATACCTGAAGACGCCGACGGGTCCTCATGGGCCGTTTCCGCCTCATCATTCCCTGGGCAATGGGTTGATCATGCCCGGACTGGGAGCGTTTGGGCCAACCCACCCCTTGGAACCCGTTGCTTTTCCACAAGGTAACTATCTAGTAGTTTGTGAAATTAAAAAACAATCGCATTGCGATTTTACTGTAGGTATTGTTTGGCTGTATCATGAAGTTCAGTCCTAGTAAAACATTTAATACCGTCTGTAATCCATCACAAAATAATTCAAGGGTTCAACGACCCAGTAAACTCATTACATCTAGTTTAAAAATTTTAGATCAACTGAAATATTCTAATTTATTGTTTGTTTCGTAATTACCTACCCAGCTAGCAAAGTAGTTCTATAAATTTAGAGTAATAGGAGTTTTATATTCTGTTAATATTTTATAGTTGTATTTGGAATACTAAATTGTTGCATTAATGTAGCACATGAGACTATTTTGCCTTCAGAAATTGAATTGTCTTTTAAATTTGTTGCAAGAACGTTCTTAGAGCATAATTTATAAAGCATTTATAACATAACTGCTAATGTAGCCCTATAAGTGTGAACAATAACACAATTTTGCAGCAACGGTGCTTATAGAATCAAATTACTGTAAAACCGATGCAAAATACTGCGTTATAGAATTATATCAACTCCTGTGACACTCTTATAAAATCATTCCGTAATGTCGGTTTTAGTTTAATTATAAAACTATTGTATAAGGCGTCGTTACGTTACAATTATGCTGCGGAAAACAAATTATAAATATGGAAGCTGCTATCGAACTTAAGAGAAAAAGCTCTTTAAAACAGTTATAGAGAATAATAATATAGTTGTTATAAAATCATTATAGAGTAAATAAGTAATAAAAGCCATTTTGTTCCTTAAAGAAACGCTATAGAACTATCATTTTCGATATATGTAGGTTTCCCTTACCCCCATCTGACGAGACCTGCCTGTAAAAGTACGAAATATTTTGATCAAAGTATAATGGGGAAATTTGTATAACATAATCGTTTATTTGATTGCTAATAGAAATTAATTTTCTTATAGAAATTTAGTACCATATTTAATTTAGACCATTCCAAACCTTATCCACTTGGACTTCTAGATGTTGAAGTTAAATAATTTTATTAGATTTATTAAATAAGATTGAAATACCACAATAAAATATGACAACACTGTTATTAAGCGGCATAGATCTGTTATAGTAGTTGCTTACCAAGCATATTTGCTCCATAATCATTGCAATCGACACAAAAATGTCATATTAGTGAGAATCCATTGGAAGTACAAGATAATGCCTTTCTTTCTGTCGCCATATTGTCAAAAAAGAAAAAAAATCTTAATTAAAAATATATACAATATAAATAGGTGAAATGATAACAATAATGTGGATATACTTACTTTCTGACAATTTTATATACAGTTGGTTGTTAAATTCATCAATATAGAAACATTTTTTTTTATTAAATTTCCAGCAGCATAGGAAATATAAGATTAACTGAGGGCGCGTCAAAAAATTACCATTATGTACTACATATTTCACGATAAAACTTTTTCCGCATTAAAATATACTGCTCTCTGATGGACAAACCAACTAAGCAATTCGTAATGTGAGTACTCCTATGCAGGCTGATTAGGTCCATCTTATTGGTTCTTATTGGCCCATTCATATTATTTCTAACACGTGCGTTACAGAAACATTTTGTTTTTAGAAGATACAATTAAGCGATTTTAAAGTTCTCTAAATAGAACACCATGCAACACAAAAATTGTATAACGAAGTGCTATATAATTTTTATGAGATTGCTTTGTAACTGTGTTATAAAAATTCCTTAAGACCTATGAAAACGTTTATTCAACAATTCTATAAGTATTTCCTGCAAACCTTACAAAACCGCTTAAAGAACTAAAAGGTTCTATAGAACGGTGCCCATTTTTATGTTATAAGTGTTGTAAGAACGTTTTGAAAATGGTCTTAGAACAAACATTGCTCTATAAAATTTGCTCTGAAAACGTTCTTACGATTTTTATAGAACAGGAAATTGTTAGTTGGGTAGTAGTACTCAAAATCAAAATACGAGTTTAATTTGGTTTTTCCTTTAGTTTTGATGTTTTATTGAATAGCATACAATAAAATACATGAAAATTTCACGCCTCGTATAATATTTTTTACAGATATGTCTATTTTAAGAACATCATATACGGGGTTATTCATTATATTCAGGCCATCTTCTATTATTGTTATTATTATACAAGATAAAGTTGTATTGTCGAATTTTTAAATTATTATTTCTTTTCTAATTTCAATAGGTAATATAACGCTTGACGTTCCTTTTTAACCGTTTTCGCTTTATTGAAAATTGAAATGCGCTATTTTAGGGAATAGTGCGCTTAACGTACTTTTATGTTGGAAACGAAAAAATACTTTCGGAAATACTGACGGAAAAACAAAAAAAAATACACGTCAAATAATTTCTCAAGTAGATCCTGTACTTAATTTTTTTCCTAGTATTTCTGAATTACCAAGTATATACCTACCAATATATCGAAGTGAATTACTTCTAGTTAGACGCACTTATAAATAAATTAAATATTATAAATACACAGTTCTGCAATATTAACAACACTATTTATAAATAGTTGTCAAACACTGTTAGTACATTGTTATTCGCATCTACCTCTTGTAACAACAATGGAAAGCGATTTCCTACTTTCATGCCAAACTAGAAATTCGAAACACAAATGCACAAGATACTTGTGTCGCAAGTGTTAGTCTAAATTTTGCATTTTCAAAGATGACATCAGTTTTTTTCTCAAGGTTCTCAAATATCTTTGTAATAGATTGATAGAGGTGAAATTATATTAAGAATAGGTTTGTAAATAATTGCGTTTTTCTGAGTTCGAGGCACTTTTAAGGAATCGGCGTATTTTCCGCAACGCTCCACTTCACGCGAGCATCCGTTCGAGTCGCGATCGGTAATCTTAGAAATGCATGTTGAAATAATCCCCGATAAACGTCGGGAGAGAGTTGGGAGAGCAGCTGGATAACAAGCCGGCCCCTAATCCCACGGAACACGCACATAAAGAGTTGAAAATGTGGACTCCCAACGATTTGGATTCGATCCTATGGCTACCGGTATTGAGTTTCATAAACGAAACTCTTGATCCGGTACGCGGCAATAACTTACATACATAAAGCTAAGATTCTACGCTGACACACACCAGCCAGGAGAATAATTTCGGTGATTTGTTGAGTTGATTTTTTCGGCCAACAGTCGGGCTACTGGATACAGATTCGGATGCAAATTAACGAATTTACGTCAGGCTGACGTGACAAATGGGTTATTTGGATTTAAAATTAGAGAGACCAGGGACCAGATGTACGGAGCTCTCACGTTTTTTATTTTATAGATTATAGAAACCTCTGCCGCTGACCCCTCTTTCTTCTTATTCCCTATGAAAAAATATAGGTGTTATTTAATTACATAGTTACTTGTGACACTGCAATATTGGTAAAGTCATGATATCTACTCAATAATATATAGTAGATTAGACAATTAAACATATTTGAAACCCAAGCAACTCTTGAAAAAGGTACGTTGAACCCAAATTTCAGTACATTTTTATAATAAATTCGGTACGTGTTCTGGCAACACTGCCTGCAATATTGTATAATTGTTTCATTTTGGAAAAGATATTTACTTTCTTATTTGGATACTTCTGTTGATTTAATCATCATTACGTTTATAGGACTGACTTTTAAAATATGTACCTAAATATGTTATAAAAATACCCCCGAAATTAGGAAACAATATTTCTCCAGAGAGTTCTATGTCGAAAAAGATTTATTTTTCTTCATATAAAGATCGATCCAAAAATGTTTTCTAAGTAAGTTATTACCATTTGAAGGAGCCACTCTAATGATGATTTTTTTGAACTTCGTAATCAATTGAGATAAATTTATGACTTGCTTAACTCTTATGAACTCAGTATCCCTAAATAATATATAAATGTTTATCACCTATCTACATTCCAACTCTGGGAGTAGAGGGGAGGTGGGAAAAAATGTATTATAACTTGTTTGTGCTTTGACTCTTTCGTTAAATAATGCGGCATCAAAATTGATTTTCGGTTCCCTATCTTCAACATATATAATATTGTTTTTAAAAGGTTTTACTAAAAAAATTAAGCATTTTATTTATCAGTATAAACCAGGAGTACCTTAATTTGCTAAAAACTCTGATATTTCATATTTTTCAGTTAGAAAGTCTCTTGCTCTCAAGTTGGGAGAAATTTCGTTTGTAGTGACTAACTGAGCTTATAAGAGATAAGTCAGTTCCAAATTTCATAAATGTATCTCAACTGGTTTCGGAATTATTTTGAAAAAATCATCATCATAGTGGTTTCTTTAAGTGGCTATAATTTCCTCAGGAAGTATTGGAGCTACGTTTATAAGAGCAAAAAGTAGTCATTTTCGACATAGGACACTCTGATTTGGGGACACCCTGTATAATACTGCTGCAAACAGTACAGGGTGTCTTGATCAATTACTATTTATTATCAATTGAAATTGAGTCTGAAAATTTGTATACGGGGGTTTCTCTGATCTATTCAGTACAAATAATACGTTGAATGTGTCACTTACGGTTTTCGACAATATTTCATTTTTGGAAAGAACGTAACATTTGAGGGAAAAAAATATTCAAGCTACATGCCTACACCTTGCCGTTTTTAAGCTATTTGACATTTTATCAAACCTTTGACAGATGCTTGAGATCATCTTTTGATTGTTGGCATATAGAAATACCATAAGAGATTTAGTCACAATAAATTTAACTTAAGTAATTTTGTACCAAATGTTTTGCTCTCCTCGTTATATTTTGATAACTTTGAACAACAAAATGTTATTTTGAAAACGTCCTGTATATTATTATATTTTTATGCGATATTTTCTACATCCAAAATATTTTGTAGAAATACCCCTTTGCAAAAAAAAATCGTAGTTGCACTGGTAGTCAGATAATTTACATTTGCTATTATTATTATCATCGATTAGTGTTAATTTAGTTATTGCAATAATTATTCAAATTGGCTTGTCTAAGATATACAGGTATTACTGAAGATTTTTTAAATTTGTTAATTGATCCTTTTTACAGGAAATGTAATAATATAATATAATTGGTCGCACATTGTCTTGTTTTTGATGAAAGATATACCGTCAAAAAAAACAGTAAAGCTTATATTTACAAATAAGCCAGCAATGGTAATGACGAAGAAGGATAAATCAAAATATTGTGGCAATCAAACGCCTTTTTGGGAGGATTATAATTTAAAACTGTTAGCACATAATTTTTCAAAAATATATTGGATTTATTTCCGTAATATGTCTAATGGACTCTCGTCGCGACACCCTGTATATGACATCCTATAAATTGAATACTTGAGTAAATAGTATCTAAATTATCATTTATTAGGATAACCTAGTATTAATTCCTAAGTAACTACCCTGAATGAAATGAAGTAGACATTCTAATCAAAAACTTTATATGCAATTTTTAGATATGTTTGTTCCATGTCACTACCATTTAAAACATGTAGACCAAATTAAGCAAATTGATATTTAAAATGGACAAATCTATAGATATCTAATTCATCATCCATATTTATAAAGCCTAAAATGAATCTTTCGACTTTAATATATTCCAGCTGAAATAGAGCTGTGAATTTTTCAAGGGGTTAGTGGTTTATTTTCAATTACCGACTCGCAGATTAGCATATCATCGGCCACGTGTGTGTGTTTGCACTTCACACCCGCCCACAAACTGTGCCGTCCCCAATAGCCCCCAGCTACCCCTTACCATAGGGATTTATTCGCTACTCTCTAAAATAAATATTTCTTTAACTTTTCCGCCTTCAGGCCAGTCTAAGACCAGTTAATTGTGCGGAAAAATCACAATATCTATTTTGTTCATCTATTATTATATATATAGCTGTAATTAAGCAAAAAAAGAGAGTGAATAATATTAACTATTATTAAATTTAAATTTATATTGTTTGTCAAAAACCTGTAACATTAACAATATTTATTAAATTAGGTTAAATTATTAGATAACTAATCAAGGCACTTCTTTATTATAAAAGTCCAAAGGTGTGGAAGTGCACAATTTACCTAACCAATTTTTGAAATGATTTGGATAGAGAATTAGTTCCAGAATCGGCTATATCCATTTGAAAAATATGTCAGGAGATCAAAAAACTGATAATTCAAAAATGTTTTGTTTCTTTATTTGCTTTATTAATTATTTGTATATTATTTTGGGACAACTATTTTTTATTACTATACAAATTTAGAAATATATTTTTAATTTTTTGTTTTGGAAATTGCAAGTTTTGGAAAAGGAAATTAATTTTGGGACATATTTCTGTGGACATAGATGTTTCTAGAATAAGCATAAAAACCTTAATTAGTTATTAATTTTATTAATAGAACAATTTACTTATATCATAGTAAACGTTTATAAAACCGTTTAGACGTGTATTTTCGGAAGCAAAAGTCATTGAACACTCAGCATCGCCTTCTTCGAAATCTTGATTTCCAGCTCGATTTTGAATTATATTAATATAGAATTTCAGAAACAGATTTATTTTACAATCTTTTCCGTAACTAGAAATTTAGTAAAGCTTACAAAATATACTTACCTTTCTGGTTTCTTCGGGGGTTAATGAAAAGTAAATCGATTTATTGAAATAAATACATGATGTTTTAAAATAAAATAACAAAAATGAGACTACAGATTCCTTAGGTAAAAATAAATCGATTTAACCTAACATACCTATATCCCAAGTCGCACAATAAAAAAGATACAGGGTGTCAAAGTTAAAATTTTATTTTCGATATTTGTAGATAACTTCTTAAAAAATGAAAATATTTACATAAAATTTGTAGATATCACTGGCACCCTTGGAAGGGTTAATGGTACAGTGAAAATAAATTAGATTTACCCAAATATACCTATATCTAAAACCTCATCGTTTCCGTGATAGTGTAAAGGATTTCGAAATTTTTATTATATTTTTGATTTACTTGGAAACCCTTTGTGATGAAACAACAATAATTCTAGATTGAAATATCACCAGTGGCGTAGAAACCCTATGGCATTTCTACAATAAAAATGGTATGCCACAGTCTTATTTTGAACAAGTAATTATTCTTTGAAAGTTTCTTTAAAATTGCATTGTATTCAAGGTCGCTGTATTTCTCGCCGTAAAATGATCAAATTTGTGTTTTTTTTTTAGGTACAGAAATCTCGAAAATAAAACACGTAGAGCAAAGGTAATCATAAAAAATAAAATGATTTTTTATTTATCCACTTTTACTATTTAAATTCTCCTCTAATAATATAATAACTTTTATAATACATATGGATATATGGAAATATCTTGGAAACGGTAAACTTTTAGATAAAGGTATATTTTGATAAACCTTATTTATTTTGACTGTACAATCACCCTTTCCAAGGATGCTCGAATACTCTAACCACCCTGTATATCTGAATACCAAATACATCAATTGCTTTAGCTGTAATACAGACATACCTAATTTCGTGTTATGTTTGGTTTTGTCTATGATATAGAAAACACTGAGGTATCAGTTGTAGAGAAGCCATCTATACGACGTTGGTGTCATTTCGTCTGCACTTTAGGGCTTTGCTCTACGCAATAATACACTCTCTTTGACCCCATAAACATGCCGGTGCAAAAGTCATTATCCTCTAGAACTTTTCACACGTGGTATCCTCCCCAACACTAGAAAAGAAATTTAATAATAGTAAAATATGCGGTTATTACCACTTTTTCCTTTCCCGTCGTTGGAAATGAGGAACCAATTATCTTTATCAAATCAAAAGCCAGCGTGCTTATTCCGCCAAACAAGCTCCTTCTATGCGATTATCCCGATCGAATCGAAGAAATTGCGGGACCGCAAGTTGGTGCGTCTGAAAATTGGTGTGAAGTTTTTTGTGGGAACGTGCCCATCTGGCCAATAAACGCTCTCTGGGGTGTCAAATTCAATCAGTGCTGTTTTATTGGGGTATTTTAAGCATGAATTTAAACCGTTACATTGCGAGGGGACGGCTGTACGTCCGACCATAACGGAGGTAGTCGATCGTGTAGCTCCAGGCACATTCTCTGATATTCCGAATGAATAATTCATAATTTATTATATTTAATATATGTATATAATATACAGGGCGTAATTAATAAGTTAAGTTGTGGATGCTTCGTCACAAATTAATGAAACATTTGGCTAAGGGACGCACGCAGGATAGAGGATGTTTTTAAATCATAACTTTATGATCTACGAAATGTCACTTAAAAAAAATGCATGTTATAAAATTATCAATCTGTTCTGTTATAAATTGAAATGAAATTCGGTATACAGGAGGATCCCGAATAATGTGAAAAAAATTGAGGGTAGATTGTATGACCGATTTTGATAGGGGTCCATCATATGAATTTCTTGAAATAAAGTATCCTCTGTGTATTTTTCGTTAGACTTTATTGGGGTTAACTTTTTCGATTAAAAAACAATTTTTTTTAATGTGGAATTTTGAATATTTTTTGTCTTTTGTAAGAAATAAAATTCACGACCATAACCGCTCAAAGTTTTATTTCTAATATCTGAATAGGCAGATACGAAGCGATACCTTTTATTACTATAGCTTTGTTAAAAATAAACAAATATGTTTGGTTTTCAAAGTACAGTTGCATGAAAACAGACACTATAACTAGAGACATATTTATGGCAGTCTTCTATTTAAAGTTAAATAATGCATTGTTATGTGGAAACTATTATTTTTTTAATTGTTATAAGCATGAAAGAAAACCTTCAATTTTTAATTATAAGTTTGTTCTCTTCAAAATTTTCTCCATTGTGAACAATACAAAATTTGTAACGTTTTATTAATAATTCGGTATTTACCTACTAAATCTTCAGTATCTTTGGCCAGTAGACATAATTATTTAGATAACAGAAAAACTCAGATATACAGTGGACATTTTTTTTTCAGCAAACAATTCAGTTTATTTAAACACAATTTATTGTCGGAAAACAAATGTTTTTTGGTGCAGTGATCACTTGTCAAAATAATTTATTTGGGAAGATAATTTAATTTTTTTTGACGATTTGTTTGAATGAAAGAAATGGTTATTCAATTAGAACATCTTATGAAACCATAATTTTCAAATAAATACTGCTTTTTTCATTACCCTAAACAATTTTTTCAAATCTGTATAAGCATAACTGTTTATATATAAGAATGGATAAACTGAATGTGCATTTCGAATCAAATAATGCGCCCTGATAGTGGTTTGTTTTCATGTCATTCTATCTATTCTGAAAGACAAACATGATTTGATCATTTTTAACAAAACTGCAACAAATGTTATCATCTCGTATATCAAATTAAAACTGTTTTTATGGCCCATTTGATGACATAATATTTTTGTACAATGCGTTAAAGAAAACAATTCGACCGGGAAGATACATTTTCAAAGAAGCCATTTTGTAAAAATAATATATTTATCTAAATTAAATGGTTGGGTTAGAAAACCGTGAACAGACCTACAAAATGATACCTTGATCGCTAAAATAAGAATAACAGAGATACAAGTCTGGGGAGTTTTAAATGATTGACACTGTATACAGGGTGTCCGGAAACAACAAACAAAGACAGTAATTCCTAGGGGTGATTTCGTATTGATTTAACATACATCATCTTATCCAAAAATGTTTCCTAAGGAAGATAGGGCTTCTAATTAGCCTCCGCATTTCGACGTTGTATACAGTATGCGCCAAAAGTATGCAATAAATTCAATAAAAACGAAACAATTATTTTTTGGGAAAAATCTTCGAACAGGTCGATTTTTAATTTAAAAAATACATATTTTAGCGTAAAATGCGATTTTCAAATGTCATTTGTTTTCGAGTAATGACGTCATCGATTTTTTTTTAAATGGCAACACCATATTTTTTTCCTTGATTCTGAAAGATCGTTTAATTCTCTATCAGACAGTACTAAAATTTTGCCCTCTTACATAGGAAAGTTTTCGAGTAAATGACGATTGAATGTTAGAAAACGTAAATTTTATCCATAAAAAAGTAACAATTCTGAGGTATGTAAAATAAAATACAATTGATTAAATTTTATACTTAAATTAAATGTTCGAATTGCCATCCACCAACTTCTTGACAATGCGCAAGTCTGTGAAGAAATTCTTCTTGCACATTATGAATGATTTCTGGGGTAACTCTGTGTATTTCGTCCCGAATGCGATTTTGAAGTTCTTCTAAATTACGAGGTTTATTAATGTACACTTTTGACTACAAGTATCCCCATAAAAAATAGTCAAGAGGTGTAAGATCTGGCGATCTTGCAGGCCATTCTATCGGTCGGCGATGACGTCATTACTCGAAAACAAATGACATATGAAAATCGCATTTTACGCTAAAATATGTATTTTTTAAATTAAAAATCGACCTGTTCGCGGATTTTTCCCTAAAAATAATTGTTTCGTTTTTATTGAATTTATTCCATACTTTTGGCGCATACTATATAAATAAACAGACATTTCTCCATTATGTTACTGCAACAAATGGTGGTCCTGTGGTGAGTTTCACTTGGATTTAGCAATTCGTTTTGGAGTCATTCTAAGAGATTTTTGCTATTCCACAATTGCCACTTTTTGCTTTCTGCACTCATGTCCGATGGCTTTAAATTATAATTTCCATTATCTAGAAACACCCTGAATACAGAAAAAATTGTTAAGTAGTTAACAAAAAAATGCTTCTGTCTTTAACTACATTCTCGAAGAATGTGTTTTTAAAACTTGAAAGCAGTCTGTTAGGTAATACCTATTAAAAATCAAGTTAATATTTCGGTTTGGTCAGTCTATCTAGCTCATATCTCTTTTTTGTGCATCATAAGAACAACACTTTTATAATTTTGAGAAAAATTACATTAGCAATTTAAAAACCCATTCAGAAGCATCAACCTTACCTATTTATACCTCAAATGGCTATGCATAAAAGAAAGAGAAACTTAAGATTGTATGACACGGCATATCCTGGTGCACATCGCATGTCACTGCTGCTGGAGTTGGGATGCTGAGCCGATTATCAGGGTGGTAGGTGCCCGTTGCCATGGAGACGGTCTCTGAGATACAGTTGCCGCCATGAGGCCTGCAACTTCACTTCAAGTGACTTATATTTTAGTAGGGAAGGAAAGAGTAACGGCGGCATTCGACTCCTTGTTTAATTAACTCGAGATATATTAATATTAACGGCGAAGGTGACATATTGTTTTTATACAGGATGTTCTGAAATTAGGAGGAATATTTCTTCAGAGTTCTCTATGTCGAAAAAGATTATCTACTTTTCCCCCTATAAGAGTGGATCCAAAACTTTTTGCTGAGTAAGTTATAGTTACTTAAGAGTGGCCTCCTACTCAAATGATGTTTTTTTCTAAATACATTTATAACCAGTTGAGAGAAAAATTATACTCTTGGTTCATATTAATAGAATGCTCCGTTTTTTGAGTAAAATCCGTTTAATGTGTTTCACGTGCTGAAAAACAAAAATGAATATGGAGTCTTTTGCATTGCCAGTTCAGTTATTTCTTTTTTATGAATTGATATTTTCATAGAGTTTTTTTAGTAAATTGTTATTTGGTAAAGTAAAATAAATTATAATTTGAAATTATCCTGAGTTGAAAATAGTAATGCCTACAATAAATTCCAAATACAATTGAAAACCAATATTATTACTAAAATTTATCTTTTTCTAATTAGGTAGTAACTTTTAAAGCAATAAATATTTCCAATTTTGCTGAACATTCTGACATTTTCTAGCTAGGCGTCAAAAATTTCATAATTTCTCAAATTTATGTGTCCATTGTTAAATATTCTGGAATTAGATAACCTCACGCTGAGAAAATAGTCTACGACATTCTGGTACCGTACCTAACGCATTTCTATTGCAAATAACACCAATATAGTGACTATCTATCTGCTAGTTCTACGATGTGTCAAATTATTAAATTAAACATTTTTAGTTTAACATTATGAAATTTTGATTCAAGCCTTTTATAAGAAATGAATCTTTGTTGGTCAATGAAAGTCATGGCAGTAATTTGTACTGTACGTGCAGCGCGATAATGTGGAAGATAATGCCTTGCGGCTACTTATATCCCATGTTATTTATCCTGATAAGAATATTGCGCGCACTATAGGTAGCATTTAAAAATTGTTCAGGCAATATAAAATAAGCATGAAAAACTTTTAATTAATTTTCTTTTCTCGGTGTGAGTAATTCAACGTAGCTTCAGTGTCCTCTCAGAAGTATAAAATCCTTCAAATAAAAATTAAACAGTGGTGTATATTTTTTAATTAATTAACACCGCATGATAGTGTAAACGAACTTTCCGATTCTTCCGTTGCTGCACCCCTCAACAAACATATCAGTAGTTTTATGTATCACTTCTCTTTCCGCTGTTCAAACATTAGATCTGTTAATACAAGGAAAGGCAATATAGCCTCGACGATACTCCAGGGGTCCACTCTTGTTCCCGGAGTTATATTATCGCTTAGGGTTTCCGGAACGGTCTCCGGCAATGAATAACTTGGGTGCTAATAGATGTGCAAATATTGGCAAATTTGGGGCTCCAACTGAACAGCCCTCACAGGGTTTTCGTTGATAAAACTTGATTTTATAATAAAATGAGAAACGTGGTCTTGCATTTTCGTTCTGTATAGATGGAAGATGCTGATTTTAGAATTATTAACAATTTTCAATTTAAGGTAATAAAAATGTTACAGAAAAGTAAGCGACAATTGAAAATAAATACGTTCTGTACAAGGAAGGGGAGAGCACACTGTTGTGAAGCTGAACTGTTTCAAGCTTTGTGAATAATTTTGCTATGAAAGGACAATGTTAAAAATAGACGATTTTTGGCTTATCCGGGGGAACGCATGAATCATAAAAAAATCAATTGATTATTGTTAATTAACATTAGAAATGGCCCAGAAATACGTCAGATAGCTGGGGAAATGTCGCTACTGCCCCTAAATCTATATAAACTACCCTTAAATAGCTTTAAATGGATAATCATTAATTATTATTATAAAATTCGTGTAAAATGAAAAAAATGCTTGAAAATGATTTGAATGTTAACAATAATCAATTGATTTTTTTATGATCTATGCGTTCCCCCGGATAAGCCAAAAACCGGCTATTTTTAACATTGTCCTTTGGTTCATTCTTAACTAGACACCTTGTCTTATAAATTAGCAGGATTTGGTAAAACTAGTAGGTAGTTTCCTCTAGTCGAAATAAAAAAAGTATAAATCTTTATAAACTGATTTCTAAATATAATATAAATTTTTATAAACTGATTTTCCAAAAATTCGAAGTGAAATAATGTTTTTCGATTACACAATATAACTTTTGATTGAAAATAGTCTTTGCAAACATATCTTTGATATTAGAATCCTCTCTGATTTCCTATTTCCAACTATATACTTTAATTTTTATAAACTGATTTTCCAAAAATTCGAAGTGAAATAAAGTTTTTGGTCGATTACACAATATAACTTTTGATTGAAAATAGTCTTTGCAAACATATCTTTGATATTAGAATCCTCTCTGATTTCCTATTTTCAACTATATTGATTAGTTGTTCGAAACTTTACACATTACTAACTACTTTGAGAGAGAACAGGGCCAATTTTTAAAACTGGGTCAAAAAGCAACAAAGTTTTGATTTATAATGGTTCATCAAAATATAAAAAAAATCTTTACTTTAAATATATTTTTAAAAATTAACATAATTAGGTTTTTTTTCAAATTGTAGATATCAGTAGCTGCTATAGGTAGACAGCATTGTCAGTCACATCTAGGATTTTAATTGGGATTTATATTCTTTCATATAGTCAAATAATAACAAGAAAATTTGATTCGCAGATGTTAAATTGATTGCAGGTACCATTATTTATAACTTTCACACGATATAAAATGTTTGACTAAAATATTTCTACGTTAAGGGCACCGTATTCTTAAAATAGTTTACAAATACAATAATATAGAGTTTAGCAAACAACAACGTCTAACCAACAAATTTTTAAGCACAGAAATCTTTCAAAATACGTATTTTTTAAAGTTCAACTGTAGATGTAAATATTGTTATAACATAAACTTACATAGTTCTGCATATAAGATTCTTCACTTTTGTTTATAATTATGAGCAAATAATTATTAAAATGTGGGGTTAGAATAGCAAAATAATGTGTGAAATACACATCCATTTTAAAAGTTATTATATTATCTGAGGAGAATTTATATAGTAAAAGTGGATAAACAAACATCAATAATTTTTATTTTGATATTACTTTTGCTCTACGCGTTTTATTTTTCGGGATTTCTGTATCTAAAAACGACCACAAATTTGATCATTTTACAGCGAGAAATACGGCGACTTTAAATACAACCAGCGTAACCTGGAGATTTTAAAGCTCACGCTTCTTTGCCAAAATCAATAAGCTAGTGCAGAGCTTGGGAAAAGTCGCACTCTGTGTTTATTATCAAAGCAGGACAATTAGTCATTGTTTAGTTAGGGTTGACGATTTTTTTATGTTGACACTCTCCCTTGTTTGTTCATTTCCCGTCTAATGTGTTGCGTCGCTGCATGTTGCAATAGACGTTTCTTGATTCGTTTTTAATATTATCGACCATATGGAACGTAATTTTATGAATATATTTCTGGGCGTGTAGAACGTACCTTCTTTATACAGTCCAAAGCCTGGACTGGGGCCAAACTATGCTTTAAATCCGGATTAAGTTAGACGGCAAGTCATACAAACGACAAAATCATTCTGAACAATGAGCATAGAGAAGGACACTGCAATATCTCCACATCTGTGCACGTAACAATGTTATTTATTTATCCTTATTAGTATTGGACAAAAAAATACGTCACTAAATGTGAAAATAGTATTGTAATAAAAACTATGAAGTTGCCTTGCCTTTAAAGAAGGGCTTAGCCTGAAATCCTTGTTAATTGTTTTAGTAGGACTGTGATTGTCTTTTTTAAATTAATCCGAAAATTAACTGGCTATAACATAATTCTTAGTTTATTCCTATTTTGCAGGTGTGAATCCGAGAAAACAAAGACGGGAGAGAACAACTTTCACAAGAGCGCAGTTAGACATATTGGAAACACTTTTTGAAAAAACTAGATACCCAGATATTTTCATGAGGGAAGAGGTCGCTTTGAAGATAAATTTGCCAGAATCTAGAGTTCAGGTATGTACCTTCCGCGTATATCTTTTAGTATATATAAGTCAAAATTATCCTTGAGTCAATTTATAAAAATATCTGAGACGCACCATAATGTAGGTTTTATAAGTAGTATAGAAAACCTCTCTTCTGCATTATTATACAGGGGATTCAGAAGTTATCTGAAAAAATTTGGAAATAGATACGTCATGAAAAATGGACTCAATATCGTAAAAAAAATTTAAATCCTTATAGTTTTCGAGAAAAAAATATTGTTCTAGTAGTCAACCTTTACATCTTTGGGTTTCAGTAGTCTTTAACCAGGCGATTCCAAATATCCGATTACTTATCGTACTTACTTTTTTGTGATGCAACTAGTTTTTTTTTAGTTTTTCAAATATCAAAAATGGCTTACGTATAGCAACTCGCAGTTGATGGGTATCGTTTTAATTTATGGTGAAGTGAAATTGCTTTAGCAGAACGATTTCCCTGTAAGCATGCAGCTTCTTTTACAACGGTGTATAGTGAGTGCAAGTGTAGTGCAAACGCAGGCGTGACACAACCGTGAAATTTGCAACCGAATCGTGTAAAAGATGGAGGTCCAGGGCGTCCACGGCGTATTTCAGCAGTATGGCCTATCATACACGAGGTTCAATTATATTCGTACCATGTACAGCATTAATACCACGGGATTGGACGATGACTGGTATCATGGCCGCCACGATCTCCTGACTTTAAATCATTTGGACTTATTTTGTGGGGATATTTAAAAAATGAAGTATATTGCACCTAAGTGGACACTATTGATGATTTACGCATCATAGCATCATAGCTGCTGCCAATAACTTACAAGAGTAAAACGGACAAGAAGCAGAAACATTTGTGTTAGTTTGTAGAAACTGGGCAAGACGGCCCCAAAATTTTGTTGTCAGGTGGTTATGTAATACTATTTTACTAACCACAAATTATTTCTATTAATAATTAATAACAATAGCGGCAAAAGCAGTTGAATTTGTTACATTAAAATAGATGTTATAAAATGTAATTAGTTCTTTCCTTGGGAATCTCTTTCAATTTTTTATCCGGTCTCCGATTATACGCCTGTATCAGGTTTTACAGTGGATCAGTTTCCAGTGTTTTTTAAAATCATTTTTGAACTGCTCCTCTTTTTGATTTTATTTTTACAAAATTGCATTTGTACGAGCCCCTTTTACAAAAATACTTTTTTAGATAAATTCTGAATCATCCTGTATACACATGTAAAGAAAAAATGTAAAAAATGTAAATGTAAATGTAATTTCTCTGACAATATAATTATTTTCATTTATAACTTTACAAGGACTTATTAAATAAAATTTAATAGATAATAGATTTAATAGGTGTGTGTAAGAGCTTTTAGTTATTGCGATGGTGTAGATTCAGAACGAAAATGTAAATTATTTGCTAATGAACAGAATTTAAATAACAAATGAAATTTTCTTTGAAGTTAATGAATTGTTCCTAAGTTATAAAAACAATAGGGGTTTGAAACCACGTTCTTACAGCTAAAAATTTCTGTCAATTTGTCAATATAAGCCATAATAGATAACAAGTAATAACCGTTGAGTGCTTTCTAAGAAGAAATGGTTCATAGTCCGGTTGAGAGTTTGTTGAAAAGGTTCTACGCTTCAATGTGTGTCCTTTCTGTTCCTTTTAAATAAACCATTTCGTACTAAGATCATTCAACAGTCATGGCTTTTTTCTATTATACATTGTATTCATGAGTAGTATTCAATATAATATGTGTAATAAGTATTCTAAGGTATCCATAAATATCCAAGTACTCATACTACTGGAGTATTCATGAATCCTGAGGATAGTGGCTGTTCTTGCACTATATTTAACTCAAATTGCTAAATATCAGGCATTTAATTTCATTCTCTTTCATAGTTATCTAACTTTTACAGTCTCAAAACACTCAAGAAACAATACGTAGGTTACAAAATCTTCACCAGACAGACTTTGCCCCTGACCTTGTTGTCAATAACTGGTTTGATTTTAAACAAAAATGTAAAAATTATATATATTTCGACAAGTCAAGTCATTATGTATTTTAAAACTAATTGGACAATTTTATAGAAACAAATCTGAAAATTTTAACATAAAAATTTCTTTTATCTGAAGATGGGTGCTTTCCCGAAACGATCGTAATATAAATTAAATCTATTTGATTGCATAGTATTTTAAACTATGGTTTTATTATCTTGACCAATTCCCAGGAAATATTTTATACAATGCTATTTGTGATATAATTCTAGGTTTTTTATTAGTTTAATTGGATATTTTACCACACTGCTGAAAAAATAAGGATTAATTGAATAAGCCCTTGCGCCAAAAGCATCAGTCAAGGGTTATTTTTGAATGTTTGGCACACTGAAAAAATAAATAAGTAAAAAATAAAAATCACATCACTATTGCACACTTCTGTATTTTAGACGCTTCAAACAAACTCTGTTTTAGTTTTCAAAAATTGCATTTGTATTAAAAGTAAGTCAAGTTTGACAGTTTAAAATTTTCCAGAAGTAGGGCAAAATACCCATTTGACAGAGTCTAATTTTATACTTGCAAGATTATAACGATTCCTTAAAAATGTCCTACCTTAAAAAACAAAATGAAGGTTTCCAAATTTAAGTATGTAGGCTAAATATAAAGTTCTGGTGGGCCGTATGCGGTCCCTGATCTAGGGAAATGAATTCAATTTTCTTAAAAAGTCATGATTCTCGCCACATATGTTCACAAAGGGCACTGCAAAGAGCGGCTTAACGTGCGACTCCATAATACCATATTGGAGCTATCAGTGATGGACAGTTGTCGCACCAATTTTTCCATATCAATTTCCATTACATTAACCCCCCTCGCAGCCGATAATAGATGTTTTATAGGTATCTGCATTGCCTGCCGAGGTTTCATAAAAGCAAGGGCGGGGTGTTTTACTGGAACAACCCCTGTTAATCCGGGGAACTAATGGAAAACAGCCCCCTCGCTGCATGTTCTGCCTATTGTGTTGTTCTATTGAATAAAATATATACAGTTATCCGTGTGTGGTGTCTCTACAGATTGCATGGGGAACCTCCCTGCGCTATTCGCCAGATTTGTTGCCTTACTACGAAAATCATTTTTTAGATGCGGAAGGGATTATGATGATAAATTATTTGGGAAAAATAAATTTAGAAAACAAAAAATGGCATAGCAACATACTACGATAGACACTTATAAATAGAATAAATATAGCATCATTATACATTTTTTGAATAAAGAAAGGGAGACAGTAACATTAGTATCAATCTGCATTTTAAATCACACTCTTCGGAAGATAGCCTGAGTTCTAGAGTGTTAATAATTTTTTCTGTTCATATACAGGGTGGCTCCAGATAGGTGAAATGACTTTGTGAGAAATAAATAAGTAGCACACACGCAAAAACTATATCTCAACACATTTTTTTGCTTTTTACAAGAGTGTTTTCACCTACCCAGGGGCATCCTGTACATCTTGTCACCAGGTCGATTCGTCTCTCAATTTTTTATCATATAAAATAAATAGGTACCTTATAAACACCTCACCTCTGTAAAAGTGAATTGGTTACTTCTCTGTAAACGGTAATGTGTGATCCGAGATAAGTTGTTTGTACAAGCAAAACAAAAGGTATTACAGAAAAAACTACTATATACCTATTTTAACAGATGATATTCATTAGAAGAGAGTTGACCTTTCTTATTTTTTACTTAATGTAATTTACAATAACAATATTATACACTTTTTTCTTACTCAAATGAAAATAGCAAAACAAACACAACTTGACGTGACAATTCGAACATTTCTTAGTATAACAAAAACCTCATCTATCGGCGCACGCACGCTCATAATACAGTCAGAACCGGGGTTTGAGAAAGTTTTTGTCACTTTTTGTATTTTTTAAAATATCTTAAATTTTTTTAATTTTCACATCTCATATTCAACCTGTGACCATATTTTACTTCATTTACTGTCAGCAATCTAGGTTGTCACACTGTATATTATCAGTTACCAAATTAAAACAGTAACCTTAATGAAAACATTTTTTAGCAAAATATAAATAAACAAAAAAACTTTGTAGTTAAGTATGTAACTCGATACGATGAGTTTTCGAAAAAGTGTAGTAAGAATTTATTTTTTTATCGTATTTTCCAGATGCACACATCACTCATAGTTTCCGCTTCATAACGCTTTAGTAGTGTTCATACATTGAGTTTCAGGCTGGACAGGCCAACAAAAGTCTTGTTTGTTATTATTAGACATATTCCGAAATCGCAAACGCATATGTTACATAATTTGCAGCATCATGTAGATTTCTGGGGTATTATTTGCGGTATTGCGACGACAATGGTACAATGCTAGGGGCGGTTTATTTGCTTTCCCGTCGGTAATGATTCAATTTGGAACCCAGTTAGTCTTTTCATACGGCACAGCTGCTGTTTGTCTACAGCTAGACGGTCGGGCAGTAGTTATCGTAACATTTTATCATAGGCTAAAAGGGGTTTGCACAATCGGCGGCATCCACGATTGATTTTATTTGTACGTGAATATAATCCCCAAAACGTTGAATAGGACAGTCAGCGGATAGTGTAACAGTTAAAATATTTTCATAATCATAACTTTCAGATAAATAGTCTTGTTACAAAATAAGCCACTAAATTCTAGCCACAATAGTATAATATACCGCGTGTTCGTGAAACAAAGCTTTCCTTGGAAGGAATAATAAAGTCTACTTTATTAATTAGAACACAAACATTACATACCTTTTACATAAAGTGACCATCCGTCCATATTTAGGCGAGACAGTCCCGATTTTGAGCCGCCGTTTCAGCACGTGTCCCACTTTTATAATCCGTATCCCGCTTTAGTCCAGCTTTTATAAAAAAATATTTTCCAAAACTAATCTTGATATAGAAACATTTCACATTACTGTAAAATAATGTATGTATTATATGTATGTATTGATATTAGTACAAAAATATGAGCGTTTTTGTAGCAAAAAATTAATAATCTTTTCCATGCACATTCCTGATGAGACAAGAATACAGAAATATTACAAAGTACGCCACTGTCAATGTCTATGGTTTTTATAAACAAACATATAAAATTTCAAAAAAATGGGAATTAGGGTTCTAGATATTAATAAAAACCCTATTTTTTTTAATTTCAACATCCTGTAGCTCCGAAATGAAGCATTTCCGGACACAAGTTCATAGAAACTTTTTTTCTTATTTTTGTTCAAAGATTCCTGATTTATTTCTCAATATTAACGGGACACCCTGTATAAGATTTGAAGGAATAAAATCAAAAAATATAGTTTTGTGTGCTATTCTCTTTTATAAAGCCCGTTTTTTTTTTGTTCACTGAAGAACTGAAGTTTTTGTTCTTGTCCCACTTCAAGCTTTGCGAAATATGGTCACTTTACTTTTACAAAAATGTAAAGTCCAGTTTACTATCAATAATATTTATATATCAACTGTCACATTATTAGTATATTTATTAACTGCCACATAATGACTATGATTTGGAATGTCATAATAACTTACTTCCTGTGTGTACTTTTTTAAATTTATTAACGCATGCGATAATGACGTAAATTTATTTAGACTCAAATTAGACATTTATTAAATACATTGTCAATAAAATCCTTACAATTGGATAAATTAATACCAGATGCTGCTGCTGCGATTTGATTGAATAGGTGGAAATATTTTGATGTTGACGAAATAACAATGGATGGTGAAGGAATATTTCGGGCTTCAAAGGCAATGTTCTCGTTTTAGCCTAGAATTTTCATAGCCATTGTTTCTTGTTTCGGGTCTTCAGCGACATAATTAGACTTCCAGCCACTATGTCTTTTTATACTCAAAAAGATCTGCCCCAAAATCGGCTAAAGGGAGGTTGAAAATCCCCAAAAACTGTGCCCAGTATACGCATTTGAATTAGGCAATTTAAGAAATTGTGCAGTCAATTTTGGCACGTTGCCAATAGTATTTATATCAATACGTTGTTTGGTAGATTTGCCAGATTTATATCGAAGAAAGAAGCGAATATGATCACAGTTTTTATTTCTTAAATTTTCTTACCAATTCCACTAAATTCAATGCATCTGTATTTCCAGATGTTAAAAAAAACTCTAGACACTTTTGTTCTGGTATTGGATGACTTGGAAACATATAGTCTTTCACCTTTCAAATGTTCGACAAATAGATTTGTAAATTCTTCCCGTCGACATCCGCCCGCCAAACTGATAATGAAATAACCTAAAACAAATTATTGTTATAAGTATAGTTTTTTTTTATTAAAAACATATTTGTACTCGTAATGCCTTCTGTCATGGTGTTTAATTGACATCAATTTAAAAGAAGACCCTGTAACTCAAAAGCTAAGGCACTTATAAACTTTTCTTCATATGATTACTTGAGGAATCACCCCCTCAAATATTTCAGATTACTTACGAAACTCCTTGTATATCACACTTATTACGTAAATAATTATTTCCAATTCTTCCATAATGAAATTAGCAGTAGTAGCAGAAATAGGTGAAGCCATTGCAATATCTACTAATAAAAAAGCCATACCTGTCTAGTTTAATGAAATCATCATCACAATTTTCAAAACTCAAATTCACTTTTGTACATATACACAAAAAAGTGAATTTGATTCGATTTTTTTATAACTCACCTACCCTTATATTCTCGTTGTATAAATAACAATTTTGTTACAGGTATGGTTCAAAAATCGTCGCGCAAAATGCAGGCAACAGTCTCTACAAAACAAGACAACCAACAGGACTGCCTTGGCGACGAAAGTAAAACCGAGTAAACAGTCGCCCGTTCCGCCTGTGCAAACCCCTGCAGCTTCCGCAGCTAACATACCGACGACTCCCAACATCATGACGCCGTCCACCAACATCCCGACCCCATCGACATCGGTGTCACCTCCCATAAAGAAGGAATCGCCTCAAATCCAGAACTTCAAAAACAACGGTAACTTGACGCCTCTGGGAAGCAATAATTCAAGTGTTATAACAACGCCTTCGCCTCCCATGACTCCCGGCAGTATCCCGTCCGTAAGTTACCAGTCGGAAAACTACAATTCATTCAATTGGCATGCAAATGGGCACAACACGTCTCCCCATCACTACTACGGTCAAAACTACAATGCTACCTATTACAGTCAGATGGACTATTTCGCCCAACAAAATTCTCAGAATCAAGTGCCATGTAACCATATGGGAGGCACTTATCATCAGATGAGTGCTTATCCCGGTATGTCGATGACTGCCGCTACACATTCGCAAAATTTCAATCCGCGATATCCGACGGACTGTAGTTTGGACTATCCGAATCAAATGGTTTAACTATAGTCAACGAAACTTTCCCTTGAATCGACAACGGTTTTGCGGAGGTATTCTTATCGATGAAACAAGACAGTGCCAACGTTACACGGGTTGTTCCAGAATTAATTGGCTTGAAATTTGAATTCACACCCTCGAAAATAATTCGTATAAGGGAATGTCTGGCTTCAATTCGCTTTCTGATGAAATGTTTCATTTTCTAATGCATCACTGGGGACGCTTGAAGTAGATTGCTAATTAAACATAAAAATTTGCTAAGATCCAATAGTAGAGCTATTGGATCTCAGGATCACTAAAAACTTTGACACCATTGATTTGTTCAAAATTGGTAGCCAATGTTACTTTCAACTAAATAATAGCCCAAGTTTCAGCATTCTTCGTCAGGCTTGTTCAAAGATATTTTAGAAAACTGAAAATTTTCTGTATACGAAAATACAGCACTTCCGGACATTCCTACATAGGACTAGGCTATTTTAGCCACTGGAATTCAAATGTGAAGTTTGTGAACTGATCCTGGAACAACCTGCATATAGTAAAAAAGTTTTACAATTGATAAGTATCCAGTAAAAATATTGCTAGGTAGATTGGTCTTAAAGATGTTATTTTGAAGATACTCAAGTCACTGTAAAACTTATGGACAAATTTTAGCATTGGCGTTGACACTGTATACTTAAATGAAATCTGCATATCATGGACAGTGTGCAAATATATTTTTGGCCTAAACTTTGGCAGTACAATAAAAATGAAAAAACGAATATTATTTAATAATTCTGCTTAGGAAATTACATTGATGTGTAATTGATTAATGTGATTATTTGATTTTCTGTACATATTCAGTATATTACTTTAACGTATTTGATATGATTTGAAAAGACAAAAAAAATTAATAAATAAATAAAATAAAATGTATAGATACTTCTAAAACCACTGGGGATATTTTGTTTGTATATATGTATGTATATTAAAATATATACATATATGTACATATGTAAAATAGGATAAAAGTAGGAATATTATAACTATAAAATATAATTTTTTTATAGTTTTCAGTGTATGTACATATATGTTTAGTGTGCATGTTTCTTCCATTGCATAAATTATTATATTTCGTATGTTAGCTTAGTTATATGCATTATAACTAATTTTATATTGTTTCCGTGGTCACATTTGACACGAATGATCTGAATATTTCAAATACAATGTACCTCAATTTTCAATCGTATCAAATGTGATTTTTTTTATATGTTTGTAAGGGGATATGATTTGCATATTTGAAACTCAGGAATTGTTTGTAAATTTGAAAAAAGCTTTCTGTGATTTTAAATTTCGCAATTTCTGTACCAATCTATTGAAAAATTATTATTCTAAATTGAATTATCCCTTATTAATTTGACGTTGTAATCATAAATATCTAAACTCTGCAAACGTAGTCCCACTATGTTGTATAAATTTTAATTAGTACGTATTAATAATTGATAAATTGTGGTGATATTCAAACAAACCGTTTGCAGTTCAATTATTTGTTTTTTTTTTTGTACTTCAAATGTAAACACAATAATTTTCAAATAACAAATAAATATGTATTACAACGCACAATTGTTTTTTAGTTGAACCCTATCATCGAACGTGGAATTTATATTAATTTGTAAATCGTCAGATGAAATTAAACATTTACAAATATTGTCGAAATCTATACATCAGCCAAGAGCAAAATGGACAATGCGGTACGGCTGGAAATAAATCAACCGTTATTTCATATTCTAATTATTGCAAAATAAATTAAATAAATCAATGATTAATATAATATTGTTCACAACAAATATATGTCACTTTCTCAATTGAATATATGAATATTTATTTATAATAATAATATTTCTACCCCTCATTCTAATAACGAGGATTAGGCCATAAGTCGAGAAATTTATGCGGGAGAGAGGGCGGCATATTATTATTAAAAGACCTTTAAACTAGTTTCAAAATTACTCCCGTAATAATAATCCGATATTTGATACGATTTGCACCAGTTTTCTTAGAAAAATCTAGTTTCCTAAATGTCCTAAATCATATTTTTTAACACGAGTAAACTAATGTTTAAAATGTAAAGAGAACAAAATAAATGGGCATCCAACAAGCATGGAATTATTTCAATAATGTATATACACTCTATTTCTGAAAATAATTGATAATAACTTTGTAAATTTGGAACTAAGAAAGTGCATTTTATGTTGAAGCCTGCTTAAGGAACCGCATACGTTCAAATAGAATTAGGCAATGAGATACGAGGCAGGCAAAGACAGAATATGTAAGGGAAGCTGGACAGTTGCAGGCATCTGACGGAACGATCGAGTTGACTTGCATCTAGCGTGGCTCTTTAAGTACGCCGAATTTGCGCCTAGGAACGACTTACCTTGGTGGGCCTTAACCACCATTCAATGGTGGAATGAGGGAAACCTGGAAAACCTTATTTATTAAGGTGATGGTCAAACGCCGTCCGGGATCAATCTCGCACATTGGTCCAAACTAACGTTTTTCCACTCTACCATACCCGCAGAGAGGGAGCCAAATGACAAACATGTTCAAGTACTACCGACCACCGACCGACCGTTATATGTACGAACTTAAAATCTATTTTTTTTGTTTTTTGTGCAGCGTTAAAATATTTTGCGAAAATTAGCCAAGTCCATTGACTGCTTGCTTGAATTGAGATTATTATATATCTGTGAATTGTAAAAAATAGAGGGAAAACTTTTAACTTTTTAAATTTTCTGATATAGCAATTACTCATTCAAATAATTAAGTAGCTCTCTTGCTGTTACTAAATATTATTTCAGATTAATAAGTTATTAAATAAAGTTAATAGAAGAACTTTATTCGAAACCGAACAGATAAAAGCTCTGATTTCTGAATAGCTAAAATGTTTATATCACGACTCTACAGGTGGGTACTTATTTGATAGCGACCAAAGCTGCTAAGGTAAGTAAGGCATAGAAGATCGAGATTAACGTGGGATCCATATTTCTTCATCTTTACAAATCATTGAGATAAAGATAATGTTAATAGGCAGCATAGGCATATTTACTTTTTGATATACAATATTTCGCACAATTTAGAAATAAAAGATTTAGTATGACTAGGTATCAGTATTTTGAAAACCTGCTCGTATCAGCACATCATTTTTAAATGTAAACGCCCAGGTAAAAAAGTACATGTACTTAGGGAACAAAAAAGATCATAAAAATTGCAGACCATGAACCTTTACCTTATTATCAATGTTTTTACAAACCTGATCAGTTTGACAGTCAAGTGTTCTTTTGAATTTTTGTACATTATAATGCCAGAACGTGAAGTTTATGCGTTTACCCGAGCAAGAATGACTACTTTACATGATGCAGGATATTCTAATCATCAGAATCTGATAATATTGAACGTGTTGGGCATTCCTGAACGTTGAAACGACTATACCCGAGTTGGAAAATAATAGGGAGTGACTCATTTTATAAACCTGCTCACAATTTATTGTCAGTATAGTCCATACAAGGAGATGTAGGATAGATAGTAAATTCTTCGTATAAAATTGAATGTTCCGCATAACTCAAAGAGTAGACTCGGATTACACAACTCTACTGCAGCAAATACACGTGCCACATCAGAATGCTCGATTTCTATTGGTAATCATGCCGTGGCAAACAGCACCTATTCTATATGGACAGCTACCATGAGTGTGCGCGTGTGTAAATTTCGAGTACCTATATCTTTCCGCTAATAATTGTGATTATAATTAATTAATTAGTGATTTTGTATGTTTTTAAGAATTGAGAATAATTCAAGCTCTACAGCGTGTTGCCAAAATCGTAAACGTCCTAATCTAACAAGTAAGGAATATCGGATGATAAGAAACGTCTATAAAGGGATTAGGGCGCGAAACGAAAATATGAGTGTAAGCGGTTGAAATGAGTGTCCGTGAGTAGTGTATATCGTATACGTATTATAGAGTGGCAATGAAGAACATACAAGCGGGAACCGGAAAATAGTCAATGAAAGAAGAGGTAGATGCGGATATGCGATTTGTAGAACAATTCATGTTTGGTATTTTCCAAATGAGCTTCCGACAATAAAATAATTTAGAGTGTTATCTCAGAAGATGCAACTTTACCTAGAATAAAAAGGTGCTTTTGCAATTTATGTGTGACATGAATTTATAAAACATCGAAAGAATATGCTGATAGAAAAAGACGAAATAGTGATATGACGAAGAAACTATTTAAGACAAAATTAGATCGAAATGTGAATCGAAGGATATATTACACTGATGAAACATGGATATATGAAGGCCACATGGTAACAAAAGTGTGGCACGATTGCAATATCCAAAGCAAACGGCAAGAATTTTTAACTGGAAAATGACGGTGTCTAATAACAACGCATATTGGAAGTATAGCACGATTTTGTAAACAGGGTTTACTTGTTTTGAACACGACTAAAATAGGAATGTGGATAGCGAAAAATTTGAAAATAGTTTGAATCTGTTGCTGTAGTTGTAATATATATTATAATATCCGACGATAAATGTTAATGTATGGCAATGCTAGTAACCGATAGTGTATATAGTACAGTGTATTATAAGTGTTAAAGTGTGTTATCCGCGAAGTGCGCCTCAGGTACCTAAATGAGTGGTGGACCATTACCGTTCAAACGGTATTCTATAATTGTGGATGATAACAAGTGAATTTATAAACTAAAGTAAACTATTAAAATGCAAGGTTCACTCAACGTCAATGTAATATTGCGTTCCTTGAACCCTGTTCATATGGAATATTGTCCGCTGCAACTTTCACCTTCCGTACTTATCTAAGTGTTACGCTTAGTTACTCTCTATTATTTTGAAACTCTGGTATAGGATACAGTTGCCTTCGGAAATTTAGTGTCAATATTTCCATTGTCGCCCATCTACCATAGTGTTACATATTTGAACGTAAAAGTAGACAAATCGGGTTGTGCGGAGAACAATGGGGGACCGCATCCACATCAAATGAAATAACATGTATTATATTCTGTAATCTACACGATTTCAACTGATACAAATATTCTAAAATTCTTTTAAAAATTCATAATAAACGTATACTTATATCAAAAATAGTAATTGAGATAGTACCTTACAACAAAAAGCATTTCAATATCATGAATACGATACCGCCAGAATTTATATTCGATATGAGATCTAACAGAGTGACTGCAAAATTCAGCTTCCATATGATGTTGGGTACTGGAATAGGAAATCGGGGAGAATGAAAATGTATTAGAAAAATGGAGATAACATGGTGTACGGATGATTCAAATTAAATAGCGCGAACAAGAAGCTGGAACAATAGAATTGAGACCCAGCTGAGAATGAAGCTATGCCCGTAGGACGCCGCCCTATAGTATTTTATGCTGCAAGAAATAATTTACAAAGAGACTACATATTTAATCATATCTATATATCTTCAGAGAACCAGGCCGCAATACAAGTTTTAGAAGCAAACAGGAAAGTCTTGTGTTCATGGACGTGAAATTCGCGGATATTAAATTGTTTAATAGCCGAAAAGTCTTAACTTCCAACAGCTGAAATATTATCGCTATTTTAACCATTATGATAGAAAATATTGCAAATGACGGAATTTGCCTAAAAGTTGAGACTTTAAATAACTTCTGCGAATATCCGCGAATTTCGCCTTCATGAGGACAAGGCTTCAGGCTTTGTTGGGCATTAGGATACGAAAATATTGAATAAAATGAAAAATCAAATAAATTTGTGAAAAAGAGAAACAAGATATCCTACATAGAACCAAAATAAGCTTTAGGCATTCCATTTAGTGACGTAAAAGAAGTTGGATTCATAAGGATTATTCTGAATACTAGGTTTTGAGATTAGGCATACTCAAGCGAAGAAAATACTGGACTGCCTTTCGCAGAAGAAAACTAATTAAATTCTGAGTATGAATAAAAGATTCAGAGATATCGCAGGACTTTTATGACTTTTTGCAGGTCGTTGTCGACTGAAGAAATATTTCTACAACAACTAGAAAATAGATCTGGCTGCCTAGTTTCAACTCCGTGAACTTGACGAAGTTTATCAAATGATACACTCTCCTTGGTAAACTTTTTCTAGATATGAGAGAATTAAGTTAACAGAACCAGTGTAGAGCACAATAGGTAAGTCAAAATTAGCTGCGGTTCTTCGGTATTTGACACAGATGAAATACAAGAAATATTGCGATTCGCTGTTTCACTGTAAAAATGTAAAGATAATTATATGTGCAATCTTGAAACAGCCAACTCTAATGCACGTTCTTGTATCAATTCGTTTATTTTATTGCTTAAAATTTAAATATAAATATTTGCAAAAACTCATTCCCTATACACGACTATATGAGTAGATTGCAGTGAAACAAATGTACATATTGCACTGTATTCTACCAGCCATTATTTCCTTTCTAATACATATTGATACGAATCGATAATCGATAAGTAAGTGAACTTTAACCTTAAAGTCCTACAGTAAAGACGTGGAAAATATTTACGTTAGAGAAATGTTAAGCATGTCACGTGTAGTATCATATCTGATACAATTTTTAAATTTAATTTCTACGAATATAAAAAAATAAAATTGTGACGTCAATTGCTTTAGAACTGCAAACATTTAGCCAGATTTAGGTAACATTTTACTACAAAAGTATAGGTAGGTACTATAACATATAAAAAAAATAATAATAAAAATTACAAATATAATCGTATAATTAGGTCTCTCAAAAAACTACGTCTTTATTGAAGAACATTTGCTAACGAATTGTTACAATATTAAAAGTCTCACTTGATGACAAAAAATATACTGAATATACTAACAATTAAAGATTTCCATATCTTAATTAATAAAATTTTGTACGTTATTTTTAATTCATATGAGAGTACATTGGAGAAAAATTAAACTCTTGTTTTTCTTTCCAGATAGAGAGTAAGGCCGACAAGTAATATACAGTGTGATTCGTATTTTCAACCTTTACTTCGCTGGGCTACTGTAGTATCTAGCTAGGCGATTTCGAATAATGAAATCCGATTACTTTTTGTAGGTTTTAAATTAAAGTGTCAAAAATGGCTTTACTCGGAGTTCATGGAAATTATTTTAGCTGATGATATGTGAAAATGCTTTAGCAAAACGATTCCTGATAAACATGTGCCAAATGCAGCTACTTTGACGCGGTGTGCAGTGAGTGCAAGTGTAATGCAACGCGAGGGAAATTTGAAACCGAATCGTAGAAAAGATGCAGCAGTGTGGCGTATCACACGCGAGTCCAAGCATTAATACCAAGGGATTGGACGAGGAGGACCGGTACCATGGCCGCCACGATCTCCTAACTTTAAATCATTTGAACTTCTTGTTGTGGAGATATTTAAAAAATGTGGTGTATCACACCGAAGTGGATACCTACTATTGATGACATACGCAAACGTATCATAGTTGCCGACAATAATGTACGAGTTCAAAACGGACAAGAAGCTGAAATATTTGTGTTAGTTTGTAGAAACTGGGTTAAGAAAATTTTGTTGTAATATCAGGATGTATTATTATTAATTAAAATTGCAAAATAATTCTATTAATAATTAATAACAACAGCGGCAAAAGCAACTGTATAAAATAGGTGTTATAAATTATTATTTATTTCTTTCCATTTTTGGTCCGGTCGTCAATTGCATGCTTTGCTGCCTTGTCAGGTTTTACAGTGGACCAGTGCCGTGCAGAATTGTATTTTTAAATCATTTCCGAACTGTCCTTTTTGATTCTTTTTACGAAATTGTATTTGTCAGAGGCCCCTGTACATTAAACATTTTTTTTTAGATAAGTTCAGAATCATCCTATAGGTATGGGCATATTCTCTTTCCTTTTCCGCACTGAAGAAATATAGTGCGATGATCATTGAAGTCCCCAATCATTTATATTTTTTGAGAAATATTTCTCAATGAATTTTTTTCAACATCAGTTTCACATTTGTTATAAATTAGATAAACAATGGGGAAAGCTTAGATTGACATACCTCTTTTTTCGTAGAAGTTCTGCACTCTTGGCCTATCAATTTTTTTTAGTTAGTGTTGCTGATCTATCAGTTTTGATATGTTAAAGAAATGATTTAGATATAAAACTAATTTAGGTCACTAAATTAATCTAAAAATTATTTATCGAAAATTCTTGTACTACCGCCTCTGCTTTTCAAATTATTAACTAGATTAAACCAGTAGCTAAATGCTTTGATATCATTACATAGTGATATAATCACAGCTAGAAATCATGACACACAAAGAGAACGAATACGCGACTTCAGCAATGCTAAGCGGTCAATTATTAGTTATTACGTTAATTTCTGCTTAATAGATTGTTAACATGATTTTCAATTTTGTAAGCTGTTATAGTTATTAAGATTACAAACATTGCCACTAATGCACCTGTTCCTAATATGATGATTTATATGCCTCTTAGGAACGCAGTTCTTTTGCGATAATTATAAAGCAGCGGATATCCCATATATCTTGATTTATGGAATGTCCAGATTTGTTTTCTTACCCATGTCTTTTTTAATAACTTTTATTTTCAGTAAATTTCTATTTTTTAATAACCACAGTATATTCGATGCATGAAATCAAATAATCCGTAACTGAAAACTAATTTTGAGTTTAATTTATACATTTAGTCACTGACCGATATGTTAAAAGATATTCGAGACAATTTTACTTCTAAGGACAAATAGCTCTGTATGATATCTTAATAGTTATTATGTAACAAGAGAAAAACATTTATTTTGATGCAAAATTACATTGACTAACCATTCTATAAAACAAATTTGAAACAGCAAAACGATGGGCCTTGTTTTATGTCGAGTTTAAGCCAGTGGGAATACGGGTAAAAAGAAGTGACGAAAGTAATGAAAGGTTTTTCAAACAAAAAAAAAACTATTTTATCTCGAAATTAAAAGAATTTCTACTTTTACCTCACCCGCTTCAGTCAAGTGTCTATAAATGAAAAACTATATAATATAAATATTATTTTTCCACGGTCGGGAGTAGAAATCAGTTTCTATGACATCAAAATTAAAACAGAAGTAGTCGATTATTCCCAAGGGAATATAATGCTCCCAAGGGAGTTTACATTATGGAGAACGTTTTCCATGCAAAAAAAAGATAACATTGAAATTATTTATTGACATTTAAATTAAATGTTACATTTGTACAATTTTCAAAATTAATATTAGAACATTTACAGTTTTTGTGATTGCGCTAGTAGTGGTACCTACTAAAACCCGATTAGCAATGTTGGTCTTATTTTCAATGGAGTTCTCGACATAACCCTCAGCGACTGTCGTTGATTTCCAATCAGCATGACGCTTTATTGTCGTGATATCCACACCAGCATCTGCCAGTAATGTCGCTGAAGATCTTCGTAAGCAGTGACCAGTACAGCATCAGGTAATTTTAAATACGAAGCTACTACGCTCGGAATTTTTCCCATGGTATTTTTGCCAACTGGCTGCGAACTACATTTTCCTACTTTATAGTCCAAAAAAGGCGCTTATGCTTGACGTGGGGAGGACGAAGGGACAGGTATTTTCGAAACAATTCAAGCATATTTCCCACATCGGTAACCAGAAAGGTTCGTGGAATCTGTCTTAGTCTTTGGAATTTTTACAATCAAGGAAGAGCCTACATCCTCAATATCATCTACAGTTAAATTGACTAGTTCATCAGTTCGACAAGCTCCGGCAATCCCCAGAATTAATCCAATCTATAAAAAATCAAAATACTTAATAATTGAAATACCTAACAACAAAAGTAATCTTACCTTAATCATTAAGAATTCTTTGTCATCTGCATTTGATAGAAAACTGTCGATTTCACCCTTTGTCAATACTTTCGATTTTTTAGCTTGATATCCGTCACCGGTTCTTTTCAAAAATGCGATCAGCTTAGGGAATTTGTTTATATCTATGTTGTCGTAAATTATCAAGCATGACTTAACCATAGAATATTGCGCCCATAATGTGGAAGACTTGTAATTCTTTGCATTTTCACTGAAGTATGCCAACAAAACATTTTCTCTGTATACTTGAACATTTTTCTCGGCGCATCACTTTTTGAACCGATTGTAGGCTATATCGTATAAAGACCTTGACTTCGTAGGCAGCAAATTGCTTATTGCAATATTTGCAGCCTCCACAATCTCTTCCTACTCACAATTATTCATTGTGCACTAAACAAACTTTAAACTAAACCAAACTAGCACCTTAATTTGACAATTCTTTTTGTTTGTTTATTTTGTAGTTATGACAATAACTCAACGACTACTAAATAAATGCTCAAATCCGAATACAATAATTCTGGTGCTACTTACTTCATAATGACAAATTATGTGTTTTTAAGTTAATGAGACCGTGGAAAAAATAGTATATACCATTCGGTAGAGATGTTATTTTGTCATCGGTGCACCTCTGCCAAAATAACGCATTTCTCTCCCTTATAGTATAATGTACTATTTAAATGCCTTCATACAGGGTTATTCAGAACTGCTCTAAAAGAAATTGGAAATAGATGCCTTGAAAAATTTAGTCAATATCGTAAAAGATTTTTTGTAAAATCCTTATAGTTTCCGAGTAAAACATTATTGAACTTGTAGTATTTTCAATCTTTCCATCGCTGGGTTACTGTAGTCTCTAGAGAGGCGATTTCGAATAGTGAAATCCGATTAATTTTTGTAGGCACTAACATTTTTGTGACGCCAGTCTTTACATTAGTTTTTCAAGTGTCAAAAATTGCTTACGTGATTAGTAGCAACTCCGAGTTGATGGATATCGTTTTAATTTATGACGATGTGAAAATGCTTTAGCAGAACGATTTCCCGGTAAACATGTGCCAAATGCAGCTACTTTTACCGTGGTGTGCAATGAGTGCAAGTGTAATGCAACGTGAGGGAAATTTGAAATCGAATCGTGGAAGAGATAGAGGTCCACGGATGCAGCAGTGTGGCATATCATACACAAGGCTTCATTATATCCGTACCAAATACAATGTATGCAAGCATTAACACGAGTGGACGAGGGGACCCGTACCATGGCCGCCACAATCTCCTGAGTTTAACAATTTGGACTTCTTTTTGTGAAGATATTTAAAAAATGCAGTGTATCGCACCGAAGTGGATACACACTATTGATGATTTACGGAAACATATTATAGATGTTGCCAGTAACTTACGAGTTCAAAACGGATAAGAAGCAGAAACATTTGTGTTAGCTTGTAGAAACTGGGTAAGACGGGCCCAAAATGTTGTTTTAACATCAGGTATGTCAAACTATTTTATTAATTCAAACTATAAATTAAATCTAACAATAGTGGCAAAAGCTGTTAAATTTGCTGTCTAAAATCGGCTAAATTGTTTATTCCTTTCCTTTTTTGTCTGGTTGCAGATTGCCGCCTTATCAGGTTCTACAGTGGACCAGTTTTCAGTGCCGTGCAGAACTGTATTTTTAAATCATTTTCGAACTGCCCTTTTTGATTTTTTTTTTACAAAATTGTATTTCTAAGAGCCTCCTGTCCACAAATGTCTTTTTTAGATAAGTTCTAAATCTCCCTGTATATTATTTTACGATACGGTCCTGTTATGATACATTCTTTATAGAATCATATTATTTCCAGTGTTTTATAAAAATCGCTCAATTACCTTACTTGTCATATAACGCTGGTTTTTATGACCAAATTATTTTATAAGTGGTAGCCATTTTGACACAACGCTGAAAATCATTGTGACGTACAGCTAAAAATATATAAATATCACATATTTAGCTGGTTTCCTAATATTGAATAGCAAAAACGAAGACAAGTAATAAGTAAAATGCAGGAAAATACGTAAAATAATATTAAGTAATACGCCACATAACATGCTCGTTACTTTATACCTTCTGATGCATTTCCGATACAGTTAATAAATATTTTACTTTTGTTGAAGGATTTTATGCTACAAAAATTTATTATTGCTACTAAAATTATCAAAATATAACTTTATAAAATTGTTTTTTAGTTGATTTGTTGCTATTATTTATATAACTAGTTTTAATTGTTTCCAACAGACCTTACAAAATCTGAACGACGACTAAAGTGCTTTATAATAAGTTGCCAATTTTGGTTGTTTGCTGTTTTATGAGATTTGTCCCGTAAACGTTTTTGTTGTAGCCTGAAGTTAACTGGATAATATGAAAGTAACATTAAGGATGTCCCTTTTACAAAAATATATAGCATATTTTTTAAAAACAATTTTATAATATTAATTGTTAGTCTAAAAAATTCAGTAGGATAGGAATTTGCCTCTTGCTATCCTACAGAAACCCAAAATTTTTAAGTATTGCAATATTTTTTTATTAGATTTTGAGTAACTACATTGTATGTAAAAGGTTCAATAAAAATTTCTACAATTTTTTTAAAGTTAATTTCGATTTATTTAACTGGGTATCAAACTCAATGTTGAATTGTTCCTTAAAATAGGACAGTTTTTGTTTGTGTAGATATCATATCTGTCAATTTGTTCAGAATAAATAATTAGTGTCGTTTTAATGTCTTGGGTTTCTTACTTTACCTACTATAAAGTATAGTGTTGCGTGCTGTCAATGCCAGCACATGCATGAATGGTGCATAGATTTAAAGGTTGACAGCCCACATCTAAGAAAGAATTGTAATTTTTTTTATAGCGCAGTTAGAAATACTACGGAACATTACTAAAAATTATTATAAAACACTTTAGTTTTTTTATCTAAAATGTTATATAACCTTATCACAGAAATATACTTAAAATAGTTACCTATACATTTACCGTATAAGCTGTATTATTATTTAGCTGCCAAAACGTTCATGTGATACATTTATAAAATATTTCCGTTACTGATAGCAAAATAATAGTACTTGCCTCTATAATAAAACTTTTATTGAAATTTGTATTTTGAAAGCAATACTATATTATAGCAGTAGAACATAATAAGGCAATCCAACGTGCTGTCAAATCACTGTAAAAATGGCGGTTGTAGGACAGACAACTTGAAATTTGGCATATGATATCAAGCAGAAATTTGTGCTTTTGTGTAGAACTGTGAACTGGTGTGTTTTGCTCATTGTATTTTATACCTATTTCGGAATAGTCTATTATAATGTTTTTTTTTTGTTGTGGTACAAAATCCGCACTGATTGCCCTACACACGCCATTTTAAATTATTTGAGGTTAGGGCGTTGAACTGCCCTATTGTCATATAACCTGAGAATTTTAAAACTGTTTTGCTGGTTGGATAAAAAATGATCACTTAACTAATATCAATAAGTCAAAATAGATATTCGTTTTTTATTAATCAAATGGATAAAATAAATAAATATAGTGTATATTTATGTGGAATGCAAAAACACAAAAACTTAAATTTGGTTTGACTTGGATGTCAAACTAAATGTATATTTGGAATACTTGCTTAAAAATATAATATTTTCTGTGCAGTTACAACCACCAGCCATATTGTTGACATATTTAATTCATGCTTAGCGAGTAATATCCACAAAACTTTAATAAAGGTGCCCCCTGCTGACATATTCGAAATTGCTCTTCTACTCACCCTAGCAGAAACCATCCAGGCCACATTTGAAGAGTTAATAACCGCAAGAATCTCGATAAGTGTTTGTTTAAGCAAAGTGCCTTTCACGTGAGCACAATGGATTGGCCTTCCGTGTTCTGCCAGCCTTGATGTGATAGCAGGAACTGATCAGCAGGAAACAAAACACCATCGCTGCCCCGCTCATCTCCTGCGACGGGAGATGAGTGCACGCGACCAACACGTGCCTTTTGTGACGGTAAATTAATTTGGGGAATTTTCAATTTGTTACTGGTCTCAGTTTTCCGCATAAAATTTTATTCAGAACGCTCTGACAAGTATGATTGATGAGGTATTAATGCTGAATAATTGGTGACCTCTGCCTCATTTTCTGATAAGCTCGGTAAAGCAAAACTTGTATTCATTAAAAGTGTTTTAATTTTGAACTTCACAATTTTAAATAGTCTTTCACATTCACGGGATAATCCTTATAATTTAGTTACAATACCTAAGATACGAGTTATATAAACATACCCATATCACCCCGGACATTCGTTATACCCGCTGTCATAGCAGCGGGCAAAATGGATCTATTCCGCCCGCTGCCATGAGAATCCGAAAATAATAACGCTTGGGTTGTTATATGTTAATAAACGTCAAAGATATGATCTGTTATAGTTTTTACTTCATATGAAGTAAAATATAAAACGTTGTATGCATCACGGGAAATACTAGGATTATTGTTCCCTTGCAACCTGTCATCTGTGGGCATAATCATCCCTATATCTCACTTGGTACATAAATAACTATTTCGTACAACTCCTTAAGAGAGAACATATAACAGTTAACCACAGTAGGCTCAAAAACAGTTGGTAACGCACATGTAAGTTAATCTCCTAACACACTAACGCATTAAAAATATAATGCACAGATGTCACTGTCACATCTTTGTTGTAAAATACCATAAATTTAAATTAAAATAAGTAGTAATAATTTAGTCGGTAGTTATCCTCAACGGTGTACCAAATCTTGTGATCCAGTTGTCGTAGAGGGCTCGTGCAACTGCTGATTAATCTTGGTCACATCATGGGTACAGCTTCTAGACAACATGTGAAGCGGTCCACCATAGTAAAGCAATATCGATACCCTCTGCTGGTAATAGGACGACAATACCAATGCAAATGTGTTGCAATATGGCTGGTGGTGGTGCAAATTTACCAACAGGTACAGTAACGTCTTGAGACCTTGTATTGTTGGCTCTGTAGACAACTACGAACCCATTTTCTGCAGATTGTTTTAATTGAAGGTCGCACAAAACGTTGAATCGCGAATTTGATAGTTGTTTTAGCTCCTGGGTGAAGCGTTTCACTTTGCGAAATGGTTTTGTGATGAAGGAACGCACTAGGAGGCTGCCAACGATTCAAAGTCGAGAGTGTGCTTGAGTTCTTCAACACGAGATAGAACATCGGTCACGACGTTGTCTTCTTCTGATATATGGATATATATTATCTGTTCTAAATTAACTATTGTCTAGTGAAGTCTAGGTGACGAAACTAGCGTGGAGAACACTGCTACTTTTTCTGTTGGAAGGCAAATGTAATCTGTTTATGATATGTATGATCGCCAACTTTGTTTTATCAGGTTTTACAGTATACCAGTGTTCGGTGCCGTGCAGAAGTCTATTTTTAAATCATTTTTGAACTGCATTTTATTTTTTTTACAAAATTGTATTTGTAATGGTCCCCTGCAGACAATTTTTTTTAGATAAGTTCTGAATCACTCTGTACAATACTTTATATTTGATAATTTTTCAAGCCCTTAAATTCTGTGAATGTACACAAAAACGAATTACAATTCGTCGCAGTGAAAAACTGGTGGAATGAAATATCCTCAGAGGGCAAAAAGAGCGAGACTGGAACCAATAGGAACGCAACGAATGAATGCGAATGCATGCATTTTACGGTGCTTTCAGCAGTAACGAGTAATCTATTATTTAGTGCAGTATAATCTGTCAAAGCAGGAGTGTTTGCCCTATCTCATGTGTACAGGCCAGGAAACATCGCCCCTCGCCATTCGCTCCCGCTGCCACTTAGAAAGTATCACCAATAATGAATTGTGCCGCTGGATAAACCCCAGAACAAAATAATTGGGGGTAAAATGGACCAACTAAGTGGAAGTGATGCCATTTCGCGATTTCTTCTCTTCTGATAACTGAATGAAATCTTACCGAATAAAATAAAGGAATTACGAATCGTCATAGCGATAAATTTGTAAATAGGAAATTAGAGGACAATATAAAATGTTTTAAGAAATTTATCAATTTATTAACGAGTTGTATCTAATAAAAAAAAACGAATGCGTGTTAATTTCGAAAAGCCAAGAGTGCATACATGATGATGTCAACTTATCCAGTGACATTAAACACAATGACCTTCAAATATTGGATAAAGGTAAAGAGCTACCTTAACATTAATGTTTCGACTAACCTTCAAGAAACTGAGTTGTAGGACATCTGAAAATATTTACGATGTGTATTATAAATATCTCTATACCGCTTGATGATCTGACCATCCCATTCCAACGTTTCCTATCTCTCATTGATATTTTAATTGTGTGAAACAGTCTCATTAATTCAAGAACATACATCATTCCAAAAAAATAATATATTTAACTTTTTTATCAGTGCTATTATTAACAAACAGTATACTTTCAATTCTAAAAATATGCGTTTTGGTTATCCATTCCGTTGTCTGCATCAGGCTTTAATAGATTACTTCCTTTAAGGTTATGGCAAGAAGTATACCTATACAGGGTGATTAAGAATTTATCTAAAAAAAATTTTTGAATTTACTCTAATGAATAAAATTTTATAAAAAAAAATCGAGAAAGGCATTTCGAAAATGATTTAAAAATACACTTCTGCACCGCACTAGAAACTATTCCACTATAAAACCTGATAAGGCGGCAAAGCATGCAATCGGCGACCGGACAAAAAATGGAAAGAAATTCCTAAGGAAAGAAATAAATAACATTTTATAACACCTATTTTATGCATCAAATTCAACTACTTTTGCTGCCCGTTTTGAACTCGTAAGTTATTGACATCAGCTGTGATACGTTTTTGTAAATCATCAATAATACGATTCTCCTTATGTTTAAATATCCCCACAAAAATAAATCCAAAGGATTTAAAGTTAGGAGATCCTGGCGGCCATGGTACCGGTCCTCCACGTCCATTCCCTTGGTATTAATACTTGGACACGCTGTACATGGTACGGATATAATTGAGCGTCTTGTATTTCTTTCACAATTCGCTTGCAAATTTCCTGTGTTGCACTACACTTGCACTCACTGCACACAGCGGTTGAAGTAGCTGCATTTGGCACATATTTACCGGGAAACCGTTCTGCTGAAGCATTTCCACTGCACCATAACTGCACTTTAGTCATTTTTGACACATGAAAACCTAATATAAATACTCGCATCACAAAAACGTTAATACCATACGATAAGTAATAGGATTTCTATATTGGGAATTTCTTGGCTAGTGACTACAGTAGCCCTGCGATGTAAAGGTTGAACATATTACGACCACAGCTTAAAATAACAATCAGCTCACAGACTCTGCGGCGGCACCTTTGAAGTATTAAACATAGAAAATTTGACCTTGAAGCATGTTGTATCTCTCGCTAAATCACAGATATAGAAAATGTTACCTAATTTTGGGAGCTTGATTAATATAAATACTATACCTACGTGGATCCATTAACATAAGATGTATAATTACGTTTCACAGTAGTAGTTTATTAACATTATGTTGCTGATGACTAAAATAGACAACAAAACAAAAGTGAAATTTATTAAGCCACTTTTGTTTCGAAATATTACATTATACAGAAACAAAAAAGTACAGGTAACATATGTATTACATCTGTATACCTACTTACATGACAAGAATAAATTGTACTGGTAATATTTAATTGGTCAGGTCCAAATTTTTGTCTTATTCTTTTTTTACATATACTGAATGTCCAAGATAGAGTTGAACAGTATTAATCTCGAAAACTGTGACAGACATAAATTACAAAATGCTGAATAAATTTTATGTACATGGTGTTACAAGACTGATAAAAGTTTATTTTTTTTTTAAATGGACCACCTCCATTTTTTCTAACATAAGAATATAATTTTATTTTACTTGAAATTGTTTAAAAATAAAATAATATAACTGTATGAAATACAAGAAAATCAACAAACCACAAAACACAGTACTCGTGCGCCAATGATGCAGTCGTCGAACGGTGTTCGTACACATGAGATAGGGCAAACATATAATTTTATTTTACTTGAAATTGTTTAAAAATAAAATAACATAACTGTATGAAATACAAGAAAATCAACAAACCACAAAACACAGTACTCGTGCGCCAATGATGCAGTCGTCGAACACCGTTCGACGACTGCATCTGTGGCTATAGTCTGTTTGGAAATGAAACAGAGTAATAAAACCCCGAGATCAGAACCGGTCGTGGGCGGTGTAATATTCCGTTTCAGGTAATTATCGGGTAACACTAATGCTAACAGGTAATGGGTGTACATTAGTATATTTTACTGGATACATCATAGGGCAGGAGCCAGTGTATTGTGACAGATCAATCCAGTCTTAGAGCTGAATAATAGTAAAGAGAGAGAAAAAGTAAAATTCGACTTGTGTTTAGTGACTATTGTGCCAGTGGATATAATATTGTTTGGGTAATATGTCGAGCTTATCAGATTACGTACCTGCTAAACGCGTGAAAAGATGTGCGCTGTCTCAGAATGAGAAGATTATTATATTAAATGTATTAAATGTATTAAATGTATTTAATGTATTGAAACACCAAAATCCTACCAACAGTGTTGACGACATCGTGGAAAAGTGTTCTAAAATGACAGGGATTGGAAAATCGACTATCTACAGACTTTTAAAGGAAACAAAAAATGATCAAGATACTGAAAATCCCCCAAAATCATGTACAGATCCAATTTTGCCAAAAATCCGTAGAAGCAAATTATGGAACGCCTTACAAGAGTTGAATTTTTGCTGGGAAAAGCAGAACAGGAAGTCAGTTCTTATCGATAAAGATGAAATTATTTGTTGGCGAAGATCCTACTTAAGATCAGTTAGAACATTCCGTGATGAAGGGAGGAATATTTATTATCCAGACGAAACTTGGGTCAACGACGGATCTACTGCAACAAAAGTATGGCAAGATAAAAATGTAAAAAGTTTTCGACAAGCATTTTTGGATGGACTTTCAGGGTTCAAGGCACCTTCAGGTAAAGGGCGAAGATTAATAATGACACATATAGGTAGTGCCAGTAGTTTTGTAGATAGCGGTTTACTTTTATTTGAATCTAAAAATACAGGTGACTATCACAAAGACATGAGCGCAGATGTTTTCGAAGAGTATTTTACACAGATGTTGGATCTTATTCCTCCGGGGTTTGTAATTGTCATGGATAATGCCAGTTACCATTCACGGCAGACCGAGCGGACGCCTAAGACTGCTTGGAGGGAAGCCGATATAATTCAATGGTTATCCGGAAAAAACATTTCTTTTGAAACAAATATGGAGAAAAAGGAACTTTTGACACTTGTCAATCTTAATAAAGATAGATAGATAATAAGTTTAAATTAAGTGACGTGAAAATTTTGTTAAAAAATTCCTTGGAACGAGTAACTGCAGATAACTGGTAAATATGTATACATCATGTACAAAAAGAAGAGGAGAAAATGTGGGAACTCGATAATTTAATTGATGTTACTGTGGAACCTATCGTTATCAATCTAGGAAACGAAGATAATTCATCAGAATATTCAGAGGATTAATTTTAATATACCTACTTTTTATTTTTTTTATTGTACATTTATACAACACTTCATTTACTCACCATAATTTAAATTTTCAAAATACATATGTTTATGTGTGGAATAAAAGTCTATTCATTAAATTTAAATAAATATGTTGATAATAATATTCAATAATTTTATTTGAATTACTAAAAACCCTCTTAACCCAGTTATGATACTTAAATAGCCTCTAGTTTTGAAATACTGTTTTTATATTGTTTACTTACAAGAAAAATGGACCGAGAAATTGAAGCGGCATAGACAAAGACGGATTGTCGGGATTAAATTATAGCTACTTGCTACAATTTAGTACGGTTCGATCACACAAAGATTTTAAAAGTACACCTCATCTATACCGATAATACATAATATAGAAATATTGAATATAAGCACCAGTACTACGATTTGCATACATAACAAGCTTTTATTACTCTATTTCATTTATAAACAGACTATAAGTGCATATTTTACAACCACACGTCACTGCCGCTATTTCAATGTTCTATCCTCAATTGGCAACTTCAATAAATTTTTTCGGAAACTATAACGAATTTACAAAAAATGTGACTCCATTTTTTAAGACCTAACTATTTCCGAATTTTTTTTAGAGAAGTTGTGAATTACCTTGTGTAAAGTATATTATTTTCAGTGTTATTATGTACGTATATGCGAAAATGAATACACACAATTACTTATACCCCACAATGAAAAACTTGTTACAGCTTCACGTGTCAGCGTGTCCCTCTTTATCCACAAATTCGCACAGTACTAGTGCCCATCGTTCTAAATGCTGCACGCCGGTTGCATGTAAGGTTACACTATCAATTGTTCTGCAGGAAGCGACACGTGCCTCCTACTAGGCTACCAGATCAGTGAGATTAAATAGCACGTGACCAGTTCATTAGCTAGTCACGTGTTATCTGCCAGTCAATTTCTGATGGTGCCATTGTTTGGTGGTATTTATCTGAACGTTTGCTTTTATAAGTTTTTATCATTTATAGGTAATTACGGAAAAGGAAAATAGTTGCTACTCATGTACTTACAGATCCATGTAGAATAAATTGGATGTACCTACCTAGACTACTTTTTTCTCACAAAAATGTCAGTTTTGCATTTAAATATATTAATGAAATATGATGCTAAATTTAATAATTATCCAAAACCTCATAAGAAAGTTATAGAATAATAGACATACCACTGGCATGAACACATTTGTTTTCGAAATATCTAAAATTTTGCATCATCTTCAGATCATACTAAAGGGTACAATATCAGTCGAATAAGTTTTTTATTTAATTTAACATGGAAAATTGTTTTCAACTGACAGTTAGTTAATACTACTATTACTACTACTACTAACTTAACACTAAAATATTTAAAAGTAAAGAAAACAATTTTCTATTAACGAAAGCGTTTTACTCTTTTAATGAGTTTTTAACCTGTGATTTTAATGATTTTGTATGATTTTTATTATTTATTTGTACCCATGTATTCTATTTTATTTCTTTTTTATTTAGTTGTATGATCCAGTTACTTTACTTACCTCTTTTTTACACATTGACGTGTGCAAACACTTTTTGTGTATCTGGCATGTATAGGAAATAAAAAAATACTGATTATTTACGGATGTTAATGTTATTTTACATCTGATTCATTGACTCTTGCAGAGAGTTTTTAATAGTTTTTAAAAATTGAATAGTGTTCAAAAACATTTCTGTTGTTAAAAATTAATAGATTTTTCTAAAATGTATATAAATTAATAGTTTTTCTTTATAATAAAATTAAAAAAAAGAAAAAAAGTCTAAAAAAGAATTTTTAAATTTTTTTAACAAAATACTTCGATTTACATTATATTGTAGCCTCTTATATGACCTGAAGATGAGGTGAAAAATTTGATCTCGAAACCGGTTGTCACTAATGTATAAAGGATTATGAATTGATAGGACTTTTCTTCTTCCCTTTGAATTTTACAAATTACTTAAGTACATGTATTAATTTTGAATTTATACTTTTCATTTTTGTAGAAATGATTCATTATTTCAAACAAACATCTGAAAAGACACACTCGTTCGATATTGATAGTTTGGATCGTTCCCATAAAATTTGACGAATTAAATCCTAATCTTAAAAAATGTTATAGATCTGTCTCAAATCCTGATTCACTATACTACTATATATTTTTTTAGTTTCATTGGTGTAGTTTAATAAAGCAATCTAAGGCACTATTGATTTTCAGAATGTATATCATCGAACCGGTGTGAAAGCAGCACCCAAAGATAGCACCCGAAATTTCCGAAGATAGCCGAATGAGCATGGACGTTCGTTAACTAAGGTACAAAATATCAAAATGATATTGTGAGTTCCAGGGCGTTATCTCATACTAAGTAACATACTGGGGATGATACTTAGTATGAGAGTTCTTCGAGGGATGCTTATCACTCAGAAAAAATATGATCAACTAGAAATGGGTCCCAGGGGGTAAAATATGATAGCATCGGAAAAAAATATTTTCGAATATCTCGGAAAATACATGCCGTTGCAACTTGTCACTTGGTATGTAGTTTCCTCAGGGGATACACATCATGTAGAAAAAATATGATCGACTAGAAATGGATCCCAGGGGGTGAAATATGATAGCATCGGAAAAGACAGACAAGAGGCAACCATTTCTAATAATTACATATTTGTTTCTTGTTACAATTTTTCAATGGTTTTCGAGATGTGTGTGTCTATCGCACAACATGGTTTGACCAATGATCAATTAATTTACATATACTATCTTTACATTTCTAAAATAGACGTTCAAAGAGGGACTGAAAACATATTGTACAGAAACTTTTCAAAGAATTTGGTTGCATATGTCATCAAATATTGCTAAGTTCTAGAAGTTTGAATTTAGTTTCACCTTTTTCACATTATTTAAATCCTGTCTCAAGGATAAGCCACAGTATGTAGGATACAATGGATGTAAATCCAATCTATACATATATTGCTATCTTAAGAATACCCCAGGGGTCTAATCTCGGCCCGCTACTGTTTTCATTATTCATAAGTCATCTTTCTGATTACATCAGCTGCTAATGTATTCTGTACGACCTGCTCCATAAGTAATCTGCACTAATCTTTGATTTATAGTCACAAGTAACTAAATTAGTAAAATGGTGCAATGTCAATGATTTGTTATTAAATATGAAAATTTTTAAAATATTCTTGTAAAAGTTACGTTATAAATGATGTAATTACGTTATGACTGGTACTATTACAATTGCAAAGTATTACTTTCAATCAAAGTGATCATTCGCATTAAATACATAATGGCGAGTTGTAATAGATCTCTATGATTTGTATTCACCATTGCTATGTCATGAGTTTCAGCAGCATTAAAGACATACTTTAATCCTGTAGTTCGAAATTTGAATAGTGCTTTTCAATATTCTCATCAGTTAAGAATGTCTTACTCTTTAAATATCGAGTCAATACAAAGGAAATTTTCTGCATGATTCTCAGATGGTGATCAAATATAAAACTTCATATTTTTGGTGAATTTTAATGTTTTTCATGTAAACTTCTTATCTATGATGCTAAATTATTATTATTATTTTTAATATATTAAGAACTAGTGAGTGAAATAATTTTAAATTCAGCACAGATTTATGTAAACATTGTCCAAAATCTGAAGTCTTTTCCTAAGATTTAGATTCTGCAGAGGCAGAGATACCGGTTATTTATAGCATATTTTTCCGAATAAACTAATACTCCACTACTCTATTGTAACAATTATAGATATATTCGGATTCGTCTTTCAATTTTCTACAAATTATTACTAATTTATGTTTTCTGCAAAAAAAAAATGGTTTTTAAATAGTAATTTATAGAAAAATCTAAAAATATTATTACAATAAAGCAGGGGTGTAGGTATATTTAGAAAAATATGCCACCAGTACCTTATCTCTCCGCCACTCGAGCATTTAAGAAAAATGTTTAGATGTTGAACAATGTTTCTGTAAATCCATACGCTCCATTTCAAATTATTCCACTGGCTAGTGATTTATTACAAAAAAAAATTTTTTTCAATAGTTAACGCCCTGTATAGTATTATTTTATTAGAAATGGCGATTGTCCTTGAAAATTTCTCGGAAAAATAAACCTAAAAATGGTATTTAAAATTTGAGCCTGGCCACGCCCCCAGAAAAACATACGTCTGTTTACATCAACACTGTAACACACTGCACCTGCACATATGATATAAACGTCGTGTGACGTCACGCCAATAACATCGTGTTTTCGGCCGCGTGGTTTTGTTTATATTCCATGGCAATTTATTAATGTTAACATTGTATTTATTATGTGATTATTGGCGCTAAACACATGTTCTAACCTTTATGTATTTGAAAGATTAGCCTGTAATACATTTCAAACCAGTATAAAACTCATTCAACTTTTCCATTAGCTCACACTATGCATTGTTTACATTTTCTAATTTTACTGCCCTGTCATAACATAAATGTACATGTAGGTACTAAAAAAGTGGGTACATCAACATTACTTTGGACTAAATCCATATGCTAAATTAAAGTATAATGTAGATTAAAATATGAAATAACCGTAAACAATGGAGACGTTACTGTAAATACAAACGCGAGTAATTGAAAAGGTAAAGTAAGGCGTCATTATGCAGGAATAAACATGGCAGCTTTGTAGGTCCCGCGTATTGATCAGGTTTTTCCTGCTGCTGCAGGAGGATCAGATTACTGTCAATGCAAAGAGCAAAGTCCTGTCTCAGTGGAAGGCAGTCTGGTAGCGGCCACATTCGATTACCTCCAAACTGACACGTAGAACCAGCACTGCACTTACGTCGTGTGAGGTTATCCCTTCGGCAATAAATACGTCCTATGCCATGCCTTTCTAGACTGTACCATTATTCGGTAGTGAGTAGTAGTGACGATTATAGAAAATTAAACTAATATTTCATTTCTATATAGCAAAAATCAATCGATAGTAAAAATCGTAATGTTTTATAACGAAGCTTGAGACTTGAGACCCATATATTTATTTATGGCATTACTTGTAATGAGAAAATTGTAAATGAAATTTGCGAAATACAGTAATTAAATAGAGGCAGCTTCCTCTGACATCTTAAAAGGGGTTGTACAAATAAACAAACACAGACATTTTTTGGCTGTTCTTAGCCAAATTAGCTTTAATTTGGCTAGGAGCATTTTATTTTGCAAAATTGACTTTAAGAAAAAAATATTTACTTGGAAAATAAAAAACCTCTGTAGTAATTAAATATGGGAAAAAATATTTTGCACACGGCAATGAGCCACCGAAAATTTGTCCCTCAGAATTTATTTGTTATGCAAATACTAAAAAGGTTCGAATTCGTAAATTTTTGTTTCGAGGAGAACATATTTTATACTTTTTTTAGTTTTTGCATTATAGCGAAAAAAAATTTGATTATCTGTTTTCAGATATGTCAAGATTTCAGGTTTATTATTCCTGTTTCACTTTTATACAGTACGGCGATAAAGTGTTATGTGACGCAATTCAGAATTTGTATTCATTACGTTTAGATATTAATTCAGGATACAGTGCTCGGAAACACTATTCACACTGTAAAAAAGGTTGCTGTGTAAATACAGTTTTTCAGTGTGTTAATAGTTTTACACACTCTGGTTTTTTACGCAAAATGTGTTGAAGTTAATATTATTATAATAAGATATACTGAATGTATGTAATATTTATCAATGATGTGTTAAAAGTACACCATTTTGTGTAAACTTAACACACCTTTTTTGTGTTCTATATCCCTACTCTTGATTCGTTTAGCACAACTGAGCAGCTGCAGTATATCAGCTGTTCTAACACACGCCACTACACTATGTCGCTGTGTTCAAATAGAGAACATTTAAATTTAAATAGAGGTTTGATCAAAGAAAATGGTAAGTACCTACTTATCTAACTCTAACAACATTGCTGATAATTGTGATAACGTTAAAACTAATCAGAACTATAACTCTTAAAAATAATTCACTCTGGCGCTTTAAATTACTCCGTATTCTGATTTTGTTGTAAATTTAGAGGAAGAACCACCAGTTAATTTTTGTAAACTTCTGTTATGTAGTGCCTGAATACTTCTTTGTTTAATGTTTGATATTCATGATTTATTAGAACGTTATTATATTATAGGTCACATATTAGAATATGTACTACTCTATTACTATCACTACTACTTCTAATTTTGTTAGAAAACTTGGTTGTTGTTCATATGAACTGAATAATATATTTTTAATAAAATCAAAAAAAGTTATATTTCTTTTATTTTATTATTACTGTAACACCATAATTCTGAAAATATTATATATTGATACGAAAGGTCACCTACCTCTTTAGTTTGTTAATTATGTTTTTCAAATTATGATTTTTGTAATACGTTTATTTTGATGTTTTCTAGAACATTCCAGGCTTATATTCGATGCATTCTCGACCACTGGGAAAACTTCTAGAAAACGTAAAAATAAAGGTAATAAAAAATTGTAATTTCGAAAGCAAACAGGAACATAATTAACCTGTTATACAATAAAATTGACATGTTAATGTGTAAAGTCTACGCCTTTAGATATAAATAACACTGAAATGTGTAAATGTTACATATAATATTTGTTATATTAACACAGTAGATTGTGTTAAACCTTTAACACAGTGTTACATACAGATAAATGTGTTAAAATGTGTAATTATTTTTTTTACAATGTAGTGAAAATTTTATAAATTTCCGGTATCCATGAATACCCAGGTACTCATGAATGCAGAGGAATTATGGTTAGTGGAGTATTCATAAGTTCTGGATGGGAATTATGGGTGTTCTTGCATTATATTTGACTCAAATTGCTACATAATGGGTTTTAATTTTATTTATCTAACTTCAATTTTTACAATCTTAAAATACACAAGAAACAATGCGTAGGTTGCAAATCTTACACCAAAAATTTTTGAATGGGATACTCTTACAAAGACAATTTTTGCCCAAGGCAAAGCATACACTCTGCGACCGGCACGGAGGCAAAGTGTAATAAAAAATTAAAGGACAACAAATTTAAAGAATTTCTTAATTAATGAAATAAATCAAATTTTATAACACCCGCAACAAATTCAACTGCTATTACCACTATTGTTTTTATTAATTAATAAACTGAATTTCTGGTCTCAATAAATAAAGTAATTCGACACCTGATGTTAGAGTAAATGTTCAAAATTTTGTCCACCTATGTTTAAACATATTTGGACTCATCTTACCCACAACTAACACAAATATTTCAGCAGCTATGATACGTTCGCGTAAATCATCAATTGTGTTCACTTTGGTGCGATACACTTAATTTTATAAATATCTCCACAAAAAGAAGTCCAAAGGATTTAAGTCAGGAGATCGTGGCAGCCATGGTACCGGTCTTCTTTGTCCAATCCGTCGTACCACATGAACTTCATTAAGGTACTCCGGAACATTTTGTCGAAGATGAGAAGAAAGCACCCACCAAACATTTAAAGTTAAAATTATGTTAACTTGACCTCTGAATTGGTCAAAAACTTTTCATGACCAATTCCGCATAAGGAAAGTTTACCTATATTCGCTGGCCTTTTTCCTTATGTGGGGAAAAAATAAAGTAATATGGAAGTTAATAATTGGTCGGCAAAGATTTTATTCCAATAAGATAATTGGACCTAAAAGAAATACGGATAAAATTTGAAAATATAAAAGACATTATTACCAAAATATACCCTATGCCCTTTACATGACCCTTGACCTTATGCCCTTTTGCTAGAGAGAGACAACATTATATGTTTGATTATATACATTCTAATAGCGAACAGGGATAGGAAGAGAAGGAAAGAATATAAGTCAGGCTACAAAGCTACAAGTAGAGTAGGAGTTAGTATATGAGTAGTTATAGAAATTTAGATTTTAATATAATATAGTCTGTATTTTTGGTTTCTATTTAACAACTCAGGAATTTTTTTCGCATAATGTGATGAACAAACTTTCATATAAATAAGGCGCCTTATAAATATACATTTTTTACTATTGCTTCTTAATAATATTATTATCCTGAAACCTAAACCTAAAATAAAAACTGGATGTATTTCGTGATAAAATGTGCTTAATAATTTTTCGTCATAAATGTATTAAATAATATCATCTGTATTAAGGTAATTTTAATGAGTAATCAATTATAAATAACGAACAAAACATCTAGCATTTGTTCCAACATGGCCGCTCAAATAAAATCAGCTTTGAAATCAATTTGTCTGACCTATAGGGCAGATTGCCTATGCCAATGTTGACGTCACAGCAAAATATTAACTTTGTGGTTGAAATTTCCTCCAAATAAAGATATTTTACGGTAATTTATTACCAACTAAATCATTACTAGGTACCTACATATAAAATTCTACTCTTGGATTTATCTGTTCGAACAGAATTCAATTCAAATTTCACAATTCACATGCACTACTGAATTCATTTGAGATGATAACAGTGTTATCTTATGGAATACTTATCATGTGTTTTTCGATATATTATCATTAGCTTGATTTATATAATCCCCAGTGTTGGCTTCGATTTTGGTAGGCGAAATATGAACCCAATAATTATTTTTTAAATTGTTTTTCACATTTGTACCATAATATAGAGCAATATTTCTAATAGGTTAATTGAAATGATCAAATATTTCTTAAAAGTTATCAACATAGTTGAAAATAGGTTTATATAATATGGCAAAAATAACTAGTTACCTTATTATTAACCACTATAGTTGAAGACAAAATAAGTTTTACAATTTTGTAATAAATATGTAAATATTTACCTATTAGAATAATTTAAAAAATCCCTGGATATTGAAAACATATTTCAAGGCGAAATTAAGTAAATTATAACTTCGTCTTATACGTTATTGGAATGTTAGCATTTGAAAACACAGAATAAGTAAACAATATGTAATTTCGAACTGTATAAATTGACATATATTTCATTTTACTTGGAAGTCGTTATATTACTCTTAGTTAACAAATTTCTGATTAAAATTTTGGTACTACAAGATTTTATATCATTGAAGACTATTTTTATGGCGAAAAGTAGTAAATCTCGATCAATTTAGGTTAATTTTTCTTGTGCAGTAGTCTATTATGCTTAAATGTTAGTTGGGCAACATCGTGCAAGAACCACATTCGGAGTCGGACAGCTTCCACAAGTCCAGACATAGCATTTCGAAGGAACTCGAGATACTGAATCACATCCGTTCGATGTGGTAATATGAATGGTTCAATTAACCGATCATCGACATTTCCTTAAGAAAAAGCGTTGTTGGAAATGATCCTGTTGTGTCGCGTGTGGATTTTCAAAATCTCAAATATGACCATTATGAATGTTATACATCCCATTTCGTGTAGATTACCGCGGTAAAAGTAGCTGCCTTTGGTAGGAAATCGTTCTGCGTACAGACGAGAAGCTGTTAAAGCAGTTTACCTTACTTCCCCAAATAACTAAAATCAGATTTCAATATTCGGAACTAATTTTTGCTCCCTTGGGGGTTATTTGAGAAAGCAACTACACTGGTGGGCTCTGCCGTGGCCTACTCAAGTATAGTTTTACACTTAACAAATTTTTCAAGACAGTTTTATTATAATTTTTAAATTTACTAAATTACCTCTTTTATTGTTTCGTAAATTATATAAAATTCATACTAAATATAATAACTGTTACAGTCGATCAGTAAAAACTTACTTTGTAAGCATTACATATGTAAATCATGTTATTTTAAATTGAAAATAATGCAAATTATTATTTATTACAATAATGTAGTATAAGATTGATAATGACTCAATATCAGTTGCCATATTTAAATTTATAAGCTATTGAGTCAAATGTTGCATTTTTATTATGATTAGTACATACTTTGTCAAAAAATGTTTTTGTGTTTGTTAATGTTGTTTATTTAATTTTTTATATTTTAAATATTTGATAATTTAAAGTATAAAAGTACGGTCGCTCTACTTCGTTTAATAGTGGCGTTTAAAAGATACCGAAAAATTTCGAATTATCGAAATGCCGTTGTGTAGCCTTACATAAATGAAAGGGCACAATGACCTTGAACTTTTTAAAAAATGTTTACATTATTACTTTTTTTATTACTTTATTTGTATTACTTATACATACACTGAAATTTTGTATACTCATTACTTTAAACGGTCTAATAAATTTTAAACACCCCATAATCATTTATATTTTCAGTACAATATAGAAACAAAAATTAATGTATTCTTGTAGAAAAATACCAATTTGAAACTTTTCGGTATGAACATATATCTAAACTCGGCTATTTCAAGGTAAGCACGTAACAAAATTGCCTTTAATTAATTCTGGGTACGGTGGACTTATCGAAACCAAACTGTCAGAAAAATTTGATAAATTGCTGTTTCGGGATTAACGAGAGAGCAGAGTTATACCATACCTAAGCCCGAATTACCTAATTTATTAAAACTAATGCAAATTAAGAAACACACAATACAAAAGAAAAGAGTGTGATATCAATAATATCGAAAGTAATGAATTTGAATTGTAGATACTCTAAATCCAGAGAAAAAGTTATAAATCTAATTAGTTGATTAAAAACAGTTAGAAGTACGGAAGCAGGGCCTAATATACGCAGTTAAGGTCGCCGTAAAATGATCGAATTTGTGGTGTTTTTTAGGTACAGAAATCAGTAATATCAAAAATAAAAATTATTGATGTTTTGTTTGTCAACTTTTACTATTTAAATTCTCCTCAAATAATATAATAACTTTTAAAATGCATTTGCAAGACACACATTATTTTGCTATTCTAACCCCATATTTTTACAATTATTACTTTCACATACTTATAAACAAAAGTGAACAATCTTATATGCAGAACTATACAGTATGCGCCAAAAATATGGAATAAATTCAATAAAAACGAAACAATTATTTTTTGGGAAAAATCCTCGAACAGGTCGATTTTTAATTTAAAAAATACATATTTTAGCGTGTACATTAATAAACCACGTAATTTAGAAGTTACCCCAAGAAGAATTTCTTCACAGACTTGCGCATTGTCAAGAAGTTGATGGATGGCAATTCGAACATTTAATTTAAGTATAAAATTTAATCAATTGTATTTTATTTTACATACCTCAGAATTGTTACTTTTTTATGGATAAAATTTACGTTTTCTAACATTCAATCGTCATTTACTCGAAAACTTTCCTATGTAAGAGTGCAAAATTTTAGTACTGTCTGATAGAGAATTAAACGATCTTTCAGAATCAAGGAAAAAAATATGGTGTTGCCATTTAAAAAAAATCGATGACTCGAAAACAAATGACATTTGAAAATCGCATTTTACGCTAAAATATGCATTTTTTAAATTAAAAATCGACCTGTTCGAGGTTTTTTCCAAAAAATAATTGTTTCGTTTTTATTGAATTTATTCCATATTTTTGGCGCATACTGTATAAGTGTATGTTATAGCAATATTTACATCTATGGCTGAATTTAGAAAAATACGTATTCTGAAAGATTTGTGTACCTAAAAATATGTTGGTTAGACCGTTTTCTGTCATATATTCATTTTACTTCGATACCTTTGAATATTCGCAGGTGGCAGGAGAAAACATTTCTGTTATTTTTTACTGTATTAGAAAGGTATTTTAAGCTAATATAAATCAAATCTACTACAATTCCTATCAATGAAGTCATATGTATGTTCTCTGATACCAAACATCTAGGTATGCTAATGAACAATTCCACAAAGTTCTATTCAATAATTATCTAAAGAAATTAATCTATCTAAATTTTCTAACCTGCTTTAATGAGAACACTCTATAAATATCGAATTTCAGTTTTGACAGTGGGAACTCGAAAATTCAACTACAATAGATGAGACCTGACCCATTTCCGCATTTTTAGGATTGTTTCTTCAGGTGGTCCTTTAAGTTGAGTCAAATATCTAACTATAAAAATTATTATATAAATTAAAATTATTTGTAAGTAAATATCGACAATGACAAGTTAGTTTCACACAATATTATTAATACCTAAAAAATATAAAAAAAATCTGTTATTTGCTAAACCCTATACTATTCAGTCTTTAAAATCTACCTCTAGTCTAAAATTACTTGTATTTGTAGAATACACAAGTTTAAGAATGCGACGCTCTTAAACAAAATGAAATTAAGTGAGGAATGTAAAAGGCCCCGTTTCTATACACAATTTTTAACGTATTCGTAGCTGTTTTTAGATACAGCTTAAAAAATCTAAGCAACATAAAAAAATATTTCTTATGGTGGTTTTTAGGCTTTCACGGTCGGTGCTATTATTTGATATACAGGGACATTTAATCATAATATCATTAATTTTAAAAGAAAGTAGGAGAAAGATAAGTACAATACGAATACGCGATGTAAACAAATTTTAAATGCATATTTACGCCGAAAACCCCTTACACCATTTTCAGACTATCACTGACCGTAGTTCAACTCGGTGTCGGCTTGACTCAACGTTGCCAAATTTAAATATTTTTCTATAGTACCTACGCACTCATTGTAATATGTAATTAATGCTATACATTATTTTTTAAAAGTATGCAATATTAAGTTTCAACATAAAAAATATTTAATATTGAAATTACAAAATTCCAACGGATCAAAATAGACCATTTACATTTCATTACATAAATAGTGAAATAAAATCCAATACTCACTAGGTTAAATTATTAGTTAAGTCGCCGTATTTCTCACCGCAAAATGATCAAATTTGTGGTGCTTTTTAGGTACTGACATCTCGAAAAATACACGTAGAGCAAAAGTAATATCAAAAATAAAATTACTAACGTTTTGTTTATCCACTTTTACTATTTAAACTCTCCTCAAATAATATAATAACCTTTAAAATGCATTTGTATGACACACATTATTTCGCTATTCTAACCCCACATTTTAACAAATATTTTCGCATACTTATAAACAAAAGTGAACAATCTTATATGCAGAATCATGTAAGTTTATGTTATAACAATGTGTATATCTATAGTTGAATTTAAAAAATACGCATTTTGAAAGATTTCAGTACCTACAAATTTGCTGGATAGATCGCTTTCTGACGTTATATATTGATTTTGCTTCGGTACCTCTGAATATTCGCAGGTAGCATAAGAGAACATTTTTGTTACTTGCTAAACTCTATATTATTCAGTTCTTAAATGTCTAAAATTACTTGTATTTGCAGAAAACACTATTTCAAGAATAGTTCGCCCTTAAGAGAGATCGAAATGTTTTTTGTATTTAAATGCAGACAGTAATACAAAGACCGTCGCGCTGTCAATAAAAAACAGTATTTACCGTATTTAAGTCAATAATTTTGTTTTAATGTCTACTCAATGACAAGCGCTGCAGTGCTGCAGAACTGCTAAATAATAACAGAAACAGACATTAATTAAATTTGCTTTTTTTAGATACACGATGTAATCAATAGGAAATCATGAGAATTTTATAATAAATAATCAACCACAGTAATCTGCGCCGATATCATATCGGCTGTAATCTGCACACTCGGCACAGCTAAAAAGTTTGCAGTTCAAACTAGAACATTGTTCGGGTCTGTTTTCCCATGCAGAGGAGCTCGCCGTCGAACTACATCTGGAACAGATGTACGCGATCCGACTTCTTTCCCTTCTTCATTTATCAGTCATCATTTTCGCGTGGTAGAGGTTAGTAAATTTCGTGTTTGTGTTCGGTAAAGTGAAATAGGGAAATACCGCGGTTGTCTTCTACTGAACGAAGCCGTGAAAAAAAAATATAAAATACTTTTTAATAGACATTTGCGTCTGTGCATGTGCGTTTGCGTTATTCGGTACCTACTATCATTAGTAATCGATTTGATTTTGATTTTAATATTTATAATCAAATGCGATTTCCATTATTTGGAAATATCAACATTCGAGCTCAACTTGATTCTGCTTTCAAGAACATAACGAAAAGGTGACACAACATAAGTACGTTTTTAATGTTTTATCGAAAATTATTTGCTGTATAAAATTTTGCGGAGTTTTTGAACTTGCATTACGAGGGCACAATGAATGAATTTTACATCAGAACTTGACAAAACGTTTAATGAATACCTTAAAAATGTAGCAATTCTTAAAGATACCTCGAAGAATATACAAGATGCATATATTTTAGATTGCAAACAAGAAGTTTGTCATTTAAAAAATTCTGTCACTTCAGTACATGTTGTTATCATATGTATGTTGTCCTGAGTGGCAACTCTGCTGGACTTCTATATAGCTTCAATACTAGTATGCATCATCAGAAAACTTGTAGCTTTTGGTGCATCGTGTTACCGATTATTATGGGATGAGTTGTTTATCTTTTGAAAGGTCGAGTAAAAATTTATTTTTTCGATTTTCTGTCGTTATTAGACCTTCCAAATACGTGAGTAAAATTAATGACATTATGACTGAATCACCCTGTATAATGATTTTACTCATTGTTATGTTGTGACCTCGGTAACTGGTCGCTGTCAGTAACAGAATTAAAGTGCACATCCCTAGCTTTAGCTGGGATTATTTGACCTGCCCTTATTGTTCTCGGGCTATGCTCTGTGGGAGCAGACCCGCTATCGGTATCTCTCCCCTCCCCCCCCCCCATATATTGATTTAGGCTCTAGTTGTTGGTATTACGACTGCTACGGTCGGAACCGTACCTTGGATAATGGTGACCGCCTCTGCAACTGGTCCCATGTATCCAAACGTTTCGATGTCTGCATCTGCGTCTGTCTAACCGGAAAACAACAAGGGCAAGTCAAAGAATCCCAGCTAAAGCTAGGGATATGCAATTTAATTCTGTTCTGGCTATGACCCAACAAACATTTAAAGTTAAAATTACGTTAACTTGACCTCTGAATTGGTCATAAACTTTTCATGACCAATTTCGCATAAGGAAAGTTTACCTATATTCGTTGGCCTTTTTCCTTATGTGGGGAAAAAACCTAAAGTAATATGGAAGTTAATAATTGGTCGGCAAGAATTTTATTCCAATAAGATAATTGGACTTAAAAGAAATACGGACCAATTTGATGTTAAAATTTCAACACATTATTACCAAAATATACCCTAATTATGCCCTTTATATGACCTACTTTTGCTAGAGAGAGACAACATTATATGTTTGCATTCTAATAGAGAACAGGGATAGGAAGAGAAAGAAAGAATATAAGTCAGGTTACAAAGCTACAAGTAGAGTAGGAGTTAGTATATGAGTATTTATAGATATTTAGATTTTAATATAATATAAAGTCTGTATTTTTGGTTTCTATTCAACAAATTATACAACCCAGGAAATTTTTTCGTATAATGTGATGACCAAACTTTCATAAAAATAACGCGCCTTATACATTTTTACTATTGCTTCTTAATAATATTATTATCCTGAAAAATAACCTAAAATAAAAACTGGATGTATTTCGTGATAAAATGTGTTTAATAATTTTTCGTCATAAATGTATCAAATAATATTATCTGTATTAACGTAACTTTAATGAGTAATCAATTAGAAATAATAAACAAAACATCTAGCATTTGTTACAACATGGCCGCTCAAATAAAATCAACTTTGAAGTCAATTTGTCTGAAGTTTAACCTATAGGGCAGATTGCCTATCCCAATGTTGACGTCACAGCAAAATATTAACTTTGTGGTTGAAATTTCCTCCAAATAAAGACATTTTATGGTAATTTATTACCAACTAAATTATTACTAAGTACCTACATATAAAATTCTACTCTTGGATTTATTTGTGATTGAAAATTCAAATTAAAACCAATAATATTATGTGTGTGTAATAATAAAAACAAAATAAATATTTTGGAACGGAATTCAATTCAAATTTCAATTCACATGCACTACTGAATTCGTTTGAGACGATAACAGTGTTATCATATGGAATACTTATGATGTATCGATATATTATCATTAGCTTCATTTATATAATCTGCAGCGTTGGCTTCGATTTTGGTAGGCGAAATATGAACCCAATAATTATTTTTTACAACTCTTTATCTTTTGATTTACTCGTACGACTGAAGTAGGTTTTTATTGCAGATCATCAAAACACAAAACAACTTCAACACCCTATTGCATGAAAATATCTATCTGAATACATATAACAAGAAGCTTGCTCCCTAAAAGATCCTTTTAAGAAACATTTACGTCGAAGTATTATTAATAAGTAAATTTGTACCATAATATAGAACAATATTTCTATTAGGTTAATTGAAATGATCAAATATTTTTTAGAAGTTATCAACAAAGTTGAATATATTTTATATTGTAATAAAAGTAGAACTTATTAAATTGAAGGATTTAATATGACAAAAATAACTAGTTATTACCTTATTCTTAACCACTATAGTTGAAGACAAAATAAGTTTTACAATTTTGTAATAAATATGTAAATATTTGCCTATTATAATTATTTAAAAAATCCCTGGATATTGAAGACAGATTTCGAGGTGAAATTAAGTAAATTATAACTTCGTTTTACACGTTATTGGAATGTTAGCATTTGAAAACACAGAAAAGGTAAACAATATGTAATTTCGAACTGTATAAAGTGACATATATTTCATTTTCCTTGGAAGTCAATATATTACTCTTAGTTAACAGATTTCTGACTAAAATTTTGGTATTATAAGATTTTGTAACATTGAAGACTATTTTTATGGCGAAATGTAGTAAATTTCGATCAATTTAGGTTCATTTTTCTTGTGCAGTAGTCTATTATGCTTAAATGTTAGTTGGGGACCAGTTACCGAGATCACATAACGCATAACAACCCGGAAAATCACTCAATATATTGTGTATTTTTTTTTAACTTCTTGTACCTCATTAGACTACTTAAGACTAGAATTATCTGAAGAAAATTTGGAACATTCAGTATTTGAAAATATATCATTAAGGTCAACTCCTCTAGAATTAGAATATTGTAAATACAAAACGAGATTTTTTTTCCTAGTAAAATATAACATTTATAAGCACTGCTTTATTAAGCTTATATACTTATATTCCGCAAAGAACATCAAGTAGGTCTATATTGCTATCACTTAATTCCTCAGCGACATTATTTTATTACCTCATAACATAAATTACAATTTTCTGGGGTATATTTTAATTATGTCGATAGTGTAAATGCAATGGATAATAAATAAAATTCCCAAGCAAGTTAGCTTTCAAAGCTGCTAGTGTCACATATATCGATTTGAAGAGCGTATTAAGTTTCAATCGATAGACGGAAACCCTAATAAACTGTCAAGTGAACTAAGGACACCAAGGACGAGATTTGCTAAAACAATTTCACGGTGAGCGTTCGAGAAATTCCCTCAAGACTACTGCTGGTCCTCTCGCGGATATTAAATTAGATGACAGATGGTAAAAATAGCAGAACGAATTCAAACGCGAGCAGCGGAGCGTTTGCTTGTATCTCCCCCGACTAGCCCGTACGTCAGCATGCAGTAATTTGCCAGTTTTGATAGTTACCCGCAGTTATCAGCAGAGTTAATGGGCAAGGAGGAGCAGCTATTGAAAGGCCGTTTATGTGCGGTGAAAGTAATTCTATACATTGGGTCCCAGGAGATCGAAGGGGGTATTTACCCTCTTTTACGGTATATTACAACGTGATTAAATAACAATTTTAGGGAGTACGCCTTAATCCAGCAATCTCGGATATTCGCGGCACGGGTTAAGCTCACTTATTTGCTAATTAATAATATGCGAGTATAAATGTTATAGGATTTTGTTATAATTCTGCAGGTCTTGAATAATTATGTAGAAAGAAATTTGTGCATAAACGATTTACACATATTTACTAATTTCAAATAGGACACTATCTTTTAGATATTTATTGAGTTATGTACGCAAATTATACACTTATTTTTTAACATTTAATAGTAATTGTACATACACTGTAAAAAAAAGTTGCTGTGTAAGTGAAATTTTCCAGTGTATAATTTAGGAATTTGTGTAATGAGTGATGTGTTAAAAGTACACCATATTATGTAAACTTAACACACCTCTGTGTTCTATATCCCTACTCCTGACTAGCTGAGCACAACTGTGCAACTGTTCCAACACCGTCACTACGCCATGTTAGTCATGTAGCGTTGTTGTGTACAGTTAAATGGAGAACATTCAAATTTAAACAGATAAGGCTAAAACTAATTAGAACTATAACTTAAAAATATTAGGACGTCACTCTGACATTTTAGATTACTCTATATTCAAATATGGTTCTAACTATGGAGACAGAAAATTATAATGATTGATGATGATGATTTCGTAAACTTCTATTATTTGTATGTAGCACTTTAATACATCTTTATTTAACGTTTGTTGTTTTGTTGTGTATGATTTACTAGAACGTTATTAGTTTATAAGTCCCTTATCAGAACATCTACTACTACTACTGCTGCTCCTCCTCCTTCTCCTCCTTCTTCTCAGCGCCTCCTTCGCCTCATGCTTCTCCTTCGACCTCCTTTCTTCCTCCTGCTCCTCCTCCTCCTGCTCCTACTCGTCCTCCTATTGGAGGTGGAGGCAGTGTAATGTTTATTCAGATTTATCTCAAACTGATGTAATATTCTTCTACATAACAAAAAACTATCTATAGCTTTCGCATACATTTTTTGTGAGAAAGGGTAAGATGACAATTGTATTAGATTATTATCAATTTAGAACTAATTTTATACCAAGAACTAAATGGTATAAAACAAATCGTTTTCACGCTCCTGCTCTTCTTCCTCTTCCCCCTTCTTCTCCTGCCGCTCCTGCTCCTCCTCCTCCTCCTACTCCTCCTCCTCCTACTCCTACTCCTCCTCCTCTTACTCCTCCTCCTGCTCCTGCTCCTACTCTTCCTCCTCCTTCTCCTCCTCCTCCTCCTTCTCCTCCTCCTCCTCCTCCTCCTTCTCCTCCTCCTCCTCCTCCTACTCCTACTCTTGCTCCTATTGGAGGTGGAGGCAGTGTAATGTTTATTTCCTCCTCCTTCTCCTCCTCCTCCTCCTCCTCCTACTCCTACTCTTGCTCCTATTGGAGGTGGAGGCAGTGTAATGTTTATTTAGATTTATCTCAAACTGATGTATATTCTTCTGCATAACAAAAAGCTATCTATAGCTGCGGCATACATTATTTGTGAGAAAGGGTAAGGAATGACAATTGATGGATTGTTATCTATTTAGAACTAATTTTATACCAAGAAATCAATGGTTTAAAACAAATGATTTTCAAGATACAAAGTGTTAAAAGTTATAAATAAATCACAATCTTTCAGATGTCTCTTAAAATTTCAACGCCTCTGAATATTTTAGAAATTGGAACGTATTTATCATAATGATATGCCTAAGAACATTGACAGAGCAAAAATTTGAGATTTTTTTATAAATAGCAGTTATAGCTACATTTTATATTCCTTTAATACTTTTCGTTTCTTCCTCCTTAGACTATATGTTATGTGGGAAAATTAGTTTTGTAATTTATCATTTGTGCCATTATGTAAGTAATTTTGTTTTAAACTACATTTTAAAAAGTTGTATCGAAATTGCTGCTAAACCACCAGGTAGATAGATATACAGGGTGTCTGTGAAAGGTTGGGAAATCTCGAAGCTGGAGATACTGGTAACCAAAAAAAGTCGATTGAGCCAAATATGCTTTATCCGAATGTTGCTGGTTTCAAAAATACAGGGCGTTCAATGCTAGCATTTTATTTTGAAATATCTCAATAACTTTGAAACCTGTCGGATTATTAAAAAAAAATTGGCACAGTTATGTTTTTTGGCACTATCCACTTCCAAATGTGTCTATAGAGTTTTTTTGTAACATCTGGAAATATTAGTAGCTGGAATTTAGTAGAACTGATAAGAAAATACGTCAAATTAGGAACTGAAAACTGAGATCACAGTCACTTTTCCCTTCGATATAAAACTGGTAAATGTACCAAACAATTTTTTATATAATACTACCAAATGCGTATAATACTAGGCACTGTTTTCAGCAATCATCAACCTTCCTTTTGGCCGATTTTTCAACTATAGAGAGACAAGGTGGCTGGAAGTCTAATCCTGTCGCTAAAGGTTACATCGAACTTCTGCTGAAAATAGGAAACAAACGGCTATGAAAATTTTAGGTGAAAGCGAGAATATTATTCTCTTGAAAGCCGAAAAAAATTCCTTCAGCATTCAAAGTTATTTCAACATCTGAAAGTTATGTTCACACTTAAAGTAATTCCACCTATTCAAGCATATCATACATATTTAAGCATATCAGCATCTGATACTATTTTATTCAGTTGTAAACCTTTTGCTGTTAATGTATTTAGTAAATGAGTGTTCATATGATCTTACACATTTTGTTTATTTAATAAATGTTTAATTTGAGACTAATTTAATTTACAATGTAATTATCGTTTGGAGTGCGTTAATAATTTTTTTCTACACCCGTATTATAACAATGCACTTATATGCCCATAATCCATGATACCCATTACGATACAGATTTTTCATTACGATACAGATTTTATAATCCGTTTCATAATGACACCCATTACGATACAGATTTTTCATTACGATACAGATTTTTAATCAATAGAAACCCATAATTTTTCAATCAAGCATGCTGTTCATTTGACGTTTATCCTAGGTTCCTATATAATTATTTTAGATGTCAAAATCAGTACGTATTAAATTTTCGTAGATACCTAGTTAAACTTCGATAATTTATCAAAATGTCTGATATGAGCGATATAGAAGAATTACCATCGACTCCTCCACACATATCGGAGAAAGCAGAAAATGCAGTTCATACGAATAATTACTGTTACCTATTGTGTTCAATAAAAATATAAAATTTATGGTTTTTGATTATTTATCGGGTATAGAAAAAATAGAGTATGCAACTCTCATGTAATGGTTATTAATACATGATCGTTGCATAATATACTATTAAAGAGCTCATGTGGGATAATGTAAGTCATTATGACATTTGAAACAGTGTCAAATCGTAGTTATTATGTGACAGTTTTAGATAAAAATATTTACAAAAATTTCCCTTTGCAATTATAATCTCCGCAACTAGTGAACACTTGTTGCAGTTGCTTAATAAATTTCAGACAAAACTGTCATAAATTTCGTTCATAGTAGCAGTAATAGTAAATGTTAGGCTGTTGTGTATTTCTCTGTATCATTAAAAGGTTCCATTATTTTTTCTAAATATAACAATAACAATATATAAATTTACCCGATGGTATAACTCTGGAAAATACTAGTTGGATTAAATATGGCTATCTTTATAGAAATAATTTTATACTTAGATATCTCCCTAATTTCCCATCAATTTTCGACATTGTTTCAATAGATAATGTTATTTGTTTTGCTACAAAGTGTTGGAAAACAATTACTTACAATAAAACCTAGCGATGATCTTAGTGTCACTGATTTACCAGTCTTAGTATGTAAATAGCCTTATGAATTTTCAGTAGGATGGTATATACACACAAACACACTTTTCTCAAATTAACACTAGACTTAACTTGAAATTGGTTTCTTTAGAAATGTCATTAATTTAAATGTTTAATTATCATTCAGTTATCCGTGACAATTTCCTACATATTTGTCGCCGCTGAGAAAGTGAAGTGAACTTAATTAAATCATTAACCAGTCTAATACATATTTTTAACATCGTGTATATGAAATGCTAGTATTTTTTAGATCCTTTTTTCGTTAAAGCCTTTTGGTTTAAATTGAGCCAAAATATGTTTTTTATGAGGTGTATATAAGAAGCACCCTGTATATCATTCAATAATTGAAGTCTAGGCATAGAATGGAATAATAATTTCCTTTCTAAATAAATCAATATAATACAACAAATTTAGTATATAAATTATTACTGATCAGTTGAATAGAATAAAATTCAACAACGGAAAGGTAAAATTTTGACAGCTATAAATATGACCAGAGCCTAGTATTTACACTTACAATGGCATTCTTTTTGTCTGGATACAATAAAATTACATGCAATATCCATTGATGGCTATTGTCGCCATGATGACCTGAGAAAGTAAACAATTCGGTTTCCGACCAGGTCAGTCTTGGCGTGGGAAAAGGATGGATCCATAAAGAAAAATATTAAAAACAAATTTGCACTTCCCCGGTCACCAATTCTGCCAATTTTATAGCTTGTTCCGATTTTTAGGGTACAGGTCACGGTACAGGTGCTATTGTAAATTCTTGACCCGTAACTGATATATTGCTGTTTCTGATGTACAATAGCTTAGTACTGAAAATGAATATATGGCAAGTAAACTAACAGTAATTTCTTAAGTAAATCATTTTCTTGATTAGGGGTAGCAATCTTACCCATTGTTCTTATTCTAGAACTGTCGATGTACTCTTTGTATTACACAATAGTTTGATACCTACCTCTGTTACTTTGTAACTTGATGACAAAATTTTACTCTCTCTTCTGCTACTACCTACTAAATTTAGTTATTTATGGTAGAATAATGTAATAATTTTAAATTAAATTGTAGTATTTTATATTTATTGAGTAACGTCTGGTATACAGGGTAAACCTTAAAGTACAAATATTTTAACCAGTAGTATAGTTCACTGTATAGAACACATAATTAATAGTTTTTTTTACAAAAATCAGAAATAAAAAAAGTGAAATTTTAAATAAATTTTGTAATTTTTCTGTAGAAACCTTGTTGAGGACCGCTGACTTTCATACATTTATGAGTCATAGCACTGTAGATTGAACGTGTGGTTCACAGTGTTGCCAGTGTTACACAAATGTCTTTGCTTTTCTTGATATTAAACGCATACGTCAAGTTGCTATTTTGTTATCTAATATTGTGTGTACCTTTATTTTTAAAATTTGTTTCACTGATGAAGGTGTGGAATCACTGGAAATAAATGGTTAATTCTGACTCATTTGGGGTTATGTGGCGAAAATTAAATTTAATATGCTGTGTGAAAATCATAGTTTTTCGTTACTCTTAACAAGGAAATTGTGTCTTGTGTCTCTTTCTAACATATACAATGACATTTAACTTGTGAAATGTAGATTATTGATTAAATAGTTAATTTGTTAACAAACAGGTAAGCTTGTGTGCACGTTTATGTATAATTTTTAAACATTGAACATAGCAATATCACGTAATATCTTCCTAAATACTTTATGGTAGTATGTATTTAACTTGCGGAAATTAATTTTTAATCGTTTATAGTAAGGTCAGTTAAGCAGTTAAAATTTATGTTAATAATACTACGTATCATACTACATACCCAACTTTACTGTACTTACGCTTCAAACAAGTATTGTTAAAATAGAATTTAACCGTATTACTTTACTATTACGTTAAAGGAAACTTAATATTTATATGAGAGGAGATATGGCAACCTCGCAACAAATCATATGGTTTATTAGGTTTGTTATGACAGCGGTCCTCAAAATGTGGATATTTAAAAAAAAAATTAATATCTCCGTAAATATTGGAAATTTTTAAGAATGACTTTTGAACGGGGATAAGTGTGTGTCAAACTGTTCAGTAAACATCGATCATTGTTGGCTACAGTTGTATCAAGAAGAAGTAAGTACAAATAAAATAAAAATCATTTAACATCTCTATGGAAGCAGATAAACAAATTTTAAACTGTCAAACTTGACATACGTTTAATATTTTTACTACTATTTTGAAAACGAAAACAGAGAGTTTTTCGAAACGTCAATAATACGGAAGTGCGCGAGAGTGACGTGATTTTAGTTATTTTTTACTTATCTGCTTTTTTCAGTGTGAGATTTTTTGGTTAGGCAAACTTAGCTTCAAAAATAACCCTTGGCTGTTCCGTTTGGCGCAAGGGATTATTTAATTAATTTTTATTATTTTTCAGAAGTGTGGTAAAAACCCAATAAAACTAAAGAAAAACTAAAATTATGCCACAAATAAATAGCTTCAGACAATATCTAAACTATAAGTAAATTACACAACACTGCACTCGCTGCTCAAGACTAAAACATTTTACTATGGAAGCACGCATCTCCTATCTTAAAATGCCTTCAGATAGGAACGCAACGTCTAACTCCAGCGATAAAATTTAACGTAAACTGACAGCAACATTTAAATGTCATTACCTGTCCACTCATCTTTTTTTCTCATATTTATACGACAACCATTCCCCAATATAAGTCATCTAAACAGTAATCGGGACAGGAATGAGGCTATAAGTAGACAGTTTTTATTAAGGAACGCATTTCCGGTGTACCACAATGCATCCCTGGTGTCACAGTGCGAGACACTTTTGTGCTGCCGTCACCAGCTAGGGGGTTACGAATTGAATTTATTAGCATTTGAGCATTTTAGGAACACCCTCATAATCGTTGGATTTTCCCTGCTAACAAACTTGCCCTATAATTTTAAAATTAATTTTATTATTGTTACGTTAGTGTTTTGCAAAAGCTATTTTGGTGTTTTAAATTGTGATTATTTCTTCGTCACAATTAAATTGTTGTACCTGTTAAGGTCCGTTTATATCTACAGACATCGAGCGTGTCAGACACGCGCGGTGGCAGACAAAATAATATTATTTTATAGGTAAAGTTGCCTATATTGAAACAATTTTTGAAAAAATCGCTGTAACGTGAGAAAAATTGATGAACGGTTCCATGCGACCCAGGCAAAATATATGTTTGACATTGGAAAGCGCATTTCCAGTATTTTGTAGCCTTTACAGAACTTCTCGTCCAAAGGGCGATTTGTTTTTTGGTAGTATGTAAATGGTTTAATTTGGGAAACCAGTTGCTCAAATTGAATCTGCGGTATCCTAAATTGAACCCATGCCTTATGACGGGCCATAATATAGTTTTGAAATGAGAAAACTGTTATTGCACTATTTTTAAAAAAACGTATAAAATTTGTAAAAAAAACATTAAAATTCTGTGAATAACTAAAACAAAATCTGAATATGAGCACAAAAGCAAAAAATACTGCACAATATTCTACTCAACACAAGATGCATAAAAAAATTTCTTTTGGCGTGCACCTACACCCACACACTTGCAGTGCATCCACACCTTACACCGCAGGCATTGGATCATGTCACTTTGTTCTCCCACTCCGCATTCCTTACAGTACGAACTATTTGTTTCTGGATTGGTGGCGATGGTAGTGGATTTTCCTTTTCCTCCACATTTCGATTTTTGATTACACAACAGACTATTGTGGTATTTATACCGGTTTCTCAACTAACCACAGATCCAACAGCTTTGCAACTTTTTGTAGTGACAACCCTCTGACACTTTTTGGCTACAGTTGAGGATCCAGACTCGTCCATGTTGAAAATACTAGTTGCGTCGATGCTATACCTGTCACACAAATCTTCAAGTAGTGTAAAAAACTCTTCGACGTTTTCTCTGTTAAACCCTTTTATCCTACTAAGCGAAATAGATTCAGGCTGACGCAATGACAAGTTTTCGTATCTTGTCATTAATTTGTAATAGCATTTCTTTCCAGTTATTTTCTTCTCTTTGTTGAACTGGTGCTCGATATAATTTTTTTCTGCCAAGTCGTAGGTAAGTTTTCTAATATCGCGTATTGTTAAGCCAAACATGCACTCTAAAAATTGCGAAAGTAATATTTCTAGCTCATGATTAAATGTAAGATTTCTTCCTAATGACTTTCTTGTGATTGTGGCTATTTTATTTGTGTTTCGAATATGTCGAAGAAGGGTTGATTTCGAAATATTGTAATTATGGCTACATTGATTTAACCCCTTTTCACCACTGTCGTACGCTGTTAAAGCCATTTCCATATCCTCCGTCGACCATTTTCCGTAATTTTCTCTTTTTGCCATCTGAATAAGAGATATAAGAATTATCTCCGAACTTGAACCTCTGTTGCCTAAATTGAACCCCAGTTCAAAGATATAAGAATTATCTCCGAAATTGAACCTCTGTTGCTTAAATTGAACCCCAGTTTAATTTTGGCAACTTTTAGAGGTTTAATTTGGGCACTGACAGTAAGTTCACATTATAACCTCTCAACTAAAAATTTAAAAACTTATTAAAGTATTGCTCCTAGCGTAATAAATAGTGCAAATATTGTACTTTTTAATGGCAACATCAAACTTATCATACCTTGCTTAATAGCTGTGGAATTCCTTAGCTAAACACACACAAATATTATAGTCGCATAGGTCTGTCAAAACTGTGCACGGTAAACAGAATTTGGAAATCGGCATCGTGCAGTGTACTACCGAATTTAGGTTCACTAAAAGGGTTTTTTTAAAATCTGGTATGCAGATGAGGCTAATTTCTTTGCAGCAGTTCAAACTAGTGAAGGTTCAATTTGGGAGCCGGTTCAACATGGGCGACTTTACCCTACAATGTGTAACGTATTTATATCTATCGTAACACGGCCGCGCAGACGCCGACAGACACGGGTCCTGGCCGGCCAGTATTCTCGGAGAATTTGTCTGCGCGGTTCATGTCTGTACGTGTCTGTGGCTACCAGTGCTGCCAATCAGTGTGTAATTACACGACATACGTGTAATTTCAAGAGTAGGTGTGTAAAATTCTAACACTCTCAAAAAGTGTGTAATTACGGATATTTTAAGTATTTTAACACAAATTCGGTGATTATAACTGTAACCACCATGTGGAGTTTGCGCGGCTTGGTTTAACTTTAATCTATGCTTCAATGGATTTTAGAAAATTATGAATGTTATGATTGATTAGGATATGTATACTGTGTTCTGTCATTATTGACAGTGGTTTGATCATAAGATTTATACAGGATGATTCCAAAATAGTTGCGGCAAATAAAACAATGGATTCCTGACCTATTCCACTCGTTGTCACCTCACACACCTCTTTCACACAAAAATTTGGAAAAAAATGTCTGAATAGTCCTATTTAAAAAAAAACTTTTTTGTATCTACACACATTACTAAATATCTTCTAGTTTGCATACAAAAAAAGTAAAATTGAATTAAAAGCCAGCATCTCAACCCTAAAATTCTGCAAACGATACTTTCTGTAGTAGGTTCCTATCATTATAGTTGTCAACCGTTATTACCTGTTTATTGAAATGCTTTTTATCATTCTTATGATAAGTTTAGCTGTTGTTTCGACACTAAAAAAAAACAACTTGAAACTTGATTTCAGAACTTGCTTTTAAAAGATTGTAATTTCTTAGGGAATGCTAAAATTATTTGCAGAGTAGTTGTGTTATATCTGGTCGCCTACCTGTGTGGTTGCCTATGCCCAAAATTTATTATACAATTCTTGGCCTATGTCTACACCATCGTCTACTACATCGCGTCGCCTTGACAAAGCACGGCCGCTGCGATTTGAATGAATATTGAAAAGCGTCAATAAATTATATAATGTAAAATAATTTTCTCTAATTTTTTAAATTAATTAAAACAATTCCATTTTGAAAACAGGAGTGTACCTAATCGTGTAATATTCTTCAAGTGCGTGTAATGTCATGTAATTTGCATGTGTTCAGAGGATATTTTTACAATATGTTATTGGCAGCACTGGTTACTTACCGAGCAGTGTAACTAGAGTATCGGGACCGTGCAGACGTGTTTTGTTTTCTTTTTGCCATGGATAACGAAAAGCTCATAGAAATCATAAGAGAATATAAATATCTTTATGATTTATCTGATAAAAAATACAGTGACAATCAGAAACAGGATCTGACGTGGAACGAATCCTTCTAATTTTCTTTTCTTGAGCATAGGATGAACGGCTATGCGTTTTGCTATTTATAAGTTTTATTCCGGTCTTCTTCTTCTAGTAACAATGCAATTATGGATAAATCTTCCACATAGCAGTTTCAACAAAAATAAACGTGCTTTTCCTAATAAAGCTACGAATATTTAGTAATTGCCGGTGAGAGCGGCCGCGTCCGACACCGACGACGGTGTCTGTCGATGTCTGATACGGCATACTTCACGTTAGATGTATATAAATGGTGTCTGTCGATGTCTGCCACGGTACTTGTCCGAAACACACTGTATCTGTGGATATAAACGGACCTTTAAGATTATTTTATTTTCGCTGTTTTACAAACAGTAATAACAATTATTTAAAAACTATTTAGCATTTAGAATAAAACTGATTTACTATAGCTTTTAACAGCGATTCCGCTTATTTGCCAATTTTTTCAATTTTATTTTTAAACATTTAGAGAAGAGGCATTAACAAATTCATTAGGTAAATTATTCCACATAGAGGGGACACGGTTAGATATAAAATATTCTCTACAAGTAGTACTCAATTTTTCCACGAGATAACTTGTCTACGAGATTATGTCTACATAAACGGGAGTTTGTATTTAGAGAGTACAAATATTTTAAATCCGCCAAAAACACTTCATGGAAAACCCTATAAGTTAATATCAAGTCATCACGTATCAGTCTATCACACTGAGGTAGCAAATTATAGATTCTAAGTCTATTTTCATAACTGGGTCTAGTTCTTCTGTAGGACAACCTGGTAACAGCACGTTGTACTCGTTCTATTTGGTTTTTATCACCCACAAGTGTAGGACACCAAACCCCAAAGCCATGTTCTATAATTGGTCTTATGTATGTCTTGTAAAATTGGATAGTAGTTGATACATCGGGACGGGGAAATACTTGCGGAATACATGTTTTGTTGCTTTCTTGCAGCTGTTAGTTATATATGTATTGACCAGGATAGGTCTCACATATCGTAATACCAAGGTCATTTTGAAATGCAAATATAGGCACAACGATGTTATTTATTATACAATTACTTTTAGAATTTAAACGACCAAAGTGGACTACACTACATTTACTAGGGTTAATAGGCATTAATTACACCATTCTTGAATTAATTTAAATCTGACTGAAGTTCTGTAGAATGACGAAGTGGATTCGCATATATTGCGTATAGTCAGCATATTAGAACATGTACACTGTGTTGACCAAGTTAATCAGACGAGTACACTAAGAATAGTAGTGGCGGTGGTGGTGGAGTAGCAACATCTAAGGTAGCAGAATAAGAGTCACATACTCTGACACTAAACTTTTTTTCAGATAAAAAGTCAGCTATCCAATGAAGCAATTTTCCACGAATGCCACAATAATCCAACTTGGCGAGCAGTCTTCTAGTAGAAACCTTATCAAAATTCTTGCTGAAATCGACATATAAAACATCGTTGGGTTTGGAGTGATCAAGTGATTTAGTCCAGTCATTCAGACATTGAAGGAGGTTGGCAGTCTGCCTGGCAAGAAACCATATTGTTGTGCAGGAATAATTTTGTTGCTAAGTAAAAAGCTCTGCAAATCATTAACAACAATACTTTCCATAATCTTACATTCAGTAGTGAGGCTAATTTGGCGGTAGTTTTCAACAACAACTTTATTGCCTTTCTTAAATATTGGAATAACAGAAGCTACTTTCCAAATACTGGGAAGCGAAGATAGTAGGACAGTGAGTTTATAAACATTTTTAAAATTATTCTATAATTTCAGCGTTTTTTAAAAAAATAACTCATTTAAAAGATATGAATTTCATTCTGTACTTCTGGTCATCCCTCTATATTTAACTGAGCATTAGTACATAATTATTGATGACATGAACACCATGAAAAGTGCAAATTAATGCATTTCTTAAGTTATTAAATTTATAAAATATAATTTTCAAATCCAATTATCCATGAAGCTTATTGTTGCTAAGGTAATGAAAATTCGATCCTTTGTTGACAAGTAATTTCAAATCTTGAACAAGAAAATGAATTTATCCCGGTGGAAATCAAAGAAGCTAAAGCCACTTTCAAGTTATTTTATTAGTAAGTCAAAACAGCAGTACCAGTTTTCGTACAATTGTGATGTGATATGAAAAATGTTACTGGTAAGTTCTATACAAAAAGTGCTTTTAGCGTACCTTGAAGAAGAGTTCAAAATATTAAAATCGGCAACGCTTTGGTCAAATTACCACATGTTGCTTTTTTGAAGCGAAAGAGCGAAGGATATCGACCGAAGTCATAAGAAGTATTGATCAGGGAAAAAATCGTCAAATTTTTCGTAAAAGCGCAAGAGGAAATGTTATTCAGAAGGTTACTGAAAAATTTCATTGTATTTGGAGTCCATTATCGTGAATAACTGTGCAACTTGACATTCAATAATATCGAAGATTTGGAACCAACCTCTAGTTGTGTATATACCAGATACAACAACTTATATGCAACAAACTTTCGTTACCACTGGTAGTTACACTATATTTAAACCATTATAAAAAGTATATAGATTCTCGTCCAGCAAACACTAATCGTTCAAGAATTTTCATAAAATATACTAAAAATAAACCACGACTCCAGTTGGAATCAACATTTGGTAAGGTGCTTGCCAATATTGCTGAATTTCTAAATTTGCCTGATCATTACCTTTATACTACACATTGCCGACGATCTTCGGATAGTTTGTTGGCAATCTTACTGCAATGCACAACGTTGGATAGAAGTCCAGTACAGAAGCGGAGGGTTATATAGAAAACTCGTTTCAAAACAAGAGCACTGCTGACCAAAATTTGTCACAAACTTCGGCAGATAACATTGCTCTATACCCTGACACAAGATTCACAGAAATAATTACTAGATACTACAGCTAATAATGAGATTGGTCAAGGAATTTATTATTCTAATTGTAGTTTCCCTTATTGTACATTTAATTAGGTATAAATATATAGGTATTTCTTTGATTTAAATTTCGTAATTGAGTTCTACCACTCATTTGCTCATCAATTTTAGCATCAATTACTAAAAGCAAATTACTTTTAACTCCAGTGCCTTAAAATGACGTTTTAGATGCTGACGGCATCCGTTAAAAAATATATATACTTAGGTACACACAATATTATGAACATAGCATATTGTATTCGGTTTTTACAGATTGTTATATAATTTTCAGAAAATATATTTATTCTATAACATTTTCAAAGTTAAAAATATGCTTTATAAAATGAGAACCATATTACCTGAAGTATTTATTTAAGAGTCATTTTGGAATAAAAATAGCTCAACCCTAAAAATTATTGTGATATACGTAACCAATTTAGAAGTAAAATATTACCGCGGAACGTTCGTTAAAGTACAAAAAAAGGATGAAAATAAATATTTATGTTTTTACTTCATTTAGGGTCCTCCATAGCAGGCAATACTGGTCAAAAATATTTTATGTTCTACAATTATTTTTATATCAATTTAGGTATGCTTTATAAGATCGAGTCATATTATCAGGTATGCTTGAATAATTTATATAGTGGCTATTTCAGAATTTAAAGTATAAATAGTTCATGCGACACCACAAAAGAACCATAAGCAATAACCAAAGTTGTACTGAACAAAACATATTTGACTTAACGTTTTTTTTTCTCTGACCAACGCAACGGTAACAGAATTATGACAGCAAAGGTCTTGACTATGTGACAAAGTCGCTCACTTACTATCTTAGGATTGTTACGGAAACTTCAATTGTTTACTTCATTAATATTAATTCAAAAATCAAATTATGAACAAATTACGTTAAAGGCGCTTTTACTTAATCTTAATTATACCTTAGTTTGTAATTTCATAACATAGTTTTGCATATTATTGCAGTTGATTTTTATTTTTCAAAATGGATTTGTAGACAAACTATTCGTTTTTAACATTTTTTCAGAAGAGTTTTTTATTGAATTTAGTCAGATATTCAGGGTGTTCCAAAATAGAAGACCATACCATTAACCACATATTCTTTGGACAAAAATAATGCGACTTTCCTTATACCATTTTTTATTTGGCCGTCCCTGTTTCAATATAGAGGGTGTTAAAGTTACATTTAAAAAAAACTATTTTTGTTAATAATCTCATTGTTTTATAAGATACACACTTGAAATTTTGCACGTTTCTTATTCCGTCATACTTATCATGTAATTTTGGTGAAAAAAATCGAAGGGCGAATGAAGGTAATTGAGGGATGCAGTACACTTTATCCCCTCCAATTATTTCTAAGTACGCCTATGTAACTTTTAACTTTAACACCCTGTATATTGAAACAGAGACTCGCAAATAAAAAATGGAATAAGGAAAGTCACATTATGTTTGTCCAAAGAAAATGTGGTTAATGGTATGGCCTATTTTGGGACACCCTGTATAAGCCCTTAAAATTACGGCTCTCATATTTCGGACACCCCGTATATCAAAAACTAGTGATATAATCTCTCGTCATAGAACAGTAGATATTTAAATTTCTTGTTTATTGCTACTAGCTATTAGTGTTATTCAATTATATCTTCTAATTACCTTGTTATTATGCAACAATTACACAACATCTCATTAGAATACCTTAAAAATAATGAAAGTGTTGTTGCAATGAAATGGCAATACTCCAAAACCCTCAAGTCTAAGTTTTTATCGATAAATCTCAATAACATCATTGTGCATACGTAAATTGCATTCAATACATTATTTAGCGTTATTTATTCTATTAATATTTGACAATACAATGACAATTCATAGTTTTGACGTTTACCGATGTTAGTTTCTTCTGTGCAAATCTGACTCAAAGCTATACACATTTTATATTATAAAACAATGAAATTTGAGTACTTTTTGGAGGCGTTTCTTACGTTAAACTAAAAAATTTTTGAGTGTTTATTTTTCAGAATGTGTTCATAATTAAGTATATTTCAATTTAAACATAAGATTTCGCGGAGTTGATAACGAAAAAATCAATATTAAATCGATTTCCTGAAAAATGGAATACTCTGTTTAAGAATTGATGTTATCATCAGATTCTACGTGGCATCTAGTGTCTGTATACCAAATTTCGTCGCATTGGCTATGATGGTTTCTGAGATATAAGCTCTCAAAGTCTGACAGGGAACACCCGGTATACATATTTTATACCTGTTAAGACTAAATATTAAAAAGACAGGGACCCATTTCCGTGATGTAGAGAAAGCGATTACCTTTTTTGTAAGATGTTGCAACGTTGCATTCAAATAACAGCTTGTAGCCGCAGTTCCGATACAAGTTTCTATATTCGAGCAGTGGGTTTGATAGGGGTAAAATAATATTAATTTGACGACGAGATATAAAATATTTCCTTAATAACCGCCCCGTTTTGAATAATATCGAGTTAGATGACTAAAACAGACATCATCTACAGAGTTCTGATAATATATTATGGTTATGTTCACATATTCTAATGATTTTTGTCACTTGCTTGAAATATCACTATTGCAATATCAATATTGCATCACTCTATCCCACGATTTGGTTGAGGTGTCTTTTGAAACTTTTTATATTTCCTTATATCGATGAAATGTACTGTACATAATAATATGAAGTGACAGGGTACTTAGAGCAATTTTTCATTAAAAAAGTCTCTCAAACCTTTAATCCTAAAAGTGTGATATTTACGGCCTCAACCTCCTACCGCCCAACAAAAGTTAAATTTCATCCGGAAGCCATAATTCAGGTGACTATAAAATACACGGATATTTACTTTAAATTCACCATGGTCTGTGGCCAGCTACTGTATAATCTGTGGGTATCAATGCCCCCCGTATATGTCTCTTTCAGATATCAGTACTATTAAATAGGATTTCACAGGGGATATAAATAAATTGGATTTTTTATTATTCCTTTTTGGCGATATAAATTTTGCCTTTTTTAAGCCGAGTTCTGCAAATTTTCGCTTTCTCCTTGTCATTGTTGATGTGTGCCCTTTGTATGTCTGGATCTCCAGGAACTCCCACATATTTCATACGGCCAGGAAGACGTCAGCGAATTATACGCATCTTTATATTGTATTCAGCCCATCCGGAAGGATCCTGAACGAGAACAATCTCTTACAACTATGTCCATTGAACATAAAAATGTGTATCTGTATTGACATTACTACTATTTCAAATATAAAAACTAGACTAGATTTTTTAATGAGATATGCAGCCATACGAACAGAAATAACCACAAATTATACTTGATGCAGATATTTCTAAGTTTTCTTTAGTTTAATTGAGTTTTTGCCACACTTCTAAATAAATAAAGATTAATTAAATAAGCCCTTGCGCCAAACGAATAAGTCAAGAGTTATTTTTGAAACTAAGTTTGTCAAACCAAAAATTCTCAAACTGAAAAAGCAGATAAGTAAGAAATAACAAAAATCATATCACTATCGCGCACTTCTGTATTTTTTGACGTTTCGAAAAACTCTCTGTTTTCGTTCTCAAAATAGCAACTGTATTACAAGTATGTCAAGTTTGACAGTATAAAATTTATTTATCTGCTTCCATAGAGATGTTAAATGATTTTTATTTAATTGTTATTTCTTCTTGATACAGGTGTAGCCAACAATAATCAATGTTTACTGAACAATTTGACACACATTTATTTATTTTTTTGCAGAAATTTTTGCAGAGCTCTAATGACCGTTTTCCCAAGCGTGTTCGTAAATTTATGATTTTTCCAATTCCCGTCTTTTTATATAATTTTTATGTTTCTCAACTTTAACATTCATAGACAACAAAATAATAGAAGTCTTTCCTATAACATTTTTCTCTATGACACTCCGTTTTCCTCATATAGGGCGTTCAACTTTAAAAAATACCTATATATTTTATTTTATTTCTTATGTACTAAATTCATATCTATTTTTCCTTTAAACTTGGTATGCAGTAATCATAATGAAATGTTAATATTCTCACGTGAATAACGTTTTTCAACAAAAGCCAGTGGCGTGGGTATAGTGTTTTGTTCACCTTTAAGCCCCCAAAAGTTCTACGTCAATAGGGAAAAGTATTTTTTCAGTGCAAATATTAAAATTATATTCTATTTTCTGCAAAAAAGTGCTCTTGAAGAAACTCACTAAGAAGCTTTGTTTTCCAAATATTTCTACGTTTTCTAATCGTTACAAAGATCTTACAATAACTATAAGATTAAGTAGGCATTGCTAGTTTCTAACCTTTTAACAATAGAATTAACGTATGGTATGTCAAATCATCAGTTAATTTGTTGTGTGGTAACATGTTGAAATTATTGATTGGTTAAATACGAGCTACGAAGGTCGAGATGGTTGAGTTTCTTGCACAGTTCGAATACCGGATGTCAGTCCAATAGCTTTTTTTCTTGACGACTCTTTAAAGGAAACAGAGCTGTAGACAGTTCTGGTATATTAACAGAGAAAATATATTACCTACATCATAATCAAAGAGCTTTGGGGTAAAATAAATAATAACATAATAATTCGGACAAGATTTTCCTGAGAAATCGATGCTGTCGTTGAAGTTGATGAAAATGGATATAACTTTGAACATCATTTAAATTAAATTGTTTATAAATCGTTGTTCTTGTTCTTTTTATTATTATTACAATAAGTATGCCAAGTTTGCAGGAAAAATATTTATTTATTTAGTATACACAGTCAAACAAAAAACACAAACATTACAAATTTTACACTTTTAATTGCGGTCACAGTAAAATAACTTAGTATTCATAATTCATTACATTTTTGGAGCATTAATTGGTGTCCGATTGGTATTTGTTTTCACTTTCATGGCATTGTTTGACCTGCTTATTATATATATGTCCAATAGGCAACTTGCGTATTTTTTTATTTTATTACCAAAATATTATTCAGTTCATTTTATGTGTACCGTGTTAGTTTTATGTAATTCTCTGCAAAAATAAAGCGGTAATAAATTAATACATTTTTGGAACTTTAATTGGTGTCCGATTGGTATTTGTTTTCACTTTCATGGCAATGTTTGACCTGCTTATTATATATATGTCCAATAGGCAATTTGCATATTTTTTTATTTTATTACCAAAATATTATTCAGTTCATTTTATGTGTACTGTGTTAGTTTTATATAATTCTCTGCAAAAATAAAGCGATAATAAATTAATAGGTTTATTACGTCTTTCCCAACTACAAAAACGCGAAAAATACAAATAGCGATTATGTGACGTCACAATATATGAACACGGCATGTTGTTTTATATGCCTTGACATCAATGTCAAAATCGAACTGTCAAAGCCAAATTATTATTTGTTTTGTTAGTGAGCATTGGGTATAATATCCATATAATTATAGTAAATAATGGCAACAGAGCGTGGATTTCTTAAAGGACAATCAGATAATCTACCCAAAATTGACTTATTGTCAATGTTTTCGTTTCTGGGAGAAAATCCAAATTTTATGATATTGGTTATGATTTTGCATCACTTTATTGCTCAGGTACCATTCACAAAGTATAAACTAGTTCATACTAGTTAAACTAGTTTATACTTTGTGTATAAACTAGTTCATACTAGTTAAACTAGTTTATACTTTGTGGTACCATTTTCCCCTGACAGTTAAAATTATGATGCATTACACCTTTTTTAGTTGCAGTCTTTGTACATTCCCATTTAATTTGTTCTGCCAATAATTCTCCATATCTTCTTCCAACTATTAATTTTAAAACACACATCTTTATAATCTCTGAATAATGTGAAAAATTACTTACGGTGAAATGATCCTCGCAACAATATAACGCCGTTGTGTACAATAGTGTTGCATTCTCTTTTTCGTCTCTATTCATTGAAATGCACCATTTCTAATGCATTTTCTCATTTTTAGAAATCGAGAAGAATATTTTTTCCGGGGCAATTACCGTAGTGTTTTTGCACTTTGGTACCACACAAATTTGTGTTTTATCGGTTCCATCCACTTCGGCAATCCAAAACTTTTGTTATAATGCTGGACTGGACACCGGACACCACACACAGGCCACAAAGTTCGACGCTAACCACAGATTACAGATTACGGAACGAGTTCGCTAACCGACTTAACTAAACCTTAGTCGATTTGACAATTTGACATGTGTCATCATGGACATTTCTATATACTGTGACGTGGACCAATCGGAGTGTTGTTTCGAACCCGTGACTATATTTGAATAAATTGCTATATAAAATAATTAAGTATGAACAATATTAGAACAATTTTACAGAATCAGCAAGATATTCTTGTTAAGTACTTAATATATAATAAAATAACAATATTTTTCAGTATTTAAAAATTTCTTGTAAAATCTGGAAAACGACCCTTTTAAAAAATCGTAGTAGGCCAGTCTTTTGTTGTCACATGAATAACATGGTTAGTAGAATTTAACCTCCCTTCAGGGTACTGATTGTAAAAAAATTGGCTTCCGGAAATTCCACAGACCTCTCACACTTCCAGAGGTTGTATTTAACCTGAAAAACGGAACAGTCTGTATAAAAATAAAATACAGGAAAATGGAAAGAAAAATCAATGGTACCCATCCACTATATTATGTTATAGGTCTTAGTTGATTGTCTGCGTTAAATATTAACTACTTATACAATATTTATTAATTTAGTTAAACAGAGTCATGCATACTGAATACTGTATATGCGTATTTTGCCAGAGATGTTTGACAAATTTGTAATAAAAAAGAAATATTGAAATATTTCAAAATAACGTAAATAGCTGTACGTTATTTACTTACATCCAAAAATAATATTAGATTAGAACATAAAAAAGTGTAAGTGTAAATACCTTTATTAGCGTATTGTTTTTGTTTGAAATACAGTTTTAGAAAAGATCCTAAACAACAACATTTTCAAAAACAACAAACGGGAAGATAGATAAATAATAATCTCTTCAATTATTTTTTAATTAAGGAAAGTGGGTTGGAAAATAAAAGCAAAATGAAAATTTTACAATTCTCGATAAATAATTCATTATATTAGCATCATTTTCTTTTGTCCCTTTTATTAAGGCTTTCCTTCGGCCTAATCCTCCCCGAAGGACAGTGCCGCACAAAACGTGGGTAGAGGATGAGGTAAAATCAACTGTAGGCTGTAGGTTCTGGTTACTAGGAATTAATTACTAGTGAGATTCTGCATTTAAAGGACGCTACCGCTCGGGGGAGCCGTTTTGTTCAGATCGGAATACACCAGACCTCAAACTCTGTTGGAGTTCTTTCTTGTCTTTCCTGCAAACAGAGGGAACGATTTTATGGATTTTAGTTAATGATGCGTACACAACCAGGTAACTGTTTGAGATTTCGTGAGGCCATTCAGGAGTTTTACGAAAATCACACTTCAGTGTCAACAACATTAACCGCAAGGATTTTACATTAGGGTACCTACTGTACACTGATGATTTACGATATATACAGGGTTAACTATGACTAAGTACAAATATTTTAAGAGAGGATAGAGAAAAATAAGAATTAACTTATTAATAAAGCGAAATTTTTTTTTTCGAAATTATATTAAATCCTTATTTAACGTCGTCTGTGCGTCTTGTCCGTCACACGTTTACAGAATCAGAGTAGGTAACGTAGGCAACTAGCAACACGACCGAAAAATTTCCAGTCAAGTTATAATTTAATTCTTGTTTATCATGTGTTTACGTTGTAGTTTTGTGTTCTTGTTCAGGTTTTAGTGCCTTTTTTAATTTTTAAACGTTTTATAGTTGTTAAATAAAGAAATTTGTGTTGGGTGCAGATACTTTCCCACAATATAGTTCGCCGATTTGGTTTTCTAAGTTATGGGACAAGACTGCTGCGGGTACATTAAAAGTTTTCTATTATCTATTCCTTTCGTTCGATTTTGTTATAAAAAGGTATTATATTTAGCTGTACCTACAGGAAGTGTGTAATATCCGTAGTGAGTGGTTATAATGAATGAAAATGTAGTTTTCCCAGTTTGTAACGAAATAATGAGAAACGAATGCAAAATAGTGGAGCTAACTGGATTAACTGTTACCTACCTATCTATCAGTTATTATTACTAAGAAAGAAATGTTAATTTTTGTCGTTTCTACATTTAGAAATGCTGCAAAAAACGATCGCATGGTAGTAGTGTAGTAGATACTGTTGGCAGATGTAAGTTTTATCCATGGATCTAAGCGATCTCAGTCGATACTTATCATAGGCGCCGACTTTCCGTAGGATAAGAGGGTTTTCCCCATTTTTTAAATATCAAGCTAAAATTCTGGAATAATTTTTTTATTGTTTTTTAGGCCTTCCTGAGCACGTGGTTAAAATTTTTATACTTCGTCATAGTTAACCCTCTATAATTAAAGAGTTGTTATGAAGTTAGATAAAGAATCTATTTTAAGTATACCTTTTTGTTTAAGTGATGATGATATTGTGTGAAACAATGACCCCCACCAGATTCAAATTCAAATTTCTGCAATTTTTATTGCTTGAAGAAAAAGTTGTAGTTTAAAGGGGCAGTAATATATTATAATCAGTCAGTGCGAAAATACAAATTGTATGGCTCAATAACAAAGGGGGCGGCGCAATATGTGCAGTAAAGAAAAACGAAACGAGAAATAACATATCTTTAAACAAGTACTTCAATAAATATGCTTGAAAATCCAATAGGGCAGTAAAATAAATAAATGGGCAGTAACTCATGTGCACATATTAAATCAGAATAGGTCAGTTAGAAATCTTCAGATAAGCAGTTCTACAAATACTTACGCAGTAAATAGTATGGTCGGGCTATTCATGGTGTGTATCATTTTTAAGATAGCTGAAAAAGTAAGTAAAATGAAAATTAGCTGTGGATACTAAGAAGACAGTGTTTAGATCTAAAGAGTTATTTTGATATATTTTTCGTGTTTCATTATTAATTAAAATTTGTAGTGGTCAAATATACTTTTTTTCTTTCAATTTGTGTGAAATAAAAAACTTGTGCTACAAAAATAAATTGTTTTATTAAAAATCAAGAAACAGTTTCTTATAAAATGTAAACTTAAAAGAAATACTAACAAGTATATTTGTTTTATTTATTTAAAATTTATTGTATAATAAGGGCAGGTTTTGCCTTGGATGGCCTCTTTTCCTTTTTTGGTCGAGGGGAATATTTTTAGCCTCAACAGGTGGGACAGTGTGTTTCAAGCGAATTGATAGTCCAATAACATGTTTACACATATACATTTTGAAGAACGTTGGACGACATGTACATTTACCTTGAACCCATTCCTCTTTATTTATTGGCAATGTAACCTTCCATTTATTAAATATCTCTAACGATGAACTCGTCAGTTCATTACAAGTTTTCGGATGGATTTTAAAACACTTTACATTCTGGAGCTTCTGCACTTGATACCTACTTGATAATAAGTGAATTTGTCGTCAGCACGAGGCATAAGTACAATCTCTTTTGACAGTTTGTATGAATTTGTCCACTGTTGTTAAAGTTATTATGACGGATTTTGCAATGAAATTTTCTTCTGGATTCATAATATATTTCGTAGACCACTCATTCACCATTTCTTTAGCCACAACCAGAAATTTAGAGAGCTGCAAATGTTCTCGAAGGGTGTTGGTGTCTTTTATAATTTTATTGAACGTCTCGAGAGAGTTATTTGTCGAAAGTGAAGTCGGCACTGCACTCAGATACCAATTTTGATTCTGTATTAGCCACTGTTCTTTGAAATATGCGATGAACTTAGTTTGATCACCATATTTTCTGAAATAGTTCAGAAGCTGTGTTAAAAGCATCAGGGCTTGTTATGGAATGTAGATTATCTACATCTGTCAACATTTGTTTTTGGATAGATTTCTTTACATCGCTTTCGATTCGCGATTGTATTTTTCTTTTAGCGTGTGCCAAGCACATACGCACAATGGCATCTTCGAATTCTCCAATAAAAGCGTTTTGAATGCTTTTTGCAGCGTCAGCATCTAAAATCGGTGATTTGAATGGTCTTGAAAACAGGTGCTGAATTTTATCTTCCATGTTCCTGAATACCAGTTGGAAGTCCTCTTCTTGCTCTGTCGTAGAAACAGCCAAACATAAAGCATGAAACTTTCGTTGTTTGTCCCCCTGCCAGATGAGCTTGTAAGTAGCATCTGCATGCAAGATATCCACATCACATGCTAACTTCAGCAGGTATTTACTTGAGAGAAGAAAAGCGAAAGTGAAAGGCTGCATTGCTTTGATAAGATCATGACCAGCTTCTGTTTTATACATAAATACAGCATCTGAGGTTGAATCATATAAGAGATATCTTTTAGTTGAGCACTGAGACACACACTTTTTTACTTTGTTACACCTGTAATATGTTTTCTTACCCTCTTCTGATTCATTCGAATAGTGAATAGACCAGGTATTTTCTTCACTTAAAGATGTTTTAGTTTGGACTACATTGTCGATTTTTTTCACGAAAACCCAAGAAAGCTGGTCTTAGTGGTACCTCATTATCTTCCTGTCCTCAATGCAATCGTAACTCAGTTATATGCGATAATGAAGTAAATAACCAAATAATGTAAGCAGTCCTCACTCGCACTGACCGAAATAATTTACCAAATTTGTTTTAGAGTGTCATTTTTATTGCAATAGATTGTATGTCGGAAACAAAGTATTTTTCCACAAAATTGTATTTAACCTGAATTTTGATCCTATTAATCAAACACCATATTTTTTTTTCTAATAATACTGTTCATTGTGCAACAGGCAAACATGCATATTTACAAAATATTTTATTTTATTTCACAATGTGTGGAGCAAGTCCCGTGTATCTTTTTATGTAGAAGTAACAGAAGACAAACGACAGTACTTAAGTTTACTACAGTTCATAAATAATAGGAAATAAATTCATTATTGTAATTTTTCCCACAGTATAATAGCATGGCAAAAGTTACCATTACATCCGAATGACATCGACAAAAACATTTCAAATCGTCAGAATAACAATAAAGAAGATAATAGGAGATAATACATCTTAAATACCTGTAACATTATTAATACATTGTGCCTCGCTTCATATTTGTATAAGACGCTATCTCTGGGGAGATATCCAGCATCAAACCTGTGTCAAATTGACACCTTAGCCCCAATAGAAATAGTTTCAAGTCATCGTCTATTGCATTTTTCATAACTTATGTCATAACAAATTTTAGGCTTATTCATTGATTTGGTAGAGCACTGATCTGGAAGATAACGTAACAAATCACGTTCATTCACCTGAGATCGTTGGTTCTCTTATAAAAAATATCAACATACTTAAATATAATCGGATTTGGAACGTGCATTCCTTTACTAAAATTAATTATAGGGAACACTTAATGGGAGCACGAGCTGAGTACAATGGATGTGATATATTTACATGCAGCGCAATGTCATTTGTTACCTATATAATGGTTATCTTTGATGTTTAAGCTTCAAACACAAAAATACTTGCGATACGGTTTTGCACACCTGGACACATCTAAGTCATCCATAAATTGCTATAAAATTGAAAATATGTCGGTGATATACAGGGTAATTTAGTTATAGTGAACGCCGAAATAGAAATATTTTCAAACCATTATTTAAATCTCCGTTTTTGGACTGCCACTGATGGCAGGCAGCAGTTCATTTCGGTATTGGCCTGATGCGATGTTGTCAAACTTAAATATTTTCTTAGTACTTATGGTTATGTTAAAATATGTTATAAGTACTATACATTTTTTTCAAAAGGATGCAATTAACGTATTAAGTTTTAGTTTAAAAAATGTCTAATACTGAAGTTACAATATAATTTGTGTCTTTAATTATAGGTATACAGGGTGCTTTTGGAAAGAGTACCACAAATGGTACTTATGAATTTACAGGCAAGGAGAACAAGTTTTGCATAAAAATCACCTTAGTAAAATATTAGGTAAAGTGACTGTTTGACTGAAAATTTGATAACTAAAATTCCAATGTTAATTTTTAACACATTTTCGACTAATAGAGGTGCAACCTTTCAACTACCTTTAAAATATTTCTGCCCCTCGAAGAGGGTGGCAACAAACACCCTTCAGTTATTTTTTGCTACAAATTTTGTGTTAGACATAAATTTAGTGAAATAACTTCGTCTGGTTGATTTTAAAGTTTGCTTTTACCTTTTTCCTCTAATGCCAACCATTTATGATAATAATTAATAATTATCATTTGCATTATGCCGTACGTGTTTGCAATAAAGAAAAATTTTAAGTATGCGGCTGTCAAGTTATTTTCTGATCTATATTCTTTTATGAGATTTGACGAGTGTTTTCTTGGAATCCCACTTTCTTTATTCCGCAAAAAATTAAATTATCAAGTAGCAAATAAATACCAGAAATTAATATAACAGTCAATTACTTTTTTCTTATTTGTTACAATTATTGTGTACGGTGTAGGTAATATTTTTTTTATTTGTTACTAAACAGTTTTAGAGCAAAAAGGTGAGATAGATAAAACTTATAATATAACCAGACTAGTTGACATGTATTTTTTAATACTCAATATTTGAAAAAAAAAGTTATGAATAGGTACCTTCGGAGATGCCCGTCACACTCCAAAAGGCAGAAATTTCCAAAAGGAAATCGAAAACTTGCACTCGCATTAACTTTCTTATGTAAAATTAGACATTTGTACACACAAAACACATAAACTTAAAACAGATTTCAAATAAATTTACAACTGTCAATATATTTCTGCTTTGACATTTGGATATTTCGCGTTTGACTCAAAATAAACTGACTGTGGAGGCGGACATGATCCACTTATACAGGGTGTTCCAATGTACATACGTTAACAGTGAATGAAGGATATCTAGTAGGCCTCAAAGACCTGTTGTTGACGGGTCTAACCATTGTCATTGCCGATTTTCGCTATTTCTTTCACTTGCTACAAAAGGCGAATCACTCTGTATAATCAAGTTAAATTCGGTAGGGGTATTCTACTTACTTCATTCAATCCACTAAAGTCATAGACAGAGAAATAGAAATGCAGGTCTGGTGGCATATATTTTTTTATTTTGTTCATTTTCAAACATAACACTTTGTACGCAGGATTTTGAAAAATCTGTTCAGGTATTTGAGAAGAGCAGACATAGTAGATTTAATGATGGATTTGCTATAGTTGCGCAATTAGGTAAGTCTTCCTGTTTCATTTTTTCATCAAGCTTTGAATATTGAATGAATCCATGTATAAAGTTGTTTACAGGCCTTTTAGGCCCAGAGCTGTTATTCTCCTCCATTCCATTCTGTCCTTCTCCTTTCTTTTCCAATCCGTTACATTTTTCTCCCTTAGATGTATTGCCACTGCCCCTCTCCATCGCTTCCTCGGTCTACCTCTTTTTTTCTTGTAGTTAGGTTTACTCCCTACTATTTTCTTAACTGCCCTTTCATCTTCCATACGTTCTAGATGCCTTAGCCACTGCACTCTTCTGGCTTTTACAAATTCGTCTATTGTTGGTGCCTGGTACATTGCATATATTTCCTCATTGTTTCTCCTTACATAGCCTTCCTCCGTCTTCTTACCCCTAGAATTCTCCTTAAGATTTTCCTTTCCCACCTTAAAAGGATTTCTCTTGACTTCTTATTGAGAACCCAGGTTTCACTACCATACAGCGCTGTCGGTCTCAAAATTGTTTTATACATTCTAAATTTTACTCCTCTGGACAAATTTTTTGATTTCAATAAGTGGTTGACTGCTACCAAACTTCTGTTTGCTTTTATTATTCTCCTATTTATTTCTTGTTTCTCAGCACAGTTAGCTGTTAGCGCCCCCAAATACACATATTCCTGAACTTCCTCAAACTCTATCTCTCCATGCTCTGTTCTCAATTTAAAATTGGTATCCTTTTTTTGTTCTCCTATTCTCAAAAGCTTACTTTTCTCTTGATTTATCTGCAATCCCACTTTACGAGCTTCCTCCACAAGTTTTCTCGTTACTTCTCTGTTCAACTGACTATCTCTTATGACCTTTTCTAGTACTAAATTAAAAAGAAGCGTTGAGAGTGTGTCTCCTTGTCTCAGTCCTGTATCAATAGTAAAGCCTTTCGAACATTCACCTTTTATTCGTACTTTGGATTTAGTATTTTCTAAGGTCATTTTCAATAGTCTAATTAGTTTGGTTGGTATCCCAAATTGTTTCAAAATTTTACTTAGTTTATTCCTTTTGATCGAATCATATGCTTTCTTGAAGTCCACAAATAAAACCATTGCATTGATCCCATACTCATAGCATGTAGTCAGAATTTCCTTCACCATAAAGATTTGGTCTTATTTTGCTGTAAATATGAACAAAAATTAAAATAATTTTAGGAAACACTATAATAAATGTTCAAAGTGAACATTGCTTTTTTATAATATCTGTTACAGATGTTTTTATTATATCAGGATTATTTCTTACTTAATTGTAGGTATTTTCAATTCGCTCAGTCAGTTGCTCCAGACTGTTAATTTCCTTTCCATATACCTTCGATTTTAAATAACCCCACAGGTAATGATCAATAGTAATGATGCCTGGTGACCTTCCGGAGACTAACCAATTGGCCCACCTCGACCTATGCACGTTTGGAATGTTGTTGTTCAATTTTCTTTCTCCAAATGGAAAGGTAGTCTTACGTATAAAACAAGAATTAATTGTGAATTTGATGATAAAAATAGACTACTAGTTTTTACTTGAAAAAAATTTCTCGCAGACAGATATTTGATCGAACAATCAAACATCAAGACTGAACTGCACAATTACTGCTCCTACATCCTAACTAAAATCCTACATTAGGGTATTATTTTTGCGAATAAACAAAATAAAAAAATTGCCACCAGACCTGCATTTTTATTTCGCTTATGACGTTAGCGGATTGAGTGAAGTATGAAGAGTATACTCGTATCTACCGAATATCATTTGATTATACAGAGTGGTTCGCCTTTTGTGCCAAATGAAAGAAATATTCAAAATCAATAAAACGCCCAGTCTTGGGAATGACAGTGGTTAGATCCTTTAATAACAGGTCTTTTGAAGTCTCCTAGATGTCCTGTATTTACTGTCAACGTATGTACATTTCCCAATGAAACACCCTGTATATATTTTTTGGATCCTCTAAGTATCCACGGTGGAAATGTATATCGAATCAAATCAAATACAGCCTGAACTGTTCTAGCGAATGCCAAAATAAAGGTATTTAATGTACACATACTTAATCAAGATCTTATTTAATTAACAATACATAAAAATATTTGTTTATTATATTTTATTAAAGCTGTTAATTTAGAAAGAATTATGATAACATCTAGTCTAATATAAACATTGAAACAAAATACCTAAACTAATGTATAACATAGCTTTGTTGTTAATCCATCAACAAAAGTTACTAATACGTATCGATTTGCTAGTTAGGGCTTATAAACGAACCAAATGTGCAAAAGTGAAATTATGAAGTGGCTGAAACTGCGAAATTAGTGAACGAACTCTGAAAAGAGATCAAAAGGGCCGTGCGGTGGTTTTAAACTAAGCATGTGATCCAGTCGTTCAATTTAAATTTTCTAACTTTGGATCTTTCATTGAATTACACGATGGGGAACAAGGGTTCATTTCGATGGAGAAGGACAGAAAATAAAGCGACATAACATATAGAAGCAATGACTTCAAATCGGATTTAACTGTTTGATTTTTGACTTCCCGCTTTTATAGAATATCTTTTATTTCTTTCTACTGCGTGCCTGGCAGTTTCATACGGTATAAAGCAATCATATACTGATTTCAACAATAGATATAGGTATATTAGAATAAACTATGACCGTCAAAGTCAACTAAATTGTATTCTTTCATATAGAGTGATTCAGAAATACTACACTGTAAAGAAATAATTACACATTTTAACACAAAAGAACACAATACTGTGTTAATCGAGGTCCACACGGAATTCTGTATATTTTTACACATTTCTTTGTATGTAGCAGTGTGTTAAAGGTTTAACACAATTCACTGTGTTAATATAATAAATTTCATGTGTAACTTTTACACATTTCTATGTTATTTGTATCATTGAAGGTGTAGGCTTTACACTTTAACATGTTAACTTTATTGTATAATAGGTATTGATATGGAAGACTCACCTATTTTTTTAATTTGTTAATTATGTTCCTGTTTACTTTTGTAATAATTTTTATATATAAATAAAGTTGCTTACAGGCCTTTCAGGCCCAGAGAAATAATTTTTAATAAATATAATTTTTGAAATATTTTTATTTTGACATTGTCTAGAGGTTCTGCCTATCGTCGAGAATGCATTGAATATAGCCTGGAATGTTCTATTAAACGGCAGAATATATGTATTAAAAATTATAATTTCAAGAGCAAACAGAAACATAATTAACAAGGTAGGTGAGCTTCCGTATCAATATAAAGAAATTTCTGAATTATGGTGTAATTATAAAATAAATGATATTTTACTTTTTATGATTTTATTAAAAAAATAAAATTCTGTTCAAATGAACAACAACCAAGACTGCTAACAAAATATATATGTATTAAAATTAACAGTATAATAGTACATATTCTAATAAGGGACTAATAATGTTCTAGTAAATCATAAACAATGAAACAAACAAAGATGTATTTAGTCATTACATAACAGGAGTTTAAGGAAAATTAACTGGTAGTGATCTGAACATATAATTTTCTTTCTCTAAAGTTACAAAAAAGTTAGCTTACAAAGTAATCTAAAATGTCAGAGTAACCTCCTAATTTTTTTAATAGTTATATTATAATTAGTTTCAGCTTTATTACAATTATCAGTAATATTTGTTATAGTTAGGTAAGTACTTACCATTTTCCTTGATTAAACCTCAATTTAAATTTAAATATTCTCCATTTGAACACAGTGAACGAGAGGTAACTGTACACAACACCGCTACATGACCAATATGGCGTTGTGATGTGTGCTGGATCAGCTGATATACTGCAGCTGCGCAGTTGTGCTCGACCAGTCAGGAATAGGGATATAGAATACAATTAAGTTATGTGCGTGTTAAGTTTACACAAAATGGTGTACTTTTAACTCACAACTGGTCAATATTGCATAAATTCAGTATATTTTATTATAATACTAGTAATTTTAACACATTTTGTGTAAAACTTACAAAAAAGCCATAGTGTGTAAAACTATTAACACGGAATTTTTACACATCCTAAATTACACACTGGAAAATCTCGCTTACACAGCAACTTTTTTTACAGTGTAGAAATACAACTTATGTACAGAATCTATATGAAAAATTATGTGACCTGTATTTTTTTGATTTCTTATTGTGAAATTTGGCATAAAACTTGGTTTTTTGTAAATGACTTCAGAACCCCTAAGCCGATTTTAATGAAATTTGATATACGCTTGTAGATAGTCTATCTGAACATTAGTAGGAAAGTAGTTTGGTCAAGTACGACAAAAAGCGCTAGGTATGTATAATAACACTCAGTTTCTTTTCAAAAATTTGTTTTTTTTTGCATTTTTTTTATAAATTCTTTCCATGGCCTTGGAAGCAGCGTTTCATTCTACACAAAAAGGTACTATTTACTTGTTTTTCATTTGAAGTTTAATTTTCCAGAAAAAGTTGCTAAAGCTGTAGTGCGACCATTGGCAGATGTAACTGGAAAATCCAAGTAAGATAAGCCTATAATTGATAAAGATATCACAAAGTCGAATATTTTTCTAAATGCTCAAGCAAATATTTCCTTCATATCTTTAGCAAATAAACGGATAATTGAAAATTTTTAAAATTACGTAATTTTTTTAATCCTTTGAAAAAAAATAAAGTCACTGCGCAATCACGAATGGACATCTGTCACTCAAAACGTTTGAATTATCCTCGCAGTCACCTTTTTCATTTTATGCATTCATAATTTTTCAAATTTGGCAATAGTAGTTTTAGAGCTTTAAGAAGTTTTTCTGAAAAATTTAACTTCAAATGAAGAAAAGTAAAGTATAGAGTACGTTTTTGTGTAAAATCAAATGGTACTTCTCATGCACTGGCAAAGGTTTTAGAAAAAAAAATGTAATAAAAGTTTTTGAAAAAAAACTAAGTGGCATTATTGGGCAATTCGGGAAAACAAAAAAAATACAGATTAAATAATGGTGAGATATAAGTGGTCTGCTTACTTCCTGCTCGGCCTAAGCGACTCGACTTACAGGAAGCGACCTACATTGCAGCAGGTACTTAACGCAGACCTCTCGCCCTGGGCGACGAGCTATTAAATTTGTAAATGCAGTATTTGTGTGAACAGCTAAGAACCCTTATCGGATACACCACCAGACATAGACCGGTTTCGGGCTTGTTAGCCCTCATCAGTATGCCATAGGTGAGATGACCGACAATTGAACTGGCTGTTCCTTCGTATATATGTTCATGTAGTTATTTCCTGCAGTATCATTTACAAATTTAATGGCTCGTCGCCCAGGGCGAGAGGTCTGCGTTAAGTACCTGCTGCAATTTAGGTCGCTTAGGCCGAGCAGGAAGCAAGCAGACCACTTATTTCTCACCTGCACTCAGTTTAGTGTGAACATACATATAGGCAATAATGCATAATAAAATATGCACAGCGTTTCCTTGAAAACACAACACAAACACATGTTCATTATATTTTAATAATTTTTTGTACATAGGTTCAAGACCACAGGAATGGTATTTTCAAAAGGATCAGAAAACCTACTGCCAAGATCGGTGCAATAGTGTGTTGAACACCCACAATTCCTAATACAAGTTCTTAGGGTATCTTATTCCAAGTTGTCTGAACTTCATACGTAAAAGTTGCTAAAGTCTGTGGGGAGTGTTGTAAATGCAGCAGTCTCTGGATAACCATGCTAATCATGATCCAAATATGTTCCCAAATACGTGACAGATCCGCCAATCTTGGTGGTCAGGGTAAACGTTTGATCTGATGTCATAAAAGCTATTGCTTGTTTGGCAACATGTGGTTTAGCATTGTCCTGCTGGAAAATACTGCTATGGATAGTGTGAAGATATAGAATGACTTATGGCTCCACGTCCACCACTTTCTGGATGTATTGTTGGGCTGTCATGTTGCCTCTAACATGACAGCCCAACATGCCTGTGTACTAGTGGTGATCTACTACTATACGGTATAGCACACCATAACGCCTACTGTGTGATGGACATGACGCTCTCAATCTCTCTGTCTTTCATCACATCGCCTTTTCACTCTTGTAAGACCATCGTGTATCCCCAGATAGAAACGGGATTCGTCACTAAAGATCACCAGGTTTTATATTTGGTCCCACTGAAGCCTCTTTCTACATCATTGTAAGCGGTTAGCTCAATGTTGACGAGTGAGAGGTAGCACCCAAAACTTCGTATTAGGCAATATATTGTATGCATACCGACTATCCTGTATGTTCTTCAAATCAATAGTAGGCTGGTAATAAATCGGTCTCTTAGAGCTAAAAGTTGCAATCGACGGTCTTCACGCTCCTGTGACTACAAACGGCTGATGCATCTCGCTCTGTGTTCACGTCTGGTAACACTGTACTATGGTACGTAAGGATATGTTAGTCCATCTAGAAATTTCTCTCACTAACAAATCTGCTTCGCGCATCCGAACAATCCCGTCTCATTAATCACTAAGGTGGAAAATTTGCTATTCTAGGCATAATAAACTGTAAAAAATGTAATTTGCAACAACACTTGCAACACAAATGTGAGCAGAAATTTTTGTGAAACTATCATCAGCTTTATTTTTTCTTATGGGCACCGAAACGCCCCAATAAAAATCTAAATATACAGTGAAATTCCTCGAAAAAATCTGCTATGAAAAAATTACAGATGAATTTCGAAAACACCTCATTTACTTTATTTCAAAATAACATGAAGAACTAGGACCGGTCTGCAAGGGCCATTAAGTTAGCAAAAAAAACATCTAAAACTTTCCCCATTTAACTATTTTTCTATCTCTTATAGTTTCCAAGATACCAATACATGCATCACCAAAATGGTTCATGTGGTATATAGAGTGAAAACCAATGGGTTATACTTCAAGAGTATCAGTCATTTACTACAGGTTTCAGTATTTCATTGATCATATTCATCATAGTGTAATTTATACAATCGATGTCCAAAACAAAATCGGTTCATTTGTTCCATATGAATGAACAGTATATGTGTACTTTTATTATTTAGATCTGCAAAGCAATTTAAATCACTGGAATAACATTTTCCTTTTAACACTCGCCTATAATTAACACACAGTATATTATACGGCCTTTATTAAACAAATATTTTAAATTTCATAGCTACTGAAATTGTTCATACTCCTTGTAAATATTAAGCAAATTATAACGTCAAAAACTAGGCATATGTTTCACCTGGTAGGCCTTATTAGCAACATGTACTCTAACTCAGACAGGTATATCTGTACTGTACGAAAATAACGTATGTATCCTCTATTTGAATGCATCAGTAATTTATAAAATTGTTGTGGTAGTCATGAAACGTCATTAGTTACTAACGATGTTGTCATGACTCGACTCGACCAAACAGCAGGTAAGACACGTTCGCGCTCTAACGCACCCATAGGGTCACCTTTGACCCACCAACACTTGGTGTGTCTCAATTCACCGACCTGACAGCCGCCACTTACTCACCTGGACAATAATTGATACTTCGAGAATGATTGTTGGAAATTGGTCGGCATCTTGAAACAATTTATTCGGTATTATAAACGCTGTTATATATTATTTTACATTGAGTAATTTGATTTATCAAACTGTATTTGTATATTGACGTTTCTTAAGAAATTTGAATTTCATAGATGGTAGTGCTATGTACGAGTACTTGAATTTGCTTGTTTATTAGTTATGTAATATAGTTTATCTACAACTGCTTTATAAGAGCCTCATTGCAGCATTTATTTGGTACTGTTTCAGTTGAATAATAAAGGTTATTACAGTAGTGGAGTAATATGACATATACCCCACTAGTGAAATATGAAAGAAAAAGAGGTCACTGCTTATTGGTTATTTTTATTAAGAACCAACAGGTTTATCAATTTGACAATTAATAGATAATTTTACTTAAATTAAATTGAATTACTTGTTATAAATATTAACAACACAACTTTGGCAATTCGTAAGATTAATACCAGATGAATGCAGCTGGTCTGTATTTCTATTAACAATAATTAATTTTTTTTTGTAAGCACTGGACTTCAATGACGGCAATCTCTCCAAGAACTTTGTGGCGATTTTTTTTTTGTTTTCAAGAGATATATCAATATGACCTTCTTCTCTGGCATTGCACAAAAAGTATTTATACCTTAACAGGAAGTTTCATGCATTTACCACCTTTGTAACCAACAACAAATCTTCCATGAACGGCATGACTAGGATCAGGATGCAGAGCGAGGTATTTTCATATTACTTGGACTATATTCACATTTTTATTCCCCCGGCAATAATAAAAAATTCTCGGGGAACTTTGGTATGAATATATGAAAAATGTTTCCTTCATTTTTTATATTTTCTAACAGCAAATTAGTTAATTCGTCCACTCTGCATGCACCTCCAAGTCCAATAATTAAGGCAACCTTAAATTATGCATTTCTGAATTTCAAATAGCAATAGCAACATTTTTTCGTTTTTACCTTTGTTAGCAAGAATTTTCTGTTATCGGTATCTTGTAAAAATTTCGTCTTTCGTTAATATAACTGACTTTTTTGGTTTGTATCCCACTGATTGCATTTTTAGAAAAGTAATTAAATTGTTGCATTTACTGATGTCAATATTTTGCCGCATACAGATTATAGATCGCAGCATAGAAAAGAACGCCCAAAGACTAGATGATTTGTACTTCTTGAATAATTAAAAAAATGCTAATAATACCTTTTCTTTTGCTTCATATTTTATATTCTTAGATGCACACCAATCCGCGAATCCTTTATAAAATTGCTTGTACTTGGTTCTCGATCTATCTGGTAAAAGTGAAGCTACTGCAGCTTTTTCACTTTCAAGAGGCAAATTTTCTGTTTCTAAATCACTCATTATTTCAATCTACACCACTATTTTCACAAGAAAGTGTAAAAACGAAAACTCAATTTTGTTTATAACAAGTTTGACATGTTACCATTACAATTCCTTTGTTTCTTAATTTTGAATAAAAACTGGATCTGATTTTGAGTTTTTCTCAATTTCTGGAGTAGATACAATTTTTTGCAGTTCTATATAAAATTTTATATAGTAGTAGTGGCATAACGGCATTTTTTATTACAGTCGTGAAAGTACACTGTCTCGCTCTTGTATAATAATGCGTATATCCCACTTGTATTATAAACGACTATTAAACATTTATACTTATTTTATAGGTCTTAGAACACATCGATTTGTGTGATACCGAATAATGTGTAAAAATTAGAGGGTAGAAAAAGAAGAAATGTATTTATTGGCTATATTAGTACATTTAACAATATTATAGTAGCAAGTTTTATAGTTATAAACACAACATTGGATTAATAATGCAAAAAGCTTAAGCCGCGTTATAATACATTAAAAAAATCATTTGAGGGATTGGAAACAAATTAAAAACAATGAGAAGTAAGTTAAATGAATTACATAATTACATTTTTGAAGCTAAAACAAAAAAAACACTAAACAAACAATTATAAGGGAATAGGGAAATATAAAAAACACTTAAAGGACTGACAACAATAAAAATTAATTTACGGAGTTAATTTATATATGTATATATAGAAAAAAAATACCTAAAACAAAGTTTTAAATCAAAGCGGTAGGGTCCATATATATATATATTCCTGCACTGAGTGGAAACAATAATTGTCCACAATTTTTTAAATTAAATTTTGTGGTTCATAATGTTTTTACTTCCAAAGGAACTTTGTTGCACAACCTCAAGTCAAGAGAATTATTTCTTGATCTATGTAGTCGAAATCCTTGAGTTATGAATAAATTGGCAGATCTCGAAATCTTCCTACAGACATTATCAATATGATAAGTTTATCTGAGAAAGCCATTAAAAGTAAAACCTAAGACTTTAGCATGGTTTCCATCTTGAGAAATATCACTGGAAAAAAGAACACTTTGGGTTTTTTCTTTGTTTAGCTTCAACTTATTGGCCTAGATCCTTATTATTCAGTTTTAATAACACTATTGCTTGCAAGCTCAAGAGTATGCTCTCTACTTTTATCTGAACACTATAATCTTGTGTCGTCAGTAAATAAAATGCATCCCTCAAGAGCCATATGATAATAAATAAAGGTTATTAATGTAAATAGCAAGAGGCCCCAAGACCGACTCCTGAGGCATCTCATAGGATACACACTTAAAATCGGATGAAATATTATTAAGACTGACATTGTTTCTTACTTGTAAGATATTATTTGATCAATGATAGAGAAGTTCCACGAACTCCATAAAATGATAATTTCTTCAGCAGCGTTTCATGACATATGCAGTCAAAGGTCTTACTAAGGTCACAGAACATTGCCGCTATATAAGTGCTACTCTCAAAACCCACAACCACCTCCTTAACTGCACTGCATACAACCTTAATTGTAGAGTGATTCTTACGGAAACCATATTGGCTATTGCTTAAAACTTGTTTCTATGCTATAAAAACCCCTAACGAAAAAGTGGACCAATCCCAGAAGCATATTGCATAACGAAATAGTGACTCGACATGCGAGTGGTATACCATGAATAATTGTTTTATAGTAAGCACTGCAGGCAAACTAAATAAATATATATTTTAATGGATTTTAGAAATTTTGTACCTAATTACAGTAAGTTTTGCAGTTCTAGTATAATTCAATACAGGGTGATTCAGAACTTACCTAAAAGAATTTGGAAATAGATGCGTCATGAAAAATGGAGTCAATATCGTAAAAAAATTTTTTTATCAATTTTATCAAAAAAGTTGTAGAATTTTCAACTCTTGCATCGCTGGACCACTGTAGTCTCTAGATAGGCAATTCCGAATATTGAAATCCGATTACTATTTGCAGGCACTAAAGTTTTTGTGACACCAGTGTTTACATTAGTTTTTCAAGTGTCCAAAATGAATTACGTGTATAGTAGTAACTCGGAGTGAAAATGCTTTAACATAACGATTTCCCGGTAAACATGTGCCAAAAGTTAATATCTCCGTAAATATTTGAAATTTTTAAAAATGACTTTCACTCGACTTATCTATATGATGAACTACACCTGCAGTTAAAATATTTGTACTTATTTAAGGTTCACCCTGTATTGCTAATGGTTTCGAAGTCTCTCCAATATGGTATGCTGCAAATACATGCTAATATACAACCCTAAACATTTCACATTATCCTTATTTTTCATAAAATTATCATTAATTGTTAGTGGGAATATAGAAAAAGGTTTCTGCCAATTGCGAAATCTCAACTATGAGTTCTTTAATTTTTAAATACAATGAGTTCTGTGCAAATCATACACTCATTTCCTCTTATCTAGAACCCATTCACAGTGTTATCTTACAACTGATACTTTTAAAAAGATCTCAAGTCAAAGCACCATGCCAACGATCCTCCAATATATGGAATAAAACGCCTGAAGACTAATTGCATGAGTTATATCTAGTTATGAATACCATTACACAAAATATTCAGGCGTGCCTTATCCCGGCACAGTGGATGCATGAAAATCACCGCAGGATGACTCGGTTCCTTCAGCAGACTGTCGGTCGTCGTGGCAGCATTACATGGGCATGGGCATGGTACAGGCAGATAAGTTCGAAGGCTTGGAATTACAATTAGCGGGGCCAGTAGCATGCTGTGCGGGATTATAGACAGTAATCAGGGCTGTTGTGTTGAATCAGGTCCTTTGAGACTTCACCAGGGAATGACTGGCATATAAGCAAGGCGGCGGTCGTTTCGACATGGAAGTCTTACGAATGTGACAAAAAACGTGCTGGCTTCTTATTTGGTTTTGGTTTGTTAGCGGTAGATGAGAAGCTTTACCGGAAGCACTTCTTAGTGGAAAATTAATGCTTACACACAGTGTAACGTAATAAAACATTTAATATGCATTTTTAAGGAATAAAGAACTATAATGCGAATTTCTTTCTCCATTAAAAACAACAGCTTCATTTTGTATGTGTATTTTACTTCTATTATGGCAAGCAACAATCATGATTACTTAGATATACTAATTATTTCATGATGTTTCTAAATGGGTCTACATTTTTGGTTAGGTATAGAACTTTTTAAACAAACACTAGACTTGTATATTTCTGTAAATATATAAAACCTTTGTTTTACCAAAGGTGTTTTCTTTTTTAGCATTTTTGTATTTCGTTTAATAATCTAAGTAATGAATAGATAATTAATTATAATTGTATTAATAATTTGGTTCCCATGCAAAGAGTGCCTAGGAAATCAGTGAGAATGTAAACAAAACCACGTGGCCGAAACGGAATACCACTGGTTTGACGTTACACGCCGTCCAGCGTGGTTTGTTGGCGTGGATGTAAACGTTTGTTTCTTGTTTTTAGACTTAGTTTTCCACGAAATTGTCTAGGACAAACGCCAAATCGATTAAAATAAAACATTCTCTCTTCTGAACGTATTTGGAAAAATCATGTTATTTTTCTATTACATTAAAGGTTAAGTTGCAAATAATTATCTGCATTCGCCATGATGAGTATTGGTGTGGACATATCACCTATTACAAGTGCTTCTTTCTATGTTATTCCAAAATTATGCTATAAGTGAATCATTAGTTTTTTAAGCGCACCTAAGTAGATATCAATATAAATTAATATGTAGGTATGAAAATGATTGTGCTTAGCGACTTGCTCATTTAAAAAAAAGTCATTCACTTTTTTGCGTCATCGTTACGCCAGACCCGGAAAGTAAATACAACCCAAATTGGCGGCTACAAGAGTCATCATATAACAACCACTCACGGCAAATCCCTATTCCCCACTGTGCTCCGACCCATCAGCATCCGCATTTGGCCCCAAAACATTCAGCAGAGGGCTTCTCTCTGAATGCATCAAAGACGAAATCGATACGGATTACGTACATTTAAACAGGAATGAGTATCGGGCTCGAGTGATCTTAGTTGGAAAGTCTTGAAATATTTTCAACAATCCGGTAGAATTGGACTAGTAGTACTAGAACTAGTTTGTATTTCTCATTTCGCCGTTAAACCCCTCAACGGCATACTGCTCCATATTTTACTTTTCCTCTCTTATGATGTTTATTATTATAACAGTTCAACTATAGGAAAATTGCTAGATATCCTGTGGTCCAGTGGCGGCTCATGCACGAAATAATCAATGAAGTGAACTATTACTAATAAAAAGGATTATTAATACTGCTGAGAACTTCATTCATTTTCTATTACTTATTAAATATACAGTATATGATGTAGATTAGGAGCGCCTAAAAGTACGTACGCATTTGCTTTTTTTTCAGTAATTGACAATAATTGCAAAGATAGTTGCACTGTTTAGATTGTTATGACTGTGGCAGCTGCTAGGTAGAATTAGAAGTAGGTGCGTGTGCGCTATCCGTAGTAACAGCACAAGTTTATTTGTAGTCTAAATGTTATATACAGGGTGTATCTAAATAACACTGAAAAAATCTAAGGAGCAGTTCTGATGAAAATTAATAGAGGTCTCTGGTATACAATTTTTTGAAAAAACCCTTCCCTGAAAAGTTGCGTCTCTCCAAAAATTAAAAAAAAGTTGTTTTTTTTATCATCCATGTAGAATCAAACAAAAAAAACAAACTTGGTGAACGAATAATCAACCCCTTTGATATATGATTTGATCTCTTTTCGAATAAGAATTTATGAGAAAAAAATAAATGTATTACAATGCATTTTTAAAAAGATGGGCTGTTTAACGCGGGTGTATTTTGCCGAAAAATCTAGTGGTCTGTTCTTTCCAATGGAATCCATAGAAACAAATGTCAATGTCATTTATTGTTACTGTTTCTTACTCTTTCACAGTTGTGTAGAAAATATTATGGATTCCATTGCAAAGAACAGACCACTAGATCTTTTGGCAAAATACATTTACGTTAAACAGCTCATCTTTTTAAAAATGCATTTCATTACATTTCTTTTGTTTCTCATAAATCCTTAATTTTTCGAAAAAACTTGACAAGATCAAAAAGTTAGTAAATTAATAGGACCTTATAGACATATTTTTTAAAACGAAAACATTTTATCGAAAATAAAATTGTAAGAAAAATTGTCATAGGGGATTTTTCAACCCCTTACAAAAATACTGCAGGATTGAGAAAATTTCAAAAGGGTAGTTTTATTGACAGATAATGTTCTCCAAGTTTGGTTTCTTTAGCTTGAAATATATGGAAAATAAAAAAGAAACACAATTTTTTTTTTGGAATTTTATACCATTATTAAACATAACTTAATCCTTTGCTGTTTGCTGTTGGGTTTAACTTGAGGTATTACCTACATTAAGTAAATGGTAGAAGCAAATGCATATTATTTGGAATTGGAATGAACTGAATACAACAAATGAAAATAAATGTAAGTTTGCTTTGCTATTGATTATCTAAACCCCGTGTACATTTTAGTAGCTTAATAGTAAAGTTTAATTGATTCTTTACCAGTTTGTATTTAAATTTTTTCGATGAACTTAAACCTACCTTTATTTTCAAATTTTCAAACTTGCATTAAAATAGTCTTCAAAAACTAACAATTTTCCAATGCTTCCTTTCATTGCGCTTCATCGCCCTACACCACATATTTTTTTTTAATTTTTTGACAAGGTGAAATATTTTTTATTAGGCGCTGTATTCGTACATAATGGCATAATGCAATACTTCTTCCATTTGTCCAGTGAGATGCATTTTCTGTGCCCATTTTACGAGTCTATTTTGCAACTTTATTCAATACCAATGGCTTTTTTACTGTAGATTTTTGAAATTTTATTTCGTTCTACAAAATATTATAATTTATATATCATCTTTAAAAATGATAACATCTGCATTGCCAATCTTTTGAAATTTTTAATCTGGATTCAGAGTACACAAATTAATCATACTATGTCTAAATATGATAAATAACAAAAAGATTTTTTTTAATAAACCATTACATGATAAAAATTGTTGATCGTCACGTTAATTAATTATCCTAGTTAGACAAGGGACTTCAATTTAAATTATATAGCTATTGCATAATGATAAACAATGCAGAATTATTCAGAAACACACCAAGAAAAAATAACTTCATTGTAAAATTTGTCTTAAAAGTAAAATAGAACGCATTATAGACATAGAATTTTGGCATGGCTCCTAATTTGAATATTAATTAACTAATATTAATATAATGAAGATAAAAAAAATTAGCCTTTCATTTAGCTTACTTATTATTCAATTCAAGGTAATTAATTTCATCAATTCATTAGTTAATGTGATTCAGTTAATTTGCCTGTCTAGTTGTTACGTACTGGTATTAATGTGTTTATATACACCTAATAATCATATTAATAGTTTTTCTACTGCGCAAATTGTTCGCAATTTTTCTATGAACATTACAAAGTTAATGAATTATGTAATTGTAGGTAAATATAGACTGCATATGATCAAATTAATACCAATGCATGACACTTAACTAACTTATTGGCCCTAAATATCGACAATTAATTGAAAAACTAATAAAATAAAACGCATTTCGCATAGATCACCTTTGAGTGCAGAATAATGTTATTAATTAAGATATTAATTGGACATTATTATTATTATGTGTATGTGACGTATGTGTCGTATTGCTTTGATATGCTTTGCGCCTAGTACCTATTCGATAGAGTCAAGTTTAACGACTTCAGTAAAAGTTATTGTATCTTCTGAAAATAGCTGCTATTCAAAAGTAGACTTACTTTATTTGATACATAGTGATTTTCCGGGTTGTTATGCAGTGACCTCGGTAACTGGTCGCTGCCAGTAATAGAATTAAAGTGCACATTTGTAGCTAGCTGAGATTTTTTGACCTGCCCTGGTTGTTGTAGGCTCTGTGGAGACAGACCCGCTATCGGTATCTCTGAACACGCCCATATATTGATTTCAGCTCCTGTTGTTGGTATTACGATTACTACGGTCGGAACCGTTCCTCGGATAATGTTGATCTTCCGAGACGTCCCGTAGCCGCTTCTGTAACTGGTCGCCTCCGTTTCATTATTTAAACTTAATGGAAGTTTATTAAAGTGCGATATGAAACTATTATTAAGTTATTAACTCGCATTTTTATTTTGTAAATTGCAAAGCTAATATTAAATAAGTGCACATTGAAACTTAAGTGTGATCTATAAATTCCACCCTTAAAAGTACAGTTGTTTATGCGAAGTGTTTATGTTATTTGAGGAGAATTTAAATAATAAAAGTAGATTAACAAAACATTAATAATTTTATTTTTGATATCATTTTTGTTCTACGTGTTTTATTTTTCGAGATTTCTGTACCTAAAAAATACCACAAATTTGACGACGAAAAATACGGCGGTCTTAATACTCTACTATACAATTTTAGGTAGGTATACCTTTTCAGTATTTAAATATAAATATCAGCAATTCCTCACATCGCATTGACAAAAGTGAGTAATAATATTTAATATTAACGTACAGATTCTACTGTATTATACAGATCAAACCAGTTATTTCTAGTATAAATAATCCCGGTATCATCAGCATATGAAATGAGGTGACCTCTGAAATTACTTATGCAGCTAATACTGTTAATATATAAAAGGAACAGTATGGGACCTAAAACTGTTCCCTGTGGTATACCAACAACTATTTCCTTGGGTTCACTTAGACATTCCTCTATTTTTACTCGTTGTATTCTATGAGACAGATAATCTCGAAAAATATCTAGGACAGGACCACGAATACCATAGTTTTCGAGCTTATTCAACAATATGTTATGTGATACAGCATCAAATGTCTTGGCCAGATCAAGAAAAATAGATAAACACTTTTCCGATTTGTCCAAGAACTTTACAGTTTCTTGCACAAGATCAAGTACGGTGTACTAGATTTATTCATAAACCTAAATTGTCGTTTAGTAATTATTTGATGAACATTTAAAAAGTTAATTAATCTAGTTTTTACTGTGTGTTCGAAAACTTTAGCAAAATTATCTATCACAGTAATTGGGCGGTAATTTGTTAATTGATCATAAGCTCCCGTTTTGAAATCCGGTGTAACATATGACTCTTTCCATTGTGTAGGTATGATACTATTTTTGAATGTTAAATTTATAACATGAACTAATGGAATGACAATATACATATGTATGCTTTTTATAACTTTTGTGGTGATTCAATCGGGACCAGGTGAGCAGTTATTTTTGAGGTAAGATATTATTTCAATTACTTCATTGATATTTCCAGGTTTAAGAAAAAGTGACGATGCAGATAGGTGTATCTTTGACTGTCCTTTTATTATTTGCATTATTTGATATTTCATTAATTATATCCCAAGTTTTTTACAATAGAGCATTTACATTAACTCAGTGTCATTAAATTCCGATAGAGGCGCTAGCGTTAAAGCTAGGTATTAATATTAATGTTCTATGGTGTAGTTTACGAGTCTATGGTTGGATAATTTTTTATTTGAATTCGTGTGAGATAAAAAGTGATTGTAAATCTAATTTGCATACTTATTATCAGAGTTAAACTTACAAGTAGAAAAAGTATTAAAATCTTATTTATGTTAACCTCACATAACCTTGTTTATTTGCATTTTACATTAGTAATTTGGAAATAGAAGTAATAAAACGTTATTTAACACAGAAATTGTTAACGTGGGAGTGCCTAAAGAATTTCCTGGTAATTCTTAATTTAAACCTCTTTGTTTTTTAAAGAATTGAAATTTTATAAATCACGAATCGATAGAAAAATGGTTAGTTGTAGCTCAAATTGCAAAAATGTTGCATGTAATATGACTAATAAATAAAAAAGTACAATAAATGCTCAGTTTCAGAAAAAATACGAATAATATGTAAAAAATCAGTGTTTAAAATAATGTACATATGACATATACAAATAATAAACTTATGCAGTTTTTATTTGGTGTTTTTATTACAGTACCAGTACAATACAGAAAAAGTTGAAAATCCTGTTATCACCATATCGTAAAATAACTTGTTACTACTAGATGCACTTGCTGTACTCTCAGGATTACTGGCGTTATTATCATTCAAGTAATTTTTGTATGATTACATTTAACTCATGTCACATTTCTACTTTTTTTCCATCTACAAGTTTGCCTACATTTTCATCCTGTTTTCGCCTTTTCATGTACCTTTTCATGCGTTCATTATTTTTTGCAGTATTGGTATCATATTTTCGTGTACGGGTAAATATAATGTTGAAACAGCTGTTTTTTGAGAATTTTCCATTGTCCTAAAAATAAGAATGAAACCTTATTAAATAATGAAAAATATACACTGAAAATAGATCATGTATGCTTGTACTTACCCATACTAGTAATAGTATAACAATATTCTGTAAAATGTTTTCAGCAGATCTTTGGTTTCTGGGTTAGTTTCTCGCTGGAATCAATTGCTATTAACCATTTTTTTCAGTATTACTAGGGAACTTGCGAAACATGAAATCTTTATTTTTATTAGCAACAGATAAACACTACGATACACAATAGTTATATGGGATGTTTTTTTTTACACAAATTGAAACACAACAAAAATTAAATAACAAATATTTGTGAGGTTAGATTTAATACCTAACATTGATCGCAGCGCCGCCTACATGTAAATGCTCTATTATCTCCTACAAAAATTAGTTTGACTTTGCAATATATATTTTTTGTATGTTTTATTAGTTTATCTAGTTTATTCCTATACTCCTTATATTCCCTTACAGTTTCTTCTGTTTTCTTGACAGTTAATGTTGTTTAAGTGCATCTCTTCGTTTAATAGAAGTTATCAAACCAGACGTTATCCATGGTTTTATTTTTTTTATGATAAGGTACGATTTTTTATTGCGGTGTTTATATGCCTTTTTAAGATGAAAATAAATTTATCATATAAAGTTTGTGAATCACTACAGCTTATTACCTCTTCCCAATTTTCATGACTTACCACTGAATTTAATTTATTATAATCTATTACTTTTATAGCTTTAGGTTTCGGCATTGGGATCAAATTATGGAAATGATTATTGAATAGGAAAGTGGCATAATGATCTGGTTAAATATGAATGTATAATCATTGGAGTTATCCGAATTTTATGAAGGTTATTTTCTTTGCTTATAAATATATGATCGATAGCACTACTTCGGTTACCCTCGTTGGCTTATTGATATACGAAGTAAAATCATATTCCGTCAACAAGTTCAAATAATTATTCACATTATCAGAAAATTGATCTAAAATACAAATATATTTTGTTGTTCATTCACATATTTGCCAAAAACAACTCGAGTTTTTCTTTTGATGAATAAAGTTCTTTTTCTACAACTGTCACAAAACTATGACATTTTTTGATTGTCATGAACTTCTAAGATTGACATCACAGTATACTGTGGTTGACATTTTCCTTGCTGAGAAAAAAGTGGTATCTTAGCAACAACTTCACTTTTAATCTTAGTAGCTAAAGTTGATACTTTTAATCTTTAGATTCAACAAATTGAATCACAAATGAACTCAATTAGAAATATGGCAAATAATGTTTGACAATGCATCCATGACTAAATCGATATCGCTTTATTATCCAAATTTGGTATGAATAATTTTCAAAGCACAAATGAATAATTTAATGGAAAATTTCAGTTGAAGAAAGAATTGCATGTTTTATTAAGATTAAAAGTGCTGCGCTTCGCTTCGCAAAAACAAAATTTGCTCGCCACAAAATTGACACTTTTAATCTTAATGTAACAATATTTTAACTGAAAATTTTGCCAATCAGTAGTTTTGCTCGAAAAGCAGACATTTAACAAAATCGCTCTATCTTCGGTTCCTCATTCTTCTTCTCAGTTTTTCTCGTAAAATTCCTAAATGGCAAAATTATTTCTTTACAAAGAGACATTTATCCTATAAAAACAAAAGCTTTTGTGATTTTACAGTAGACCAAACTTGATAATATTTGTATTATGTTTTGTAAGGGCCAGAAAAGTGGAAATTTGCAAGCTATTTTTACTATTAACAATATTTCATTTTGTGGATCATGAAATTATCTAAACAGCAAATTAATTTAAAAATTTAAAAAAATTAATATGCTGGCTCTATTGATTTATTTCAGACGATATAAATTCTTCTTGAAAGAGTAAAGTATTACTGCTGCAAAAAATGAGACTCATGTATCACATTCAATACGAATGACCAACCAATTGAAATCGTCTATTCCTATTCGGCACATGCCTCTTAGCGTAAATTGAACACACTCTACATACAATAACATTACACTAATCCCCGAAATGTATGCACTTGCCCCGTTCTATTCTCTGCCGCAGAAGGCATTCCACCGTTGATATACGTTCCACTGTTTACTGGAAATTGCCTCCACGAATGAAATATGTGGGTGCTCGGAAACCATTAATTCTGGCGCTCTTATATCCTCTACATTTTATGCGTAACCTTCGAAATGTGGTCCTCTTATTCCTTGCTGAATTTTCACAAAGGAGCTACGGGGCCGCGCGGAAGTACGTGACGGATTCAATGAGAAGGTAATGCACCGTTTCCCTTGGAATTTTGTGCGATCTTTCCTTTTTTGTATAATGGGAGAACAGACAAGTCGTTACTAAAGTTAAAATTTGTATACCATATGGAAGTATGTTATAAATTGAGTTATTTGAAAGACATTTACGAGTCTAAATTATGGGTATTTTAACTATTTTGAAGAAAATGAAGCGGGAGTGAGAACATAGAGCTCTAGGCTTTAGATATACAGGGAGATTCAGAACTTATCTAAAAAAAATATCGAGGGGACTCTTACAAATACAATTTTGTAAAAAAAAATCAAAAAGGCAGTTTGAAAACGATTTAAGAATACACTTCTGCGCGGCACTGGAAACTGGTCTACTGTAAAACCTGATAAATCGTATAATCGGCGGCTAAACAAAAAATTTAGAGAAATTGAAGGAAAGAAATAAATAACATTTTATAACATCTATTCTACCCTGTTGAGAATAGAAGTCGAATCTCCATTGTTTATTATTTTCGATTTATGACACCAACAACTTGATAATTATGCACATATTAAAACTGAAAGTCGAATTATTTGTTATATGATATTTAAATCTGAATTTTATATTATATTTCAAAACGAAATTAGTGCAAAAGGTCGTATCAATCAAAACTTTAATTACCACTTATATGATAAAATAAGGTTCTGGCCTAATAGAACCTAATGTGAAAAATTTAGTAATATGTTAAATAATATTATTATTAAAAATTTAAAATTTGATGGCACAGAGAATTACACAATCCAGGCAGTACCTACCTCAGAATGAAGATTTTGTCAGTTACGACTTAACTGCTTAACAGGGCAGTATTTTAATGCAGCAAATTCAACTGCTTTTGCCGCTATCATTATTAATTATTAATAAAATTAATTTGTGATTTTAATTAATAAAATAGTTTGACATATCCGATATTACCAGCAACAAAATTTTGGGCCCGGCTTAGCCACGTTCTACAAACTAATACAAATGTTTCTGCTTCTTGTCCGTTTTGAACTAGTAAGTTATTTGCAGCAGCTATGAACAATAGTGGGCACTATTCGATGCAATACACTTTATTTTTTAAATATCCTCACAAAAAGAAGTCCAAAGGATTTAAAGACAGGACGTCGTAGCGGCCATGATACCGGTCCTCCTCGTCCAATCCCTTGGTATTAATACTTGGACACGCTGTATATAGTACGGATATAATTTAACCTCGTGTATGATATGTCACACTACTGCAATAGGCCGTGGACGCCCTGGACCTCCATCTCTTCCACGATTCGGTAGCAAATTGTTTGTGTCACGCCCTCGTTGCACTCATGGCATACCGCGGTAAAAGTAGCTGCATTTAGCACATGTTTACCGGGAAATCGTTCTGCTGAAGTCTTTTCTCTTCACAATAAATTAAAACGATATCCATCAACTCCGAGGTGACATTTTAAAAACTAATGTAAACACTCGCATCACAAAAACGTTAATACTATAAACACTACAGTACCTACCCCAGCGATGTAAAGGTTGAGAATACTACAATAACTTTTTTCTCAGATGCTATACGGATTTTACAAAAAAAAAACAATATTAATACTATTTTTCATGACGAATCTTTTACCAATTTTTTTTGTTGTTGTTTTTTTGTTAATCACCCTGTATAAAGAACAACAATTGTAGGCAAAACTATGAAAATTAAAAGATGGTAGAGAGTTTTAGAACAACTAAAATACCTAACTTATAATAATCAAATATTTACTCCTCATTCTATTCGCGAGGATTACCTCAGAAATTGGATACTTGTGCGGAAAAGAGAGCATATTACTATCAAGCAGGTCGCATTTGCGCTCAGGAACGACTTACGTTGGTAGACCCCAACCATTCAGTGCAGGGCTGGGGCAAAACTGGAAAATCTTATTAATTAAAACTTGTACTTTTCTCTGGTGCAAGTTAAAAGCTTGAATACGAAGCTGTTTGGAATCTCATTTATGATATACGTTCACAAGTATATAGTATGCTTGTTTATGATATATATCAAAAATAGATAAGCATTACTCTGAACGAGATTATGCAAACAATTTATTAATAATGCCGAGACGGCAAATAACAAAAATCTGGATTCAGCTCAACATATGAAAGGTGGATCCAATGCCGAAATTTTGCTTTTAGTTTTAGCAAGTATCCATGTTCTTTGTGTGTGTCTAGACTCTATCACGCGATTCGGGGAAAATTTGCTTCATACTCGACAAGCAGTGAATGTCTGGATCTACCTTAACAGGTATTATTTTTGTTGTCACACCGCAATCTCTCTAGTACCTATCTGTGCAACTCAAGAAATACGCATAAATGATCACGATGATCAATCTGTACCGGTAAATTTGTTGTAGGATTGACATTTTCATTTTCTACAGGTATATACAGGTATATATCTTTAAGGATATTTTTTCTATATCTATGAATAATTCGCTCTTTTATTTTAAAAATAATAAGTTTCTTTTTTAGTTAAAGATAACGTTTCCTTGCGCAACTTTTTTTTCATTGTTTCAACTTCTAGTTTTCAACCACTTTTATATGTTATTTAAAAGTCTGCGTGTCCATTAGCCTACATACATAGATATCCACTTATATGCAATACTTAAGTCAATTATTGAATCTTCATAAAAAAAATACTAGTACTAGTAGATATGTAACTATAGATAGTAAATTATTTCTAATACCTAAGTAGGTACCTACCAGGCATTTAAAAATATGAGCTCGTTGTTTTGTCGTATATAGCACCTTCCGTCGCATAATGTACATTACTTTCATTTTTGATACTTGATGAACGTCAAAGCACAAAATCTCAGAATGTAGAGGACCATCAGAAGCAATCATTTGACAAATTATTTTAAAAAATAGGGAATGTTTATAAACTTTTGGAAATCATATTCTTTAGAAATTGTTGCAACAAAATATTCCTTCAAAAAGGAAGGAAGGAAAAAGAAATTGTTCCATAACGCATATTACATTTATACATTTTTGCAGTAATGAGTGTTCTCTAGATTTACCTAAATATTTACAATTTCTGACGATGTTTTATCGGAATACATTTTTAATACTCCAATTAAAGTCACTGCCACTAGATATCCAGCACAATTATTTCTCAACATGCAATAAAATAGGAATTTAACTATTTATACAGGAAAACATACCAGCAAAGCAAAAATTTAATTAACTACTAGCCTACATGCGAAGTCACATAAGTACATTTCTATTCTTTCTTCTTTCCCAGCATCTCTATCTCATCTCCGTCGGTCTTTATTCAACCTGCCGCGCTGGCCTTTTCATAAATTGATTTACCAACTCCACCTTGCATTGGAGGATCAGCGGCCACGTGACCACGCAAGCGCCACATCTTGTGGGAGGTTGAGACAAAAGGGGGCGTGGTGAAAAGATGATGCTGCCGCGGATCGTTGGCAGCATCCTAAAATGGTCCATTGGGACGGGTGACCAAGTCGCCAGTGGTCAATAGAAGCAACGAATTTTTGTAGGAATTTAAGCTAAAATAACAGTTTTACTGATCAAGTTTTAAATTTTAGTGTTTCTTATACAGGGTGATTTAGAACTAAATTTAGGAGAGATGGCGCAGAAAATTTTGAAAGTGATTTTTTTTGGTAAAAGATATAATAACTAAGAACTAAGGGACTCTCTTATATCCTTTACATACTTTATTTTAAAACAATATTTTACAAAATATTCAAAAATTAAAGAAACATAATTATTTTTAGTAAGCGGTTCAACTCTCCCTTACCATAAACAGGACAGATGGCTTACTAAGTCAGGTGAGATGACGTACTTATATATTATTTATATTTATAACAAAACAACAATTTTTCTATTACGGTAAGTCTGGGATAGATGCCCCACCTTTTTGGAAAGTCATAATTTTTGGTCAAAAATCAGAATATCTATACATAAACTCATTTTATAATAAGATAATATGTATTCTTTAATATTTTTATTGATATTAGGATAGTAACAAACTTAAACATCTTTAAGAATAAAAAACATTGGGGAACAGCCTTGGCCATCTTCCCCGGAGGATCGGGCAAAGATGTTCCACTAGTTAGTAATAGATGCCCTTGTTGAACTAGTATCACCATCATGTAGGAAAATAATATAATATTTATTCCAAACATTATTGCTGATTAAAAAATATTCTTCACACACAAATCACAATTTTTTTCATCGTAAGTACTTTGTCGCATAAATAGCTCAGGTTTTGGAGCAATTTTCATGCAATCATCACGCTTGCTGATATTTTCGAAGTTCTCTCCACACTTCACGCATTCATCTTCCTCACTCAGCTGTATGTCTGCTTCTTCATAAGATACACTTTCATTCGGATGAAAGTGTATACAGACTCGGGTCTGTATCCCACTTTTTTTATTTTTTTTTTTGGTTTTGCGTATTTTTTGTCTGTGTTTCTCGTTTCTTTTCATTTTTCATATTTAACTTATTTTTCTTGCAATTTAAATATTCTACGCTTGTCATCACAGCAGCAATATGCGGTGAACGTTTCCTTCTGGATGGAAAGTTAAAAGTACTCGAAGCTTCATTGAATTATTAATAACCGCATTAATTGCATTATTTAACTGTTGCTCTGTCCATCTTCCCCTGCTAGAAGTATGTATGTATATAGTTGGCTTGATATAAATGGTAGGTACTTTAATTAACGAGGCGTCTTCACTCAATTAGCTAGGATATATTTCCCAATTGTCCGGAAAACGCTACTTAATATGGAAACTAACCTGTAAGATGTCGGAATGTATTGTAACACAAAAACAAAGATTTCACATAGTTTACCGTACTAGCTCAAAACACGATGAACATGTTTGAACGATGCTTGTAATAAACTTTTGTAGATAACTTACCTGAATGAATTTTTAAAGCATCAAAATACCGACACGCACCTTTCGCTATGCGCAAACTGTACCTGGTATGGATACTGGTGCCATATATCGATCATTAACGGAGTTATCGCAGTGGGACGTCTTTGCCTGAAGGGCATCTATCCTGGACTTACCCCGTTTTGTAATGCTTTTATGGTATTTTAACATTTCTATTTGTTTTACAGATTACCGCACTCCTGACAAGAAATTACAAATCTATTAGGTACAACCTTCATGTACCCATTTCGAACAGTTTACGCATCTGATCCAATCTTTATTCTTCTTTGTGTTCTTCCACATTCAACACTTGTTTCACTTTCGTCACTTTCGTGTACGTTATTGCATCTTCATTTTCTTCTTCAGAATATTCAAATTGTACTTTACCTGTCTTTCGATTTCTTGAACTTGTTTTAACATTTTTATCCTTCACAATGTTATCTTCTTTCTTTTATTTTTCCAATTGTTTTGCTTTCTTTCTAACTACACAATCTTCATCTGACAGAATAGTTGCAAGTTATTTACTTCTTTTCTTCATGGAAGCAACAGCACTTCTAATACTTAACCAGATGTTTCTTTTTAGTATTGGTGCATCTCGGAGGAATGTAAATAAATTAGTAAATGAATATTAAACAAAGAAAAAGTGTAATATAAATATAACGAGCTTGCTGCAGGTGCGCCATCTCTCCTAAAGATAACATGCGCTGACTCACCTTAATATACAAGGAGAGATGGAGCACTTGACCTCTGTTTTGCTAAAATTTGTAGAAACGTAGAATTAAGTTAGAATGATGTATACCAATCAGTTTTATATTATAGAAACAAAAATATATCAAAAAATACTATTTGTACCTATCTGGACGTCATGAAATATATTCTACGTTAAAAATGTTCACGATGCAAATATTTTAATAAATTGTAAGAGAGTGGTGATACTTCTGCAACCGATTTCATAAATCAAAGCACTGATATAAAGTGGTATATCATGTAGTGCCGCCAACATTTGAATATTACCGGTAATAGCTTTAAAACAGTCAGTGAGTCATCTTACCTGACACTCCAACTCTCCTAGAATTACCCTATCTAAAAAAAAATCTGATTGTGGACTCTTACAAATACATTTTTGGTTTACTGTAAAACCTGATAAGTGCGTTTTTGAACTCGTAAGTTAGCAGTATGATACACACTATGATACCGTAAACCATCAGTAGTATGTATCAACTTCGGTGCGATACACTTCATTTTTTAAATATCCCCACAAAAAGAAGTATAAATGATTTAAACTCAGGAGGTTATGGCGGGTATGGTAAGGTAAAGTAACCAAATATGAGACCCATTTTGAAGAATTATTGTAATTCTTACAAAAATAGAAATAATTTAAATATCGATGTACTTATTGAAAGGTCAAGGTGTGTATTTTGAGAAACAGATAATAAAATTTCATTTTTCCATAACAATTTTATGTAGGAAAAGCAATAGTAATATAACGCAAATAAGCAATAACTGAAAAAAAAACGGCTGTTAATATGAGACCCTATTAAATCTGTATCAAATCATATTTTTTATTAAATTAACAACTTAAAACGCAATACAATACAGGAAGTCATAATGAATTATTTTATCTGCTTCTTTATACACATTGGGCACACAAAGGCTTCATTTTCTGCACCACAGTCTTCATGTGCCCATCTGTAACAAACTGTGCATTTAACCCACTGTTCGCCATGTTTGTTTGTTTGCTGAATACAGGCCTGTGCAAAAGGGACACTCTGCATCATAGTTCTACTCTCCATTATTGTCATCGCCAATAACAACTATTTCCATGTCACTTTCATCACTCGAACTATCACTTAAATCAAATATCTTCTTCTTTTTCTTCAACTGCTTAGCTTCTTTTGGCGTGCCTTTTTTAACCTTTTTAGAATCATCAAATTTGACTTTCTCCTCTCCATCAATGTCATCATCAAAAACAACTTTTTCCATGTCACTCTCATCACTCGAACTATAACTTAAATCAAATTTCTTCTTCTTGCTTAGCTTTTTTGGCGTGCCTTTTTAACCTTTTTGTGTGTTCCAGAAACAAGTTGTTCAGGAGAAAAAAATTGTTTTATAATATTACCGTAGTATGTTCGCAATATGACACCCCTCTCATAATAGGATTTTTTATTGGGAAACAATAACAAATTTTAAAAAATATTACTTTGAGATTAGATTGGTGTATATTAATTGATGCGCAAGTAACGGTACTAAATCAGCTGTGTGTTAGCTATATGATAATAATATCAGAAAATAAAATTAACTAACTAACTAACATGTCGAGAATATGATTTGAAGTTTAACAGTTAAAAAAGTTAGCGGCGTGAAATTCACTGAATTGCACTTCAAACTTTTGCCGAATAGAATTTAGCGGCATATAGTGACCAAGAATGGTACCATTGAATTAGCAAACTCATACCTACACCGCGTTGCTGTTGCATTAAAGCATTCTACATAAAATTTTGCCGGGGGTTTCATATTAAGCATGGTCTCATATTACGCTCCTTTACTTTACCGGTCATCCTCGTCTAGTTCCTTGGTGTTAATGATTGCACATACTGTACCTCATCCAGTTCCTTGGTGTTAATGATTGCACATACTGTACATGGTAAGTTACACTGATGTAATAGGCCGTAGATGTTCTAGACCTCCTTTTTTTCCACGATTCGGTTTCAAATTTCCCTCGCGTTGCACTACATTTGCTCTCACTGCACGCCGCTGCACATATTTACCGGGAAATCGTTCTGTAGAAGCATTTTCACAGCGTAATAAATTAAAACGATATCCATCAACTCCGAGTTGCTAATATGCACGTAAGCCATTTTTGACACTTGAAAAACTAGGTAAACATTGGCACCACAAAAACTTTTGAGTCTACAAAAAGTAATCGGATTTCAATATTCAGAGACTACTGTAGGCTCAGCGATGTAAATGTTGAAAATACTACAACTTCAATAATGTTTTACTCGGAAACTATAAGGATTTTATAAAAAAAAAAATTACGATATCGACTCAATTTTTCATGACGCATCTTTTCTCAAATTCTTTTAGATAAGTTCTGAATCACCCTGTATACCAACAAGACAGGTAAGTATACTCGCGACAAGAATTCAGACGACTTACGTCATACGAACAAATGAATAATTCATTGTATTTTCATCAAAATATTTAAGAAACTGCAACTGATAGTAATAAAACTATATACTACACTATAAGTTTGCATTATATATTGCACTAAATTGCAAAAAATGATTGTTTTTAACGCGACCAAATATCGAAAATTACGTTGACAGTAAAAACAAATGTGTAACGTCAGCCGTGACGTAAGACGTCTGAATTCTTGACGCGAGTATACCTATATCGCTAAAGTAAAACTTATGTTTGCAATTTAATTTTCTTTCTTAAATTAATCACTTTCTACTACTTAAGTTTCCGAAATAGAACAAACAGAGAAAAAACACTATCTCCTACGAGGATAGGTAAGAAATATTGTACTGATAATATACAGGGATATTCAGTCATAAAGTCATTAATTTTAACTAAATATATATTTATAATTTTTATTCGACCTCTTAAAATGACGCAAATCAACCCATATCCCCCGGTAATACGGCACTCTGCGTTGACAATTTCTTAGTCACGATATCACAGAGTGTTGAGTCGTTAAACGAGCAACGTCACGCCTATGTTACCACATCACAGCTAAATGTTTGTGTTCTTTCATAGACTATTATCCGCTAATGCGTACAAGTACGAAACCAATAAGATTCAAGAAAATAAAGGAGCATGCTGAATTTTCTTATAACTGATTTTAACAGTAGTCTTGGCCATGCAAAACGTTTTGGTTAAGTACAAGTTTTACACTTCCCAACTTTCATTAAAAGAAGATAAATAAAGCAGAGATTTTTACCTGTTTCAATTTGCATTTCAAAATTTATGATCATAACGGCACATCGCATTTTATCAAGCAAAAAGATCAGAAAACTAAATAACTGCATATGCAAAGTATAACCTCAAATACACACTCACACAAAGTTAGAAAGTTAGAGCGATCGTCGAATTCAGATATCCCAACAACAAGACTGTAGCATGTCTGGACGCAAAACTATTACGAAAAACGTACGTACGATAAGCAAAGAACTTTGGGATTGTAATTGTACTGCTGGTTGCATATTCCACTTCTCTCGCCTTCATCGAGATACAGAGGTACACATTATTGCAATAATTATGACACACTCTCAAATTAATTTTTGATTAACTCTTTGTTAAATCTCTGTATTAGTGAGTGAAACAATTAAGAATTTATGACAAATGTTGAAAGTAGATATCATTATTATAGCAATGGACAGTACGTAGCCAAGCTTATTTATGATTAAATTAGGCAACGTTGCACCCAGGCGGTCAACAAGTTGGTTTCGGAGCTGTATGAATCGGTCAGTGACAATCTGAAAGAGGGTTTAAATAATGATTTGAAAATATATTTTTTCTCAACATAAATATGTATTTAACATTTTTTTTTTATCGCGTCATCGTATTATTCTCATGTTTCCTTATCTCCTTTTAAAATTGATCACATCATGAGTAAATCACCCTGTATAGGTAATTATATATTTATATAACTTTGGTCTCTATATATGAGTTGCATACGCTATTTTTTCTACACCCGATAAATAATCAAAAACCATAAATTTTATATTTTTATTGAACACAATAGGTAACAGTAATTATTCGTATTAACTGCATTGTCTGCTTTCTCCGATATGTGTGGAGGAGTCGATGGTAATTCTTCTATATCGCTGATATCAGACATTTTGATAAATTATCGAAGTTTATTTTGACATCTAAAATAATCACATAGGAACCTAGGATAAACGTCAAATGCACAGCATGCTTGATTGAAAAATTATGGGTTTCTATTGATTAAAAATCTGTATCGTAATGAAAAATCTGTATCGTAATGGGTATCATTATGAAACGAATTATGGGCATATAAGTGCATTGTTATAATACGGGTGTAGAAAAATAGAATTTTTCAGTTTATTTACTTGAGATTGATGATACTCACTTGTAACAGAACCTGGATATGTAACTGCGTAACAATAGGATGAAAGAAGGTGATACGCGAAAAATTTCCCGAAACAAAACTCCTTTGCACTGCAAATGGGTTGCTTTTTCCATGTTGTGTTGTCCGCCAAAACGAAGTTCTCTTTGGAATGAATGATTCACGTTAAGGTGGCCATATCTGTGACACAAAATAGTAGAATGTCGATGTAATTTTAAAGTTAGGAATTTTAAATTCCGTTAAAGTTATCAAAAAGTATTATACATTATTGGATACTAGAAAGTTCAACTTAGGTAGTGCTAGTATTTATGTTGCCAAAATATAATGATTTTATACTTATACTTATTTATAAATATTTATTGAAAGTGGCTATTTTTATGGAATTTTTCATAAACTTCAACAATTAATTTTTCACATTTAAAGGCCAAAGTAAGAAAAATGACCACAAACCTTTCCTTTCATCCTTTATATATAATTTGCTATAGTAAAAAATAGTGTTAACTTTTTTGTAGAAGGAAATTTAAACTTAAAATTATCTATGTCGATACGCACATTGTTTTGATTATCATCATATATAACCATAGTAAGATCACGTAATATATAGTTATTGGTATTTTTGAGCCATAACTAGTTTAGCTATTGCTAGGTAGACTACTCTGCTAGCTAATATACGGTGACGGCGCCCTTAACATGTTACGTGTATCACGATCTACTTTCAACTTATTCAAGATTTAGTTATGCATCCAGATTCTGTGGAGAAATGTGTAGAGCATAAATAAATGTGTAAATACACGTATACTACCTATGTATTTGCTTATTTGCATGTAACATTAACGTAAATATCTATAGGTGAATATAAATTTAATATAAATTCGCATTTAATTTCTGAAATTAAATAAACTATTTTCAAATGACCTTTCTCATATAAAAGATTTCCCGAATGTGAATCTTCACAACTTAAGCAAAACGACAATGAGATGATGAGGAAAGATGTTTGAAATAACAGTACTTTCCACAACTTAAGTAGGTAAGTAGAAAATCTAATAGTCGAATAGGTATATTAGTTTTCGTTATAATAATCTTTATATTGTTTATCGGAGATTGTAGATTGTAGATCCACGCATGAAATGGATAAATGTGTTTACTACACTAGCTATAGATGAACCTCCAACATCTTAGAGTTCTAACTTTAATCTTCTAGACTCTATATTTTTGACATCAGTTCCTTGACAGTTAGGTTCACACATGTCCTGCAATTTGCTCTTTCTCTTGACATATTGTTGAAAATCTTTTTTCCAGTATGACTCAGATGTTTGCAACGTTTTTCCAACACTCCTACTACTGTTACCTTTTTGATCTGTGACTTTGATTTAATCAACCCCTTTGATAATGCTTCTAAATATTTCTAGTGTTGCCTTTATCTAGAGATTTCTTGATATACCTACTAACATCCTTTTTTATCCATGTTTGCATGAATTCCTCAACAACATAGCCACAGAAGGATTCTTGCTCCTGGAAGACTGTAGATCAGCTTGTTCTGGCTAATTCAGCAGCTTTTTGTTTGTGCGATTATCTTTTATAACTCAGCACCCATCAAACCTGGGTAAATCATTATTTTCATTTTATTTATTCTAAATTCATGCTAAATACACAAAAGTGTTTGCATACGTCCAAAAGAAAGAAAGAAAAATTAGTACAAGTAATAAAGATATAACATAATAACAAAAGGCTTGATACACATTAAAACAATGTTTAATACTAAAATTTAAAGTTGTAAGTTGAATTTAAATCATAAAATAGTAGTGGAATTAAAAACTTAAATAAAATACAGACAAGAAAGTCACTTATAAAAAGTCATTAAAATTACAATTCAAAAATTCATCCAAAGTATAAAAAGCTCGTTGTACTAGATATTTTTTAATTTTCGTTTTAAATTTATCTGTGCTCAAATTTCTTATATAAGGAGGTAATGCATTGAAAAACTTTAATCCAAAAAAGTCTGTTTCTTTTCTTGTTTTTTGAAGTAGGAAAAATCCAATGTGAAGGTCATTTTTTCTTCTTCTAGTAAGAGTGTAACTGGCTTCTACTAGAACAATTACTCAGACTGCGTTTATCATAGGGTTTGTTCCAACACAGCAAGAATCGATTCCAAACCGTCCAGAATTAGTCAGTCAGTTTAGTTGTTAATGTACTCTCGGCGAATGTGATGTAAGACGGTGTTGATCAAACATTTTTCACGGTTCTGAACCAGTTCTCGATGGTTGTTGGAACAGACCTATAGAGTAAGCACTGTAATATGTAAGTGGATGGGACAGTCAAAATTTTCAGGTCAGTAAAACAACCCATGTAATCGTCTCTATATCCCAGCTTAGATATAATGCGTATAGCCCTACGCTGAAGAGAAAAAACATGTGCAAAATGGTATGATTTGCTTCCAGCCTCAATTCGATCTTTCTTAAGCTAAATATCTTCAGATTTTCTTGGTTGTCTAATTAAATAGTTCGTTAATTTCTACTGTTACTCCTTGCAGTAAGTAATATGAACTGAGTAAGTTGGTAAAACTAAAAGCATTGTTTATTTTTTACGACTAACTAAAACAGAAAATATGAAATTTATGGAGTATATTAAATGCATTAATGTTAATGAACCAGTAATGTTTATCAAATAAGTGACATGTTTTCATTTAATTAATACTAGTACAAAACAAATCATCTTTCAAATAACGGAATTTCATTGCACGACCACGGGAGGAACAGTACTTCAGCCTATAAAATCTTACATTACACTTTACTTAACACTTTTTATGCTCTTATATATTTATTGACAAGCAAAGCTATGTAATTGATATTTATGTATAAGATTGATTTGCTAATGCCTGTTTTCACACTGATTAATTCCTATTTTGGGTTTTTATATTTACTCAAGACTTTATTTGGTTGTTTCTGTAAATAGCGTATCGATTACATTTGTAGAGATAGGTATGTCTTCAGTTTTGTAAACACGTTTTATTTTAGATTCTTACGACAATAATAATGTGAAATTTATTGTTTACGTTAATGAAGTAAATAAGACTAATATGTAGGTACCTATAACATTTGTGTTATTCAATCAATAACTACCGGACACTTTTATTATGTGGAATATTACCTTAAAAAATGGAGAAGAATATTTGATTCTGATAATAACATAGAAATTAATTTTAAACAATTTGACCTAATTAGATGCCGACACTTATCCATTGCCCCATTTTAACCAAAATATAGCAAAATCAGTACCTAAGTACTTATATAAGTATAAATATTTGACTGAATAATTTTGTTATTTTCCCGGCAACAAACTTCCTTCCGCTTCCTCCGCCGCTTCAAAAATTTCTGGAGGCAAACTCGAAATGCCGTCAGTACTACTATCATTGTCGAAATCCATATATTACCAATTATATATGAAGAAATCTGTTACTTTGCTAGAGGCGTTTCGCGTACTAAATATGATGTACATGAAAACCGCGTATGTTGATATTATTGCTAGGTATTCGTTACAATTGTCAATTAGGCTCCAACAAAAAAACTTGATTTTAGTTATCGAGACACTTATTTCCACAAATACATAATATTATGTACAGCTAATTTATAAGTGTTCTAAATACCGGCCATGTATAAAGTTTTGTATACCTGAATTTCGTGCGTCATAATGCGTTTAATAAATTTCATTTCACTGAGGTGGGTCCAGCCGAATTTGTAAATTATTACAAACATGACTTGTGCATGACGGAATACCCAGAGTAAACATGGATAAGCATAATGGATAATAACTTAACGTATTAAATACGTACGCCATATTTTTTCAATAATGCATTAGAAGGAAATAGGCGAACAATTATTTTCAAAAGACTTTTACAATTTTTTCCTGTTAAGTATTTGTCGAAATTTTTTTGAATAATGCTCTTAGTCTTCCATTTAAGTAATCAATGTGAATTTTTTATTTTAAATAACAGTCAACTATAACTCTAAGATATTTTACATTATTACACCCTTCAAATAAATGAACAATCACACAATAATTCAATACAAGTACATTTATGAATAAAAAAATTTTCTTGAACTGGCTATCCATCCAATGTAATAGAGATACCTAAAAATTAATCGATATTAAGATTTAGAAGGTTTGAATTCAATCTTAGATAATCTTCATAGCATGAAGGAGGTAAAATAATATGAAATTACAAATACAGTAGCAGTATCATCTGTATAAGACGCTATATCACTATCTGCTTGAAGTTTTAATCAAATCATTAATAAAAACAATATTGGACCCAAAACCGTCCCCTGGGGTACACTTCTAGTAACCGTCATTGGGTCACTACATATTTAATTTACCTTTATACATTGTTTTTTCTATGATAGATAATAAACAGTTTCAGACACGTACCTCAAATCCCAATGCTTTCCAACTTAGATAACAATAGGTATGTCATAGTATATTGTATCAAAAGCTTTACGTAAATGAAGAAATACAGATTAACATTTTTTTTTTAATTGATTTCATTTGATAACTGACAGATTGCATATTCTGTTGATTAATTTTCCTTAAAACCAAACTTATTATAAGACAATATGTATAGGTATTAAGTGATCTATTGCTAATTATTATTATTCTTTCCTTTTTTGGTACTTCTGGGTTTGGTCAAAAACTATAACAAAGACCACTGTCACTTGGTCGACGTTTCCTTGTTTTTATCGCGAGCCGAAATCACCAACCGATTATTTAAAGAAAATTAGACTATTTCTAATGTATCTGCAATGAAAAGTTTAATTAATAACGTTAAAAATAATAATTGCTGTTTACTTGTATTTGTTTGTTTGGTTGTGTTTGTTCAAAATGTCCACCGTCGGCTCGAATGCATGCCACACATCGGCGAACTAAAGGCTCCGGTACTCGACGGATGAGATTTGTATCATTTTTATCAAGTTAGCTGCATCCTGAACTTTTTCAAGTATCTGCTGCTTCATAAGCACCCCCATAAGTAAAAGTTCAAAGAATTTATAGCTGGGGAACGCAGTGACCATGCTATTGGACCTTGTTAACCTATTCATTTATTCAAGAAATGATCATGTAACCAAGCAGTTACTTAACTCCCTCTATGTGGTGGTGCACCAACGTGCTGATATTTTGAATATCATTAAGCCCTATACGTCATTAATAAAATCGAAAAGAAAGTTCTATACAGGCCTGCAATTAAATGATCATTTAAAACATCAAGAGGCAGCAAATTATTGTTGAAAATGCTACCCCAAACGTTTTCACTGAAATATTGCTGAAAACATCTTGATATTTTCTAAAATGCTTGTAACTTCTAAACAAAAACGAATCGGACCATTATAAAGTTTGTTATAAAGCTTGGAAAACACCCTGTATAAATAAAATTGATAATTTTCACTTAAGCTCTACATAATTATGCGTATCTCACTTACGCCACAAAGATTATTCCGAACTTCTACAATTTCAGCAAACTGAAACGCACACCCTTAGGCCTATCGTGCTCTTAGCGGCAAATACACAACTACAGTTGCCAGTGAATGCAGGGAAGTTTTAACCGCAACCTTTTCGTTACAATGAGGTAATATTTGCCTGACTAACTGTACAGCTGAAAATTGAAGTCTGCCCACCTTCACCTGGTATTTTCTTTCTATCCAGCTCTCTCCTATTTCCAGAGGAAAAAAGTTTGTCCTCAGAGCACGAGAATTGATTTCAATTTGAAATTTGAAACGATTTTTTTATAATTTCAACTTACAAATAAAAGGTTTTCTCTTTATAAATTTGTAAATAAATGAAATAAATCATCGACTTTATACTTTTTACCATGATTATATGTCAAGCAATAGCTATTAAGGGAAATATATACGGAAAGAAAGCTATACTAATATCATTATTAATACACTTAATATTTTATTAAAAGATTAATTTATCCTTATATTCTAAAATTATATACCTATTCTTTAATTAAGAATAAAAATTACTTGAAGTTAAGAAAACTATTTTATTTAGAAAATATGAATAACTTGAAAAAAATTACTTCGAATATTTGATATAATATTAAATAATTTTGAAAGAATAAAGTAAATAATACTGTTGCATTCAAAAAATAAAACTGCAGTACATAATTAGTATTTCAGTGGTCTTACTATATTGTATTTCTTTGTAAAGTAGTTATTACTCTAGCCAACTTATATAAAGAAAGTCTTATAGCAAACTGTCATTCATTAGTGGCACACCAGACATACCGCTTTTGATCATGTTAGCTCCATAATATGTCATAGGAGGCGAGGCAACCGACGACTTATCCTACAGAAGACTACATCTTGTAGCCACATATGTTGATAATTTATAAATATTATTATTTTGTACTATAGCAGCATTTTAAATTTTACATTAACTAAACTATTAATAGTTTTAATTCGTGCAAATCTGTATCCTGTAATTTAAGAAAGAATAACCTATTATATAATTATTAATATTTTATTCATATTTCAACAAGATATTATTCAAGTAAATCTTAAATTTAGTGTCATTTTAAGAAAGAAAAGTGTTGAATTAAATATATGGAAAATATGTAAATATTTATATGAAATATACTTTATTACTGAATTAATATGTATCCACTTGAATGAAGTTTAAAATTATACGTATATTATTAAACTTAAATACAGATGAGACTTTTCCTATGTGGTATTATTTTTATCGTTGGTATAGTTATGCGTTTATAGTAAAAAAAATTCACTGTACATACCCACATAAATAATACAGAAAATAAAGTTATACCTATTAGTGATGAATGATACAAATGACTAAAGTTCAGTTTATGTGAATTAAGGTGTTCTTAAAGTGTCATTTTAGTAATTATTTTACAGTAGAAACGGCACAGAGTTCAATAACGAGTCAATAGACATTATTTTAGCGTACGAAGATGAAAAAACTGGCAAACGATCTCTCAGGATACGTTGAAACCAGTGCGATGGGCCAGTACTTTCGCCTCTGCGATCTCCAAATGTAAATCCTATAGATTTCTTTTTGAGTTTGAGGAGATATAAGAAAGTGAGGTGGAAGTATAAAATATCTATCTATGCGAACGGATCAACACGGTTGTTGATCATAATTTACAACTTTAAACTCAGTAAGGAGGAAAATTCAAACAAGTGTTGTTTGTAAGTGAATGGAGGCAACTTTGCACAGCTTTTGCAGAATAAATAAAAATAGTATGTTATAAAACTAGATAACAATTTTACTCTCGTTTTTTGTTGGACTTTTATTACATTTTTTCCATAAACAGACATATAAAAATTGTCGGATAAGTTGTGATAGATCCGGTATGCTTAAGCCGGGTAGAAAAAAGACCTTCTGATGATCATTAAGATAAACCAACCTGATCCGAGATATATGCTTCCGTTACTGAAATATTGCAAAAAAACTGAAAATAGCCATTTTCGAAAATTCCATCTAGCGTCATTATTTCTCAACAGAAAGAGCTGAAATTTGGTACAAAAAGGATAAGAATATACAAGAAACTGATTTTCCAGTTTCAGTTTTGCAACATTCAATTGTTTTATTTCTTATGGGCGCCACATTAGATCTTACCAGTATTGAATGTTATATTACTTCAAGAACAACTAGATTTTTTATTTCCATTATTGTATTTTTTTAAATTTATAAGTTATGCCTAGTTTACATGGTGCGAGGTACTCGCAAGTTGAACAATGAGCTACCTACAGCTATTCGCGAGTACTGTATTGTACGAATCAATCAGTAGCTTGCATCCGACTTATTACAACAAAATTTGTTCCTAGTTGCCGCTCGCCTCTTCCATCAAGTCACACCTCAGTAATTCGCATGTCACTCGCATCGTGTATATGCGAAGTCTGAAGCTAGCTAGCAAAGAAGCTTTTTAAATTTGGATATTAACTGATAATAGTCTGTAGGATATTCCTAAGGCAAGAAAGGTCAAAGTTATTTCTAACTTCACTCTTGTAGGTATAGCATCCCTCATAAACGTGTAATTTCGCTGTATTTTCAGAGAAATCAAATCTAGAAGTATATCGATTTGTGCAGGTGTCACTCAAACAGTTCTTTGTAGATGGTACACGTTGCCTCCGAAGATTTTCTTTGCATCCACTTTCTAACCCAAACAGTTCTTGGTTTCTTTTTCGTCTGACGAAGTGTAATTTACCAGTAGAAATTGACCGAATAACAGCACGTCGTATTATATCCAGCTATCTCCTGTCCTACACTACTTGCACTGTGTAGATACTGAGGCGAGTCGAACTACTGACATGCGAGTATACAATGAGTGTAGCTATCTACTGTTAGGTGATAAGCTCGCACCGTGTAAACTGGCCTTTATTAGAGTTAAAGTTACACATTGATGTGTTCTCAACTTTATTCTACATCTGTTACGGTCAAGATCCAATATGGTGCCCTTAAGAAAAAAATTATTGAATGTTGCATAACCGAAAGTAGTGGCCGTGTAATTGATTTCTCGTGTATTATTATTATCCATCTGTGCCAAATTTCAGTTCTTTCTGTTGATAACCATTAAACGGCAAGTGCCTTTATCTAAGTATCTATAAGTACAACCAATTCAAAGTACCTATTTCAGGTACGAGCAAATTTTAATTATATAACCATTGTTTCTGTCTAGAAAGAAACTGTAAAAAGATTGTCCATAACTAGTTCGCACATACCCAATATCTATTCACATTATTTTATTTTTTATTGTTTAGTGAATACAGAATTTGAACAGAACAATAATAAACTGAATGATGTGTCGGCTCTGGATTAGCAGTTTGCAACGGAATAAAGTGTTATTGCGGAAATTTTTATAATGTGAATATATTTTTAGTATATCAGCATGTGCTCTAATGAAACTAGGTAAAGCTTTCGTTGTTTGAAAACAATATATTTTCACAATTTCCTATTTATTACGATGTTTCAGTCTTGGAAGGAAATAAGCTTTGTATCTAGGATTTTTCTTCCGCTGGGATAGGAATTTCAGTATTGAAGGAATAACTATTTGGGATAGAAATGAGTGATCAATAATAATGTAGTGGATTATAAGATTACATTTTTAATGTTGTAAGCATTTATATTATTATTTATAACTTTGTATTTTTTAAGTCTTAGTATTTTTTCTTAATGCAGTAGCTACATAATATCTTTCCAACACAACAGATGAGGAAATCAGAAAACAGAAGGCTACAAACTTTAGGTATACAGACATCTATCAACATTTATTGATGAATGACAAGTTAGAGAATATTCCGTAAATTTTTGCCTGATGTTAGACAATTTTGAACAACAGCAAAGAGAAACAAATAATAAACAAAATTAGAGAGAGTTGATTCTGAATTCTACTTTGAGGTGTTCTATACGTAATCATAGATGTATTATACCATTAAGACTATTACGAGGAAAACACATTTAGCAAATTCTAATACTAGAGTAAAGCCGGAATATGTACGTATGTAGCTGGTTATTGTTTTATAAAATGTCAGCTCAATTTCATATAGATCTCATTTGAGAAATGTTAAGCGATGTTTTGGCGAAATCTTCTTTAACTTACACATTCTTTAAAATCTATATATGGATAGTACCTATGTAAGACATTGTTTTATGAATGCTTACAGTATGTATAAGACTACCTTTCTTGCATGTTGCTCTGTTTCAGTGACGTACAATAGACATTTGAATACTTTAATATAGGTATATATAGGTTATTAACGAGTTATGTTTTTTAACCATGCACAGACATTCATCATCATATTTTTACCATCTCACTAATTTAGGTTCTCCATGTTTCCCTCATTCCCGCACTGAATGATGGTCAGAGCTTACCAATGTAAGTCGTTTCTGGGATGCAATTGCGGTCTGCTTAATGATAATATGCCGCCCCCTCTCTCGCACAAGTCTTCCGACTATTGCGCTAATCCTCGTGATTAGAATGAGGGGTAGAGGTAGTATTAGATATTATTATTGTTGTATTTCATCAAATGCATGAATTATGAATTAATATAAGGTACTAAACAAAAATGTATAAGTTTATTGAAGTCGATCGAATATTACTAAGACTGATAGATGTGATGTATCATATTTCTAAGCTGCGGTAACTGGAGAAGAAGAGTTAAAAGTTATGTGGGAACTAACAAAGCCTAATGCCACCCCTTCATACCTTCATATAATATACATATAATTCTCTAACATTTGGATCATTTGCATAGATTAAGTTATATTAAATAGCTGAAGTTCGCGGCTGTATAAAATTTAGAGTGTATAAAGATGTACAGTCATTTATTTTACATTAAAAAGCTTTTAAGTAAACCTTTAAAGTAAAAGGATTTTAAACTAGGCATATATAACAACCAAGGTCCTTTAAAAGTGTAAAAATAAAATAATTTTCCATATTAACTAGAGTACCTACAATAAAAAAAAATCTTAATGATAATTTGTAACAGAGCTGTTCCAAGTACATGTAAAAAGTATTCGAGTATTAAGTACAAGTACTTCGCCGAAAATGTATTCAAATACAAGTATTCTCGTAAGTACATACCTATAAAGTAATTGGGTACATATACGAGTACAAACTACTAAGTACATGTCCTTTATTTCTTGAGGTTGTAATTTTTGCGTTCCCAAGGACTTTTAAAGAAAAAGAGCGATCAATTCTAATAGAGCCCATGGACTCTAATTGAACTGTCATGTTTATTTCAGAAATGTTTGTTTCATTTCTAATTTTGACAGATACACAGTCAGTTATTAATATTTGAACACACGTGTTTTCCAATCTAAAAATACCTAGAGAGCGGTACCACTACCCTCACCCATAATCGGCAAATTTTGACAACCCTAAATAAAACACAAATACTTCTATAATCCTATTTTATTGGCTTTAAGAACTACAAGTTTTTCAAAATTTTCCTCTGTTAGTATATGTAGGCGAGGATTGTTTGTCATTGTTGCGAATTAGAATAAACGTTCTACTAAGAACGAATCTGGCAGACATGTATTATCTTACCTTACAAATATTTTCATAATAGTTGGGTAATCTTCTAGCACAGAAATATTGGTTCGCTTATCCTCGAGGTAGTGTAAAAGTTGAAGATAAGTTTTTGAGCTTCTTTGCCTTGGGTTTGAGATTACTCGGACTTTGTTGTCTTTACGGGAACTGGTACTGGTACTGGTACTCGAATAGTTTTTGTAATGTATCAAGTACAAGTATTCCAAATAGAGTACTTGTGGACTGAGTACTAAGTATAGTAAAAGTATTTAGAGTATATGTTCTCAGTATTTGTACTTGCGTAACATACAGCTCTGATTTGTAACAATATAGTAGTATTAATTCTTTTTTATTTATGGATAAGGAGCCAAAATTACTTAAAAAGTCAAAATACCAGTTGTATTCGTTTAACTTTTCAAATCTGTCCCTTAATTTTGATACTGCTTTATCAATTTTATCAAGAACATAAAAATAAAAATTAAATTCCATTCTGGTAATTGAACTGGTTCATAATAAAAAAAATAATCTTTTTTTTTCTCAATCTAACCGAGTATAGAAAATTTTACAGTCTTCATTTAGAAAAATTTATTTTGAGCATAACTGAAACTACTTTCAGATCGTATGTCAATAATTTTTTTTTTAATTTACAGCTTCGACTAAAGTAATATCAGATTTTTCGATGCGTGGTTATTGGAAAAAAAATCATAATAAATTGAAAGTTATTTCATGAGAATGTGCCAACAATAGGCATAAACTGGAACAAAAACAGGTATTTTTTTTTAATAAATAGCAAATAAATTTGTTGCTACAAGAGAACTTTTCTCATCATTATTTACAAGTAAATTAAGAATATGGGCTGCAAAGGGGACAAAAATGCTCTATAATTTATATCAGCCCTGAGCCACCCCCTCAGTCGTGGCAAAGCTTTTGCGGAGTCAGCACTGAAGAAGCCGACAATGAAGAGAGACGAAAGCTTTGGAAGCATGGAGAGCGACCAAGGCGGTTACGGGATATCTCGGACGACCAGCATTACCCGAAGAACGATTTCGGTCGTAACAGTCGCAATACCAACAACATGAGCCGCAGTTAATATTTGGACCCAGAGATACCAACACCGGGTTTGCCCCCACCGCATCTAGTCTGAGACCAACAAGAGCAATTCAAAGAATCCTAGTAATCCGTCTCTGTATGATCGATGTTCCCACACCAACGTTGGAGACAAACTAATGGGTAACGGAGGTCTCTGCAGCGTGAAATAAATGCGCGAGCTGCTATCCGCTACTTATTTCAGCTTAAGTGATGCTGCTGGTCTGTCTATGCTGTGATTTTACATCCAATTTATTACACATAATTTCTATGGTCCAATTACAAGTACTCCTTTTTGGTGTCAATTGCACGCAGAGATTAAAATACAGTAGGTATTACCAACAGCTACATATTTTATGATTTCTATGGTAGTTATAAACACAACATAATAATAATAATAATAATATGTATCAAACGTCTAGAAAAAGTATACAACTACAATAATAGTAGTAGTAGTCGGTACATGTAAATAATAGTAGTATACAATAATAACACAGGTAATCGAGCAACAATGGTGATTAAGAAAACTGTATAAAGAGTTTTCATTTAGTTTAATTGGGTATTTTGCCACACTTCCGAAAAAATAAAGATTAATTAAATAAACCCTTGCGCCAAAAGCATATGTCAATCAGATAAGTAAAAAATAACAAAAATCACATCACTATCGCGCACTTTCGTATTTTTTGACGTTTCGATAGACACTCTGTTTTCGTTCTTAAAAATTGCAAATGTATTAAACGTAAGTCAAGTTTGACATTTTAAAATTTGTTTATCTGCTGAGATGTTAACAGTTATTTGTTTCACTAGGCAAAAAAATACAAGATTTAATGCCGCGGCTGTTGTTTCACAGCCGATGTGTAGCCGAGGCTTGGAAACCAGGCAAGGCATTAAATCTACTGTTCTGCTTAGTAAATTTTTGTTTCCAAATTTGTTCCAATTACACGCAAAATCGTCGTTTTTATATTTATTAATTGCGTTTTATTATCAATATCCAAATCTGGCTTTTCGTTACTATGTTACTGCTGATGATGTTTGTTGAATTGTTTGTGTATAACCTTTGATTGATCCTTTTGGCGCAAGGGTTTCTTCAACTAATCTTTATTTTTTTATTAATATTTATTTTTTCAAAAGTGTGGCAAAATACTCAATTCATCTAAAGAAAATCTAGAATCCTGCCACCAATAAATAGCTTCAGAGAATATACAACGTTAACTACAAAAATTTTAACCATGTGCTCGCGGAGTTCTAAAAGACAATAAAAAAGTTATTCCAGAATTTTAGCTCGATATTTAAAAAATGGGGCAAAACTCTTTTTTCCTACGGAAAGTCGGCGCCTATGATGAGTATCGACTGAGATGGCTTATGGCTTAGATCCATAGTTGACATTACATCTGTCAACAACTACCATGCGGTCGTTTGCAGTGTTTCTAAATGCAGAAACGACAAAAATTAACATTCTTATTAGTAATAATACCTGATAGGTAGGTCATTATTAGTAATAATACCTGATAGGTAGGTAACAGTTAATCCAGTTAGCTTCAGTATTTTGCATTCGTTTGTCATTATTTGGTTACAAACTGGTAAAACTACATTTTCATTATATATTATTATTATTATTATAACAAAATCGAAGAAAGGGATGAATAGGTAGGTTCTAATAGATAACAGAAAACGTTTAACAACCGCGTCAGTCTGGTCCCATAACTTAGAAAAACAAACCGGCGAACTATATTGTGGAAAAATATCTGTACCCGACACATATTGCTTTATTTATTAACTATAAAACGTTTAAAATTAAAATAAGGCACTAAACACTGAAGAAGAACACAAAACTACAACGTAAACACAGGAATTAAATTATAACATGACAGCGAACCGACTCGACTGGACCGACTGCCGACTGTGGCCGACTGTTGCATGACGGTTACTTGCTGGTTGCATACTCTGATTCTCGCATTGGCGGCGTTAAAAAAGGATTTAATATAATATCGAAAAAAAATTTTTTTCGCTTTATAAATAAATTTTTTGAAAGGAAATTCTGTTAATTCTTATTTTGTTCTATCCCCTCTTAAAATATTTGTACTTAGTCATAGTTAACTCTGTATACAGAGTGGTTCTGGATAAGCGTATAAAATTTACAGAGATGTAAACCCGGGAAAAAATGACTAAATATAATATGAATGTGATGAATATCAATGTGATAAAAAGCCATAGGTATACATTTTCTTTCTAAGCTGCAGCTGAGTTACAGGGCGTTAAACTAAATTAAAAAAATATCGAACAAAAAAATAAAGATTTTACAAGGGTGGTTAGCCCTTAAGGTGGACACACTGTATATACAGGCTGTATCACATAAGAGGGCCACTCCCATGTATCTCGCTTAATATGCGAGACACGTCAAAAATCTTTAATTGTTTTTGTTGCATTTTTGGAGGCCTTTATGCTCGTTAAAACAAATTTGAGATCCATGGCCAGCTTTATGAGTAATAAAAAACAAACCTGTAAAGTGCTCAAACTTTAAGGCTGTCTTACTTTTTTATTTTAAGAGATAGAGAAAACTTATTGCTAATACATTTTTATTGCAAAATTGATACCTTCTACCTGATATAAACAGATTTTGAAATATCGTATGTGGTTCGCTGCGCCCTCTAGGCGGATAAAAATTTTTTTTTTTGAAGCAGGCTATAGCCACAAAAAATTGCCTGTTTCTTCGTATTTCATGCAATATACTACATGTTGCCCTTATCTCTTGTATTTATTACATTTCTTTCAATTTTAGTTAAAAAAAATGTACCTAAACATTTTCGTGTTGCTCAAGATAATGTAGAACCTGTTTTAAAGACGGCAACAAAATGTACTTTTTTATGCAAAATACAGATTTTCTTATACATAATATTATTATATTGGTTTTCACATTAGAAGCAATTGGGTCTAAAATTATTTTGACACAGACAATGTAATAAAATAATATTATAAGAAAATCTGTATTTTGCATAAAAAAGTACATTCTGTTTACTATTTTTTTTGCAATTGGCGTCTTTAAAACAGGTTCTATATTATCTTGAGCAACAGGAAAATATTTAGGTACATTTTTTTTAACTAAAATTGAAAAAAATGTAATAAATACGAAAGATAAGGGCAACATGTAGTATATTGCATGAAAGACGAAAAAACAGGCAATTTTTTGTGGCTATAGCCTGCTTCAACAAAAAAAAAATTAGAGGGCGCAGCGAACCACATACGATATTTCAAAAATTTGTTTATATCAGGTGGAAGGTATCAATTTTGCAATAAAAAGTTTGGGCACTTTACAGGTTTTTTTGTTATTACTCATAAAGCTGGCCATGGATCTCAAATTTGTTTGAGCATAAAGGCCTCCAAAAATGCAACAAAAAACAATTAAAGATTTTTGACGTGTCTCGCATATTAAGCGAGATACATGGGAGTGGCCCTCTTATGTGATACAGCCTGTATTTATTTACAGGCATTTGTTGGAAAATATCTTCGTGACGAGCTTAAAATGCAATCACAGGGCCAACAGAATATTTCACATCCAGCTGTAGCCAGCCGTCGCACGCCACCGCATCTCCACGGCGTTGGTCCGACGCTGTTGGTGCACAGGACCACTAGCAACAGGATCGCCGCCGCGACGCCGTCGAGTGGTGCATCGCGGTGGTTCGAGCCGAGCTTCCCCGACATTCGCGCTGGGGGCGGGGCGTGGCTTGTGTCCCGAGCCACGAAAAGTGAGGATCAATTCTACTTATTTAATACAGCTTTCGTATTAGGAGCGTGTATATAGTTAGGAATCCACTGTAAACCGATTTGCGCTTAAACTCGGGTTTTATCTACACTAAGTACCAAGGCTTAACTCAGCATTGTGTTTGACTAAGTGAACAAATAGATGGAGTGATATATATTGACTTTTCATTGTGCCAACAATATCTTCTCCTCGTCCAGTTCTCGTTCAAACGATCTTTTTTTATCCAAAAGGTGAGTTTTCACTTTCTGTACCCATTCCTACTTGCTGTTTGAAGCTATGTGCCATGCCGCTACGCACTACGCCATGGCTTTTAGCGAATGCGGCTCCACTCCATTCGCACTACCTAATTTAGGTTTTAATTTAATCCTATTTGATTAAAGCGGATTATTTTTTTGTGCGTATACGGGTACATGTTTGGGGGACCCCATCGATCCCAGTCAATGGACGAAAGCTGATTGTTTATTGTTTTTATTTTGTTTCCATAATTACGGTTGAGCCAGTCGACAATGGACTCGGCGCAATAATCTCCTGAATATTTTAAGAGCAAATTTCATTTTATCGATGACATGAAATATGTATTATTTTGTTAAATATTTCGTGAAACCGGTGTTGTGCATTTCCAATTTTATTGTTTATTATAGAGACGAAGTATCGGACATTCACAACAAATCATTTGAGATCGAATTAATATATCTATTCCGTAATAAACTACTTTGTTACCTATTTGTTTTTCTGCAATTATTGAGAATCAAATCTCCAGTTCTAGCTGCAATTACGTTTTGTAAGTTGGCAATAATTTAGAATTTATTTACTTTTACTTATCAATGAAATTTGGTTAATAGAGTGTTATAAAACTTTCCTCAAACCTCAATTTTGTAATATCTATTCATTAAAAAGTAGTTTTATACTTAGGAAATTATGCAACATTTCATAGCCCGACGGTAAATGCTGTTAATTTTCAATGGAAGAATGACAAGCTAATAATGTTAGCTTACCACATTCTATATCTGCATTTTTAAAGCATATTCTATTATGTCAGAAACAGTATACTATAAGGCACCTCCATGTTTTAATTTTAGAAGAGTCTAATGGACATAAAATTAAAAGATATTGAACAAAACAATATTCTTTTAATAGAGCAATGTGTGGTAAATCTTATCCGTATTACTGACATAGGGAAAATGTTTTTTTGTTTTGTTGTGCTTTGTGTTTTGTAAACGTTACCTATTGTTTTTCTTATAATTATTTAGTAAGCACAAAAAGTATTTTCATACCCACAATTACCCTGTATAAAATATGCAGCCATTGCGTGATTATGTAGATTGTTTTAATGTTAAAGTATAACAAAAAATAAACATCCATGAAAAAATCAACTTTTATATCAAGTATAATTATTGCATACTTAAGTTATTATAACTTTGGTTGACAAATAAAATTTTTAGTAATCTTATTTCTCACATATTATGCCAATACCAAAAATTGACACATTCTTACTGAAATTGACTTTTTGAAAATTTTGTGGTCAGTAGGAACGTTTTTATACCTACTGAGCTTACAAAACTGCAACAAATTCAAGTTGTGGTAATTATTGTGAATCATATTGACCACAACCGCTAATTATTTCTCATGCTTCTGTGTAGATGAGAAAATATGTCTTAATTATTGTGAATCATTTTGACCACAATAGCTAATTAATTCTCATGTTTTGTATAAATGAGAAAATATGTCACATTGTGATTATTACATATCAAAATGAAAGTATTCCAATAACAACTGAACAAAATTTGAAAATTCATTTCTTATCGACTCATACAAATATCTACATTTTTCTTATTTTAATTTTGGGAATTTAAAGAAGTATTCATATCTTCAATGCCACTACTCAATGAAAGAACAAAAATTTCACTCAAGAAGAATATCGATATGAAATATATTTAAATTTGTTTGCATTCCTGAAGCAAAAATCTGAACGATACAAACCTAAAAAAGGTATCCATATTCTTAATGAATGCGGACGATGATAAATTTCTGCTCATGAAGATAGATATTACAAATTTATTTTTCAGTAAAAAGTTGTATAACCAATATATATACAAAAGTGTCTAGAAAGTTTTTTGTAATACCTGCAAATATTAATGTCATGAATTTACTTACCAGTAGAACTGGTAAGGGCTCCTTTTCTCAATATAGCTGGTAAATGTAGAAGATAACCTATTGATATAAATACTATTGGCATTGACGATAAATTATTTTCTTCAGTGTCAATAAGAGAGTCACAATGTTCTCAAAAGGTTTTAACAACTATGTTTAGAAAATATCATTTTATATTTGCATACGGTCTTTTAAAAGAATTTTTAGATACGGGGTTTAAATTTGCAATACTCTGATAAAAATGATTGTAAATTTACACGATGTTCACATTATACATTAATCTCAAAAACTACCATACATTTCTTATGTAAAATTACATTACTGTTTCTAAAAATACATAGTAATATTGTGAAATTACAATTCATGAGTACCAAACTTGGTTTTACTATGAAAAAATGCATGTTCATATAGAGGGTGTTTCATAATACATGCGCAGGACTTCAAGATGTAATAGCTCGTCCAAAAATTTGAAAAAAAAGTTTGTATTAACTTACCCTCTAAAATGCACAATTTTCGAGATATAGGGTGTTGAAATTGTAAAAAAAAAAATTCGTTTTTTGCGAATATCTCCGGAACCGTTTATCGTACAGAAAACACCTTTTGTAAGCGACCTGAGAAAAGTCAATTTGTATTACAAAAGTAAAATGAATTACACAAACGCTGAAATGTGCGAAATGCATTAGCTTTACGGAATGGCAAGCGGTAATTCGGCAGAAGCAAGGCGGTTGTATCAAGAAAGACATCGTGATCGCCCAGTACTACATCATCACTTGTTTCAACGCATTCATCACCGACTATGGGAAAATGGAAGTTTTAAAAAGAATACTGCTGATAATGGGCGGCCTATGGAAGCTGCAAATGCCCAAGTAGAAGAGGCTGTCCTCAACGAAATTGAAGAAAATCCTATCATAAGTACCAAACAAATTGCTCACAACTTAAACATACCTCACTCGACAGTTTGGAGAATTTTGAAAAGACAACTTTTGTATCCCTACCATATCCAAAGAGTATAAGCCTTATTACCAAGAGACTTTCCGCCAAGATTGGCTTTTTGTAGATGGATGCAAGACAAAATAGCTCAAAATCCTCAGTGTGGAGCCGAAGTTATGTTTACCGATGAAGCATATTTCTCGAGAGATGGTATTTTCAATTTTCACAATAACCACATATGGGCTGAAGAAAATCCACATGAAATTGCAGAAGGCAATCATCAGCAACAATTTTCCGCGAATGTTTGGGCTGGCATCGTCGGTGATCATTTGATAGGCCCACATTTTTTACCGAACAGATTAAACGGTGCAGATTATCGACAATTGTGAGGAAGTACTACCGGAACTGCTGGAAGATGTACCGCTTCAAGTAAGACAACATGTACTTTATGCATGATGGAGCTCCGGCCCACTTTAGTTTGGTTGCTCGCCAATACTTAGACGACGGATACCAAGACCGTTGGATCGGTCGAGGAGGTCCCCACTCTTGGCCCCCGCGATCTCCCGAACTTAATTGTTCAGATTTTTTCTTTTGGGGCCATCTCAAAATCCTAGTCTACGCTACTCCAGTTGAAAATGTTGATCAATTAAGAGAACGCATTGTTCTATCTAGCGACATAATTCGGAACACTCCGGAAATTTTCTTGCGTGTTAGACAGTCAATGCGTCGATGAATTGCTAAGTGCATTGAATCTAACGGAGGACATTTCCAACATTTAATGTACGATTTTTTTTTTAATTTTGCAACTATGAAGTTAACGTTTGGTTTGGTTACTCGTTCTAACGGTTAAATAAATTTTGTTTAATTAGTAAAAAATATTTATTTCAAAAAATTGACCATGTTTTTCAACATAAAAGTAGACTTTTTCTCGAAAACGGTCAACTTTAGAGCTTATGACCAAGAGTACATTTTTTCTGTAGAAAATATTGGCAATTTAAGTTATAAAGAAAAATATTTAAATTAAAATTTTACAAAAAATTTATAATTAAAAAAAATGTTAATAAAATTTAATTGCCCACGTTTTATTGATGTGCCCAATATTGCCCATAAAGGATTCCAATTTTCCCAATATTATATTTTAATCACTATAAATTTGATAATTTATGTACGTAATAATAATAAATAAAATAACGAAACGGGTATATAAAATCTAAAAATATTATATTTGCCTGTTACTATAATTAGGTGTTTTTATAAATTAATATAAGTTCGTATATGTAGTGTGCAATTTCACATTATTGACCTAGGCAATAAATAACCCATCCACCGTGTAATATCGGTAATAATTTTTATCTTATATGCCCTTAAATTTACTAATACGGAAATATGATCTCAGAGTTGTACAAAAAAACATTTAAATTAAAATTTTACAAAAAAAATTATTAAAAAATGTTAATAATATGCCCGATAAATGATCTCAATTCTTCCAATATTACATTTTAATCACTATAAATTTGTTAATTTATGTACGTGGTATTAAAAAGTTTAAAACTATGATATTTGTCCGTTATTATAATTAAGTATTTTTATAAATTAATATAAGTTCGTATAAATAACACACCATACTATTGTCCTAGTTATTTGAAATATTCCACATTATAATGCACAAACTTTATGAAATTAAAACATTGTATTAACCGGTTACATTTTATATAAATGCTGTAAAATATGTCTCACCGAAATGGTCAATTATTACCGGTTACTTATGCAAACTAAAAACTAGCCTCAAACGTTGGGATTATGACACTTTGATTATTTCAATGCAGCGGGAATAATCTTCCCATAAACTAAAGTCAATATTAACAGTAAAATATACATCCCGCCTCATTCCGCCTGGAGTATGTTCAAGCGGCTAATTATTTATTGACATTCACTTTGTAATTTTACGATAATTTTACACCGCAATTGAAGCACCAATATAGTTGTAGCAAATGAGGCACTAAAATACGTTTAAATGTGTTCCGCTCGGCTTTACTCTGAATCGGATTAGAAAAAGAGGCAAAATTCACACATAAGACGATTAGTTTGTTAGCTAGTAAATCCTGGGATCCCTGTAAAGAGTATTATCATTATATTATGATTATATTGGATTTACTAGTGCCGTTTCGGAACAGCGAAGTTGTAATTCAGTGCAAGTTCGTCCTTTATACGAGACAGACGCGGCCAAACGATTTCAAATTGACAAAAAAAATAAACTGGCATCTTAGTACTTACACCAATTAAAGTGTTTAAAAGTCGTTACGATTTTTCATTTGCTCCGTGGATTTGCATAAAGGATTTATTAAGGTTTAAGAACTTTCCCGCCACCGCCATATTCGATTTGGATCGTGTAGTATTTTGAAGTGTAATTTCTGCATTTTAATGTTCTGGAAACAATTCAATGCGTGAGTACGATACTTTTTACAATTTATAAGAGACTTAGATTAAAACTATAATTGTACTATTCACTTTTAGGTATAGTAAAATTTTATAAAATATGTCATTCATTTAAAAATTTCTGCTATACCTACTGCTTTTCTAAATCTGTTAGAATATGTATTCTCATCATGACCATTTATTTTAAAATAGTTATCTCAAACAACTATATTCATTTTCTTAAAATATTTTTTTCATGAACATTTTGAATACTGCACTTGTGAGTTATATGTAGCGTATACATTACTTTACTTATTAATTACCATATCTTTTATTATTCACGATAAAATGCCTACACAAAAAAAAAAAATTTCAGCGAACAATTCAGTTTATTTAAACATAATATATTCTCGGGAAACAAATCTTATTTGGTGTAATACTCTTTTTTTGGAAAAAATAAATTAATTTATTTAGTAAGAAAATTTATTTTTTTTTACGAGTATTTGTTTAAATGAAACAAATAGTTATTCCATTTGAACATCTTATGAAAACAATTTAAAAAAATAAATATTTGTTTTTAATTTCCCTAAACAATTTTATTTAATTCAATAACGCATATTTTTATTGAGAGATATGGAAAAGAAAAATGTGTAATCCTTTAATTCTTTTTGTAAAGTTCTATTAAGTTATGTAATCTTGTGAAAAACCGTAAATTAAAAAAAATGTCTTAATATAGTCGTTTCGTTCAAAAAAATATTTGTTTGAAAGAGAAATTATTTCCTATAAACAAAAAATAATTGTTGGTAGGCGGTCGCTAGATGTAGCTGTGCTATATTTCGCGTACACAGGTATGTCGGGTTTGAAAGGCGTGAACAGCCAGGGTTAGTCGTCAGTTAACTCACCATTCACCTGTGGCGTACTAATGAGAACTTATAAGCTCGAAACCGGTATATGTGTTGACTATTTGTTATAGATTTATTTGTATCAGGAAATAACTATTTGTTTATTATACAAGCAAATAATTTCATGAAACAATTTTTTTTACAGGCACCACATTTTTTTCGGCGTAGTTTTAAATTAGTTAAAATTTAGTATACCTATGTTTTTTCTTAAAATAAATATAGTTTTATGAAATTTCTAATCGCTTTTGTAATTGTACAGAAAGTGTTCTAATTTTTCAACACTCACCTACATACCTAGGTAAAATCTTGGAAAATCTTATTTATTTATATATTATTCAGTTACCATAAAATCTCCATTCAATGTAACAAATGCTTAGGTATATTAATTTCTAGTTGCCTAGATAAAATCTGAGTAAACTTCTATTTCTGTTTTATGTGTTTAGTTCGTTTGGTAAAACAGCCGTATGATTTTACCGTTTGTTTCCATAAGTAGGTTTATACAAGTATTAGTGACTATATTTTTATGAAAAATGACTGAAAATATTTAAACACATTTTTTGCATGATAATTTATTTAAATAATGTCTACAAACTTTTTTTAGTACAATAATTATATTTACATAACATGTCATATGAATAAATTAAAATACAAATTAATCGTGATGCATTTTATGTTAAACAGAATGAAACATGTAATGATAGACAAATAGCCATTAGATAGTTTCTATTTTAAAAATTTTGTATTATGAAAGATATAGATACATATTATTTGTAGATAGTGGTACCTCCTATAAGTTTTGGAAAGCAGATTTAGGATAGGAGCACTTAGCACTTATAGGAAGGAAACCTACCAGTCTCAATAAAAAATTTTGCTGGGGTAAAAATTTCAGTACCCACTATAATACTTATAATAAGAATTACAGCATTAATCAAAAGTCTAAAAAACCCTTTTTAACTGTTAGTAGGTTCCTTTATCAATATTGTATTTGTTATGGCAGCAACGTTCTGGTCACTGTTATTTATTGCAGATATTTTGCTGTTCAGTTTTTACTAATGACTAAGATATTTTCTCAGTGTATGTGTAAAAAAGTACTTTAAGGGCGTCGTGTTCTTCTGTCTTCTCTACAAATACAAGTAATTTTAGATATTTAATAACTTAATAATATAAAGTTTAGCAAATAACAGGAATATTATCTCATGCCACCTGCGAATATTCAAAGGTACCGAAGTATAGCGAATATGTATAACGACAGAAAGCGGTCTAACCAACAATCTTTTTGTTACAGAAATCTCTCAAAATACATATTTTTTTCAATTTAATTGTAGACTAACTATTGTTATAAGTTATAACATAAACTTACATAGAAAATACCTATACATTCGTTTTTTAAAATACTATTTAAAAAGTTTTGAAAACTCAAACGTTTGCTAAGACTTTTAAATTAGTAACAGAATGGTATAAAACTATGCCCTTTTTCTATCTCATATAGCAAAATTATCTATCTACAGGGTGATTTTAAATGAAGTAGCAAAAATGATCCCTTAAGTGAAAATAAATCTATTTAACCTATTATATCTATATCCCAAGTCGCTTAATAAAAATTTTGCTGTAAGTGTACTTATATAGCTAAATAACTAAAAAAAACGTACTTTAATAAACATATAATGTTATGTAATTTACTTTTTTTCGTCAAAGCAAAATTTCTTTCATATGGAAGTTGAAAATGAAAGGTAGGTATTCCACATTTTACTGTATATGTTTTCACTAATACGGTACCTCTGATACTTTTTATTTATTCCTCAATCTTCACTGTAAAAAATAATTACAGTTAAAATAGATGGCAATTTATTTACCACTCATTATTGCTGTAATTTTCTTACCGATTGTGATTTTACAAATAAAATGTAAAATTACGTTGTAAATTTATTTTGTGGTGTAATTTTAGCTTTTGCAATTGTAATATTACTTTGTGATTTTACAATACAAAAAGTATTTTTACAATGTAACTTCCACAATTACTTGTAAAATTACAAAGTAGCTTTACAGGCAGTTGTATAGTTACATTGTAATAATACTTTTTATATTATGACTACAATGTAATTTTTTTTATTTGTTGTACAGGATGGTCCAATTTGAGCACTTAGGTATAGAAGGTTCCTTCTATTTTCCGAAAGGACAGAAAAAAGTAGCCAAGATATTTAGAGCTTAATTTTTGAGAAAAGTTGAATAGCGAGAATCACATTTCAATATTTTGATTTGTTTAAGAGATACCTACATGATATTTTTAAATTTTGGTCGTTTCCTATGGTAACTTTTCTACTTATTATATTAATATTTATACATTGTAAAGACATTTTTTTCTCTATGTGTAGTATATCTAGTGGCTTAAGGAATATTTTTTATAACTTCTAGTTTTCGCTACTATAATAAACATATATATGTTTTAATGGAACATCATACGTATGTAATATGGGGCATCATAGAAAAGACCTAAAATTTAAAAAAATGCTATATAAAAACTAATCAAGATATCGAAATGAAATTTTTTTCGTTATTCAATTTTTCTCAAAAATATTCCCGTGGCATCTTTTCGGAGAATAAAAGAAACCGCCTAAAAGTGCTGAAACTGACCTAACCCGTGCACAGGACATCTTGTTTACAACATTCGAATTCACTAACAGTGCTTTGACATACCTAGACACCTAAAAAAATCTGAATAGCAATTAATTTATAATTAATAGATTAATATACCTACATGAGAAAAATTGAAATATCGTAAGGAATTAAGGATTGTTACTTACCTTAAGTAACATATCAGGCTTTTCCGTGAGTTTCTCAATAGCATCACTGCATCAGAATATTCTTTCAAAAGAAAAATATACTCATATTAAGTAACCTAATTAAAATGAATGCCAATTGTTTCTAATGTTAACATATACCCTTAATAGTAATACTGAATTTTTGATATGATATCCCCAGTGAAGTCAAACATTTTCGAACCAATGGATTCGTTTTCTATATGCTTTTCAGATTTAAGTATATACAAAAAATTAAGTACTTTTGGAATTTATGACTCATTTAGTTGAAAATAATACTTATTTCTATTATAGCCTCGATGTATACCTTAAAATCAGCGGAATAATCCTTTTTAATTTATAATTAAAAATTTTGGACAAATTGTGTAAAAAAACATTTATTACACAAAACCGCACTTTTCCTAACTGATTATATAAATAGCTATTTTATACTCCGATTACGGCTCAGTTAGCTAATTAGTAGTTACAGCTTTATTACATCTTCAATATATTAACTGCCCTTTGCTTATTTTTTTGCTTAGAAATACATGTACATACAGGTATTAACTGATGTGCTTATTTTTCATCTACGGTTCATTATACATTTTTTTGTGTGTTTTTAAGTATTATTTATAACAAATACCATGCAGAAAACAATTCTAGTAGCTATGTATACTTACCAGCACGTAATTGTAGGATATTTTATTAAATACTTAAATATTAAAAGCTTGTAGATATTATTATTTGCACACAAAATAACACAACTATTTTAAACTCCTGTCAAAGAGTTAAAACTAATGAAAATTATAGTATCCCAAAGAATTTGGGATTTATAATTTGTTTAATACTATACCTACTCTTTTATTTATCGTAACTAATTAATATAACAGTAAATATTTATGTGTGTGTTCTTGTGGTCTGACGATCTTATAATACATAGAATGTAAATGTTTTATAAGAATGGAAACCTAAAGTATAATATACCTAACCCTTGCACCTACATATGTTATATTTTTAATGTTTTGTTGTTGCGAATAAACTCAGCGCATGGTGTCTGCCAGAATGCAAATACATAAGATGTAAACATTTTTAAGATTGCGATATTTAAAGCATAGGTATATGTATACTACATAGTACATATACAATATTTTACTGCGTTGTTGGTATTGCGGTTGAGTATTGATTATATTTTTTGTTTTCAAAAATTGATACTGTCTGGAAGGTTAAAAAGAATTGATAATAGGTTTCTACAAAGTAGTAATACTAACAATTTTATCAACAACTAGACCTAATAGTGAGATATAAAATTCTAAGTGCGTTTACGGCATACCATATAAATAAACATTGTATTGGAGAGACTTCGAAACGAATATTATGTTCATTTAATTGTTATTTATAGCAAAGAACTTGCAGAGAACCAATTCGTATACAGGGTGATTCAGAACTTTTCTAAAACAAAATTTTTACTCTTACAAATACAGCTTTGTAAAAATAAAATCAAAAAGAGCAGTTCAAAAATGATTTAAAAATACACTTCCGCGCGGCGCTGGAAACTGGTCCACTGTAAAACCTGATAAGGCGTATAATCAACGACCGGACAAAATATTGAAATAAACTTTCAAGGAAAGAAATAAATTATTTTTTTTACAGAAAATTCAACTATTTTTGCCGCTATTCCTATTAATTATTAATGGAATAAATTTATTATTTTAATTAGTAAAATAGTTTGACATGCGACCTGATGTTACAATAACATTTTGGACCCGTCTTACTCAGTTTGTACAAACTAACACAAATGTTTTTGCTTCTTGTTTGTTTGAAGCTTGTAAATTATTGGCAGCAGCTATGATACGTTTACGTAATTTTTTTAAATATCCCCATAAACATAAGTCCAAATGATTTAAAGTCAGGAGATGGCGGCCATGATACCGGTTCTCCTCGTTCAATCCCTTGGTGTTAATGTTTGGACACGCTGTACATAGTACGGATTGAGCCTCTCGTATGATACGCCACATTGTTGCAATACGCCGTGGACGCCCTGGACCTCTACATCTTCCACGATTCGGTTGTAAATTTCTCGTGTCACGCCAGCGTTTGCACTGCACTTGCACTCACTGCACACCGTTGCAAAAGTAGCTGTATTTGGAACCTGTTTACCGGAAAATCGTTCTATATACTAAAGCATTTTCACATCACCATAAATTAAAACGATATCCATCAACTGCGAGTTGCTATAGACGTAAGCCATTTTTGATATTAGAAAAACTGATGTAATACTTGCATCACAATAAAATTAATACGATAAGTATTCGTATATTTGAAATCGCCTGTGGAGACTACAGTAGCCCAGCGATGTAAAGGTTGAAACTACTAAAACATTTTTTCCATTATTCCCAAATTCTTTTAGATAAATTCTGAATCACCCTGTATATTCGACGTGGAAACATAATACCGTTTACGTCCCAGTGTCTCATTCGATGCTATTCTTTCTTGGAATTGCTTCCCAATTAGCTAAACATGACAGTTGTCAACGATATTACAGAAATATCTGTTTGACTATCTGTATTTTATCAAATAATTACGAAATAATGAACCTGGTATTCTTTAATTAATTTAATTCAATATTCTAATGCGCATATGACTGCCTACACAAAGACATCAAAGGATTCAAATTATTCAACTTATTCAAACCAACTCAAACCGAATCACATTGACAAATGCTAACTGCCATGCGAATTATTTATATAAATACGTACCTAGTACTTATCTAAAATTATTTATTCTGACATAATCCAATTTGTAATTGTAATGTGTTTAATTCCAAACAGATTTATCTAGTAGAAGTTCGTTGGAGTAAAGAATAGAAATAATCTAACTTCTTCGTGTATGGTCTATTATTTTTATTATTATTTTTCTATATATACATATATATATTCATAACACGCACTTGCGTGCGGTGCATGTTGAATGAGCTATGTGATAAATTAGTTCTTCTGTTAGTTAATCGATTACATAACTTACACAGAATAGTTAAAATTAAAACATAAATTTCTATACCCATTTATAATTAACGAACAATTTTTAAAACAACATACCTTTTCCATTTCCACCGGCACCTTCACCATAAATTAAAATTGTACCTTCAGGGTACACTGATAAAAAGTTGTCTGTAATTTCACATAACTTTACGTTGACAATTTGTGACCACTGTTATATCTTTAAATCATTATTTAAACTTCTTATAAGTTAATGACCGCTGGCGGCCTCGATTCATTCACAGCTTCCAAATCAACTCATTCTTGGACTAATACGATGCTGCCAAATTTAAATATTTTACCAATATTGGACATCATAATGGTTGTATTAACTTTTTTGGAAACTAAACCCACGAGTTGCGCGTGGATTTTTGTCTGACGAAATAGTAATACCTAAAAGGTTTATCGAGAGTAAATCTTGACTTACAAAATTAATGTAATTTAAATTTTATTATATTTTATATATCTACTCACCTTTATAACTACAATTAAAAAATATGCATAAAGAAAACTGTTCTTAATAACTAACATTATTTTACATATATGATTGAATATCAGTAGGTAAAAAAAAATAATAATGAACAATACGCACGTGTTAAAACAAATGTATATACCAAAGAGTTCATCAATCAGTTAAAATATAATCATTTTATTTAACCTGAATAGTGTATAACACAAGCCAATTCAAACATGTATTAATATTATTTTTGTAGCCATATAGAAAGTGTGTCGACAGATGAAGTTGAATAGAAGGGAAACTTTTTAATTTTTATTTTATAGAAAACAAATTGCTCGGGCTAAACAAATCTGCTAGTTAAAATACACAAAAATATGCTGGATGCCTCTTACGAACAAATGATTAGAAATACAGATTTTATTATTAGAATTCAATAGCAAATGCACTACGCGAGTTAAGAAATACATACACAGCTACATTTTTATTTCTAAATAGTAAAGAAGGCCTTGTCATCAGCAGAAATAAGAATATGTGTAGGAACATTTTTCAGTGGAATTTGTCCATCCGCATCCTCCAATTGTCAATTATACAGGGTGTCCCAAAATAGAAGGCCATACCATTAACCATATATTCTGGACAAAAATAATGCGACTTTTCTTATGCCATTTTTTATTTGGGCGTCCCTGTTTCAATATATAGGATGTTAAAGTTACATTTTAAAAAACTATTTTTGTTAATTCCATTGTTTTGTAAGATACTCACTTGAAATTTTGCACGTACTTTTATCTTATTTCGGCATACTTATCATGTAATTTTAGTGAAAAAAATCGAAGGGCGAAGGGTGGTAACTGAGGGATGCAGTACCCTTTATCCCCTCCAATTATTTCTAAGTATGCCTATGCAGCTTTTTCTTTAAATGTCAAACGTAGAATTTTCTTCTGATCATTTTATCTCTTTTGTAATTTTTTGTTTAAATGCTCCGTTTTGGAGAAAAACGACATGTATTGATGGGTTACAAATGTCTTAGCAGCCGATGAATGTCAGGAAAAAATAGTGAGCTTCTTTATCCCAACAGATCACATCCTAAAAGGAAGGTTTTTTAAAATTTGGATCGACATCTTCGTGAAACCGGAAAGTTTATGGATCAGAAGTTCGGACTTTGCGGCCTACATAGAAAATTAAGCCCTTAACAAAAGGAACAAATCTTAGCACTGGTAGAAGAAGAACCAAGTACAAAGATTGTTTCTCGACAAATAGAAAATTGTACAAAAATGGGTGTTCATCGGACTTTAAAAACCCAACTTCTGCACCCGTATCAGATCCAACCCGTACAAAATATTCTTCCCCAAGATTTTGCTTCTAGGAGGCACTTTATTCGTTGGTTGTTAACACAGAATGATGCAGATAGGAACTTCGTAAGAAAAATTCTATTCAGGGATGAGGCAAGCTTTACAAGAAATGGTTTGACAAACAATGGATTGGCATAACAGCCACGTATGGACTGATTTGAATCCCCATGCAACCATTGTAGCACACCATCAATCATCATTTTTAAATTTTCTGCAAAATGAATTTCGAGATGTTTTACATTATTTACCTGTTATCGTGCGTGAAGGTATGTGGATGCAGCTTGACGGTGCTCCACCCCATTATGGTAGAAAAATCCGGTAGTATTTAAATACCCAATTATTTCCCAATCTTTGGATTGGTCGAGGACAAGACGCACTTATTCAATGGCCACCACGATCTCCTGGCCTTAATCCATTGTTTTTTTTTGCGGGGTTATATGAAAGATATTGTTTATGCTGCAGAAATAAACGACATTAACCATCTCAGAGAGAGAATAGTAATGGCTACGCAAAAGGAGAATATCTCTCAAAATATAAGGTTTTCACTACTTAAAAGGGTAAGTATATGTGTTAATGAGGAGGGTGGGCAAGTAGAACGTTTGTTAAATTAGTAAATTAATTATTTTATTTAATGTTATTTAGGTAAAAAGTTATTGTTGATCGTTCATTATTACTATTACTAAATGAGACTATTATTTTTTAGTTGATAAGAGAACTGTATTACAGATTTTAATGCCATATTATTTTTTTCAATTCATACGTATTGTTCATTTTATAACATTTAGAATTATCCATTTTGTTTTAAATGGCAAATATTCATTCGGTAAGTATTATGATTTGCTAAGTTGCCAAGGTATTGTAATGATAGGTATATCCACAAAATTTTAGTTTCACTTAAAATGATAGTGAATTAATGATTTATGGGCACTACAAATTGCCGTTTTTCTTCAGAACGGAGCATTTACCCAAAAAAATACAAAAGAGATAAAATGATCAGAAGAAAATTCTACGTTTGATATTTTAAGAAAAAGCTGCATAGGTGTACTAAGAAATAATTGTAGGGGATTGTAGGGTACTGCATCCCTCAGTTACCTCCATTAGCCGTTTGATTCTTTTCACCAAAATTACATAATAAGTATGCCGGAATAAGATAAAAGTACGTGCAAAATTTCAAGTCTATCTTACAAAACAATGGAATTATTAACAAAAATAGTTTTTTAAAATGCAACTTTAACACCCTGTATATTGAAACAGGGACGTCCAAATAAAAATGGCATAAGGAAAGTCGCATTATTTTTATCCAAAGAATATGTGGTTAATGGTATGGCCTTCTATTTTGGGACACCTTTCTCTATAAAGCTGTATTGTTCATCCATCACCTAAAAATGTTTTTGCAATTTATTTCATTACTCATTCATTAAAACATATTATGTTAAATGTTTCTGTTGAAAATCATATTTTTCTTGAAACATTAATATATATTCCTTGGATTTTGCAAATATTTGTAAATATACGTAGGTATATCTGTATGAAAACTTTTTAGCTCGATTTTCAGTTACAGAAAATTTACAATTAAAGTAACTACAACTAATATTAATATCTGTTGTAAACCATTACTATTTTTACTGTCACAACGATACATGTGTTATTTCAAATGAATTTTCTATGGTTTAGAAAAACACAAGTAATGGCGCAGTTTTGGTGTAAGCATCTAAATAACGTACCATTTCAGTTTCTATTATATTTATTATCACATAAGTTGGTATAAGCTGCAAGTGCACACAAAATATAATTTTATACTTACTCTTTTCCGAATATCCCACAAAAGTCCTTATTAATGAACCGTACATGTTTGTCTATTTCAACTTAATACAACTGAAACGCATTAGGTTAAAGGTTAGATTGATATGCCTCTGCGAATGTGCAACAGAAATCACATGAAAAATAGTTCTAAGGTAGTACATTGTATTACCACATTTTTCCTGACATGTCCTAATTGTATTACTTGAAAACACATATTCCATAATATGTAATGTGAATAAAAAATGACCAGTAAATGTGATGTAAAAAGAACATAACAAAACATAGAAATTTCCATCCATTGTTATCAGTGTATATTTAGTGTTGCAATGAATACATAATCGTGTTCAGAAAGGTAATTCACATCTATAAATTTTTAAATATTGCAATGGAAGCCACAATAAAGTCTTTTTAAATCAGATTTATAGGAGATGAGTGCTATCTTTATGTTTTATTGTAGTCGCTGTATTCCCTGACTATTTTATTTATAAAGCAATACATGTAATTCTTATAACAATTTTAAAGGAATATCAGAAAGCAGCTAATAAGCAAAAGCTTATGGAACAAATTTGCTTAATAACAAAAGTTTCTAAACGTTTTCCGAGAAAAAAGTTCAGCCTTTTTAAATCAGTTTCATAATTTTGTTCTAAGAATATCTATTCAAAAAATCTTGCACTGAAAAAGCAGATACGTAAAAAATCATATCACTATCGCGCACTTTCGTATTTTCGAAAGTTTCTCTGTTTTCGTTCTCAAAAATTGCAATTGTATTAAAAGTAAATCAAATTTGACAGTTTAAAATTTGTTTATGTGCTTCCATAGAGATGTTAAATGTTTTTTATTATTACTTACTTACTTCTTACTACTTAGCCAACAATAATCAATGTTTACTGTACAATTTAATACGCACTTATCTTCGTTTAATAAAATAATCGCGGTCTCTTTTAATTTTCCTTTTTCTACATTATCCTCCTTCTCTAAATTTTTTGCCGAACCCATTAAATCAAATGACCGTTTTGCCAAGCATGCTCGCAAATTTTTTATTTTTCAAATTTCCGTCTTTTTATGTTCCTTAACTATTCATAGGCTGATACGTTTCTCCAACATAATGTTTATTGCATTCAAAAGGTATGCTGTAGATGCAATTTTTTGAATTTTGTATATCGTTTCTAGGACGTTTTTTTGACAAAAAGGATCGTAAAGTATTAGTTGTCTGAAGAACTGATCTAATATCAAATTTGTTACAGATTCTTCTTAATCTTTATGATAATATAGATAACAATATTATAATTGATAATTTAATTTACATACTCGCGACAAGAATTCAGACGTCTTGCGTCATACGAACAAATTAATAATTCGTTATATTTTGATCAAAATATTTAAGAAACTGCAACTGATAGTAATAAAACTAGATACTACACTTAAAGTTTGCATTATATATTGAACTAAATTGCAAAAATTATTTGTTTTTAACACAACTAAATATCGAAAATTACGTTGACAATAAAAACAAATGTGTAACGTTAGCCGTGACGTAAGACGTCTGAATTTTTGACGCGAGTTTATATATAAAAAACTCACATGTCACAATGTAATTGTAACTTTGACAGCAGCAAATACATTAGTGGTTTCTTCACTTATTAGTTTTTTAAGCAGTTATTGCTTCTGTTGGTAAAATAAATAAATAAATTTGTAGATTTTGTTAACAACTTATTGAATTGTCACGAAGTATTAGAATTATTAACACTAACAATAAGCCAATTCGGTGTATATGCAAATACAGTTGCGAGTCAATCATCAATCTGGCGAAAATTTCTTACTTTTTGTGATGCGAAAGGATATAAATTTGAGCCAGACACTTCCATAGAGAAATTGAATGTAATAGTGCAAGATTAGGCTTTTAATATGCGAAAATGTGATGGAAAAGACTACAAAGAAGCGGTAACTAAAATAATGTGGAACACCACCACTAAAATACTACAAAGTAAATATTATAAAGAATTTAATATTATATTTAACGCTTTCACCGACGTACAGCTTAATTCATCACGAGCAGCACGTAATGCTAAACGTAAAATCCTACAAGCACAACTCGAAAAGAGAAAATCCAGTGCATCAGCTCTTAATAAATGTGAAATATTTGCAATGGCCACATTATATGACGAAAATCGGTGACAATATATTATGTGGCAGCAAATGGATTACGCCTAAGATTTTAGAGGAAGATATTTGCCCAGTACGCTTATTTGAAAAGTTGATGGGAAAACAAGGCACTTCTATTGGACAGAGCATTTCTTACCCCAAATCCCTCTTGGAAGAAGAAAAATTCTAAAGGTTGCTATAAAAACGTTCCGATTGGAATTAATGACATTTCTAAATGAACTAACTGCTCAGCACAACGCATTGGTGTACATGTTAAACGTGTCAAAATTACAAATCACACAAGTAAAAGCTGAATTGAAGAACAAGCTCTAATAAAAATAACAGGACACAGCAATTCGTCATCAATAAAACCATACTTACAAGTTGACAAAGAGTTAGTTTTCCTCGTATGAATTTCAATAACTGCGTGTTTAATAATTAATTGTACGCTCTAATAAACATGTATTTATTTTTACACTGTAAAAAAAGTTGCTCTGTAAGCTAAATTTTCCAGTGTGTAATGTAGGATGTGTAAAAATTCCGTGTTAATAGTTTTAGACACTATGGCTTTTAAGTACGTTTTACACAAAATGTGTTAAAATTACTAGTATTATAATAAAATATACTGAACTTGTGTGATATTTACCAGTTGTGTGTTAAAAGTACACCATTTTGTGTAAAGTTAACACGCACACAACTTAATTGTGTTCTATATCCCTATTGGTTGAGCAAAACTGCGCAATTGCCGTATATCAGCTGATCCAACACACGTCACTACGCCATATTGGTCATGTAGCGGTGTTGTGTACAGTTACCTCTCGTTTACTGTGTATGGAGAAAATTTAAATTTAAATTGAGGTTTAATCAAGGAAGATAGTAAGTACTTACCTAACTATAACAAAATATTACTGATAATTGTAATAAAGCTAAACCTAATTAGAATATAACTATTAAAAATATTAGGAGTTTACTCTGACGTTTTAGATTACTCTGTAATCTAACTTTTTTGTAAGTTTCGAGAAAGAGTGTTCAGATCACCACCAGTTAATATTCGTAAACTTCTATTATGTAGTGACTAAATACATCTTTGTTTGTTGTTTCATTGTTTATGATTTACTAGAACATTATTAGTCTCTTATTAGAATATGTACTGTTATACTGTTAATTTTAATACATACATATTTTGTTAGCAGACTTGGTTTTTCTTCATTTGAACAGAATTTTATTTTTTTAATAAAAGTAAAATATCTTTTATTTTATAATTACACCATAATTCAGAAAATTCTTTATATTGATACGGAAGCTCACCTACCTTGTTAATTATGTTCCTGTTTGCTTTTGAAATTATAATTTTTAATACATATATTCTGCCGTTTAATAGGCAGAACCTCTAGAAAATGTCAAAATAAAAGTATTTCAAAAATTATATTTATTAAAAATTAATTATCTGGGCCTAAAAAGCTGTAAACAGGAACATAATTAACAAATTAAAAAAATAAGTGAATCTTCCATATCAATACCTATTATACTATAAAATTGACATGTTAATGTGTAAAGTCTACCCCTTCAATGATACAAATAACACAGAAATGTGTAAAAGTTACACATGACATTTGTTATATTAACGCAGTGGATTGTGTTAAACCTTTAACACACTACTACATACAGAGAAATATGTAAAAATATACAGAATTCCATGTGGACCTCGATTAACACAGTATTGTGTTCTTTTGTGTTAAAATCTGTAATTATTTGTTTACAGTGTAGTGTTCCATAAATAAAGTTTGCATTGATATGTTTCTAAATTGATTATTCATTAAATTGCCCTGTATTGATACCGGGTAAATTTGTTTTATTTAAATTCTAAAGTGTTTCCTTTCCTCTCCACTTCCAATTTGACTCGAAAAACTGCCAACCTAATGACCTTCGGTACCGCTTTTTTAATAGTTGACGGTTTTCCTCGTCTAATCTCGTCTAACACTTTCTCATTAACCCAAATTTACCCGGTAAAATACAAACCTCTTATGCAATTATAAGTGAAAATTGCACCCCACGCATCCCCGAAACTACGCCCTTGTATTTAAAAGAACAGCGACATGTACCTATAGATACCTGAAGCATCTGAAAAGCAAAAAGATAACGCTTTCCAGCAAGACGTTGTGGGTAGCTTTGAAATTTTAAACTAAAACGCAAGAAGCTCTCTCAGATCTTATCGGTGTCGGGCAAGTTGTGTAAATCCCGAGAAGGACGCAAGTTTACATCAATTTTACGGTGGTGTGCGTCTGCAGGTTCAATCAGGCTGAAGTTTATATCCCTGAAGGTCCTAACAATGGACATCAATTTTAGGAGGCGGCTTTACAATCGGCTCTTAAATACTCATTGAAATGTAATCCTACCGAAATGGTAGTACCTGCAATCAATAATTAATTACTTCATCATGTTTTTTGAAATCTTAAACGTTTTTAGAATTATCCTCTACTATTTGAATGTTCTCGACTTATCGGTTTGTTTTGGATAAATAAAACTCAATCAAAACCCTATTGTTTCGTCATGTCAACGTTTCGACAATATTTATTGTCAGGACTAAAAAACACAGATTTCTATAATATATTTTAACAAATAACATTTTAAAACATACAATTTAAAGATGAACAATATAATATACTTCGTAATGAGGATAGAAAAAGTAGTTTTTAATAAATTACAACACTGTATAGGTAGGTAACTATGCTAAAAAAATACGAAGTTAAATGTGCAAATGTAATTAATTACCTACCCAGCAAGAAATCGGCTTTACATGCTATTATTTTGGAAGTAGTAAAATATATATGGCGTAAAATTTTACACGATTTATTTGTAGAAATGTTGATATCTAGTATAAAAATATTGACAAGAATCTTAAAGGATAAAATCTAGACTTTTAATTATTTGGTGAAATGTACATCAACATAAGTAATTTATCAAATCGAGTTTAAAATTTAAACCAGAGCGCGCGGAGGGAACCCTTGGGATCAAAACTGTGACAAGATTTCGCAAAATAGAGATTTCAGAGGGATTTCACGGAATTCAGGGCAATTTCAAGGAATTTCCAAGGATTTCGCATTTGATAAAAATTACCACGAAAATTACTATACTTATAGGTACTGTCTGTCAAAGGTTGGGGAAAAAAACACATATTCCGGGGACTAAAATATGATAGCTTAAATCAAGTTATCTTAGTCCAAAATTTTATAGTTGAACTTTTTTCTAAAACACTATTATAAATTGCAGTAAATACATAAACTTGATAGTGGTGAGTTTTCTGGTACGAAAAATTGAAATATGGCCTCGAATTTGCTATCAATTTTAGAGGGCACCGCATATAGTACTTCACATGCATTTAAAACGTCATAATATTTTTTGTGAACTGGTGTATTGATTTTTTAATAAATAATTCTTATTCTTTGACATTTTTTTTTTCTTAAAAAGTATCTTGGACAACCGTTTTTTGGATAACTTGTTAAAATTTTATTTCATAACTATATACCCATTGTCTTCTTTCATACTTTATTCAGTTAAGTACTATCAAATTTTGGACTAAGGTAAATTGGGTTAGATCATCATATTTTCACACTATGTACTGAATGTACAGGCACTAAAAAGTTTAAAAAACCATAAAATTTTGGACTGAAGTAACTTAATTTAGATCTTTTCCCAATGTTTTATACAACGACCTGTACACGCGATATATCGAAGCTGAAAAGTGTTTCGTGTTTAAATACTAAGTAATAAAAAACCATAGTGTTGTCGACAGAAAACTATTCAAGACCGAAATGGCACGCCTCTGATCTGATGCTCAAAAAAGTTATCGAGAGTGAATCTTGACCTACCGTATTATTAGGTCAATAACCTAGTTACTTAGTTTTTGTACTGTTATTTAACGACAATGAGTAAAACTATTTTTTTGAATCTAGATACATGAATGAATTGTCCTTAAATATTGATTTATTTGTTAATAAAAACAAATGTAGATAATAAATAAATGTTTTCGAATGTTAGGTTAATACAGTTTAATAATTTTGATATTACGTTTTCACTACGTTTTACAAATAAATAAGAATTTTTAGTTTTACTCGTAAGTAAAATTAATTATTCAGTTTGCAGCTACGTACATCTAGCCTAGAAATTTATTGTTTTTTAAGTAGTATGGTACTAACCTGTTTAAAATGCCAGTTCGAGTAAAACTGCACTCATCCGTCCATAGTACTGTATTAATAAAATTAGGGTCAGATGACAGTTTCACAGAACCCGTATCGCAAAGACACTTAAACAAAATTCGCGCACATTCTCCGTATAACACTACCATTTCCGCATATTCGGAATTTGTAAAATTATGCATTGTGCAACAAACTAGTGCTTACTGCTTGGATTCTCTCCATCCTCCCTCCAAATGTGTGGCGTAATCTACAAATTTGGAGGGAAAGAAATGCGGGAAATACAGAAAGTGCTAAATGGGGTAAATTTGAATATCACGCTGAAGTGTTAGACGATATTATGTATGTAAACATGATGTGGCAACGATGTTGTATGGGTGCGTTATCAGAAAGTTCGTAGCGCACAAGGAGCGTTGTGTTACCGATTTCTATAGGGTGATTTGTTTATTTTTTTAAAGGTCGAGTAAAAATTTTGTTTTCGATTTGCTGCCTTTATTAGGCCTCCCGAATACGTGGTTAAAATTAATGACATTATGACTGACTCACCCTGTAGAGGTATTCGCATGTGTTTATTTTAAGAAGAAATCAAAAGCAGATTTCTAAAACTTTTATATCATTTATTTCTTTTAATTATAATAAATCTTCCATTTTTTCTTCCAAATAGTGTAAATTTCGTGTAAAATTTTACCCGCCTTTTTTGCTGTTGATTAACATATCTGTTGATACTTTATCCTAGATATTCTAAATTTTGTAGAGTTGTACTGTTTAGGTAATGAATTCAGTTAAATATTGTAGAATTTTCTGTAAACTCTTCTCTGGAGGTTGCTAAAAATTACCTAGATTATTCCCTTACATACGTATTAGAAAATGTAATAAAAAAACGATATTGAAAGATAGAAATGATTTTAACTTCAGCGGCATCTTTAAGAGCTTTTTATTTAAAGGAATCAAGAGCTGTGTTAGTCACAGACGAATGGCTCTTCAATATAAGGCTCATTAAAGAGGATGTAAACTTCAAAACCAATATCCGCTGGAACATCTCATCGATATTGCGCCAAATACAAATATACCTACACCCTCCGCGCGCTAGACCCCATTCGCTTTATATCGTCTCGTCTACATTTCCTTTCAAACAACTTTTGCAGATGTTTGAAAATGCTTTTGTGGAATCAAGTGAGCGTAATAAAGTTTAGTGTAAATATCAAGTATTCTCGAAGTTATTGCTCGACCGAGTAAAAACACTTTCAATTTTGGGGAGAAATTTATTGAAAACATAGCGTTATTGAAATAATTTCAAATGTTAGCAGCTTATTTATTAAAGCTATAATAACTATATCAATTTCTGTTATGACATAATTACAGGGATAACAGGTATGACAAACTTGACCAATTAAAATTTGTCATGCTTTTCCACCATGATATTTTTTATGCATGCCTATATGGGTTAAGATATATGAACAACGAAATATAACCTTTCCATGATCTATATTGAGTGTTAAAAGTAAATAATTTTTGTAACCTGTAAACATTACACCAAATTCAACTGCTTATAAATCAATTTTGTTCTTGCAAAAAAAAATCAATTAAATTAGTTTCATCACTGAATTTTACAAATAAAATTCACACTGTTGAGGCTAAAGTATGGAAAACCAATGAAGTTTCACTACTTCACTATATCAGTAAAATTCGGAACATTATGTGACTGGTAAAAAGTTAGAGTGGGTTCCGGTTTTATGAGTACTAACCAAAAAATTTCAGTCATCATAAAAAATTCGGTTGTTTGCTGAAAATCGTAACGAAACGATTTGGTTAACCAATGTTAAATCCATCCTTAAACCTTAAACCTTAAAGTTTAATGTATTTATATCATATTTATTGGTATGTCTATGTCTAAATGCTCTAAACCAGGAAGTGAAAACTGTTTTAAAAATTAATTTTCATTTATTGATTATGAATACAAGACCAACAAGAGGCATATCATATATAATAATAATAATAATATAATAATATCTCTACCCCTCATTCTAATCACAGAGATTAACCCAGAAGTCGGAGACTTGTGCGGGAGAGGGGGTGGCATATTATTATTAAGCAGGCCGCATTTGCGCCCAGGAACGACTTACGTTGGTAGACCCTAACCACTATTCAGTGCAGGAGTGAGGGAAACCTGAAAAACCTCATTAATTAGGGGGGTAGTCAAATATCAACCGGTATCAATCTCTCACATTGACCCAAGCTAACATTATTTCACCCTACCATACCCGCAGAGAGGGTGCCAATCCTCTCCACGAATATAGCTTATATACGGTCTACCGGCAGCTGGGCGCGAACCAACTCCGATATAGTCACCTCGATTCAAGTACTGATGCCTTAAACCGCGCGACCACTGACCGATCCGAAAGGATGTCCAAAGAAATCTCTAGAATCCCTACTTTCAAAATTCGAAAGATAGACTTTGTATTTTATAAACAAACTGACAAATGGCAGCTCGGTAACTGATTCACTGCTTCCACCATTCCTGTTATTTTGTTTAATGTTCGGTTAACCTTTTTAGTTAATCTGAGCTCCGAAATTAAACAATTTTCAGAAATATTGGAACACTTAACCAAGATCTTGGTTAACCAAGTTTAATATAGGAACGTAAATAAAAAATATTTGCCTGTCAGTTCCAATTTAGTTACTATTTTTTATTTAAGTACTTTTTTTATAAATAATTTAAAATATTTTTTTACAATTACTATCTATAATAGTTACTATGTAGGTATGTAAGACAAAAAGTGAAGAAGTGGAGAAGAAAAAATGTACAAGTACCCGAAAGCTACTCTTCGTCCGTGGTAGATACAATATTTTATTTCATACTGCATTCAAAGTGAACAATTTGTATTTTGAACTGTTGATTTTTTCATGACTTCTTATATAAAAAATCAAATTGTTATGTCAGGTTTCTGAATGTCAAAAAATATTCCCAACAATATGAAATACGTTACTTTATCGTCCTAGTAGTTCCAATTTTCACTTTAAAAGTGATCTAAAAAATGCAAATCATTATTGAACAGTAGGTATGAAATAAAACCATGTTTGGTCTTTCATTCCAAATGTGTAGGTATGCTAAAGAGGCTCCATAGACAATTGTTTTTATTGTCAACATTTTCGATATTTAGTCGCGTTAAAAACAATCATTTTTTGAAATTTAGTGCAATATCAATTGCAGTTTCTTAAATATTTTAATGAAAATATAATGAATTAATCATTTGTTATGATGTAAGTCGTCCGATATCTTGCCACGACTATACGTATAATTCAATATTGATCAGGACATTAGTCCGTACAGTAGTGGCTTCACAAAACACCACTAACACATGCTGCTTTCTTTTTGAAGCTTTAAACACCTAAAATGTACCTGGCTTTAATGTTCTAATGCTACTCCAAAATTAAACATGAAATAAATTTGAAAAACAATCAAATTCAAACTGTGGGCGTAGGCAAGTTGCTTTATAACATATTCCTAACAGTCATAAACACTTTTCAAGTTGTTCTCTATACACAGCGTTAGAATATTTTGATTTGGTGTTATATTAATTGTAAATTAATTTTTTTTTGAAGTATAAAATAACTGAATTTACTGTATTGTAGAATCATTTTTGATTTTACTGAAGAATATATACAGGGTGATTCAGGTTTAATCTTGATAAGTTCAGGAATCGATAGAACAGGTTAAAATAATGTTTGTTTGTAATATAAACTTATTTCCTAAAACGCATCGTTTCCGAGATAGAGGGCGTTGAAGTAGGAATTTTTTTCTCGTTTTTCCCTCATAACTTTTGAACCACTTATCCGATTTAAGTGAAATTCGGAATACACTGAGTTTTGATTTCATGGGTTACTATAACGTTAAATGAAATTTACGCGGCTGGTGCGCTACACTGCCACCAATTTCTTAAAATATCTCAGAAACAAGACCAAATGTCGAAAAAAAAACAAGAGACGAAAAAGTTTCGAAATTAATTAGGTCAAAGTGGTGTGCAGATGTTTTATTGAAATTAATTTTTTTTGTTGTAGTTTTGAAATAAAGTAAGAAGGGGGTAGCATACAAAATACAGTTCTAAGAGGGGTAGGTAGTTCAATCTTAAGAAGCTTATGTAAGATCATAAGGAGTGTTTGTGTTCCGCATTTCACTTAAATCAGATAAGTGGTTCAAAAGTTATGAAGGAAAAACTAGAAAAAAATTCCTACTTCAACGCCCTCTCTCTCGGAAACGATGCGTTTTAGGAAATAAGTTTATATCACAAATGAACATTATTTTAACTTGTTCTATCGATTCCTGAAGTTATCAAGATTAAACCTGAGTCACCCTTTATATATTCTTCAGTAAAATCAAAAATGATTCTATAATAGGTACAGTAAATTCAGTTATTTTATACTTCAAAAAAATTTACTTTACAATTAATATATCACCAAACCAAAATATTCTAACGTTGTGTATAGAGAACAACTTGAAAAGTGTTTATGACTGTTAAGAATATGTTATTAAGCAACTTGTCCACGCTCACAGTTTGAATTTGATTGTTTTTCAAAATACTATTTATTTCATGTTTAATTTTGGAGTAGCATCAGAACGTTAAGGCCATGTACATTTTGGGTGTTTAAAGCTTCAAAAAGAAAACAGCATGTATGTGTTAGCGGTGTTTTGTGAAGCCACTACTGTACGGACTAATGTCCTGATCAATATTGAATTATACGTTTAGTCGTGGCAAGATATCAGACGGCTTACGTCATAACAAATGATTAATTCATTATATTTTCATCAAAATATTTAAGAAACTACAATTGATAAAAACTATATACTACTAAATGTTTGCCTTACATATTGCACTAAATTTCAAAAAATGATTGTTTTTAACGCGACTAAATATGGAAAATGTTGACAATAAAAACAATTGTCTGAATCACCCTGTATATGTACACACCTATCAGAAGCTGAACTTAAAAAAGCGCTTTGCGCACTAAGAGAAAACACGGCGCATCAGATGCTGTTTATAAGTATTTTGAGCCCTGCAGCTGTACTGGTGCTATACAAAACACCAAAAGAAAGCAGCACTAATAATAAAATGTATAAAAAACGTCAACTACTGATTATTTTACATATTTCTCTTTTGTTTCAGGGACCAAAGTAGATGTGGCCAAACAGTCTTACAGCAGGGTAAGGCAAATTATGTAATGTCCGACGGTAAAGCAAAGACGTATACCTATCCTAAAATTCTAGGCGTTTGAATCTACATTTCTCAAAAACTTTAGTGTAGGCGTCATTCCACTTATCAAACAAAAAATATTCATAGTGAATTTTGAATATATTCACAACTGAATTACTTCATTCAATTATCATGTGCAAAATAAACACACAAGTGAAGCTTATCTAAGATGTTAAAAAACAACCTATGTTAACAATTGGTTAAAGAAAATTTTATAAAGAACATGTGGCCTAAAATGCTTACAGTTTTAATTTGAACTCTGAAGATGGTTTTCTTAGTGTTAATAAATTATAGTTAATGTCTAAACATCCCCTCATGGTACTTCGTTTCTTTTGAGATACAATTTCACATTAATATCATTACAACATTCCAGTATTGTGTTTGTTTATTTATACATTATGTTGAACAATTAACTTAAAGTACAATGCTTAAATTTTACAGATGACATGAACTTTCTTCATGGCTTGCCAACGGTAAAGTTTTAGACGTACTTATGAAGAAAGATATACTAAATGAATTGTTTGTGACCACAGAATTTTGCAAATTTGCATTGTTGCCTACGCAAATATGATACTTTAAAAAATGATGTGGTATGGGGGACTAGATCCGCATCATACACTAGCAACAGAAGAAGTTGTTTCAAATGAAATTTCAGAGCATCCGTAAATAAGTACCGGGTTGGAAAAAGCAAAGCAGTAATAGTATATTTACCATAGACTTATACTTTTTTTGTTAAAAAAGTTTTTAAAAATAGTCACGCAAAATATACGACAGTATTTATTCTGCATCACAGGATTTTTGTTCATTGATAAATAACTTACACTAGACATAAAAAGTTTACCTAGTACGTAAACAAAAATTCATTTACGGGTCTTAAAATGCGTCAATAGTTATTTGTGTAAAAGAATATTTTACAATATAAGAAATATTAGTAATATTACTAATTCTTGGAATAGTTCTAAGAATAGCATGTACATTTTTTACTGTATTAGAAAGGTATTTTAAACTAATATAAATCAAATCTCCTACAATTCCTATCAATGAAGTCATATGTATGTTCTCTGATACCAAACATCTAGGTATGCTAATGAACAATTCCACAGATAAAGCTCTATTCAATAATTATCTAAAGAAATTAATTTATCTAAATTTACTAACCTTGCTTTAATGAAAACACTCTATAAATATCTAACTTCACTTTTGGCAGTTGGAACACGACAATTCAACCACAATAGATGAGATCTGACCTATTTCTGCATTTTTAGGATTGTTTCTTCAGGTGGCCTCCTTTAAGTTGAATCAAATATCTAACTATAAAAATTATTATAAAAATTAAAATTATTTGAAGTTAAATATCGACAATGACAAAAGTGCCCCCAACCAGCGTTGAATTACACCCACAATATCTACCCATATATTCCTTATTATTAGCTTTTGTAACATTTTTTACTGTATTAGAAAGGTATTATATTAGCTTAAAATACCTTTCTAATACAGCAAAAAATGTTACAAAAGCTAATAATAAGGAATATATGGGTAGATATTGTGGGTGTAATTCAACACTGGTTGGGGCTTTTCTCCACAGAGTATTTAGTTTCACACAATATTATTAATACCTAAAAATAGGTAATAACATGTACAGTTTAAACGTTATTTTTTAAAACTAGTTATTTACTTTTTTTGAGTTAATTTCAATTATAATGTCGTAATTAGAGCAATTTTCTATGATAACTAATTGACAAACATCATTTTCAAGAAATTTTTGAATTTTGTTTTCGTTTTTGCTTGCGGAGGTCTCAAGTTCTTCACTTAAGACTCTTTTTCAGATTGTTGTGAAGTTTCCGGTATACTGGTACTTGATTCACCTTTCCAAATTTGAACCGCTATTTCAATTTTTTTAGAAATCGACTTCAATGTAGCCCTCAGCTACAGTTGAAGATTTCCATCCTCCATGGCGTTTTAATGTTAACATGTCTGTCTCTGATTCCACAAGCAATATTGTATTTAGATTAAACTTGTATAAGTAGAATATCAAAATATTTTAATAGAAAAAGTAGTAACTCTTTGCACGATCATAGAAAATAGTTAACAAAGGTAAGAAATTCATTTGTTAGCATTCGTAATTTGGTTGTTGAAAGAACAATCTTTACAATCTTTAAAAATAATTCCTGATTCAGAAGGCATATTAGGGTTATATTTTGATATGGTAAAATTTTCATCACTGCTATTGTTACATTCAATTACTTGTACATTATTTGATCGCCTAGTTAAAATTCTTTTGCTTCAATTTTTTAATTGATGTTAGCTACATATCCTTCAGCAACTGTAGAGCTCTTCATCTTCCGTGTCGCTTCAATTGTATAATATCACCGCGACCATGGACCAATAAAGTTATTCCGATGTTCGGTGAAAGCAATGCCCTGTATATAAATGATTCTGGTAGTTAAGATAATTAGCAATATCGCTTGGTATTTTAGCAATAACATTCATTCCTACCACTTGATTAAAACACTTGCCTTTATTATATTTTAAGAATAATTGTGCTGGTGTGTTTTTTTCTTTGTCTTAAGGCTACATATTTCCTATAAAATGACAAAAAGTTGATAGAATTATCTTGAATGTTATTTGTGACAGTAAAAGTCAGACTTCTTGTCTTTGAATCAGGAATAGTAACTTCAAAATGGATTCTTTGTTCTCAACATATTTAACATTAATTTTTACAAATTCGTCACGTCTGCAGGCACTCGAAATTTCAATAATTAGTACTACCTATAACAAGATGTTTCGATTGAGTTACAGATTTTATAATAATCGACATATACAGATTTTAACTTTTTTAATAAGTATGTTTCATCATCGGTTTTGCGCGTAAATATGTATATTTCCGCGTACGAAAAAGTTTTTAATTTCTTCGGCTCATATCCAACTCCTTGCTTCTTTAAAAATGCCTCAACTTTTTGAACTTGCTTAAATCAATATCAATCTTGGTAGATAATGTGGATTTTAGCAGTTAGTAAATCGACCATAATGACAACTTTAGTGTCTTTGTTTTCTCACAAAAATAGGCGAGGAGTACATTTGATTTTTCTGACAACAAAACTAAAGTTATAATTTTTGCAGTGTTTCTAATCCCCGGAGGTGTATTCAGGATATCACTGTCACCATTTCCATCGTTTTTTTTTTTCAACTAAAATTATCTCAACTAAACTACGTAAATTGTACAAAATTTGGTAATTGTTAAATTTACTACTTAAAAAGAACGCTGCTAAATTAGTTGCTATTGACGACGAGCGTTTGCTAGATTTTATTGCTCGACAAGCAACTCCTCAATAAACGTTAACTTTTCATTGTCACTGTCAAGCAAAATACCCTACTTTAATAAATGATTATAGATAAAATATATTTACGGAGCACCATCGTCAAAGTTCTACATTGAATCCCATACGAGTTATGAATTAGTCCTATAGAATGGCATTAGCTACCGTCCGATTTTAAATCAAGAATTATAGATTCCAAATTGTTTTTCAGACAATGACAAGACTTGCTGATATGACACCAGTTCCATACTGCTGAATCCCTTATTTGCATAACAAATATCTAAATGTAAAAAGATATACGTAGATATACGTAGGTATATCTATGAAATCAACGTATTAATTCCAGAGCGTTTGCTTTTTGACTGCATGGAAGTACGCAGAATACAATTAGAAGACGATCTACTTGAATGAAACCCAATTTTTTGGTTTAATCGGCCAGAAGAATATCTGAAGCGTTTTGGTCGAAGGCTGTTGTAGATCCGTAGCTTCGCATGGCGAACAGTTGGTATTGACCTGATACTCGTATTTTGTAGGCTCGTTTGAATGGTACCGCCTTAAGTCCCTAATAATAACGGCATTTTCTACGTTGATGATCAATCGTAACATTCTGAGGGATTTACCCAGGCACCATGCCGTCTACAAACTTTAGTTTTTCATGCATCTTCCCTTACGGTTGTTTTGTTGTGCATAAGACGCTAAATACCAAGTTTGGTTCTTTTGTCCGCCGCGCGTCTTCGTATCGTTAATTAAATTTTCGAACAATGCCTGCTTGTGCAACCGGAAGTTTTATATAAAAGGGTTTTCAGTATAAGGATTATGATCACAGTATTTATTTAAAAGTTACTTTATGTTACTTTAAATAACTTTTCATTCTAACATTTCTTAACAACATACAGGGTGTGACAGAAAAGTAGGTCATCCCGTTAACTGCATATTGTTGGCGGTAAAATATGATGATTTAATTCTACTTATCTATATACAAAAATACCTCCCTTAAAAGATACAGGGTGTTAAAGTTGAACTTTTAAAATTGTCTTTTCGTTATAAGTTCTTCAGATTTTCGCGTATCACTTTGAAATTTTATAAACACTTCTGGTTATTAACCAAATCCTCAAGAGTATATTGCAAACGACGCCTAAAAACAAACTTAGAAACGAGGGGAAGGGGTTATTCTGTCCACCACTTTTTTCTGACGTAAATCCATGGACGATTTTTTATAACGTCATAATGTAGAATTTTGTTTAGAATATTTTATTACATAATTTTCCCTAAAATTTCATTTTCGAGAGAAATTCGATTTTTAAGCCTGTAGCGTTAGAGATAGTTGGAGTAAAATGAGTGGCACATAATAACATTTTTAAGTTTCAAGATACAAAGAACTAATTTGTAATGTTTTTGAAACTGTTCTAAATTATTTTATCTACAACTGCTTTATAAGAGCCTCACTACAGCATTTATTTGGCACTTTTCAGTTCACCCCACTAGTGAAATATTAAAAAAGAGATCTCTGCTAAATGGTTATTTTTATTTATTAAGAACCAACAGTTTTATCAATTTGACAATTAATAGATAATTTAACTTGAATTGAATTACTTTTTATAAATATTAACACAACTTTGATGCACACCAATCAGTGAATTGCTTATAAAATTGTTCGTACTTGGTTCTCGATTTATCTGGTAAAAATGAAGCTACTGCAGTGCAGCAGCTTTTTCAATTTCAAAAGGCAAGTTTTTCTGTTTCTGAATAACCCAATTATTTCAATCGCCCTTATTTTCACAAGAAAATGTAAAAACGTAAACTTAATTTTGTTCATAACAACATTGACGAGATATTTGACAGTTTTACCACAACAATGCCTTTGCTTCTTGATTTTGAATCAAAACTTACAAACTGGATCTGATTTTAGATATTTCTCAATTTAATGTAGTTGCAGATAACATTTTTTGCAGTTCTAGATAAAATTTTATATAGTACATGTGGGATAACGGTATTATTACATTCGTGAAATTACACACACATGAACTACGTCCTCGTCGCACAAATGTCTCACTCACGTGTAATATTACCTATATCCCACTTGTACTATAAACTATAACTATTATAGTGTCTGAATATAGATAGAACATAGAATAAATGTTTTCTTCTCAATATAAATCCATTTATTAACATAAAATCGAGGATTTAAGAAACAGATTAGTTATTTATCAGTTATTACACTAATTGCTGCACATACTCTACACATAGTCTACTAACAAAATTAGATGACGCGACATTCCTAAACTTTCTACAAACTGGTTTTTTAACTTTGCTCGACATTTGCCCCTTACTCTTCGTCAAAATATGTGAATGCAACTTGATGGGGTCCCAACTCATTTTAACAAATTACGTGTTGTTTTTTTTACAGTGTGTAAGTTTTGAGGTTTTGTTATATATTACAGTGTCCCTGAGGATGGCTTAAGAAGCCGAAACTACTAGAAAACTAAATACAAATTTATACTGAAATTCAGGACTCTAATCACCATTTTTAAGTTACAGGAAAGGCTATGCTTATGTATATAAGCCTCGTCCTTGACAAGTTATAGACGATATTGACATTGTTTTCTTAAGAACCTGTCCTACCGGTGCATCCTTGTATATATACGGATTAGGAATTTGAATTTTCAGACGTTCCACCTGATGGTCTACATTAAGAAAGAGTGCCATAAATTCTTCTGTTAATGCTGTTTTACAGAGAAAATTTGATTTCTAAAGTTATCAGATTGAAAACAATGTATGTTTGCTTTTGCTTGATCTTATATAGTTTGCTCGATCTCGTTTACGACATTGAAATGGATTATTAGCAACAAACGCCACAACCTAATACCTGCACCGCCGTTTCTACAAACATTAACTTCCTCCTAAGTGCGACCCTGATGATTTGTTTCACCTATTCAGTGACATCCTGTAAATGAAGGACTTCTTAAAATTTGCGGAAGAATTTACCATTATTCACTCGTACTTTTGACTATTAAAAAATCGTCATTTTGTTTATTTTATTTGAATGCAGAGCGTTCACAGCCATCGTTGTTTTAGTTTACGCAACAAGAACCGTTTTATTTCTTCCTGCAGCGAGAGAGATAGGGCGAGAAACGGAGTAGGGTGTGCAACCACATTTACGGTTGTTATCTCAAGACTACAGTGGCAAAATAGCCATGATGGCCATCAAGGGTCTCGAGTGCAAACACAGATAAGGGCTGAAGTGCTACTGGAATTGGGGCCCCTTCAATCGCACCCGATATACTAGACAACTCTATTAGCGAAACATCTCCCTGTTTCACTTGTTTATTGTCTTAGAGCGGTCGTCCTGATTCCCATTATCTTGTTAGGAGGAGGGCTGTCACCACGGTTAGTGCATACTTTGAATATGCTTAAGTAATTACTTACGTAATTTTAATTATATAATTACTGTCTTCATGTTTCATTAACTGGAATTAATTAGGTACTTAAATTTGACAGACTAGTTTAAGCCATACAGAATGATTTACTGAAGGCGAGGTTGCCATGTCGTCTGTAAGATATATACTATTTAAACGTAAATTCAATTTTTACCGTTGTTTCTAATTTAAAACCACTTGTTTTTATTAATAAGTAAAGTAAAATTATCATAAACGATCAAAATATGAATTTCCGTAAGTTCGGTACTATCAATTAAAGTGTTTAGAAATTTACTTTGCTTAGTAATTCCAAAAATTATCCATAAACTTGCATAAAAACTCACCTACTTACTGAAAAAACAACTATTTAAACAGTTATCCATATTTCACAAGTTAATACCATTGTACACTGTTAGAAAGATTACCACAAATTATCCCCTTAAATTATTTTATGAAGAATAACAGAACACTATGATTTTCACACATCTTTTAGTTCATTTTATTAGTAGAGTTAATTTTCGCCACGTAACCTCAAACAACGTGACAGTGCAAACCATTTCGTATTTCGTAGTTTCATAAAGGATGCAACAGATTTTAATAATAAACACAAGACATGGAATAACAAATTAACTAGCTTGATGTATATGCATTCAATATAGAGAAAGCAAATTAAATATTTAAAAGCAGTCAATCGTATGCAAAAAAAAAATGGTGTCGTAGTTACAGGTAACAGGTAGGTGTTACGAGCAGTAGGCCAAATGTTTTGCACCTTTTGCACCAGCTCCCATCCTCTAGGACTGATAGTCGCGGTCGACGAACTAGTATGGTCCAGGGCAAACGATTAAGCTGTGGCAGAGGCAAGTTACAAGTGGAAACAAAACATGTAATATTTGTGGAAAGGGATTTGATAATTTTAATATACGTAAATTGAAAGTTAATATGAGATACTTTTGCATTTTTTTAAACCGCACTAATGGTTTCTTTAAGTAATGCACTGCTTGATGATTCTGTTTTAAGAGTTGCGGCACTAACGTATAAAACGTATTTAAATCGTTTTATTATTTTCCCGGGCAGTGTTTTTCTCTTCTCTTCTCTACAGTGTGATTAAATAAAATATGGCGCATTATTCAAACAGTGAAAAGGTTGACATGCTAAAAGCATATGTGTAAAGTATAATAATCGGTAATAGTGATAAATCAATTGAAGAGTAGTAAAAATGGATAATGACTGGATAACTATTATTGCCTGATTTATATTTTCAATTTATTGGTGAAGTATAGGAATGGCAAAGGGAAGGAGATGGCAATTAATATTTTCATAAATAAACATATTTCAATCATTCTTTGACACGTCTAAAAATTCTAGTTAACTTTGTTGAAGCCTGTTGGAAAACATTAGTGTAACACTGGCAACGCTGTGGAATTCACATCCACCATAACTCTTAAAAATATGACAGTCTATTATACAGTCCGGCGTCTTCACGTCGGCTCCTTTGATGTCGAGGTCCCAGATTTCGTTTTTTTAGACGACCAAAAGACGACTGCGGATTTAGCCGCGCAATTCGCGCGCTCAAGGGGCACGGTGATTTGTCAAGAAATAGAATTGCTCCCACTTCGTCGTGTACATATGAATTTCATTGGTGTTCATTGCGCATTTAGCCGCGATTTAGCCACACCCTCTAGAACCTTCACTCGACGAACTGTATAATAAACTGTGAAAATATTAGTATCGAATCAGCGGTCCTCAACAAGTTTTCGATTGGAAAATCACGAAATTTATTTAAAATTTGACATTTTGCATTATTCATACAACCACGATATCGCCATCATTTAACCATGTTGCATCAGGGTTTCTGTAATATAGAAGTATATGAAATATATCCCTTCACTGTTCTAATATCTATCTTAAACAGTTTCCTCGCCATATCTCTATTTCGTCTTTTTATCAACACATTCTGTCTATTTCGTTTTATAAAATGAACATTCTTGTATCACATAATTCGCAAAAGCACTCTTCTAGATATTCCAGGCAAGTTTCGTACTGTGAGATAGCAACTTAATTTTTTGTCAGAGGTTCACTTTTAAAATACTATCCTTGAATTGTTCGCGTATTTTATATCATCAACCTCTATCTCTTCCTTCTGTGATTACTATTTTCCGTTTCGCAGGTATGTTCTTCTATGCCACTCTTCATTGCACTATAAACACTACTCACAGACATTCTTGATAATGAACTACATATTTCAACCGGGCCACTTACACTCATATTTTGGTATCGCGCCCTAATCCTTTCGTAAACTTCATCATCCGATATTGTTCACTTGTTGGATTAGGGCGTTTACGATTTTGAGGATATGCCGTAAAATCTGAATTAGAATACAAACACAAAATCATTAATAAAATAATTACTTCCATAACTAAATTAGACGAAATTTTCTAACGTACACGCCCATGGTAGTTGGAATGTACGCGTGGTGTAGTCTGTGACGGTATGATTACTATGCGTATTTGCTGCGGCGCATGCATATTTGCTGCAGAAGAAGCAGTGTGATCGAGTATGTTTTTAAAGGTATGCTGCACTTAAATTTTATACGATAAATATATGCATGTATTTATCCCTGTGTTAATTGCTTTAAATGATGAGCGGGTTTATAACTTAAATCACTTTCAACTATAGTTCTATGTAACTTCCATATCTTTTGTATATTTCCAGAAAGCGAATTTTATATATTCTTTATTTCGCCTGAAGTAACTAACATAATCTTCGACTATACATATATTACTAATACAGTAATTTCTGGATGGATTTTGAATGGAATGGCTGTAGCATTTCCAGCATTACTGCTAGCTCATTTGGAAATTTTAAAGTAAATACTTCAACCTGTCTGAGACATTATTACATGCTGCGATTTTGTTTTTTCCTACGTGTTTCTCAAAACTCTTGTTTTATAAAAATACAATCATGTAATAATAAGTATGAAATATAACACAGTAACACAAAAAACGATCACAAGTATGCTTGCGTTTGCACGTAATATGATGCAAACAATTTTATTGTATAGTATTATTACCTTATTTGCACATTCACAAAACCTACATTATGTAAATAAACATCAACACTTTAATATGTTTATTTCGCATTTTAGTAAATGTAAAATACAATTTTAGAACATCGGTGCTCATTTTTAATAAAAATTATGTCATTTGGAGTAAAAGATGTAATTCTCCTGTATTTACCTGGAGTTTCTTATAATACAGTATGTATGTGATATTTTTTACAGAAATATATGCTGTGAACATCGTGTAAACTTACTATCATTTTTATCAGTGCATACAGGGTGTTAAAAAAATAGTGTAAAATATTTAAGGAGGTAATAGCATGAACCAAAATAAGCAGAGAGGTATCAATAAACGTGGGTCTGCAAAATAACGGTTGCGGAGATATGGAATGTTTTATGTTTTTTAGCCCCTTTTCACAATACGCATGTCGACGAAAATTCTCATGCTCTAATAGAATTTGGACATCAGGCACGTTTTTCATTAAACATTTGGATGGGTATTGTAGGTGACAGGTTTCTAGGTCCTGCTGTTTTACCAAACCGATTAACAGGCGCTACCTCAACTTTCTGCAGAACACACTGTATGAGTTTTTGGGAGACATTCCTTTGAATCAGAGGCAACAAATGTGGTTCCAGCATGATGATGCTCCAGCTCATTTTTCCATGGCCGTTAGAGAGCATTTACACCAAACTTTTTCACATAGATGGGTAGGAAGGGCCAGACCTTTGTCTTTGTTTTTTGTTTGTTAAAAGCTTTCTTTGTCGGTTTATTCCTAATAAAATAAAATGTTTGAAAAACGAATAGTGGTCCATATCTCCGCAACCGTTACTTTGCGGACCCATGTTTATTAAGACTTTTCTGCTTATTTTGGTTCATACTACTACCTCCTGAAATATTTTACACTCTTTTTTTAACGCCCTGTACATTTTAACTCAAACCTGCGTCGAGGTCCGCACGGAATTGTTTATATTTTTATACATTTCTCTCTACAGGGTGTGTGGTAAGTCATAATAATAATTTTAGGAGGTGATAGAATATTTGATTTTGAGTCAATTGAAACAGACATACCTATATACCAAGTGTTACAATATTTTGAATATTTTTTAATTTAACCGTGCTTTTCTACAATTATTGAAGTGTAGAAGAAAATCAAACCTTTTTATAACAAATATTTCTATACTTTTTTATTATTATAGGAATGAATGGTTTATATAGGTATAGGTTTATTCAGGTAAATATGCAGGGAGCGCATTCGTCAAAACAGAAAAGCCGTTCAGTATGTAATAAGAATGGTTTAAGAAACATACATAAACGGCTGTCCTCTATTTTGGCGAATGCGCTCCCTGCATACTTAAATGTGTTAAGATTAATTTCCCTCATTTTTAGAATGTTTATCAAGAAACTTTTCCTAAGAACTGAGAGAGGATTGCTTAAGTAAGTTTTTAATAATATCTGAATAAACCTACACACAAAGGTTTAAATAAAATCCGCGTATAATTTTGACTCTTCGCTTTTATAAAGTAGAAAATCCATGTTTATGAAGTTCTAGCTTACCTAGAACTTATACCGAAGCCACTTTGGATTTTATTGGTTAAATCATTTAAATAATCCATTCATTCCTAATAAAAAAGTATAGAAATATATGTTATAAAAAGGTGGACTTACACAGTAGTTGTAGAAAAACACGGTTAAAATAAAAATTATTAAAATATTAATTATTACAAATATTGTAACACTTGGTATATAGGTATGTTTGTTTCAATCGACTCAAGTATTCTATCACCTCCTAAAATTATTGTAACGACTTGCAAGATACCCTGTATGTAGCAGTATGCTCAAAATTTAATACAATTCATAAATGTTATGTGTTACATATTTCGGTATCATTTATATTATTAAAGGCGTAGAGATGCCACATTATTTTATTGTATAATACACAGGGTGTTTTACCGAGAACTGCGTCGATCGTTGTTATCTGGAAAAATATTAATCCAAATTAGGGTTTTAGGGTTTCTTTGTTATAACATTCCCTATAGCTAGGAGTTATAGATTTTATGATATTAATTTATTAAGAAAGAAGTTGACGTTTGCTAGCCAAAAATGTTCTTAGATATCTACTTCGTAATACAAATGTACAAAAATTAACTCGTAGTGATCTGAACGATAGTTAACTAAACGCAAGAAGAAACGTGACAAAAATGGCGTGATGGGTGCTGGCACTGTTGATGCACTGCAGCTGCATAAACAATCAGTCAGGAGTAGGGATATAGAGTACATAGTTGTGTTAACACAATAGTAATTTCAATACATTTTATGTAAAACGTAAACAATGCAGAATGTGTTAAACTATTAACACAGAAATTTTCACATCCTGAATTTGTTAAAATCCCATGTAGGTACTCCATAATTTTTATTGCAGTGTGTGAATCGTTTCTAAATTCTCCAGCTCATTTCTCGATTGAAATTAAGTTTTCTGAATTTTCATTACCATTTTGTGAGAATCTTTTCGCCCTCCACCAAAAGCTTGTTTTATTCATGTCTATGTGTTGACTCAATCTTTTATAGACTTCTCATGCTGTTAGATATTCTTTAGATACCACTTGTGTTTCTTCACGTTATGCAGCCATGTCTTCCATCTTCATTACGTACAATAGGGTTTTTTCGTCTCTGTAGCTGGTCTTAGTAAAGGTTGCTTCTATTTTCCGTCAAGTATTTGTTGTTTTAATAGATGGCCTTATTAGTGCAACATATATTAGGTAGGTAGATTTTTGTCAGAAGTTTCTCCCATGACATTGTGATTCGTTTCCAATTTCCAAATAGTCTTGATTAAAATCACAAATTTTCAGTAGTATATGTATGCATTATAATATGATACATTTATTTGACATAAAATGTTTTGAAAATATTACTTAGTTCACATTAAAATTTGTCCATTACAATTCAATCTTATTTAAATAGGAAATTAAAGATTAAGTCTATAATTTGCTTATTTATGCCATAGGTATGTATCTATACAACTGATAATATTTATTTATTTGACAAGAATTATTTCAAAACACTACTTAATTGAATTATTCCAACCGGACGAAGTTATTTTATTATATCATGAACAAATTACTACCCTGAATAGAATTTGCATTTCATGTTAAATAATTCTATGAACCGACTAATTGAACTAATTAACTGCATTACCTCTAGAAATACCATACCTAAATCACTTAATCTGCAATGTTTTTGATGATCTAATTGAGCACGATAAATCTAACTCGCTAAACAAAACATTGCCTATAATCCGGCTCATGAACAGCAACTTAAATCGCTTCGTTTGATAGAACTCTCATTACCATTATCGGCACTAAATGCTAGCACGTGTACATTTGATCTGATGACGACAATAGTCAAGGAGTTGGCCTTTATGGGAACTGCCCGCGTCTGCTGGTAACTAGGAAACACGGCTCACCCTCTCTGGTGCATTTGGATGTTCACCCAGTAGCCGAAAAAATGTAAATCCGCTTAACGGCGTGGTACATGGTTTATACAAGGGGTGCAGTTGTTTCTGATTTATTGATGGCCACATGAATCAATTCGAATAAATTTAAAACAATATTCAGTTATTTTGTTTCACTACACTCATTGTTTTGTCTAAACGCTACTACAGGGTGAATCTTAAATAAGTACAAATATTTTAACTGCTGGTGTAGTTAGTCATACAGATGAGTCCAGTGAGTCATTTTTAAAAATTTCAAATATTTACGAAAATATTAAAAAAACACATTCTAGGGACTTCTGGCCAGATAAACCACTGACATAACGTAATCAAATAAACCATATGACTTACTGAAGGCGAGGTTGCCATATCATCTGTAGGATAAATAATTTTTTAACATAAATTCGGTTGATTCTAATTTAAAAACACTTGTTTTAAACAATAAATAAAGTAAAATTATCATAAACGATTAACATATGAATTTCCGCAAGTTTCATACTATCAATTAAAGTTACTTTACTTGCTGTAAAACCAGCTATGTAAACAGTTATCCACATTTCACAAGTTCATACCATTGTACACATTCTTAGAAAGGTTATCCCCAAGTTATCCCCTTAAATTATTTTATGAAGAATAACAAAAAACTGTGAATTTCAAACATCTTAGAGTTAATTTTCGCAGTTTCGTAGTGAGTGAAACAGATTTTAAAAATAAACACAAAACATAGAATAACAAAATAACTAGCTTGATGTATGCGTTCAATATCAAGAGAAGGCAAAGTAAAATATTTAAAAGCAGTATTAATCGTATGCAAAAAAAGCAAAGCTGGTGTCGTAGGCACACGTAACAGGTAGGTGTCACGGGCAGTAGATGAAATGTCCTGCACCAGCCCCATCCTTTAGCATTGATAATCGAGGTCAACGAAGAGTTTATGTTAATATCGGTGTATTGGTACCGTTCAGGTCAAAAGAATAACTTGTGGGAATGGCAAGATACAAGTGAAATCGAACTAAACTAATGGTTTATTTAAGTAATGCACTGTTTGACGTATCTGTTGCGGCACTAACGTATTTAAACCTTTTATTATTTTCACGGACAGTGTTTTTCTCTTATGTGTCTTGTGTATTTAATATTTTTGGTGAAGTTCAGTCATTAAGTAAAATATGACGCATTATTCAAACAGTGAAAAGGTTGACATACTATAAGTATACCTATTTGTTAAGCTGTGATAGTTATAACGAGAGTATGTGTTGTGATAAATCAGTTGGAATGTAATACAAATGAATAATGACCAAACTCTGGATATCTTTGAGTGGAGAATCTGATTTATGTTTTCAATTTCATGTACTTAAATACATGGACATACTTTATTGGTGAGGTATAGGAATGGCAAAGGGGAGAAGGTGGTCATTAATATTTTTATAATAAATAATAAATATATTTCATTTATTCTTTGACATGTCTAAAACATCTAGTTATAACTTTCTTGAAGTCTATTCCAAGACATTAATGTAACACTGGCAACGTGGTGGAATACACATCCACCATGACTGTTAAAAATCTTAATATACGAGTGCGATCAGTGATCATCAAGTTTTCTACTGTACTTTCTGTAGTTCTGGTAATGATGACTAAAACTGTTATTAGTTCAATCTATAAATATTGTTATTTTGCACTATACCCGCATTTTAAATTTTACAATGACATTTATCACAAAATATAATAAAAACTTTTACAATGCTATTAAAATTTACAACAACCCAATTACTATAATACTTTTGCATTTACCACAACAACAAATTCATATGGTTTATTAGTCGTTGTTTATTTCGTCGACAAAATTGTAAGCACAAATTTATAGTAATGGTTTCAGTAGTATTTAAGTATACAGGCTGTATCACATAAGAGGGTCACTCCCATGTATCTCGCTTAATATGCGAGACACGTCAAAAATCAATCAATTTTATTGGTTTTCACATTAGAAGCAATTGGGTCTTTAAAATTATTTTGACACAGACAATGTAACAAAATAATATTATAAGAAAATATGTATTTTGCATAAAAAAGTACATTCTGTTTATTATTTTTTTGCAATTGGCGTCTGTAAAACAGGTTCTACATTATCTTGAGCAACACGAAAATATTTAGGTACATTTTTTTTTAACTAAAATTGAAAAAATGTAATAAATACGAAAGATAAGGGCAATATATAGTATATTGCATGAAAGACGAAAAAACAGGTAATTTTTTGTCGCCATAGCCTGCTTCAATAATTTTTATCCGCCTAGAGGACACAGCGAACCACATACGATATTTCAAAAATCTGTTTATATCAGGTGGAAGGTATCAATTTTGCAATAAAAATTTATTACCAATAAGTTTTCACTATCTCTTAAAATAAAAAAGTTAGACAGCCTTAAAGTTTGGGCACTTTACAGGTTTTTTTGTTATTACTCATAAAGTTGGCCATGGATCTCAAATTTGTTTTTACGAGCATAAAGGCCTCCAAAAATGCAACAAAAAACAATTAAAGATTTTTGACGTATCTCGCATATTAAAGTGGGAGTGGCCCTCTTATGTGATACATCCTGTATAACATAATTTTTCCAATTTCATCATTGCTCAAACTTTGAACAATAGCTACCTACTTTCTCAAATTTAGATAAAAATACATTGGCAGTGATTCATTTAGACTCTGATTTAAAAAAAGGAACTGTGAAATAGCTGAACAGAAAAGTTGCTTTATTTTAATTAATAATAAAAATATATGAAGTCATTTGTATTTAAAATATAGGAATAAATTGAATAAAGTATCGTATAAGTATTTATATTTTCAAATAAATTACAATGGGAAACAAACTAACGACTTAAACGACATCTGATAACATTTTTTTCATTTATTGAAATTTTAACAACACCCAACCTATTCGACTGCATAGAAGCGGGGCTGCGTATAACAGTAGCAGAGGCGGCTCCGGGACGTCTCGAAAGACCACCGTTATTCGAAAAGCGGTTTTGATCGTATCAACCGTAATACCAACAGGAATAGAAATCAATATATGAGTGTGCCAAGAGATACTGATATCTTGTTCATCCCTACACAACCCATCCCGAGAACAACAAGGGCAGATCAAAGAACCCCAATTGGGACTAGGGATGTGCACTTTAATTTTGTTACTGGCAGTGATCAATTACCTAAGTCCCGGCAAAACAATCCACAGAACCACAATACATCAAGAGCAAACAAATATTTTCAAAATTTCCAAAGTTACATATACATCTGGTCATCCCTAAAGGCCAGAATTTTTTTTGGAAATTTTTACTAATATCTGCTTTTTTATTAAAAAATATGCAACACTTTAAAAATTATCTCTGTCATATTAAGTGCTATGGGAGCAAGATAGTTTGCCCTTCAAAAACTTACGAACCACTACTGCATACAGGATTTATTTAATATTTTTTTTTATTTGTTAATGTAATCATATGTATGAGTAAATTTGCAAATTCCTTTCTCACTTTTACGCAATATATTACTTTCTTAGCAGTAAGTATTCTAGCTGATAGAAATACTGTCATGAAGCCATAGTTGCGCATGAGGCATATCTTTCAGCCATTAGCAGATATTGATTATTCCCAGCAAAATATCTGCATTAAAATTAATACCTACATGGTGCAGTTCTTCCACACTGAAATACTGATTTATGTAAATTTAACATAATTATCATTTTATTCTTTATGTCCAGAGCTATCATTGTAATTTTACTACGATTTGTAACGTTCCATAAAATTCCAATGTAACGAAACAGTTAATACATGTAAAAATTATATGTATGTTTACATCGGGAATTATGTATATCCGTACATAATATGTAAATTTGCTCATTCTTTGTGAAATTAGATTGTAGATATTTATTTAATGCATGTAAAACTATACTTATGCATATAGTTTTACCATGGAAATGAAGTACTTACCTATTGTATACTGTGTAAATTATCTAATTCTCCATAAAGTTCCAATGTAAAGTAGGCCTATATTTAGGTATACATATTTATGCAAGAATTATACAGAGCATTCGAAAATTACAGATGACGGGGCCATAATTGCTAGAGATAGTATTTAATTAGAAGAAGTAACGAGAAAACTTGTGAAGGAAGCACGTAAAGTGGAATTGCAGATAAATCAAGAGAAAAGTAAACTTTTAAGAATAAGAGAACAAAAAAAGATACCATTTTCAAATTAAGAACAGCACGGATAGATGGAGTTTGCAGAAGTTCAAGGCTATGTGTATTTGGGGGCGCTGATAACAGCTATCTGTGATGAGGAGCAATAAATTAATAGGAGAATAATAAAAGCAGACAGAAGTTCAGCAGCAGTCAACCACTTAATGAAATTTGTCCAGAGAAGTAAAATTTAGAATGTATGAAACAATTTTGAGAGCGACAACAAGGTATGGTAGTGAAACCTGGGTTCTCAATAAGAAGTCAAGAGAAAACCTTTTAAGGTGGGAAAGGAAGATCTTAAGAAGAGTTCTAGAGGGAAAGAAGACGAAGGAAGGCTATGTAAGTAGAAGTAATGAGGAAATATATGCAATGTACCAGGCACCAAAAATAGACGAAGTTGTAAAATCCAGAAGAGTGCAATGGCTAGGGCATCTACGAGTAGAACGTATGAAGAAGAAAAAAGAGGAAGACCGAGGAATCGATGGAGAGAGGCAGTGGCAATAAATATAAGGGAGAAAAATTTAACGCACTGGAAAAGAAAGATGAAGAACAGAATGGACTGGAGGAGAATAACGCAGCTCTTAAAGGTCTGTAAACAGCTTTATACATATGTATATTCAAAAATTAAACGGCATACTCTTGATGAGAAATGTGTATAAACATGAGCCCGCAAATGTTTTGTTATCAAGATAAAAAGAGAAAAATAAATCCAGAAGATTTTTTTTAAATTTTCTGAAATATTGACATAGTATATGGTACGAATTTGGCAATAAATCACCAACAATCTGTGTATTACCGTATTAATATCAACACATTAAATGCCTATATGCATTAGTTATGGGTGAGGCATTTTACCAGTAGGAACAAGAAGAAAAATAATTTCATTTTACAGTTGATGTATTGTCCAGTTCGTCTTACACATTACGAATAAATAAGTTAGAAGTGTTTTTGTACTATTAATATAGAAATTATTAAAGCAATTAATATATGTGAAAAGTTAGTGAAGGACAAAAGAAATACAATATTTTCAACTAGGTAGTAATATTTATTGAACATAACAAATATACATGTATTTAACGTGTTACACAGATTTACATATTTTTTGAGAATTTCTGTTATAATATTGATGTAGGTACCTATGCTATATTTTCAAGCAGTTATAAATGCAGCACCACATAATTTGCATTTAAACATCACTATTTTACAGCACAAAGCACAACTAAATCGTATATATACACACTAGAAATGTCTCGCACCGCTTTAATTGCAACTGCACTACAATATTTATATGGCACATGATTGTACAGACAAGTCGACCATTACTGAATGAGGACGCTGTATGCGTATGCGTTGCAATGTATATAACTATCTTTGTAAAAATACATAATTGATATTTTTTATTAAATTTACTGAAGTTTACGTTTGCTGCTAAAATTTAAAATGAAATAGAACTATTACAATATAATTCTGTGGATAACAGGACTGTTATTAGGTATAATTCCAATTAATATTGTACATTTCCTTAATATTTCTAATAGTACATGAGATAACTATAAAATTATCATAATGTAGATATAAATAATTTCTTTGAAATTTTTTCAAACTTTTTTAGAGTGTAGTCATGGTAAAATATTTTTAAACGTTATACCTCAACTAGTTATCAGTTACCTACTGCAGTGAATTATCTACCTTCAGTAGAAGAACTAATATAAAATATACAGGGTGATTAAGAACTTATCTAGAAGAATTTGGAAATAGATGCGTCATGAAAAATGTTTCAACCTTACATCGCTAGTCTCTAGACAGGCGGCCCCGAATATGAAAATCCGATTACTTTTTGTAGGCACTAAAGTTTATGTGACGCCACCGTTTACATTAGTTTTTCAAGTATCAAAAATGGCTTACGTGTATAGTAGTAACTCGAAGTTGATGGATATCGTTTTAATTTATTACGCTGTGAAAATGCTTTAGCAGAGTTCCCGGTAAACATGTGCCAAATGCAACTACTTTTATCGCGGTGTGCAGTGAGTGGAAGTGCAATGCACGAGGGAAATTAGAAACCGAATCATGGGAGAGGTCCAGGACTTCCACGGCCTATTGCAGCAGTGTGACGTATCACATACGAGGTTCAATTATATCTATACCATGTACAGCATATACAAGCATTAACACCAAGGAATTGGACGAGGAGGACCGGTGCCATGACCGCCACGATCTCTTGACTTTAAATCATTGGGACTTATTTTGTGGGGATATTTATTTATTTTTATTTTATTTTTTTTTAATTAAGGGTATTGCAGCGAAGTGCATACATAATATTGATTTACGGAAACGTTGCCGCCAATATCTTACAAGTTCAAAGCGAACAAGAAGCAGAATCATTTGTGTTAGTTTGTAGAAACTGCGTAAGACGGGCTCAAATGTTGTTGTAACATCAGATATGTCAAACTATTTTATTAATTAAAATCACAAATTAAATCTGTTAATAATTAATAACAATAGCGGCAAAAGCAGTTAACTTTGCTGTATAAAATCGGCGTTGTAATATGTTATTTATTTCTTTCGTTGAGCATTTCTTTCCATTTCTTGTCCGGTCGCAGATTGCCTTATCAGGTTTTACAGGGGACCAGTTTCCAGTGCCGTGCAGAAATGTATTTTTAAATCATATTCGAACTGCCCTTTTTGATTTTTTCTTTACAACATTGTATTTGTAAGAGTCCCCTGTACACTTATTTTTTTTTAGATAAGTTTTTAATGTATACCTATTCAATGTATGTTTTAGCAAAACGTCGAGTTAAGATAGTTGTTCTTGGTACATGATGCTACAACTAGACAGTAACCGCTGTATAGAAAACAAATCATTCCTATTAAAATTTCATATTCCAATGGTAATTGTTTGAGAAGTTAAATCAACTTACGTTTGATAATTTTATGAAAAGAGAAGGAATGATAGAAGAAAAAAACTAATTCGTAGAAAGTAGTTGCAATCTTCTGTATCTGGCGTAGGAATAAATTTATTGATGCCAATGTTGCCTGCTATAGAGGTCAAGTTGGTTTCAGTAGTTATAACGAAGTGATGGTCCTTTGTGTTGACAGTTCGTTTCATTATGCAAAACGAGATAATTAAATGAGAGTTAAGAGAGGCGCATTCCATATGCCAATTAGTTTTGATGTGATTTAAATCGGAGTTTTTGATGTCAGCCATCCTATAATTCTTCATCCAATCCCTCCTGGCCTTATTAGGGGTAAACAGAGGGTGGCAATCGAATAAAGATCACAACGTGATCGCCCTGATAACGTTAACGATGGCCCATTAGCCAGATTGTAAGATATGCTATCTCGTCAATTAGTTCAAACCGGGACATTATCTCTTGGATAGTTGAATATTGTAAGGCGTAATTTAAAATGATGAAGTTTATTGGCGAGTATACAGAGTGGACCATTCTGGATTTCTGGTGACGGTATTGATAGTGTTGTGAAGTTTTTCTGATGAATTAACATTGCCATATTTCGGTTGCGAGGAAACATCATCAATTTCTTTTTTCTTCGCCGAAACCGAAACTTGCAAATGCAATGCAAAATCTCAATATACATCGGATTCCTCGAAAAAAATTTGCCGTTTTCAAATTTTAAAAATTACTTTAAATACAAAGTTTAGAAAACTCAAAAACCTGAAGAGTTAGGACCGGTCTGTAAGTGCCATTAAGTTAGCAACTTTCCTAATTTAACCATTTCCCTATCTCTTATAGTTTCCAATATACAGGGTGTTTCAGTTCGAGTGAATCAAATTTTAACCACAGATAGTCAAGTGCATAATAATCGGCACAAACCTTTTTGGAAATCGAAATATGCAAATAACGGATTCGTTGTGGTATTCCTATAAGTATTATTATTAAGAAGCCTCATTGAATGTCAGTAGAGAGTAACAAATGTCAAATAGCTTCAATCTTCATTTGTTCATTTCTGTTAATATGAAGCCGAACTTATTTTCCAATAGCGAAATGACCGATATGATTGCGATTTGCTCATAAGAGAATTTTATTGGATAAGCAGCAGCTAGAATGTACACTATTTCCTTCCCAAATGGTACACAACCAATTAGACGATTATTTCGTACACTATTTGCAAGATTAAGGGAAACTGGGAGCTTTCGTCTTAAAAACCACCATGCTTGTTCAGTCAGCCGTACTGTTGAGTAAGAAGAAGCAATTCTAAATTTGATTGAAAATAATATCACCTTTAGCATTCGTGGTATATCTAAAATGGCTCCACATCTGCAGTTTTACACAAAGTGTAACACCTTGACCTTTTATAGTTTTTGTTTCGTATGAAGTGAAATTTAAAATGTAGTATGCACCACGGGAGACACTAGAATGATTATGCCCTTAGGAGACTTGCTTTCTGCAGTAATATGTCGCCTGCGAGCATAATCATCCATGTATCTCCTTTGCTGCATAAATAAATAGTAAATAAACCAAATTCGATAATGTTGAGTAAGAAAAAGCAACTCTAAATTTGATTGATAATGATCTCACCCATTAGTAATATATCCAAAATAGTTGGAGTAACTAGTAGTTCCACATCTGCAGTTTTACACGTGGTGTAACATCTTGACCATTTATTTCGTATGAAGTGAATTATAAAACGTTATATGCACCACAGGAGATACTAAGATGATTATGGCTTTAGGCGACTTGCTTTCTGCTGTAATCTGTCGCCTGCGAGCATAATCACCCCTGTATCTCCTTTGCTAGATAAATAAATATTAAATAGAATGAAGTGAAATATAAAACGATGTATGCACCACGGGAGATATTAGGATGATTATGCCCTTAGGCGACCTATGCAAGTAACCTGTTGCCTGTGGGCATAATCATTCCTGTATCTCTCGCGATACATAAATAAATATTTAAAAAAACCAAATTAGATAAGTAGGTCCAATTAAAAGGTAAGTTGTGACAGTGTCTATATCAAATGTCAAATTCTGACATTTAGGGTGTGATATGTGTATTTCCAAAAACCAACATTGGAGTCGCCACAGTACAGCACATTACAGAATTCTATATTCAAATTTAGGTGATTCAACAACAAGTATACACACAACAGACGATCGTGTAACTTTCGGGAACTGCCTTTCTTTTTCCTAGGCAAATATTAGTTCCCATTTTGCATTTATCACACACACTAGGTTCCCCAAAATAACAAATGTCACACCAATTTGATAATCCCTTTGCTGTGTGCACACCATGGAGCTTGTTTTTAAATTCAGCTGTTTGTCGTGGTGGATTCCATCTAGCCAATAAGAATCAGAATTCTTTAAACAAATGAATAACAGTGCACTGGTAGATTCCACCACACGAAACTGCTGAATTTAGAAACACGCCCATGCCTAAATTGCACATTTTGCAGAAACAGCATAATATGTCATTTTTCTGATTATCTATTAAACAGATTATTATTATCTGGAAATGAAAAGAGGACATAATATACGGTTTATTAATAATATGATGTGATGACTTATAGTAGTAGTAATAGTAATAGTAATTTATTTCCATTAAAATACTTTATAAGTTATAATGTTTAGAAACATACATTACACATACTCACATATACATAGTTTACAAAACTTATGTGGACTAATTTTCTGCAATAACCCTATTTTAAGTAAAAATGGACATTTTGCTTAATTTCACTTAGGCACCCCATATTCCCTATTCTGAAAATAGTCACTTATAATTGCACAAGAGGTTTATATTTTACTGGGTAAAGGGTTGTTTAATGAGAAACTATTGCCTAGCAATTAGACGAGTAAAACTGTCAACTATTAAAAACGCAACACTGAAGGTGGAAATTGGAAATTTCATTAATTCTAATCGGTATATTTTTATACCAACCTTTAGAATTTTTCTTCTTTCAGAAAGGATTTGGTGTAAGAAATACTTTGTCCAATGTTATATAAGTGCCTCGTTTTTCCATCAACTTTTGAAATAAGCGTACTGAGACTGAGCAAATAACTTCCTATAAAATATTAGGCGTAATCCATTTGCTATCACATAATTTATTGTCATCGCCTCGTCTCGTTTTCGAAAATAGAGGATTATATTCGATATGTCTAGTTTCTTTTCCACTATTTTTAATTTCAGATACGAAATACGTTTGCAGTAAGTTGCTTCTACTCCACGTCAGGCTAATTCAAACGCCAAAATGTGATATAATTCCTTTTGAAGTCCTACCGGTTCATTTTCGTCATATAATCTGGCCATTGCAAATATTTCACATTTATTAAAAGCTGATGCACTGCATTTTCTCTTTTCGGGTTGTGCTTGTATGATTTTACGTTTAGCATTACGTGCAGCTCGTGATGAATTAAACTGTACGTCGGTGAAAGCGTTAAATACAATATTGAATCCTTTATAATATTTACTTTGTAGCATTTTAGTGGTGGTGTTCCAAATTGATTTAATTACCGCTTCTTTGTAGTCTTTTCCATCACATTTTCGCATATTAAAAGCCTAATCTTGCACTATTACATTCAATTTCTCTATGGAAGTATCAGGCTCAAATTTATATCCTTTCGCATCACAAAAAGTAGAAAATTATCGCCAGATTGATGATTGAGTCGCAACTGTATTAGCAGGCACACGGGTAACAATTTCACTAATTTCGTTGATCGTAGACTCACCGAATCGACTCATTGTTGGTGTTTAATAATTCAAAAAGTTGTCGACAAAAATGTCAAACTATTTATTTTGGTAACGGATAATGTGTGGTGATAATTTATTAAAAAATGAATAAGTGAAAAAACCACTAATGCATTTGTCGTTGTAAAAGTTGCAGGCAATTTTGCCTCTGCCAAAGTGACAATTACACTGTGGCATGTGGGCTTTTTCATATATAAACTAAATTGTCAGCATACTAGTTCTTATGCTGATGACATGTTTGAAAAGATTGAATCTTTGGAGATGGCTTTGATCTGTCATTTACCATGCGGTCGTTTTTCAGCATTTCCAATTGCAGAAACGACGAAAATTAACATTAATCATATTACCTGATAAGTAATAGTTAATCCGGTTGACTACAGCATTGTATATTCGTTTTCTACGCTGTCAAAACTCTATTTTCAAATTTCTTTATTTAATTACTATAAAACATTTAAAATTTAAAAAATAGGCACTAAAAATTTAAAAAAAAAACAGAAAATCACAAACGTAAACACACAGAGTTTCGGGTTCATTATTATAACAACAAATTCTTGGTGGTTGCCTAACTCTCTAAACATCAAACGTGCGATCACGGCTGTCGGCCGACAAAATTTTTTTTTTCGCTTTATAATTTTTTTTTTGAAGGACGATTTTGTTACTTCATATTTTTCTCTATCTCTCCTCTTAAAATATTTCTCATGTGACTCATCGCTAGCTTGTACAAAAGCGCGACGGGCGAAGCGTGCGAAGGCGATCAGATATAAAAAATATACAAAAATGACAAAAATAATTGCATTACATAACATCCATTATTTTTATTAGATAATAAATAATAGTTATTTTCAAATTTAAAGTTTTTATCTTGTATTATCAATTACCCAAAATCGAAGATAATAGTGTGTGACTAATTCACAGCACGTAGATGAGTACGGAAGGTGAGGGTTGTATGATTACCTAATCGTGCCAATTGAGAAGAGTTCAAAGCACACAAAATTATCAAAAATAAATTGACGTGACACTGTGCTAACCTCTCCACAAATTAGAATGCCGCCCTTTTAGGCGGCGATGGCCCACCGCCACCCACTTACATCTAACCGATGCGCACTCCGCGGATATCACATTTAGGCCTTGTCCTCATGGAAGGGAAATTTACGGATTTTTGCACAAATTTTGCAAAACAGTACAAATATTATTGCTACTTCAGAACCCCTCCATGGGTTGTGTTGGTTGGGTCATATAGGTAAGTCCTACTACAAACCTGCAACCACTCTATTTGCCGAGATTTGGCAACGCGATCAGTGAATTTGATGAAACTGCAACTAAGTTCTAATTTTATTTCTGTCATTTTTGTAACATATTGCATATTGTTCGTACCTGTTTATTATTTACATGTTTATGATGAGATCGTTTTTTATTTACTCTTTGTTTTAATTTATTAAAAATTATTTTTTTTTTATTAAAAAAATCTAGTTTGAAATAGTTAACTTTGTTCACTAAACCCCCCCATGTCAAATTTCTGGCTACACTGCACTGCATACCGTAATTCATATGTCACACATAATTCGCAAAAGCACAGTTTCTGCTATTTTCCGTTTCGCAGTTGTACTTCTTTACCACTGGTTTTTGCTCTATGCATATATGCTACTCACGTACATTCTTGTTAATGAACTACATATTTTTCCATCACTTTACACTCGTATTTTGACTTCGCTCCCTAAACGCTTCATATAAGTCATCATCCGATTTTGAAAATACGCTGTAGAACTTGAATTATTATCCATTCTTAAGAGCACAAAATCACTAATTACATTCATAAATAAATTAGCGGAAAGATGTACCCGAAATTTTGCCCGCCCGAAAGATATACTCGCCCGTTATAGCGCTGGAAATGGAATAGGTGGATATCCGTCAATTCGTCACAACTAATAAAAAACTAACTTTTTCGATCTGGCGCATGAATGTTTGCTGCAGCAGAAGCTGTGTAATCGGGTATGCTCTCAGAGATATGCGGTCCACAATTTTATAGGAAATGTTACGTTGATTTTGAAAAAAAAAACAAAACAGCTATCGATTTTTATTTTTGTTACCCTGGCATCACTCAGCGGTTGCTTTTGGGCGTGGAAAGTAGTTTTATTATGGTTACTAAATGGGGTTGGGGCGCTAAGTAATTTTATTTAAATGAATATATTGTAAAGCCCAGGAAAGACATAAAATTACTAAAATTATTTTCCCTGGATAAGTGATCCAGTAAATAAGAATAAAGAAAAAAATAATAATTATGAGTAGATAATACAAGATATATTTTTAATATAAAAGTTATAATAATGAGGCAGTAGAAAATATATGTATAATATTTTCTGATAAATATACAAACGAGAATATAAAAAAAAACAACTTAAGTAAAACCTGGCACTTGCAAGATGTAAGCAGACTAGGAGCGTGGAGGTGTATAATAACAAGAAAAAAAAAAGAACTCCCACTCCGAATCTACGAATATATAAATATATCCACGGTCAATATAAAAAAACAAAAATGTGATCTATCAGATCTGAACTTTGTGTAGATAATTTTTCGTGGCCTACGGTATAAAATTCACCACGCGATAGTCAAATATGTAACTTTAGTAATGGACAAACACTTCAAAATAAGAGATATATAGCTTCTAAAAAGTAAATTAATGGAGCTAGGTACGTAATAGGGACTTATCGAGGTCCTCGGCCTGGCCTCCTGGAGAATCCTGCCTGCCCGGTACTCGAATGCTTCCCGTGACGTCAGATTCCCAATTGTAGAGTCGGTAAAAAGCAATTCCGGATTGAATCTCGAAATGCCGGCGATTAACAAATTGTTCCCCAATTAACAAAGGAAATGCCAGAGAACAAAACGCCTGCACGAGAGAGAAAAACTTATGTAGGTAATATTAACAATAATTTAATGAAGCCAGTAAAATGCATACAAAAAAAAATTACGAACCTTCCACACAGGATCCTTATTGTAGAAAGGCGTTTTTTTTTTAACACCAAAGAATGTGCACTAAACGTCAAACAAAATCCGCCCGAAGCGAAACCAAATGTAACCACTGCAACTACCACCATAAGTTACATTTACATAGTTAGAATCAATGTAGATGCCCTTTTTGTGGGTAAAATTACCAAGAATTGATCAACTATTTATGCACACCTTGGTAAACTCCTAACATACTATATTCTACAATTTCTCTCTCTCCTCATGCGTAAATTTAAGTTGAACAAAAACTATGCCGATAAGACGGCTAGTTCCGCGGCGCGAGAAAACGTTTAAAATTTTAATCGAAATAAATACAACTTAAAACCTATAAAATCTACGTATCAGAAAATACACGGGCTGCATGTATGTTTCTTTGTATCGATTGCTATAAATTGTGAGCACTTTAAAAAACGTTGCTGTGTAAGTGAGATTTTCCAGTCTATAATTTAAAATGTGTTAAAATTACTAGTATTATAATAAAATATACTGAATTTGTGTAATATTTACCAGTGGTGTGTTAAAAGTACACCATTTTGTGTAAACTTAACACGCACACAACTTAATTGTGGTCTACATTCCTACTTCTGACTGGTTGAGCACAACTGCGCAGCTGCTGTATATCAGCTGATCCAACACACGCCATATTGGTCATATAGCGGTGTTGTGTACAGTTACCTCTTGTTCACTGTGTTCAAATGGGGAATATTTTAATTTAAATTGAGGTTTAATCAAGGAAAATGGTAAGTATTTACATAACTATAACAAATATTGATGATAATTGTAATAAAGCTAAAACTAATTAGGAATATAACTCTTAAAAATATTAGTTCACTCTGACGTTTTATATTACTTTGTAATCTGATCTTTTTAATTTTAGAGAAAGAAAATTATATATTTAGATCACTACCAGTTAATTTTCGTAAACTCCTATTTATGTAGTGCCTAAATACATCTTTGTTTAATGTTTGCTGTTTCATTGTTTATGATTTACTAGAACATTATTAGTCCCTTATTAGAATAATATGTATTACTATACTGCTAATTTTAATACAAACATATTTTCTTAGCGAACTTGTTGTTTGTTGTTGTTGTTCATTTATACTGAATTTTATTTTAATAAAATGATAAAAAGTAAAATATCTTTAATTTTTTAATTACTTAACACCATAATTCTGAAAATTCTATATATTGATACGGAAGCTCACCTACCTTTTTAATTATGTTCTTGTTTGCTTTTGAAATTATAAGTTTTGTTCTGGCATTTTCTAGGACATTCCAGGCTATATTCAATGCAAAGAAATCGTCAAAATAAAGATATTTCAAAAATTATATTTATTAAAAATTATTTCGAAAGCAAACAGAAACATAATTAACAAACTAAAAAGGTAGGTGAGTTTTCCATATCAATACCTGTTATACAATAAAATTAACATGTTAATGTGTAAAAATTACACATGACATTTGTTATATTAACACAGTGGATTGTGTTAAACCTTTAACACACTGATATATACAGAAAAATGTGTAAAAATATACACAATTCCGTGTGCACCTCAATTAACACAGTATTGTGTTCTTTTGTGTTAAAATGTGTAATTAATTTTTTACAGTGCATGAGTCACTCTCTACATTTTTGGCGGTTGGGTATAGTCATAGATAATCCTGTATTTTTTGCAAGAGTAGGTTCTATTTGAGTTTCGCGTTTTGATCAATCTAAAATACAATGCCTTTTATTTCCATTTCAAGTTTAATAACACAAAGTCGTTCTGTAAATGTGACTTGAATTGGTGGCAATAAAAGGTCCAAGAAAGATGTCCAGCCTAACCGAAACCTGCATTATATTTTAAAAATACTGCTGCTACTATACAATCAACAGAAAAACTGCCAGATATAGCTTGCCCGACACATCAGTCTCAGATAACAAAGCCATTGCTTACTATTTTTTTTAAAACTGTTTTCGTCGAACCTACGGGTGTTCGATTACAGGCACCAAACAGTAACAAGTTAGTCCTTATTGCCATTGATGATGGTAGGATAAAATTTCTTTGAATTATGAAGAGGTGTTAGCTGCGATATAATCCGGGGACACAAAAGAAACGTCATGGCTTGCCAGATTAAGACAGATTATAATACATTTTAAACAACTAATATGCAGGGTGCAGTGTTTTTAAGACTCCAGTCTAGAGGTTCGGCTGGTTTGGAGACAGTTGACGGCGCTGATACCCGTTGCCCAACGATGGCTCGATTTTATGCTTGTGAGAAATTTCATCTTTAGCCCTTTTAAAATTCCGATGACACTTGAGATTTAAGTGGGTTAAATCCCGTCTTTATAAATTGGTGAGATGAAAGAGCAAAAAATCAGTTTTGTTTAGAGGGATATAAAACATTTGCCAGGGTCTGAATAATGTGACTCTTTATTAGCAATGAACAATAATAATTCTAATATATTTTTAGTAATTTGCAAAGTTTATGCAAATAATGATTACACATTATGTGTAAGTGAACACAAAAAGGGCACTACTATCGAAATAAATGAAATAGACCCCTGAGTTTGGAAACTGAAAGAAAACATAGGGGCAAGAAAAATGAAATTTGAACCATATATAGCCTCACTACTACTCTATTGTGTGCTAAGATTTCAGTTAGTTTCGTAATCAAATTGTTAACGAACTTGTTGAAAAATTACTCTTTTCAGCTTGCAAAGTTGATACCTTTTACTTTAACTCGTAATTTTTTCGTTCATTGATAAAAAATTACAAATTAGGTAGTAGGTAGTAAATAACTGTAAACAACAATCTGGAAAAATTTGTTAAAATAATAAAGTTGTAAAGGCTGTACTGTTTTATATACCTTGCATTTATTAGTTATACCAGAGTGGAAGACGTTCAGCAAGATCGATCATTGTTGTAGCAAGCAGTGGCGGCTCAAATATTTTATGTGTAGAATAATTTTTTGGTTTGTTTCATTTTCAAGTTTATTGGGTATCTGATCAAACTCTTTGGAAATATTAGGAATTTTGTAATCTTATTTTTAATCTGTCTAGTGTTAAGTGTTACTGCAAAAAAATGGATAATTCTCACAAATATGTTTTTAAAATTATTATTGAACAGTGGCACATTTATGTTATTCTTAATGTTATGCATAAATAATATTTTTCATTGCGGTTTAACCGGTTTGAAATGTATCGCAAAATAAACAAAACTTTGGTAAGTATAAAAGGAAACAGTTAATAAGTTTCGATTGCGTGCAAATCAGTTACAACGCAGAGGAAAAAACAAGATGTCGAAGTATGTCAGAAGATTTCAAACAAATTGTTCTGCAAGTAAAAGATTACTTCGAAGCTGAAAGAATTAATGGTTTATGTGAAATTCAACTGCGGCAAGTGACAAAACGTACTGCAGAAGCATTAAACATCAGTGAAAGCAGTTTTAAGAGAGTTACAAGTGATAAGATTAAAACTGGTACCTACTGTTTCTAAATCAAAAGCAAGCGGTAGTAAGAAAATAGAAATTGGTGATTTCATGAAGGTAGTACTCCGATGAAAAATCTTACACTTTCATACAGAAAAAACATTTCCAACAACAGTACAACTTCATCAAAGATTGAATAATGACCTCCCTGATTTTCCCGATGTGTGTATCTCCACATTGAATGGTTCGAAAGAAATGAACTTTTGTTTTCGAAAATTTGATCGGAAACCAATACTAATGAAACAATATAATATAGTGGCTACTCGAGCATAGTACGTATATTCGGTCAAAGACTACCGGGAAGCAGACTGGAAAGTCTTCTATGCGGATGAAACATAAGATGTGGTGCCAATCACTAAAAAATACGGCTGGGTGGAAATCATCACACCTGAAAATCGTGCTGCTTTTGATAAGTACCCAGGGGCCATCAAAAAATTTACCAACCTTCTGGCGCCGGACAGAAAGTAATTATTTTGCAGATTGGTAATGAAGATGGTTTTCTGAACTGTTGCATGAAGTGCTTTATTGGCAAAAAAGGATCAGCTGATTCTTATCCTATTTCTAATTTTAATTTGTTCAAATTACATAAATAATTTTTTAGTAAATAAATATTTGAAAGTACTGTTAGATAATCCTGTTTTTGACAATGATAATTTTATATATATTTTTTTACTTACTTCAACCAACCATTAATCTTGAAGTACAATATGTATCTTTGGAGGTAAAAAAACAAAAAATTACTTGAAAGATAATACTTACGTGTGTAAATGATTTTAATCAATACTGTTCCTAAAGATATCTTACTGATTCAACATAAATGTAATTGTTTTAATTACATTTAGGACAATTTTAAGTAGTCTTCTCTTCTTCCAGATGCAATCCGGAAAGCGAACTATCATTTCCGGGCTTTGGAAGCGGTTGCGGCGGAAGTACATCAGGTATGGCCTATTTGAAGTCGGCCCCTTACCCCGTGCCCGGTTTAGGACTGCATGGCCTCCCGGTGGATTCACTTCATTCATCAATGGGTGGTTATCCATCAGGTAAGGAAATTTCATACCAAGAGAATAAATGTGTTGTATTGGAATGAATAATTAGAATGTATGAAACTGATAAATGGCCCATATACGAGTTTGGTTTTGCATGTGAGGTCACGCGCTAATTTGACCGTATGTGATGGGTTCATGGCAGTGTATTAGTTTTAAAATAACACAGGTCCATATGGTTTTTATCGTGAAAGAAATAAATAGTTTACCGGAAGGAATTTGCTGCACCGATTCAAAATCTGATCTCAGAATAGAGCCATCACGTCAGCATTTTGAGATATTCTGAACTAAGTGTACAAATAGCTGTTTTAGGTATTTCTAGAGTTTGCTGTTGCTTGAAAAAAGTTTTGTGTACAAAATTAATGAAAGTACGATTCGTGCTCATCACTTTTCATTTCACAACATTCAAATGGATAGACTAGACTGAAGTTTGCGTTACTAATAGAAAATCAAATAACGCAGAATGGGCAGAATTGAGGTATTTGCAATGCCTTAACCCATTTGATTTTGAACAATTCTAGAAAATAACTTATAATTTAAAGGGTTCCGAAGTTCACTGATAAAAACAACATGGCAAACTCAATATGGCGGACATCGATCCAAAAAATTTTGCCGTGTGAAATTTCAAATATCAAAAAGGTTTAGGTACTTCAAGTGAACTTACTGTTTCGCTTTACTTGAGTTTCTGTACGCAGTACAGATTAATGTACTTCATTTCAGTGAAAATAATCCAATTAGGACTAAAAAATAGAAATAGATGGCAAGAATCATACTTTACGGTACTTTGTTTAGTTTGTATTAATAAAATTATTTGCAACCAGCAGTAGACTACAGAAATGCCTTAAAACAACCACTCTTAGGTCAGAATATCTCAAAATTATGATATGATGGCGGGGGCATCAAATTCCTTCAGACATTAACGTTCTATGAGGAATTAAATACCATTTGTTTAGAACAGACAGGTCTCTGATACCAAACATCTAGGTATGTTAATGAACAATTCCACAGACAAAGCTCTATTCAACAGTTATCTAAAATAAAAATTAATCTAACTAAATTTACTACCCTGGTTTAATGAAAACATTTTATAAATATCTAAGCTCACTTTTGAAACTGTGGGAACTCGAAAATTCAACCACAAAAGATGAGAATTGATTCTTCAAGTGGTCTCCTTTAAGTTGAGTCAAATATTTAACTATAAAAATTATGATCCTACTAAATTAAAATTATTTGAAATTAAATATCGGCAATGTCAAAAGTGAGTTTAACCTGCCAATGAATTTTAAATTAAAGATGACAATTACCTACTTACTTAATTAATCAAAAAAAGTTTTACTCTTTATGTAATCGTTTCTTTAGATATTAACAATATTGTAAAAAATGTTACAAAAGCTAATAATAAAGAGTATATGGGTAGATATTGTAGGTGTAATTCAACGCTGGTCGGGGCTTTAGTCCGATGATTAGTTTCACACAGTATTATTAATACCTAAAAATATATAAAAAAAGGGTTGCATGACCTTTAGCAGGTCAAAAGTAACGTTCACGCCTCATAAACCAAGTTTCACCTATTTTATTCTCTATTGCAGTCTGTACCTTTTCTTATTTATTGCAACTGCAATAGTATTATGATAAAACCACTCGTTATAGTAAAATGAAGCAAACTTGACACCTAACGTATAAGCGATTTTTAATTTTAATTTCACATTTGCTCGCGTGTAAGCACGTATCAGTTTTGCATCACCATGTATGTCCAGGTATAGATAGAAATTTAAAAATGTCGTCAATTATTACTTGTGAGTTGTTACTTGCTTTCTATAAAGATCTGCTGACTTATGAGTGTTAAGGTTGTTCTTCTTCATGTGGTTTCTTCAACCTCATGCTAACCATTCATACACCAGGGTTTTAGAGTATATTGTTCGTGCAGTTGGAAAAGGTTGAAGGTTTCTTGAGATGTAGATGTATTAATACTGTTTTCTAAAGAAGCGCATGGACATTCTTTTAATAAAACTCAACTCAAGTCTCAACAGAAACAGTTGATTCAAGTACCTACAGCATTTCTTATCAGAACTCAGTGCTTGCAGAAGGGAAACAGTTAAACACGACGTTTAGATGTATTTTCTGTATTAGCAGTAAATTTTGTATATCTATCAAATTCAAATAGGTTCGTTTATTATAATGCACTGTTTGTATTATATCTATGACATATACAAGTTGAGAGTACATACCACAAAACCTGGCTCCATAGTGGAAATAGGTGACCTTACAATGATTTTACATTAGGAAGATACAGGGTGTTAAAAAAGAGTGTAAAATATTTAAGGAAGTAATATTATGAATCAAAATAAGCAGAAAAGTCTCAATAAACTTGGGTCCGCAAAGTAACGGTTGCGGAGATATGAAATGTTTTCAGCCCCTTTTTTTATTTTGCAAAAACGTTATGTATTTTCTTAAAATAGTTGATTAATGTTTAGTGAAATAAACAGTACGTGTTTGACAGTTGTTCTCAGTGCACAAGTTTTCTTTCCCTATGGCTGGTTACTCTAAAGCAGAATTAACAGACATGCATTTCATGTATGGTTGTGCTAATGGGAACGCCACCGAAGCGCACGTCTTTATGTTGACGCTTATCCAAATCTCCAGATTCCTTCACAAGAAGAATTCATCAAAGACTGCGTGATACCGGTTCCTTGAGCAAACAGTGCCATTTATCCGGAAGATCAAGGTCGGTATCCACTCCTAGAGCAGAAGAAGAAATTCTAGCACTGGTAGCGCAAAATCCAGGTACGAGTGTGCGGAGAATATCAGCCGAACTAGGAATTAGTTTGGAGAATCCTTCACGAGCAACTGCTTTATCCATACCATGTGCAACGAGTACAGGCCTTAAATCCAATAAATGATCATCAATCACGTTTGGTTTTTTGACGCTGGTTTCTACGTCATGATGCTGAAGACCCTTGTTTTCTTGCAAACATTCTTTTTACTGATGAGGCCTACTTCAGAAGAAATGGAGTGTAATTTTCACAATACGCATATTAGGGCCGACGAAAATCTTCATGCTCTAATAGAATCTGGACATCAGGCACTTTTTTCATTAAACATTTGGATGGGTATTGTAGGTGACACGTTTCTAGGTCCTGTTGTTTTACCAAACCAATTAACAGGCGCTGCTTACCTCAACTTTCTGCAGAACACACTTAATGAGTTTTTGGAAGACATTGCTTTAAATCAGAGGCAACCAATGTGGTTCCAGCATGATGGTGCTCCAGCTCATGTTTCCATGGCCGTTAGAGAGCATTTACACCAAACTTTTCCACATAGATGGGTAGGAAGGGCCGAACCTGTTTTATGGTCTCCAAAATCGCCTGATCTGAACCCTCTTGATTTCTTTGTTTGGGGATATTTGAAGACATTAGTGTATGGTACTCCTGTAAATAGCCTGGAACAGCTGCAACTACGGAGCCTCTTGATTTCTTTGTTTGGGGATATTTGAATACATTAGTGTATGGTACTCCTGTAAATAGCCTGGAAGAGCTGCAGCTACGGATTAATCAAAAGTGTCAAGAAATCGAAACCAAGGAGGGTGTTTTCGAAAGTATTCTAATATCGTTGAGACGCAGATGTCGTGCCTGCTTGGAAATGGACGGAGGGCACTTTGAACATCTTCCGTAACTTTGTTTTTTGTTTGTTAAAAGCTTCCTTTGTCAGTTTATTCCTAATAAAATAAAATGTTTGAAAAACGAATAGTGGTTCATATCTCCGCAACCGTTACTTTGCGGACCCATGTTTAGTAAGACTTTTCTGCTTATTTTGGTTCATACTAACTATTACCTCCTTACAATCTTTTTTTAACACCCTGTATATGAAAAGGTATATTCCATAAAATAATTAGGCACATCTTTCTTAACTAATACTGAAATTTCAAGAAACCAAAAACAAATCTAAAGGGAATGATTGAATAAAGCAAGGTTAACTAGAGAATTATAATCGACTCATTAATTTTCCTGTCAAACTGAAAAGAGCATAAACATTTGTCACCTTACCTCTAGTTTGATTTAAAATTATACAATATTATAATCAAGTTCTTGATAACAATCGCTTATCATTTTCAACGATTTTTACTAAAAAGATCAATTATAATTAGAGCAAAGACAGGTCAAAGTTTCGTACGACAATAACTCTCATTTTTGCCAATTTCAAATTTTCTTTTAGGTACATTTTGTATCAAGACGTAAAATGAGATATTTGTCTTCATCAGCGAATAAATGCAAGATCTGATTTATCAAACGTATAATCAAATAAAACTGAGTACGTTACTGTATTTGAATAAAAATGGCTCATGCTATATTTAATTTAAAATCATAAATATTCAAACACAAAATAAATCCATATTTATTTGAAATATTTACCAATTTTAATAGCCGAAAAATTAATTGTTCCCAATAAAAGACATGATACAGCTATAAATATTTTATTTGTACAATAAATAATATTTTAAATGTGATTACCACTGCAACTGCTATATGAAAATAAATTTTGCAAATCCCTAAATTGCAATTCTAGTGGTTAGAGTATTTGTAATTGGAAATATTTACGCCACAAATAAATCTGTTACACTCGGTCAATTACTGAATTTTATTGAAACCTTAAAAACATTAAATTTTAATATGGATATTTGTTTTATTCCTAAACTATTATTTTATCGTTCATATCACACAATTTATATTATTTCCGCCATTGGATATTAAACATATATTTTTTGTCCGTATGTAGGTATGTCATTTATATTTAAATTGGAATAGGTATAAAATAATTTATTACCTATATATTATTTAGTGTTATTATAAACGATTAGGTACTATAAATTTTAATAGGTGTACAGGGTGCCGAAAATTAGTAGGTCAATCCGTTAACCATAGATAGCTGATATGAAAATAATGGGACTTTCATTATGCCACTTTTCATTTAGGAGCCCCATTTTTTAAATACAGGGTATCAAAATGTAAATGTCAAAAAGGAAATTTGTCGATAACTCCCGTAGAATTAGCGATATTTGTTTGAAATTTTGCCAATATTTTTTTTCTTGTAGAGACACACTTTTTGGTAAAAAAAATCAAAGCACGAGCGGATGTGAGGGGGTTAAAGTGCATTATGACCCCCTCAACTTTTTCATACGCACGCCTATGGTAAAACAATATATTTTCTTAGATAAAGCGGCTTTTCTTTTCTTATTCTTGCAAGATTTTGATTTGGAGCCTGGGTTACCAGATATTGTAACTTATTTGGACGGATAGTATGGATTTAGTAACTAGTGTTTCAAGTAATAAGTTCTATGTAGGCTTTGAAAACAAAGTCAGATAGGTAGGTACATTTGGTTGTCAAAATAATTTATAAGTTAAATAGAAAAAACGTTGTTTAGACATTTTTTAATTGAAGTGTTCAATGACAAATGGTGAACAGAGAAGGTTTGCTATCATTTTCTGAAATGACCGATATGATTTTAATAATGAGTAAGTAATTACTTATTAAAAGGAATAGGATTTTTTCTTAATAAGTGTTAATTGTAATATCGACCCTAAACAATTTAATTTCTCTTGCTTTTGGGAAAATGTAACTCTAATGCTAGTTTAGCTGCTAGGCGTTATGCGGACAAATTTTCAACCAGGCACCATCCAAAAAGGAGATTTTTCTTAAGCTTAGTCAACCGTCTGAGAGAATTTGGCAGCTTTAAGCATACGAGGGTGGGCCAATGTAGACGGCAACTCAAATCAGAGCAAATCTTGCAAATTGTCGAAGAAACTCTGAAGACACGTCGCACATCATCTGACTTAATATTATTGTTGCCACCATTATTAATTTGATTAGCTAGTATCCTCGTACTTATACTCGGAGTTTCTTCGACAATTTGCAAGCAATATCATGTACAAAAAGTGCAGGCACTTCTACCTTTAGATTCAGAAGCAAGAGTCACTTTCTGTAATTGGATATGTCAAGAAAATAATGATAATATTAATTTTAGTAAATTTATTTTATTTTCCGATGAGACCACGTATACTCATGACGGAGTAACGAATATTCATAATACTCATACATGGGCTTCTGAAAATCCGAAATTCATTGTAGAGGCACATCATCAAGTAAGTTTTAAAGTAAACGTATGGACAGGAATAATTCATAATTGACATGAAATTCAGGTACACACTGTTACCACGCGACACCACTTTGCACCATGCGACATGATGAAAATCTAGGTCAGGATGGCGTGGAGTGGTGTAGCGTCAGAGATGTGCAGACAATATATGAAAATACATAAGAATACACGGTACCAGATCCTTCTGATTTTGCATCACATGGTATGGCGTGGCATGGCATCAGAGCAATGTGCCCACGGCTTTAATGTCCTCTGCTCCATATCTTAGTTCGATGTTCGATTTCAACCAAATTTTAAGCGTTGCAGTGATCCTACATGGAACCTTTTTCAATAAGACAAAACGTATTTTTACCAGTGGTGTGCTTATTTATTATTAACAAAAGGGCTCCATTTTTTCAGAAGTCATATTAGAAATTTTTTAGAAACAAACCAATGGCGGATTTTTGATCAGCATGCTTTGAAAAGCAAAATTTCACAGTATTAAAAGTTTTCGAGTAACATATGATACATATGAATTTTTAGATAGTTGATACCTCGTCACATACTTGTGCTATACTTCTCCATTTTGAGGCCTATTTTTATACACTTTATCCATAATACTATTCCAAAAGTAAATCGCTTATACAATTTGTACTTCCTTGGCGACATGACAGACAGGTGTAACTGCTATTTAAGCACAAAATACTCACAATTAAATATTGTTTTATACATACCCGAACAAATTGTGGCATTATTTAAGAAATTTTGCAATTTTGAATCGCTTAGTCTGAGCAAGCAAGCCATAATGGTTACAGATTTACTATTTTGTATTTGTCATTTAAACAGGAAGAATTACGAAATATTTGCTATTCTATCCATGTTAAACAATTAAATTTTGTGATTAAAATGGCAGTCCGCTGAAAAAGTAGAAATTGTATGAATTGTTGGTGAGTATACAGTTACCTTCAACGAAGCAGCACGTACCGTGCCTTTAATAAAAGACATCCCAAACATCCACTTATTCACACAGAACTGTAGCAAAAATAAATTATTTGTTTGGTACCACTGGTTTAATTTGTCCAGCTAGACCAAGATATTATAACAACAATATTCAGCCCGACAAAGGAGAAATATTAAATGGAGCAATAATTCAACAAGTGTAAGAGATGTAGTCGCGACTAAATTTGAACAAGAACGGTTTGTTTTTAAAAAATATAACTTTTACGGATGAAACTATATTTACCACCACTGTTATTTCAAGTCAGAAATACATATATTAAGCTAACGATAATCCACAGTGGATTTTTAACTATAAAAATCACTATGTACAAAAGATAAATGTTGGTGCGGAATATTGAATACGCAAATTACTAAGCCATACTTTTTTGAGAACCTTAGTTGTGATTTTTTTTTAATTTCTTGAAAGATGACTTTTCCAACTTTCTTGCTGATCTACTTGGCAGTATAGGAATAGATCCAATTTTACATTGAGATGAGGCACGAGCCCATAATTCTTGAATAGTGAGGAATTGGTTAGACCAGTGTTTCAGCAATAAATGGATTGGAAGAAACAATAATCTCATGGAATGGCCGCCACGATCCTCGGATGTGGCACCTTTTACTATTGGGGCAGAATTAAATACAAAGTATATAAAAATAGGTATCAAACTCTCAAAATAGAGAAGACCTACAAAACAGAATAAGGCAAGCATGTTTTGAGATGATGAACATAGAAAAGTTAGGCTGCATCTAAGAAGACGAATAGAGATGTTATAACTCTAAAAGGTGATCTGGTTGAAGCTACACAAATTTAGTTGAATTGATGTTCATATTTCGTCTCGCTTAGTAAAAAAACATTAACGTTTATAATTTACTTAATTAATTTATTAGTTACTCGAAAACATTTATTCTCTTTATTGTGAAATTTCATGCTCATCAACAATATGATATGAATATAACTTCTTAATAACTGATCAAAATAAGATTTGCTCTAATGAAAAAGATCCCATATGGGATCAGTGCACCGCATTCAAATTTGGTGGTAACCGGACATCTAATAACTAAGATAAGAAGGGGGGGGCATTAAAAGTAGGACACACTGCACATATGGCTAGAGTATATATAGGTAAGGATATAGAATAACTAAAGTGACCAAACGTTCCTCTTTACACAGGGTACTCCAAATATTTAAGCTATCATCCAGAGCGATCATTCTGTATGTAAAAACCTGCCCCTGTTAGTCAACCGAGATACTAATATTAATCGTTGTTTTCTGTTTTCATCAGTAGTCTAGGCATCAGTAATTCTGTGACTGACTGTAAAATTCCTGCTAAAAGCTTTCCTTTTTTCTATCGCTTCTTTCTTGCTTAAAAATAAGAAAATTAAAAATGGGTACCAAAATACGATGTATAACTTACTGTTTAAACCATTAAGAGGAACGTTTTAGCATTATTCGAAAATTTTTCGAAAGTATCAAGGGAAAAAATATCAAAAAAATATTTCTCACTAAATTATGCATAAAAATTTCTTTTAATTGCGACAATAGTTTCCAAATTATAACTAAGTGCGTCTCACCAGCAAAAGAATACCTCCATCGCTTGGATTGATCACCGGGCAATGTTTATTGTGAAAAAGATTATATAGATAGAGAAATCTTTATTTTTCATATCTCAACATTTAATAAATGACTTTTTGACTGTCTTCTTTGATGAAAGAAGGAATATATTGTCCAAATTGATTATATAAAGCAGATATGATTATAGAAAGAAACTATAACTGCGAACTAAATCACGTGGATATTTAAATCATTGTTTATTCAAAATAATAGATAAAAATAATAATTATCTTTAATGTCAAATGATTTTTATTATATTTCAATTATGACATAGTAATTTTCGCTATAAAGGACGGTTTATTGCGGTATACTATTACGGATTCTTTCCACTACTGCCTACTCCTCAGATACAAACTTACTTAACTGACTCACTTTGATTTCTAATAATAACTTCATTCCAAACATCGGGAAAGTTTCGAATTTCTATCTACACTATTCCTGGGTACCGAACGGCCCCCGTGACAGGTGAGGAGAGCGGAATTGGTAGGGCGGGGCGTGTTCGAGAGTGAAACAACTTATATATTTATTCTGTAAACTTTGACAATACAAAAGGATCTTAGTGGCGTTACGTTGTATCGTATCCTATACTCTATTTTTAAACTAGGAGGAGTAAATGAAGAAGTCATATATACACACAGAAAAGTAACTAAAAAATACCCTGGATCGTTTTGGTGGTAAATTTAAAAAAAAATAGAACCAACGCACAAAAAGCAATGCACTTTGTTGATCAGTTATGAAAATAACTATTTTATTTGTTTTTGGATTAACAAGGAGGGAAAATATACATAAAATAAATCTAGGAAGTGCCAACGTTAATCTTAAACTAATATAACTGGCATTGTTGACAATGTTAACATTGACAATAAATATGAATTTTATGTGGGGCTGTGTGAACTTGGCGACAAATTAACTAATAAGGAGCTAGTGTTTAAGTGCAAACAATTTGAAACACTCCTCTTAGTTTAAAAATAGAGTATAGTGCGCAACTATACATTAGGAATAATTGTTATTCTTGTTTCCATTTGTGGAAAATTGATGACAATCTCACCGTAAACACTAGATTTGATGTTTGAAAATGAGAATAGTGATTTTTTTATAACCATTTGGCATGAATTATTATCTGTTTATATTAAGTGCACCTGTTTGTAGTTCCATCCATTGTTATTTGCTATATTCTTGTTTTAGGTAATCAAAGGAAACAAAGAAGGGAACGAACGACGTTTACTAGAGCTCAGCTGGATGTACTAGAAGCACTTTTTGGCAAAACACGATATCCAGACATATTCATGAGAGAAGAAGTGGCCTTGAAAATAAATCTACCCGAATCCAGAGTACAGGTAAAATTATATTATTATTTGCTTAATATACCCCTTGAATATCTAGCGTATGAAAATATTTAGTAAATATCTACTTTAATTATTTGGCTAATACTCAATATTCACAAAAGTTTATGTTGTGTAGTTTCTGCACAAATATCTGCATCGGTAATGTGATATAATGTTTCTATGCACTAAAATTAATTAATTATACTCATATAGCAGTGATTTTTAGGCTGTCAAGGCCGATCCTATTATTTGATATATAGTGATTTTCCGGGTTGGTATGCCGTGACCTCGGTAACTGGTCGTTGCCAGTAACAGAATTAAAGTGCTGAGGTTTTTTGACCTGCCCTTGTTATCCTCTGGCTAGACTCTGTGAGGACAGTTCCGTTATTCGCCGCGACTGGGTTTTCAGCCGCTACAGAAGATGCCAATAGTGAAGAGCGGCGAAATGTTTGGAAGTATGGGATGGGATCAGTTACAGAGGCATCTCGGAAGACCATCATTATCCGAGGAACGGTTCTGACCGTAGTAGTTATAATACCAACTATGGGAGCCGAAATCAATATATGGGCGGGCTCAGAGATACCGATATTGGGTCTGCGACCAGTTACCCCAGTCACGGTATAACAACCCGAAAAAAAACTATATTATACTTATATAACAATAATTTTTAAAAAATGTCTACGTACTTATATTTCTATCAACCTACAGTGCTTTCGAAAAGTAACGAATAAATTCATTATTTTTGAAATTGAGAAGTTTTCGAAAAAATCCCCTGGCACGTCGATTTTGTTTTTAAAAAAGGCACTTTTTGACATACAACCCATATTTGTGACGTAATCGTTTTTCGAGATATGACGTCATCGACAATTTTTTTAAATAGCAACCCCCATTTTTGACCATGCCATTTGAAAGAGCGTGTCATTCTACATACATACATCATGAAAAATTATGGTGTTGCATAACAAAAGATTAAAGAAAATAATGTTTGAAGATTTTGTAATTTAATTTTCACAATACTGTGCACCTCCCCATTATACAACACCTGTCCGTGCTTATTTAGATGAGCTGTTCCCGAATCGTTGGATAGGGAGAAGGGGTCCGATTGAGTGGCCAGCCAGATCGCCTGATTTGACACCTCTAGATTATTTCTTGTGGGGATATTTAAAAAGCAAAGTATACGTTACTAGACCGGTTAATTTAGAAGATTTAAAAGCAAGAATTCGTCACGAGATACATCGTACCTCCTGAAGTTATTGATAATATCCAAAAAGAATTTATTAATCGTCTTGGCTACTGTCAGGCAGCCAACAGTGCACAATCTGAACATTTTATTTAGTCGATTTTTTACATAAACATTATCATTTTCAGTATTGTGAAAATGAAATTTTAAAATCTTCAAACATTTTCTTGAAATTTTTGTTATATATGCACATCATGTTTCTTTTAAATGGCAAAACTTTTTTGCTGCTGAGTATATCCATCTGACTATTGAAATAATAGATTATCCTAAAAGTATACCTTGTTGAACTCGATAGGAGTAACGCTTTCCCAAATAATCCTATTTTAAATATTCAGTGCAAAAACCGTTTTGCTTTCAAGTCAAGTGCCTTTTCTGCTGAAAATGTTACTTGAAAAAGTTATAATGATAAATTATACAAAAAATTCCAGAGGATCGGTTTGCTTCGATGAAATCTTTGTGCTTCGTTGAAAAATCTAAAAATAAATGTTTCATCAAACTTTTTCAAGTAACATTTTGCTGTATTTTCAGCAGAAAAGGCACTTTACCTGAATAGTTTTTTCTCGGTGCACTGAATATTTCAAATAGTATTATTTCGAAAACTGTTACGCTTAACGACTTCAACAAGGTATACTTTTTTTCAGATATAACAGCTAGGAAAATCGATTGTTTCAATAGTCAGATGGATACACTAAGCCGCAAACAAGTTCTGTCATTTAAAAGAAACATGATGTGCCATAAGTGGCGCCCCCTACCAGTGACGTCAAAATTAGAAACAAATTTGAATTTTTCGTCCGCAAAAATCCCCGATTTACAAATTTTACGTAAATATTTGGATTTCAAGAAGTTATTTATAAATATCGAAAATACAATTTTAACTTCAACACCGTGTATCTCGGAATCACGACTTTAAAATGGAAAAAGTTATATGAACTGCCCCCACTATTTTTTCAAGGCCAACTCACATCTCATATTTTTTTAAGTATAATCGGGACATCCTGTATGTAGAAAAACCTTATCCAAGTTGTAGTGGAATTCTCATTTTCATAAGGATTCCTTTTGTAACAACTTATTGATTTTCAGTTAAGTTTAACTCGATATTTTTAGCAAGTATACATTACGCGGAGGTCTGTAACACAGAAAATAATTTAATTAAATAAAGAATGTATTGCTAGAAATCATGAGTTCCTGACTTAATTAATTGCATACTTTTCTCATCTTGTTTCTGTAATAATACCGGAATTAAAATAGATGAGTAAATCTGTTATAAAAATACGATGCCTAATATTTTTAAGCTTTAATAATAATAATGATAATGATAATGACAATGATAACGATAATGATAATGATAATGATAATGATAATGATAATGATAATGATAATGATAATGATAATGATAATGATAATGATAATGATAATGATAATGATAATGATAATGATAATGATAATGATAATGATAATGATAATGATAATGATAATGATAATGATAATGATAATGATAATGATAATGATAATGATAATGATAATGATAATGATAATGATAATGATAATGATAATGATAATGAATAACACAAAACAAATTGTTTTTAACGCGACCAAATATCGAAAATTACGTTGACATTAAAAACAATTGCCTAAAGTCAGCCATGACGTAAGACGCCTGAATTCTTGCCACGAGTATATGTACACTCACAAACCACAAAAAAAAACTAAACAAAAATGAATCACATAGGGCAGTTCAACGCCCTAACCTAAGATAATTTAAAATGGCGTCTGTTGGACAAACAGTGCGGATCTGTGTAACACAACAAAACAAAACCATTATAATATCCTAAATTATTCATGGTATTACGAAATAAGCATAAAATAAAATGAGCAAACACACCATTTGACAGTTCTACACAAAAGCACAAATTTCTACTGTCAATATGTCAAGTTTCAAGCTGTTTGTCCTACAGCCACCATTTTTAAAGTGATTTCACAGCAAGGTGACAGCACGTTGGATTAGCTGTACGCACCATTATGACTAACACTACTTTCAGGTTATCACCAGCAGTCTGACACTGCAATGTTGTCGAACTTTACAGTCCATTTCAGTTTTAACGAGTTTCTCAGAAACTTCAGTTGTTTACTTCATTAATACTGATCCAAAATTCAAATCATGAACAAATTACGTTACAGGCGCTTTTACTTAACCTCAATTGTATATTAGTTTGTAATTTCGTAACACAGTTTTGCATATTATTGCAAATGTATTTTAATTTTTGAAATGTATTTGTAGACAAACTATTAGTTTGATAAATTTTTTTCGTAACAAGTTTTTATTGCTTTTAGTAAAGATATATAAGCCCTTAAAATTAGGGTACTCATATTTCGGACACCCTGTATATATAATTTTTGTAACGTTACTAAATTTTACATTCAAAATGATCTAAAATGACATGACAAACTGAATTATTAATGAAAATGTATGGAAATATCCAACTGTACAGTAGGTAATAGGAGGAGATTGTCTCAAAATTTACTTATGCGGTTCAGTCTCTTCATCCACTAGAATAGCTAACAGCGATTATTCTCCTTTTTTATTCATTTCGGCACAGCATAGATAGAACAGCAGAACCACTTGAGTTGAAATAATAAGTTGCATACAGTAGTTCGCGCGTCTATTTCAGGCTGCGCGACCTCCGCTACCCGTCAGTTTGTCCCGAACACTAGCGTGCGAACATCGCTTATGCAGAGGCGGATTAAAGCAATATGTGTGTGTTACGAATTTGTTTTTTATTTATTAAAAATTGCTCATTTCTTTACTAAAAGAATAACCTAAAATTGTTTTCAACTCTGTTCACAGGACTAGAAACGAAATAGTTAAGTAACTACTACTTCTTTGTCTTCTGTGTTATATTTTAAGTAATTGAATTCTTACGTTTTATTTTAGAATTTGTATTTTCTTTCTTTTTCTGACAAATATTGCTCTCCTAATTTGTTAAAATCTGCTCTTTTTATTGTTCATTTCTTATACATGCAGCCCATATATTTTTTCTGTAAAATCGTGTACCGCATATCTCTGAGACGATTACACAGCTTCTGCTGCAGCAAATACACATGCGACAGATCAAAGAAGTTAGCCTTCTATTGGTTGTGACGTATTGACGGATCCACCTGTTCTATTTCCAGTGCGATCATGAGCGGGTATATCTTTCGAGCGGGCAAAATTTCGGCTATATCTTTCCGCTAATTTAATTATGAATGTAATTAATTTATTAATGATTCTGTGTTCTTAAGAATGGAGAATAATTCAAGCACTACATCTTATTCTCAAAATCGTAAACGCCCTAATTTAATAAGTGAGGAATATCAAATGATGACATATATGAAGGGTTTAGGGCGCGAGGTCAAAATATGAGTGTAAGTGATGTTAAAATATGTGTGACCAAAATAAGAATAAAATTCTTTTAAAAAAATTTCTCTGATGCACGCACAGCGAGTTGCAGGGTGTTATTTTGAAAAAAAATAACACCTTTTAAAATAACCCTTACGTCAATTCACGTAAAAGTAGGATATGCAAAAGTTATGAAGACAAAATCATAAGGAATAGTAGGCCTAGGCCACCACTGGTGTCAAATTAAAACAAGCACCATGTAATTTTAATGACCTTTAATTGATGTACACGTCACCAAAAAATTGTCGTTTTTAAGTTTACCATTCAGAACAACTTTTTTAAGTAACATTTTGCTGTATTTTCAGTAGAAAAGGTACTTTACATGAAACGATAACAGTTTTCAATCGGTGCACTGAATATTTCAAATAGAATTATTTCGAAAACTGTTACTCCTAACGACAACAAGGTTGATTGTTTCAATAGTCATATAGATACACTAAGCAGCAAAAAAGTTCTGTCATTTAAAAGATACACATGTGGCGCCCTCTACTAGTGACGTCAAAATGAGAAACAAATTTGAATTTCTCGCTCGCAAAACCCCTGATTTACAAATTTTATAAATTATGGAGACGTGCTTTGATAAAATCTTTGTGCTTTGTTGAAAAATGGTTTCATCAAACCTCATCGATCTTCTTGAACCTTTGCACGTCTCCATAATTGACCATTCTGAACAACTTTTTCAAGTAACATTTTGCTGTGTTTTCAGTAGTAGAACAAGCACTTTACCTGAAACCCAAACAGTTTTTACTCGGTGCACTGAGCATTTCAAATAGGATTTTTTCAAAAATGGTTACTCCTACCGACTTCAGCAAGGTATACCTATTTCAAATAAAACAGGTAGGAGAATCGATTGTTTTGATAGTCAGATGGATACACGAAGCTGTAAAAAAGTTCTGTCATTTAAAAGAGACATGATGTGCCACAAGTGGCGCCCTCTACTAGTGACGTCAAAATTAGAAACAAATTTGAATTTCTCGCCCGCAAAACCCCTGATTTACAATTTTATGTAAATATTTGGATTTTTTAAGAAGTTATCTACAAATATCGAAAATAAAATTTTAACTTTGACACTCTATATCTTTTTTACTATGCGACTTAAGATATAGGTATGTTAGGTTAAATCGATTTATTTTCACTTACGGAATCTGTGGTCTCATTTTTGCTATTTCATTTAAAAACACCCTCTATATTATCTAACGCTTAGAAATTGCAAAAACTGTTATATCACTGTTTTTACTCTACATATATAATGGATGTTATGTAATGCAACTATTTTTTTTATATATGGTCTGGTTTGATCGTCTTCAAATTTAGTACGCTTATGAAATGTCGCTCCTCCCACACTTCACCCATCGCATTTGTCTATAAGCTAGCGATGAGTCGTTCTCTAGATTTTTGGCGGTTGGGTATAGGTAAATTTGCCAGTAGAAAAATGTGACGTTCATTCATTATCGCAGTGGCGGTTGGTGAAATTTCAGGTATATTATATCTTAATAACCAGACATGGGACCCAAACAAAACTTTAGTATATATGTACTGTGGCTATATAGAGAACTTCAGTAGAAGGAGAACGATTGTGCAGTTTGCGAAGAAAAGTTGAAAAAAAAGTGGGCCTCACCTAAGATTTCCAAATTGGCTTGTTTAAATTTCCAGAAACATTTTTTTTCATAAACTAAACGTAATTCTACCAATAGATTTCAGATTTTATTTAAAAAACTTAAATTTTTGTTAAAGTTACAGCAGTTTGAAAATTAATATTGTATTTGTAATACATTATAAAAATTCAAAATGCTATAAATTCTACAAATATAATTATTTTTTAATAAAATTTGAAACCTATCCCTAAAATTACATGTAGTTTATAGACAAAAATGTTTCTCAAAATTTAAAGAAGCCATTTTGAAAATTTGAGGTGATGCCCACGTTTTTTTTTCCGATTTTCTTCTCAAACTGTAAAATCGTTCTTCTTCTGCCAAAGTTCTCTATATGGCCACAGTACATATAACCCTAAAGTTTGGTTTGGGTCCCATGTCTGGCTATGAGATATGGCATACCTGAAATCTCACCAGCCGCCACTGCATTATGGTGCTTGTTTTAGTACTGCACTGTTACTATTTAAGTACCTACCATAGTTTTATTCATCTAACTAATAAGTGTGCACTTAATGAAATGAAAGTGACACACGGACAGCGCTACCAACTGCGCCGCTATACAAACACCGCGGGCAGAGTCAAGAGAGCAATTTGCCGCCCCCAGGGTCCGACTCCGGAGCTGAAATTAGGGTGTTGTTAAAGTAACACAGTGCGACAATAGCCGTGGGCGAAACAAACGCGAAACGTGCTCCGGCATGGTAGTGGCAGGCTAATAAGGTAACGACCGACTATTCAAGTGTTCACCGTAAAATGGATCGCTTTCTAATGTCTCCTTGTTCGTTACTGATTTATTATTATGACTTACATTGTGCACATTGTTAGAGCCGCCTTTGTAATGTTGGTTTAATGTTTTATTGTTGGCACACGTTTGGACATTATTCAGGTACCGAGTGGCACCACACCCCCTGTACTTTTTTGTAAGCTAATAGCTTCAAGTGTAATTTAATTTGATGATACACTTTCTGTTTGCTTCTAGTATGTAATTACTTCACTATATGTTGAAACTTGAAATTAACTGATCCAATTTAAATTTGTCAACGGTTAGCAAACCTCAAATAGATCTATATACGGTTGTTTCTTAAGTAGAGGTAAAAAATCCAGGGCCGTATTCTGTGGCCAAAAATAAGCGTTTTTCGTTATATTAAATGTGGGGTGTCCAGTTTTTAATTTTTAATTTCTAAAGTGCTTGAGATAATTTAACCAAATTCGGTGTACATATTTAGCATGACAGTATAGGTATGAATTAAAATATTACCAGCTTTAGAAACATCATCGGTCATTATTTGCCAAAAAAAATATATATCACCCTGTATAATATTACAAATAAAATACATCTTCATATGCGCCACTGTATTATCTTACTCAATACATTGCTTGAAATAACAAAATAATTAATTAACAATGAAATTGCTTTACTGTAATTTATTATAACAAATGTTGGAAATGGCCACCTTCAGCCAAAATACAAACTTCTGGTCTTGAAATCGCAGTATGTGTACAAATTCCCGGAGTAGCTCTTATCGCATCACAACCAGCTATAATTTGTTGACGTAAGTGCTCCTCAGATTCAATTTGAATCTTGTAAACTAATGTCTTGAGATGTCACCAAAAAAAATCAATAGGGTTCATATCAGGTGATCTGGGTGGCCAAGGTTGATCTGGTTCTTGAATGCCTCGTCCAATCACGTTATTACCGAATCTTTCAATTAAAAATTCTCGAGCAGTCAAACTAAAATGTGGGGGTGTCCTGTCGTGCATAAACCACATTTTTTGTCTTAGCACATATGAACATCAAGTAATTCAGGTAAAACAAGAAAAATTCCAATAATACCAACCCATACAGTCAAAGAAAACTGATGCTGAAATCGAGATTCCATTATGGCATTAGGGTTTTCATCAGACCAAACGTGTTTTTTGTGGAAGTTCATTGTAGCATCTCTGGAAAAATTGGCTTCGTCGGTGAACAATATAAGAGCAGCGGTAAAGTCAAAATTTTGTTCAATTTTTTGCAAACTCCAGTGGCAAAATTGTAGACGAGCAGGATAGTCTTGAGGTAGTAGAGCTTGAACCCTCTGTATGTGATACGGTTATAACTGTTGATGATTCAGAACGTACCAAACTAATTTATGATTCACATTAAGATTTGCAGCGATCTTCCTAGTACTAGTATTTGGGTTTTCTTCAATTTCGTGTAGAATAGTTTCTTCTAACTCAGGTTTTCTAAGACTCAAAGATCTTCCAGGAATTGGACCTTTCTGAAATAAGCCTTACTCCGAAAGATGTTGAAAAACATTTCAAAACATTCTTTTGGATTTGGATTGGATTTCTATATAAATTCGCCAAATCTCTCAGTATTATTTCCACTTCCAAGGCCATCAATCTAAATCATATTGGCCATTTCAACATTTGAATATGCATAAGCCATTTTTAAAACATAATAGTTTTAAAAAATAAGTTTAATTTGACAATACACAATATTAAATAAGATGACAGCTTCTTATTATCATTGTTTTGTATAGGCCCTAAGATATGTTGAAGTAATTTAAGTAACTAAAAATGCACTTGATCAAATAAATCAGTTTTGTCGTTAATCGGTTTGGAATACAAAAAAGTGTAAAGAAACAAAAGTGAAGATATTATACACGGTGATATATTTGTTTTGGCAAATAGTAACCGATGATACGCACACCTCCGCCACTGTTAAGTTTCTAAAGGTGGTAATTTTTTGTTTCATATCTACTGTTTTACTAAATATGCACACCGAATTTGGTTAAATTATCTCAAGCGGTTTAGAAATTAAAAATTAAAAACTGATTTTCTTTTAAATTTTTTGATAGGCTGTAATTGGACAATGGCTGTAAGACCCCGAATTTATAAAACAAAATACCCTTACTTTAAATGTCACAGCTGGTTTAATGAAACCATTCTGTAACATTCAATACTTAAGTTCATTTTTGAAACTGTGGGAACTCGAAAATTCTGCCACAATAGATGAGATTGACATATTTTTGCATTTCTAGGATTACTTCTTCAGATGGTCTCCTTTAAGTTGAATCAAATATCTAACTATAAAAATTATACAGGATGAACCTTAAATAAATACAAATATTTTAACTGCAGGTGTAGTTCATCATATAGATAAGTCTAGTGAAAGTCATTTTTAAAAATTTCAAATATTTACGGATATTATTTTTTTTTTAAACATTTTGAGGACCGCTGGCCAGATAGACCACTGATTTACTGAAGGCGAGGTTACCATACCTTCTATAAGATAAATAATTTTTGAAAGTAAATTCAATTTTTACCATTGTTTCTAGTTTAAAAACACTCGTTTTTAGCAATAAGTAAAGTAAAATTATCATAAACGATTAAAATATGAATTTTCTCAAGTTCGATACTGTCAGTTAAAGAGTTTAAGAAGTTACTTAAATTATTTCAAAAAAATATCCATAAACATGCATAAAAGCTCACATACTTACTGAAAAACCACCTATTTAAACAGTTATCCATATTTAAGTTAATACCATTGTACACTGTTAGAAAGATTATCACACAACATCTTAGAGTTAATTTCCACCACATAACCTCAAACAACGTGTCAGTGGTAACCATTTCGTACCTCGTAGTTTCGTAGTGGGTGAGACAGATATTAAAAATAAACACAAAACATGAAATAACAAAATAACTAGCTTGATGACGTTCAATATCAAGACAAGGCAAAGTAAAATATTTAAAAGCAGCGTCAATCGCATGCACAAAGAAACTGATGTAGGCACAGACAACAGGTAGGTGCCAGGAGCAGTAGGCGAATTGTCCCGCACAAGCCCCATCCTCTAGGCTCTAGGATTGATAGAGATAGATGTTGATGTTGGTGGATACCGGTGCACTGGACAAAGGAATAAGCTGTGGCACAGGCAAGTGCAATCAAAACATGTAATATTCTGAAACCGAACTAAGCTAATAGCTTCTTTAAGTAATGAACCGCTTGAAGCATGTTTTAAGAGTTGCCGCACTAACGTATAAAACGTATTTAAATCCTCTTATTATTTTCACAGACAGTGTTTTGTGTATTTAATTAATATTTTTCGTGAAACAGGTACAGTGTGATTAAATAAAATATGGCGCATTATTCAAACAGTGAAAAGGTTGACATGCTAAAAGCATATTTATTAAGTAAGTAGTGTTCAGTTATAGTGATAAAAATAACGTATTGTGATAAATCAGTCGGAGTGTAGTAAAAATAGATAATGAACAAATTCTGGATAATATGATTGAGTAGAGAATCTGGTTTATATTTTCAATCATTCTTTGACATGTTTAAAAATTCTAGTGTAACACTGGCAACACTGGCATCCATCATGACTCCCGAATCAGCGGTCCTCAAGAAGTTTTCTATTGAAAAATGACGAAATTTATTTAAAATTTGACTTTTTATTCCTGATTTTTTTGTAAAAAGACTATTAATTATGTGTTCTATACAGTGAACTATACTGCTGGTTAAAATATTTGTACTTATTTAAGGTTCACCTTGTATAAATTAAAGTTATTTGAAATTAAATTACGACTATATTAAAAGTGATGTTGATCTGTCAAGAAAAAAATAAACTAAAAACATTTATCTACTTCATCCAAAAATCTCTCTTTTATGTTATCGCGGTTTTTTATATACATTTTTCATTAGCTATTAACAATATTGTGTGAAACTAACTACCCTGCGGCCTGCGGACTAAAGCCACCTAAAGAAACAATCTTTCTGAAAAATTTTCATGTTATTCGGCAAAAGTGTTTGCCTCTGGGTTTCGACAGCCCTGATTACAAATGTAACGTTCTTTATATTTCATAAAGTTGCTCATTTATTTATCTATATAACATAAACTAAATACTAAGTTTTAATTTTTTTTTTCTTTTATCTACGAAAATTTTCAGTGAGGACGGCGTCTCCCAGATCCCTCCCGCACCACCGTCACTGGAAAATTTATTATGCTCTTTCGTCAAGGAAACGCTTTATTTTTATATATATTTTTTATCTGTTTAATGATCGATATTCTCATTTTTCTTAATGATGGTAATGCTTGAGGTAGGTATCCTTATTCAGGCCAAATTGAGATTAATGATTTATAATAGCTACTATTTTTTCAGTCAATAGCTATACCTACAGGTTATTGGACTATTTATATATTACTGATATGCGGTTAAGATATGCTTGGATTTAAATAATTAATTTTATATTCATCAATCAACATTAATTTAAATTACGATTCGATTTGTTATAAAGTGTACTATAATAGTAAAAACAATGAAATAGTTATTATATTGTCTAATTAATAAATACAGTAGTATCTACGGATATTGAAATCAAGTATTTGAATATTTGTAAATCGATGTTATGACAAGACTGAATAATTATTATTAAGTTAAGTGTATCGTACTTATATCAAATTTATTAAAATATTATATTTCACTGGTTTTAAATTTGTATGAGCGATTTTGATTATTTTTTAATATTATGCCGGACTTACAAAAAGATATCGTTAAAAAACATATCTTTTACCTCGGAATTTGAGGTTTCCAAATGTAAACGTTTTCCATATACTAAAATATCTATCAAAATGGGGGATTTGAAATAAAAATACTTATTTATAAACATAATAGGTTTTATGGCTTCTCGGAAAGGCTACATTTCATTGGGCTTAAATATATTTCTTTTATTTTCAGGTCTGGTTTAAAAATAGACGAGCGAAATGCAGACAGCAGCAAAAACAACATAACCAACAACAAAGCGTTGAGAAAACCACAAGATTAAAGAGCAAAACGGCCACCATCATAACCAAATCTTCTCCGAGTACACCCGTTTCAGTTTCCAGCAATAACAACACCAGTACTAGGTATTAAAATACTTTTATTATTAATCAAATTTACTCGAAACGGTAACTTTTTTTGAGATTCATTTCTTTACATAGGGAAATGAACTATATATATATTCAGTAATAAAGGACACAAGTACATTTTTTTAAATAGTTGCGGCAACTGTTCATTTTCAACTGTTCCACAATAAAATTTAAAAAATCTGTACCTATCAGGGTGAGTTAGAAGGAATGGGTCGACACTAAGCTGGAGGTACTATAGACACAAAAATATTATGATTTGTGTTTTTGCTCAGGCTAATTTTAAATGCAAATAACTCAGAAACCGATAAAGTTCTACATTTTTTATGTAGATTGAACGTTCTTTTAGATTTTTTAACACAGCTCAACAGATAAAAAAATATGTTTTGATTTATCTAAATAATACGATAAAACTAGTACCCTCTATAGGAGCAACGTCAAAATAAGCTTCAAATTCGTAATTCTCACGCAAAAAAAGCAAAACTACCAATTTTCAATTATGCTATCAAAACTTTCATTTTTTTACTAAAGCTGGTTTCTTTTATTATCTAACAATAATTTTGTTTATGCCCGCTCCATTTCTTCAGATCTAACACCTCTATTTTTAAACTAAGAGGAGTGATTCAAATTCCTCGCGCTTAAACTCTAGCTTGTTATTGGTTAATTTGTCGCCAAGTTTACATAACCCCACATAATTTAATGTTTATTTTCAATGTCAACTACACTAACTTTTAACATGTCAGTATTAGTCTAAGAATAATGTTGCAGCTTCGTAGATTTCTTTTGTGTTTATTATTTCTTGGTCATGCATGGTTAAAATAGTTCTATTCATAACTCAGTAACAAATTGTACTGCTGTTTTTGTTTTTTTTTCAAATTTACCGCCAAAATAATCTAATTTCCTTGTGTATATGTCATTTACTCCTCTTAGTTTAAAAATAGTTTCGATGACTATGCAACCATATATGCTTACGCGTAGTTTATATAACATAGTTTTATTGATTTATTTATTTTTCCTTATAATTATTATGAAAATAGTTTGTTATAAAAAATAAAATAAGTTTACATGGGTTAACAAAGAAAGCTAACTTGATAAAGCAGAGTAATATATTTATTACTTAATCTACGCCTAAAAAATTTGAATACCTACATATTTCATACCAAAATGTAAGTATTAAATTATATTCCAATGATTTTCAAATTATTGTGGAAAATTAGAAAGTAATTCCTTAATATGATGTGAAAGCCTTTTTTAATGTAATTTTTTATGTATATTTTATGGAATAGGTACCTGTTCCACTCTCCACCAGTCCCCCTCCCCCCAAATATTTTACTGATTACAAAAATTTATGATAATATACAATTTGTTTAATAGACATAATATATTTATTAGTTTGTTTTCAGCTCCTCTGCTAGCTCTCCATCAGTACATACAACATCACACCTGAGAGATAGTCCAAACTATGTGAAAACACATATTCTTACCACTTGTAACAGCACTAGTTCGCCAACAGTAAGTTTCCGCTCACAATTTTTTTTACATATTTTTATATGTATGTATGTATAGTCTTTTGACTGTTCAAGTTGTTTCAAATTATATTAAAAAATTGAATAATTAATGACTGTTAGCAAGCAAGCCAGAATTATGAAACTTGTTATTCAGTCAGTATTTATTTATTTACGAATAAATTAAATAATTTTACCTATTCAATAATAATATTATGCCAGTATACCGAATAAATGATTTATTTGTGTATGTATAAGGATTTTATTATTTTAAATCAAGTAAAGTTTCTTTACTTGATTTAAAATAATCTTAAATAGTAAATCGTGACTGATAAAAGAGTTTCTTGTTTCAAAAAGAAATTCTTCTAGATAGGATAGGGAAGTAAATGTTATTTGTGATACAAAATATATGTTTTAAATCTTATAGTTGATTGTATAATAATGTCTTATAGATTAGAAATGGTCGACTAACCCTGGTCTATCAGACAGTCAAGTACTTTAGTTTTAACAGTTTTTTAGTAACAATTGGACAATTTAAGGTTAGGATGGCTGTGAGCCAAAGAGTGGTCATTGTAAGGTGGAATTCTCACTCCGTTGCTGTTGCTTTGTGCTTGGCAGCTCTTTCCATAGGTTCAATGGGGGGGTTGTTGTTATGCTCATTTTAGGGAAATTAACAGGCATCATTAGAACTACTGCTGGCCAGAGACGAAGAATCAGTCAGTTCTTCCAAGATTGACCTTGATGAGGTCACAAACGGTAAAACTTCCAGTCTTCAGTACGGCAGCAGTATTATGCACAACTCCCACAGAAACCTTAGAGACTCTCCTGCCTAACTGCTGCAACAATAAGCAACAACAAATTTCATATCTACACTTTTTAAATGTGTGTTACAGTGGAAATACCTATCAGATAGGAATGTTCATCAAGTTTACTGATGGATTCAAGACAAACAAGAGCTGAATATGGATCTATGCGATCAGATGTTAATTTATTTTACCGTCTTGGAATACCACTGTCTGAAGTATTTGTTGTGTAACGTCCACATAGCCAAGCAAGTGTACATGCACTTATGTCATACAGGATCAATTCCCCCATGGTTTAGAATGTGTCAAGGTTTTATCTCTTTTGGGCTAGGAAAATTTGGTAAAGCTGACCTGGATTCCAGATTACAGTGACATGGATCACAAAAACAGTGACAAGGTTCAGGTATAAGGTTATGGGTCCAGAACCGTTATTGAGTCTACCATGCGGTTGTCTTGCAGTATTTATTGATAACTGAATCAAACAGTAATCAATAGAATAGTTAAAGTGGATCTAGTTTACGACAGGTCAGGTTTCTTATAAAGAACCCATGGGCTGACCTTAACCAGAACATTAGCAAAAGTAACATCAGGTTTATTATACGTTTTTAACAGGTCCTGGTTACCTCAACAAGTACATTGTATGTTATTAGATAGACTATAACACAAGGGTACAGGTTATGTGAACACACATACGAGGATTTCATACACATCATCTCTCCTTGTGTTTGTTCGATTGTGAAAGGACACAAACACCTGGTAATATTCCTCTTCAATCTAAAGACATTAGACAGGCATCGGCAGAACTAGTCCTAGCTTTTGCACATAGCACGGAACTATTTTAAACTCTACAACTACCGGCATGCACAATGTGTCACCAGACCCCAGTGCTATCTGTGTTGCTCTCAAACAACAACAAGAAACACATAAATTTTAATATCCAAAATTTATATAACAATTCAGCAATGCCACAACCGAATGTTTTGAACTGTTTTCTACATAATAACCATACAAAAAATCTTGTCATAAATTCAATAATGTAAATATATAGCAGGTATTCTATCAAAAAAAATTTCCATATATGTTCATTATTGTCCTGTATATTTGAAAATATAGTATTAGGTTTCTCACCATATTTTGGTTGGTGGCTTTTGTTTATATCTACAAGTATCTAGAATAACGACAGAACTATTGTACTTTACCGTACTAATATGCACCTTGTAGTAACGGAACAATAAAAAATTTCAGTGTTTTTAACAATTAGTACAATTTCTACAAATGAGCGGAAATAAATTAAGAAAGTACTTTTGATTTCATTTTTATATCTATTACAGGTAGCTGGTTCAACATACACTAACTCGGCCAATAATTCCAGCATCTGGTCTCCAGCATCGATAGATAGTTTCTCTCTAGACCAACATAGGTGGTGTTCCTCAACACAAGCTACAGTTCTGAGTACTACAAGTTCCACTACAAATTGTTACAATAATTATCCTTACTATTCAAATATGGATTACATTGGATCGACATCAATGAATCATTCACAATTTGGAGTAAGTATACCCATTATGTAATGTACCAAGTAGCCATTTCTAAAATTATTGGTCATCCGTTTGTTTGCAATTGAGATTTTTTACGTGGAATTTAAGGTGTATCTATCTATTTTAAAAAGATTAAAAATATTTCATGTTTCTAATCCTGTAAAAACAAAAAACTAAAATTACTTTGTATTATTACAAATTCATTGCATGTAAAATGTATGATGTTCTATGTAACTATAAGATGTATAAAAACTGCAATTTATATTTCAGTCATAAATACAAAACAAAAATAAATGAATAGAAATACAGGAAACAGTAAAATGGTGTATGTAAAAAGTATGTTACAAACTTTGGTGGTGATAATAGGTACATAAAAAATATGACTAAAAAGTCTATTAAACATAACTTCATGCACCGTTTTGAAATTATAGATGTTAAAAGGTGAAACTTCAAAAGTAGTTTATATGACATAATTTTTGTTGGAAATAATAAAATTTTCAGAGACTTGTCAGCTTTAAGAAGCCAATAAATATTAATATTGTACATAAAAAACACAAGAGAAAAAAAATTCAGCCTTTCTTAGAATCTTGTGATAGTTGCTGTATCTTTGTAGTATTTGTTTTAGCAGAATATAGGATGCAGGGTGATAAAAAATACTCTTCTCTGAATTTTATTCATATTCACTATATTTATTGGCTTCTTATAGAGATGAGAATAACGGTTGCCGATGATTCGCGTTACTTTGGTGGTCGTTCCTGTAAAATATCACTCCGAAATAACGCGATTAAAGAACGTCGCTATTATAAAACGGAGACCAACCGGCACGATGGGTAGGCGTAATCGCAGAGACTGATGTTTAATTTTTAGATACTTATCTATTTATTGTTCTGTTATTTATTGATACCAGTATCAAATATTAACGTATATATTTCTTTGTTTGAAAACTGCTTAAAAACTGTTTTCGTATTCATAAAAAAATATATTTAACAATTAAGTGTTTCTTTTTATTCTAAATAAAATATCTATAGTACACCATTTACTAAATCTACTACTTCAACGGTCGCAATATAAAAATAAATACATTATGCAACTACAGGAGTCCTCTCTAATGATTGCACAGGGTTCTCAAGTCTCTTAATGATTGCACAGGGTTCTCAAGTCTCTTTTCTTTGCCCATGCAAAATTGTATGGATACATTGTACCACTCGCTGTCGTTTTGTGTTTCGTGCGATATACAGTTACCGCCGTTACCGCGACTAAATGAACGTGCCTTGCCATCCCACAGACTCGTTCGATGGTATGTTTACGTTACTGAGTAGTCTTAGGAACGTGGAACGGTTAGCAATGCTATTTTGGAATAACGTTACTAAACAACGTTATCCAAATAACGACCCTTCACTAGCTTCTTAAAGTGGACTAGTCTCTGAAAATTTCAATGTATTTTCTTTTTCCAACAGAGTTGTGTCATAAAAATTATTTTTGAACTTACACATTTTAAGGTTTATAACTGCAAAATGGTGCGTTAACACAAGTTTATTAGTTTATAGTCAAAATTTTGTATGTATATACTTTATGTATAGTATAAAGTTCATAAAACAGAAATATTAAAATTTATTAATATGAATAATCGCTATTTTAGGAAAATAGTATAGAATCTACCTGGACCAAAGCTAGAGATGAATCATCATGGTTATATAACGGCACTTGGGATAGAAAATGAAACAGCATTAAAGTTAGGAAACTAGGAAGAAATTTCTAAAGGAAAATATATCTACTGAACCTAAACCATTTTTCAGTATTCTCAAATATCATTTGTTCTTATTATTACAAACAGTAATCATTTGGTCAGTTTAAGTGCAATATGAACATAAAAAAACTTCTTATCAACGTTACTGCAGACCCAGAACTAGTAACATTACATCCAGAATTAAGAAAATAATGTATCTATATCATGTTTAAGGCCATCGTCCATTTAACGATGCAACACATGGACGATAACTGCTCGCCAACGACTTTTTTACATTTTTTAAATGATTAAATGTGAATCTGTCTGTTAACAACAGCAGCTCATCAACAGTATGCCTTCATATCGGCATAGCACCGACAAAAATATTTTGCTGGTTAGGTGATAATATCCAGATGGCAGTCACGAAGAGCACATTTTAATGATCCAATATCTTATTTTCTTTTTTTCTCTTCTTTTCATCTAATAAAATAGCTATCATGGCCATTTCTTTCAGATAAAATATTTTTTTATTACTACACGTGAGATTAGCTGTAACATTTAACATGAACATTCGAATGTTTAATTTATTGTGCCATATTATAAAAAAAATTGTAATTCAAAAGATGCAATTAAATAGATCTTAAAAGAAAGATACCTAAAGAATATAAAGCTGCAAAAACTATGTTTCTGGAGACAAAATTACAAGGAAACATAGAAATATTTCTTATACAGTTGAGTATGCAATTCAAATTACCTATAATATAAATGTGTTATTGTTATTTATTTTCAAACATATACATCAGTCAAGTATCCTCCTTGATTTTTTCAAGTGCACTGTTACTATACACAATTTTAAACGAATTCATGGCTGTTTTTAGAGGTAGTATAAAAATAATCTAGGCAAGTTGGAAAAGATATATCTTTACTGGGCAGTGTGAATAAAACTTAAGCAAATGCTTTGTCTAAAACATTATATTTTATTCATACAGTCTGCTAAAAAATTGATAGCTTTAGCTTGCATAATGGATGGTTTACTTGAAATTTGGAAAGAAAAAGCTTTTGCTACATTTTTATTTACACTAGCCATTGTGTCAATTATACAAGTTTTCTCCAGGATACACCACAGTTTACAGACTGATAGGTCATCTAGAATAAGAAACAAAATATATTTTCACTTATGTTTCTTCATAACATTTGCTGAATTTTACACATCAAGAGAAAATTGTGTAATTATAAGCATTACCACACCCTACAAAATTCTTTTAAAAAAACTATGGATTTTCTTTATGCATCCTTCGATATGACTCTTTGTCCATAAACCTTAAAGCATTTCTCATTTGCAGTGCTCAATATATCTGGACTTATATAGGGTTATTAAAAAAACCGCTGACGGTGTTCTAGGACAGAAAGTATATGAAAAGTTAAAGTAAAAATTCCTAATGAACATGGGGTCACAGATGACTCGTTAAGGAGATACAGGGTGTTAAAGTTTAATTGAATTTTCAACGTTATCTTCGGTAATTTCGAAACGCCTTAACATTTCAATTTCAAATTTTCCACGTGTAGTTAGCACCTAAAGATTAATTATTTGTAGTACCACTCAATATTTTATGAACAACAGTGGCATAGAAACGGGGACAACATAAACCTGGACACAATTTCCGTATAGTGTTCAATTATCTATCAAATATATGTCTTGGAAAATTTTTATAAAATAAAACATTTTTAAATAACAATTCTGTTGGTTCTATTCTATTTGGATTTATTTTAGTTCCTCATATTAGGCTTGTACCATTAAAAATACAAATAAAACATCAGCTGTCAGTATTGTCAATAAATAAACAAAGTGAGTTAACTAAGTGACTTTCAAACTTATTTCTATGCATTTAAGATTGAAATGTTAAGACGTTTTAGAATCATCGAAAATAACATATAAATTTTAAGAAACTTTAACGCGCTGTATTTCGTTAATGAGCCATCTGCAACTCCATGTTTATTATGAATTTTTGCTTCAACTTTTGATGTACTTTCTGGCTTAGAACTCTGTCATCAGTTTATTTAATCACCCATAGAGGGTGTCCTGTTAAAGTTTGGCAGCGGCTGTATCTAGGAAATTACTCGTTCCACAACTTCTAGAAAAAAATATTGATAACAAAAGTGACCCTAAGAAGTCTTAAAATTATTTTCCACTTTGAAATTTTACTGCTAGATGACGAACTTTTAAATCCAAATCGAAAAGTGAGATTTTCTCCATAAAATCAAGTCAAACAGTTTTAGACTCCCCTATTGACACTTTAAAAATAGTTTATTCGATATTTTGCGCTACCCTCTACAGGGAGAGTATTACATCAAAAGTTGCTGCTTTTAGCAAACTTGGATTTGTTTTAAAGCTGTTGAATAGCCGGATCATAATGTGTAATAATACTTAAGTTTCTGTTTAAGCCTGTACCACCAGATGGTGTTATTTGATATTTTTAGAAGTTTACTCAAATCTCTTTGATTTGGATTTAAAAGTTCACTATCTAGCAGTAAAATTTCAAAGTGAAAAATAATTCAGTGACTCAAGATCGCTTATAGATATTTTTTTCGTATGCTGTAGGACAAGTAGTTTCCGAGGTATAGCTGCTAGCCGCCCTTAACGGGACATCTGGTACATTTTTTATTATAGCAGATGGCTGAAAATCTAAAGAGTGACTAATCGCTAATTTGTAGACAAGCGCGACGGACGAAGCGTGCGTGCGAAGGAGCAACATTTCATAGGCGTACTAAATTTGAAGGCGATCAGATATAAAAAATATACAAAAATGACAAAAATAATTTCATTACAATACATTCATTATTTTTAGTAGAAACAGTGATATAATAGTTTTTGCCAATTTCCAGGCATTTGATAATAAAAATGATAAGAATTATTTCCAAATTTAAAGTTTTTATCTTGTATTATCAATTACTCAAGGTCAAAAATAATAAAAAGTGACTAATTCACAAAACAAAGATGAGTACGGAAGGTGTGGGTGGCATGACTGCCTAAGCGTGCCACTTGAAAAGTGGCACGCAAGCATACAAAATTATCAAAAATAAGTTGACGTCGACTGAACCTAGCACATTAACAATTTACTTCAAATGTGCCCCCTATGCCATCCTCTCTACAAATTAGAATGCCATCCTTTTGGACGGCGATTGCACACCACCACCCAGATACACCTACCTGATGCACACTCTGCAGATATCACACTTAAGCCATGTCTTCATATACGCGAATTCACAGACTTTTACACGAATTTTGCAACTTCTATTTTAATTATTTATGGCGGAAAAATCTCAACTTTTGACAAACTTTTCGAAACAATAAAACTCACAAATATTATTACTTTATTACTACTATGGTGTTAAATATGTTTGTTTTGAGCTTTTGACAATCTACCATAGCAGTTACATAATGAAAATGATAGAAAATGTTATAGTTGACAAAATTTGTTACAAGTAGAGATTTTCTCAATATTAAATAAATCGCGCAAATATTTGCAAATTCCGCATTCAAATGGACAAAAGCCTTTAGAATACATACACACTATTCACTACTGGTTACTAGCACTGTCACTGTAACGGTCACACATTAACACTTATTATATCATATCATACCGCTTTCCGTATGACCTTCATGCATCCATGTTTCGCAAATTTTAATATAGTCTTCGATCCAGATTCTGATCTTTTAATATTTATTTTAAATAGTTTCTTCGCCATGTCACTATTTCGTCTTTTTCTATCAGTATACTCTTTTCGATTTCCTTTATATCGAAATTCACCTACTATAATTCATGTCATGCATAATTCGCAAAAGCACCCTTGTATATATTCTAGACAAGGTTTCATCTTGTAAGATATACCAATCCAATTTTTTTTGTCGAAAACTCATTTTAAAAATACCATCTTCCTTCCGCGAGTTTCCATTATTTTTCGTTTCACCGTTGTACTTCTTTACCACTTTTTTATGGAAATGGAACAGGTGGATCCGTCAATTTGTCAGCCAATAGAGAGCTGCGGGGCATGCGTACTTACTGCATCAGAAGCTCTCTAATCGGGTATGCTCTCAGAGATATGCGGCACATGGTTTTATAGGAAAAATATATGGGTTTCTTTGTGTCGACTGCTATAAATTGTGAGCAGGTTTATAACATGAGTCACTCTCTACATTTTTGGCCGCCTAGTATAGATATTAATAATATTGTGTGAAACTAACTGCTCTCCGGATTAATGTTGTGCATTTCATGATGAGCATTCCATTTCACCTTTGCCAACGTCTGTGGCCCATCTACATTATATCTATATACTGTCTTTGAAGTAACACAGCAAGAAAAATAAAATACAGTTAATTTAGAGAGCCTCACCAACCTTACCAAGCTATCAAAACCTTAAAAAAGTACAACTTTTAACACTATAGATAGAGGAGGTTATTTGATTCATATAATTAGTTTTTGAGAAAAATTAAAACATAGAAAGACCCAGATTTTTTTTATTTATATTATTGTAGCCAATTTCAATTATATCTGCTTTTATAAATTAGTTATAGCAACCTTAAACACAAAATATTATTTGATGTATTAATTAGTAGAAATCAGGTACACTATATGATTTAAAAATTAACTGGGAATCAAATTAATTCAAAAATAATAGAAATAAACTACTTACCATAAATCAATATTAGGTAATTCTACAAAAATTGCACCAAATTATTTCCACAAACTAATAAGCATACTTCTAAGCAATGGTGAAAAATATTTCGCACACATGCTGTTACTCTAGATGTTGAATATAATTGGCTGTACCAAAAACACGATGTTGAAAATCGGCAGTGTCTCTAATGGGAGTTCGGTACACATACACTCACATCGTATCTGCTAATTCTTGTTTTGATTAAGGCATTTTGCAATAATATAACGTAAATCAGTCTATAGTTGACAAGCCATGTCCCTGCCTGTGTCTTTAAACCTATTAAACGTTGAAGTGAACGCAGTTAGTGCATCGTAAACAGTTGAATAAGTAGAGGATGCAGTTTTACGTACAAAATTATTCAATACCTACTTTTCTAGAACTTCCTATATAAAAATTCTTACTTGATCGTCTTCAGTCAAGTACTTTGATTGAAAGTAAAATGTGCAATGCAGAACATGTTCATATCAAAAATATTGTTTTTGTATATAAATGTATTATATTAGATGTAGCTGTAAAAACTTTTGACCAATAACAATAAATTTTACGAATTTAAAAATCATAGCATTTCTTTAAGTACTAGTCAAAGTTTATGTGCCAACAGAATGTAAAGGAAAGATCATCGAAATATCTTTGATAATTTTATAAACACTTCTCTGTACATATCTTACCTTTAGTTTTCTGTAACATACCGTTGAGTGAATGTTGTAGAAGTAACTACTTAAGGCCTACAGTTGAAACTTAAGATTTGTCAAGCCTAGTAGAATGTATGAGGTATTAGCCTATTAAAATGTTAGAATAAATCTTATGTAAAATATTTTATTTATGTTCCAGTTTAGTATATGTCATTTGTATACAAGAAATAAAATCTGTATAAATTGTCTTAAGGTTTTACATTATATAACAAATATTCCACTAGATCTCGCTTTGTTTTCTTATCCATGTTCATTACAATCTTCATAGCCTCTTCAGGAGACCTCCCTTCTTCCAGAAAGAGTTCACTCAATTTTTCAGGATCGGGCTCAAACTTTTTACATATAAATTCTTTTAGTGGTATATCATAGTATAAAATAATCTGCAACAACATATAAATGCTTCACCAGTACAGAAATAGAATTGGAGGGAAAATTCAACCAAATGAACTAATTTGTGGTATAGAACATTATAGTGTGGTTATTTCTTTTTTTTTTCAAAATTTTGAACAAATACGTGGTGAATATAAGTATGTACCTACTTTTAATTTTGCAATATTTAATTGAATTGTATTATTTCAAACGTTCTCTTTGTGACTTTGTTATCAAAAAATGACCATTTTCATTTACATCCCCATTCGTGTCCCCCATTCAAAGTTACACCCTGTATGCAACAAATTATCAATTTTTGATACCTGGTCTAAAAATTAGTTAAAAAAATTGATCCACTCTATACAGGGTGTCACATGACTGATAGGTGAATTGTGTGATGTCATAATAATGTGATGATGACCAAGTTACAGGGTGTCAAAAACAAAATTTAGTAACTCGGTTTTTTTTCCTCATAATTTTGACATACATTGTAGAAGGCATCACTTATGCCATCTTTTTAATGTACAAATTTTTTACAACACAGTATCGTATTTTCTGATAGCAACATTTCTTTTTCCATTGCTGTTCTATCTAAGAGGTGTATATCATCTTAATGTGGCTATGAATTATCATTTTCGAGTTATTTGCATTTAAATATAAGAAAGAGAAAGAATATATGCAGAATAGAATATTCCAAAAAGAAAATTTACGATTGTTTCATGTCACCCTGATTCAAATCTTGTTATTCACAGATCTTTCCACACAACTAGAATTTATACAATTTGTTCATGATATACAAAACAAGAATCACAATTTCGTGAAAAAGTTCCTTCTTTTTGAATAAAGCCGCTTTCAATTAAGAGCATTTAACTGGAGAAATTTGCATTACTAGTATCTTGAAAATCAAAACTTAAGCAGGGAGTCGCACTTTCAACAAAATTTTGTAATTAATGAATTGTGTGGGGTCATACAAGATTGCTTGCTGGGTCCATACGAATTACAACCAAATTTAAATGGTAGTTCTTATTTAAATATTCTACGAACTGAACTTTCTGATTAAATGGAAGATTGGTCTTTAAATATCAGAAAGAACATGTGGTTCATGCAGGACGAGTCACCACCTCACTATTCCTACGAAGTTTGCACTTATTTAAATTAGCAATTTCCATATTAATGGAATTTCCACATTAATTGATTGGAAATTAAATCTTTGGATTATTACTTGTGGGGCCATTTGAAGTTTAGTCTCATCCAATTAATAATCGACAAGAATTATGGGATCAGATACCAAATGCTTCAGTTTTTTTATAAAACAACCCAATATTTTTTTCAAAGTTCATGAGTCTAACGAAAGGTTCAGTTATGTTTACAATTTTGCTTTTGATGTTAAAATATAAATTACATTACCTCCAATTTTGTTACCATCTAAACTTTCTTTTCTTATATTAAATGTTAAAAAAAGTAAATGGTAATTCCTAGCAACATTAAGAAGGTATACCTTTTTGATGTAAAAGTGATGGAAAAAAATGTTCTAATCAGAAAATGAGATACAATGTGTAACAAAAACTTTGTGAACTATAAACGTTCAGAGGCGGCTTTCTACAATGAATGCCAAAATTACTTCAATCCTTTTGATATTCTTTTAACTCGACTACTATCAACTTTTGCACTAAGGTAAATTTAGCCAGCTATGTTAGGGATGGCACATTTTTAAAAACATCGATGATGACATCGATGTTCAACATACGATACTATTGATGTTTGAAAACATCGATGTTTTAAAATAATAGTGTAGAGAGTAGACAGACAGTTAATTTTTATTTTTTTTTATTGTACATATTAACTCATAACTCAAACTCATCAGTTAAAAAAGCGGAAAGCGTGTCCGTTTGTAGCAGCTTCGACACTTACTGCCTTCACGTATAGATGCTGCTAAGTCATAACAGATTTCCTTTAAATAAGTAGATCGTATATCTAGTACTCCTATATGGACAGTCCTAATGGAAAAGAATGCTATGATGCTTAGGAATGCGCAGAACGCTGTTAGGCCATCAGAGGATAGAGAGCGCGACACACTGTCTGTCTCATCTTATTGGAACAGCTTCCTCTTATAGGGATTGACCACAGACCACCGGATTGACCATATAGGAGTAATATATATATGAGGTAGATACTGTGACCAGAATTGATTTGGAAATAAACAGAATTTGTTATCGATATTTTAATATTTGGAATGTGTTATTTTTATAATTAAGTCAGGATTCACTTTTATAACCGAAAAAAAATATATTATTACATAGGATAAATTTGTAATGATGTTTCGATGTTTAAAAGTAACATCGATGTTAAAAGAATAACATCAAAATTACAACATCGATGTTTCAACAAAAACATCGATGTGCCCATCCCTACCCTATCTGTATAAGCAGGAGAATAAAATGACGTATATAAAACACTATTACACAAGTTGCAAACTACACTAATGGAGAAATTGCATGAATTTTATATTGGTTTGAAATGTATTACAGGTTAATCTTTCAATATACCTCATAATAATTAAAATATTAACATTCATAAATTGCTATAGAATGTAAACCATGTGGCCGAAAACGCAATGCCATTGGTGTGGTGTTACATGCCGTTCAGGGCTCTTTGTTTCCATGGATACAGGTGCACGTTACAGTGGTGGTGATGTAAACAGGAGTGTGTTTCTTGTATTTTTGTGGCATAACGAGTCATATATACACAGTGTAAAAACTGTGTAGGTAATGTCATAATTATTAGTGCTGATGAAGTGAACGTACGGTATTGTCAAACGTAAGTTATTCCTTTGTTTACAATATAGATCCGCTGGTAACAATTATGGCGACAATGCTGTTGGGTAAGTACCAGATAGATGGTTTTACTTGAAGTATTTATAAAATTATGCCATCTGATTTCACATTTCTTTTAATTTGAAAAATAATAAGTATAAGTAAAGAATAATGGTATTTCCTATTTATTAATTTTTTATTGCTATTTACTACTGAATTCATTTATCCTTAAATATTAAAAAAAACCTTATTTATTACTTTTGTTTATTATGTTGTCAAAATAAAAAAGATAATTTAATGTAGTAAAGTCAGACAGCTAAATTTTATAAATGCCTCAAGTAACATTCTACATCACGTAAATGGTAGGAGCAACTTAGAAAATAACTTTCTGTGCCCATTTTACAGCCTTACTACTTAATTACTACTAAAACCAAAGTCTATTTAATACAAGAACACCTAATATATAAATGACAAATTAACTCTTTTAAATGTATGTACTGCGTGGTCTGAAAGCATGGAAATCGTATACAGATATGAACTAAAGCACTGCTGCAGCGGCGGCTAGGGAGATTTCAGGTATGTCATATCGCAATAACCAGATATGGGACCCAAACCAAACTTTAGGATATATGTACCGTGGCTATATAGACAACTTTTGTAGAAGGAGAACCACTTTGCAGTTTGCGATAAAAGTTAAAAAAAGTGCCTCACCTAGGAATTTCCAGATTGGCTTCTTTAATTTTAGTGAACTATATTTTTTCATAAATTAGATATAATTTTATCGAGGTATTTTAAATTTTATCAAAAACTAATGATACTTGTAGAATTTATAGCGTTTTGAATTTTTTTTATAAACTATTCTATAGACAGCGGACAAAATTGTGGACAGTGACTAATAGATAATATAAAAACACTATTACTATTAAGCATATAATATTTTTATAAGAGATTACACATTATTTACCTGATTATTACTGTGCCGCTTTCTATGCACAACGATACTATATTCATATTTACCCTCACCACGATAAAGACTCAGTCAAACTGAAGCCCAATGTATTCTCTATCTCTATTTATTGCATTGTGGAAAACAATATTTTGGTGTGTGTAAACATGGTGTAAACCGTGAGCATTAGTACATGGCTTTGCCGAGGTTAGAACGCCATTAGAATATGCGTACGTTGGGGGATTTGCTACTATTCGCGGGGTGTTATTTACATCGTTATATTAAATTATAAAAATAAATTATTGCAACCGTGAAGTTAACAAATAACAGTTAAAAATGGTTGAAAGTGCCAGTTCTAGTAAAAGGTCTGTTAGTAATCGACATAACCTTGTAACGGACAATTGATAATAATAAAAAACGTATAAGGAATTTAAGCGTGAAACTCTAACATAAGTGTATGTGATGCTGTTGATGTGTAGTTCGTTAACACAAGTGTCAGTTTCTAGTGTATATCGTGCTATAAAAAAGAGTGTAGAAGTAAATCCAAAGAAGAAAAAAATAGAAACACGAGGAAGGAAAAACACAGAAGTCGATGATGACGTAAAATATGCCATTCGCAGGAAAATTCATGGATTCTTCTTCAGAAATGAAATACCGACGATAAAAAAAATTCAAGCTACGATAGCTGAAGATGAGGACATGCCTCAATTTTCTGACAAAGTTCTTAGAAGAACAATGCATGACAAAAATTTTCGGTTTTTAAAACAAAATCGTAAAAGTATGCTCGTTGAAAAAGATGAAATTGTAGAATGGCGAAAAGAATATTTAGAAAAACTAAGAGAATTTCGTGCATCGGGCAAAAATATATATTACATGGATGAAACATGGGTAAACGAAGGTTATACGTTATCAAAAGTTTGGCAGGATGGTACGTTTGAAGTAAAAGAGAAGCATTTTTAGATGGATTTTCTACAGGATTAAAGGCGCCTTCTGGAAAAGGACGTAGGTTAATAATAACACATATTGGAAGCGATTCGGGATTTCTAGAAAATGGTTTGCATATTTTTGAATCACGTAGGACGGGAGATTACCATGAAGATATGAACAGTGAAGTATTTGAAAAATAGTTTGAATCTATTTACATAACGAAGTGGATGTGACACCGAAGTGAACGTGTGGTTATTTTAATAAATAGTGAACATACAGTGATAGTGAAGTTTGTTATGATTCTGATATAATGCGTACTAATTTAGTGATAATGATAATATTCGTGTAAAACAATTGCCTATATGAAATGTATAAATAGTCAACATCTTGTGGCGGCATGAGCCGGGTGGTGGTGGGTCATCGATGCCCAAGAGGGCATCGTTTTATAGGATATTGCATTTACAATGTTGGTAAGAATCTTTTCAGTTTGTCTTGATAAAGTTTCTAAATTAACTTAGGTACACCGATATACAAGATAAAAACTTTAAATTTTAAAAAATTCTTATTATTTTTATTATCTAACGCCTCGAAATTGGTAAAAACCGTCATATCACTGTTTCTACTCTAAAAATAATGGATATTATGGAATGCAATTATTTTTGTCACTTTTGTATATTTTTTATATCTGATCGCATTCAAATTTAGTACGCCTATGAAATGTTGCTCCCCGCACGCTTCGCCCGTCGCGCTTGTCTACAAGCTCGCGATTAGTCACTGTCCACAATTTCGTCCGCTCACTATAATAGATTATAAATTTCAAGAAGTCAAAGTTGTCTATATAGTCACAGTACATAATATTCTAAAGTTTGGTTTGGGTCCCATGTCTGGTTATCGAGATATGACATACCTGAAATCTCACCAGCTGCACTGCTGTATTTAGGTATACACGTGGGAACGGCATCATCGGTCTACTCTGTGGTGGCGACTGTTTTGAGCAGGTGTGGCCAGACTAAATTTTTAAATACCATTTTTAGGCTTATTTTTCCACGAAATTGTCTATGATAAACACCATTTCGATTAAAATAATACATTCTTTTTTCTACACGTATTTGGAAAAATCATTTCCTCATTGTTAATACAACAGTTTAAGTAACATAGTATGAAATTTTTACCTTATTCTTGAAAGTGACATATACAAGGCAAGTTACAGCTGGTTCGTCAGGCTTTATGTTGTAATATCCAGACTCAAAAGCCTGAACTGGTTCATCCAAGTGGAACCTTACAGAATTTTTGTCCTGATCTAAAATATAAGTCTGGCCATCCCAACAGCAAACAACTATATCATCACATCCATTCCCAGTAACATCCAATTTGGTCAGAGCAAATACTTGGTGATCCACTGCAATGGCCCTACACAAAAGTAGCAAATTTTTAAATCAGCTTGAGAAAGTTGAATTTTGAAATAAAATTTTGCCAAATAAGTCATTTTACCACAGTATAACTTCATCTTGCACCAACATGATTGTCCCATCGAGAGTAGCAACAGCATATGGTTTTCCTTTTGCGTGGGGCTTGCTGGAATCACTTTTTTGTGTGGTGATACTGCACTTGTCAAAACTATCACTTGGGGAACACTTTAGGTCGCCTAGTATTTCTGTAGAAATATTTTGGTTTCTCATTCGGGAAATTCCTAGAAACTGATAATCTACAGAACCAGGAATATTTTCTCCTTGAGATCTAAAAAAAGCAAAGTAGGTATTAAAACTAAAAAATCAATTAATGTTGAATGGTATCAATTGTTTTAATATAATTAAATCAAAGGAAAAGTATGAGATAATCATTGAAAGTATCCCCACAATTTAAACCTTAGAACTTTGATGAAAAGCATCAACAGTGGAATTTTATAAAAATGACTTTTTAGAGGAAAAAAAACTACCAATTTTTTTATTTACGAAAATAGTAAAATGCAAAATTTGTGCTATTTTGAGATAAATAACTTGATTTTTTCAAGAAGTCAACTACTGAGGAAATTTGGCATGTACATTCATAAGGAAATACAAAGGGAATTATTGTTTTGCTTTTAAATAAATAACAGAAAAGCAAAGGTGGAAATCGCAAAAAAAAATGGAAAAATTTGATATATAGGACAATAGATTTTGTTATTATAGTTTTTTTTAAAAATGATCAAATCATGTTTGGCTTTCAAAATGCTATGATCTTAAAACAAAACAGTATCGGAACAACTTCATGGTTTGTGAGTGTTCTATTTAAAATATATAGATACTTATCTGAAAACTATCAGTTTTAAAAATAATAATAGTAATAATAGATGTAAACAGCATGAAACGGAACCTATTGTTTCTAAAATTCTGTGCAATAGGAAAATTATAACGTTTTATTAATTCGATGTTTCATTTTTTTACATTTACTGTGGTTAAAATTCCTTGAAGCCTCCAAGATCCTCCGACTTAAATCCATCCAATTTTAACTTTTTATAAGGTTGTTAAAAAAATTATGTATACCACACAAGGTCAAGAGATGCTGAAGATTTGAAGAATAGGTAATGTTCTGGAAAATCCAATAAATACAAAATTAATAACTATCAAGTCAAATCACTTTATGTTAAATAGAATGAAAGAAAACTAGTATTATATTGCAATTCCAGAATCCTGAGATTATAAGAGGCACACTAGTATCTGATGACAATTTTTATGTTCACACTTGTATACTGCATGGATCAATTAGAATATCTTCTATTTCTTCAAAAATAGTAAGAAAAAGTTAAATTTTGGGAAAAATTGGATTAGAAAATCACATCTTTATAAATGGTTTTCTATTTTCAGTTTTTTTTCCAATGAATTTAGAGTTATATGTTTTTGTATAGAATTCAGTATGGTACATGATACTTTTCAATAAATTATGGTTTTCCAGTTATAATACAAACCTATATTGATATGTATATTACAAAATAAAAATTACGTATTAGTAACAAAAAATGTTGTTTTATTGTCGATTCATCTTTGGTGAATAAAAAAATATGGTTACTAACTCAAATTTACTTGTCATATATATTAAACTTTAGCTTGTCATATATATTAAATTTGTTGTCAGTTGCTTGAACAGTGTCACTTGTATCCACTGTTTCACAGCCACTTGGAAAGATTGAAGAGAAGAGGCAGATTATATAAGTTGGTTTGGGAAAATCGTAATTTGATGAATCTAGGCTACAAGAACATTCTAAGTAATGCAAGGAATTTTAAGTAATTCAGAAAAATGGCAGATAATACAAGGTAGTTTGGAGAAAACCTAATTGGACAATAGTCTGGGTAATGCATAGAAATTCTAAATGATGTAAGGAAATTCTGGATAGTGAGGGTAATTTTAAGTAATACAACAGAATTCTTCATAAAAACGGTAATAAAGGGGAATTCCCAGGACAGGCTAATTTATAGGAAATAATAGGAAACTGTATACAGGCTTTTCCAAATATAAAAACAAAAAGAGTTGCTATGAAAATGTTTACAAAAAATTAAATTTCAACCTCCTGTATCTCAAAAACTAAGTGTTTTAAGAGAAAATGTTATAGGTTGAAAAATCCTCTTTCGATGTACTATTGATTCTAAAATTTTCTGTATTTAAAATTAACACACCCTGTATATTTAAATAAAAATGCATAAAATTCACTCAATGTGAATTGTAAATAAGAAGCTGTGAAGTAATTATGATGCACATTAAACAAACATCACATTTACCCACTAGAATTACTATGTTCTGAAGTTTCCATTTCGGCAAAATTAATGGATTCTTCAGGAGAGCAGTTTATTCTCATAAAGGTTCCTCCAGGTTGAGCAATTAGAAGATAAGTTTTACCGTCTAATGAATGATGTAATGTAATTGAACCTATTTGATTGGCACATTCCCATTTATTTAATGCTACAAATTTACCTAAAATATTTCAAAAATGTTAAGCTAAGTATAAATACTAATCATTCAGAAATTTACCTAATAATTTGTCAGAATGTTCAAACGATAAATTTGAGTCTATAGTGATATCTATTGTGGATTTGTTAGAGTTACTTATCCATCTATAAGATCTGACAACGCGATCGGTAAGTCCAAGCACCATTTCAACCATACCATCTCCATCAACATCGCCCAGTAGAATATTCTTCAAATAAAAAACACCTAATTTATGACTGCAATACACACAATGATATATTACCTTTGCATTGGCAGGAATTCTTTGTTTATGTATACACAACAGTAACATTTTTTCATCTTTTTTGCCCTGTTTTGAATTAACGGGAGTATCACTTACTAATGTTTCAATACTACCCGAACCAGAGGTGGACTGAATTTGACCATCGACCTGGAATATCACTCTAGTATACTATAGTATAAATTTTATACCTAAACTATAACTTAATAAAATACATAGATATAGGAGAAAAAATTCTAATGTTGATTCAAACTTTCAAACAACAGTCTAATTAAGAATTGTAATTTTAAATATGTAGCATGCCCTGATACTTTATGTACATAAAACTACCACAGGTGTGCAGTATACAGGGTGTTACAGAATGATGTTAAGGAAATCTAGGCATCTAGACAGGACACCTTATTTTAGTCACAATGGTTGTGGCGGTCCCACTTCTTGGCCACACCAAACACCCAACTTAAATCCATGCGAATTCCACCTATGGAGACATCTAAAGAAACTGGTGTATTCTACCCACATAGCGAATGAAACTGCATTAATAGAACATATTAGAAACAATAATTTAAGGCTAATATTTACAGATGCCAACTATTTTTTATGTTTTAAGTTTCTGAAGATCATTTCTGTATCATAATCATCAATAAATCAATTTTTATCTTGAAAACACTGTGTCAGGAGGAAAAAGTCCAAGAGACATATTTCAAGCAGAATTAACTTGGCTTTAAGAGAGCGATACCAATTTATTCAAAAATCAATGGCGTACAATTTTTTTTTTGCTAAAAATGAATATTTAAGGGCACGAATTATATTACAAGAGAAATTTATACAAGTAAAAGTAGCCCTTCACTATACACTTTTGTGTACCAAATTTCATCTCAATATCTTGATTGGTTTTCAAGAAATGAAGACTATAATATTTAAGATAGAAAATTTTGAACAACCTGTATCTTGAAAACGAGACATTTCTTATTTTTAAACATAAAACCTGTCCCTAGACTTTCCTCACATCATTCTGTAACACCCTGTATACATCACTTTTTGATGTAACAACGAAATTAATTCCATTTGCAGAAGTGTAAAAAATACCTGTGAGCAAATATATTTATATTTTTTTGTATGTGATCTTACGTAACTTCATAAATTTGATTTGTCAAGAAAATTTTGATTTATTTATTTTGTTTTTATGAAAGGAAATATACCTTATGAAGTTAAGAAATTTAAATTCATGAAAATTTATGTACATTACCACCATTTTCAATAACACTGGATTTGGTTTCAGACGACTGTAGATCAGCCATACTTCTAAAGAGACTAGGCACCCTCTTCATGATTATTACGTTAGAGTTTTATTGAAAACAAATTGGTGTCAGCTAATAGAATAATTAATTATGCGAAAACCATTACAAAAATTTTACAAAATAAAAAACTTGACTTGTTTTGTTATAAAACAGTGCATTTTATAACAAAACAAGAAAAAAGCAATAAAAATCACTGCATAAAAAAATGTTAGCACATTATTTGATCAAGATTGGGGAGTATTTTTCTTTAAATGCAATTACCTAAGTTAATAAGTATATCAAAACGTGTTATGCAGATACAAGTACTATACTTGCATACAAATTTTATTTAAAGTGAATGCAGTGTTTCAAAGAAACTAAAATTTTTGTCCAACTCGATGTTCTGCAGTAGACGAAACAACTTTGATATGAGTAAGTTATTATAATTGTTTTTTGAAATCACCTTTACAGTATTATATTTTGGTTAACTTATGGCAGCTTCACAATTTGTCCGTTATACATATGCCTTGACAAAGACTACTGAAGTGTATTATTGAAGCGACATAATCCTTGATGCCTCCCAAAATTCCTATTAATAGTTTGTTAGTAGTTAGTATGTTGGTTAACTACGTTTGTAGTAGTACATGGACGTGTAGTAAACTGTCTAAATAATTACAAATATTTTGGTTAATAATCGTGACTTTTTGTAGCCATCTAAAGATGAAAATATAGTAAAATTGACAAATATTTTGTTACACACAGATTTTTTTGTGGTTTTAAATATTTTTCCTTTTGATTCCAACTGATAAGATATAGTCAATGAGGCTTTACTTGTGATAAATTTGGTTTATAGCTTAAGGACGCCGTATTCTTCAAACAGTGTTTTCTATAAATACAAATAATTTTAGACATTTAAGAATTAAATAATATAGAGTTTAGCAAATAACAAGAATGTTATCTCATGCCACCTGCGAATATTCAAAGGTACCGAAATAAAATCAATATATAACGTCAGAACGCGATCTATTCAGTAAATTTTTAGGTACTGAAATCTTTCAAAATACGTATTTTTTTTAAATTCAACTATACATATAAACATTGTTATAACATAAACTTACATAGTTCTGCATATAAGATTGTTCTCTTTTGTTTATAAGTATGTGAAAATAATTGTTAAAATGTCGGGTTAGAACACGGTACACTTACTTACTCACAGTGCTGCCAATCAGTGTGTAATTACACGAAATACGTGTAATTTCAAGAGTAGGTGTGTAAAATTTTAACACTCTCAAAAAGTGTGTAATTACGGATATTTTAAGTATTTTAACACAAATTCTTCTTAGATGGTAATTCTGTGCCGGTGAGGGTATTCAGTGATTGTAACTGTAACCACCATGTGGAGTTTGCGCGACTTGGTTTATCTTTAATCTATGCTTCAATGGATTTTAGAAAATTATGAATGTTATGATTGTATCAGGATTGTATGTATACTGTATTCTGTCATTATTAAATGTGGTTTGATCATAAGATTTATACAGGGTGATTCCAAAATAGTTGCGGTAAATAAAACAATGGATTCCTGACCTATTCCACTCGTTGTCACCTCATACATCTCTTTCACACAAAAATTTTGAAATGTCTGAATTGTCCTTTAAAAAAAAAAAATTGTATCTACACACATTACTAAATATCTTCTAGTTTGCATACAAAAAAAATAAAATTGAATTAAAAGCCAGCATCTCAACCCTAAAATTTTGCAAACGATACTTTCTGTAGTAGGTTCCTATCATTATAGTTGTCAACCGTTATTACCGATTTATTGAAATGCTTTTTATCATTCTTATGATAAGTTTAGCTGTTGTTTCGACACTAAAAAAAACATGGAAACTTGATTTCAGAACTTGCTTTTAAAGGGTTGTAATTTCTTAGGGAATGCTAAAATTATTTGCAGAGTAGTTGTGTCATATCTGGTCGCCTACCTGTGTGGTTACCAATGCCCAAAATTTATTATAAAATTCTTGACCTATGCCTACACCATCGTCTGCTACATCGCATCGCCTTGACAAAGCACGGCCGCTGCGATTTGAATAAATATTATTGAAAAGCGTCAATAAATTAGCTTTAAGTTATAATGTAAAATAATTTTCTCAAATTTTTAAAATTAATTAAAACAATTAAATTTTGAAAACAGGGGTGTACCTAATCGTGTAATATTCTTCAAGTGCGTGTAATTTAGTGTAATTTGCATGTGTTCAGAGGATATTTTTGCAATATGTCATTGGTAGCACTGCTTACTTAGTAAGTGTACCGTGGGGTTAGAATAGCAAAATAATGTGTGTCATACAAATGCATTTTAAAAGTTATTTTTTCTACACCCGTATTATAACAATGCACTTATATGCCCATAATCCGTTTCATAATGATACCCATTACGATACAGATTTTTCATTACGATACAGATTTTTAATCAATAGAAACCCATAATTTTTCAATCAAGCATGCTGTGCATTTGACGTTTATCCTAGGTTATATGTAATTATTTTCGATGTCAAAATCAGTACGTATTAAATTTTCGTAGATACCTAGCTAAACTTCGATAATTTATCAAAATGTCTGATATCAGCGATATAGAAGAATTACCATCGACTCCTCCACACATATCGGAGAAAGCAGAAAATGCAGTTCACACGAATAATTACTGTTACCTATTGTGTTCAATAAAAATATAAAATTTATTTTTTTTTATTATTTATCGGGTGTAGAAAAAATAGCGTATGCAACTCTCATGTAATGGTTATTAATACACTCGCATAAACCATACAAAACTCACCTTCGGCTCGTTTCGTATCCCGTTTAATGCTCGTGTATTAATAACCATCATTACATGATCGTTGCATAATATACTAATATTATATGAGGAGAGTTTAAATAGTAAAAGTGGATAAACAAAACATCAGTACTTTTATTTTTGATATTAGTTTTGCTCTACGTGTTTTATTTTTCGAGATTTCAGTACCTAAAAAACACCACAAATTTGATCATTTTACGGCGAGAAATACGGCGACCTTAAGAATTCTCCAATTTATTGGACAAGATAATATATTGACCGAGATATTGACACTTGTCATGTCCACTATGACATGTAATGCATACTACTCTAGTTGAAGACACTCTAAACGAAAAATACTAGTTATTAAAATTTATTCTTTACCTGTTCAATTCCTTCATCGACATCAATAATTTCTGATATATCAATCGATTTTTCTGGAGAAGCATATACATAACACCATCCATCTGCAGTAATTATAACAAGGACATTTCTTTTCTCATTCAAAACATCTCCAACAGCAACACAGCTGATGAAACTTAATTTTGAAATCGTTTGCATTTTTTCTTGACCCTTAAAATACAGTGATAAAGCCATAAAATAAAGTTATGTCCTGTAAGGAATTTTATTTAAGTGAATGTAAATAGAAAAGAAATAATTACCTACAGAGTGTGATATCAGAAAAAAATTAATAGACTAAACGACATTCCATGTATGCATGTCACGAGTGGCATCAGTTTAAATAATAATAATAATAGCAAAAAACAGAAAATCCATTTTGCAGGGCAAAATTACAAGGAAGTAAATAAGTAAAATTTTCATAACTACCAAAATTTAAAACCAAGTTTAAAGTAAAGCATTTTACAATTATTTAAACAAAATTATTTCTATATGTGTATCAAGATAATAAGAGAAAAGTGAACAAGATAATATTCAATATCTAGTTCAATCATGGCCGTATTTCAATATTTCATCAAATGTGTAACTAATTACTCATAGCAGACTAAGAAAAAAAAAACGTTAACAAAGCTGCATTTTTCGATATAGTATTTTTTTATTTATGAACCAAGAATAAAAAAACTTGATGTGAATTTAAATTTAACAGCTGAAAAAGTTAATCTGTTTTGATATGTTGCTCATACCAGGCAATAGAGATTTATATGATACAGATTCATCTTGGCCCTATACAGGGTGATTCTTATCCTATAGGCATACATTTGGGAAACTATAGCTGAGGACAAATAATGATAAACAGTGAAAAAAAAATAGTAAAACAGTTTTCGATTCGGAAGTTTACAATACAAATATTTGTCAGGTGAAATTTTTTGTTTCTAGAAACTAAAAAATTAACATTTCTATATATATATAGCTGCGGCAAGAATTCAGACCACTTATGTCACAGAGGACATCATGTAATTGTTTTTATTGTCAACATGATTTTCGATAATTTGTCACGTTAAAAACAGCCATTTTTTGTAATCAAGTGCAATATGTAGTGTAAACATTCGGTGTAGTACTTATATAGTTTTATTCTCAGTTGCGGTTTCTTAAATATTTTAAAGAAAATATAATGAAATATTCATTTGTTCACATGACGCAAGTCATCTGAATTCTTGCCACAACTATACCTACTTATAAATATTCATTGATGTCAAAATTGTTTCTTTTCATTCATTTAAAAACCATCTAAGTATGTTTCAAATTCCATAGAAAACTATTGCCAACATCTAATTTCAACAAGAGTAGGTATCTCTTTTATGTAAAAATCCTTAGAGTTTACATCGTTGGTACGAAATTATGAAAAAAAATATACTAAAAATTTTTTGGGTATTATTGAACCACTACCCGCCCCTGGTCAAACTGCATCGATTGCTTTTCAAAAAGAGCATAGAAAGTTGTGAGATTATGCCATATATGGTAATTGAAAACTGTCACCAAAAACTAACCTTACACTCAGTGCTGCCAATCAGTGTGTAATTACACGAAATACGTGTAATTTCAAGAGTAAGTGTGTAAAATTCTAACACTCTCAAAAAGTGTGTAATTACGGATATTTTAAGTATTTTAACACAAATTCTTCTTAGATGGTAATTCTGTGCCGGTGAGAGTATTCGATGATTGTCATTGTAACCACCATGTGGAGTTTACGCGTCTTGGTTTATCTTTAATCTATGCTTCAATGGATTTTAGAAAATTATGAATGTTATGATTGTATCAGGATTGTATGTATACTGTGTTCTGTCATTATTGACTGTGGTTTGATCATAAGATTTATGCAGAGTGATTCCAAAATAGTGGCGGTAAATAAAACAATGGATTCCTGACCTGTTCCACTCGTTGTCACCTCAGACATCTCTTTCACACAAAAATTTTGAAAAAAAATATCTGAATAGTCCTATTCAAAAAAAAAAATTTTTTTTTATCTACACACATTACTAAATATCGTCTAGTTTGCATACAAAAAAAGTAAAATTGAATTAAAAGCCAGCAATTTAACCCTAAAATTCTGCAAACGATACTTTCTGTAGTAGGTTTCTATCATTGTAGTTGTCAACCGTTATTACCGGTTTATTGAAATGCTTTTTATCATTCTTATGATAAATTTAGCTGTTGTTTCGACACTAAAAAAAAAAACATGGAAACTTGATTTCAGAACTTGCTTTTAAAGAGTTGTAATTTCTTAGGGGGATGCTAAAATTATTTGCAGAGTAGTTGTGTTCTATCTGGTCGCCTACCTGTGTGGTTGCCTATGCCCAAAATTTATTATGAAATTCTTGGCCTATGCCTACACCATCGTCTGCTACATCGCATCACCTTGACAAAGCACGGCCGCTGCGATTTGAATGAATAATGAAAAGCGTCAATAAATTAGCCTTAAGTTATAATGTAAAATAATTTTCTCTAATTTTTTAAATTAATTAAAACAATTTTTGAAAACAGGAGTGTACCTAATCGTGTAATATTCTTCAAGTGCGTGTAATGTCGTGTAATTTGCATGTGTTCAGAGGATATTTTTACAATATGTCATTGGCAGTACTGCTTACACTCTGTATGTTGAAAATTAAACGTTTTATAGTACATGTTTCCATAGTTTTCATACTATTTTAAAGTCTACAAAACGCAGATAAATGTATGCATATAGGTTAAGAATGTGCCTGAATAAAATTTTCTTGTCAAAATTCTTTACCGTAAGAATTTACTGAGTCATATATTAAAACATAGCATAAGTATGTATAACCCTTCCTAGACCAAAAAATAAAAATTTAATTTGTGGATTTGAATCTCAACTTTCGAATTAATTTTACCTACCTTAAAAATTGCAACATCGCCATTTTGATTCCCAACAATTAATTCATTGCAACCATCATTATCAACGTCACCAAGTGTTAAAGCATTACGCACTACATTACCTGAAAATTCAAACTCTACTTTCTTAACTAGAGAAATTGCTCTCATTTTGTTTCTTCTACTTGCACTAAGATTGCACTTGCACTATATTAGAATTGAACTATGCCCATAAAAGATTTAGATAGCAAATTTAAAGGAACACGTGAATCAGGGAGAAAAGATTGTATTAATTGCCACCGAGAAGGCGGCCAAACTATACACGATGCTTTTGCAGTAATAAGACCAACTGATACGGGACCAAAATTATTGGAATCCATAGAATGACCCGTATGGTCACCTTCTATCCAACAGTGGCCTTCCGGTACCTTCACAATTTCCTTTTTGTAACCTAAAGTAGCTATAATATCCCCTACAAACGTATGATTCTCTTATCTTTACATAAAACTATGTTTCAAAAATTCTTACCTTCGACTCCTACTACTCTTTTGATAATTTTCTGACCAGGATCTTTGGGGGAGATTAAAGAAATTATATCTCCTCTTTTAATGTCAAAGGATTTTACTGCCCATTTATTTAAGAATACATAGTCAGTTTGATTCTTATCCGGATTTAAGGCAGGCTGCATAGAAATACCATCAACTCTTGCAACATATCCAAAACAATCTATTACGGTTATACCTATGGGTATTCCAAAAAATATATTTTTAAAAAAATTTGGAATTTTCATTGATGTTTACAAAAACTACTAAACCTAACCTCAAACATAGATATGTGATGTAAGAGTATGTCGTAGCTTATTTCAAATGAAGTCACTCCATTCCTTTTGCCATAAAAATCAAATCAGGTCATTTTCATAGAAAAGCATTTCTAAAATTCTTGTTCGTTTATCCCTAAACAGAAAGGTGTATTTTTGTTTGGGAGGTTAATGTTAAAATCTTATAAAATGTAAACTAAATGTCGTATGACAAAAATATAAACAAAAGGATCATAGGTATACCTCATTCCCATTAAATTAAAACGTACGGTGTACGATAAGATTCGATTATGGATATTTTTATTATTGAAATAAATAACACCTGCATAGGTATATAGAAAAATAGTAGCAGCTGCGGATCTGATTGTGTAAGGAATTAAGAAAAGAGTTATATGGGCGGAATTTATAGTCAGCACTTCACTGAAGTGTGACTTTTCATTTCAGGTATATTTAAATAAGATGCCCTTCAATATTTTATTTCATAATCTAACTTAATGTAAACTTATTAAAGTGTGGTATGAAGCTATTAATAAATTACCCTGCATTTTTATCTTGTAAATTTCAATTATATGGTAATCTATGAATTCCACCCTATATTGCAGAAAATGATCTTAAGTTCCAATCAAAAGAACGAACTCTATACAATTGTACGTCTGAGGCTAGTGCCGACATGCGATCAAAATATCTTTCACATTAACGAAGCTTCTATTCAGAAGGCGTTAAGGACTAAAATTGTTCAGCAATGAGTAAGAATCCTTGGTCGATATTTTACTCCCTTTAGTTGATAAAATGGCTGGTGACGACAAAGGGAAAAAAGATTTTAGTGACATTTTGAGCAACATAAACAGAAAATTTGAAATTATTCATACGAAATGGGATACTGATTGCAAACAATTTGAGATAAAATTGAGAACTCAAATACCGCGTGATAATGAGGATTTCAATAGCCTTTGTGACGAATGGGTGGAATTATTTTCAGATGTTACAGATACCGTTTGGGCTAAAAAGATATCAAACACCGGTCCTAAAATAAGGTTTAGAAAACAGTATCAGTGTTGGACTCAAGGCGGGAAAACGATTCAAAAAGAATTATTATTCGACGCGAGAAGATGTAAAGCTACATTAGATATGAAGGTTCTAACAGATAATCCTCTGTCTAGGAGAAAAAATAAACATATCAGATTAGGTTTGAATGTTGTGGTAAAAGTAAGTGCATACTTTTATTTATTACATATGTACTCAAATATTTTAATGTTTTTTTAGATGAATTTTTATCATTTACACCAAGTGGATACAACGCAGCCTTTTGCATTTTTTGTCCATAATTGTGAACCACAAGCAGAAGTTCCGAAGCCTGTAATTCAATCTAATGAGAGGCTAGCTCAACTAGTTGCAGCAATGGTTCAAAATGGTCCGACTATATCACAAAAGGCAGCAGAAAAGGCAGAAAAATGCATTGCTAGATTAAATCAAGAACAAAAAGTTCAGACACAATCACAGCCACTGCAGCAGCTACAGTCACATACTCTACCACTACATCAGTCAGAACCTCTATCGCAGTCTCAACCATTACTTCAGTCTGTCCCGCAATCTCAGTCCCAACTCATTGTAAGTTACGCAGACACTTCACAACAATTACTTCAAGATACTCTCGGTGTTGAATCCCAGACCGTTGAACTGGTTCAAAGTATGCCACTGCAGTCTTTGGAGAGCATTAAATTAGAGGGTCACCAATCTGAAGGGCCATCTCTGCAACCTAGCTGTACTCAGTTTGTTGTCAGCACTCCCCAGTTCGATGTGTCCGATCATTTCTTACTCTGTCAGCCGTTGATGTTTGATACTTCTCAAGTAATTCCATTATCTAATCATACTCTGCCATCTCACTTTGTGCATGTACAGTCCTCTTTGTCCAATGACAACGGACAATTTTTATAAACATGTAAGTATTGGATGTACTTTATGGACATGGAATTTTATTTATTGATTTTTTAATAGAATTTATTTATTTGTTGGAAATGTCAATCTGGCTCTTGGTATTTAAAACCATTCTATATAAGAAATATGGTTGGTATTGTAGATTGATTTTCATAAAGTTTACAACTAAATATAAAGTTTAATGACTATATTTTACCACTGGTCAATACCTAAGTTATAATTGGTATCTAAATATAAATGAATGACTATGATTCTTACATACTAACTGAATTTTATTTTCTTCATAAATCTTAATTTTTAGTGGGCCTACAACAATAATTAATCTTTTATAATTTTGTAAAATTTAATGTTAATTTGTTAGCAAATATTTAAATTACATTCTGTCTTTCGCCCAAAAGAACAAAACTTGTTCAATATAGTATATATTTGTGAAGAGCAGAGTGACACTGTGAAATGCTATGCAGATTGACACTCAAATAAACTTATATTTTTTCACAAATAAGCCAAAAGTGTAGTATTGAACAAAAATATCACCTTTATACAATTTTCAATTTTTATAAAGGCGTTAAAAATTCCATGTAATTTTTTAGCTGCATTGTCATTAACTTCCTTTAGAAATTTAATATTTTTTTTTGCTTTAAAACTTCCTTTAACGTTTCTGGTAATTTTCGTAGAAAACTTTACAAGAGAGTAAGATTTAGAAGTAACTACACAAAAAAAATACAGTTTGTATATAAATATAAAGAAAGTAAAGTATATTTTACTTTTTTCTTAACATTTTAATTGTTTATAATACTCTATTCATCTTTGCATAGTAAAAACATACTTATATTAAGAAAATTAAATATTAAATATATTTTATACTGACTTGGTACTATAAACGAAAATTTTAAAAACAATTACTAAAACACTTTTTTTATGTAGGTAATCAAAAAGAAACTAATAAGTTTTGGTGGTTTTGTCTGTAATATTTAGCTTTATATAGGGCATATACATTTGAAAATTTATACTTAGAGTAAATTATTTTTTGATGTTTTTTATTAAGTAAAATATAAATAATATATTTAAAAATAAAGAAAAACATTGTTTAAAATTTCAGTTGCTAAAGCCAGTGAGAATCAATAATAATCAACTTTAAAATAGCACATCGATGTAAATGAACAGTAACAGTACTTTGCTACCTGTTCATGCAGGGGCATTGAACTTCTGGATTTTCAGTTTATTTTATGTGACAGTAATTTTAATGTCGTCAGAACATTTATCTTTTTTTTTTTTGTAATAAACTGTTTTTATTATAATTTTGAAGAAATTAATTACAAAAATGTCTTCTAATCGTGTAAATAATATTCGTTAAGATTTTGACAATGTAAGTATTAGAAATGAATTTAGAAAAAATTGTGATACTAAAATATAAAAAGAATACGGATGCTGTGCTGAATTATATGATTTAAGTATAAGCATACTTAAAATGTAAGACTAACAACTATAATTGTAATATTTGATTGTTTATTTATATTATATATGACACATTATGGGGCTGTTGACATCTAACACAAACTATAAATATTATTTATGTACATCACAAGATTAAAGGATATTTAGTGTAATAACAAGGTGTAATGGTACAAAGTAAGAAATAACTAATATCTCTTAGTAAATATCATTTTCTTTGTATATTCAGTGCAGCTATAATTTCTTTATAAAGGGCATCCCCGAATTAAGCTAATTACACCTATAAACAGTTTTATTTTTCATTTATTGTCATTTGCTTATCTTTGAAATGAATAGAATCCAACAATTTTTACTGGCTCAAAATTCAAACTATTATATAAAGAAAAATGTTTTCAGTAAACTTTTTTTCTAATAGTAAGTAAAACATAAATATTGAAAATTTGCTTTAACTTTATGAAACGTTTTTTTTTCTCCTATTAAAAGCCAAAGTTCAAGCTAAGATTAGCACTTCAAGCTTGTGAATGTAAAAAGAACTTTTTAGTAAGTACCTATGCGTTTTGTTTATCAATGTTTTGTCTCAATTTATGAAGTTCATTCGAGTGTCTTAGTATTAGAAAACACTATTTTTCCAAAGTTTCAAAACAAGCAAAAAATTTTACATACATATAAAGTTACTGTTTGTAGGAAAATTAAGAATAATTTTTTTTATGGGGACATTGTATATTTACTTCATTTTGTAGACTGATTATGTACCTATTACTTTAATATTGAGTATAAAAAACGTTCTGGTATGTATTGGTGAAAATAGCATCAATTTTGACATATTAAGGTTGCATAGAGCAAACTTCGTTTAAATTAAGAAAACACATATGGCCGTCCTGATTTTATTGATCAGTACTTTAGAATTTTATGCACCATTTATTTCTGGTATCCTCTAATCTAGTTAATTTGAGTACGATATTTATATGTGAAAGGTCACAAATTAAAACTATTTTTTTTTTGTTTTTGAAAATTCTACAACCTATTTAAATGAAATTTTATGTATTAAAATAAAATCTTCACAAAATTGTTAAGTCCTGATGTATGATAAAACCGGGACAGCCAGTATATTTTTAGATGTTAAAATTGATATTATTTTTGATAAATCTTTTATCACAATTTACAAATATCCATGACCTTATTTAATAACAGTCTTTTTCTGTAAATCTATATTTTTAACAATAAATTTTTTTTTAATTTAATTTAACTTATTCATTTAGTGTTCCTCTTTTAGTAATTTCCTTATAGCATACAGGGTATTCCGCATAATAACCGACAGAGCAGGTGCATGTATGGGGTCCAAAAATATTGCGATTTAACCAAACGTACCTATATACGAAGTTGCAAACAGGCCTTCAAAATGGAGCCAAATATTTCGAAACAAAAATATCTGAATTCCTTTAACTTGGAATAACCAAATTTGGTACATGATTTAGGTTTATTATTGCTCTTTGACTATGAGTTCAAGTAAATTGAAAAACTACAAGGTTTATTGAAGGTGAGTCCCTAAAATTATACCAAAATTTTTATTTCCATAGATCGAATTTAAAAAGAATGATAATACTCTGTACATAATATAATTTAAACCATTTTTTTACTCTTGTTAAATTTTAAAGAACTTTATAGGATTTTCAAGAAAAAAATGCATTAATTAAAACAAGATTTTAATAGTGTTTATTAGAAGAAATCAAAAAGTCATTAGTAGAATTTGTCTTTAAAATTTGGCAGTAATAAAACTATTTTATTTCTGCTACAGTTTGTTGTTGAAGATGGCTGAAAAATTTACATTCAGTGAACAAGTTGACACGTTACTTGTGCTACGTTTCTGTGAAGGAAACTGTAGAAGTGTGGAAGAATATCGTAGGAGATTTATAAATCGAGTGATTCCCCATAGAGAAACATTTTCTAATGTTGAAAGACGGCTCTAGAGACGAGAAACTTTTTTAATAATATTCGAAAACATCCTAATATAATAAGGGTACAAGATGAAGAAAATATTTTGCAAACAGTTGAAGATGAACCACCAATAAGTACTAAATAACAGCATAGGTAGACCAGCAGCTTCACTCCATTGTCGGCACTTTGTAGTGCCTTCAGTTCTCTGCGGTGACCTCGAAATGTGAGTGCGATAGCGCATTCGACGGAATTTACAGAAGCGGCGATCAGGACCGGAATAAGAGTTTTTTATTTGTGCGTAAAAGCGTAGACATTTACTCTACATGAAAGTTTACGTTATATCTATTCACAATATGTAATAATTAATTATAAAGTTATGGATAGGTAAATCAACATGTATTATGTACTATCATTTACCGCTACTAACTTACAGTGTAAATATTCGATTTACTTTGGACTCTTTTAAAAAAGATGAGTTTAAAATATATATTATTTATTTACTTACTTTTTTTGATATTAGAGATAATGAATTTTTTTTGGGATTTTTTTTAATTTAAAATTTAACGTTTGGTGGAAAAATAATTTATGATGATTTTTTTCCCGTAAATGATCTACGTACGTACGTAAGCCAATTAAACAAATAGATCTATTAATAAAAGAATATTGCTCTATGTAAAACATTTATTATACAGTATGCGCCAAAAGTATGGAATAAATTCAATAAAAACGAAACAATTATTTTTTGGAAAAAGTCCTCGAACAGGTCGATTTTTAATTTAAAAAATACATATTTTAGCGTAAAATGCGATTTTCAAATGTCATTTGTTTTCGAGTAATGACGTCATCGATTTTTTTTTAAATGGCAACACCATATTTTTTTCCTTGATTCTGAAAGATGGTTTAATTCTCTAACATTCTATCTTCTAACATTCAATCGTCATTTACTCGAAAACTTTCCTATGTAAGAGGGCAAAATTTGAGTACTGTATGATAGAGAATTAAACGATCTTTCAGAATCAAGGAAAAAAATATGGTGTTGCCATTTAAAAAAAAATCGATGATGTCATTACTCGAATACAAATGACATTTGAAAATCCCATTTTACGCTAAAATATGTATTTTTATATTAAAAATCGACCTGTTCGAGGATTTTTCCCAAAAAATAATTGTTTCGTTTTTATTGAATTTATTCCATACTTTTGGCGCATACTGTATGTAAATATTATTTTATACACATGATAAATAAAATAAAACATAAAAATTAATTGTGCCTCCAAATAATAAGTTTTCTATTTCTGTTCTTTAATTTGAAATGTCTATTAATATATTTTAATGTATAATATAATCTAACCCTAGCATATAAATGCAAAATACGGAAAATATTGACATGGCGGATTAAATGCTACAGTTTTAGATATGTTTACAAAGTGTTTAACAATATCAGGTGTTGCTAAAAAAATTTCAAAGTTCTTTAAAAACAAAATTACCAAGATTGTGATAAAATCAACAAAATTTTGAGACGACATGTACAAACTACCAAATTTTTGCAATTCTGAGTTGTTATATGCTTTAGAATAGCAATATACATGTTTCGCAAGAATATTTTGATAGACATTTCTTTATTAGATATCCACAAACATATCTTGTGAAATTAATTTGTAAAAAATCTGACTTTTGATAATCGGTATCCAATATAACATTTATAAGTATATTTTCATTTTCTTGGACAATTTGAATTTAAGGTAAGTCTACTATCTTTAACAAATTTAAAGAAACTTAAATTACTGTTTGATGATGTGTTTAAACATCTAACAGCTGCGCAGCGACTCATTCCTCGATTTAGGCTCATAATGTTTCTTTAATACGGCTCTGTATTACCGATGTTCGCACTCCCAGCGTTGGATGTAGACTGACGGTAGCTGAGGTCTCTGCAGCTTGAAACGGATGCGCGAGCTGCTATGCGCGACTTATTATTTCGGCCCGAGTGTTTCTACTGGTCTCTTTATACTGTGCGTAATCTACTACATCCATATCACATTTAAAAGTCTCAAGATTTAGAATAACGAGTGACCTTTTGCGAGTTTATCTTGCATCAGAATATTAATTCTTTTCACTGATGAGGCTAATTTCACTCGTAGAGGAATTTCAACTGAAGTTTAAGATAAATGTTTGGACCAGTATTATTGATAGTTTTTGGACCAGTTATTTTGCCAAATTGATTAAATGGTGAGAATTATTTGGAATTTCTGTAAAATACTTTCCCTGATTTAATAAAAGATTTACCGTTGCAACTTAGACTAGAATTTTGATTTATGCATGATGGAATACCACCTCATTTTAATGCTACTCTTAGAGACATTTTAAAATTTGAGATTCCAAATAAATGGTTAGGACGAGGAAATAATTGCCCTCAAAATTGGCCACCATGCTCGTCAGCCTCAACAAATGGATTATTGTCTTTGGGGAACATTGAGGGACTTTGTTTATACCTTGCTAATTGAATCCAGAGAAGATTTGTGGAATCGTATTATGAATAAATTAATAATTAATAATATTTAATAATATATTAATTATATTAATATATAGTATAATTTATTAGACAGAGTAAATTTCAATTTTCGGCAATATGTTTCAGAGAAAGTGGTATCCATTTTGAACAATTTCATTAGTTTTAATTTATTTTATTTTAGTTTTACTATTAATCAAAAAATTTTAAAGACAGCCTACTACTGACTTTATTTATTTATTTATTGAATTAAAATATACAACGGGTAAACCCATTTTCAGGATAAGTTGACTGTTAAAAAAAGAAAATAAATAAAAATACAAAATAATAATATAAATAAAATTAGAGAACATATAATAATTATTGGGGTATTAAATAGTACAATGCATTACCAGAGCACATCAAAGCTTTGAATATTAATTCGTTTAAATATAAAGTTAAGCAGTTTCTTTTGAGTAAAGCGTTTTATAGCAATGATGAATATCTTGGTAGTAATTTGTCAGCAATATAAACTTTATAAAGGCCTTTTATATCTGTGTTTAGTATTAATTTGTAATTTATATTCCCTTTATTATTTTTTAGATGCATTTTTATTTACTTGTCTTACTATTCTTATTGTTTTTATTGCCTTATCTGTGTTGTTATACGTATATTTTAGTTATTGTATTTTAACATATTTATGACTATATTCCTATAAGCAATTTTTATTTTGCTATTTGACTTGTGTAAATACTTTGTATATGTAACACCAATAAATTACTACTATTACTACTACTACTACTACTATAAGAAAATATGCATCAGTACAACGATGAATACAAAAATAAGAACAAATTGAAAAAGAATAGGATACATAAAAGGTTAACCGAAAAGCTGCTTTATCACGAAGTGTACATGATAAAATATCTAAGTTACTTTCTACTTCATGATAGTTACTTAAAATTTGGTGTAGTGGGGATTTAACTAACATATTTGTACGAGCATGTGGAATGGCAAATAAACTGTTGAATCGACTATTAGATCTTGGTACTCTAAAATTTAAGCACGTTAGTAAATAATCCGATTTAAGAATATAATGAAAAATTTTAAAAAGAATTACTACAGAATGCAACCGACGTCTAGAGATAAGGCTATGTAATTGAAAACGGTTATAGAATATGTTTTGTGGAATTCCTCTAACAGGATAAATACCATCCAATACAAATGCTGCAGAGACTTTCTTCTAAAAAATACTTAAGATCTTGTTCTAATTAATGTGTTTTTTATTTCTTGAAAACCTTTTTTACAATTTAAATTCAATCAATGGAAAAGAGTTACAGTTATACAGTTTGGTATAATTTTAGGGGTGACTCACCCTCAACACCTTGTAGTGTTTCGATTTACTTGAACTCATAATCAAAGAAGATCAATAATAAACCTAAATCATGTACCAAATTTGGTTATTTCAAGTTAAAGTAATTCAGATATATATATTTTAGGGGTGACTCACCCTCAACACCTTGTAGTGTTTCGATTTACTTGAACTCATAATCAAAGAAGATCAATAATAAACCTAAATCATGTACCAAATTTGGTTATTTCAAGTTAAAGTAATTCAGATATATATATATATATATATATATATATATATATATATATATATATATATATTTTTTTCAAAATATTTGACCCCACTGGAGGCCTATAACCCCGCCTGTCTACAACTTTGTATATATATATATTTGTTTGGTTAAATTGCAATATTTTGGGATCCCCTACATGTGTGGGTTCTTATGAGGAACACCCTGTATATACATATTTTTTAGGTAATAATATTGTGTGAAACTAACCAGGTATTCTGTGGACTAAAACCTTGAACCAGCGTTGAATTACGTCCACATTATTTACAATACAGTAAATTTAATATAACCTTCAGAAAACTTTCACTTTTTGATTTTAAATTAAGGGGAAGTCATTAATAGACATCGATATATTACAATATAAAAACTTTATTACAAATATGAAAATTGTATTATGAATATAAAGTTATACCTACTTACTTGTATTAAAAAAATCTTCTGACTCTTTGAGGAAGTTTTGTTCAACATCCAAAATTTTTGAATGCTCCATTTCTGTATTTCCATTGTTGAAATAATTTTGAATGTACTGTTCATGGATATCAAACAATTTCTTATTTTTCTCAGCTTCTGCATTTCCTTGTAAAGCTTTTGCATTTTCTGGCAGAGCTTTTAAGGATTTAATTATACAATTTACTTTCTCATATAAAGGCTTAATTGTATCGATAGTTTCCTTCTGCTGTTTGCATTTTGCTAAAAATACTTTTTCCTAAAAAAATATCTGTTGTAGTAGTGTTTCAAAAACAGGTGACACCATTACCAGGGCTGATAATAGAACATTGTAAAATAAGTGGGGTTTGCTTAATAAACCTATGTCGTAGAGCTACTCATTTTTGAGATACAGAGCATGTAAGATAGTTTTAAAAAATCAAATTTTGATGTAATTTTTTTACATTCAAAATTTGGTGCAGGTACGTTTTTGGTGGTGGCAAAACACGCTCCCGTTATTAGTACAAAGTAGAAAGCCCTAGTTGCTAGTATTTCTGCTGACATTTTGTTCTCCAACTTTTTTATGTTGGGTTTTCCCAATGAATTCTAACCCCTAGAAGGAGCTTTGTGAATGTAATATAGCAGTTGCAGCCAACATTTAGATATACTCACGTACCTATACCTAAAGAGACACAACAGCAGTGGTGGCAAATATTTTGACATGACACATATTTTATACGTAAAAGCAATGCCTTATTATATATTACTTAGTATTTAATGTTGAAAACCTCGCCTTTTTCAATATTTATGTAATTACAAATATTGTAGAATATTGCCCAATGAATTTATTCAATGCAAACTTTAAAAATACCACTATTACGAGTATATTGTTAAAAAACGCGGGTGTTAATGACCGCCGCATCCAACTATCTCCAAACTCTCGTCGATGACGCCTAATCTAATCATTCTGAAAACTTGTGTACATTGTTGACATTCACCTTGTTTTCCCGTATTCACAAACGAAGCCTGAAAGGTTAGTACACATTGAGTTTCCCCAATTCTAAGCCTTGTTATATATAAAATTTCATTTTACAAAAAAGATGCTCTTCATAAATTTCTTAAAAATGCAGTTTTCGAGGAAAATGAAAAAAAAAAACTGTGGTAGAGTCAACCAAGCAATCCATGTAATAGTACTTATTTATCAAGTGTGTGTGTGTCAAATTCCAAACTTTTCCATTTATGTCATTATTTTGTATAACAGAAATTACGGTAAATTGTTTATTTTGTGATATGAATAGTAAATTTGTTCTTTATGAATACTGTAACCACATTAAAATTTTACTCTGCTCTGTTTGTCATGTGCTGCTACATAATTAATAATGGAAACTACCAGCAGTGCAAACGTGTAAATATTGACATTTGGGAAAATGTTTATAGTGTGCCACTATAGTTAGATGCCCCGTAAAAATTCGTGTGGTGTTCTTCACATGCTAGAAGATGTTATATTTACCTATAAAGAAAATTTTCTTGTGCTAATGGTTGAATCTTCGGATTTCAAATCTTAAATATCTTGATCTTTTTGATCAGTTCTAGCTGAGTGTCTTTTTTGTGTAAAATAAAATTTTCATAATACAGAGTGTCCCTAAAAGGTCTTTACAACGCTCCACCAGATATAGTGCGGCTCAAAATAAGTCGATTTAGCTAAACTTACCTTAGTTCAAAGTTGCCCCGTTTAGGCGCTATAAGACCCTGAATTTGCAATTTTGAAATCGTTTTTTTTTTATAACTTTAAAACGCCTTATGCGATTTTGCTAAAATTTGGTAAGTTGACCTTGCTCTATAGGACAATAAACCCCATATCAAAATTATCAGTAATATCAATCCATTGGTGTGGAATTTGTTTTTTTTTTAGTAATTACACCTTCGATAATTCTACGCCAATGGAAGAAAAGATTTTTTAGTATTAAATTTAGATTAAGTAAATTATGTCCTACAAAAAAGGTACTCTTAATAAGACTCAATTACTCTCGTGGTTTATTCGAAATTTGTAATTTTAATTATTGGCAGCAATTTTGACAAAAATTAAATTAGGAAAAAATTATTTACAATTGTTCCTGATATTTTTGAAATAAAAATGAGACTTTTTAACAAACACGTTTATTCGTTTCCGTGTATTCTATATGGTATATACGGTTTTTTCACAAGTTTCCAGATACAGGTACCAGGTAAATACAGTACACGTTTATGCAGACGAAAATCCGCACACAGTGAAAGTTAGACATTTTCAACACGAATTTAAAATTAATGTGTGGGCAGGAATAATTGGAAATTTTATTGTTGGTCCTGTCATTTTACTATAGAGATTAGCAGGACAAATTTATTTGGAACATTTACAAAATACGTTGCCAGACTTGTTAGAGAATAGAATAGGTCTACAACTTCGGAGAGATAATAATAATAATACATTTTATTCTTTAGACAGGAAACTGTATAGAAAACGTCCAGACTTAAGAACTAGGTTACAAAAAATTCAGTCAATGTATAAAAAGACTTATCTAATAAATATAGTTTTAATTGTCTCTTAAAGGAGACCACATTTTTATGTCATGAGGTATATGATTATATACCCTTAAACCTAAACATATGGGTCAATTAATTGATACCTTATACCTACAAAATGGTACATGGAGATGTTTATTCTACCTAGTATTCCTATTATGAATGTTATGATTGGTGACAAATTGTTGTCTATTAACATAAATATAAATACACAATTCTAAAATAAAAACACATACTAAAGTTAAGACATGAAGTTGTTTAAAAACTTCTCTGCAAGAAATTGTATTCGAAAGCCCTAACAAACTTCGCAAATTTTTTTTTTTGAATGATAAAAACATCTGAGGAAAATGTGGAATTGCTCCAGAAACACACACCGTATCTCAACTTAGACTCAACCTGACAATAATAAAAACTTGGAAGCTACTCAGTGGTGAGAATATATCTGATACCTTTAATTAAGTAATTAACGGAATTTAATTTATTTACCAATTGACTGCAATGTGTTTTCCAGTTTAAGAATTCATCAAAAACTATTCCCAGAAACTTGACACTTTGACTCTGTACGACTTTACTAGCTCCGATTTTGAGTTCTAAATTACAGCATTGTTTTTGCCAATTGCGAAATCTTAAGAAATTTGTTTTTTTTTTTAATATTTAAGTACTGATTATGAGCGGAATACCAATCATTTAAAATATTCAAACTATTGTTGCATTTACTCTGCAACCGATTATCAGATTTGTCCGATACAAGAAAAGACTGGTCATCCGCATACATAACTAAATGAGTACCCCATTGAAGCGATCCCAGTTCATTTGTATATATTAAAAACAATATAGGCCCCAAAATGGACCCCTGAGGTACTTCAACATTAATTACACTTTGCTTAGAATTGACCTCCGCTGCACAACCTTGACTCTATCCAATTTAATGGCACTCCCCGGATTCCATACGCATATAATTTCCCTAATAATTTATTTTGATGGATACAGTCGAATGCCCTGCTGATGTCACAAAAGATACCAACAGGGCACTCCCCCTCCTCGATGTAGTCTACAAGTTTCTCATAAAAAGAATGAATTACGGTACTAGTTGATTTATTATGTCTAAACCCGTGCTGATTATCTATCAGAACATTGTTTTTATCTAAAAAACTTACGAACCTTTCTGCAAAGGCATATTTAAAAATTTTTCCAATTCCCGATGGTACTGTAACCGGTCTATAGTTTTGCAAATCTTCTTGATCGTTTTTTTATAAATTGGTACTACTTTACTGATTTTTAGACAGTCGGGGAACTTGCCTGTTTCGAATGATAAATTTATCATGTAAGTTAAAGGTTGTATAATAGAATTCATTATTTTTTTAATATCAAATGCTGGTATCTAATCAGGGCCAGCCTAATGCTTGTTTTTTACCTTTCGTTTCAATAAAGCTAACAATTCCTCACAAGTAAATGGTTCTAAAAAGAAAGAATTTGAAAACTTTGAGCTGGAAATTCCAGGAAAATGGGTACTACCTGTTGTATTTACATTATTGATTATTTCTAAAGGTGCATTTTTAAAAAAACTCACGAAACACTCCACGCCGTTTTTTATACAAATATTTTTATGTTGTCTAGTTTTACCAGAAACTTAATTTATTGTATTCCAAGCTGCCTTAACTACATTATTTGAATTCATAATTTTATTTTGGTAATACCATTTTTTTACTTCCTGCACAAATATACTATGTCGTTTTTTTTATAGTCGTAAATTTTTGTTAATTTGGGATGTGCCATTTTTAAGATATATAAATCTTTTAGTTCCATACTGGAGTTTTTAACGGCGTCATTCACCCACCCTTTATCATACGCAATATTATTATTGAAATACCTACGATAAGGAAAACTTATATTAAAATAATAAATAAACGTATTGAAGAAGCAGTCAAAAGCTTTATTTATGTCATGCATCTCATAAATGTCAAACCAATTCTCCCCACTGAACGAATCATGAAATACATTAATTGCGATGTCATTAAAACTTCTTTTATATTGTGATTTAGACGTTTTTGCTCATACTGACACCATATTGATCTCTTGTAACACCGTTCTGTGATCAGAAATGATATTATTCTCTACCCAGACAAAACTATTTTCTAAACTATTAGTACACTGAGTAACCTTGGTTGGCCACCTTACAATAGGTTTCATATTAAAACTAGACAACAAATTACATAACTTGTTAAAATCGTCATAATTTCTAGAACCCACTGTTGAGTCCAAGTTAAAATCACCATTCAATACAATATTTATGTAAGGTTTAAATAGCATTTCTAGAACATCATAGATCTTAACAAAGAAAATTTTTATATCTCCATTGGGGGCTTTGTAGCATGTTAAAATAATTGTTATTATGTTACCCTTCTTACATTTAATCCCACACATTTCGAAATGCTTTTCAACACAGAAATGTTTTAAATCGATATTAATTATATTAGGAAGAGTATTCTTTGCAAAAATTGTAACCCCGCCTTTTTCTTTTAAACTTCTACAATACGAACTTATCAGTGAATAATTTCTGATATGTTTAGCATTAATGTTGTCAACTTTAGCATGTGTTTCCATGAAACACAAAAAATTTATATCAACATAAAAACTATATACATATTCTTCCAAAAAACAGATCGACTCATTGTTTAAACTTTATACATTCAATAACAAAATGTTTGAGTCAAACTGGATTGCAGTCATTTTCGCCCGTGGGTGAAAAAACCTACTGACACAGGCGCCCTCTGGCCATCAGACATCTGTATTCATAGCCCGTCTAAAATGTTCCTCGCATGTTACCTCAGGGAAAACTTAATTTCAACAGTTCTCTCAATTCTGACAAAGTTGTGCCAACCCTCAACCTGCATACATGCAGAGACGTCATCTTTGGTACTCCTTTAATAGAAGAATCTATTTTTTCCCTACAATTGTGTGTCTCCTACGTGTTCTGCTAGTAACATTTTGCCATTCTCCATTCCCTGCAGATGCACCAGCGTTTGATACTCTATTCAACTGTTCCTCATTGCCAAGATTTATTATGTCGTTACATTTAATCTGTGTTTGAATTTTCATCAAATCAGCTGATACTTGCTTCTTTGAAATATAAATATTATTGCCGGAGTTTTTATTTGTACCGGTTGTTTTTACTTCCACATCAGTTTTTACAATTTTCTGTGACTGATCGAGTTTTTCCGACACACTTTTTGTAGTTTTATTTTGCTTCTAGACACTACCTGATTTAAATGAAATACCATTCATTAACTCAATTTGTGCATGTAAAAGCTGAATTTTTTCATTCAACTCATTTATCAAAATGTCCTTTGGCCTAAGTATATAGGTGAATATACGCGGATCTACTTTATCCGTACTTGTCATTTCATCTAGGGCATCGTAAAATGCGGAGTCAATACCCACGTTATTATTTTCACTATTATCACAACAAGAAATAGTGTTATCTTCACAGAACTTCGCACTCAACTTTGCACAACTTGTGTGAAAGTAATTTGAACAGAGTTTGCATTTTAAACCGTTTACTACTCTTGATTTGCAGCATTTGCATGGGACACCATTTACAGTTCCACTTGACCCGGACGCCATGATAACTAAGATATGTGGTTTATGCATGATGGGGCTCCACCACATTTATTATTACCTGTTTGTAACCACTTAAATCAACAGTACCTAAACAAATGGATAGGTAGAGGTAATGACGCTCCTGTAAATTGGCCACCACGTTCTCCAGACTTAAATCCATTAGATTATTTTTATGGGATCAATTTAATTTTTGTCAAAATTGTTGCCAATGATTAAAATTACAAATTTCGAATAAACCACGAGAGTAATTGAGTCTTATCAAGAGTACCTTTTTTGTCGGAAATAATTTACTTAATCTAAATTTTATACTTACTGAAAAATCTGTTCTTCCACTGGTGTAGAATTATCAAAGATGTAATTACTAAAAAAAAAAAAATTTGCAAAATCGCACGAAGCGTTTTAACTTTATATAAAAAAAAAAACGATTTCAAAATTGCAACTTCAGGGTTGTATAGCGCCTAAACGGGGCAACTTTGAACTAAGGTAAGTTTAGTTAAATCGACTTATTTTGAGCCACACTGTATCTGGTGGAGCGTTGTAAAGACCTTTTACGGACACCCTGTATAACAAAGCTTAGAATGGGTAAAACCCAACTTTAAAAAAGTTGGGGAACAAAATGTCAGCGGAAATGTTAGCAACTGGTGTCCTTTATTTTGTACGAAAAAAACTAATAACACCAGCATATTCAGTATTACCAAAAAGAAACCTGCGTCAAATTTGAATCAAATCTGTTGGTCTTTAAAAAAATTACATGCAATTTCAATTTTTTTTTTTAAATTAAAATGAATGGTTCTGGGACATACATTTATTATATTGTCTGAAGCTATTTATTTGTGGCATAGTTTTAGTTTTTCTTTAGGCAAACGTAGTTTCAAAAATAACCCTTGACTGATCCGTTTGGCGCAAGGGCTTATTTAATTAATCTTTATTATTTTTTCAGAAGTGTGGCAAAAACCCAATAAAACTAAAGAAAAAATATATTTATTAAGCACCCGACTTATTTTTCTATCTGTTTTATCAGCCCTAGCAATATTACAATGTCTTTTTGAAACACCCTGTATATACAAACTATTTACAAGAAAATATAATAAATAAATATATCAGTCCAGTAAATATAAATAATAATATCAATCAAGGTAAAATTTGAGATAAAAGAGTCAAACAATCAAAACATAGTCATTATAAATGAGTAAAGTTATTTGCAGGGAGCAGTGAGTTGAGTAGAGAGTATAAAGCGCAAATAAGTGGATAGTTGCATTGTATAATAGATAGGATGCCATCGTTCTGGTGTAATATGCATGCTTGTCTAAATATAGATGATTGTTTTTGCCAATCTCCTTTGCTCTCTGCTCAACTCGATCACCGCAAGAAACAAAGACAAAGAGAAAAAATAATAGAACAATGAGAACCCAAACAACCAAAATGGTCTGAAATTATTTACTTGTTGTACCTATCTAGTATTTTATAGTTATTCTTACCCTCAGGAGCTCCTTTTCTAATTCTGCTACTTCTTTTTTTAACTGAATTATGTCTTGATCGGAGTATTGCTCAGTGTTGTATTTATCTTCATCTAGAATAACATTCTTTGGTATTGCAAAAATTTTTTTGGCTTCTTCCTGCAATATCGGTAAATATATACCTACATATTTTCTTGTGAAATATTTATATAAGTTATTTTAAATTAAAAGATTACAAAACAAATAGTGTTAAAAATTGTCCTATAGAATTTTCTTAGACAAAACAGCAAAATAGAGTCAGGTTTATAATGCACATTGACTACTTCTATTAAAAAAATTTAAAATACTCGTATACAGTTATACAGCACTAAATCATAAATGTAAAAAGAACGGAAATGTTTAATAAACTTTTTGTTACATAAGTATGTTGTAAAAAATATTTCTAGTAGGTATTACTGCTCAAAGAAGCGTATTTTTACCTTAAACTTTTCTATAGGAATTTTTGCGCTTTCCATGTAAGTTGTATAAATTTCAACAATTCTTTGGTATCGTAACGTTTCATCGATATGTTGTTCTTTTAAAGCCGTTTCCATCTCTTTTAATGCTACTTTTACAGCTTTACAAACTCCATCTTCAACTACAATTTAATAAACGTTAGATTTGTAAGGTTAAGTGGAATTTTACTCACAATCTTCGCATAACTCTGTTGAACTGAAATCATAATATTGTTTTTCATATTCATCTGCTGCTAATCTTTCATCATCAATCATGTTAAATTGCCAGTTATAAACCAAATTACTGAATCTTTTTTAATATTCAGTTTGAAATCTTTCAAATTTAAATCAATGTCAAATTGTCAAACTTGTTGCGTTCCGATCTCCGATCGTGGACCATGGATTATATAAAGAATAGAACTGTCTGACTGTCAATACCGTCATAAAATTTTCATCTTCCTCGTCCCCGTTCAATCTAAGAGCTTATAATTACTTTGTTCCCACGAGAGTCAGGGACTAGAAATGTTCGTCCATCGTCTGCTATATCGCGTCGCCTTTATAATTGCACAACTGCTGCGATTTAGCCGACGATGGTTCGTCCAAATAATATGTTTTCTTTAAATTCTAATAAAGCAATTATTCAAAAGATTTACTGTTTATATGCCCAATAAAGGAACTAATGAAAACAATCATTTATCTTTTAATTATTAATTAGTAATTATGTTGAATTTAAAATATTCTAATAAGATGGATCACTTCTCTGATGTGGTGAATGTGCCGCCGTTTTTTGCAGCAAGCTGAAAAAGAATTAGATAGGTAAGTTGCCAGACTCTTATTCTGTTTTCATAGAAGTGGCTCTGTTGACAGAAAAATAATAATTTCTTGAAAACTAACAACCAAGAAGCCTAGAAGGAAACCGAGTTTAATTTTAGATTCGACTGGTCCGATATAGCTTTTAATTTTTAAAAAAATAACAATGAAAATAATAGTAGGATTTGCAATTTTGAGAAAGTTCAAAGGAAAGTAAATTTTTGTTTAAAGACTTAACAATTATAAAAATCATTACGATTTTATACAGCTCTATATATATGTCATGTATATTTTGGATTATAAAATTTTACTGTTTTTTTTATTCTGTATAGTATCTATGTATTTGTATTTTATGTACATGTATTTTATGTACATGTATTTAAGTAATTTCAATGTTTACAACACTTATCTGTCACATCACACACACTTGATAACTGAAAACATGTAGAAGTGGATTTTTTCCACTTCAGTGTATTTTCTGCCTGTTTTTGCATTATGACACTATTTTTTTTCTGTATGCTATATATGTACAAAATTGTAAAAATAAACATTATTATTATTATTATAAGTCTAATATTAATTTACCTTTGGCTCCATTTTACATATTTTCTTTCGTCGGATGTATATTTGGTTGCCTATTTAAAACCGCAATATTTGTTTGGTTGTATTAGTTTGTTGCTAGATAGCAGCACTTCCTGGATGAATAAATATGTTTTGCTCAGAGAAATGGAGTAGGGAGAATGATCGTCAACATGCGCAAACTTCCTAATGTAGGGCGCTGACATCTTCTAACCCAAATGTCAAATTTTATACAGGGAGTAATCAATATTTAATACTTACCAGGGCTGTTTACAATTACATCAACATTCTTTAACGCAGCAAATTGTATGAAAAATTGTTAAAAAATAAAACTATTTTTGTAACTATTCAGCAATTGATGTTGAAGTAAAAAAAAACTTATATTTTAAAAATTGGAATATTTTGAAAATGATTTTTTTCACGCAATTGTAATATTAATATCAATTATAAGAAAAATCTCCTTTAGATTGAAAGTTAAACTAATTTTTTAACAATTTATGTGCAATTTGTATAAAAAAAAAATTATCGCTCTGTGTTACTTTTGATAGTGTAAACATTTAGTAGATACCACTTTTCAGTTATGCCTGAAGCGGTATGTTAATAAAAAAAATATTAAACAAATTAGCTCATGACTATTTTTAAGTTATGAAAAAATTACTTAAATCTCTGTCTTGTCAATCAGTTCTTATAACTCAATTTTGGCAAACGGTGGACAGCATCTCAAAGCAAAGCATAGCAGGAAGGATGGGTGGTTTGGCTCACTTCATTCTATGACAATAAAACTCAAATTAATGAAAATGTCATTGTTCTATTTTGCAAAACAAAATAATAAAGATTACTAGAGCTGCAATTAAAATTTACGTATGTCTTGTGTTTATTTTTTATTTCTTTTTTTTATTAACTTACCTTGGATATGTACAAAATTAGGGAAAAGGGGAAGATTATAAAGAGAATAAATACACCTACTTTATTTATTTTCTGTCGACAATGAAGATTATTAACAAGAACCTGATTATATATGACTATGAATGACTGAGTGGAATATAAATGAGAATTAGAGTGTTGTACTCAGCGTTGAATTCACAGGGAAAAAGAGCACGGCAGAGAAAATCCCGATGCAAACAAATATCTGTAATTCTGTTGTAATGATAAATTAAACTCTTTACAAAATATAGATACTTAAATCAACAGTAACACACAAAAGATATTACAATACCACAGCCCTGGAAAAAGCCTTAGCATTCAGCTATCATGATAATAGTAGGTCCCAGGCCTATATCCGTCAGCACCTAAACAAAAAGAAAAACAACAACAGCAATGTGGCGATAACTGGTAATTTTTAGCTTTTTAACGATAGTTAATCTGCTGGTTCCGAATAAAAAAGAGGCCCAGCTAGCCGATGTTAATAAAGATTGTAATAAAAATAAAAACTTTGACATTAATTACAACTCACCAGTTAGGTTTTTTCCTTAAAGTTGCTTGCTATAAAACCTTTAAACATTCTCTGAACCTGGGCAATGAGCGGTATCTACTTCTACAATTTGGATAGATAAAAAATATCGTAGTTTCAAGTTATATTAGTCTCAATTAACAACTTACGTATGAAAACTGATACCTTCACGTAAAAATTTTCTATTATTGAAACAGCCTCTCACAGCACAACTAGCCATGGTAAAATGTTTAAATTTACACTAACAGTCAATATTGAAACACAAAGATCAGAATAATTAAATTCAAATATTCAGAAATCGAAAAAATATATATATAAACACAACAAATCCCAAAGTAAACAAAGCTCGTTGACAGTTGGGTTAGAATATGGCTGCCCGTTTAGCGTCGGACGAGAAACCGATGCGCAGTCGTCGAAGCGCGTTCTCCCTACTCCATTTCTCTGATTTTGCTATTTTTCGTTTTTAGAAAAAAACAAAACTTTTTGAGTAAATATTCAGGACATTCTTGATTGTATTTCTATACACAATAGCGGACGGTTCATTGTTTCAACTTGTTCAAGTTAGGGACCGTTTGCCATTTCCATATTAATTTTATAATTCCATACAAAAAATGAGCCCATTTCATTGAATAAGTATTAAGATCAAAATTTGAAAAATAGAAATTTACAAGATGGCGTCCTATGAAGAGCATTCTACAAACATGCGCTGCATAGTTAGTGGTTTCTAAATATTTTTAGTACGGCATAGCCTAGAAAATAGAAGTGGGCAACTCGATTCTTTTTGATGAATCGATTCACACGATTCAATTTGGTAAAATGAATCGACTCTTACGATTCGTTCATTTGAACGTTGAAATTTAATCCCGCTCTAATGCTCTAATACTATAATTATAATAATATAATTATTTGAAATTTGAAAATTTAAATCGGTGACGGCGAGTTATTCACGCATGCAATTTCTGTATTTATTCACTGGTTTTCATATTTCTCATAATGTAAGTGTATATAATAGCACAGAATATATAGCGCGTAGCTATATTTTCTGTGATAATAGTTATGCCTACGTGAAATATTAAATTTCTAATTTTATATCTAACTGTACGTAAAACTAAATATTTACATTTAAATGGAACGTTCTGTGAAGTATAACATTCTATCCTTACTTAATAATAATTATTTTCCTAGAAAATATTGGGAAATGTGTAAAATAATCAGATAAACAAACTCGTATTCCATCTTTTAACTACGATTCATTTTAAGCGAATATTTGTTGTAAATTATAAATACAAGATATGCGCGAAATAATTAAAAATGCAATAATTTATATCGTGGCAAATGGTAGAACGAGTTGCTTCTAAAATTTGGACCGATACATACTGTGATTCAATTCTCGGCTCAAGAATCTTCACATGGCAAGTGGCGATTCATTTGAAAGAGAGTTGATTCCTAAATATTGACCCGATGCCATTACGATTCACGATTCATTTCGGGTTTCGCGAAATAGTGCATGGCGATTCATTTGAACGAATCGCTTGCCAAATACAGAGTCGATTCACACGATTCTTTTTTAAGAGTCGTTCAAATAAACGACTCGTTCAATCTTTGCCCATTGTTTTATTTTCTGGTAGAAAATAAAACAAACATATATGGACGAAATACCTATTACATTATGGTATACTCAGTGGCGTAGCCACGAGGGGGGGTTTTGGGGGTCAGAACCCCTCCCATGGGTTTGGTTGGATGGGTCATATAAGTAATGTCTCACTACAAACCTACATTCACTCTATTCTCCAAGATTTAGCAACGCGGTCAGTGAACTAGATCTCCTACGGACACCTTACATTAGGACCTGCTACTAAGTTCTAATCTTATTTTTGTCATTTTTGTAACAAATATTGTTCGTACCTGTTTATTATTTATATGTTTATGATGAGATTGTTTTTTTATTTACTTTTTATTGTTTCAATTTATTAAAAATTATTTATTTTATTTTATTGAGACTACGCCACTGGGTATACTTACTCACAAAACAAATAAACCATATAAAATAAAAACTTTTTGTTTCACTTCACTTGACATGCCGAATTTAGGTAGGTAGGTAGCAAAATGTAAAATATTATATACAGAGTGTTCCGTATAAAACCGACACAGAGCAGATTCATGTCCCGCCCCTACTTATCAAAATATTGCAATTTAATCAAACCTACTTATATACAAAGTTACATACAATCCTTCAGTGGGGCCAAATATTTCGAAAAAAAATATGAATTATTTTGGAATAAATCAAATTTGGTGAATGATTTAGTAAAAATTACTAGGTAGCAAATTCTTACATTTATGTGACCTTGAACTTTTGTTACGAAACTTTAATTTTATAAAGCAGCAATGTTTTGATTTTTGGAATCGTTTAGTGTTTTTGCTTCTGGCGACATAAAATATTATGTACCTATAAGTTACATCACTAAATACCTGAGAAGTTACAATTTAATTTAAATTTGAAAATTAATTTAGAAAATATTCATAGTGATGTCCATTAACTATTAAACAATGACCTAACCTATCTTTAAATTTTTTTATTATGTTTTCAAGGTGTAATATGTTTTGTATTTTTGCTCGTATTGTGGCCTTTAAATCCTCTAATGTATTTTTGTAGATCATACTTTTAAGAGAAGACTTTAGATGATTTAAAAGCCAGAATACAAGCAGAAATATAAAACATTACACCAAATGTGCTTGAAAACATAAATAATTCTAAAGATAAGTAAGGCTTAAATTAGTGTCAGAGTTAAGAGAGTTTACTTTTTTTATAATGAATGTACAAATAAAGACAAATTAAACGAATAGTTAGGTAGTTTTTTAATCAAGTGGTTATAATTTTGACCTGAAAATTTAATCGATAATTGTTAGCGTTAATTTAATCATTTTTTCTAGTAGTTTCAAAAAATTTAATCATATAGAAACTTCTTCCAAAAAAAATTTTTATGTCGTGAAATTAATTAATTAATTAATTCTAAATGAATTGGAATATTGTATGATATAAATTTAAATTTAAAGAAATAGTGTCTTTCTCATAATTTGTTTTGCAACAAGTGATCTACATTTTACTGACTGTTATAATACTTATATATTGTCTTGCATGTCTATGAATATGGTGCAATGCATTATTTGATCCATGACAAAAATTAATTGTTTGGTCTAGGTGGAAACTGTGGAGGTCAAATTCTGTATATAGATCTTATAGATATAGTTCATAAATTGTCTATACTTTTCAGTTACGCAAGAATCGAGAATGTGGGATATTATAACAATATACAGTTCAATGCAATCATTTCGTTCCATGGGAATTTATACGTCAAATTGTATTACATCAATGGCTAAAGATTAAATAATTGTAAATCGTGAACACGGTTTTATATTCTATAAGAATAGTAGCTAAAAGTAAGTAGGTATTATTTAAATAGTTTTTAAAAATTAATACCAACATTTTAAAGTAAGTAGGTATCTAAGAAATAAGTAGGTGTAAATATGTTGTGAATTTATTTTCTGGGTGCCTCCTGATTTTTCATTATTTGAAAGAATGCAAGAGTTAAACTATAACTCCTGCATTCAGTATCATATAGGTACCTCATAAAAGACAAAAATAATAATATTAATGATACTGACATTAGATAAGCTTATAAAACCATTAATACTGATTACGACAATGATAACCATGACAATTACAGTGACAATGATACTGATTATGTCAGTTCCAACCTTCGTTGAGAACTGGTTCAAAACTGTCAGAAATATTTGATCAGCTCCGTCTTATATCGCGTTCGCCAAAAGTACATTAACAACTCAACTGACCGAATAGTTCTGGACTGTTCGGAACCGATTCTTGCTGTGGTTGGAACAAACCTGATAATAAAGGGAAACGATAATAATAAAGCTTTACTAAGGCTACTAAGGAGAAGCGGCGTGAAGCGAAGGAAAGCGTCATTTTGATCCTATGTCCGCGCACTGGAACAATACAACGGTTGCTTCATGCCATGATATGGACCCATGATGAAAATGACACTTCCCTTCGCTTTGTGCCGTTTCTCGTCAGTGGGCGTACAGCTTAACTATACCGACAGGAGAAGGCGAAGACAACTACGACAACAATGCCGATGGCGCTGCGTATCTACAGGATGTTAGAGGTTTGGCAGCCATAACTTCAGTATGAAACAAATAAAGTATAAATGAACAAAAAGTTAAATCGTGCAAGGGCATAACTCAAGTCGTTCTTAAAACAAGTCGAATTATTATATGAATTACAATGTGGCAACAGTGCGAATACACGAAGTAGTTTGCTGCGCTAGCTGAGCCCGTTTGCGGTTGCTTACCACTTGCCCGCTTCTTTTTTAGTGAAAAATCTAAAGATAAACAACTATGGTGAAAATTAATTAATTTAGGTAACGTAACTGTTTAGCATTTTATTTTTGAACAGGGAATGGTAGAACTAATGATATTTTTAAATGTTTAAGACAGTAACATAACTTCAAAAGGTATAAATAAATATGTTGCGAAAATATTCCTTGTGGAAAATAAGGCGTCTTTCATTTAAAAAATATATCTATTAATGTCAAATATCAACCCTATGCTAGTCGTGATATGTAATTGATATTATGTGTATATTTTTTGTGCTCAAAAATAGTTAATTTTACAAATAAACTACAGTAGACCTTTTTTAGAATGAACCAGGTTATGTGAAAGTAATTTTTAAGCACTGATGTAGCAATAAGAAAAAAAGTTATATATGAAACAAAGTTTTAGGGGTGCTTTTTCTACCCCTTAAAGCTAAAAATCAACAAATTGTTTACTGAGTCTCGACAGCAGAAAATGTCTAAATGTCTACTTAAATTAATTTCTGTCACTTTTTTGGTATTTCAGAAAATAATTAAACATTACTTTTATGGCACCCTATTTAGGGGGTTGTATCTTCACAGGGGATTCTCAATTTTTTCGCACTTATTTATTTATACCCTGTATATTTGTTACAAATTGATAACTAAATTAAAAAACTTAAAAGAGTAGTAGCAAAAAGTTCAATTTATAAATTCAAATATTTTAAGAGGTACTTACCATATGATAACTTAGTTTTTTAAAATAATTTTCTTTTAGTTTGTTCTTATTTTGCTATATTTTCAAATTAACAAACGTACAATATTATAACTCGCTATACTGTTTAGGAACACATTGGTATCAAATAATAGCTTTGTTTTGGTCAGAAAAAGCTTAAATCACATATTTTACACCTTACTATGATGCCTCTTAATAAAAAATATAGATAGTCATAATAATATACAACTTATACAAATTATTTGAAAACATTATTCTATATGGCAGATCTATTTCAAAATATTTTTTTGGACGATCCTTCAAATGTCTACATAACAACATCAAATAATATTATGTAGTTGCGATAAATATATTCAAAGTTTATAAATATTTCCTAATTCTATTTCGATTTTTTTCTTATCTCTCTCTTGTCATTAGCTTGGGGTAACAAGGTATATATATATAGAATATTTTATTTATTTAATGATTTTCTCATTCTTCTTTTTAAATAAGTACAAAAAAATTAAATAATTTGGAACACGTGGTGTTAAATAGGATGAAGTAAGCTCCATTTTTGATCGAAAGTATGTTTGGAATTTGACAGAACGACTAATGACGTCATCAATTATATTTTTTCCAGAAACATACCCAAATGTTTTTCCTGTTGAAAAGCTCTCTTTTTTATAATAACCCTTTATTAAAGAAATTTTTCTGTATTCCCGTTTAAAAGTTTTAAGCAATATTATGCTAAAGAATATCAGAAGAAATACCACCTATTAGGAAGGATCAAGTAGTCGTTGGAAAATAATGGGAATGCCACTATGTTTAAATAGTTTTTGGAAATTCAGTAAATTACATTGTTTTGGAAATATATGAAGACCATATACGTTGTTTTTTAAATTAAATTAAATTTAAAAAATTTATTGACAAATTAATGTACTTGTGACGTCAGAGGTATGTAGATTTTTAACATAGGGCAACAGAACAATAGCATGCAACTTGTCTTAGAATGAAATAAATGAAATGCAGTACTGTATAAACAGAGACAGATATAGTGCCTGTAAACATCATTTGTCACTTCCATCAATATAACATACCCTATTTTTCTGCCGAGACAAAACTCAAGAGATTTCAGAGTGTAGAAATATAACTAAATTACAAAGAGGTTATGTTTGTTTAGGAATATCACGGGACATAGACCAGAGCAAGACAGAATTCATAGACTATGGCATGGCATAATCTCAGTTTGAGTTTAGTGGTTTTATTGTCATGCATTGTTGCCAGCTGGTAAAAATGTACGCGTGACGTCATGTTGCTTTAAATAATTAATATCTCTCATAAAACTGCATATTAGTCCAAATCCTATGACACGTATCCAACGCTTTTTAGAGTACTTTCTAAAATGCAAAATACCAAATTTAGTAGTATTTCCCATTGAATGTTCGTTGTTTAAATTGCATAAATGTCACAAAATACTTGTCATTACTCAATACGATTGTCAAACGTATAACTTTTGTGCTTACAAAATGCTTTCTCATTCAGAAAAAGTTGATATGTTGCTAATTTACGGCGAGTCATAACAAAATTCAAGAGCTGTAGAGTTATATCGAGAAAGGTATCCAGAGCGTCTCATTCCAGGTCATACAGCCTTTACAAGATTGGAGGCGACCTTGCGACGAAACAACGATGCATTTTCTGTTTGGAAGAATCAAGTAAATGACCGAAGCTGTTAATACAGCTAGACTGAAATTCTCTACGGCAGGTTAGCCGGGAATTGAATTTGGATAAATCAACCGTTGGGTATCATGACTACAACATGCACAATTTGGAGCATTTGTCTGAGCATCACAGTGAAAATAGACCTAATTTTATAGCTCAAATTGCAGTAAATCTAGAAAGTGTTGATCGGAACCTTTTTCGGCACGTTCTTTTTACGGACGTGTTGTCAGGTTTGCCAAACAGGTGCAATGAACATTACTGGTCCATTGAAAATCCTCACATTGTACCAAACCAAAGAAGGCCATTTTGGAGTAAAAGTATGGTGCAGCAGCATCAGCAGGCATTTAATTAGGCCTTATATTTATAAATATATATTGAACAATGTGAGTTGCCTACATTTCCTACAAGAAGAACTTCTGGGGAACCTGCCTTTTGCAGCTAAAAAGAAACCTATGGTTTCAGCACGACGGAGCTCCACCCCACAAGCCTAAGATTATGCAGCAATATGTAAGTAACACTTTCCCAGACAAATAGATTGGTATTAATGGACCTATTTAGTGGCCCAGAAAGTTACCAGATCTAACAAGATTTTTTATGGTGGGTTTTAAAAAGTAAGGTTTACAAAACACCTTCGCGAGATATTAATCATTTAAAAGAAAAAATCACAAACGTTTGTAGTGAGTTAAACAGCGAAATGTTAATAAACGCAGTTCACAAAGAAGTCAGGCGAAGATTGGATATGTGTTTTGAAATGAGAGGAGGTCATATATATTGTAGTATGTATGCAGTATTTGCCTTATTTTTAAAGTTTATTTATTGTTATCATCATCTTTTGTTTTAACTATATTAAAGAATTATCGAGATAATCCTTTTATTTATTCTTAATGACATTTTTCTACACCCGTATTATAACAATGCACTTATATGCTCATAATCCGTTTCATAATGATACCCATTACGATACAGATTTTTAATCAATAGAGCATTTACATTAACTCAGTGTCATTAAATTCCGCTAGGGGCGCTAGCGTCAAAGTTAGGTATGAATATTAATGTTCTATGGTCTAGTTTATGATTCGATAATTTTTTATTTGAATTTGTGTAAGTCAAATAGTGGTTGTAAATCTAATTTGCATACGTATTATCAAAATATAACTTATAATAAATCAATAAAATGTTTGTAAACACACAAAGACAACAGGAAAAAAATAACTTGAAAAGATATATTGAATTTTATTTATGTTAACCTCACATAACCTTGTTTATCTGAATTTTACATTAGCAATTTGGAAAGAGACATAATAAAACGTTATTTAACACAGAAATTGTTAACGTTGGAGTGCCTAAAGAATTTCCTGGTAATTCTTAATTTAAACCTCTTTGTTTTTATAGAATTTAAATTTTATATATTACGAATCGATAGAAAAATGGTTAGTTGTCCCTCAGATTGCAAAAATGTTGCATGTAATATGCCTAGTAAATAAAAGTACATTAAATACCCAGTTTCTGAAAAAATACGAATATATAAAAAAAATCAGTGTTTTAAATAATGTACATGTGACATAAACAAATAATTAACATATGCAGTTTTTATTTGGTATTTTTATTACAGTACAAGTACAATACAGAAAAGTTGAAAACCCTGATAGGTGTTTTAAATGGTTTTCATTAAAAAATTTGAGTGATATCAGTTGTGCTCTTTTATAACTAATAACATTTTGAATCGCCATATCGTAAAATAACTTGTTACTACTAGATGCACTTGCTATACTCTCAGGATTACCGGCGTTATTATCATTCAAGTAATTTTCAATTTGAGGAATCGTATTGTCACATTTCTCAGTTTAGAAGTCTATGAACTCGTGTCACATTTCTACTTTGTTTCCATCTGCAAGTTTGTCTACATTTTCATCCTGTTTTCGCCTTTTCAAGTACCGTTTCATGCGTTCATTATTTTTTACAATATTGGTGTCGTATTTTCGTGTACGGGTAAATATAATGTTGAAACAGCTGTTTTTTGAGAATTATCCATTGTCCTAAAAATAAGAATAAAACCTTATCAAATAATGTAAAATATACACCGAAAATAGATCATGAATGCTTATACTTACCCGTACTAGTAATAGTATAACAATCTTCTGTAAAATGTTTTGAGCAGATCTTCGTGTATTAGGTTGGTTTCTTACTGGATGCAATTGCTATTAACCATTTTTTTCAGCATTATTGGGGAACTTACGAAACATGAGATCTTTTTTTTATTAGCAACAGATAAACACTGCGGTACACAACAGTTATATGGCTATTTCTTACACAAATTAAAACACAACAATAATTAAATAACAAATATTTGTGAGGTTAGATTTAATACCTAACATTGATCGCAGCGCCGCCTACATGTAAATGCTCTATAGAAACCCATAATTTTTCAATCAAGCATGCTGTGCATTTGACGTTTATCCTAGGTTCCTATGTCAAAATCAGTACGTATTAAATTTTCGTAGATACCTAGCTAAACTTCGATAATTTATCAAAATGTCTGATATCAGCTATATAGAAGAATTACCATCGACTCCTCCACACATATCGGAGAAAGCAGAAAATGCAGTTCATACGAATAATTACTGTTACCTATTGTGTTCAATAAAAATATAAAATTTATGGTTTTTGATTATTTATCGGGTGTAGAAAAAATAGCGTATGTAACTCGCATGTAATGGTTATTAATACACGAGCATTAACCGGGATACGAAACGAGCCGAAGGCGAGTTTCGTATGGTTTATGCGAGCAATACATGATCGTTGCATAATATACTATTATGCGCATTAAACAACGAACATTCAACTATTTTCCAACGATTACTTGATCCTTCCACCGCTAATGTGATTTTTAGGTGGTATTTCTTTTGAGTGTCTTAGGACGACATTGCTTAGCACTTTTAAACGGGAAGTAATACAGAAAAAATCTCTAATAAAAGTTTATTAGAAAAAAGAGAGCATTGTAACAAGAAAAAAATTTCGGTTTGTTTCTGTAAAAAATATAATTTTTGACGTCACTAGCCGTTTCTGTCAAATCCCAAAGATAATACTTTTGATTAAAAATTGAGTTTACCTCATCCCATTTATCATAAATTTTATTTAAATGTTTTGTTTCCTCACAGAAGGCCCATACTAGCGAGTTTAAGACACCCTGTACTTCCAATCATTTTTTATGAATTTTCTTCAGTTTTATTGGAAATATGCTCGTGTAGTACCTATATCTTCATATATTTAAATCATTAATCAATGACAACATGAATTTAGTTATATAATATCAATGATGAATAAAAACGTTATTGTTATGGAACATATACAATCTTGCATTCACTTACTAAAAACATTGTCGTAACGTTCTCGTCTGGGAACATTATGCGATGGAGATAAATGTGGTGGGAATTTCAAATCTTATGTTGAAATAAGAAAGAAATGTAATGCATCATTTAAATTATTATTGTTAGTTTTGAGATCATGCTCGGGCAATTGTGAACAGACAGTTCCTCGTTATATATTAGAAAAAGTTTTTTAATTCGAATAGGTTATATTGTTAGTGTCACAATTTCGCGTCATTTTCACACTTTCTTTACTTTGGTTTACACATAGAAGAATTATTGAACTTACTGGAAATAAAAGATGGATAAATTACTACAGGTAAGTTTTTATTCATTGAAAGACTGTTGATATATAAGAGAAATAATTACATATAATTATCAATAATAATTAAAGATATACTGAAATAGCCTTCAAATGGAGTATCGTCGGCAATAAATCTTAACAAGTTCAGATTATTTATTATAAGGTTTATTATGCTTCCGAATTGTATTTGAAATATTTGAAATTTCATATCTAACTTTGAGAATATTAAAAATAATCACCTTTATGATAGAAAACTCTAATGGATTTCTGCTCAATAACAAATTAGATTCAAAAGTGAGTGGGTTATTAATCCTACTATAATTTTCAGTGTGAATATCTACTGTTTATTATAGTTTTGTTAGCAACCAAGTTATTTGAAATATTTAAATAATTATTATTACAAATTAAGTCTACAATATGTAGACTTTATACTTTAGTTACTGGAACAAGAATACTGCGAATTAAATCAACTTTCCTTAATACAATTTTACTTCCTGAAGAATTTATAGACCTGATAAAGTTTTTTTTAATTACATTTTTTAGGATAATTTCACTGAAATTTTGGAAAATAAGATTTATTTAAGAGATACATTCGAATATCTAATTGATTTTTGCGTACAGGGCGATCTGAGCGCTTGTGTCGCTATATTATTTCTATCAGATTTTTTTTGGATAAAGATTTTTGGAAAATGATAAGTTATTTTAAAACAGCCGATAAGTTTTTAAAAAAGTAACATTTATTGCATGGGGGGGTTGGGTTGGTTGGGTCATATAAGTAATGTCTCACTATAAACCTGCAATCCCTCTATTCTCCAAGATTTAGCAACACAGTCAGTGAACTAGATCTCCTACGGAAACCTTACATTAGGACCTGCTACTAAGTTCTAATATTATTTTTGTCATTTTTGTAACAAATATTGTTCGTACCTGTTTATTATTTACATCTTTATGATGAGATTGTTTTTTTATTTACTTTTTGTTGTTTCAATTTATTAAAAATTATTTATTTTTTTTATTGAAAAAATCTAGCTTGAAATACTTTGTTCACTGAAATGATTGATGTAAATTATTAAGTATTTTTCACGGAGTCTGCAACACAGTGATAAGGTACATTTCATGGTTATTCATGTTCTCTAGCGCATTTTCCCCCAAAAAGTTAAAGGAAATGATTCAATTTCGTCATTATATTTTAGTACTATGCTAATAAGAACCTCCACCTACTGGGTGATTTTTTTTGAGCATCTTTAGATACGATTCATTGTCTTTAAAACACCAGCCTTAAGGAAGCAAAATTGTACTAAGGTAAGCTGATTTAATTCACATTATTTTTGTCCGAGGAAGCTAGCTTTAAAGATGGCCCATTAATTGCTGAACGCCCTGTAGAATTTCTGCTACAGTATTTTCATTGGAATATGTAGTTTGATTAAATAATGTACCTGATTGATTTTAATGTATTATTATATGATATTTACATGTACTTTTTATTGTTAAGTAGATACTTATTTCTCACTCTATATATACTCGCGTCAAGAATTCAGACGTCTTACGTCACGGCTGACGTTACACATTTGTTTTTATTGTCAACGTAATTTTCGATATTTTGTCGCATTAAAAACAATCATTTTTTCCAATTTACTGCAATATATAACGCAAACTTTTATTATAGTATATAGTTTTATTACTATCAGTTGCCGTTTCTTAAATATTTTGACGAAAATATAATGAATTATTCATTTGTTCATATGACGTAAGTCGTCTGAATTCTTGTCGCGAGTATAGATAAAAAGTGACATATCAAAGTATCCTTATAATATTACGAAATTAAAAACAAAATTTACATACAATGTGCTGAATGTCATAATTTCTGTTAATTACGCGGTGAAAGAAAGTGTTTTGTTTAATTTGCCTGTGTGAGAAATAGCAGTTACTTTGCATTTTGTAATAGGAAACTCAGTACAAGAATTATGTTTACTGCAGCGATTAGCGATTTATGTGTAAAATATTTGTGTCGAAAAAAATAAGTACAGGTACCCAAATGTTATGTACTTCTAAAGAGCTGTATCATACATGGTGTATACAAGGAGAAGAAAAAATAATGCGACCAATCTCATTTTATTGCACATGTGGATTGTGGATAAGGTGACTATTGCTTCATTTAATTCCTTCATATTTTAACGAGTATGGTATTGTTATGCTGTGACCTCGGTAACTGGTCGCTTCCAGTAACAGAATTAAAGTGAACATCCCCAGCTTTCGTTTGGATTTTTTGACCTGCTCTTGTGTTTGCGGACCAGACTCTGTGGACGCAGATCTGCTATCGGTGCTGGGCCCACCCATATATTGATTTCGATTCCTGTTATGGGTATCCGACTACGCTGCGACTGCGAGCCTCCTTTCAGTGTCACCACTGAACATGCCGACAGGGAAGAGCGGCGAAACGTTTGGCAGCATTAGATGCGACTAATTACAGAGGTGGCTATGGGACGTCTCGGAAGACCACCATTATCTGAGGAACGGTTCCGAGTCTTAACATTGATTACTTAAATAATAATGCAGAATCGCGATTAATACCGCAAACATTGGAAAACGCTTATAAAAAAGAATACGACAAGTTCATCAAATGGTTGGAAGAGCAGAAGGTAAGAGATACAGGTGAACGAATTGTGCTTGCTTACCTTCAGAAAATGTTTGGGCAGTATAAAGCGTCGACTATGTGGGCTATCCATTCGAAAGTGCAAAGTATGTTGAGGTTAAACAAAAAAGTTGATTTAAAATCATTTACGTTTACATGTCACGAAAGAAGAAGTAAGCGTATTGCTTATTACTATCCGACCATCTAAGACTCAACGCTTTACTGTTGCCGACAGTAATGGATTAGTTATGTGCGTTTGGTGAAGCAGTATTTCTCATTGCGTCCCCAAAATGTAAGTACAGACCGAGTTTTGTTACGGTATCATAAGGGGAAGTTCACCAATCAAGTGATTGGTATTAATACATCTAGATCATCTCTTGCAAATTGCACTTTATCTTAAATTCGACGATCCTGAGAAACACTGGACATGGGTTTCGGCGTACGTCCGCTACCATTATGGCGAATAGTGACATGACAATAGATCAAATCCAACGACAAGTAGGATGGAAATCGTCAGCTGTGGCGACTGATTACGTTGTGAAGAGAGTATTAGAAACAAGACGAATGTTTCAAACATTATTGGGAGTGCCATTGATGGAAGTGCAACCTTCCGCAGTATTAATTTGAACCACATTTCCTCCGATTTAAAAAACTGTATTAATATTTCACACAATACCAACTGCAATTTTTACTTTCATTTAAAAAATTAAGATTGTTGAATATTTTAATAAAGCTTTTGAAATATTTGTTAATATTTCATTTGACGCTACAAGGTACTCCTATCAGATCAATAATTAAAAACGTGACACTTAGACTTCACGTTTCTCGGGTAGTTGATTTTGCCATGGTAACTTTAAAACACGCTCGTTTTTAAAGTTAGACTTAATAACGCTGAGGCGTGCTTTAAATAAGCAAAATAGGGTACTAGTACAAATATGTAATTTTATTTAGTTTTTGAGTTTTGAAAAAAAAAGAGATAAATGGTGAATCCCGATTCATTCATTCCAGATTTTTACTGAGTGAGAGGGTGAATCGCTTAATCGTTCTACATTAAAGAATTTTAGAAGCTTTTCAGGATTATTTTACTGCAAATTAAACATAAAACTGTGCTATAAACAAATTTTCAATATATCAAGCAAGTAATGAGCATTTATTTCATTCGCTTTATCAGCTTAAACAAGGCGAACATTTTAAACCAACGTTTACATTTTTATGATTTTTAAGAAACATTGTCAATATTTTAAAAGAACGTATAGCAATATTTGCAAAATTGGTCTTTATGGATATATTCTATTAGGAATACAAGTAAACGTATTTCCCTTATGTGAAAACCAATTAATTTCCGATTTAATTAATCTCGTTACTCGTTATTAAACTGTGTGTGCTTTGTGGCGAATATAATATCTGTATCAAACATTTGGGTCAGTAAATCACTGATGTGATAAAGGATATATGTTTAACAGCAAATATCATAAATGAAAAGTCTTTCCAATAATGTTTCCAAAATGCGTTTAGAGAATTGTGACTATTTAATGACTGAGCTAGATGATTCGTATTGAGGCAAGGTTCATGACAATTAAAAAAAACAGAAAACAACCTAAAGCTATTTAAAGTTTATAGACCAATAATTTTAGATAATAAAACGATTAATACTTGAAAAGTATGATTTAGAGAGAATTTTACAGGATCGATGCGCAGTGTTTCCCAATTCCATGGGTATGTCGGGATTCTCGGGAAGCTTTTAAGAAACAATGTACCGCATTAGTGATGACGTCACAAATTTGGCAACTAGCGTTACAAGTGTCATGATAAAATTGGCGCAAAACTTATCTGTAAAATTCGATCTTGGGAAGGTGACTTAAGAAACGAAATGAAATTAACAAACTAACACCTACTATTTCTTTTTTTATTCAACTACCATACTTATTTAATAAATATCAGCTGTTAGATCATGTATGCAGAAGATTAATGTACATTTTGTCCAGTCTGGATTTTAATATTAGTTTAATTAAATCAGATAAAAACTTGAACAATAGTTCTACTAATTTGAATGTGAATAACCCATAACATTGCAAGTGTATATTTAATATAAATTTTAAATATTCCCATAACAAGAAGTCCAAAGGATTTAAGTTAGGAGATCGTGACGGTCATGGTACCGGTCCTCCTCATACAGTCCATCGTACCCCTTGAACTTGATTGAGGTACTCCCGAACATTTTGTCGAAGTCCAGAAGTCCAGGCAGTTCATTTCATAGGAACCCGAGATACTGAACCCCATCCATTTGATAATGTGAATAGTCCAATCAAGTGATCATCATCAATCCCTATCCAAACATTTAAGGAAAAGCGTTGTTGGAAATGATGTTGGATGTTCAAAATCCCAAACATGAGTATTATTAATGTTATACATTCCATTCCATGTAAAAATAGCCTTATCTGTAACTAACACGTAAGCTGTAAATCTCGAATTTTTAGCATTTTGTTGCAGCAATCATTAACAAAACCTAATTCGTAAGGGATAATTTCTTGGTAATAACGCTTGGACACGTTACATATGATACGGATATAATTCAGCCTCCTGTCTGATACGTCACATTGTTGTTTGGGATATTCTTTATCCTTGTTGAGTGATATGCCTGGTACTTATTGGGGGAATCTTTTCAACGATCCCTAAAATGTGTTCCTCAGCTGATGCAATAAGCCGTGGACACCCTGGACTTCCTTACTGTAAACGAGAGGCTGTTGCTATATACGTAATGCCGCATCCACACTCTCGCTTGCTCTCGCCGAGACATCTCGGCGAGATCAGCCGAGTCGAGTATCGTGCTCGCTATAATAGTCCTCTCGCCTGTTCTCGAACGGTTAAAGTGATACTCGACGAGTGCTGCATCCACACTCTCGTGTTTTCGCATTTATTTCGTAAATACGGCAAGATGGATGGCACTAAAATTGCAGTCGCTGCCTTTAAGGCTAACGCTGAAACACGTGATCAAGTTTTGTTAAAACCAGATATATCGCTGCGCAGAGTAAGACTATGTTGACGTGTTGTGACAAAACGCTGAAATATATGCTGCCTAGAGGCTAATGCATTTGGGATGGAGACAAAACGAAATATACACTGAAATAAAGGTATCACAACTCTATTAGTGGAGTAAAATCGGTTCTCAATTATGCCGTTTTTTTTTAAATAAAGATATAACTAAATTACATTTACTATCTTGTAGAGGGATAATTTCGGCATCTGCAATGGACTTTTACAACTTTTTTCAGTAGGGTCTAACTTTATAAATTCAAATTGTCGGTGCTGCGGACGTTATTTGTCAATTATATTTTACCAAACATATATCGCGTTTGTAAATCAAGGATTCAAGTTATGTTCATAATTTTTTCACAACATATATAAAAAACTACAGCACTTCTAATGGTACATACCAATTTTTAATAACTTAAAGCCTTTTCGAAAAAAATTGTTTCAAAGTCAATACCAGTAAATTTGTGCATTAAAAACTTTACTATACGGAGAGCTACATTAATTATTGAAAATGGAACTATAGTTATATCGAGACAAATGTAGTCGATAGTATGAAAAAGTTTTTTAAAAAAAGTTTAGTTCGCTACGTGTTACGGTTTCCAAGAAATTGAATTTTACATATGCTCGTGTTTCGTGTGTAAGCTAAGTTTATACTTGCGGTGCAGTATACATTTTCAGAATAGGACAATGCATTCATTCGGAAAGTCAGAAACATCTATATTTATATTTTAAGAGATATTAACATAAATTTATTTATTTTTATTATTATTTATGTCCAAAATGTAAAATATATGTATGGATTATTGAAGAGAAATATGAGAAATTAAAGTGCAAACAGGCCAATTAGATTAGATCAAATATTGAAAACATACACCTTTGTTTTGTTAACATTTGTGCGTTCCAAAATACATATGTGGCATACAATGTTCTTAATTATAAAGATATAACACTGGCTTAAAATTGACGTATACTTGAAACAATGTCTTCTACAGACATACAATTTTAAATATCTAATAATTGGATAATGTAGGTGTTAGCAAATAATAGGAATGACACCTGGGTATTTTCAAAGACACCGAAGTAAAACAAACAGCTGCAAAAAGCTGTCTAAGATTTTAGATGATTATATCTGCCAAAATACTTACTTATTTTAAATATGTCTGTAGATATAAATATTCTTATAATAAAAATTTACTTGATAATAAAAATTGTTCAATATTTATAATAAAGTGTATGAAAATAATGGTTAAATGTGGGGTTAGGATAGCTACAAATGCGTGTCTTACAGACGCTTTTCAAAATTATTATTTTATTTGAGTAAAATTTAAATAGTAACTGTGAATAAACACAACGTCAATAAGTTACCTTTGTTGTATATGTTATATTTTTGGAGATTTCAATAGTTAAAAACACAATTTTCACTGCGAGAAATACGGCGTATTTCTGTTAAAAACCTTTTTCATAAAGTTAAACATGTAGTTTCAAAGGAACAAACAAAATCCATTTTTAATTGTTATGCTACTTTTCCCATAAATACTCAAGTAGTTAATTTATATTTACAATGTTATCAAGTATACTATAGAAATTAATAAAATCTTAAAATAATGCATTGCATGTTTTTAATGAAAAAATATATTTTTTGTGCTATTTATTTTATTAAACTCTCTTGTACTTTTCGAAAAATAATAGTAGGTAATGATATTTTGGTACATAAGGCATTTCACACATATTTTTATTGTTGATTTTTTTGGAAAACATAATTCCTGATAGTTAATTTTATTTATAAAAACTCATAAAATAGAAAAATGAACAGAATGCTTTGTATATGCTTGTAAACAGTGATTTTTTATTTTTCTTCTGTTTTGGGATAACTATATTGATTGATATTTTTCACAAAAAAATAAAGATGAAAAATTTGAACATTGTTTACTTTCGAACACCATATTTTATCATAAGTTGGACTACAGTTTATAATATCTCAAAAAAACCAAAATTTTTTTTAAATCAAGAATGTTCTTTTATTAAATAAACAAAACCATATTTCAATAACATTTTTATATATTCCATAAATCTCAACTACCCATTTGCATTCTCCATTTTTTTAATATTTATTAAAAATATTAATTATATTTTTAATAATTAAAACAAATAAAAACAAATTTTTACATTATCTCAACATTTTAAAAAACAGCATTGCTGTAAAATAATATTTGTAGTCTATTAAAAAAAAACCGCTTATTTTTATCATTTTCCGTTGAGCAGTTATTGAGCGAAAACGTGGCGAAAACTATATTCCGTATGATAGAGCATTTACCGTTAGCCTGAATCACTTCTCTCAGTGTTGGACATTTAGAATCTAATGTGATCGTGTCGTTTATCAATGCCACCGCAAGGTGGCAGCATTTTATTGCTAAGAAATATTTTTTTAGTTTTCGCTCAGTAGCTCCTCAAGGGATAAAGATAAAAATATGCGGTTTTTTTAATAGACTACAAATATTAATTTACATCGACGCTGTGTTTTGAAATTTCGGAAAAGAGCAAAATTCATTTAAAAAAAATAATTTTACAGTTTTTCAAAATTTCAAAACACAGCGTCGATGTAAAATAATATTTGTAGTCTATTAAAAAAAACCGCATATTTTTATCTTTATCCCTTGAGGAGTTATTGAGCGAAAACTTTATATTGTCTTATAGAGCGCTCACCGTAAGCCTTTTCACATAACGCCAACTTATTTTGGTAATTGTGTGTTCTTTGAACCTTTCTCAAGTGACACGACTATAGAACCTTGTTTCCTGCAACACTCACTTCCTCCAGTCATCTAAGTGATGTGACTGCTGTAATTAAATCACTATCCATTATTTTGGATCTTGGGTATAGACACAATAACGTCATGCATAGCCAAAACCATTACGAGGGCATACAGTGTAGACATGTACACTGATAAAAAATATTAGTGATATTACACGCTGAACTGTTGGTTATTTATTGTCTAGGCCAATAATGCGATACACTAGAATGTAATATTACAACTCTAACAGAAAATTACTACATGAATATGTATTTTTTCATAGTAAAACCGTGTTTTCTTTTAATTATGTCATTTTGCTTGAAACATGTAGCGCACAGTATTCACATGGAAATGTACTACAGTATGGTATTTTTTACATTGGTGTATAATGTGAACAACGTGTAAATATACTATACCTACCTAATTTTTATCAGTGTATTTCGTTCCGCCGTGTTTTACTGAAAAAAATACTTTGACTCGTACCGACACCAAAGCGAACGCTAGCAGAAGGACTGAGACATCTCGAGGCGGGACAAGTCCTTCATCCACACTCTCGTGCTCGACCGGTCTCGGACTGTCTCGCCGAGAGTGTGGATGCGGTATAAGCTATTTTTGACACGTAGAAAAAGTAATAGAAACACTAGCGCAAAAACCTTTATACTAAAATCGGATTTCAGTATTCCGAATCGCCTTTGGCTACTTGGTTCATGAGCTCTACCTTAGCTATTTAAAGAAAAATATTATACAACCTTATATCTCTTGTATTTTCCGGTATTCCCCTATAACTTTATATTTAGATAGAATATAATGATTCTTCAGGATTACAATAATATAGTCTACCTAATAGTAAAAAAGATATGGTTATTAGAAGTGCAATATTACGTTTCTTCTAGTATGTTCTAATACTAGAGTATTTACAGGGTGTTTCTTAAGTAGAAGTCAAAAATTCAGGGGTGTATATTGTGTAGAAACTTATCACCTTGTATAATATTACAAATGAAATTAGTCATATGCGCTTTTGTATTATCTTCACTTTTTGTTTCTTTACACTTGTTTGTATTCCAAACCGATTAATAATAAAATTGATTTATTTGATCAGGTGCATTTTTACAATAGGTACTCATTATATTACTTAAAATAATAAAATAATTAACAATGGGATTACTTTACTATGATTTATTATAACAAATGTTGAAAATGGCCACCTTCAGCCAAAATATATGCTACAAATCTTCTTGAAATTGCAAAAACGTGCAAAAATTCCAGAAGTATATCACAACCAGCTATAATTTGTTGACGTATGTGCTCCACAGATTTAATGTGAACCTTGTAAACTAATGTCTTGAGATGTCCCCAAACAAATAAATCAGTAGGGTGCATATCAGACGATCTGGGTGGCCAAGGTTGACCTGAGTGCCTCGTCCAATCACGTTATTACTGAATCTTTCATTTTAATATTCACAAGCACATTTTAGTGGCGAGTCTGTCTACTACCATACTAAATAAGCACACCGAATTTTGTTAAATTATCTCAAGCGGTTTAGAAGTTAAAAGTTAAAAAACTATTTTTTTTATTTATTTATTTTTTTAATTATTGACACGCTGTAGCTGGACAATGGCTGTCTCAAGACCACACAACAAAAAAAACCTTATTTTTGGCCAAAGAATATGCCCCTGCATTTTCGACCGAAACACCCTGTATGTTTCTTACTATTACAGAGTACACAATGAATGAATGAATTGAATGTGATAGAAATGTACCTACAGTTTCACTTCTTAATGAACCTGAAGATTAGCTATACTCTGTTTAGAAATGAAAGAGAGAGGGTAATAAAAGCTTATTATGTATGTAAATCGTAAATAAATGTAGTACTGGTGTTTATATTCAATATTTTTATATTATGTATTATCGGTATAGATGAGGAGTACTTTAAAAAAAATTTTGTGTGATCGAACCGAAGTAAATTGTAGCAGGTAGCTAAAATTTAATCCCCGACAATCCGACTTTATCTATGCCGCGTCAATTTCTCAGTCTATTTCTCTTATAAGTAAACAATATAAAAACAGCATTTCAAAACATGAGGCAACTTTAAGCATCATAACCGGGTTAAGAGGGTTTTTAGTAATTCAAATAAAATTATTCAATATTATTGTCAAAATATTTATTTAAATTTAATGAATAGACCTTTACTCCACACAAAAATATATGTATTTTGAAAATTCAAATTATGGTGAGTAAATACAGTGTTGTATAAATGTACAATAAAGAAAATAAAAAGTAGGTATATTAAAATTTATCCTCTGAATATTCTGAAGAATTATCTTCGTCTCCTAGATTGATAACGATAGGTTCCACAGTGACGTCAATTAAATTATCGAGTTCCCACATTTTCTCCTCTTCTTTTTGTACATAATGTATCTTTGCCAGTTATCTGCAGTTACTCGTTCCAATGAATTTTTTAACAAAATTTTCACTTAATTTATCGTATTATTTCGCGCTGCATTTCCTTTTACCTGCGCTCAGACTAATTCGATTGGGTTAAGTTCATAGTGATAAGGTGGTAACCGTAGTACCGTTATTTGGCGATTTGTTGCCATTTCATCGATAACATATTTTTTCTGATCTTTATTAAGATTGACAAGTGTCAAAAGTTCCTTTTTCGCCATATTTGTTTCAAAAGAAATGTTTTTCGGTCTGCCGTGAATGGTAACTGGCATTATCCATGACAATTACAGACCCCGGAGGAATAAGATCCAGCATCTGTGTAAAATACTCTTCGAAAACATCTGCGTTCATGTCTTCGTGATAGTCATCTGTATTTTTAGATTCAAATAAAAGTAAACCGCCATCTACAAAACCACTGGCACTACCTATATGTGTCACTATTAATCTTCGCCTTTTACCTGAAGGTGCCTTGAACCCTGTTGAGAGTCCATCCAAAAATGCTTGTCGAAAACTTTTGACATTTTTATCTTGTCATACTTTTGTTACAGTATCTCCCTCGTTGACACAAGTTTCGTCTACATAATAAATATTCCTCCCTTTGTCACGGAATTTTCTAATTGATCTTAAGTAGGATCTTCGCCAACAAATAATTTCATCTTTATCGATAAGAACTGACTTCCTGTTCTGCTTTTCCCAGCAAAAATTCAACTCTCGTAAGACGGCCCATAATTTGCTTCTACTGATTTTTGACAAATCGTTGTTCACTTAAAATTTTGTTTAGCGTTGGTATTTCTTTTTTAAAATAAAATTACGATAATTATCTGAAACGAAATATTACAACGCCCATGGCCGGTTTTTATCTCGGGGTTTTATTATTCTCTTTAATTTCTAAACAGACTATAATAAATTAATTAAGTATATGAGCAGCTCAGTTTATAAATTTTTATTCGATTTTTTAAGTAGTGTATACCTATGTATGAGTTCTTTTCATTTTGTCATGTTTTCAATCAAGCCAAATAATGACGTATGAATTAGATGCATGTGTCTTTGGAATGAGTTATGAGTTAGAAAACACAAGTTTATTTGTTATACAGATCTCATAGGCAACAATACAGAAAATAGATCTCAACTATTTTATACAAATCTATGAAGACAAAAACAATTTGAAAATATTTAATATCTATTATATTTCCCTCTGAAGATGTTTACAAGGCAGATAAAACAAATACTTATCCGAGGATTTTCTACCGTTCGTTTTTAATCAAAGAAAATAATTCGTCTTTGAGATTGATTTTCCTTTATCCCTATCTCTTATTCATATCTAGACTGCTTTTATTTCCATTATTGGACCACTGCTCAAGACGAAACTTATTAGGAGTCGGTTCCGCGTCTCCTTTTATCCGTTGTGTTAAATTTCGGTGGTGACGATTATGATTACCGAGAAGAATCCTTCAAAGGTTTTTTTAAATGATATGGGTTTCTTATTTATTTCCCTATTTAAAACGGATCTTTATAAAAGTAAACTATAATTTTAACTCAACTGATGACAAATATTATCGAGTATACGAATACTGCTAGTCAAATTTTAATTCTGAAATCAATTACTTTATATGAAGGTGTTTGCAAAAGAGCAATATTGCTTTAGCTGATTAAACATTGAACAATAAGTGAAGCTTGCTTAATAAACTAGACCTAGAGCCACATATTTTTGAGATAGAAGGCGTGTAAATAATTTTTTTTTAATCAAATTTGTATATAAATGTTTCAGAGCACAACACATTTTATCAAAATTTGACAGGTGCGTTTTTGGTGATGCCGAATCAAGATCTCTAAACAGAGGAGGTTTCGTACAAACTTTCGTCCAATAGCACCGGATGACGTAGAAGGAATTTAATTTTGATTTTCACCATCCAACTTAACTTATATTTGAATTATTTTCAGTCGTTTTAAAAATGTTTGTGTGGATATATGTTGCTAAACAGTACTAATACAATTATATTAACAGTTTAGAACATACAGGGTCGGAAAACGCTGATGGTCTATCTGAGTTTACATGAGAGCGACAAAGTAAAGTATAGAAATCCGTGCGATAGACAAGGATGACTATATTGACGACGTTTTAAAATCTAAATAGTCGCCGCCCATTTCGTCATTCAACAAATAAAATCCACTCCCACTTATATCTCAGCGACCAATCGCCATCTTTGCCTTTCGCTATCGCAAGAGATGTCGCTACTTGTGCAACTTCAACTCCGGTATTCTGATATTTTACCAGCGGTCGAAATTGTGGACAGTGATTAATCGCTAGCTTGTTGACCAGCGCGACGGGCGAAGCGTGCGGAGAGCAAGATTTCATAGGCGTACTAAATTTGAATGCGATCAGATATAAGAAATATATAAAAATGACAAAAATAGTTCCATTACGTAACATCCATTATTTTTAGAGTAGAAACAGTGGTATAACAGTTTTTACCAATTTCGAGGCGTTAGATAATAAAAATTATAAGAATTATTTCAAAATTTAAAGTTTTTATCTTGTCAATTACCCAAGGTCGAAAATAATAGAAAGTGACTAACTCACAACACAGAGATGAGTACGGAAGGTGCGGGTGATATGATTACCTAAGCGTGCCACTTGAGAACAGTTAAAGCACACAAAATTATCAAAAATGAGTTGACGTCGGCTGGACCTGATGCGCACTCCGCAGATAACACACTTAAGCCTTATCCTCATGGACGCGAAAAGGACAAAAAGGCTTTAGAATACATACACATTATTTACTATTGGTTACTAGCACTGTAACTATAACGGTCACACATTAACACTTATTATATTATATCGTACCGCTTTCGGTATGACATTCATACGCCCATGTTTCGTCAAAATTTAATATATTCTTCGATCCAGATTCTTATTTTTTAATATTTATTTTAATTAGTTTCGTCCTTTCTATCAGTATACTCTTTTCGATTTCATTTATACGGACTAAGTTTCATCTTGTAAGATATAGCAATATAATTTTTATTTGGAAAACTCATTTTAAAAATACAACCTTCCTTCCGCGAGTTTCCATCACTTTCCGTTTCACAGTTGTACTTCTTTACCAGTTCGAGCATTAAATATCAACTTTGGGGATGTGTGGTTTCAACAAGACGGTTGCCCCGCTCACAATGAACGTCGAGCAACAGCATATTTAGAAACCACATTCTCTCCGCATCTTATTAGTACAAGAGGCACTATTCCATGGCCCCCCAGATCGCCAGATTTATCGCCCAACGACTTCTTTCTTTGGGGGCATTTAAAACAGGCCATTTACGGACATTCACATGATAGGCCACGTAATTTAGTCAATTTACAAGCTCGAATTGAAGACGTCCTACATAACATTTTCCCTGAAATGCTAGAACACGTAAGAACCGAATTCTATGACAGATTAGGGTATTGCGAGGCACAATGGGAGGGCATTTTTGAACAACTTATCAGTTAAACATCAACATTAATTTTTTTCTTTCGTTTTTACTGCAATAAGTTTTAAGTTTATTTATGTTTTAGAGTTTTAGTATTACTTTCTACCAGAGCGGCTATTAAATAAATGCAAAAGCGGAAAATAATTGCAATTATTTTCATTCAAGTACGTAAGAATTTGCTTTGTTTTAAGCAAATGCGTCCTACTCCGCACAGAAACATCGGCACTGAAGCTGCCAGCTGCCTGAAGCCTGAAGCTGACAGAGACCTGTCAAACCTTCTGGCCAATCGGATGCGCTCGGTTAGAAGTGGGAGCGACTGCTCAGATGTTATTCTAATTTATAAAACGTCATCAATATAGTCATCCTTGTCTATCGCACGGATTTCTATACTTTACTTTGTCGCTCTCGTGTAAACTCAGATAGACCATCAGCGTTTTCCGACCCTGTATAACAAAGAATCACAAACTGACAGTTCAGTCTGTAACCTATGCTAGGTATGCCAAGTGTTGTCGCTGCTGTTACAGAATATGATTCTGTGAAGATACGTTTGCCTTACAAATCATAACTTTATGACTTACTTCCAGCATAGGCAAGTTATTTTTACTAGGGAAGCAAGATGTAGGTATGAGAAATAACATATTTTCTACCTCTAAAGAGTGACAAGTTCATCGAGTACATATAAAGCAGTACAACTATCATTATCTATACATAAAATAACAATAATAATAATAATAAATTTATTCATTCTTTCTGCCAATAATTACAATTGGATAGAATAAGTCAAAAAAGGTAGGTAGTAACCAGATATGCTAAAAGTATAAAAACACAATATAAATGCGATACAAAACAATAACCAAGTAAAATCAAAGCGTATAATATTAATTTAGGGAATAAAAGCTATGACTACATAAAAAATCTCTTAGAGATGCCTTGAACGTCCTTAACGAGATAATATTTCTAAGTTTAATAGATAATTTATTATACAATTGACTACCAGCACAGATCGGCGACTTGGTGTAAAAACTCAAATTATATTTTTCAATGTAAATATTGTTCCTACCGCGAGTTAGGTACGCATGTTTATTGGCATGAAGATGTGTCCTTAATGGAGTGTATTTAGATGGTAAGACTGTTCTCCATGACTCCATGGGTTTCATATTAAAAATAGTTCTTATAATTCTTTTTTGTAAAATAAAAATTCGCTCTACAGACGAACATTGACCCCAAACAATAATATTATAGGCCATCTTTGAGTAAAAAAGTGCATAATAAACATTTACAAGCGAAATCGGGTCTAGACTATTTTTAACATACGCACGGCAAAACAAGTTTTTTTTTTAAATCATTACAAAGCGAGTCAATATGAGATGCGTTAAATTAAGTTCACATCCAGCTGAGTGCCTAAAAATTTAATTTCACTCTGAATCACCAATTTATGATTATTATTAATAGTTAAATTGACATCTTCATAGTTTATTTTTTTCTGAACAGTATTAAAGAACATGCATACTGTTTTATCATAATTGACAATAAGACGGTTACTATTACACCATGAACTAAACTGATCAATGGCCAAATTGGCCTTATGTATCAGCTCGCTCATGTGATATTTTATTCCTTCCTGAGAATTTTCCTTGTTATCGCCTGCTTATTTTGTATGGAATTTTCTATGTGCCGCTCTGCCACATAAGTCAAACGTTAACCTCCGTGTTTCTTGAGCATCGATATGTTGGCTCCTGCATCTGCAAGGAACGTTGCGGAACATCGTCTACAGCAGTGCCCAGGATACTAGGGAATTGAACCAATGTTATTTATACCCACTCCTTATGTAGTACATTTTGAATTCCTGTACGTGATAAAAAAATCTGTTGTGATCAATGGTGAATGGAAGTAGACTTGCTTATTTGCGGAAAACTTCCAAAAAATTGACTTCTTCTATATCTCCCTCTGGTATTGTAAATAATATAGGAACATTAGTTTTGGTATTGGGAATAGTCGTTTTAATGAACAACTTAGCGCCTTCAATGTTCTCTGTACGTAAATAAGTTAATTCTTCTTTCCTACAAGCTCCAAATATACCACCATTCCTAGTTTTACTAGAATCTGCGTCACACATACTGAAGTTTTATGAAGAATTAATACCGAGTTTAATTATTGCAGTTTAATCTTCACAAACGTTCACAGATTTCAGAATCTTTTAAAATGTTTGTATAGTTTGTAAAAATTGTATCATAGCAAGTGCTCGGTAGTAACAACCTTATAGGCAACTTAATTAAAATTGCTTAAATAAAATAGTCTAACGATCATATTAGCAAATGCAATCGAAGATTATGTCGAAGCTATTTTGAATATTTATTTGAAGCTTTTAAGAAAAATCTTGTTCGATACATGTTGCGACATAGGTGTTTTAGGCATTTAACGTGTTGCGTGCCTAAAACACCATTATTTTGCAACTTGTATCGAAAATAGCTAATATCTAATATATAAAATTTTCGTGTCACAGTGTTATGAAATTTTATATGTATATTCGGTAGGTCTAAGAATCGGTTGTAATCTATTTTTCATACCCCTAACTGAAAAGGGTGGTCCACCCCAAACATTTTTTTTTTATTTTTTGGAAAAAAATTTTTATTTTTACTTTTTTATGATGTGGCATTAACAAATACATACAACCCTTAATTTTTATCCTTCTATCACAAACCCCTATTTTTTAATAACCATTTTAGTAATTTAATCATTTTTAAACCTGGTCGATAACTGATCGATTATCACAAGATCAGTTATCCCCGTTAGGCATCTACCGATGTCACTTCTCACCCAGTAAACAACACTGAGTAGGGATGAGAACGAAGCCGGTCTCCTGTCTCTCTCATACAATAAGCCTTCTCTCACTCCCTACACAGTTTTCGACCATTATTATTGTGTATGTATGAATCGAGCGTAGTAGTGACGTTTACAATTATCATTTTACCTTCTAAGTGTAATTCTCAAGTAAATTTATTATTAATTTGCTGGGCCATAATTATTTATTTGCTATTTTATCAATAATTAATAAAATTATTAATTTTAAGTGTAGTTCTCATTATTAATTAATTAAGTGATCTACATAACCTCAAAAGTACGCAACACGTGTCACGAGCTCCCGCCAACAACGGCTATTATTTTACTATATGGCTATTTTTTTGTACAGTGAACAATGCCAACAAGACGTAAAGGGGCTAATTTGGGCCGTCAAACAAGTAAAATTACAGGCACGCGAAATAATTCAAAAAATGAATGTTTCGTGTTTTGTTATTCTTATAGGCTGTCATCGCTCACAGTGCTCCATTCTTCTTTTAGTCATGTACCACATCTCCACACACTTACAATAAGTTAGTTGTTTTTTATTTAACTGCCAAAATATTCACTAGAAATAATTCATATGGCAAAACAACGTTTGCCGGGTCACTTAGTAACCTTATAATATTCCTAATGGCGTTGTTGTGTCTAAAACGAACCGTCAATTTTCCAACTTAATATAATCTATCAACCAATGAAACTTTGAGAATAAGGTTTATTAAAGAGATTATACCTTTGGACAATGATTTTTTAAAGAATTTTATTTATTCACTGGGTATTTCCATTTCTGCTTAATTTTGGGTGTTATTTAGAAAAACCAAGTATCTGATATGAAATTGTATAGGTACCTGCCTACTTCTATAGCTTCATTAGTTGAAAGTTATTATCTATAATTAACTCACATTTGCTTAAACATATGAAAATAAACGTAACAATTAACCGACTGTGCCTTTAAATGGAATAGTTCCTCAACAATTCAGGAGACTCCGAAGTTTTGTGTTTATGTTCCGGACTTCCTCGTGGTTCGTGCATGAAACATTGAGTCTCTTAATGGGTGGGTTGAATGTTGGAGTGCATTCGTTGAAACAGCCAGGTTCACATATTTATTTATTTAGAATACCCAGACAGGGTAATTGTGTATTATGCAGGTTATATTACAGGTAAATGAACCCCATTTCTTGTGTTCCGTTTGTAGTATCGAGCGAATGAGTCCATTAAGTTGTTTAACATTCCATTTTCACTATCCCAAAGTTTCAACTATTATTTTCTTGGTCTTATATGACCCTGCCCTTGTTGCATTTATATTATACAGATTGATTTTGAAAGTGGGGTAGCCCAATGAAATGTTAATACAAAAGATAATAACATAACTCACCTATTTTTGCATTTTAAATTATGTAAGCCGGTCTTGTATGTTCACAATAAATGTTGAAAGTTTGCCTGTATCTCGCGTTCAATATTATAATAATAAAAAATTAAATTAAAATTAATTAATCAAACAATTAATTATAATAATAAAAATATCACGATTTGTTTAGGTACGTCTTATGTTGTTATTTAAGGTTAAGATTACAAATGAAATATGACTTCACCAAAGACTACGCATGCGACTTATCACATGTCGCTTATCGAAATAGTTAGGTAGACTTATGCTAGGTTAGGGTTACACAGAGTTGGCTTCAAAATTTGCCATAACTTTAAACTCAGTTATCTCTGTTATTAAAAAACATTTATAAGGGCAATATTTTGTAAAATGATTTACTTTAATGCCTACTGTCATCAATTAAAATTGTCGTACTTTCAAAATCACCCTATAATTTTTTAATTTCAAATGTGCAATTGTGCGTGTGTGTTCTGTATGTATACAAATTCTAATCACTTTTTATTCAGCACTTAAATTATTTCTCAAATAAAAATTACGCTTATAAATACCACACACTTAAAAAAGCTATAGTAAGTAAATCCACGTTGTATAGATACGAATTTAGATATAGTGTCATCATTAATAAATAAAAAGTCATTGACGTAGGAATTATTTTTTAAAAACGCCTTAGAAACTTATGTATAATTTTTTGAAATTCTAAGCTATTTTGTATTTAAAAAAAACTTGGTATTTATCATTTCTGGATTATTATTCGGAAGAATGATTTTTATTTATTTAATTGGATATCTGATTAGAAAGAGACGTTCATATTTTAACACACTGAACTAATGAAAATATATGAGTGAATTTATATATAGAAAAAATGCTTATGTTAACTTATACCGGGTGTACAGAAGTATATGAGCCGCCACAAGAACATTTTACGTTGTTAAAAATGTTATTACGTTCATGACTATTACCTACTTTATTGTTTTGTGTTTTTCATTTATCTGTACTAAGTTGTCAGTTGTCAGCATTTGTCAGTATTTGTATAAATAAATTCATTTATACAGAGTGTGTTTTAAGCCCATGTAATAAATAGAGGGGGTGATTTCTTGGGCTATTTTAAATCCAAAAGCCTTAATAAACCATCAATGGCCTAAAGTTACGGGTTTGACGCAAATTGACAAAACTTGATGAATTTAGTATCCATTATCAGAAAACATCAAAAAATCTTTATAAAAGTTGTTGAAAATGTTCAGCATTGGGTGCGACTAGTTTTTACCTTTATGACTTTCGTACGTTTTTAAAAATTCTAATTATGAATATGACTTGCTGATAACTATGTTTATTTCAAATAAGTAAGAAGTTTACTTGCTGATCAATTATGTAAATGTTTTTTTAAATATTGTATAAGCTGTGCGTAAACTTCACTTAAGTTATAAGTCATTAATGCCCGTTTGCACCATCATTATACTAAAAACAACTTATTAAAGTTATTCTTAAAATTAAGTTATGCATTGTAATATACACATGAATAATGGAATAGATCAAGTAGGTATACAGTGAAAAATGAACAGTCTGGGGTAGCTTTTCTCTTCTCTTAGCAAAATATAATTATCAGAGGAATAACAATATGTCGCATTTGTGGACGTTAAAATTTTTACCGAAACAGATGGAAATGCTGTACATATTACTTTGCTCTTATAAAGCTATAAATATCCCATTAATTCTATTCGAAATACATTTCAGATCCCGACAATTCAACTTCTATACTGCAACCTACTGGTACTTCTAACAGTAGTGGTTAGAACAACCGTAAGTCTTGAAGAACCTAGTCCTGAAATATTTCTTCAGCCAAGGAATTTCAACCCTCATCCTTATGAGGTCATAGCACAAAAAGAGGAAAGGAATGGGCCAGTCCTCTTTCCTGCAAATCCAGACGACAACCTCGTGGAAAACAGAAGCAATTTTGTCACCGCCAGAAATTTTCCTCTTAGGGATATCCAACCCGTAGATAATCATCCCTACGTTAAGGTTGCCAGAAAACAAAAATACAGGGTCAGAGGACGTTTTCATGAAGAGGTGAGATTTATTTATTTTAACAACTAAATGTAATTCTATAATATTACGATAGCTGATTAAGGATGTTACTTTATTACGTTTACAGTTTTGTCTGACTGAATTACTCCCTGTATTTGATACATAAATAGAATATTCTTTCTGCTGGAAGTGACATCTAAATACTTAACGGAGTCGGATTTTATATATCAAGTAAAAATATAAACTGAGCCAAATCGAATGCGAAAAGGATTTGATTTAGTTTAGAATCCAGTTAAAAAAATTTGCCACTCTGTATATTTGTGAATGACGAAACGTGGATATAACTACATTACCACATACTTGTCTGTATGCAAAACAATTTAATAAATTCACCCGCTTTTTGCGACACATCAACGTATTAAAAAAAAATCTAACAAAATGGTACAAATGGTTCCTATTTCTATTTTAATGACAATTTAATATATATAAAGAGTTCATTTTATTTTAGTTTAATTAACATTGGCATTACCGGTCCATGTGTTATTAATCTGAATAATTCACATAATTATAACTAATGTGAATTAACTGTGAATACATCATATTTATAAACTGGTGAAATTTTTAAACTGGATCAATACACATTTTGCGTATTAGTTTATGCTATTATACAAAAATCTTAAAATTCTTTAGGTTTCTTAATTCCTTGACATTTCGAATGTTTTATCAAATATTATGAGTATTAGGGAAAATAAAATATTAACTTTCTCTAATTTCACATACAGATGTGACCAGATTCTAAATAGTTATGTATGATATAAGTGCTAAGTCGCATTTTATTTGGTGAGAAGAGAAGTTTCCAGAAAGATTTATTCGAACAAAGTAAAATGACTTTTAGCATTATATCATACACTATTTTTTCCATAGACAATTAAAAGTTCAAATCAACGTATTTCTTATTAAATTTATAAAATGTCATTTCGAAATCCAATGATCCATTATTGTTGCTGAGGTAATGAAAGTTCGATCGTTTGTTGACATGTAACTTCAAATCTCGTAACATGGAAAGTGATCAAGAAATGAATTTCTGTGGGCGGAAATCGAAGAAGTTGCTAATAAAGTCACTTTTGAGCTATTGTCTAGTAAGTCAAAGCCACAGTACCAGTTTTCTCTCAATCGTTTTTTGAGATGATGTAATCTGAAAAATGTTAGTGGCAAGTTCAGTGAAAAAGTGCTTTTAACATACTTTGAAGAAAGTCCAAAATATAAAAATTGTCAACGCTGTGGTCAAATTACACCATATTGATGGCGATAATGAACATGAAGAATTAGAACATAAGCAAATATTATACTTAAGCATGTCGCTTTTTTTAAACGAAATGGCGAAGGATATCGACCGAAAAAGTCGAAAGTTGACGTAATTTTTGGTGATATTTAGAGTCTGTCATCACAAAGAACTGTGCATCTTGACATCAATGAATAATATCGGAGATTTGGGAACTTCACTAGTTGTGCGATATCATATACTAGACAAAAAATAATGTGCAACGAACTTTCGTTATTACTAGTACATTATAATATTTGCTGTGAGGATACAAAAATTTAAATCTCAGTCCCAAAGGAAATACCATCTAAAAAATCACATTAGCGGAGGAAGAATCAAGTAATCGTTGAAAAAATGTAATGTTCGTTGTTTAAAATGCATAAATGTCATTAAGAATAAATAAAAGGATTAAACTCGATAATTCTTTAATACAGCTAAAACAAAAGTTGATGATACCAGTAACTAAATTTAAAAAATTAAGCAAACACTCTGCATACTACATACATGTTACAATCTATTCTCTATATGACCTCCTCTTATTTCAAGACACATATCCAATCTTCGCCTGACTTCTTTGTGGGCTGCGTTTATTAACATTTCGCCATTTAACTCATTACAAGCCTTTGTAATTTTTTTCTTTTAGATGAATAATATCTCGCAAAGGTGTTTTGCAAATTTTATTTTCTAGATCACCCCATAAAAAAATTGAGGAGTGTTAGACCTGGTGACTTTTCAGGCCACTGAATAGATCCATGAATCCAAATCCATTTTTCTGGGAAAGTGTTATCTAAATATTGCTGCACCGATGATGCCGCACCATACATTTACTCCAAAATTGCCTTGGTTTTGGACTGAATTTACAATGTGAGAATTTTCAATGGACCAGTAGTGTTCGTTGCGCCTGTTTGGCAAACCATTACTGATAAACGGACTTTCGTTCGTCCAAAGAACGTACTGAAAAAGGTTCTGACCAACAGTTTCTACATTTACTACAATTTGAGCTACAAAATTAAATGTGACGCTCAGGAAAGTACTCCAAATTGTGAATTGATCTTTAAAATTCATTGAACGATTGATTTATCCAAATTCAATTTCTGGCTAACCTGCCGTACAGAATTTCGTGGATTTTGTTCGAAATACTGTAACAGACTAACAGTATTAAAATTGTTTGTTACCCTTCGGTCAATTATTTGATTCTTCCGAACAGACCATGCATCTTCATTTCGACGCAAGGTCGCCTCAAATCTTGTAAACGTTGATCAGGAATGAAGGGCCCTGAATACCTTTCTTGATATAACTCTGCAACCCTTCTTGAATTTTTTTTTGTGACTCTCCGAAAATTAACAACATATCAACTTTTTCTGAATGAGTAAACATTTTGTAAGCACAAAATGTATACGTTTGACGTTCGTATTGAGTAATGACAAGTATTTTGTGACATTTATGCACTTAAACAACGAACATTCAATTATTTTCAACGACTTCTTGATCCTTCCCCGGCTAATGTGATTTTTAGGTGTAATACTTCATTTCCTCCTTCCAACATGGATTTTTAAATAATAGATCAGCTATAACTAATTTGTCAATATTTACCCAATTTATATATAAGGTCTTAGACAAGCAGGGTCAGGTTGATGAAATTTATACTGACTTTGCTAAAGCTTTTAATCGAATTAATCACTGTGTTTTACTAAATAAATTCGGTAATTTCGGTGTTGGTATTTCATCTCAAATATTCCTGTCACCTTACTTATCTAATAGAGAGCAGTTTGTGGCATATAACGGCTTTATTTCTCCTTCATACTTGTCAACTTCAGGAGTACCGCAGGGATCGAACCTTGGTCCGTTACTTTTTCTCCCATTTGTGAATGATTTATGTGAAGCCTTTAGGTGTCGCAAACTGCTTTTTGCCGATGACTTAAAGTTATTTCTTAATATTGATTGTTATCAAAATTGCGAGAACCTCTGATTTGAACCAGTTAGAAGCTTGGTGTAACGATAATGAATTGTTTTTAAATACTGCAAATGTATTTCTTTCAACAGAAAACGCACAGAATATTTATATAATTATTCCATTAACAACTCAGTACTTGTCCGTTGCGATACTGCTAAGGACCTAGGTATTATTTTTGATCAAAAGTTTTCTTTTAATCAACATATATCATTAAAGATGGCTGAAGCTACTAAAATGTATGGTTTCATTGTTAGGAACTGTAGATCATTTACAAATATCAATGCATTAAAACTTTTGTATTGCTCTTATGTTCGTTCTAAAATTGAATATGGTTCCTTAATTTGGTATCCTTATTATACCTTCAATAAGATAGTGATAGAGAGAATTCAGAAAAAGTTTTTGAAATTTTTAGCATATATAAATAATGGGATTTACCCTGAAATAGGTGTATCTTATAAATTGCTGGCAAATGAATTTGATTTGGATAGTTTGGATTTAAAGCGTAAATTGGCTTCTCTTACTTTTTTATACAAATTATTACGAAACCAGATTGACTGTTCTGAATTGTTGAGTAAGCTAAATTTTCATGTCCCTAGATTATGTGCTAGATATGATAGACAATCTCACATTTTACTGTGCAACAACAAGAACCAATGTACTACTTAAATCTCCAATTTATGTTATGTCTAACAATTTTAATAGAATATGTCCGTTTTGTGACATTTATGACTGTAGCTTGAAACAACTTGTTTTGATTGCTATGGAACATTTAGATTCTGATGTACTTAACTAGTTGGCTACCTTATGTAACCTGTTTCAATTTCAATTGTACGTTTCTGTTGTACTCTACATCTTTTTTTTTTTACATTTATATATGTATTTTTTTCTTCTTTATTTGTTCTTCTTTTCAGTACTTTTTTGCGTATATGTATGTATAGGTATTACACTCTACTAATATTTACTTTTTTTTTTTGTAATTTTGCCCTGTAAATGGATTTTCTGTTGGGCAATAAAGCTATTATTATTATTATTATTATTATTATTATTATTATTTGACATTCTTCAAGACGATATAACTTTTAAACGGAAAGTAATACAGAGAATTTTCTATAATAAAAGCTTATTAGAAAAAAGGAGCTTTTTAACAGGAAAAATATTTGGGTATGTTTCTGGAAAAAATATAATTAATGACGCCATTAGTCGTTTCTGTCAAATCTCAATGATAATACCTTCGATTGACAGTGGAGCTTACCTCATCCTATTTAATACCAAGTGTCCCATTTTTTTTGTATTCTCACAAGCCCATACTACCGAGTTTGAGACACTTTGTACATAGCCTCACATTTTAGATCCATATGTTCAAAATCTCATTTGAATGGGTTGTGAAATCGATTTTTACAAGGATATACCTTTCCGGGAAACAAACTTGAAGCGTTCACACGTATATTATTATTAAATAATTTGGCGCTGATCTACATATCCTGCAATACCATAGTTGCTATGTGATTAATATGCAAAACACGCAATTAACTGTGTTTAAGAGCGAGAAAATATATTATTGTTATTTACTTAGGGAGTAATTATCTGTGCTGAAAAGTACAAGTAAAATTTTTGGAATATATAATTTTGGACTTATATTCAAGTGAATTTTGAAACACATTTATTTTTGTAAGATAGATATATGGTTTAATACCACATATGAATATTATTTAGGAAATCGGCTTATTCATAAACCCTTTGTTCTAAACACTCCATAAATAAACATTTGTACTAATCAAATCAGTACTACGAGGTGGTCAAAGTTCGTAACGATCTATTCATTTATTGCCTCACACCAATTAAAAATGAAAGAAATTGAATGGAAAAGTGAACAGCTTGTTGAAGACACATTTCTGTAGGCACTCTTGCCTTAATAACCTTGAAGTTGATGAAGGTTTTATTTCGGACTAAATCATTATAAATAAAAATTAATTAATTTCACCAGGTGATATACAAAATTAATTAAAAAATATATATGGGAATTTGCTGTCAGGGTTTGAATAAGTAACTAGTTTATCCAATATCTATATACAGGATGTTTCTTAGAGGTCAAAAATCCATAGGCGTATTCTGTGGACAAAAATAAAGGATTTTATGTTATATAAATGTGGGGTCTACAGGTCTATAGCCTGTTTAGAAATCAAATAGAGCAATAAAAGCTTATTATGTATGCAAATCGTAAATAAATGTAGTACTGGTGCTTATATTCAATATTTTTATATTATTTATTATCGGTATAGATGAGGTGTACTTTTAAAAAAATTTTGTGTAACCGGGTTGTACTAAATTGTAGCAGGTAGCTAAAATTTAATCCCCGACAATTCGTCTTTGTCCATGCCGCTTCAATTTCTCGGTCCATTTCTCTTAAAAGTAAACAATATAAAAACAGCATTTCAAAACATGAAGCTAAGCATTATAACCGGGTTAAGAGGGTTTTTAGTAATTCAAATAAAATTATTTAATATTATTATCAAAATATTTATATAAATTTAATGAATAAACTTGTATTCCACATAAAAATATATGTATTTTGAAAATTCAAATTATGGTAAGTAAATGTAGTGTTGTATAAATGTACAATAAAGAAAATAAAAAAGTAGGTATATTAAAATTAATCCTCTGAATATTCTGATGAATTATCTTCGTCTTCTAGATTGATAACGATAGATTCCACAGTAACTTCAATTAAATTATCGAGTTCCCACATTTTCTCCTCTTGTTTTTGTACGTGATGTATACATCTTTGCCAGTTATCTGTAGTTACTCGTTCCAAGGAATTTTTTAACAAAAGTTTCACGTCACTTAATTTAAACGTCGTATTATTTCGCGCTACATCTCCTTTTACCTACGTCCAGACTAATTCGATTAGGTTAAGTTCACAGTGATAAGGTGGTAACCGTAGTACCGTTATTTGGCGATTTGTTGCCATTTCATCAATATCATATTTTTTCTGATCTTTATTAAGATTGACAAGTGTCAAAAGTTCCTTTTTCACCATATTTGTTTCAAAAGAAATGGTTTTTCCGGATAACCATTGAATTATATCGGCTTTCCTCCAAGGCGTCCGCTCGATCTGCCGTGAATGGTAACTGGCATTATCCATGACAATTACAGACCCCGGAGGAATAAGATTCAACATATCTGTAAAATACTCTTCGAAAACATCTGCGTTCATGTATTCGTGATAGTCACCTATATTTTTAGATCGCTCTTTACCGGAAGGTGCTTTGAACCCTGTTGAAAGTCCATCCAAAAATGCTTGTCAAAAACTATTTACGTTTTTATCTTGCCATACTTTTGTTACAGTATATCCCTCGTTGACCCAAGTTTCGTCTAGATAATAAATATTCCTCCCTTCGTCACGGAATTTTCTAATTGATCTTAAGTAGGATCTTCGCCAACAAATAATTTCATCTTTATCGATAAGAACTGACTTCCTGTTCTTCTTTTCCCAGCAAAAATTCAACTCTCGTAAGACGGTCCTTAATTTGCTTCTACTGATTTTTGGCAAATCGTTGTCCTCCGAAAGTTCACTTAAAATTTTGTTTAGCGTTGGTATTTCTTTTTTAAAATAAAATGAGTCTACTTTTCTGCGAATGACATTTTTGAAGAAATCGTCTATAACGACTTTTGACCTCCCTGTAGATGATTTTGGGGGATTTACAGTATCTTGTTCATTTTTTGTTTCCTTTAAAAGTCTGTAGATAGTCGATTTTCCAATCCCTGTCATTTTGGAACACTTTTCCACGATGTCGTCAACATTGTTGGTAGGATTTTGGTGTTTGGCAATTCTTTTCACGCGTTTAGCAGGTACGTAATCTGATAAGCTCGACATTTTACCCAAACAATATTATATCCACTGGCACAATAGTCACTAAACACAAGTCGAATTTTACTCTACTGCACTAGCACGTCTTCATATATTCAGCTGTAAGACTGGATAGATCTCTCACAATACACTGGCTCCTGCCCTATGATGTATCCAGTAAAATATACTAATGTACACCCATTACCTGTTAGCATTAGTGTTACCCGATAATTACAACGAAATATTACCACGCCCATGGCCGGTTCTTATCTCGGGGTTTTATTAGACTCTTTCATTTCCAAACAGACTATAGCTACAGCGTGTCAAAATTAAAAAAAAATTAGTTTTTAATTTTTAAACCGCTTGAGATAATTTAACCAAATTCGATGTGCACTTTTAGTATGACAGTAAGTATGAAACAGAAAAATTATTAGCTTTAGAAACTTACCAGTGGTGGAGGTGTGGGTATTATCGACCATTATTTGCCAAAAAAATATATCACCCTGTATAATATTACAAATAAAATAGGTCATCCTATGCGCCATTGCATTATCTTCAGTTTCTGTTTGTTTACACTTTTTTGCAATCCAACTACTTGACGATGTTCCGTATGCGCTAATAACGCAAAGAATGTGGTTTATGCACAACGAGGGGACATCTTAGTTTAACTGCTCGTGAATTTCTAAATGAAAGATTCGGTAATAACGTAATTGGACGAGCTACTCAAGAATCAGGTCAACCTTGGCCACCCAGATGACCCGATATGAACCATATCGATTTTTTTTTTGTTTGGGGACTTACGTCGGCACATTATAGCTGGTTGTGATGTGATAAGAGTTACTTCTGGAATTTTTGCACGTGTTCGAGCTGCAATTTCAAGAAGATCTTAAGCATGTATTTTGACTGAAGACGGTAATGTGTTATAATAAATCATGGTAAAGTAATTCCATTGTTAATTAATTATTGTGTTATTGTTTTAAGTAATATAATGAGTATCACAAAAATGCACTTAATCAAATAAATAAATTTTATTGTTAATCCATTTGGAATATAAAAAAGTGTAAAGAAACAAAAAATGAAGATAAAACAATGGCACATAATATGATGACCTATTTTATTTGTAATATTATACAATGTGAAATTCTAATTTTCTGATGACCCTAATGCAGTTACTTTGGCAAAATTTTAAGACGTTGTAGAAATGTATCATTCTATATCTTGCACAAGGATAATTTTTGAGAAAACAGTTATTTATATGAAAACTTCTTTTTATTTTTAGAACATATACATTTTTGGGTCTGACGCTAAATCTGACTCGTCCTATATATTGTAGAGATTCAAATGATGGTTCTCATTTGTCTAAGATTATACTGAATGTAGTCCACGCAGACTTTATTTGGGCCCACGGTAAACTTGACCATGTAATATTCAAGTTTGTCTAAGCTAAACCAGACATATATTTTAGCGTCATCCGGCGACAAAGCAGTAATTATGATAAATCTATCCAATTAAAATGGTTTTCTTCATTAATTACGCTTACATAAACTTGCGGTATTGTTGAAATATACGGAGATGACGGGAGGAGCTTTGTTGTGAGAAATGAAAGTCATTTTGGTTTGCAGCAGCGGCGTCATAGGCGGCTCTGAAACTTGTATAACATAGGAATAGTTACACGAATGAGACATAGTTACATATTAAAAATACTTTCTTACGTTTTATAGTAACGTTTTAGATGCTACATATTTTTTGACATTCACTAAATCTGATCACAGATTAGGTATCATATATGTATGGCGTTCATGTTTGCGCGTTGGTGTTCGTCAGCGTGTGGGCAAAAAGCACTTTTGCGTCGCTCAAGTTTGCTGTTTTAAGTTGAATTCACTAACGTGCAAGCATGCACGTCATACATGAATGTCGGTGTGTTGGCTAAAAAACGCTTCATTCTCATACCTGCAGTGCAGTGTCTTGCGTTCTCCTTTTCTTTAATTCATTGTCACCTATAGCTTAATTTACATATAATATTCGTTGGTCACATGCATTTACGTTTCACAAATTTTCATCAACGCCCAAGCATGAATGTGTATATATGAATGTAGATGTGTTGGCTAATACTTTTATTTTTTCAAAAAAGCTTTATGAAGTTATCCTTCTTTGTGAAACATAAATAGAAACAAAAAACAAACAGCTTATAAAGCTACACTGAATAAATATTGATTTTCTATTACTGGGTTGCTGACGTTAGCAGCATTACCTAACATCTTCATTAATTATAAATAATAAGTTTGTTCACAGAAAAGTTAGAAACTTTTTCACCAGTGGCGGAGATATGGGTATCATCGATTATTATTTACCAAAAAAAAAGATGTCAACTGTATAACATTACAAATTAAATAGGTCATCATATGCATCACTGTATTATCTTCACTTTTTATTTCTTAACACTTTTTTGTATTCGAAACCGTTTAACAATAAAACTGATTTATTCTTCAAGTGCATTTTGACATAGTTACATTATAAACTACTTAAATATATTTTAGGGAGCCCATACAAAACAATAGTAATAAGAAGCCGTCATTTTATTTAATATTGTGTATTGTCAAATTAAGCTTATTTTTAAAAAGATTAGGTTTTAATAGTGGCTTATACACATTCAAATGCTGAAATGGTCAATATGGTTTACATTTATGGCCTTGCAGATGGAAATGGTACTGAAGCTAGGCGAATTTATATGGAAATATTATCAAATCATCCAGCTTCCAATCAAATCCAAGACTGTTCAGAAATGTTTTTCAACATCTCTCGGAGTCAGGCTCATTTCAGAAAGGTCCAATTCCTGGAATACCTTTGAGTGTTAGAACGCCTCAGTTGGAAGAAGTTACTTTACACGAAATTGAAGAAGATCCAAATACTATCTAGTATTGGGAAGATCGCTGCAAATCTTAATGTGAATCATAAATTAGTTTGGTCTGTTCTGAAGCATTAACAGTTATACCCGTATGACATAGAAAGGGTTCAAGCTTTACTGTCACAAAACTATAACTCGACTCGACTATAATTTTGCCACTGGATTTTGAACAAAATGTTGACTTTACCCGTGGCATATTGTTTACTGATGAAGCTAATTTTTCCAGCGATGCTTTAATGAACTTCCACAATAAACACGTTTGGTCTGATGAAAATCCTAATGTCATAATAAAATCTTGATTTCAACATCAGTTTTCTTTGAATGTATGAGTTAATGTATTATTGGAAATTTTCATGTTAGGTCTTATTTTTTAACCAGTGCCTTCTACAGATATTTCCTTGAAAACGCTTTACCTGAACTTCCTGAAGATTTTCCTTATGCACTAAGACAAAGAATCTGGTTTATGCAGCATATGGCTTCCCGACATTTTAGTTTGACTGTTCGTGAATTTTGAAATGAAAGATTCGGTAATAACGTGATTGGCCGAGGAACTCAAAAACCAATTCAACGTTGGCCAGATCACCTTATTAATTTTTTTTGGAGACATCTCAATTTATTAGTTTACAAGGTTCATATTTAATCTGAGGATTAACAACAAATGTATAGCTGGTTGTGATAAGAGCCACTCCTGGAATTTTGGCACGTGTTCGATTTGCCATTTCAAGGTCAGAAGCATGTATTTTAACTGAAAGTGGCCATATCCAACATTTATTATAATAAATCATAGTAAAGTAATTCCATTAATTATGTTATTATTTTAAGAAATATAATAAGTATCGTAAAAATGCATTTGATCAATCAAATACATTAATTTTGTTGTTAATTCGTTTGAAATACAAAAAAGTGTAAAGAAACAGAAAGTGAAGATATGAATATTATAGAGGGTGAAATATTTTTTTATTGGCAAATAATAATCGATGATACACACACCTCCGCCACTGGTAAGTTTCTAAAGCTAGTAATTTTTTGTTTTATACGTACTGTCATACTAAATATGCACACCGAATTTCAATTATTTCAAGCGGTTCTGAAATAAAAAATTTAACTTTAATTTTTGACACGCTGTAACTAGACAATGGCTGTCCTAAAATCCCTATATATATAGGCCACTGTTGTTGGTAATATAGTATATGTTTGATTGTAATTCCAGTAATTCAGATAATTTACTACTATCATCATAGAATTACGTCCGTAGATTTCAAACCAGTTTAATTGGAAATCATGGACAGGACAAGCGCATTGGGTACCAAACTCAATCCGAATTCTTCATTAGTTTTTTCCTCCATAGGCTGTATCGTAATTCTTTCAGATCAGAATTTATATATGTAAATGCACACCGTTTTAAAAGCCATTCATCCATATGACGATAAGTCTGACACTGTTTAACCAATTTATTTATCTATTTTTTTTATCATAAATACGAGTACGCTTCTTCGCTACTTATCGTCTACATCAAAACATCAAAACTACAAGTTTGTCATTGAAAAATCTTGCTCTGTGGTCAATATGCTATTGGCAGACAGGTATATCAAAGATGTACAACATACATATGCGTCATACATGTGTTCTAGTCTGTGGCCAGCTCCAGTTACCTTATCACTAGATGTTGTTGAATGACCTGTGCGGTGTGTATGACCAGGGACGGCGGCGCTGTGGTAACATACGAGTATAATAGAATGACACATCATATATTATCCGTGATAATTTTTAAAATGCAAGCGCACCAGGCGGCGAAGCGAAATCTCCGAAATACAATAATTTTGACATTGGCTTCCGTATTTACACGTTCGATTTAAACCACATGCGTTTTATTTGCATCATTATTAATAATTTTGTTATTAGTCTGTGATTATTTTACTTTTGTGTTATTTTAGAGGTTTTTAAGACAAGTATTTATGTCCACCATTTCAATTTATTGTACTTACATTTTTGTATAACTATGAAGTTATTCCACATGGAAAATATTTATTTGTTATTGTTAACAAAACCTCTCGTTGTATATCAGAAGTGATTTAAATTTAGACTAAATTTATTATATATGCAAACTACTATATAGTGCTCTTACTAGCAACTTTCATGAAATTGAATGGGTATTGTCTATCGAAATTAATGATAATCTATAAAATTTTAAGAATTTTAATTAATTAACTGTATTCTGGAGCTGGACAGTCACAAGGTATATCTGGAAAATATAGTTTTAGATAACTCATGTACATTGCACATACCATAAGACATTAATTTTCATTATTACAGAATTTCATCAGTAAAAATTTGATTGAGAAACATAACTACACATTAGTAATTATTACATTACATAAAACATAAAGGAGAAGTTACATGAATTTCATATTGGTCTGAAATTTATTACAGAGTAATCTTTCAAACATATTGAAAGGTCAGAACATGTGTTTGGATGGTTTTGTGGCTTTTGTGAGTTACAAATACATAATGCAAATTCTGTGTATGTAATACCATAATTATTAGTAGTGATGTGCTAAACTAGCGGTATTGTTAAGCGTAACTTATTTCTTTGTTTACAATATAGATCCGCGCGTGCCAATTACGACGACAATGCTATTGGCATAGACTAAATGTATACATTTAGTCTATGCTATTGTGTAAGTACCAGATAGATGGTTTTACTTGAGGCATTTATAAAATTTTTGCCATCTGATTTCACATTAAACTACGTGTTTTATCTTAAAAAAATAATAAGTAAAAGTAAAGGATAATGGATTTAACGTTTATTAATTTTTTTAAATGAGTTTAATATATTTTTATTGCTGTTTGCTACTGATTTCTCCTTACATATTTAAAAAAAATCCTTATTTATTACTTTTATTTATTGTTTTCAGAATAAGACAGGTAATTTTATGTACTGAAGTCAGATAGCAAAATTTTATAAATGCTTCAAATAACATTCTACATCACGTAAATGCTAAGAGCAAATACAGAACATGTTACTTGGAATCGATATGAATGGTTGGAATGGTTGGTGGTTGGAATGCAATAAATGAGAAGTTTGTAGGTTTGCTTTACCATCGATTTTCTTAACGCCCTGTATACATTCTAGTAGCTTAATAGAAAAGATTAATTGATTCTTCACAACTTTACATTTTAATTTTTCGATAAATTTAAAACTACCTGTATTTCCAATTAAACTTACATTGGAATGGTCTTCACAAATAAACAATGTTGCACTGCTTCCTATCATCGCGCTTCATCGCCTTATATCACATTTTTCTTTTTTTTGTGAAATATTTTTGTTAGGTACTGTATGCTGTATTCGTACATAATGATATAAGGCAGTACTTCTCTCATTTGCCGGTGAGATGCACTCTTTGTACCCATTTTACGAGTATGTTTTGCAACTTTATTCAATACCAATGTCTATTTAACGGAATAACGGCTAATAATATCACATATGACAAATTAACTATTATTATTATTAAAACGTATGGACTGCGTTATCAGAAAGCATGGAAATCGTATATAGATATGAAGCAAACTGCTGTATTTAGGTATACACGTGCGAACTGCACCTGACATCACAGGTCCTCGCTGTGGCGGCGACCGTTTGCATATTTTGAAACACAGGACGCTAGAAGCATTAGAGTAAATAGTGAGCTGTCATTGGTTGTTTAGGAATTCGGATTAGTGGCGGGAGTTTTAAATGCATTAATGAGTACATAATTCACACGTATTGCGTTAACTGTCCATAGGAGTTGTATGTAATTAGAATGTAAAGTACTCTAGCCAGAATTAAAAAACCAATAATATGTAAATAAATGACTATATGTTTCGAGTACCTAAGTTTACATACCTTTCTGGATTTGCCAACTCTCCATTTCTCATCCTCTTCGTTAATGTATGTGCTTCAAACAAGTTTAAATAACTATCAGCCTCGTTACTATCATTAATATTTATACGCAAAATAAAATATTTTTCCTTATTTTCTTCTAATTCACACTGATAACCACTTATTCGTGTAAAACTTAAAATATCCTCGTAGTTCATAATTATTGAATAATCACAACTACTTAATAAATACCTAGAATAAAATAGAGCCTCACAGCATATTTTATGTAATAAAATGGTTTTTATCAGAAGGTAAATAGGAATATTCACATGTAAAAACACACATAAAACGCGCCAAATTGACATATGATTTGAAAATCTATAAGAAGTTTGGTTGTTTTGGTGTAAACAAATCTTACTCGTGCGGCGCCGGCGTAGAACCAACACTGTACGATTACGAATTGACCAATTAGGCATCGTTTTATAAAGCTATGCTTCTAGCGTCCTGTGTTTCAAAATATGCCGACCGTTTTGTGGGGACGTGGCCAGACTAAATTTTTAAATACCGTTTTTAGGTTGATTTTTCCATGAAAATGTCTAGTACAAGCGCCATTTCGATAAAAATAATACATTCTTTCATCTGCACGTATTCGAAAAAAATCATGCAATTTTTCCATTATAGAAGTAATCATGTGCTTTAAAATGACGGAAGCAGACACAGTTATTTTTTGACACGATTTTCCAATTTTAAGACATAATATATCTGTGTTTTCCCTACATCTAAAAGTTCTCAATTTCGAGATTTTGCTGTCCAGTAAACTTTATTTCTACCAGCTGGTGGAAAAAGATGAAAACTGAATTCTGAATTTTTCATCCGTGAACTGAATAATAATAATTCTACAGTTTCTTATTTTTGTCCATAACTGCTCATGTTTTCTCACACTATTTTCTTAAAATAAATAGTCTCTAAAAAACAAATACTAAATACTTAGTTTTAAATAAAGTACAACAAAATGTCTCATGCTTTCAGCTACAAGAACAAGCGACATAAACATGTTTTAACTTGTTTCGCTAGAATCACTTGTTACTGCCAGAAAGCGAGTTCTGCATTTGCGAATACTTATTTCAATTATTGATAAGTGCGGAATATTAAATTACAGTAGCAATATTGTACTTCCATCTAGAGATATTGTAAAAGTTAGTTTACTCTTCAATTCCCGTCCAAAATTTTTCTCCTGCCGACGCATTTTCCCTTGCTCACCAATCCGATATCGATGTCTCTCACATGCTTAGTCAGCATTAAGATTGTATAAGTCAAAAGTAATTTGCTAACGTTACATAACTTATATGGACCCAGATTGTTTTCGTTCCTAAGCATTACGTTAAAAGTTTTTACTTTTAAGTATGCATAACCGGTATTGCTAACAAACAAGTTTTAGGAAAAGGGTTCCTATCTAACATTTTCATGTATCAATCTTATCTGCCGTAATGTTTATAAGAGCTCTTCTTTGAAACATTCTGCATACCTAGCCGGAGACTGTAAGGAATAAAAAACATTGTACATTACGAGTAGTCATGGTTTTGGTGTTAACAGCAGCGTTTTGCAATTTGTTTTCTTGTATACTTATAAAAACAATACCTACTTAAAAAAAAGTTATATTACTTTATCCATTGTATGCTGAACATAAAGCGTATTGATTCTTGCAAAACAAATATTTACATTCATTTAAAATTATTGTATCAAGTTTAAAAGTGTTATGCACTGATGTTGGTATTGATATCTATTAAGTATGACTTATATTCACGCTTAAAAAAATAAAAGGTTAATTTGATTCTGAAAGTAACAATATGGCAAGCTAAATGGAGCTGATTCTCCAGTTTTTAGAAACGATTTATCGATATTGTACTAAATTAATAAAACTGACTTCCATAACATGACGATATTTCACTGCAGTGTGAGCTTTCAGCAACATCAGTTATTAGTGTATGAATGAAGATTTATAGAAAAACAAAACATAACTCAAGTATATTAAATAATATTACTTTGATTCCTATAATAAAAATGTAGAAGAAAAGGTCAAGGTAAATAAATATGTTGATTTTTGAAATAGATTACTTCAATGTTATTATTACAAATTGAAATAAGCATTTCAAATTATTTAGAACTAATATTCTTAGTGCATTCAAGGTAAGCAACATCAAAAATAGATTTCAAAATATAATGTGTATGTTGTAACATACTAACCTAGAGTGTCTGCATAAAATTATTACAAACATTAGTTTCCTTAAATTTTTATGCCACTGGCAGCTATGAGACTCCTTGCGTATGAATATAAATATGGGCGTCTCTCAGTCTTCAATGAAAATTTTGAAAGCATGTGTTGTTTTTGTTGTTTTCGATAATATTTGTGTACAAGACAATTTGATTTCATGGTTATGGAATCTATTAAATGTAATGTTAGACGTCTAAATTCAGATTTACACGTCCAACGTCGCTCGGTGGTAGAAGAACGCAGCAGAGAATTATTACTCACATTGCATCGTGGTAGTACTTGTAGAATAGAGATTCAGCTATATTTGTAGGGAGAATTGGTCATCGCTATGATACTGATCGGCGTTTAACCATTCTCCTAGTTTTCCCAGGTTTTCCTTATTTTTACACTGAATGGTAATCAATATAGGGTAACTACATTTTCTGTACAACTGTGTTCATGGCAAAATTTATTAAATTTAAATATTTGTCATATCAGACTGTCCATTACTTTTGTTACTATGAAAATTAATAATATTGAAGGATATCGAATGACAGCTATAATATCTTACTATGTTAATAATTATCGCATCTACAGCAAAATAAAAATGTCAAGTTTTTGATAGTTGTACAAACATTTTTTTTTTACTTCTCTTTACTTCTCTTTCAGACCATACTTATCAAATATTTTCTTTTAAATTAAATAATAGTTTAAACAAATCAACTTCAATAAAATTCAGAAGTTTTACTAATGATAATATCAATGATTTTAAGAAATATTTAAAAAATGAAACCTGGACCGATGTTTATAACTATCCAAACGATTTTGATCAATCTTTTATGTGTTTTTATTCTACTTTTTTGTATTATTTTAATATGTGTTTTTCTGTCAAAAATAAAATAGTTAAAGAAAATAACTGTAAAGGGCACTGGGTTAATGAGGACATACGTTTTCTTTCAAAATATATGAAAGAATTTTGGACTCTTGATCAACAATCCGACTGTCCCATTTTTCACCAAAATTATTTAAACGCAAAAAAAGAGTATGACAAAATTATAGCTGAAGCAAAAAAATCCTACTACGATAATTATATTTTAAAATCATCCAATAAGACTCGCGCAGCTTGGAACTTAATAAATAATCATTTCAAGAAATCAGGGAACAGTACAAGTGTGCCCAAAGTGAAAAATCAACTTGGCGAGACACTGACATGCCCTAGGGAAGTAGCTACAGCATTCAATAGTTTTTTTGTTGAACTAGAACATAATATCAATTTTTCTGGATCTCCGGAATACCATGGTAAGTGCACAAGAAATAGTATATTTCTACGTGAAATTACAAGGAATGAGCTTTACAATATAGTTATGTCACTCAAAGCTGATAAATCTCGGGGCACAGATGAGATTCCGGGGTATATAATAAAGCAATGCTTTCTTGAGTTCGAATCTCCGTTATTGTATTTGATAAATTTTTCTTTAAGAAGTGGTAAATTTCCAGAGATTTTAAAAAAGTCAAAAATTATACCTATCTTTAAAAATAAAGGAGATAGCAACTCAATGTCAAATTACCGGCCAGTTGCAGTTCAAAATCAGTTTGGTAAAATCTTTGAAAAAATATTTCTAAATATCTTGTCGGATTTCTTAAATATAAACAAAATATTAACTCCGTTTCAACATGGTTTTGTTAAGCAAAGGAGCACTGAAACTGCCCTCTATGACAGTGTCAATATGATATTGAATTCTCTCGACAATAAAAATGAAACTTTTGGAGTATTTTTTGATTTTAGTCGGGCATTTGATACGGTAAAACACGAGATCTTGTTTTTTAAATTGGAAAAATGCGGTGTCAGGGGCGTAGCACTAGATTGGATTAAGTCGTATCTGTCAAAGAGGCATCAATTAGTTATGCTTTCGGACGGGACTCAATCAGAATTACTCCTAAATGAAATAGGGGTTCCCCAAGGTAGTTTGCTTGCACCTACCCTCTTTCTCATAATGAATAACGACCTTCCATCAATCGTCAAAGATGATGTAACACCCATACTGTATGCTGATGACTCAAATTTTTTAATAAGCACATCTTCAGAATATGCTGTGCAAAACGTACAAAATGTAGTAAATAGTATGTCAAAATGGGCAGAAATTAATCATTTATTAATAAATTACAAAAAGTCGCAGCTAGTAGAATTCACAACAAAAAATAAGACAATAGATAAAAGTATTTTAATAAAATATATAAATAGTGGTACGATGCATCAAACAAGTGACATAAATTTTCTGGGGATTTGCACTGACTCTCGACTTCTCTGGGACTCACAAACAGATATAGTATGCAATAAACTAAATTCTCTATGCTTTTTATTTAGACAACTCAGGCTAGTTCTAAATGACGATACTCTTATGATGTTGTACTATGGACAAGTCTACCCTAAATTATCGTATGGAATTGTCTGTTGGGGAAACGCCTCATCCATAAACTCTGTTTTTGTAGCTCAAAAGAATATCATCCTAAAGATCGCTAAAGTATCAAGAATAACGTCTTGCCGTGAGCTATTTATTAAATATAAAATACTCACTGTTTTCTCTATTTACATTTACTCTTGCGCAATATATATTAAAACACGATTTACTAACTACCCAACACGTCAAGCTATACATCACTACAATACCAGGCAAAAACAGGATATCTGCCTGCCTCAATGCCGTCTTACTCAAACACAAAATGGTCCCTATGGCATGTCAGTTCGTATCTATAATAATTTACCTGACTATATAAAGAATATAAGTTCCTTGAAAAAATTTAAAAAGTATTTGAAGCAGTTTCTTATAACCAGGGCCTTTTACAGTATGAACGAATATTTTAATGGTTAATTTGTGAGTAATAATGTATGTCTTATTTTATGTATTTTATATGTTTATTATTCAAGCTATTGTCTTTCACCTTTTTTTGACGAATTCCATATTGTTATTTTGTGACAATCAATAGGAATAATAAAGAATCTATCTATCTATCTATCTATCTACTTTTCATTTACTGCTACAATCGCACCTTCTTGTTAGAGTAGCTGTTGTTACTCGTCACTTTAGCAAACAATATATATTGAGGCTGCTAGGCTTTCATCCTAGAATCACTCTACAGCAATACCAGCAAATATTTTATATTTTATTTCAGACAAGTAACAGTTCGTTACAAGTAAACGAATAATGTCCAATTTTAATTAAATTATTGCAATATTTAAACATAAAGCTTCAACTAAAGACAAAGCACAAACGACGTTACATATACAAATAGTAGGTATCTATTAAATCAAAGTTCTAGAAACAAAGTGACTGAAACCGAAGATTTTTGTATATTTTTTGTTCAAGTTTTCCAATTTTTCTAACAACCACCTATGAAGATTTAGGTAGTTAACGCAACGACATTAATTTTACAGAAAACTGCAATAAAGAAAACTAAGGATACTAATAGCACTGACTAGCACCAAAGCAATACTAACTGAGACTGGAACCTTGAAAGAGTAACTGTTACTTAACCGCCACCAAATTTGCTAGCTTATTATATAAACAACTTCACAAAACAAAGTTACAGTCGCTGATATGTATTTTCAACTACTATTGATTACTTTACACTTATGGGACTTCTAAGTAACTCTTCTGGTTTTGGATACGTCTCAGTTATTAGTAGATGACCTTTAAGTTCTCAGAACTAAACAGTGGTAAATATATCTTACCCAGAGATTAACTCATGTTATTAAAATATGACTTCAAAATTGCAATCACTTTCAAGAAGTTTTCAAGTCGTGGAAGTTGTTGAATATTTATTAGTCCAAATAACGTTAGCGCTACTTGTAGGTCTATTTAGCATCATCACGCACAGTAACTACAAAGTGCGTATTACCTTTTAAATTCACTATGAAGTAAATGTTACCATGTAGTTTCTCAAAGTTGAAAACCATCAAACTGTACGTCATTGTAGAATGTCTGTACTTATTCGATCATGCCACGTGTGGAGTGTACTTTTTTCTTTGTGAATGTTAACATATTTGTTCCAACTATTAATTTAGTGCCAAGTATGGTATGTAAGTATGAGTAATCCAAGCCCACTACATTATTTATTGCATCAGAGTTATTAGTTTTAAAAGATTTCAAACATATCAAATTATTTAGAAAATTTCCCTTGTTATCAATAACATGTAAAATTTTTAAACCTGTATATGATGGAAAGTTATTATTAAATCCTAGTGGTTTGTAAATTATGAAAATCCCGAAAGCAAATGTTTTTTTAACCAAATATTAAAGTCAAGTGGAGTAGAACTGGTACTAGACGGCCCTCGTACATTAAAAATCCTCGTAATTTTCTTTCCTTAAAACAGAATCTTGAAGGTATGTGTTTAAGATTTGGTACAAATAATATCCACTTTGTGCGCCTTTATTCCATCACAAAGGGAAAAGTTAGCATTTATTTCCAGATATGAAAAAAGTTAGTATTAGCTTTTTATATTATCTGATATGAGTTTCAAAGTTTTTTCGCTGAGATAGAATTTGAAACAACGAATTAAGTCCTTGATCATAACTGTAACACGAATTGAATTCATGTTTTGCGTTTAAAAATTTACAAAAGAAACAGGCTCATATATTTTTAAAGTAAAACCGTCGATTGAACTGAAAAATATCGATTAAAGATATACATGTAGTAAAATTATTAGTAAGGTACTTACTGAATAAATAAATTAAGAGCAGATATATGTGTTCTCAGTTAAAAAAAAAAACAAAACAAAACAGAAAACTGATGTAGATGTAATGAAAAACTTCAGGTACCAGATGGCGAAATAGGTTTACTCCAACAGCAGTTAGGAGGTTTTATGAAGTCCCGTCTTTGTCACCCATTTTGTCAGCAATTATTAAGTTATTTGAAGCCAATAATAAAGATTGCTAAGTCGCTCATTAAGGAAATATTGATAGAGCCGTTTTAGAGGCTTACTTTCCGAGGCCCTGCTTACGATAAATTTCAAATTATTTTTGCCTTCGAACAATTGTAAGTAAGCCACAAATAAAAATTTCTATGTGTAATATGTTCACCAGTTAAAACATCAACAATTGGACAATATTGAAAAATGATGGAATCTTTAACGTATATATTGATGTATATATATATATATATATATATATATATATATATATATATATATATATATATATATATATATATATATATATATATATATATTGAGACAAAATGAAATATCATACATTCAATACCTATGAAGATTTACATGTTTATTTAAAACCATAAAATATTATTGAAATTATTATTGTTGTTAAAATTAAAATACTGTAGAATTGAACAAAATAATATAAAAATGGACAATACAGAGCATTTAGGTAGTTTATTATAGTAAAAATTAAATAAATTAAACATTTTAGAAATAAAAAAATAGTTAAAATGTATCTAATATTGTGACATGATTTCACATTTATGAAGAGTACATAAACAAAAACAGATTTAAACCCAGAGCAAAGTATATAGAAAGAACAAGTAAAGATCATATATTAATTGACTAAATATATCGACAGGAGTCAAGCAAAAATAATAAAAGTATTAATAATTTCAGTAAGTAAAAGTTTTGTCAGGGCGGCTCTTCGCCATGCGGACAGTAGAGTTTGAGGAAGAGGTTCTGCACCATGTAGAGGCCAATCCGTCCACAAGCGTGCGTGCCATTGCACATGATATGGGAGCGGCACGAAGTACTGTTTGGCGGGTTCTCCGGGATCAACAACTACACTCGTACCGCCTGTTACGAGTCCAAGCCATGGGTCTGGAGGACCATCTGCCGCGTCGCCGTTTCTGTCGTTGGTGGTTGGAGCAGGAGTTGAGACAACCACACTTTGATCGCTATGTTTTGTTTACTGACGAGGCCTGTTTTGCAAGGGATGATTATTTTAATAGCCGTAATAGTCACATTTGGAATGAAAATAACCCCCAGGTCATAGCCCTCCGAAACCAGCATCAGTTTGTAATTAACATCTGGGTCGGCTTTTTGGGCGAGCAGATCATCAGGCCATATTTGCTCCCACCACATTTGAATGGACACGTTTATGCTCAATTCCTGCAGCATGTGCTTACAGAACTATTAGAGGATGTGCCACTAGACATAACCTCAAAAACTTTTCATGACCAATTCCGCATAAGGAAAGTTTACCTATATTCGTTAGCCTTTTTCCTTATGTAGGGAAAAAACTAAAGTAATATGGAAGTTAATAATTGGTCGGCAAAGATTTTATTCCAATAAGACAATTGGACCTAAAAGAAATACGGACAAATTTTATGTTAAAATTTCAACACATTATTACCAAAATATACCCTAATTATGCTCTGTATATGACCTACTTTTGCTAGAGAGAGACAACATTATATGTTTGCATTCTAATAGCGAACAGGGATAGGAAGAGAAAGAAAGAATATAAGTCAGGCTACAAAGCTACAAGTAGAGTAGGAGTTAATAAATGAGTATTTATAGATATTTAGATTTTAATATAATATAAAGTCTGTATTTTTGGTTTCTATTCAACAAATTGTACAACCCAGGAAATTTTTTCGTATAATGTGACGACCAAACTTTCATAAAAATAACGCGCCTTATAAATATACATTTTTACTATTGCTTCTTAATAATATTATTATCCTGAAAAATAACCTAAAATAAAAACTGGATGTATTTCGTGATAAAATGTGTTTAATAATTTTTTGTCATAAATGTATTAAATAATATTATCTGTATTAACGTAATGTTAATGAGTAATCAAATAGAAATAATAAACAAAACATCTAGCATTTGTTACAACATGGCCGCTCAAATAAAATCAACTTAGAAGTCAATTTGTCTGAAGTTTAACCTATAGGGCAGATTGCCTATACCAATGTTGACGTCACAGGTAAATATTAACTTTGTGGTTGAAATTTCCTCCAAATAAAGACATTTTATGGTAATTTATTACCAACTAAATTATTACTAGGTACCTACATATAAAATTCTACTCTTGGATTTATTTGTGATTGAAAATTCAAATTAAAGCCAATAATATTATGTGTGTGTAATAACAAAAACAAAATAAATATTTTCGAACGGAATTCAATTCAAATTTCAATTCATATCCACTACTGAATTAATTTGAGACGATAACAGTGTCATATGGAATACTTATGATGTGTTTATCGATATAATATTATCATTAGCTTGATTTATATAATCTGCAATGTTGGCTTCGATTTTGGTAGGCGAAATATGAACCCAATAATTATTTTTTACAACTCTGAAATATTGTGTGGTAAGCCGCCTGTTGTGCTTTATCTTTTGATTTACTCGTACTACAGAATTAGGTTTTTATTGCAGATCATCAAAACACAAAACAACTTCAATACCCTATTGCATGAAAATATCTATCTGAATACATATAACAAGAAGCTTGTTTCCTAAAAGATCCTTTTAAGAAACATTTACGTCGAAGTATTATTAATAAGTAAATTTGTACCATAATATAGAACAATATTTCTATTAGATTAATTGAAATGATCAAATACTTCTTAGAAGTTATCAACAAAGTTGAATATATTTTATATTGTAATAAAAGTAGAACTTATTAAATTGAAGGATTTAATATGGCAAAAATAACTAGTTATTACCCTTATTCTTAACCACTATAGTTGAAGATAAAATAAGTTTTACAATTTTGTAATAAATATGTAAATATTTGCCTATTATAATTATTTAAAAAATCCTTGGATATTGAAGACAGATTTCAAGGCGAAATGAAGTAAATTATAACTTCGTCTTACACGTTATTGGAATGTTAGCATTTCAAAACACAGAGGTAAACAATATGTAATTTCGAACTGTATAAATTGACATATATTTCATTTTACTTGGAAGTCATTATATTACTCTTAGTTAACAAATTTCTGACTAAAATTTTAGTATTATAAGATTTTGTAACATTGAAGACTATTTTTATGGCGAAATGTAGTAAATCTTGATCAATTTAGGTTCATTTTTCTTGTGCAGTAGTCTATTATGCTTAAATGTTAGTTGGGAAGAGCTAACATGTGGTTTCAACACGATGGGGTCCCAGCCCACGTTGCTTTGCCAGTGCGGCACTATTTCAGTGAAATATTTCCTAACAGGTGGATAGGCCAATGCACAGGGCGTGCATTGGCCTGCGCGGTCACCAGATTTAAATCCCTTGGATTATTTTCTCTGGGGGCATGTAAAAGCTTTAGTGTATGAGACTCCTGTTCCCAACCAACAAGAGCTACTGGGAAGAGTGATGGACGCGTCCGTACAGATTCAGGACATACCGAGGATATTCCATAGAGTTCACCAATCAATGAAGAATCGTGCCCAGCTGTGCACTTAGCAACGTGGAAGACACTTTGAGCAATTACTCTAAGCTCTTTCAATAAACTGGTCCTTTTTAAAATTTTTATTTTTTTTCTGTAGCGGCTAAACTGCATATTTTCTGACAGGGGTTTATAAGGCAAACTTGCTTATTTTCATGCCCTTTACAACCCCTATCATTTTGTCGCAATAATTATGGGACAGCCTGTATTGTACCCCCCCCCCCTTGAAACTGGTAAACGATTGTAAGATGTTTTTGGAGAAACAAGTTGATTTTTATTTTCTATATACCTCCTATTTTCATTCTTTATGCACGATAAGATTTTGCCCCCCTCCCCTAAAGTTGGTAAACGGTTGAATATGATTTAATAACTAGTGCAAAAACAGATTTTATTATTGTCAGAAGGTTCAAGAAGCACAATTCGAACATTTACTCCATTAAATTATAATTATTATTAAAGAAAAATTAAATCATACGTATTGCTAAATATTTTATTCAGTCTAACGAGAGGTTTTTCTTCATTTTTCAAAGATCTGTCAAGGTTTGACAGGCATTGTGCCATATCGTTTAATTCAGAATTCACCTTAGATTCAATATGTGTAACAAAAATATTAGTGTCTCATTTAAAATAAGAGAGATAATGTCATTTCCTCGAAAACCGGAAGTACCATATAAATGTTGATAACTTAAAAGGAGGTTATTTCTAAAATAAAAATCTACCTGTTTTTTCCCAAAGACATCCTACCAACCGTTTACTAGTTTCAAAGTGGGGGACAAGACTTTATCGCCGCACCATATGAATATTTCTCTAATACAAAATAATTCTGTGCATGATGTGATTGTCCCTCTGTTATTTTTATACTATCATTTTAGCACAAAGTTTGTTTATTGATAGGTATAAGTTTGTTTATTGATAGGTATGTACTTATTAAGATATACATCAATAAAATATGTTTTTACATGGTAATCTTCTTTCCAATCTTTAAATTTATTTAAAATTTGAGATTTTTCCGAAGTAACGGTTCAGATAAAGCAGAATTCGGCATTCTTTATACTGACTGAACATTATGTAACTCAAAATTCATTCCAATCACTAAATATGCTGTATATGAATACTATGTAATTTTTAAATGCTGATACGATAATTATTGGTTTAATGGTCTTGAATTTATCGCTATAAATATATTAGATTGATACCAGTCGGTGTTCGACCGGCATCCCAATTTATGAAGTTTTGGAGGTCAACGAATCGCTTGCGAATTCTGATAAATAACTTATAAAAACTTGCAAATGGCGTGGAGTTTTTCTGATGTAAAGTTTTAATCATAAAGCACTAATTTTTTCGACTATAACTACGTATATGCTTTCAAAGTATAGGAAATTTTCTATAATTTGAGTTAGAACCATCTATGAAAACCAATCCGAAATACAAGTTTTTAAAGTATATAATTTTTTCGAACTCGGACTAGCAATATTGTGTTCTGTAGGAATTTCGACCCTGTAGGCCTATTTTTGTATTAATAATAATAATTAATAATTTTATAAAAGCACGGCCGCCGAATGCAGTTATATCAATGATCTTTATAGAGAGATACTTTTGGTCTTCTTCACCAACTTTACGTGATATAAAATTTTTATTCTTTGCTAGAGACAACTTCTGTAAGAAATGCGAGATTTCCTAATTGGTGAATAATAACTTATACTTTTCTAACAGAAGCATATAGCATATCAGATAAGACACATCGTGAGTAAGGCAACGATATGAACTATCCCCTACAATTTCATATTTCTCATTACTAGCAATGTTCTTTGTGTTATTTTAGTTTTATTTTAATTGATTTTGTAATCTACACAAATCTTGTCTGTTTTTTTCTATTTTCAACAATATGATTTTTGTTTCTTTAATCAATTATTATACTTGGAAGCTATAAGAAGTTTTAATATACTTATATTTAGTTTTTTAATATTGTTAATTTATTATACTGGGTACAATAAATTGAAATATGTATATTACGCTGTGTGGCGGTTAGATAGGTGCAGATGTAGATAGGGCAGTAAGCCTATTGTCTTTTTAAAGAGGTTTGTCTACGATATTATATCATCATAGAGTCGGCAGTGAAATCTACATTTGAACAACAATATTCGTGGTGTATTTTAGTTCGAGTTAAGACCTGCACGGTCCAAAATAATATGTAAAGTAAGTTTTCATTCTTTATCTTAATCTATCATAATCCTAGAACTGAACGTTATTTTGAATTATTTTATTGGCTTGTTCAGTTGATACCAATATTGGCTATAATCTAAGCATGGTATTTTAATTAAAAATAATCGTTAAAAAAAGTTTTAAGCAAGTATCCTGTCAATCGCGTGAAAAATGCGTAATGAGACGATTGTGACAATGCCATAGGGGGACGATTGTAACATGTTACAACTGTACCTAATATTTAATACCTATGATCATATTTGTCATATTTAAAATGAAAATTATGTAGATATCCAGATAATTACTTCAGTATTTGTTATACTGTGTGAGAATATACAAATTCATTCTCTTTATTAAGGATGTCTAACAAAAGACAACGAACAACAAATCGTGGGAAAGATTGTTATGGATTGGGAAAAACTTGGTCCAACCCAAATATGGAATATGGACGAATCTGCGTGGCGTAACAACCGTGCAAAAGCCAGATAGGGATAGGATTCTTTGTTATTACCAAAAAATATTATTATTATTTTATATTTTTGTTTCATTATTCTATTTTTTATTATTTTTTATTTTTCAAATAAAAAAATATATTATGTACCTACATTACAACTTACTTTTATATAGGTATAATCAATAAACAAATACCTTGTAAATACTAACTTTCTATACCTAGTTATTACCTATTATTCATATGTTACAAACGTCCCCATGTTCTGTTACTTTTGACCCATACCATTGGGTAGGTTGTAACGACGTACACTCTCTACTTTTTTATTAATTGTACATCAATATGAATTTTAATTACTTCAATATTATTTTTCTTCTATATATAAAATGCCAAGGAAACGACTTATAGTAAGTAAATTTATATAACTTTGTTAATATTCTATTTATCCGGCTTTACAAAAATATGTTATTTTCGTACCTGGTCTCCCCTATTCGTAAATTTGTCCCTGGCCGAATAAGAACAAAATATATTTTAATTTTGAACACTTACATTTTTTAAAGTTGAAATTAAAATAATCATTCATAATTCTCGTTTTCTTTCATAACTTCTCCACATAATAAGTAAAATAACCAAAATAATATTATCTAATATATACAGGGTGTCTTGCAAGTCGTTACAATAATTATAGGAGGTGATAGAATACCAAATTTTGCATCGATTGAAACCAACATACCTATATTCCAAGTATTACAATATTTGTAATTATTAATTTTTTAAAATTTTTCAATTTAACCGTGCTTTACTACAATTATTGAGGTGTAGAAGAAAAACAAACCTTTTCATAACAAATATTTCAATACTTTTTTTATTTGGAATGAATGGATGATTTAAATGATTTAACTAATAAAATCCAAAGTGGCTTCGTTACTTACGTAGAATTTCATAAACATGGTTTTATACATTGTAAAAGCAAAGAGTTAAATTTAAACGTGGATTTTATTTAAACCTTAGTGTGTAGATGTATTCAGATATTATTAAAATCTTACTTAAGCAATGCTTTTTCAGCTGTTAGGAAAAGTTTCTTGATAAACATTATAAAAATTAGGGAAATTAATCTTAACGCGTTTAAGTATGTAGGGAGCACATTCACCAAAATAGAGAAGGCCGTTTAGTATGTAATAAAAAATGGTTTAAGAAATAAAGAAATTTGCTAACAAGCACGCAACCTTTAGAAAATATTAAAGTTATTAAAATACCGGAGGATTGTTCAAATCTTAAAAGTTAATTTAAAGTGACGGGCGTATTAAATAGTTTGGTATGCCATGAGAAAAAAATTGTCCTTAGTTTCCATAGCAACCGTAAATGTAGACCAACTACCAAACCAACTATACGTTCGAATCTCAGTTGAAATGTAAAGTAAAGTGTAAGTATCTTCATTTCTTAAACCATTTTTATTAAATACAGAACGGCTGTCCTGTTTTGGCGAATGCGCTCCCTGCATAATTAAACGTGTTAAGATTATTTTTCCTAAATTAGAGAATGTTTATCAAGAAACTTTTCCTAAGAACTGAAAGAGCATTGATTAGGAAAGTTTTTAATAATATCTGAATAAACCTACACACAAAGATTTAAATAAAACCCACGTTTAAATTTGACTCTTCGCTTTTACAAAGTAGAAAACCCATGTTTATGAAGTTCTAGGTAAGTAACAAAGCCTCTTTGGATTTTATTTGTTAAATCATTTAAATAATCCATTCATTCCTAATAAAAAAATTATAGAACAATTTGCTATAAAAAGATTTGTATTTCTTCTACACTTCAATAACTGTAGAAAAGCACGGTTAAATTAAAAAATTATCACAAATATTGTAACACTTATATTATTATGGGTATGTATATATGTATGTTTGTTTCAATCGATTCAAAATCAAGTATTCTATCACCTCCTAAAATTATTCTAACGACTTGCAAAACATCCTGTATAATTTTCAGAACTTTTGACATAAATGGAAGAGAAGGGGTTTATTATGATTATGAAGCGTTCAGACAAGGTTTCGATAATGTAACACAAAATAACAGGGCTAATAATGAGAAATCTGAAAAATATAAGGGTTGTTCATATGTAGGTCCTCTGAAATCTATTTCAGCGTCTATTGGAATGTATTTCCCAAAAAAGGCATACAGGGTCGAAATTCATATAGAACAACAAAATACTGGTAACAATTATTTGCAACTTCGAAAAATTTATAAAATTTGGAAAGTTATATTTCGGAAATTCGGAGAAACGGTTCTGGGCTCAAAATATAACAAATTTACTCTACTTTCTAAACGTAGGTAGGTAGGTAGGTAGGTAGACGTTTATTTAGCAATAAAGCTATTCAACAATATCATTCATTAGTAACAATATGTGGGTATAGTGTTTCTTATAATCTACTTAATATCTATTTTTAACATAACTTTGACATAATGCCTTAAACTTATTAAAATTTTCACAGTTTTTTATATCTAACGGTAATTCATTGAAATAAATTAAACCTTTATAAAAGATACTATTATATGTTTTAGTTTTTTGACAAATTGCAACATAAAAATTTGCTTGATTTCTTGTATTATACTCATGTATTTCTGATATATATGTAACATTATGTAATAAATATTCAGGTTGCAGATTATATTTTATTATATATATAAATTCAAAAGTTTTATAAATACTCCTTTGTTTAACGGACATAAAATTTAATACATGAAGCATTGTTAAAATAGGTGTATATCTATTACACCTTAACAAGCAACGCATGGCATGATTCAATCTTTTCTGTATCATTTGCATTTCATTTTGGTTAATATTAAAAAGAAGAGTTGAGCAATATTCTAAATGTGGTGATACGATTGAGTGATATAATAATATTTTAATATCCATGATAAGATGTTTACCTATACGATTCAAAAATCCTATTCTTTGACATTTTACCTAATATATAATTTACATGTTTTTTAAAATTCAGATTTTGATCAAGATATTTTATTTCCGACACTCTTTCAAGATTTACATTTTCAATTTTTACATTAATCGACTCATTTAAAAAATTTAATTTATATCTTGATCCAAAAACAATAGATTTGCTTTTCTTGATATTAATGGATAAATCATTATCACATAACCAGTTATAAATATTTACCAGATCATTATTTAACTTATTTAACATATCCGTAATATTTGTTCCAGAAATAAATAACATCGGCAAACATATGCATACTGCATTTTTTAATAACATTCACAACATCATTTACGTACAAAATAAAAAGGAGAGATCCGAGTACCGTCCCTTGTGGTATTCCATAATTATTTATAATATCTTCAGATATGACATTTTTATATTTTACTTGTTGTTTCCTATTAAATAGATATGATTTAAACCGTTCCAACACCTGTCCCCGAACACCTATTTTATACATTTTTTTTAATAATAGATCCCTATTTATTGTCTCAAAAGCTCTTCTAAAATCCAATAGTACTGCTACAACAATTTCACTTTTGTCCAACGATTTGACCCAATTGTCACAAACACTAATTATAACTGACTCACATGAATGTCTCGACCTAAATCCAGATTGATTAGGCACTAGTATACAGTTTCTATCACAATATTTAATGAATTGATCTTTGACTGCTAATTTAATTAATTTCTCATAAGGTGGAAGAGTATTAATGGGACGAAATTCTTCACATTTTCAAGTATTTTCAATTTTTGGTACAGGGATTACTAAAGATGTCTTCAATAATTCAGGAAATTTACCAGTACTTAACGATTCATTTATTATATCCAACATTCGATTACCAACACATTCACAACAGTCACGTAGAATATTTGTTGAAATTCCTGTTTCCTCATTTATTGAGTATTTTAGTGTACTTAAATATCCTTTGAATGCTTTCATATCAATTTTTTGAAATTTATCAAAAATACTACATTGGTTAATTGCCTTGATGATGCCTTCATTATTTCCCCGTTTACTTATTGCATGCACTATTTCCTTTATATTTTCAATAAAATATATATTAAAATTTCTAGCAATTTCATAATCATTGCAAACAATGTCATCGTTAAATTTAATTTTATCTTGAATGTCACTATTCTTTTTGCTTGGTAATAAAGTCTTTAAATGTTTCCATAATTCTTTTGAATTGTTTTTATATCCATCTAATATATATTTAAAATAATTTTGTTTATCAATTCTAATTTATTTAGTTACCTCATTTCTTGCATGTTTATATCGATTCCAATCATCATCCGTATTCAATATGGTAGCCACTTTATATTTTTCATCTCTGGTTTTCATTTTCTCTATTGTTTCCCCTGTTATCCACTTATTTTCTTTATTACTGGTTCTTACTAATCTCTGATATATTGGACACATATTATTTATTATATCTGATATGGACTTAATAAATTTCTGTGACATGTCATTGACATTTCAGTCCCAATTCTCATTGAAAAGTTTTTCTTGAAAAATATTTTTATCATAATTTCTGTAGTCTCTGTATTTGATTTTCTCGAATCGATTTAATTGATGAACTTTAAGTACACATAGCTATAAGAAAAAACTAGTACTAAAACTGAAAAAAGGTAGAATACTTCGTGGTTTTTTGAATTTTCGACAATGTTGCATGAAAACTTGGATTATTTATTATCATTTCAATTATTATCATTCATTGTAATAATAATAATAATATAATAATAATAATAATAATAATAATAATAATAATAATAATAATAATAATAATAATAATAATAATAATAATTATTATTATTATTATTATTCATCATAAACAACTCAGCAAACTACTGGATCTGACGCAAGGTCTGATGTATATGGTTACTGGACTATAAAGAACTAACTTTAAAAAAATATTATCACATATTTATCAAAAACACATGAATTATCCTAATAGACATATATGTTTTTAAATATTTACTATAATATTTCCAGCAGGATTTGATACATTCGTTTGTTAATGTTAATAACAATAAAAAAGTAAGACACCATGTACTAATGATGCTATTAAAAGTTTTTTTAGGGATACAAACGTTTCACTAGTATTAAAGCTGTATCATTTTGGTTGTAATTTTGGGAGGCAGAAAGAGCAATATCAGGACGATAGTGGTAAACGCACAAGAGCAAATAGGTAGCAACAGTTTGTTTGGGTTTCTAACGACTCTTAATGAGTTAATATCGTAGCTATTAGGGTTGAATACGTGTCTAACGAAATAGACTCCACGAAAAAATGCGTAGAGGTGATGAGTGTGTTTGTTTAGTTTCTGATGGTATCATTACCACAATCTAGTGATAGTTATTGAAAAAAATTGTTACATTATTTGCTCTGACATTTTATAACGCAGTGTTCCAGTTCAAAAATGTAGAATACAAAAGTTACAGTTTTGTACTTTCAATTTTTTTCTTTATGAAGTAATAACCAATAATATAGGGATATCCATGTTTTCTTGTTAAAAAATGGCAATTTAAAAAAAATTATAGACATTTTTCCGAATTTTTTTGATACTTTATTAAATTTTTTTATGTCGAATAAGTTGTATATACTGGGGTCCCGATTATACTATCCAAAAAACAGAGTACCTGCTACCAGTTGACTTATGACATTGTATTAATGATACTAATTTAAGAAGCAGCAATTTTTATCTGTTACCAAATGAATAATTTTATTACAAATTAATCTGTACAGGTGTTGAAACATTTAGTTTGATCAAAAATATGAAAAATAGTTATGTACTAAATTTTTTAATTGTTGAAATAAGGTAGGTATTTATACAAAAAAATTCAATTATGTTTAATAGTCATAAAATTGCTTTACAATCATATCTGAAAATTTTTACAGAAATGAAAAAATAAGTTGTTTTGGGAAAAATCCAAAAAAATGTCAATATTTGCGAATTAGTGGTTAGGTTAGGTTTTCACGTAATAGTCGGCCAGATCTGCTTTTATTGGCGTTGGCGTACTGTTATGTCTCTCTTTGTTTTGTACTTTTACTATTGAGGTAAGTAGAAGTACTAAAATGGAAGGTTATCAAAAGATTGACTTGGACAATCTGCCAACTGTGGGTTAGTATGGTGCCAACATTTTTGTATCAGGCTGAATCTAGTGGTGTAAAAGCGAGACTGAAAGTACTGTTTTATATAAATAAGTAGGTATTGTATAGTATGAGTCCTTTAGTAGTTTATTATAGGAAGTTACAAATTAAATGTATTAGCTTTGCTACGTCAGGAAAACGGTGCATAAAAAATTGAATAATCGGTAGCCAATTTTTATATATGCTGTAAACAAGCATTGAAACATATTTAATTTTCAAGAGTGCTAAATTTAAAGAGATATAATTATAAATGACTCATATCACACACATTTGTATTGTATCCAAAATAAAAATAATCATAGCAGGTCTTAGATCACCATCATAAACGGCGTGATAGGATTAGAAGTACCGGTTTTCGATGACATTTAAATTAAAAAAATATATGTTGCGTTATTTTGAAATATAACATTTTTTTCAAAAATTAAACTTTAAAAACGTGTAGAAGAAAACACATCGCCATCTTAAATGCCGTGGTAGGGTCAGAGAAAGCGGTTTTTTCGATGTCAATTAAAATTAAAAAAATATTTTTGATTATTGTGAAAATAAAGTTTGTATTTAATTTAAGTTAATAAAAGTAGACACCCTGTATATCGTGAATTCCTAGTATGCTCGTAACCTTTCAGATTCAGATATAATGGTACGGTTCGAGATATCTTGAACTATTTCGGGGATCGTATGCGACCTCTAAAAGAAGATGAGGCACATAATTTTCCTGGAGTAGAACGCGAGAAAGTTCCATGTTGTCAAAAGCCTGTGTTTGCAACGTCTGCTTTAGTTCAGCCACCCCATAAAATATCCATTTTTTATTAAATGAAGAAAATTGTTATATAATTACCGGGCATGAAATCCTGTATAAGAAAAAGTTTGCTACGTACTTTCATGTGTTTAGTTATCAGTTTTCTGATTCTTAATTTCTCAAGTTTATGCAGGAAAATATCAAGTAGGTGCAGTAAGAGGCGTACTGGGGAACAGCACAGATTTTCTGAGATTTTGTGCACATATTCTTGCGTATGTTTTGTACTTCTCTTTATTCAAGATAAAATTATAATATTTTCAAACTGTTCTGATTTATATTTTAAAAACACAGAAAACTCCACATTCCTATTATGCAAGTAATTTGTTGTTCACCCCTACATCAATTTCGAAATCTATCAAGAGATCTATCAGCCAATTCGTGATTTTCGCTAATGGCTCTTTATTCCTCAAATACTGTTGTTATGCACGTTAGTTGTTGTTTTTTCTGCTGCTTTCTCTCTATATCCCTTTCTATCTTGAGAGCATTCTCAGTTCTCATTACGATAAGTTCAAACATCTTGTAACGAGAAATGAATTTTCTCGAATATAATCAATTATTGATTGATTGATTGAAATACTAGAAATTTCTATAATCTTTCTAATACTTATAAAAACATGTATGCACTAAAATGTTGGAGTAGGTAAAACGTCTCGTTAGAAAATTGTTACAGCAGAACAACCACTGTAATAATTAAATCATCTTGAGGCACTTTTGCGTTGTGGTAAAACAATTGCTATGTTCATACACCTCTTTATTTACATTTCCATAGAATTGTGTGTCTACCTTACACAAGAAGTTTGGAGGATGTTGTTCAAATTTAATATGCAACGAATACTCCCATTATTCCTTTTATGTACAAAAGTGAGCTGGATAATGAAAATAACCAGTGATATGACATGTTATTTGAAAATAAAAGATGCTCCCATTTGTGAGTGCTTTATTTTCTCGTTACAATGTACGGTTCAAGAATACGCCTAAAGCGGTATGTTGAAAGTAACAATTATAAATCTCATTCGGGACCACTTATCTGTGAAACTTAAAAGTAATGAAAATTATATTCCAAAAAAAAATATATATATATGAGATGAAATGCACGATAATAGGAGCATTTCAAAGGAGATAAAGTAGAAACTATAGAAAATATACAGGGTAGTCCACAAAATAGTATCAGTTTGCATTATAAATTATATTCGAAAAATGTTTCATTACAAAGATACAGGGTGTTAAAATTATTATCAAAAGTTCCAAATTTATTAGTATTTTTAAAACTGCTTTAGATATTTAAGTGAAGTTTGGAACCTTTGAATAGGTAATCTAGATACATATTTTTACGTAAAAAGTAGTATTTTTCTTCCACCAGTGGCGTGCGTGCGGACAGATCTTCGAGAAATTTTAATAAAAACGTTAACAATAACTCGAAATTAAATTACCTGACACAATTCAATAATTGTCATTATAAAATGCAAAAACACTGACAGTAGTAGTCTTTTTTGTTTCATGGCCTACTACGACAGATTAAAATTTGTTTGAATTCCAGTTATTAAAGAATTTTAATTTTCTGCTGTCAAACGAAAAAAGTAAGGAGCCTTTTTCTGTTGTAAATTGAACAAGGATTCTAGAAATAGTTTTTGTTTCTAAAGAAACATTGCCGTACCATTTTTTTCATTAAAAATTTTCTAAGATCTGTCCGTACGCATGCTACTGGTGGAAGAAAAATAATATTTTTTATGTAAAAATATGTATCTAGATTACCTATTCAAAGGTTCCAAAGTATGTTGGTTCTTGGTGTCTTAAGGTAAAACAGTGCATCGTTCCTCGTGTCCGCTCTAGGAACATGGAAACTTAAAGTTTATAATAAAGTAGGACAATCAATTAAATTGTTAATCAACTTAAAAAGGAAGATTTGGGAGTACATAACAGACATATTTTCAAAACTATGTACGTCATGCCGCCTTACCAACGTATTGTGATTAGTGCCTATTTCCGGGTTTAAAAGACTTCAGAAATTTTCTCTGGATATTATCCAGCTTATTAATAGCATATAAGAACAAAAGCGCAATATAAGCTAAGAAACATACGCCAATAGGTAAAAGAACGTGAATTTCTAATAACAAATCCCAAGCATTTGAAACATTCAGCTGTTAATTTGTTAATATGTTCTGTAAAGCTTAGATTCGAAGTAAAAAGCACACCTAGGAATCTGATCTCAGTAACTCTAGATAAAGGGAAACCAGCGATAGAATAATTGTTATTCAGATAATTAACTTTATAAGTAAATGTCTAACATGGCATTTACTAATTTTAAGAGGAAGATTGTTGTCTATATACCAAATATTTATGTTATCTAGCGAAGTCTACGATTTATGGCCAATAAATTTTAGTAAACAAATCTCATATTATCAGCGTATATGAGACAGTAAAACATCATGTGACTGAAATATATCGTTGATGAAAATTATAAAGAGAAAGGGTCTTACACAGGATCCTTGGAGAACCCCTGACGATGGTAACAACTTTGGAGATCTGAGACTTCGAATTTCGACAAAATGCATGCCAAACAAGTTTTCTAGAAACCCCACAGTGCCTAATTTATTCATCAAGATTACGTGATCAAGTCTATCAAACGCTTTACTGAAGTCCGTATACACAACGTCTACTTGATGACCCGCATCCAGGGCTTCGCTAAGGTATTGAGGTAAACGGAAAATTAGTTGTAGTCGACGGAGGTTTCATAAAACCATGTTGTGCAAAGCCAATTTGTATGTGAATATTATAGTAAATTGTTGTGTGTGTTGTGAAGTATTATATCAAACACTTTTGAGAAATTACAAATTATGGCTGTTGGCCTATAATTTTCAACAATATTTGATTTACCTTTTTTTTCAGAGATAGATTCAATAATATTGTTAAGGAGGCTGCTAAAACATAAGCACAATCACACACAAGAAAAAAGGGAATATGATCTGTTCCAGAAGTCAACTTAGCCTTGAGCTTTTCATCGCAGATACTATTTCTGACTCTGAAATAATCTTGAGCAGAAACACGTTTTCATGACATAATGTATTGTTATCATATGCAGCAGATGGAAGAAAATTAGATTTAAAAAAATCAGCAAACGTATTAACAATATCCTGAGGATCATGAATTTCTCTATTTTGGTATAACATAGACATAAGTACGGACTGATGGCCTTTCATATCCTTAACAAATGATCAAAACTTTTTGGGATCTTTTGTTACATTTCTTTGGATATCCAACAGAAAACTTGCAATATCACGTTTAACTTTGGCACGCAGATCAGAAAATTTTTGATAAACTTAAGGATTTTTAGATCTAATGAATTGTTTATGCAATTGAAGCTTTTTTCTCAAGTTGAAAATTATATCTTTAGACAACCACGGTGGATATTTTCTAGACCCAGGAGAAACTTTAGGCACATACTTGTCAAAAATTGTATATAGACTTGTAGAACTCCTCGCAAGCCGAATTACAGTCAGAAAACTCATTTAAAAAGACCAATCAACCAAACTGAATTGCTCATAAAGTAGGGGAAAATTCGCATACTTAAAATTATAAACAGGTTCATTGCATATAAGCCCCTTTTTATGCTTAACTGATGTAAATAAGCGAATAAGTAGAGCAGGAAGTTCAACGCTCATTCTTACATATTAGTATGCTTGCTTTGTCTGGCAGCTAATTTACATTACATTTCATTTCGTTACATTTCATATCTTTCTACATATTCCATCTCAATTTTCTTAACTCTGAATCAAGTAGGTATTAATCATATATTTGTAAATACAGTCTGTATTAATTACCCAAGTGAAATATGTAGGTACTTTGAAATAAATATTATTGTGCGATGGTCTGAATTCCCAAACTAAAACGAATGAAGTTTTAGGTACTGACAAACACAGTAAAAAAACTTCCAAATCCGGCACACGCCATTAAAATGTCTTGTAATAAAAATATTAACATTATGTTATACTAATTTAATAAAGTTAAGGAAATGTTTTTAACAGCGTGTAGAGCTGCAAAAAGAAATATTTATTTTTTATTTAAAACAACTCAAAAAATAAAGAGGAAATATCCCTCCAAAACTTAAAACAATTGATATCAAGTCATGTTCTTTAGTTAGTACAAATAACCAAAACAATAAAATGACATTTAATTGGCCATACCCAAGGGCCAAAAATATAGAGAGTGAGTCATGGCTAACTTGTAGACAAGCGCGACGGGCGAAGAGTGAAGGCGATCAGATATAAAAAATATACAAAATAAATAAATAAATAAAAAAATGCATTACATAACATCCATTATTTTTAGTAGGAACAGTGATATAACAGTTTTTGCCAATTTTGAGGCATTAGATAATGAAAATGATAGACTTATTTCCAAATTTAAAGTTTTTATCTTGTATTATCAATTACCCAAAGTCGAAAATAATAGAGACTGACTAAAATTCACAGCACAGAGGTGAGTACGGAAGGTGAGGGTTGCATGCGTGAGGTTGCTAACTTCTTTTAGGTCAGTGAAAGCGTAGTGTGAAGGCTTGCGCATCGATATAGAGAATCAGGAAACGTCATTGAGCCCTGCACAAGACCGGTTTATAACAGTATCCAGCCGTAGAGAGCCTCTGAGTATTTGTCGGATCATGCAACATCGACTTTTAAACGCTTCTGCTGATGCGGTTGCGGACCTCATCGTGCGAGAATTATTATCGATCCCCTGAAATTTCATAGTATTCCGCACTTGGCACTGCCGCCTCTCTCACCAGACCTCAATCCAATTGAGCACGCATAAGACCAATTACAAAGAGCCTTAGATTCGCATCAACCTCCCCCACATACAGTACAGGAACTCAGAGCGCTTTCACCACGCTTGTGGCGAGAAATTGATCAAGGTTAATTTAACCACCTGATAGACAGTATGCAAAGGCGTTGCCAGGCAGTCATTGAAGTGCGAGGAAGACATACCCTGTTTTAAACTTTTTTGTAATTGTTTTAAGAATTTGAATTTTCTATTAAAATCACCAAAAATAAAACTTTGTCAAAAACTGAAAATGTTTTCGAAGGATGACCAAAAAAATCCACTCGTATAAAATAGTAAACATTCAAAATAGCACATTAAAAATAATTTTGAACAAAACTTGTCAATCTTTAAAAGAAACTCAAGATTTGTTTTCTTTACTTTATAAAAATTTATATGATATCTCCTGGAAAGTGTAGTATTACATTATAGAATTACTAATAGTCGACGCAATAAACTATTAAAAAGTCCAAAAGTTCTAAAACTAGTTGTTGTGGACGGATCGGAATGCGGTTTTCTGCATTCTCTTATTATTTGAGAGGCCTTTTGGAAGATGTCAAAACTTGGTAAATAAGTGTCAGAACTGGCCCAGATCAGGTACTTGGGGGTTTTGGAGGTCGCTGATCACGAATATGATGTTCAAATTGACCCCCGAACACCTGGAGCTCAGGAACGCCGATGGCCGTCATCTCCGTGGGACTCTCCCACAAATCACGCGAAAGAAAGAAGACTCGGCGCCCGGGGTTTTTTTAGGTCGTTGAATTTATATCTGGCATCGGCTAATACCCCACGGGCACCTGATGCGCCGGAACCTGGACGCCAACGTCATCTCCGAGAATGTTCCTGAGAAGAGTGCCAAAAACCACACGAAAATCATAATAGGGGCGTATTGTGGGGCGTTGAATCCGAATTTCACGTCTGAAACGGCACCCCGAACATCTAGTGCACCAGAACCTGACCCTAAACGTCATCTCCGTAGCTTTTCCCGACACAATAAAAAAAGGCGAACCAAAAATCGTTATGGGTTTTTTTTTGGGGTGCTGAATCCGAATTTCACGTCAATAACGACCCTCCGAGCCCCTGGTGCACCGGAACCTTACCCTGAACATCTTCTCCGTGGCTTTTCCAGACACAATCGAAAAAGACGAACCGAAAATCGTTAGGGGGTTTTTTTGGGTCGCTGGATCCATATATGACATCGGCGAACACTCCACCGGCACCTGGTGGCCCCGAACCCGGACGTGCACGTCATCTCCGAGAATTTTCATGAGAATAGTGCCAAAAACAACCGAAAAATCATTGTAGGAGCGTTTTTGGGCCGCTTAATCCAAATTTCACGCCCAAAACTACCTTCCCAACGCCTGAAACTGGAACAACTTTTTCGAAGGCCCTAGGCGGGAGTTACACATTAATGAATGTGTTAAATTATGAGACGGTTTTTGGTGAGTTTGTTGCGGGCGTGTCTGTAAAACCCTCCGAGATGACGTTCAGGTCCAGCTCCCGCGGTACACCAGGTGTCTGAATTAAGCGGCCCAAAAACGCGCCTGTAATGATTTTTTGGGTCGTTTTTAGCGATCTTGGTGGGCAAATTCTCGGAGATAACGTGCACGTCCGGGTTCGGGGGAACCAGGTGCCCGTGGGGTGTTCGCCGATGTCATATTTGGATTCACCGACCCAAAAAAACTCCCCATAATGATTTTCGGTTTGCCTTTTTTGATTGTGTCAGGAAAAGCCACGGAGATGACGTTTAGCGTCAGGTTCTGGTGCACTAGGTGTTCGGGGGGTCGTTCCCGACGTGAAATTCGGATTCAACGCTCCATAAAACGCCCCTATTATGATTTTCGGGTGGTTTTTGGCACTCTTCTCAGGAAAATTCTCGGAGATGACGTCCGCGTCCAGATTCCAGCGCACCAGGTGCCCGTTGGGTGTTCGCCGATGCCAGATTTGGATTCAGCGACCCAAAAAAACCCCGGGCGCCGAGTTTCTCTTCTTTCCCGCGAGATTTGTGGGAGAGTCCCACGGAGATGACGTTCATCGGCGTTCCTGAGCTCCAGGTAATCAGGGGATCAATTTGAACATCATATTCGTGATCAGCGACCTCGGTAACCTCCAAGTACCCGATCTGGGCTAGTTCTGACACTGATTTATCGAGTTTTGACATCTTCCAAGAGGCCTCTCAAATAATGCATTTTCGGCTGCAGCAATTCAATTTCCGATTTGTTAGAAATTCCATGTCGCCACATTTTTTACAAATAATTTTTGGAAGAGAATGCAAAAAACTGCATTCCGATCCGTCCACCACAACTAGTTTTAGAACTTGTTTAGTTCATTGCCTCGACTATAACTAAAGTTTTTATTTTTTCACTATAAATAAATTAGATACTTATGCTTATAATATGCAAGACGCCCATGTCCTAAGACATGAATATAAAGCCGCAGGTAGGTATAACATTTTAGCTCAACAGTATCCCTTATTTTAAAACTTTTGACGGACAGCCCCGGTTTTGTGTAATTTTCCATTATATTATGTTTTTCATTATGCTTTGAAGCGGTTTTGTTGTGTTATTTCACGTTGGAAATTTCAACACACAAACTATAAACCAACCGTTTAATATTTTAAAAGGCGCCCTTTACTGTTTGTTTGCAGTTCATGATATGTAAGCTTATTTAAAATGTTGATACAACCAGATGCAAATTAATATTTATTATTTATATAATTTCAGACGTTTAATGTTTGCTGATGAGTTTGGTTAAATAGTAAAAAGCTGAACACAACATTAAAATGTTACGATTACAGTCTTGTAATACAATGTATATTTTGAAATTTTAACTATCAAATTAATACAATAACAAAAACAAACACAAGTTTAATGGGGAAGTTGCATGAATTGGTTTGGAATGTATTAAACGGTAATCTTTCAAATATACTGAAAGGCCAGAACATGTGTCTGGCGGCAATAATCACATAATTAAAATATTAACAGTAATTAATAACCATAGACTGTAAACAAAACCACGTAGCCGAAAACGTGATATCATTGGTGTAACTTTACACGCCGTTCAGCGCGCTTTATTTCTGTGGATACAGGTGCAAGTTACGGTGTTGATGATGTAAACAAGCGTTTGTTTCTTGCGTTCTTCCGTTTTTGTCGCATTATTGGATTATAGATAATGTAAATATTGTGTAGGTAATTACAGAATTATTAGTTGCGATGTGGTAAACGTTCGGTATTGTTAAACGTAACTTATTCCTTTGTTTACAATATAGATCCGCTAGTGATGCTGTTGAATACGTCCAGATAGATGGTTTTACATAGAGTTATTTATAAAATTATGCCAACTACTTGTTTTAATTTAAAAAATAATATATAGAAGTAATCAATAATGATTTTTAACATTTATTAATAGGTTAATTTTTTAATGCTATTTGCTACTGATTTTATTTATCCTTAAATATTTTTTAAAAATATTTATTTATTATTTTTATTTATATTGATTTCAGAATAAAACAGGTAAACTAATATAGTGTCAAAAAGCAAAATTTTATAAATGCCTCAAATAATATTCTACATTTCGTAAAAGGTAAGAGCAAATACATAATATGTTATTTGGAATCGCAATGAAGCACTGAATACAATAAATGAAAAAAATAATTAAGTTTGCTTTACCACTGATTTTCACATTTAAATTTTTTTGATTAACTTAAACCAATCCAGTTACGTATTTCCAGTTACTTAACCACTTAAAATGGTCTTCACAAACAAACAATGTTGCAATGCTTTTTTTCGCGGCGCTTCATCTCACCACATTTTTCTTTTAATTTTTTGGAATGGTAAAATGTTTTTTATTAGGCGCTGTAGGTATGCTTTATTCATACATAATGCAATACTTTTTCATTTTCCCGGTGAGATGTATTTTCTGTGGTCATTTTACGAACATTTTGCAACTTTATTCAATACCAATGTGTATTTAACGCACTAACACCTAATATCACATAAAAAATTAACTTTTCTAAAATTATGTACTGCGTTATCTGAAAATGAAAATCGTATAAGGATATAAACTAAAGTACAATACTGTATTGATTTAGATATACAAGTGCGAACGGCGTCTGACGTCACAGGTCTCTTCGCTGTAGTGACGATCGTTTTGGGGGGGGGGGAGGCAGTCTAAATTTGTAAATATCGTTTTTAGGCTTCGATTAAAGTAATACATTCTTTTTTCTGCTCGTATTTGGAAAAATCGCAATTTTCCCATTGCAACATAAAGATTTAAAAAACCCAACATTTTAAAGTTCAAGTTTTAAATTTACAATGTTCAACAAGTCTATAAATTAAGTATTCATCAAAAGTTATTGATTGGTTTTGATTAGTTTTGGAGTGGATGCCTTCTTTTAAAGTTTTGTTTTTTTTTCTCTCTATGTTTGGACGATTTTGTGCACCCCTGTGCAGCGAGTGATAGTGCGCGTGCGCCAGTCTCGGCTAGACAAGTCGAGTGTCTTCCTGCAAGAGACTCAATAAAAAGAGAGACAGTTAAGATGTCTAATAGTTCACATTCATATGTATTTCTCTGTATTAATCTGTTAGTGTTAGTATTAAAACATATCTGTATCTACAATATATTCTTTTCATAATAAAAATCAGAAAACATAACATGGTCAACCTTCGAAGCCGGATGGATGGATAGAAACAGTGGAAACAGATTCTAGGCTATGCGCAGTCCGCGCAAATGCAGATGTCCGCTGCCCGCTAATGTGAGTTCGTTCCATCTTACATTCCTTTACATATTTTTCACGATTTATACTGCAGCACGTAAGGCAGTGATTTGCAAGTTATTAATTATCACGATTTATATATTTATCACGTTAATTACAAACAATAATTTTCCCGTATTATACGTTTCTCGATTTTACATTATTTCTCAAAATACGTAATATTCACGTTAAGTTATATGAATGAGGCTTAGTAAACTCTGTCCTAAATTGCAGGTACTTAAAAATAGCTCATTTAAATACAGTTTTATTTCAAATTAATAATTTTCACGAATATTTGTCACAATGGAAAACACCGATAATCCCGAAATTGAATTAAAATCATTCAATACAAAGCGTGGTCAATTAAAAGGTCAAGTTACTAGATTTAAAACATTTCTGGACAAATTTGATGCTAGTAAATCAATCTCGGAGCTGGAAAGTCGTTTAGAAAAAATAGAAATGTTGTGGCAAGAATTTAACGATGTTCAGCTGCAAATTGAATTAATTGATGAATCCGAAGCGCAAATAGTAAATCGTGAAAACTTTGAAGACTTGTTTTTTGAAGTTACATCTCGTGCTAAAGATATCATATTGTCTGGAAAAATGTCTGTTCAAAATATTTCACCTCAAACCCAAAATAATACTTTACCAAATACATTAATTAATGCTCCTCTCAGTGATCCAACTAATTCGCCATGTGTAAAGCTACCCTCTATTAATTTACCAAAATTTGACGGTCAGTACGAAAAATGGATTTCATTCAGACTCGTTTAATGCTTTAATAAATAAAAATACAACCATTAGCAACGTACAAAAATTTCTTTATTTGCAATTATCGTTAACAGGCACATCAGCGAAAGTAATCTCAGAATTAGAAGCGACGGAAGCTAATTATAACATTGCTTGGACATTATTACAAGATCGGTTCGAAAATAAGAAATTAATATGTCATGCTCATGTTAAGGCGCTTTTTGAATTACCTAGCCTCTCTAAAGAATCATTGCAAGATCTACGAAAATTAGTAGACGATTTTAATAAACACATTCGCGCTCTTAATAATTTAGGCGAACCAACTGATGCTTGGAGTACTTTATTAACGCACCTCGTATATTCTAAATTGGATCGAAATACACAAAAAGATTGGAATAAAGAATCGTCGAAATCTGCAACTGTTACAATTAATGATTTAATACAATTCTTATTAGAACGTTGTCATTTTCTCGAAACTCTTGAAACAAATAATAAACCGCCATTTAAAGGTTCATATTCGCATTCATATGAAAGAATACGCGATAAAACATTAACTAATATTTCTCAAAACATTAATTGCCATTACTGTAAAGGCTCGCATTATATTTATAGTTGCCAGGAATTTCAAAAATTATCAATTGATTCTCGTTATAATGAGATAAAGAAACTAGGTTTATGTACTAATTGTTTTAGACAAGGTCATACTCCGTTCGTGTGTCGATCTGCTGGATGCAAAAAATGCCAGAAAAAACATAATACGCTTTTGCACAAAGAAAATAATCGTAACCCTGCGACAAATGATAATTTACAAAGTAACTCGTCTTATAATTCACGAAATCAACAAAATGTAACAAATGCTCCAGGTGATGTAACAAGTGCATCTCCCGCCAATCTAAAAAATAATTCAGATTCATCTACCTCCGCAGCTGCGGCGGAATCGCAAAAATGCGTACTTCAAATGCACAATAAAACAATATCTCGTTCTGTTTTAGACACATATGTCTTATTATCGACTGCGGTCATAAATATTTTAGATTGTCAAGGTCATCCCGTAAAGGCACGTGCTATTCTCGATTCAGGCTCTATGAGCTCTTTCATGTCTCGGAATCTTTTACAAATATTGAATTTGCCGCAAACTAACATTAATACAACGATTTTAGGATTAAATGAATCATGTTCTAACACAAGTTTAAAAACAACGGCTGTAATTCAATCAGATTTTAGTAATTATAAAAAACAAATGTCATTTCTCGTCGTCAATAAAATAACAGAAAATATTCCTTTTATGTCATTCGATACAAATAATTTAGATATACCAGATTCAATTAGTTTAGCTGATCCAAATTTTAATATAGCATTCTAATCGGCGCAGAAATTTATTATGATCTATTATGCGTTGGGCAAATAAAATTAGGAAACAATAAACCGATTTTGCAAAAATCAAAATTTGGTTGGTTACTATCAGGTCCAATTGCTGTCAACAAAGTAAATCAAAACGTATCACATTGCAATTTATCAACGAATCAAGTAATACAAAATAAGCTCGAAGATTTCTGGCGTATAGAAGAAATTGATCTGCCTAAATTATATAAAAAAGACGATTTATTATGTGAAAACATTTTCAAGGAGACTCTTACAAAAAATGAGTCAGGGCATTTCGTAGTAACATTACCTATGGTTAATCCAGTATCGGAGTTAGGAAATTCTCGCGATGCCGCAATTAGCAAATTTTTGTCATTAGAACGCAAACTTAATAAAAATCTCGATTTGAAACGTCAATATCACGATTTTATGCACGAATATGAGGCACTGGGTCACATGTCACAAATTGACGACGACGACGTGTCACAAAATAATAATTTGCTCTATTATTTACCTCATCACGGTGTAGTGCGTGAAAATAGTTTAACAACACGACTTCGAGTTGTTTTTAACGGGTCCTTCGAAACCAGCAATGGAATATCTTTAAATGACGTATTATTAGTCGGTCCTCAATTACAAGAAGATTTGTTTAGTATCATTACTCGATTTAGAATTCATACGTACGTTATGACCGCAGACATTGAAAAAATGTACAGGATGGTTGAGGTATCAGAGTCTCAGCGCGACTTACAACGAATTATTTGGCGTTACGACATGAATAAACCTTTAGGTCATTATCGACTTCACACTTTAACTTACGGAACAGGTCCAGCTAGTTTTCTAGCAATTAGATGCTTACATCAATGTGCTCTAGAAAATCAAGAAAAATTTCCAGAAGCTTCACGCGCGATTTTAAGCGACTTCTATGTTGATGATTTGATAACAGGAACAAATTCAATTGAAATGCATGGTTTTTGCGACGCCAGTCAACGTGTTTATGGCGCATGCATATATATCGTTTGTCAAGATTCATTTAATAATCGGTCATCCAAAATATTATGCGCAAAATCCAGGGTCGCCCCACTAAAAATAATATCTTTGCCGCGGTTGGAACTTTGCGGTGCTCTTCTGCTAGCACAATTAGCCAATAAAATCGAAAATTCCTTAAAATTAAATTTTAATGACAAAACATACTGGTGTGATTCAAGTATTGTCCTACATTGGTTAAGCGTAGAACCAAGTAACTGGCAGACATTTGTGTCGAATCGCGTCTCAGAAGTTCAACGATTAACATTACCAGAAAAATGGCGTCACGTCAACAGTGAATATAACCCGGCAGATATAATATCCCGTGGTTTGCAACCCGACCAACTCGCAGAATGCTCAATATGGTGGTCTGGACCGTGCTGGCTTACTCAAAATAAAAATATGTGGCCAGAGACGAATGTCAAAATTAATATAGATTATATACCAGAAAAACGAAAAAACACTCATTCATTATTAGCCTCGACAAGTAATACTGAATTTGACTTCATTTCTAAATATTCGTCTTATATGAAATTACTACGTATCGTTGCTTATTGTTTAAGATTTATGAATAATTGCTTGAAAATAAATGAAAGAAAATTAGGAGTTTTATCAGTAAATGAATTAGACAAAGCATTAGTTGCTGTAATAAAAATTGTACAATCGCAAGAATTTAGTTCTGAAATAAAAATGTTGAAGTCTAACAAATCGGTATCAGCAAATAGTAAACTGGCATCATTGAATCCGTTTTTAGATAATAATAGTATTATTCGCGTAGGAGGAAGATTATCCAGATCTCAAGTAAGTTATGACACTAAATATCCAATTGTTCTACCATCAAATAATCATTTTACCTATCTCGTAATTAAACATGAACACAAATTAAATTTACACGCAGGTACGCAGGCTACTCTAGCCGCTATAAGGCATAAATATTGGCCATTAAAGGGAAAGTCATCGGTTAAAAAAGTTTTAAGACAATGCATGGTTTGCTTTCGTGCTAAACCCGTTAGTGTTTCTCAAAAAATGTCTGATCTGCCTCAGTGTAGAGTTACCCCGACGCGACCGTTTTTAGTATGTGGGACTGATTTTGCTGGTCCATTCTTTATTAAAGATGGAAAAACGCGAAACCGAAAAATAATTAAAGTTTATCTTTGCATATTTGTATGCTTTTCTAGTAAGGCTGTACATTTCGAGTTGGTTGGTGACCTGACGAGCGAAGGCTTTTTAAATGCTTTTAAGCGATTTGTCGCTAGGCGTGGTTTGAGTACAGATATTTTTTCAGATAATGGAACAAATTATATCGGAGCAAATAATGACTTAAAGCAAGTATATTCCACGTTGTCTAATTTGTCCAAGAATGAAACGTTTACTAATTACTTTTTAGAAAATCACATTCGTTGGCATTTTGCTCCATCACGATCACCTCATTTTGGTGGATTGTACGAAGCCGCAGTCAAATCGGCCAAGTTTCATTTGAAACGTATAGTGGGAAACGCGAATTTAACCTTTGAGGAATTATACACTGTTGTGGTGCAGGCTGAATCTGTATTAAATTCTCGTCCCATAGTACCTCTTTCCCATGAACCAAATGAATTCCTTGCATTAACCCCAGGTCATCTCCTTATCGGCGACTCACTTACTGCTATACCACAAATTGATATCTCAGAACTACCTACAAATCGATTATCTCAGTATCAACGACTCCAACAAATGATTCAACACTTGGCGTCGTTGGAAGCATGAATACCTTACACTTCAAAGTCGTTTTAAATGGAAGTCTCAATTTTCCAATAACCAACTAGAGCCAGGTACCCTTGTGATCATTAAGGATGAAAATACGCCTCCATTAAAGTGGCCTTTAGGACGCATCATAGAAACTTTTCCGGGTCAAGATGGTCTCATTAGAGTAGTGAGCATTAAAACTTTAAATGGCATTTACAAACGCGCAATTACCAAGATTTGTCCTTTGCCCCTAAATGACTCTTAAATTCATATTAGTTATTTGTGTGCTTGTTTTGAAAGCTAGAACTTTCAAGACCCGCGGGATGTTTGGACGATTTTGTGCACCCCTGTGCAGCGAGTGATAGTGCGCGTGCGCCAGTCTCGGCTAGACAAGTCGAGTGTCTTCCTGCAAGAGACTCAATAAAAAGAGAGACAGTTAAGATGTCTAATAGTTCACATTCATATGTATTTCTCTGTATTAATCTGTTAGTGTTAGTATTAAAACATATCTGTATCTACAATATATTCTTTTCATAATAAAAATCAGAAAACATAACACTCTAGAAATTTAAATGTGTAAGCAGCGTTAGAAAATAATTTTCAAATGATTTAGTCATACTTTTCTTCAACAAGTTAGTAGTTATATGCAGTCTTCTATCTGTTTTAATGTTCCATGTACCTAGTTGCAGTTTTCTGAAATGTGTTTGGTCTATTCTAGTCTACTAGTTGTTCTTTTCTGATGTTAAACTATTGGGTATTGAGGTAAGAGTTAGAAGCCAACGTTTTCTTTCTGCATTTTTGCATCATCTCTACTAAATTTTTTAGCACAATAGATTCGCACACCTTTTTACATTTCCCAATTTAAACATTGTAACTATTTCAACTAATGTACATAGACCAAAAATTTGGCATCTGCTGAATCAAATATTTACCTAATAACAACGCAAAATGCTTTAGATTCATTGCCATGACCACCGTTTCATCTTTATAATATGTCTTATAAAAGTTGCTGTAAAGTTTTCTCTATCTTCAGTTTTATTTTTTCCTTCGTTTTCTTCAATTTCCTTTCATAACTATAGGATTCGACCAGCACAATACTGTATTAAACTTTCTTTACGATTATGTATACGTGCTGGGTACAAAGACCATTATGTAATAATAGACATGTCATTTCTTGGCTATTGGTTTTAATATTAAATAAATGAACAAAAATAATATAAATATTATTAGGTAAGGCACTTGATGATATTTTATTTAGTTTCCAAGTAGTTCACATTTAATGAATTGGCAATATATTTAAACAGTGACACAATATTTGTTAGTATTTGTCATTATTGGACAAAGTTCCAAGCCTCTAAGTTCATAAATTTTATGCAAATCATGCTATTACTATTGCTTTTTGACTAAGTTAAATTAGGCTAGATCCTAATAGTTTAGCCTCAGGAGTTTATGCTAGTATAGACTTTTTAGAGACACCTTTTATTATAGAGACACCGTACATTATCATTGAAAATAATTAAATTCGTTTTCCTCTGGTCGACGTGAAATAGGGTGAAATATTCATACATTAGACATTTAAATGTATGGGTTTCGCTTTTTAATTCGCGCCTTCCCGCCGGCTGGAGTCCAAAAGTGCATTACAGTCACGTCAGGCTGCCACAACAACAAGAATAATAGCCAGAGTACGTGGTTTCCGTTTGGGACTATGCGGACGAATATAGAAAGTTGGCCTTACCCCAGAACCGAGTGACTTCGTCAGGACTGGGTTCTGGTCAAGACACATCGTGTTGTCCCTTTTTTGTTCCATTTAGCCAAACTGGTGTATTCTCCATTAATGTGGAGGCATCCCGTTTGTTAGTGCTATTCGATATTCGACAAATAAATCTTTAAATTATATTGTAACCTTATACACTAAAAATAATAATGTAAACGCTTATAAAATTATACACCTCTGTATAAAAATTTGTTGTGAATATATCTTCAGACACAATTAATAATATTATTTCACATACTATTATGCTTACAAAGGGGTAATAACTACACACTACACTATTTTACAACAGAAATGTTACCAAATACTATATTGTTGTATCATTTACTAAAAATTTTGTGAGTTTATAGACACAAAGATTGCCACAATTTGCCAGAATTTTTGTATAAAAATGTTTGTTAAATACATTAATAGTTACCATTGAACTATTGAAAAAATAAACATTGAGAGTTAAAAATGTTTGCTACTTCTGTAACAACTACTCTAAGATCTAATGACTCGATAAGCATTATCACCTGAAAGACCTATAGGAAACAGCTAGACATTCGTCTATGGCACATCTGACATATCCGATCTTGTTGGCTCTCATCGGTATGTCATAGGGTGTCAGATATGAACCTGAGTAACACATATAGCCATGCTCGATTTTTGTCATATCCGACGGAAGACCAAGAATGTGCGAGATGTAAGTGTCTACATCTAGCGGCTACTGGTTTACGCCATGATGGACTTGGTGGTATCACAAAAACTACTTTTATACAAATTATAACTAAAAGTGTTGTATTAACACTATAAAAACTGTTATTTTGCACTATACCCGCATTTTAAATTTTACAATATAACATTTATTACAAAATACAGTAGGTACTTAAAAAATTTTACAATTATATTAAAATTTACAATAATCCAATTACTATAACACTTTTGCTTTTGCCACAACAACAAACTGTTATGGTTTACTACATTTATAGTTTATTCTACGACAAAATTGTAAGCACAAATTTATATTAACTATTTCAGTAGTATTTCTCTCAGTGTATAATGATTTGATGTTAGACACATAATAAGTATTTATTATATTTTCAAATATATACAGGGTGTCTACTTTTATTTGTTGGATTTTGGATAGCCATTTTAAATGCTGTGATAGGGTCGGAGGAAGCGGACACATAAAACTTTGAGAACGTGAAGAGCAAAACACTCTGTATAGTTTTTATTCAAATTTTACACATAGGTGTATTGAGGGACCCAGAGTAACACCACCTTATCAGACTTTAAATAAAAAAATTGCTAAACATTTTTTTTTAATTGCGGGTGTGTAAAAATAATCATAAAAAGCCTTGGATCGCCATCTTAAACGCCGTGATAGGATTAGAAGGAGCGGTTTTTGATATCATTTAAATCATAAAAATATTTGTTACGTTATTTTGGAAAATAAAATTTTTACAAATTATTATAAAAATGAAACTTTAAGAACGTATAGAAGAAAACACTCTATATAGTTTTTGCTCATATTTCACACATACGGCTTTTGAGGAGTCCTGATTAATACCACCTTATCAAATTTTAAATAAAAAAATAGCTAAGCGTTTTCATTAAATTTCGTAGCAGGTTATGGATCGCCATCTTAAATGCCGTGGTATAGTCAAAGGAAGCGGTTTTCGATGTCATTAAAAAAAAATGGGTTTAATTATCTTGAAGAATAAAGATATTACGGATTTGTACATAAATAAAAGTAGACACCCATGAATACATATATAACTGAAGAGAAGAAACTACGAACTATTTAGTTTACCATTTGAATTGAGATTATTAGTACAGAGACAATCATAAGTTTTACAGATGGCATTGCCTTTTTTGAGACTAACTACTAGGAAGGCAATGCAAACATGATTTTATAATGTAAGCGCTGTCTTAATTAAGTACAAACCTCCTATAATAAATGTAAACAAAGTCTATTTATCCCTTTTAGTTCCTGCAACAGTAAACTGCTACAATTTTTATACATTCCAATAATATATTAATTTAATATCAACTCCGAAATTTAAAATATAGACGAAACATTTAGGTTTAGTTGTTGATTATCAACTTACATTTTACCAGCTGAAAAAAGACATATCGTGTGACGTACTCCAGAAAATCTATTTTATTAATACCATATAAAAAAAGTTTAAGGGCTACAGCTCCAGGATTTTTGTCGAAGGGTAGAACTTTGTAAATGGCTTTTAAAGCAGCAAGTTATCTATGAAAACGTTGCATGTTATATTCTTATGATAGATGAAGTTTTTTTCGTCACTAAGATTTTTAACTCTTACCAACATTTGGCGTACTGAAAATATACAGGTTTTTAAGCACTTATATTAATAGAAAAAATAATTAAAGCTTGGACTTATATCGTTATGGGTGACTGATTGTGCCACTTATTCTACTCAATTGTTGCAGGGAACTGTTACTTATATTTTCTGCTGAATTGTTTACTTGGTTTAATAGAAGAAATACCACTAAAGTCTTAGTATAATTCCTATGTCCAAACAGATGGATCGGATGCAATGGCATCTCAAAAGTTCAGATATAAATCCATTTGACTTCTATTTGTGAGGGCATATGAAGTAATTTGTATCTCTATACTAATGAAATTAACAGTATACATGAATTTTTGCCGTGGATTAACAATGCTAGTGCAAAATTTAGAAACTATAACGCCTTACTCACTTGTTGTTTTATCTCGTATAACAGATTGTGCATTGAGGCAACTGGGACCAATTTTGAGCATTCTGAGCAAGATACAAATTCGGCTTAACAGCTAATTTTCGTCAAACCAAGATCTTATTTTCACATAGGCATGGGTTAAAATACAATCAAGTTGTTAAACATAACCATTTAAAATTAGGCGTGCGATGAAAAATCACTCTGTATATCAAGACCACCTCGTATGCCTTTCAAAACAATGCAACTGATGTATATGTATCACATTGAACAAAACCTATTCATTTTTAAAATAATATTACTGGCGCATCCGGCAAAATATCAAAAATTCATGACAATTTTCATATTGGCGCATCTGATAAGAAAAACTGTATGCCACTTTTGCAAATAATAATAATTTAATAATAATAACTACGTTAGTAGACCCTAACCACCATTCAGTGTAGGGATGATGGAAACTTGGAAAACCTCATTAATTAGGGGGTAGTCAAACGTCGACCGGTATCAATCTCTCACATTGATCCAAGCAAACATTTTTCCACCCTACCATACCGACAAAGAGGATGTCAGTCCTTTCCACGAATATAGCTGATATACGGTCTTCCTGTCACGGGGATCGAACCCACTGTGATCTAGCCACATCGATTCAAGTACTGACACCTTAAACCGCGCGACGACTGACCGACATACACATAAAATATATAATAATTTTTACAGTCTGAACAAATAAAAATATAAATATCAAATGAACATCAACTTACTTTTTTGTTTGTTTAGTTTTTCCTGCCACTCAATTATCAAAATATTAACAAAAAACTCCTTGCGATGAAAGGATCAATCAATGGGGTGATTTTTGATAACGAAAACGGAAATATTTTGAAACGTTAATGCATGTATTTAGTGTTAAATAAATGTATATACTTTCTCAGTGTGAGATGTATTTTTTTATAAGACAAAACAAAATTTGTAAATCCAACCCCTTGACTGGTTATTTAGGTGTAAGGCGTTATTTGCTAATATTTTTATATTTAAAAAAGTACCTAACAAATACCGCAAATAAATAATTACATACATCAACTTACTTAATTTATTCTACAAAAATAAAAAAAATTAAATTGTACAATTTCAAACCTACGAAAGATGAAATTTTTATAATTATTTAATACCAGGCTAAAATAATTACTTCTGATACTTCCCATATTACATAGATGTAATAGTATGGTAATAATATTAATTTTCAATTCAAACCCAAAATATTTTTGGCACACAAACTAAATTTTTTTGTTATCTTGTGCAAAATAAAGGTATTACAAAAATTATAATTTTGAAAGTAAACAGGAACTTAATTTGCAAATTAAAAAGGTAGGTGAGCATTCGTATCAATACGATACAAGAAAATTAACATATGAATTATAAAGTCTACACCATTATTGATACAAATAACACTGAAATATGTAAAAGTTACATATGTTATACATATGTTACACTTGTTATATTAACACAGTGGATTATATTAAACAAACTGATACAAAAGAGAAATGTGTAAAACTATACATCTTGTGTGGATCATGATTAACACAGGTGTTCATTTGTGTAAAAATGTATACTTATTTTTTATAATTTAAGTACACGAAGCGCCCCGTCAATTACTGAATTCTTATTTTTTTATAAATTCAGTGTCCTAAAAATTGCTAGAAAAATATTTTCGGGTCACTGTTCTAATGATTAATTTTAATTTTTAATAAAACGTTTATATAAAAATTGTGTGATTTTCCTTCTACTTGAACAAGCGACTAATATAACTATCAAATATTAAACTTACTTAAATAAAAAAATATGCAGTCCCAAACCTGTTGTTTGGGAACCCATTAAAGTTTATTACCCATTACCGAATTAATTTTACAGCAAGCGGTGTCAGAAAATATTGTCTCCAGGTGAAGTTAGTGGACATATTAAGAATTTTGAATTACCTTAATGGCTTTCAAACTTTCAGGGAAAAGAGGGCTTTTGTGTTTTAACGACAGCAAATATTTCACCACAAAACCTTTGTGAAACGTGTAGGGAAAATAAATTCTTTTAGAAACAAACGGCTTACAGTTATCGTTTATAAATTTAAAAGCTGCGCGCAAGTATGTACATGCAAATTTTCTAGGATGCCGTTATAGTCCAAGCGAAAACCGTACAAAAATCTATGTGATGAGCAGTCAGAATAAAACGTGAACAACAGTATTATATTTTAAGAAATGTGTGCCAGTATTTTTTTAAAAGTTGTCTGACAAAACACATTTTAATACAAAATAACACAATCCTGTAGCGGTGTATTAAAAGTTCAATATAACTTTTACACATTTAAATATTTTGTTGTATTATTATTTATATTACAGTTTAAATTGTTAATTTTATTATATAGGGTATTTTCAAAAGAAGGAGCACAAATGGTACTGGTGAATCTACAGCTAAAAATAACACATTTGCATAAAAATTACCTTAGTAAAATATTCACATCTTAGGAGATACAGCCCAGTTTCCAAAAAATATGGAATAGGAGCCGTAATCCGAAAACCAAAAAAGATATACAGGGTGTCCGAAAATAGAAGGCCGTATCATTAACTACATATTCTTTGGGCAAAAATAATACGACTTTCCTTATGCCATTTTTTATTTGGGCGCGCCTGTTTCAATATACAGGGTGTTAAAGTTACATTTTAAAAAACTATTTTTGTTAATAATCCCATTGTTTTGTAAGATACACACTTGAAATTGTTCACATACTTTTATCTTATTCCGGCATACTTTTCATGTAATTTTGGTGAAAAATATCGAAAGGTGAATGGAAGTACGCCAATGCAGCTTTTTCTTGAATTATCAAAGGTAGAATTTTCTTCTGATCATTTTACCTCTTTTGTAATTTTTTGTTTAAATGCTCCGTTTTGAAGAAAACGTCAATTTGTAGTGCCCATATATCTATCATTCACTATCATTTCAATTTTGTGGATATACCTGTTATAACAATCCCTTGGAAACTTAGCAAATCGTAATACTTACTGAATGAATAATTGCTAATTAAAACAGAATGGATAATTTAAAATTTTATAAAATGAGAAATACTTATGAATTGAAAAAATAATATAGCATTAAAATCTTTAATACAGTTCTCTTATCAACCAAAAAATAATAGTCTTGTTTAGTAATAGTAATAATGAACGATCAACATAATAACTTTTTATCTAAATAACATTAAATAAAATAATTAATTAATTACTACTAATTTAACAAACGTTCTACTTGCCCGCCTTCCTCATTAACACATGTACGTGTCCTTTTAAGTAGCGAAAACCTTTTCTTTTTAAAGATATTATCTTTTTGTTTTAATTAACAAATATTCATTCAATAAGTATTACGATTTGCCAAGTTGCCAAGGTATTGTTATAACAGGTATATCCATAAAATTTCAGTTTCACTTGAAAATGGTAGTGAATAATAGATTTGGATTTAGATGGGCACTACAAATTGCCGTTTTTCTCCGAAACGACGCATTTAAACAAAAATTTGCAAAAGAGGTAAAATGATCAAGAAAAAGCTGCATAGGCGTACTTATAAACAATTGTAGGGGATAAAGGGTATGCATCCCTCAGTTACCTCCATTTACCCTTCGATTTTTTTCAGCAAAATTGCATGAAAAGTATGCCGGAATAAGATAAAAGTACGTGCAAAATTTCAAGTGTGTATCTTACAAAACAATGGAATTATTAATAAAAATAGTTTTTTAAAATGTAACTTTAACACCCTATATATTGAGACAGGCGCTCCCAAATAAAAAATGGCATAAGGAAAGTCGCATTATTTTTGTCCAAAGAATATGTGGTTAATGGTATGGCCTTCTATTTTGGGACACCCTGTATAATATTCAAACAAATTTTCTGCTAATGCATGTGCGACTTCTCAACAATTTTCAAATATTTTTGTCTCTTGGAAGGTGCTGAATTAAGTACCCCCTAAGTTATTTTTGTTACAACTTATTTGTTTGACAAACATTGAGTTTTCAAAAATACGTAGGTATGAGATAGCCTGGTTTATTTTAAAAGTTTTACCTCTCTACCTTTTTGCTTTAAAACTAACCGTTTATTAACAAAAAAATAAATTTTATCATTTGCATTATAATTCACACGATTGCAACTGAGAAATATTAAAGTAGTTAGTAATGCTAATTTCATAGAACATCAGATGTGAATGAAATTCTGAAAAGTTCTTTAGATTGTCGATCATGGAAAAATGTTTATTTTTCTTATCCACAGTAGATGCAGGGTAATTGTTGATCTCTTTTAACTAATTGTCATCATATACAAATGCAATCGTGACGTTTGATCGGGTAGATGAAACAAAAAATTTTCATATCAATTTAAAAGAAAATTCACACGGAAAGAAATATGTCGCAAATATTCATGCAATTATAAACAAAACAAATGCAATGTGCAGCAGTATAAGCGCCAAATACATGTAGTAGTAAAATTCTCTCCTTTATTGTAGCAAATGATGTCCAGCAGTATTTTATAATTTTGTAGTAGATTTTCATGTGTATAGAGACGTATAGAGTGGCATAAGCCATAATGGGGAAATTGCATAAATTTTGTATTTTTCAAACGTATTGATTCAATAATCACATAATATTTAAAATATTCACATTAATAAATAATCAGGTAAACAAAACCACGTGGCCGAAAACGTGATATTATTGGTGTGACGTCACATGCCGCACAGCGATGTAATCTTGTTTATGTTTCCATAACAGTGTTTATGACGTAAATAGGTATACTCGCGTCAAGAATTCAGACGTCTTACGTCACAGCTGACGTACACATTTGTTTTTATTGTCAACGTAATTTTCGATATTTGATCGCGTTAAAAGCAATCATCTTTTGCAATATATAATGCAAACTTTTGCAGTTTCTTAAATATTTTAATGAAAATATAATGAATTATTAATTTGTTCGTATGACGTAAGTCGTCTGAATTCTTGTCGCGAGTATATTTGTTTCGTGGCATTTTTGGGCCACAGATAATGTAAATACTGTGTAAAGTAGTGCTATATGCGCGTTTAGTGCAACCATAATCGGACAATTTGCCACGGGTGGATTCATTTATGCTTATAAATGGTGTGAATCTTAACTTCATTAGTATAGAAATACGAGAAGTTAAAGCAAGCAGACGTGTCTATCTTCCGTTTTTAACATTACAATAATTATTAGTGGTGATGTGGGAAACTTACGATTAGGTATTCTTAAATGTAACTTATTTATTTGTTTACAATATAGATCTACTCGTTAAAATTACGGCGACAATCATGTTGGTTATGTTTAGGTTAAAAGAGATGGCAAGCTTTGCACAGTAAAGGGGAAAATTCAGACCATACAACATGTTTATTCATTGTTTCTACTTAAATTTTCCTAACATAAAATAATAACTTTTAAAAAGCCTTTGTAATACACACATTATTTTGCTATTCTATCCCCACATTTTAACAATTATTTTCATATATTTACAAATAAAAATGAACAATGTTATGTAATACTAAGTAAGTTTATATTATAACAATTTACGTATACATAATTACAGATTTAAGAAAATGCATGTTTTCAAAGATTTCTGTAGCTAAAAATTAGTTGCATATACCGCTTTCTTTCATTTTTTATTTGTTTTATTTCTGTGACTATATATTTGCAGGTGGCAGGAGATAATATTGGTGTTAGTTGCTAAGCCCTAGATTATTCAGTTATTAAATGTCTACAATTACTTATATTTGTAGAAAATGTCAAAAATACAGCGTCTATAATAGAAATGTTTGATTTTTTATAATTTCTACATTTTAAATTTTTCGATAAACTTGATCCTACCTACTTATGTATTTCCAATTAAACTTTCATTTAAATGGTCTTCATAAACAATTTTGAAATGCTGGAGAACTTAACGTTTCTCTTTCGTCACGCTTCATTGCTCTACGTCACATTTTTCTTGTCTTTGGAACGGGGAAATATTATTTATTAGGCACTGTACGCGAAGTGTTTATACATAATGGCACAATGCATGCATTTGGTATTTTGCAAATTTTTTCAACACCAATATCTATATACTACAATATATACAAAAGACAAACTAACTGTTCTAAATGTATGTACTGCGTTATCCGAAGCATGTAAATCGCATACAGGTTGTCCAGCACAATTATTGCGAGCGAACGGCATCTGACGTCACAGGTTCCGGCTATTGCGGTAACCGTTTTTTGAAGGCATGGCTAGACTAAAATAAATAAAAAAAATCATTTATTTTTCCGCGAAATTGTTTACGACAAACGGCATTAAAATAATATATGATATCATCTGCACGTAATTGGAAAAATCATGTAATGTCCCTATTGCATAACCTATCTGGTCCGCGGGAAATTCGAGACAAATAAAACCGCTCCATCTAGAAGTAACGGGAACAAACTTGCTTCAAAATTCTTCTATAAGTTTTATGTGTAGAACGTATAATATGAACTTGAAGAACATAAATATTTTTAATTGTAACCCAAATAGTTTAAATCATACTTTAAACAATTTTAGCCTCAGGTAGTGCTTCGAACAGATCTTTGAGATACACCCTGTTCATATTGTCACGGAATTTGCCCCACTCACACCTAAATCAACGACTTTGGTACCGCGAATTGCTAAGATTGCCCCGATCGCCCCTACACGCTTCTGTTAAACAAACAAAAAGCCGTGGATCGAGACGTGACTAGAAAATTTGAGAAACGACGAGAAGCGTTCGAGAGATGCTAGAAAATAAATCTAGAGATACTAGAATATACCTAGAATATTCGTTGGGTCTATAAAAGAAAAATAAACGGCCGATTAAGTAAGTCTTGTATAAGTCTTGTATTACAGTCTGAATTGAAGTGTTTAGTTGGAGATATCAAAGTGATTTAGATAGCTATTAATTAAATAAGTGTTTAGTTGAGTTCTAATTAGTGTTCAGTAGTGTACTGAGTCTAGTTAATAAAGAAGTAGTTAATTAACGGATTGTTTTTCTGGCAATAGTAAAATTCGGATTGGGAAATCCGTGACAATTTGGTGTCGGAAGTGGATTTAACTAGAAGTTTTAAAGAGCTTTCTGGAACCCTGTCCACAAAGTGGGATTTAAGTGGAAGTTTGAAGAACTTTCTGGAACCCTGTGCGTGGGTGGAATAAAGACACAAGTGTGGCATATCACCGCATTCGTCGTGACTCGAGGAAGTGAACGGTGGTATTTGCGAAGGACATTCTGGAACATTCTAGAACTTTGTACGGGAGTGAGACAAATACCCAAGTGTGACATATCACCGCACTCGTCGTGACTCCAGGAAGTGAACGGTGGTATTTGCGAAGGACATTCTCGAACATTCTAGAACTTTGTACGCGAGTGAGACAAAGACCCAAGTGTGACATATCACCGCACTCGTCGTGACTTAAGGAAGTGAACGGTGCTATTTGCGAAGGACATTCTCGAACATTCTAGAACTTTGTACGCGAGTGAGACAAAGACCCAAGTGTGACATATCACCGCACTCGTCGTGACTTAAGGAAGTGAACGGTGCTATTTGCGAAGGACATTCTCGAACATTCTAGAACTTTGTACGCGAGTGAGACAAAGACCCAAGTGTGACATATCACCGCACTCGTCGTGACTTAAGGAAGTGAACGGTGCTATTTGCGAAGGACATTCTCGAACATTCTAGAACTTTGTATGCGATTGAGACAAATACCCAAGTGTGACATATCACCGCACTCGTCGTGACTTAAGGAAGTGAACGGTGCTATTTGCGAAGGACATTCTCGAACATTCTAGAACTTTGTACGGGAGTGAGACAAAGACCCAAGTGTGACATATCACCGCACTCGTCGTGACTTAAGGAAGTGAACGGTGTTATTTGTGAAGGACATTCTCGAACATTCTAGAACTTTGTACGGGAGTGAGACAAAGATCCAAGTGTGGCATATCACTGCACTCGTTTCATTGTAAGAAAGGCAACGGTAATATCTAGAAATACATTCGTGGACATTCTAGAACTTTCCAAATAGAGTGGATGCCTGTAACTAGAAGTCAAGTGAATATGGATGCACAACTGGCGAAACTGCTAGAAATGATGCAAACAATGCAAAAGAAATTAGATGAACAAGGACATAAAATGGAAGACCAAGCGAAAACAATGCAAGAGAAATTAGAAGAACAGAGACATGCACTGCAAAAGAAACTAGATGAACAAGGACATAAAATGGAAGACCAGACAAAGACAATGCAAGAAAGGTTTGAAGAACAAGGGCATAAAATCGAAGATCAGTCCCAAACGATGCAGGAAAAATTAGAAAAGAAATTAGAAGAACAGGGGTATAAAATGAAAGATCAGATACAGGCAATACAACAGGAAATGAGAGATCAGACAAATGAAATGCAGACAAAGTTAGAAAAATTGGAGAATACACTAGAAGAAAAACTAGAGGAGCAGTCATATAAAGTGAAAAAACAAGTAGAAGAGAAACTGTTAGAACAAAGAAAAGAAATGAACGAAGAACTGTTAGCACAAAAAAAGGAAATAGACGAAGAAATAAACCTGGTTAGAGAAACCTGCGAAGAGCTTCGACATAAATTAGACAAGGTAACAAAAGAGGGCGTGATCAAATCAGAAGGGCCTGTTATCCGAACTCAGAGAACGAAACCTCCCGAATTCGACGGCAAGGTCTCCTGGAATGTCTATCTGCGTCAGTTTGAAGCAGCAGCTGCAGCAAACGAATGGTCTGATTGTGAAAAGGCTACTGCTCTGATAGTTGCTCTACGAGGGGAAGCTCTTGACGTCCTACAAGGAGTTCCTGCTGGGCAGCAGAATAACTACGACATTCTAAAACAGCATATGGAAATGAGATATGGGGATAAGCACCTGCAGCAAGTTTACCAGGCACAATTGAAAAATCGTCACCAACAGAACGGAGAGAATTTACAGCATTTTGAGACCGATGTTGCCCGACTGGTTCGATTGGCTTATCCAACAGCTCCGTCCGAATTCTTAGACCAGCTGTCCATCCAAGTTTTTACCGATGGCCTAAGAGATTGCGAAACCCAGCAGGCATTACGACTCGCCAGACCTAAAACGTTGAATGACGCCCTCTCGCATGCACTGGAATTCGAGGCAGCAAAGATGGCATCCGGTAGACATGTTAAAGTTCGGGCCATCAGTGACAACAGCGATAGTATGGGAAATGGAGACATAATAAAAACGCTAAAGGAGATTATTGATAAATTCAGTCCATCTATTAGGACAAAGAAGGAACAACTCGATAGACAAAAAGAACGCCCACTTCAATGTTGGAACTGTGGGCGGACGGGTCATCTAAAGGGACAGTGTAGGACCCCAGTGGCAGATCGGCAATGGCGCGACTCCCAGGCAAGAAGGAGACATGGAAACGCAGATGCTCTTTCTAGACTTTGTCCGACCAACGGCAAGCACAGTAGTAATCTTGAAAGAAAAGAGGACATATCATTTGTTCCGTGCAAGATGGTGGCAGCCCAACCTGAAGACCGATGGAGTTCAGCAGCGATTCGGAAAGACCAGCAAGCTGACTTTGACATCAAGCCTTTACTAGACTGGAAAGAAGCCAACAACCGACCGTCTTGGGCTGAAGTCAGTAGTAAAAGCCCAGCATTAAAGAGCTATTGGGCTCAATGGAATTCCCTGGTGTTGGAAGACGGTGTCCTAAAAAGAGCATGGGAGAGCAATGACGGAACGGAGGTCAAGAAACAAGTACTACTCCCGAGGTCCCGGGTCAAGGAAGTGCTGCAGGAAGTACATGGAGGTACTGGGGGTGGACATTTCGGTATCAATAGGACTCTACAGAAGATTAGGGAGCGTTTCTACTGGTTGAGCTGTAGGACGGATGTAGAAGATTGGTGCCGAAAATGTGACACATGTGCAGCCAGCAAGGGACCGAAGACCCGTTCCAGAGGCAAAATGCGCCAGTACATCGTAGGAGCGCCGTTTGAGAGGATTGCCATTGATATCGCTGGCCCCTTTCCGAAAACCCAAAGTGGAAACCGATATCTGCTAGTAGCCATGGACTACTTCAGCAAATGGCCGGAAGTATACCCCCTTCCCAATCAAGAGACCACAACCGTAGCAGAAGCGCTAGTCAATAACCTGTTCTGCAGATTTGGTGTGCCCATGGAACTACATTCAGATCAGGGCAGAAATTTCGAATCAGGTGTGTTCCGAAAGGTCTGCGAGCTTATGGGAATCCGGAAAACCAGGACCACCCCACTGCATCCCCAGTCAGATGGTATGGTGGAACGCTTCAACGCCACACTAGAAACCAATCTGAGGATGTTTGTGAACGAGAACCAGACAGACTGGGACAAGCTCATTCCACTCTTCCTGTTAGCTTACCGCTCAGCTGTCCATGAAACAACAGGGAAGACTCCCGCAAGGATCATCTTTGGAAGAGAGCTTCGCCTTCCAGCAGATTTGGTATTTGGCCGTCCTGCGGAACAGCCCACAGATCCAGACACTTATATCCATGACCTAGAACAAAGACTAGCAGCCGTACACGACCAAGTCAGATCTCGAATGCGACTAGAGAGCGATCGCATGAAGACTCGATACGACGTCCGGGCCAATACAGTCGGATTCCAACAAGGTGACCTGGTGTGGCTGTACAACCCCACGCGGAAGAAAGGAGAATCGCCTAAACTACAGAACCGTTGGGAGGGCCCCTATACCGTGATTAAAAGAATCAATGACGTCGTCTACCGGATACAGAGGACTCCCAGGAGTAAGATGAAGGTCGTCCATCTGGAGCGTTTGTCCCCGTATAGGGGTGTATCCGATCGGGACGATCGGTCCTAAGGAGGGGGCAGTGTCACGGAATTTGCCCCACTCACACCTAAATCAACGACTTTGGTACCGCGAATTGCTAAGATTGCCCCGATCGCCCCTACACGCTTCTGTTAAACAAACAAAAAGCCGTGGATCGAGACGTGACTAGAAAATTTGAGAAACGACGAGAAGCGTTCGAGAGATGCTAGAAAATAAATCTAGAGATACTAGAATATACCTAGAATATTCGTTGGGTCTATAAAAGAAAAATAAACGGCCGATTAAGTAAGTCTTGTATAAGTCTTGTATTACAGTCTGAATTGAAGTGTTTAGTTGGAGATATCAAAGTGATTTAGATAGCTATTAATTAAATAAGTGTTTAGTTGAGTTCTAATTAGTGTTCAGTAGTGTACTGAGTCTAGTTAATAAAGAAGTAGTTAATTAACGGATTGTTTTTCTGGCAATAGTAAAATTCGGATTGGGAAATCCGTGACAATATTATTGACATCATGTCGGATAGGGTTTGGTAGTCTCGTCGCCTGGACCAATACGAGAGTTAAAGAAATACAGCTTCTGCTTGAAATATTATATGATCAATAATGCGTATATGAAGATTAAAGCGCAGACGACTTTTAACTTTTTATAGGGTGCTTCAAAACTTATTTAATTTAGTTGCTTTCGGTTTTGGCTCATATACACAATTCTCCAGAGAAACTTTTTAATATTTCTATAAAGTTGAGGTAAGCCTAACTTGACTTAAATGAAAGTTGCCGTCGATTCCTCATGGGAGAACTCAACTTTATATGAGCGTGCATAATATTACAAGAATTGGTTGATAATGATGATTATGATGATGGTTATTACCAATTGGGCCATCCGAATAGGTGTACCATTTCTCTGAACAATGAAAAATGATTTCACAAGGAAACTAATATACTATTTATTATAGCAAGTGAAATTGTTGGGTCAAATATACAGGGTGTGGCGTCTTTAATGCAGACAACGTAAAATACAGATTCCTGGGAATATATTCGGAATAAAAAAGTTTTATTAAGAAAACTGAACTTGACACACAATTTTGTAGTGGAAAATGAATGCTACTACAACCCTGGCCAAAATGTTACCGTTTAATAACTCTGAACTTGGCGGTTGTTTATCTAAATGTGTCAATGTTGCCCCCGGTGTTGCCAGATAGTATAATTTTACGGAAATTTGTAAAACGGACACTTAAAGGATTTTCACATACTAATTAATTTTGAACCGATTTTTTTTCGAAAATTTGCTATTAAAAACCAACATATCAATTATTTTTATTGTTCTTTTCAGGGCTAAAATAAGTTGAACAGGGTTTAACACAAACAAGCCTTATATTCCTGTAAGAGATGCAGATCAAAATGTGTATGAATGTGGACATTGAGGACTAAATGATATCCTAAATATTTTAACTGTTTTTATCCAGATATTTCGGTAATTTTACAGAATGTTAATAAATGACTTACCATTTGTTTAGTCTTTTATTTTCAAAAATATACAAAAGTATCGCTGTGGTAAAGAGTTTTTATAATAATCTCAAAGGTATTAATTACGTATTTACCTCTGGATAATTACTGAATAGACAATGGACTTGAATAAACAAGGAATATGCATTATCAGCATATAGCCGGGATTTATAATTAGCGGAAGAAGAAAATTTAGAATTGTTATCAACTACTGAAAATAGAACGAAAAACAGTCCCAGCTAAATTCCCCTTACTAAACATAAATGATGTGCTAGACAAATTAGAACTAAGTCAATATTTTACAACGTTAGATTTGGTCAGTGGATACTATCGGATAGAAATGGACCAGAAAGACATTGAGAAAACAGCATTATTAACAGATGATGGACACCACGAGTTCCTCAGGATGCCACTTGGCTTTAAGAACGCTCCCTCAACGTTGCAAAGAATAATGAACTATAAGGTTCACTTAATAAATGTCTAGTCTATATGGTTGATACATTAATATTTTCATCGTCACTGCAGGAACACGTAGAGCATAATATTAATTTCTGATAGATTTAGGCAGACAAATTTAGAAATACGACTCGATAAACCAGAATTTTTTAAACAAACTATAAAATTTTTATGACACTTTATAACACCAAATCCTGATAAAATTTAAGATTTATTCATTATTAAAAGAATGCACCAATAATTTTTTTATAGCAGAAAACTTGAAGGTTCTCGTCTATATAAACGATTACAAGATATAAGCAGTGACCGGAAAGGCTTTTTGCCAGATCAAGGTCTTTGTCAGTTTCTATAAGTTTCCCTAACTTTAGGTAGCTCAGGGCTATGTGTTTTTAAAGAAAGTTTCTTAAAAAATGGCTTTTTGCTTGGATCAATCTTGCCTATACATGAAGGATAAACAATTTTTAACACTTATAAGAAGGCTATGTTGCTAAAACGGCATTTTTAGAATAGGAGTTCCTATTTTATATATTCATATCTTAACGTTCTCTATGTCCCAAAGCTTGCAACCTATTTTGAAACACCCTCTATTGATTTGTCGTCCTACACCTTACAGGGTTAACTACCACTAAGTACAAACATTTTAATCACGTTTTCCGGTAACAATGAACTTTATCATTTAGTCTTCTGTCAACCATAGTTGTGCTGCTGGTTGTCGTCCTCTCAAAACGTGCCAAATAAAAAACCTCACGGCGTACGGGCGTCCATAATCGTCGATAAAAAAGGGTTTAATATAGTTTAAATAATATTTTTCGCTTTATAAATAAGTTTACAGTTTTTTTTCTTTATCCCCTCTTACAATATTAATTTCTACTTAGTCATAGTTAACCCCGTATATCTTGCAATACACTAACGATTTCTTAAATATATTCAATGTCAAAATAAAAATTTATTTTTCAATTGCTATTGATATATTTCTTTGTTCCCTTTAGTCCCAAGATACTTTCAAACCTTTGGTCTTGTGATGTAGGTGTTGCATATAGCAGAGCAATAAATATAACAGTTATATCAAAAAAGTAATTTTAAACAACTTGATTTTTTCATACAATAAAAGAGAAATAGTTCTTGCAGGTACTCTCAATCATCATTACTGGTAACATTTGATTTAATTTTGTTACTGATAATATTTGATTTAATCCACTAGAGTGCATTTTTACTTTATTATTTCAATTGATACTTAACAGTTTCATCTTATTGGATAACTGAATACATTGCAATATTTTTAGAAGCTTTGTATTTTCAGAAACGTAATGATTTAACTAGATTCTTCAATAATTATTAAAACCTACAGATTTCTTGACATGTTTTTTTTATTGATCTACTATTATCATACAATATGACCATATACAATTACACACTAAAATCACATCCAAAATACTCCTCAATATTATAATATGAGTAACTTAACAAAAATAAATAAAAATAAAAAATGGAACGCTCGTAATATATTTTTTCTACACCCGTATTATAACAATGCACTTATATGCCCATAATCCGTTTCATAATGATACTCATTACGATACAGATTTTTCATTACGATACAGATTTTTAATCAATAGAAACCCATAACTTTTCAATCAAGCATGCTGTGCATTTGACGTTTATCCTAGGTTCCTATGTAATTATTTTAGATGTCAAAATCAGTACGTATTAAATTTTCGTAGATACCTAGCTAAACTTCGATAATTTATCAAAATGTCTGATATCAGCAATATAGAAGAATTACCATCGACTCCTCCACACATATCGGAGAAAGCAGAAAATGCAGTTCATACGAATAATTACTGTTACCTATTGTGTTCAATAAAAATATAAAATGTATGGTTTTTGATTATTTATCGGGTGTAGAAAAAATAGCGTATGCAACTCTCATGTAATGGTTATTAATACACTCGCATAAACCATACGTATCCCGGTTAATGCTCGTGTATTAATAACCATCATTACATGATCGTTGCATAATATACTATTTTCTACACCCGTATTATAACAATGCACTTATATGCCCATAATTCGTTTCATAATGATACCCATTACGATAAAGATTTTTCATTACGATACAGATTTTTAATCAATAGAAACCCATAATTTTTCAATGAAGCATGCTGTGCATTTGACATTTATTCTAGGTTCCTATGTAATTATTTTAGATGTCAAAATCAGTACGTATTAAATTTTCGTAGATACCTAGTTAAACTTCGATAATTTATCAAAATGCCTGATATCAGCGATATAAAAAATAGCGTATGCAACTCTCATGTAATGGTTATTAATACACTCGCATAAACCATACGAAACTCGCCTTCGGCTCGTTTCATATCCCGGTTAATGCTCTTGTATTAATAACCATCATTACATGATCGTTGCATAATATGCTATTATATTATCAGGAAGGTGATTAGAAGGTGATGCCTAGAAGTTGAAACATTGTTTTGACGTCCAAATTTATAAGTGATTTCTCGATCTGCATGTTGAATAAATTCATAAGGATGCGTTTTGACATACACAACACACGCAAGAAAGAACATGCTTTAATAGCAAACGACAAGAATGCATCTTGGATTTAAAGAGCATCGTGTGAACGATTCTTTTCTGCGCAATTACATACAATAATACCATAATTCAAAACCGAATAGATTAGCCCATAATAATAAGCTTTTAATGTGCCAAAATTGAGATATTCTCTCAAGTTCCAAATAATATAATGATTTTAGCCAATCTGCTACAGACCATATCGATGTGTGAATACCAATTTAAATTCCTATCCAAGATCATACATCATTTACGGAATAGGCATCCTTTAATGATTTTCCATCTACTGGTACATATAAACTAACGTTAGGGTCAAACAGAAGGTCATCATTTCTGTTTTGGCACTATTAAGAAACAATCTATTATTAACAAAATAACGCTTCATATCTCTGATACAATTCATTCCCATTAGTGACAAATTTGTTCTACCGTCACAGCAGTGTCATCAGCGAAAAGACACAATCGACCTGACGTAAAACAATCTTTCAAGTCATTGATGAACACTATGAATAAATAGGAACATGTACTTCCCTGAGAAATACCAACAGACGCTAATCTAGGACTAGAAAGCACCTTATCACCGTTATGTCGAATAACAACACGCTGTGACCGACCCTGCAAGTAAGACTAACCATTTTAATGCAAGTCCCCTAACTTCATAATGCTCTAGCTTTTTTAAAGAGTAATTCGTGGTTCACAGTGTCGAATGCACGGGTTAGATCAAAATAAATTGACGACTAGATTCAAAATTGTTCAATACGTATTTGTAGACAGCAAGAATAGCATTATAAGTAGATCGACCTGCACGAAATCCAAACTGCATATCATACAATATTTTATATTCTTTAAGAAAAAGCTATGCAAAAAGTTCTCGAAAAATGCAAATTCATATAATTTAGAAAAAACTGAAAGTAAAGAAATACTGTAATTAGAAATTTTCAAAATTTCACTCTTATTTATAGAAGGAAGAGCTGTATTTACATACTGGTTTTATTTTTTCAGTTTTGCACTAATGTTATGAAATATGTAAAGAAACATCGTAAAATTTGTAGTTGTAGTTTTGAATAGTTTAGCAAACGTATACTATAAATCAACTTAAACAGGAGCACAAAGCAAGCAGTGCCACTGGAATACCGCTGAATAGTCGTAAGAATAAATTTATATAGCTGTATCCAAACGGGACATGATATATGAACAATATAATGCTGTAGAGCGGTCTAATGTCACATCTCCTGTAATAACAGTTTACTTGTTTGTAAACTCTACGTTCATACTGATTAGGTTATATAGTGTGCGGGTATATATTCATTAGCTACTTCGTACCGAGTAAATTCCCGCTCGTTTTAATCAGCGCTGAACACCACCGGACTAGACGATACAGGTTATTTTGTTCCTGTAAGCTCCCTCGACTAGGAGAATTGCATAAGATGTGAGCAATTTCATTGTTCATTTTGATAATTTAGTTGTTGATGTTGTTAGAGTTAATAAATTCCATTTAACATTTTATTCAATCAGTTCATTGAGAAATGTGGGAAAGAATCGACGTCCAAGTAATGTTATCATCACTCAAGGATAATTTAAAGGATAATCAATAGCCATTTCAACATCAACTAGGTTATTAATGTTGGATAACCAGTTCTTCAAGAATTAATAGTAAAATATTCACATCACCACATTAATTTATCACACATTTTACTTTATTAGATGTTGAAAATGTCCATTATCATCTTTCATGCAGTAGTAGAGACATTTCTCGAAATGTTCTCTAACATTATGGAGTATTTGTGACTTATAATATATAAGTATAATAAGATTACACTAATGCACGATGCGTTGTCGCAGATCTTGTATTGACTGAGGCTGTATGACATAAATTCTTGTCTTTAAATAGCACCACAGAAAAAAGCCCAACGATGAATAATCTGATGAATGTTCTTCGTACGTCTTCCCTTTCCAGCTCATCTTTGAAATATTTCATTTAAAAGTTACCTTTCTCACAGGTATCACATAATGTGTGGTATGGCAACGATCATCTTGGTCAAGCATTTCAGAATCTTTTAGAACTTCAGGTTGTTATAAGGCATCTCAAATGGGTTTTACGGACAGTTATGTTTATGTTTAATGCTTTTGTTAGAACTTAGAATGCTAATGTTGCTTATACCCCGACCAGTATTGAATTTTACCTGGAAAACTTATAGAAAACAGCTAAAGTCACTAGTCAGCAGCCTACCAAACATATACCGGTTTCGAGTTTATTAAGTCTCATAAGTGTGCCGGAAGTGAGATAACCGATAAATAACCTTAGCTGTTTTAAATCTGTCGAACCCGACAGTAGAGACCATGGAGTAGCACAGCTACCTCTAGCGCCCATTCGCTACTCCTTGCCGGACTAACAAGTCACATACAGCAAGTGTTTTACATCGTAGTAGAAAACCAAGCGACCTTTATCGCATCAAATCGTTATCGCCGAATCGTGATAGAGGTCGCTTGCTTTCAAACCATTGAAAACCCATTCTACTGCTATGTGGAACGCTTCGTGTCTGTAGCTTGTGAATGGCCACTAGATGTAGCTTTCCTACTTCGTGTTAATAGATATAGTGTTCCATTTGAAATTGACGACTACATCCGATATTTCCGAAAAAAGCCGAAAATGTAAAATATTGAAACACCTGTATGTAAAATATATACTCTATAGTAATTTTGAAATCTATATCTCACTTGCTTCTTTAATACCTTAACATCTTGTATACAAATTGTACATAGTTGAACTAATGAACCTGGGACAATATTAAAGTTCTGTTGTATAACAATTGTATGTATGTGCATCTTAAGTTTTCTAAAATCAACTCTAAAAATATAATTGTATACAAGGTTTCAAAAAAGATAAATCAATAAAGGAGCATCTAATAATAGGTCCTACTTAATTATTATATTTGTAAAAGTTTGTTAAAATCAAGCCTTCAACAATGCTAAATAGTTAGAATTAGACTTTGTCTTCCTGTAGAGATCACTAATCATGAATTTTCCCATCGAAGTTTTGGAATATAACTATTTTTAAGTTTACATAGAAACCTGTAAAAACTCGAAAATGTAATGTTTTCAAAACACTTTATATATTTTAGAATAAAAACAAAACATGACACAATTTTACTATATTCGTTAATGAAAGAGGAGTTGAATATTATTCTGTTTAAAAAATGCATAACATTTTGATTACTATTGTGTATTACAAGATGGAACCTATTTCAGCTGCCACAAATCGAATAATGCTAAGATATGTCTATATTATGTAAAATTTATTCTAGGTTCTCTAACTTAACTAGAAAAAATGTTAATTGCACATTGCAAATATATAAAAATATCGGAAAATATATCTAAACATCGCTATGTCAATGTTTGGATATTTTCATTTCATTTATTGTAAATGCAACAAATGAATTGTAATACCCTGCTACTACAATCAGGAAAGTCTTTTATAATGGTACTAAATCCATGGAGTTTAAGTTCATTGTAACCTAGTTCATAAACTTGTTATGGTGTAGATATGCGTATAAAATTTTCAAAATTCCGAAAACGACAACAACCATAATACAAAATATCGAAATCGAGTTCCCACAGCCGTTATATAATATTGAATATAATTAATTTTCTTTCACACGATATTCTTCAATGAGTACATACTACATAATGTAGAAGATGTGCAAAATTCTCACAACCAGTGTGTATAATTATTTGCATGATTTGTTTCTTAATAAATTACACTAATTGACCTAGTCGAGAGATGTTTAAAAGTATTTTATGAAAAGTAATGCAATAGGAAATCAACGATTTTTACGGAAAAACAGTTACCGAAGCCACAATTTATAATAATGGCTCCTGTCCCTACTCTTAACACTACTATAAAATGTTCAAATAGCAAATGTATCTAAACTTGTTTTTTTTCCATGCATTTCCAAATATAGATTTTACTTTACCATCATTTCTATAACATTAACGACCCAAATATTACATTTCCGATTCTCATTTGTTTTAAAAAGTCACAGAGAAACTTTATAACTTCATAGTAGCTAGCCAACTTAAGATCTACTTACTCTTCTCCAACTTTGAAAATTTTAAGTAATCAAAAAACATTTTTATTGTTTGCTTTATGACATTGGAGAGTTACCTACCAGATTCCGAAAATTTAAAAACGAAACTTTCTTGGGTGGCCACATAAGTTAATTAGGTATTATGGATAAAAAAAATACAATTTTATTTTACTGTATGTTAATTGGATTGAGACAACTAAAAATGATGACATAATATTTCTTAAACATTATTTACTTTGCGGAGGACTGTTGTAATTTTAAAAATACAAAAAAAACGTAGACACTTTTTCTAAATCTTTCACATTTAATCAAATCATTTTTAGGTTGTGAATGTCATAAAACAGAACGGTACTAAAGGTTAGATCTAATTAACGTATTATATAACAAAATAGGGTATTTTATAGTATTTAAATGTTTGAACTTTCTCATTAAGAATTCTAATGATTTGAAAGTAGTTTTAACAATGTTATCTAGATGTTTTCTACACGATAACTTTGTGTTCGTAGTTATTCTACTCTCGGTAAATCAATAATGAAATATAAAAATAACAATAGTCCCAAATTTGAACCCTGTGGGACTAAAGAAAGTGCTCTAAATTTGTCAAAGTACGTATATTTAACTATAAAATGCATATCTCTTAGATAGGTACAACATTAACAAATTCAATGAGAAACTCCATGAAAACAATTTTTTAACAATATGTGCTACTCTATCAAAGGATTTTTCTAAAAATACTTGTAAAATTATATTATTAAATGAAAAAAGATTTGTTGAAGACGTTATTTTATAACTATGCTGTGACGTAAAAATGATGTTACTTAGTTGAGCCCATATATATTAATAATAATAATTTTACAAAATTTGTTCAAATAATTTGCCAGGAGCAGGTAACACAGAAATTGGCCTATAATTTTTAATTTACGAAGGAATAATGTTTTCCGATTATTCCTTCCTAAATACAAGTTTAAGGATATTAGCAATATATCATATAATTTTTTATATCCGTGCTCTCTCAGTTACACTGACATTTTCCATACTTGAGGAAATATACCTGTTACTAAACATTGTAAATATATAATAAATAGTGATACTTAAAAAAAAAACGAGAACAATGATTATGATATATAGAATTATTATATTACATATATATACAAGGTGGACCATTTTAATCAGTACAGTCGAATATCTCGAGTTTCGTGAGTGTTACGAAAAAATAACTCAGACAAAAGTTGCTCAAAAAACTGGGGTCCAACTAGCTGTGGATTTAGATCTGACTTTGACATTGATTTTGAAGGTCATTTGAAGGTCAAAATCAAATTTTTAAATAGAAACCCATATTTTTGAAACCGGATTCGAAAAGAGCAAGAAATCTTACGTCTGAAGCCAATTTAAAAAATGTTTGATTGTTACTTTTAGATCTTAATTACAAGGTGAAATACCGGGAAGACTGCAGTCAATCCTGTAGCTACATAACTTGAAATCGCATTTAGTCTAACTTCACATAATCAAAACCAGGTAGTTAGCTGGATAACATCATTCTGGATCATGTTCAAAGCCCAATTGGAAAATTCAATCCGGATTTGCATGTGGATTGGTCTTAATTCTTGGAGCAAAGTTATGTGGTACGTATGATACCTAAGAGTCCTAAGAATTCTCAATGCCGCTCTTCGTGGTATACCAATTTCTCTTTCACTTACGTTCAGAATATGCAGTTATCTAGTTAAATACCTGGCTTAGATTATGGAAAGTTAGCCTAAATGCGATTTCAAGTTACGTAGTCACAGGATTGACTGCAGCCTTCCCGGTATTTCACCTTGTAATTACGATCTAAAAGTAACAAGCAAAAATTTTTTTAAAGTGGCTTCAGACGTAAGATTTCTTGCTCTTTTCGAATCCAGTTTCAAAAATTTGGGTTTCTATTTAAAAATTTGAGTTTGACCTTCAAATTACCTTCAAAATCAATGTCAAAGTCGGATCTGAATGCACAGCTAGTTGGCCCCCAGTTTTTTGAGCAACTTTTGTCTGAATCATTTTTTCGTAACACTCACGAAACTCGAGATATAGTCTACTGTACTGATTAAAATGGCCCACCTTGTATATTAATAATAATAATTTTACAAAATTTGTTCAAATAATTTGCTAGGAGCAGGTAACACAGAAATTGGCCTATAATTTTTAATTTAGGAAGGAATAATGTTTTCCGATTATTCCTTCCTAAATACAAGTTTAAGGATATTAGCAATATATCATATAATTTTTTATATTCGTGCTCTCTCAGTTACACTGACATTTTCCATACTTAAGGAAATATACCTGTTACTAAACATTGTAAATATATAATAAATAGTGATATTTAAAAAAAAAACGAGAACAATGATTATGATATATAGAATTATGATATATATAGAAGTATAGCTTGTTCTCAAACTTATTATAATCAGACTCAAATAAGATATTAGATATATGAATGTCACTGCAACTAGTTAAATAAGTGGTATTGCAGTATGCAGGAACTGATTTATATACTCAGTAAAAGTATTTAGCAAAACAATCTGGTATGCTATCATATGAGACAGAAACATTATTGCCATAAAACTGATTTTCTCTTTTCCTTCATACAGGGTGTCACTTAACGAATATTACATACTTTGCTTAGTTTCTCATCATGATTATGTTCCTGTTAGGTTAAATCATACAGGGCGTTCATTTTACTACAACCCTTTGTGAATATTCTTCTGTAACTTGTTTGTATGTTTAAATTTGTACACTATACTATTATAAAGTAGACAGTTTTATTCTACATAATAAATATATACCTATTAAAAGTCGAAATTATGCTCGGTTATGAAAATATTTAAATATATCCCATATTTTTGGAAATGACTAACGTATCCATACAAACATAATAATACAATAAACTAAAAGGAGGCAGCGATAAAATGTCTACTAATTTATAATAAATGTTCTACGTGTCATCCATTCTCTTCGCAGAATGTTAATGTCAGTGGGCGGTCTGGTTCAAGCAAATTTTGTTTGTACAGAGTGAAAATGGAAATATTGTAACTGCTGTGTGTGGAGTATCGTTGAAATGGTTTTGCGGCCAACTCCTTTGACTGCTGATAGACGACGAATACTAATTTCGGGATTTTCTTCTACTCGTAGCATTTATTCTTCGTCTCATACCTTCCATTTCATGAAATGGACCTAAAGTTCACAGTTTTTCCTAATCTGGTGAATAATGAAGCAGACAATGTATGAGAAGGCTGCCTGCAATTTTGAAGTTATTACTATGCTCTCTAAGCAGCGCGTCCACTAAAATGTTCCTGTACATATACCACTATCAAGTCTCTCATCTCATAATTTATAAGTTCATTGTAACGAAGTATTTTCAGAAACAAACTTTTGCAAAATACAAATTTGACAGTGACTTGTCGAAATTGTCATATTGTTATGGATACGTAGTTATTTTCAAAAAATATGTTAATAAGTATTTTCTTTAATATCTTCATAACCGAGCATAGTTTCGACTTTTTTGTATATATATAAATTTCTCTATCTATCTCTGATAGCAGACCAGTGCTGAAGCCTTTGAAAATGGTAAAAAGTAAAAAAAAATAATAGTAGGATGAAACCCATTGGAAAAGGAAGAGAATACAACAAAAATGAGAGGAATAAAAATTCACGGACGATCTGAGGTCGGGAAGTGGAAGGGGGTGAGTTTTTAAGGGTAAAAAACGGTTTATCTTGATCTCGGGCAAAACTACAAGTCCTATGGAAAAAAATAAATAGCAAAGTTGTAGGTAATAAAAAGATCTACAACTTTTATATTTACACTTTTTTCACATAACCTCAAAATTTATGTGAAAAATTCAAATAACCAAGTTCTTGGTTTTTTATTTTTATCTTTTACAAAAATTTTTTTTTTCACGATGTTTGGTGAAAACTTACCTTTTTATGTCCCAAATACACTGTATTTTTCTTATTTAAAATATACATTTTTTCACCTTATTTTGAATTAATATCGAAAAAGCACCCTAATTTTCAATCAAAAATTCTAACGTCAAAATATCTGCTTTTTTGAAAAAGGCGGTTGGCTTTTTGTTCGTTGGAATCTCTACTATCTTATGGTGTAAAAAAATATACATTACTATGGTAAATGTTCTCAGAAAAAAACAAAGAAATGATGCGACAAACTCGAATCCAAAATTTTTTTTTTAATCATTATGTACAATTCTGAGCTATTTATTAAAATTTATACTTTAATTACTCGAAAAACGTAAGATTCCATATTGCACTGATAAACAAAAAAATTGCAAGTCGAAATATACTACTATAATTACCAACTAAAAAAGTTAATTAAGTTAATTTAATAAAACATCTGCAATATTTTTTCGTTCCTTTGCATTTTCTGAGAACGTTTACCAAAATAATGTATATTTTTTTACACCATCAGAAAGTAGAGATTACAACGAACAAAAAGCCCACCGACTTTTTTAAAAAAGCAGATATTTTGACGTGAGAATTTTTGATTGAAAATTAGGGTGCTTTTTCGATATTAAGTCAAAATAAGGTGAAAAAATAAATATTTTAAATAAAAAAAATTACAGTGTATTTGGGACATAAAAAAGTGAGTTTTCACCAAATATCGTGAAAAAAAATTATTTTTTGTAAAAGATAAAAATAAAAAACCAAAAACTTGGTTATTTGAATTTTTCACATAAATTTTAAGGTTATGTGAAAAAGTGTAAATACAAAAATTGTAGATCTTTTTATTACCTACAACTTTGCTATTTAACTTTTTTCCATAGTACTTATAGTTTTGCCAGAAATCGAGGTAAACCGTTTTTTACCCTTAAAACTCACCCCCTTCCACTTCCCAACCTCAGATCGCCCGTAAATTATTTTTCCTTTCATTTTTGTTGTATTCTCTTCCTTTTACAATGGATTTAATCCTAATGCTATTTTTTTTAGTTAAAAAAATTATCGACCCTGGTCTATAGGTACGTATGTAAATTTAAACGTACAAAAAAGTTACAGAAGAATATTCCGAAAGAGTTATAGTAAAATGAATACCATGTAATCACTGCATACTTCATGAAGAGGAACCAACCAATAGAAAATTTTGTTCAAATCCGTTAACTGAGTTTTGAGTTAAGAAAAAAAAAACAAGAAATAAAAAAAGAAATTTCAAAACCTTTAACTTTTTTGCGACATTTGTCGTTTAAGCAAGTTTGCTTAAGTCAGCCCTCATTCCCAACCTGTCGATGTTCTTTACGAATAAGATGTTTTAACTGCTTTATACCAAATAATAAATTTCTACTTATGAGTTTCAGAAATGGATTTTAATTTTCTGTACTTATCTTTCTATGGAATCTAAAAATAGTTTTAGATGTCAAGCTTACTTTTTTACCTTTCTAAGTGAAATTAGCCACAAACCACTTTTAAGTTTTGTTTGTTAAAAATTGTGTACGATAAGCCGTATACTTGTTATAATATCGTATCTATAACAGAGTTATTGACATAATGACACTTTTAACAGGCTCAAACAGAAATAAAACATAATTTAATGAAATGTACCACTGAGAAAAAAATTATAAATGCAGTCCACAACCGTTTGTTTGGAAGAGATTTTTGTCGCTTAGTAAGAGCAGAGCTATGAAAATAAGTGTCTGGACCGTGAATGGAATAAAGATTTTATTATTTAAGAGTTGGGTGTTTGGTTAAGCCAAAATAAGCAAAGTTTGAATAATTCATTTCCATTAACGATTTAGACCCTATTACAATTTTACTGAACAGGACTGATTTAATTACGTTTTATTTCTGGATGTCCTGGTGCTCTTAAGTGAACCATTCTTAACGTATAGTTATCAGATGAAATATAATGTAAACAGATTACCTTTCTGTAACCTAAGAAAGGTAATTGTCAAATACAGAGTAATGTTTAACCTATACGCATAAACTTGGGAAACTATAGCTGAGGACAAACAGTGACGAATAGTGAAAATAAATGCTTTTCAGTTACGGAGATACCTACCAATTTATTTCAAACAAAAATAAAATAACGTCAATTTCATAAAATTGAAAATACATTCAATTTATCATAGTAACTGTTCGAAGTTATTTCTGTGATTGAATTGAATACACAGTTGAGCTTGACGAATCCTTGAGTCTCCACCCGCACGGCTCAAACCTGCCTCAGCGGCAGCATGTATGCGATTTAGCGATTTTTATTCAGTGTTAACTTTGGTAACATACACCATAGCTTTCATGTGACCCTAAGAAGAAAAGTGAATTTAGGTCAGGTGATCGGGGGGGCTGCATAATTGGACCACCACCATCGTTCAAGAAACACTTGATTCAAATGTTGTCAAATCAAAAAATCTGGTGGATCATCATCGCGAAGAAACCATATAATTATAATAATAGACTTTATTTAATGAAATTAAATAACAATATTACAAAAAAAGAGATTTGGTAGAGTTTCAAAACTCCATACTTCAACTAGAAATCCTACAGAAAAAAAAAACCAACGCTCTATAACCTTCGTAACCAAGATGTAGAGGGTAGCCGCATAACTTTTGGAAATAAGTCATAAACCCCATAACTTTATAATCTTATAACCAGAATGTTGATTGTAGAAGCTTCTATAACATTTGGAAAGAAGAGAATGTACAGAGGGGCTATCCAAAATCACAAAATTCAAGGTATGCGTACTTCTGAAACCTCACAAACTCAAAATCCGTGTAAACGCATATTTGATCACTTTCACTGCTTTCGAAGAAGCACAAAATTTAACACGACAGCCAGAGTTGGCTTTTCTATGTGGAACAATGTGCTTGGTAGAGTTCCAAAACTCAATACTGCAACTAGAGATCCTACATAAAAAAAAACAACGTTCTATAACCTCCGTAACCAAGATGTAGAGGGTAGCCGCATAACTTTTGGAAATAAGTCATAAACCTGAACCCCATAACTTTATAATCTTATAACCAGAATGTTGATTGTAGAACCTTCTATAACATTTGGTAAGTAGAAAATGTACAGAGGAGCTATCCAAAATCACAAAATTCAAGGTATGCGTACTTCTGAAACCTCACAAACTCAAAATCCGTGTGAACGCATATTTGATCACTTAACTCTTCGAAAGAACAAAATTTACACCATAGCCAGAGTTGGATTCTCTATGTGGAACAATGTGCTTTTGAAGAAACAATACAAGAAAACGTGATCATAAATAGCCAAAACCCATTCACTTTTTCCTATTCAGCACCCTGCAGTGGGTTTTCATATCCTGGTTATTGGGTTATGGACTTATGGAGTTTCAGAAGCTTACACATCGCGGGTTTTGCTTTTGAGTCTACTATGCAACCTTTCTGCTTTCGAAAAATCCAAACGCCCTGCTTATGGAGTTATGGAGAATTAGGTTTTGTTTTCGTAGATCTCTGGCTATCACGATCTCCAAAATATAAATTAATTTCCTATATGATTTGCTATCTACTCTTAAGTGATTTGTTAAAATGAACAACTTAGAATAAATTCTATATTGCAGGGCATCATTTTTTTTATAAGACAGAAATAGAAATATAATACAGCCGAAATTATAATATTGTATTTATTGTACAGATTATACAGATTCGAGAAGTGTAAACGTTTTCTCTGGTCTAGAGTAATAGAGAAGGAAATAAACTCTGTAAAATAGACAGAGAAAAAATAAAAAATTCGACCTGGGTAGACAGTGGAATTATTTATTTGCTTGATTTTACTTTGTTCGTTTCATTTTTGTTGCTACATAAACAGAAGGTAAAGGTTAATACAGCACTGGAATGTAAGTGGGAATGTACATGCAAACCACTCAATGAGATTCTAATGAGTTAGCCCACTTTCTTCTTCATGATTAGTTTTTGTTCATAGTGGTTTTTTCAGTCAGCTCGGAGTCAGTCGGAGTTCAGCTCAGCCGCGGCGAAGCTTTTGCAGAGTCACCACTGAAGATGCCGACAGTGAAGAGCGGCGAAACGTTTGGAAGCATGGGATGCGACCAGTTACAGCGGCAGCTACGGAACGCCTCGGAGGACCACCATTATTTCGACCGTAACAGTCGTAATACCAACAATAGGAACCGAAATCAATATATGGGCAGGCCCAGAGACACCAATAACGGGTCTGTCCCCATAGAGCCTAGCCCGAAAACAACCAGGGCAGGTAAAAGAATCCCGGCTAATGCTAGGGATGTGCATTTTAACTCTGTTTCTGGCAGCTACCAGTTACCGAGGTCACGGCATAACAACCCGGAAAATCACCATGTATCAAGTTTTTGTTCAGTCAATACCATTCTCCCTGCCTATCAACTCAATATTAATGGCAGATTTGCCAGCGATTCGGGTACGGGAAATTTGATTTTATGGAGTAAATATTTGACATCCCCCCACTAGAAATCGATAGTGCTACTTTATTATGTAGATGGCAAAGCGTTGGATATAAAGCCGTCATTGCCTATAGCACAGATGTTTATTGACTTGTTTTGTTCTTCTTATAGGTACATAAGCAATAGATAGGCCTGAACGTTCCGAATCTACAAGGTGTCTGTGAAAGGTTGGGAAATCTCGGAACTGGAGATACTTGTGATCAAAATAAGTTGATATGCCTTATCCGAAAGTCGCTGGTTTCAAAAATACAGGGCGTTCAATGGTAAAATTTTATTTTGAGATATCTCAATAGGTAACTTTGAAACCTGTCGGAGTATTAAAAAAAAATTGGCACAATTATGTTTTTTGGCACGGCAAATAAGAATTTTTAACTAATGGCGTTGCTTGTACAGGGCGTCAGTTATGCCCTGTTCCTTTGATAAAAAGAGAAAAAAAAATGTATTTAGAAATACGGACATCATGTATTGAAAATAGGAAAAACGTTATGTTTGGTATGTTTCATAAAAAAATTACTCTTGTTCGATTTCGATATCTCGCTTGGTTATCAAGATATTTGCATATACAAATTTCAATGCATTTCGTTTTTTAGCAACTAATAATCCTTAAATTAAATTAATGTGTCTTGACGGTTAGTGTGAAGCAAATTATTTAAATAGCAATTTAAAGGGAAAAGAGAACAAAAAGCATTTAAGGAGAAAATACAAACGAAACAGAAAGAATTGGAAATTTAAGAAATATCTACTTATGATTAAAAATTAATAATTGGCTACTATAAAAACTATGTTCAATATGAGCACCGCTCCATTATTTTTCATTTCCTAGCTATGGTGAAAAATCCTTCACCGCAGTTCATTTTCACTTGCCACAGGAGTTACGCAAACACGTGTTTTCAAGTCACCCCAGAAGTAGAAATCCAAAGGATTTAAATCTGGTGATCTAGTCCTTATCGGCCTATCCATCGATCTGGATAAACCTTATTTAAGTGCTCCCTAACTCTTAAACTAAAATGAGGAGGAACACCATCGTGCATAAACCCCATATTAAAGCGTGTTTGTAAGGGAAGATCCTCTAATAATGTAGGTAGTTGGTCTTGGAGAAACTGTATGTATCTTTGTCCATTTAGTCTAGATGGTAGTTCGACAGGCTCTATTAAATAATGACCAATTATGCCTGCCCATAAATTTATTTGAAACTGCACTTGATTGCGAGTTTGCCTTACACCATAAAGGTTTTCATCTGCATACATGTGAAAATTATGCAAGTTGATTGGTCCGTCCCTACGGGAACCTGTTTCGTCAGAAAATAATATAGAGGTGGTAAAATCATGAGCTTTTGGTTAACTTTTTCCAACAACCATGTGCAAAATTGTATTCTTGCAGAATAATCATCTATGCTTAAACCCTGAACTTTTTGCATATGGTATGGATGGAGTAGTTGTTCTTTAAGAATATTATATACGGTGCATTTTGAATTCTGAAACTGTTGCGCTGCATTTCTAACACTAACTGTAGGATGTTCATCGACATAATCCAGAACAGCTTCTTCAACTTCAGTTGAATGAACAGTTCTGTGAACTCCACCATCTCGACCCATATTTGGCATAAAACTACCTTAAATAATATTAAATCTAATATAATTACAAATTAAACGTACTCAAAATAAACTAATAAAGACGTCATACCAATTTCCCGTAACCGTTGATCAACGCGCTGAAATGTTTTTGGATTTGGTAGATGTCTGTTGGGAAATCTCTCAGAGTATAATCTTTGAGCTTTCAATGCATTACATCGGGCTTCTCCATAGATTAAGTGCATCATCACAATATTCTGTAAATGTATATTCAATAATTAAGTACTTCAAAAATATTACAACAATTATCAACTTGACACTTTAATTGTATCATAACAATGGAACCCATAGTAACGCTATATGCAGATATTTTTCAAAACCACTTGATTAATCCGTTATAATTTTTAAAATACAATTTACGGGTTTCTACCATAGCTAGGAAATAAAGAATAATAATTATTCAAATGATACGATCACTGTTTACTTTCCCTTTAAATTGCTATTTAAAAAGCTGTAAATAATTTGCTTCAAACTAGCCGTCAAGACGCATTAATTTAATTTAAGGATTACAAGTTGTTAAAAAACGAAATGCATCTAAATTTGTATGTGCAAATATCTCGATACCCAAGCGAGATATCGAACAAGAGTATTTTTTTATGAAACAAAGCACGTTTTTTCCTATTTTCAATACATGATGTCAGTATTTCTAAATACAAAAAAAATCCCCTTTTTATCAAAAGAACATGGCATAACTGACGCCCTGTATAAGCAACGCCAAAATTAGTTAAAAATTCTTATTTTCCATGCTAAAAAACATAATTGTGCCAATTTGTTTTTTCGACAGGTTTCAAAGTTATTGAGATATTTCAAAATAAAATTCTAGCATTGAACGCCCTGTATTTATGAAACTAGCAACATTCGGATGAGGTATATTTGGCTCAATCGACTTATTTTGGTCACAAGTATCCATTCAGAAATTTCCCAACCTTTCACCATATATACGTCGTTATAATAATTTTAGGTGACAAATTGACTTGAGTCAATTGAAAAACGTGTAGAAGAAAAACAAACCTTTTTATAACAAATATATCTATACTTTTTTTATTAAGAATGAATGGATTATTTAAATAATTTAATCAATAAAATCCAAAGTGGCTTTGTTACTTACCCAGAACTTCATAAATATGGTTTTTCTATTTTGTTTAAAGTACATACTGAACGGCTGTCCTGTTTTGGAGCATGCGCTTCCTGCATATTTAAACGTGATTAAGATTAATTTCCCTAATTTTTAGAATTTTTATCAAAAAATTTTTCCTAAGAACTGAAAGAGCATTGCTTAGGTAAGTTTTTAATAATATCTGAATAAACCTAAACACAAATGTTTAAATAAAATCCACGTTTAAATTTAACTCTTCGCTTTTACAAAGTATAAAACCATGTTTATGTTTATGAGGTTCTAGGTAAGTAACGAAGCCACAACAATTTTATTAGTTAAATCATTAAAATAATCCATTCATTTCTAATAAAATAGTATAGAAATATTTGTTATAAAAAGGTTTGTTTTTCTTCTACACTTCAATAATTGAATACCTTAACTTCAAAAGGGTGTAAGTGCCAAAAATACAAAATATGAAATTTTTGCATAAAAAGGATCCATGTACTAAGCCAAGCGATATCCAAATGGGTCTAAGTGCCATCGCGAAGTATTTTGTTCATTGGACTGGGATACATATGACAAATCTGTATATGCTATGCTACTATTAGAAGTAAAAAGGGTCCAAATGCGACCGATGATAAAATGGTCATCTTGGTCGATATGGAAGGAAATTAATTATATGAACAGACAACTGTATAGGTCAAAGCAGAATGATGCTGTTGGCATTTATTTTCTTAATCTTAAATGATATGTTTGATGAAATAGAGTAAAAGATTTTAGTCTGTGGATATTCCTATATGCCATGTAACAGATACTTTGCATTGATTGAAAAAACAAAAAGAGTCGTAAAGTGTTTTACCCCCCAGTGTGTTAAAGGAATGATATAAAAAAAACAAGATATAACATATCATTCCGCACAGTGAACATGGAATGTACAAACTTTTAAAACATACAGGCAGCGGTTGATGTTTATCTTAACACTTCAAAATTTAATATATCTTAAGCATCTTTTAAAAATAACTAAAGATAATCCCACCATTATAAAAATTAAAAAATCTTCAGCGCGGTTGAAGAGTGGCAGGAAGTTAACAGTTTAAAAAAAGGAAAATTCATTGAGCAACTAGCCAGTTTAGAACTTTCCGATAAAATATCAAAAGCACGCATTACCAAAGAGCAGTAAAAACCTGCAAGATATGATTCCGTATATACCAAGTCAGCATCAATCATTCTATAAAAAATTAATAGAAAACCAACAGCAAGAATCCCAAGTTGCTACTAATAGTGGCACTTAAACCTTATGTTTTATGTCTATGAACTTAGACTCTTTTATAAACGTTATATGTTATTTATGTCTAAAAAATCATAGTTTTGTTGTCTTCATACTTTAAATAGTCTATAAGAATTCTTGTACTGTGATATTTAAAATAAAAATTAACCAAGAATATGTCTAATAGTTTCTGTAAAAATCATTAATTTGTTCCTAACTTTTATTCATGTTTTTGGTACTTAGACCCTTTTGAAGTTAAGGTCTTCAATTGTAGAAAAATGGTCAAATTAAAAAATACTAAATAAATAATTATCATAAATATTGTAACACTTAGTATATAGGTATGTTTGTTTGAATCGACTAAAAATCACATATTCTATCACCTACTAAAATTATTGTAACGACTTGCAAGACACCCTGTATATATTTAATTCAAAGCTCTGTAAAAATAGGAAAAAATGCTTTTTTCTAATTTTGACATATAAAGTGACACTTTTTAAAACTGATTGACATTATGAAACGTCTTACTTTTTGTAACTAGATGCATAAAGTAAAATTTTATGCAATTGGTGACGAAAAATGTATTTCAAAATTAGTGACAAAAAGAATTATTCTATTTATTAAACTGTTATAATACAAGTTAAAAACATAAAATAAATTAATTAATTATTATAAATATTGATAACACAATTATTGCAATTATTCAAATTAATTCCGGACGACATATTTTTTTCATTGCTCGAACTTGCTGTTATTTGGGAAGCGGCGCACATTGCATTAGATGTTTCACCAAATATTTCTTGCGCTATAAGTTTTTTATTATTCATGGAATTTTCAACATATCCCTCCGCAACAGAGTTAGCTTTCCAACCTCCGTGCCTCTTTAATTTTAAAATATCAGCGCCACTGTCTGCTAGGAAAGTGGCAGAGCTTCTTCTGAAGCAGTGGCCAGTATATAGAACAGGATTTGAAAGACCAAGAAATTGTGCAATAACTTTTGGCAGACTGCTAAATGTGTTAATTCCCACAGGATTTCTGGTACATTTTCCATTCGCATATTTTACAAAAAATCTGTTGTGTTTAAGAACCTGGGGAAGCAACTTAATATATTTTCTTAATATTTCAACAAGATTCGTATTTTCAATGGCTCCAGTGGTAATTGCAAACTGCCGTATAACTTTTGTTTTTGAAGGTGGGATATCAACACGAAAATGGCTTCCTTCGTCTATAACATTTTCAACTGGAAGAAATGTTAATTTTGCTTTTCTGCATGCTCCTGCCATTCCAATTATCATTGCAACCTTAGCCATTAAGTATTCTTTGTCATCAGCTTCCACTAAAAATTTGGCAAAATCTTCTTTAATAAAAACTTTTGACTTTTTAGCACTGTACCCGTCCGCTTGCCTTTTCATATATGCTACCAAATTTGTATATTTTTTAATATCAATATTCCTTTTCAGATTTAGTTCAGACCTTAACATTGAGTAAAGTGTCCATAATGTGGAAATTTTTCGTATGCCAAATCATAAACTGCCTTTGACTTTTTGGGAATTACTGATAATAGAGCATTACCTGCTGCCTCTTCAATATCGCTTGGTAGCTCTTCAGAACTTGAATCACTCATTTTTTAAAAATAAAACTAAAAATATATCAATCTGGCTCAAAACCTTCCGTCTAGACTTTTTTACAAAATGTCAAACTGACAACTAACATGAAGTAACAGCAACAAACTAAATTTATGTTTTCCAAATTTTTGATAATTATATTAAATTTTATTTTTTTATTACTTTCTTCAAAATTAGAAAAAGTCTTGTATGCAATACGTTACAAAATGAAATTTTGTGTAACTTGTGAGTTTTTGCGAAACTCACTTCGTTCGTTCCGCAAAAATCTCACGCGTTACACAAAATTAGGCATTTCGTAACTGATGGCATAAATAGCTATTAGATTATAGTAAACGTCTATTCACTGGAAATTTGACTTTTTCCAAGTGTTTTGTAGTTAAAAGTTCGCTAGAAATTAAATTAGAATTAGACGATTTTCGTATCTCATTTAGATGTGCTGAAATTCATAAACACAAACAGTAACTATATAATGATTTAGAAGTAAATTTATAGCATGTCCTGCAGTTTTTGTTATATAAATATAATCCCTGTTGTACAAGAACATAAATCAAACTGAATAATTGCTTTACGATGAGATACTTCCATTGTTAAACACTGTATATTTGCGTATTTATGCAGACTATTAGAGGAGTATAATTGCTACGGAACATGTAACCAACCAAATGCTCGCGATAATTTTTAGAGTAGCAAAATCCAATTTGGTGCGAGTGATAACAACATCGCGTTAAAATAATTAATGACTAAACCATTCATAGACGGGACTGTTCAACCTGAACATTGTTAATTTCACCACCTACTTTATTCATTAAAATTTCAGCATAACACTTTAACGGTAGTCAGGGAATTTGTTTTATTAGTGAGTTGCATTTTTCTCTTCAGTCTATTTTTCGGGATAATTGTTCAAACGTTTTTAATTAAACTGGAAATGTAGAATATAAAATAACTACAATTGCTACAAAATATATTCTATACCCAATCTCCGCACATGTAGAGAGTGGCCCACAGATAATATGAAAACACTATTACTATAAAGCGTATCAAACATAAAATGATTTTTATAAGAGCTTGAACATTATTTATCTCATTAATACTGTATCGTGTTACGTGCTTGTGGGGCAATTAAAAGAATTTAAATTATCGATAACCAAATCCGGGAGTTTTCAGGCTCTCTCCAGAGGTAGGGTTGGCCCTAGCTCAGTGGAGACGGGCATGGGTTGTGATGCTGTAAAAACTTATAAGGCGCCACCCGTTTTACAACCCGGTGGACAGTATACAAGAGGGCTGAAGAGAGGTTCTTCCTTTTACCTTAACAGGGAAAAAGATACTAAGTGATACTCATAAACACAGAATTAGCAATGTTTACTAACAACAAAATTAAGGATGTAGTAACCCAACATTTATACGTCCCTCTACGGAACGATATGTAAATACTTAGTATAATATATTATAATACTAGATGACCCAGCCAACGTTGTTTTGCCATATGAATTATTTCTAGTGAATACTTTGCAGTTAAATAAAAAATAACTAACTTATTGTAAGTGTGTGGAGATGTGGTATGTGAATAAAAGAGGAATGGAGCACTGTGAACGATGACGACCTATAAGAATAACAAAACACGAAACATTCATTTTTTGAGTTATTTCGCGTGCCTGCAATTTTCCTTGTTTGATGGCCCAAATTAGCCCCTTTACGTCTTGTTGGCATTGTTCACTGTACAAAAAAATAGCCATACAGTAAAATAATAGCCGTTGTTGGCGGGAGCTCGTGACACGTGTTGCGTACTTTTGAGGTTATGTAGATCACTTAATTAAATAATAATGAGAACTACACTTAAAATTAATAATTTTATTAATTATTGATAAAATAGGAAATAAATAATTATGGCCCAGCAAATTAATAATAAATTTACTTGAGAATTAGACTTAGACTTAGAAGGTAAAATGATAATTGTAAACGTCACTATTACGTTCGATTCATACACAATAAAATCGAAAACTGTGTAGGGAGTGAGATAAGGCTTATTGTGAGAGAGACAGGAGACCGGCTTCGTTCTCATCCCTACTCCGTGCTGTTTACTGGGTGAGAAGTGACACCGGTAGACGCCTGGCGGGGATAACTGATCTAGAGATAATCGATCAGTTATCGACGAGGGTTAAAAATGATTAAATTACTAAAATGGTTATTAAAAAATAGGGGCTTGTGATAGAAGGATGAAAATTAAGGGTTGTATGTATTTTTTAATGCCACATCATAAAAAAATAAAAATTAAAAAATTTGTCCAAAAAATAAAATAAAAAATTGTTTGGGGTGAACCATCCCTATCACTTAGGGGTATGAAAAATAGATTACGACCGATTCTCAGACCTGTGACACGAGAATTTTATATATTAGATTAATTAAAACCCTTTCTATAGCACTATAGGTCAGTGTACATTGTAGATTTGAGATACTAATGTATATTTTATAGTTATTTGATGGTGTTACGGGAATGAAAATAACGTTATAAATATTAGACAATTTTTTGTCTAATAATAAAGTAGGAAACGCTAGTAATTTTAGTCAACATTTCAAATTGGTGCATCAATACTATCCCAAATAAATCGAATATGACGATTTTAATACTAAATTATGTGAAATCTGAATATACAAGGTGCGAGACGGCAAAATATCAAACAAATCTTATCTGGTCTTTTTTTTTAAGTGCTGCACTTTCTGATCAGCTCCAAAACGGCAGGCTCTCGGACTATTGGCTCCTCAATAAGAACTCCTCCATTTGGAAGACCTAGGGGATGAACCACAAGGTACAGGCAGCCTTAGTGGTCAGTTATGTGTTTGATCTCGTAACACTGAATGATGGAAAGGAAACTCATACAGGCAGGCGACTGACAGGATACAATTAGAGGCCTAATTAAAATTATGCGTATAAATATATTGATTAACGGAAGCAATCATATTGTTACAGCAAAGAGATTTTTAATACCTTGGTTCTTGGGCGGCCTCGTAGGTAAAAGTTAAAACTTCTTTGTTTTCCGGGCTTTGGGATAAATCCTACACAAATTGCTATAATCACCGGCAGCACAATTGCCAAATTAAATCGTACCAAATTATTAATTAAATCCGCATATAGCGTTAATTTATGGCTTCACAGCACTTAAAAATGGGTTCGGAAAAATGGAATCGATTCTTCTGCTCAACGAGCGACCCGCCAAAGAAATCCCCGCGCAAAAAGTGACCTCTCGTCAATAAAAAGTGCGAACAATTAAATGTATCCAAAATAGATTTCAGTATACAAAGCCGCAATTTTAATATGAACCTTTATGAATTGACTAATTAGTAAAGCCAGTTCATTAATTTTCTAAATTATGCTACTTTATTAAAATCTCTTCATTTATTGTTTACAAAAATAAAATAAACCGTAACAATCGCTCTCGCATATGAAGGAATTCGGGCACGAAATTCTAATAATATAACCAAGTGGTAATGTATATCGTACTATAAAAATAGTGTAGAAGTAAATTCAAAAAATGAAAAAATGAAAATACAAAAAATAGAAGTCGATGATTACTTAAAATACGCCATTCGTAGGAAAATCCATGGATTTTTCTACAGAAATGACGTATCGAAAGTAAAGAAAATTCAAGCTGCGATATCTCAAAATGAAGAAAGAAATCGTAGAAGCATTTTGAAAAGACGAAATTGTAGTGTAGCAAAAAAAAATATTTAGAAAAACTAAGGTAATTTTATGCAGCTGGCAAAAAGATATATTAGATGGATGCAACATGATTGAAGACCATGCTGTATCAAAAGTTTAGCAGGATGGTAAAGTTCGAAGCAAAAGTAAAGCATTTTTAGATGGATTCGTTACAGGATTAAAAGTGCCTTTCGGAAAAGGACAAACATTAATAATATAATTAATATAAATGCTTCAAAGAGGCATTTTCCCCATTCTTTCTGTGGGAATGGCTGGTATTTTCCCCTTCTCAGATCATATATTTTCATCTACTTCTACTCTAGTTCTGAGATACATTCTGAATACCTGGATAATGGCGAGAGTGATTTTCACTCCAAAAGCAGGTGCGTTTCTTACAATGAAGCAAAGTCATTTAGACCTATATGCTGTCCTACCTTTTGAAGTTACATGACAGACTTTTAGAAATGTATCTTAAAGAGGAGATGCTTGTGAAGCACACCACAACTCACAGCACTACATACTGTAGTCTTCAAAATAGTCTTCAATAAAGTCAAAACGTTATAGGAACTTTCTTGGATATAGTTGGAGCATTTGACAATACAACTTATAACTCCATTCAGAGATCTTCATCTCATGGTTAAAAGAAAGGTGAAAGGATTTGTTTATCTTCTGAAATGTGGAGGATGTGGTAAGTATGTGGTAGTAGATGAGGTGAGATGAGGGATGAGATTTTTGAAGCAGTCAGCGATAAGATATTCTTTACCTACGTATTTAGAAGTAATTGTAAAGTAGAGATTCTCACTAGAGAAGCCTGGTTCGCTTATCTAGTTTACGAACGAATTCAAAACAGATCAGGGTTTAGGAACTGAGATCTATGGAGCCCGAAATACAGTCCGAAAATAGTCTTTAAGGCTGAAGTATTTGCTATATTTTGGCTGCGTTCAAGATAATATTAGGAGGATATAAGTTAACCGGCGTATTGAAGTATTCATAGACATCTAGGCGGTTTCACGCGAGCCTTTGTACTTCAGGATCACTCACCACTTGAGTGACCCTGAGCTCAAAATGGTGTTAAATTGTCCTGAGTTACGGATCACTTTGATGTGGTAGGCAATAGGAAGGCTTAGATGTTGACCTGGCAAGTCTCAAATATCAATTTGTGGAATCTGTACTACTATTGGAGTTACTGCTATCTCGTAAGATCTATTGATGACTCGATCAAAGAACGATAATAGGAAGATTGATCAGGTGAATCTGGTCTGTGTCAGGTCAGGCTCCTTATAGAGGGTCCATGGACTGACATAAATTTGATTACGCTTAGTAGAAGCAATATTAAAATTGTCATAGTTCTCCTTACGGGCTACAAACATCTCGATAAGCATCTACATAGGATTGAGCGAGCGATATCTTGAGGTGCAGATTTTGCGGCAATACTGATGAAGATTTGGTCCAGAATCTTTGCGACTGTGTTTGTTCAATGGTGAAAGAAACACATGCATGTTGGGGCGACTTTCCTTTCTCCTCAATACATCAGAGAAATTGCAGCAGAACTGGTACTAGAATTGCGCGCAGCACGGACTTATTTTGAACTCTACAGTTAACGGCATTCACAATGGGTCTTCACACCTGAGTGCTCTAGGCGGCTCAAAACATATGTAGTTAAAATCTGACACAATATACTTGATAAGGGTGCAGGTTTCACGTCGAATATCGCTAATACTGCATATCGACCTTTTCTTTATAAATTCTAAAACATTACCCTACTTAAAATACGTTGCCTACGTACGGTTTTTGTTGTCTACGGCCTTTTTAGATTGGATTCACTCAACTTTTGTACCGTAACATTTGAGCAGCACTCTTCCGCTCCGGTTTTCCTCACCAAGTTGCTACATGTTATTCACCCTACATAAGCTAGCTTGTGGCTTTTCTTGTCTTCTTGTACTACATTCATATATCGGGTTCTATATGTGTTTATTATTTTAGAGAGTCTTGAAGTAATACAACGTCAATCAACCTACAGAAATAATAATTTTTGATTAGTTTTCTTAACAAATATCACTTTACTGCTTAATGATTTGTTTTTATTGACACGCCATCGATAATTCCTTTGACGGGACGCACTTAAAATAATACAAAATATGTATATATTTCTTGTCAAAACAGCATTATTTTTAGACAATTTAGGTCACTTTTATGTTAAACAAGGATCAAACACAATTAGCACAGTATTGCAATTTGTATTTGAGTCACTTTTTTGTATTACCGATATCGATCAAGTTAAAAAAATATCACATATAAAGAAAGTACTTTATCATTGGTTTGAATATTCATTTTTAAGTCAAATTTTCTTAAATATCTAACTGTTTATCAAACACATTCGTTTCGTATTCGCATAATATTATTTGCTGTCCATGTGAAATAGAGATTTAGGTTACCAGATTAAAAGTAAAATGGGAAAGTTTAGTAGGATATTAACAATTGCCATTTATGACAATAATGTTTATGTATCTATGTTTCTAGTTTCATATTTGCTCATATGTTTTCATGACAGATCAGTAATCATTTTATATATCTTAATGTCTTTTAAAAGTATGTATAATGTCATGCATTTTATTGTAGTATTATACCTAATATGGTAAAATAAATTGGTTTATTTAGGTACATTAAATATGTAGGTTAAATTAGATAGACCAGCTGTTATCTTTTGATTTTTAGACACAAATATTTTTTGTTTATGTGTAACAGACAGTACAGACACATATCAGGTCAAAATAAAAAAATTGTTCTTATGAATACAGAGTGTTATACAGGCTCTAGGACAAACTTTGGCAAATATTGGCTGGGTAATGTTTAAACATAAATAATATTATTATATTATTATTATATTATATTATTATAGTAACCATCATTTTATTGTACGTTGATTGAAATATGAAATTATATTTTTAAATTGCTTGTAATTTCTAAACAAAAACGAATTGGACTTATGTTTATATAAAAAAAGAAAATGTTTGACATTAATCCAGTTACCATCTAAAAAATTTGTCATAGCTTGTAGCAATAATACTTTTTAAGGTCTTTAAAGAGTGGACAAATGATATAATTTTTATTTTTTGAAAGTTATAATTCCGCTTTTTAAAATATGGTATACAGGGTAATTCAGTCCTGTCGTTAATTTTAACCACGTATTCGAAACGCCTAATAAAGACAGAATACATTATTGTAAATAATGAAAAAATATAAGCAAGGAACAAATTGCAAATGAGTATAATTCATTTTTTGTAAATATTGCAAATAATTTAGTTAAACAATATGATGAAATAAATATTTCTGATACTAAAGAAATGTACACTGATAAAACAATATTTTTAAATAAAGTCTCGGAAACCGAAATTATATAATTCGAGAATTAAAAAATACTTCATCTTCAGGTTGTGACAATATATCGACAGCAGTAATAAAAATAAGTGCAATACAACTGTGCAAACCTATAACATATTTAACAAATTTATGTATAAACAATGGCTGTTTTCCTAATACTAAGGTAATTACACTTTTTAAGAAAGGAAATCCAGAATATCTTTGTTATCTGTTTCTTCGAAAATTATAGAAAAAGTTATTAGTAAAAGGATAATAAATTTTTTAGAAGCAAATAATCTAATATCTAAAAATCAGCACGGGTTTAGAAGAAATAAATCTACTATTACGGCATTATCAAATATTCTTGATATTGTATACAAACAATTAGGTGCAAATAATGAGATACTAGCCTTATTTATTGATTTATTAAAAGCGTTCGAATGTGTAAGCCATTCATTACTTCTAAATAAAATTGGGCGATATGGTATTACAGGATTGTGTTTCGATTTATTGAGGGACTTTTTAACAAACGGAAAACAATTTGTTCAATTTATTGATGAAAACTCAAAACAACTGCCTATAAAAAATGGTGTCTCACAAGGAAGTGTATTAGGTCCTATGCTGTTTCGGTTGCAACAATTTAGAAAATTATATGTCAACTTCTTATACTGCATTTGCAGATGACATAACAGTGTTAGCTTACCATAAACAACAAACAGATATAACAGCATTGACAAATGTAAATCTTAGAAATATACAAGAATATTAAAAAATCTTGTAATGAATCAAGAAAAAACTTACATATTACAATTTCATACTCTACGTTCAAATTATACTTGTAGTCCATTGGTATCATTGAATGGGTAATATATCGACATGCAATTGTCGTGGAAAAATCATGTTGATTATGTGTGTCAAAAATGTGCGTGTTTATGTTTTGCTTTAAGGAGGCTACACTACATTGCTGGTCAAGATGCGGGAAGAGTATTTTATTATCATTCAAATTTCGAGTCTATAATTCGTTATGTAATTTTTTGGGGAGACTCTACAATTTCCACTAGAATATTTTTACTACAAAAACGTGTTGTAAGAAATATGTTTAGACTAAAGTATTCTGAATCATGCAGATATACTTTTGTGGTAAAAGAAATATTAACGCTACCTTGTTTGCATGTGCTTGATAGTGAAGATACGGGACAAATTTACAATATGACTTGCATAGAATGGAACTCTATAAGTCAAATCCATACTATATGGGTGCATCGTTATATAATAAGTTGCCTCCATATATAAAAAGTCAAAATTTGACTAATTTTGTGGTTTTAATTAAGAACATATTGTATCAAAAGGCTTTTATTCTGTAAACAGCTACTTGACATATAATTTTTAGATAATTAAGATAGAGTATTTTGTACCTAGTACTTACTATTTTTGTCTATATTTGTCTCAGTTTTATTACACTTTTATTAGTTCTATTAGTTTGTATGTTGAACGTGTCCTATATCCGTTTTTCTGATTTATTTGACTAATAATAAATAAATAAATAAAATAAATATCATCGAAAAAATGTTTTACTCGACCTTTCAAAAGATAAATACATCACCCCATAACAATCAGTAACAGGACGCACTACAAATTTTCTGATGACGCATTCGAGTATTGAAGCTATATAGAAGTCCAACAGCGTTGCCAGTCAGGACGACATGCAAATAATAACGGCATGTTCAGTACTTAAAACTTCTTGTTCATAATCTAAAATGTACGCATATTGTAGCTATATTCTTTGAGGTATTCATTAAGCTTTTTGTCGAGTTCTGCGAAGTTTTTAGCTGTGCCGAGTGTACCTATTACAGCCTATCCGATATCGGCGCTGATTACTGCGATTGGGCATTTATTATAAAATTCTCATGATTTCATGTTGATTCTACCGGGTGTTTATAAAATGTAAATTAATTAATTTTTGTTTGTTTCTATTATTATTTAGCGGTTCTGCAGCTCTGTAGCAGTTGTTAATGAGTAGACATTAAAAACAAGGTTATTGACCTAAATACAGTAGGTCAAGACTCGGATTGCCGGATTATTTATCAGTAAATAGGTATGTCTCGGACCGTTTTTGTTGACAGCATGAGGGTTTTTTTATTACTGTCTGTATTTAAATACAATAAACGTTTAAGCCTCTCTCTCTTAATAATTTAACCTAGTGAGTATTGGATTTTATTTCACTATTTATGTAATGAAATGTGGCATTAATTATATAAGTACAATAAGTAGGTATTACAGAAAAATATTTAAATTTGGCAAAGTTGCGTCGTGCCGACATCGAGTTGAACTGCCTCCAGCGGTTAGTGCCAGTCTGAAAAGGGGGTTTAAATAATAGTTTGGAAATATTTTTTTCAGTATAAATATGCATTTAATTTTTTTTTAAATCGCGTAAAATATTATAACCATTTTTTCCTATCTTCTCTAAAAATTAATGACTATGAATGAATCATTCTGTATATAAAAACTTAATTTTATCAAAATATGTTATCAATGCATTTGTTATTACTGCCCATTCATTGCATACTTTTGTGATTTTTTGCATACAGATAGAGAAAATATTTAACCGATCATGGGGAGATTCTATTACATACATTTCTAATGCATGGGGTATTGGTGGGAAGATGACGCACGGCAGGGCGGGCTTAGTCAGTACTCCCCTACTCTCCTACGCCGACGGCCGAACGCCAAACGAATAGTGTGCTATACGAATACTGGTTTAGTCCGTCAAAATAGGGGAGGACGCGTCAAGCTTGGACGGCGAGCAGTGGAAGGGATTATTCTTAGCATTTCATACGATCGGTTAAATATTTTCTCTGTATATCCTGGAAAAATTTCAAAGATATTTGTATATGTATACATGCGCATATTCTAAAGTTATTGTTAATTATTATCTAAATTACTATTTATTACAGAATAGGCAAGCCAGTGATCAAACTCGGAATGCCCTAGCAAAACACGCATCAGACGTTCTCTCATATCCTCCAGAACAGTTAGCCAAACGTAAGACTTCGTCCAAGGTAATAATAAAACATTTTTTTTAACTAGATTAATACTATTAAAAAAATTTATATGTAACATACCCAACTGTAATATTTACAAATTTCCAGCAGAGGGAATTATGTAAATTGTTTTCTATCAAGTTGTAGCATAAACGCATTCCAATTCGATTTACTGTTGCCAATTCACAATAAATTAATTCGGTCGGATTCATTATGTAGATTATTCCATCCTTTCTACGTATTCACAAAAGCATAATGTTAAAATCAAATTATGACCGACCGACCTAAATTACATTAGAGGTGATACTTTTTAGGATATGTCGGATTGGCTGATTCGATAATGTGACGGTATTAAATTAAAAGCTTAAAGTTGTCAACTTTGGAAACAGATTTGCTGATTACAGGTATTCTGTTTCATGTGGATTGATGGAATTAATAAAAACAACTTTAAATTAAAATACTGAATACAGAAATAGTATATTCTGTAACAAGGTTATAATGAAAAAAATCGATACGAGCGGATTCCATATACATATATCGAATTTTCATTGTAATCGAGTAACAAACTATACATTGTGTCCTGAATATGAGTGCCTTAATTATGCCATACAATAATAAGTTGTACTAAACAATACATATTTGATTTAACAATTTTTTTTCTCTGACCAATGGTAGCAGAATTATGACAGTAAAGAGGTATTGAATATGTAACAACGTAGCTCACATACTACCTTAAGGTACGGATTCGCTGGTGCGACTGCGGCTGCGACTGCGACTGCGACTCGTCGCCGACCAATAGACAGTCTGAATGTTCTCATCAACTCCATCATTTAGACTGCCTATTGGCCGGCAACGAGTCGCAGTCGCAGTCGCAGCCGCAGTCGCACCAGCGAATCCGTACCTTTAGGATAGTTATGTATTTATACATAATAATTATAAATAGGTACACCTAAACATAGATACTTATGGCGAATGGTTTTCTTAGACCTGTTTTCAGAATAATAGTGACAAGTATTTAAAATGACTCCTGTGTCTTGCAAGAAGCGTTTACTGTACAAGACATTCGCCTAGATTCGCCGTAAATTAACATGCCATGCAGCTGGTTATGATTACTACAAATTGTTCCATTTTTATTTATGTACATTTACAAAGATCAAAGAAAAACTAGACCAAAATGAATCGCACTAGCTGTACGCACAATTATGACTAATATTACTTTTAGGTTATCACCAGCAGCCTGACACTGCGTTGTTGTCGAACTTTATAGTACGTTACAATTTTAACGAGTTTCTTGGAAACTTCAATTGCTTACTTCATTAATACTGATCTAAAAATCAAATTATTAGCAAATTACGTTAGAGGCGCTTTTATTTGATCTTAATTGTACCTTAGTTTATAATTTCGTAACATATTTTTGCATATTATTGCAGTTGCATTTTTATTTTTGAAATGTGATTGTAGACATTCTATTCTTATTAGAATTTTTTATTGTTTTTGTCAGATAAGCTCTTAAAATTACGGCACTCATATTTCAAAAAGTATGAATCAAAAACAATTAAATTAAATCTAAACAAAATAAGTTATATTTAATGAGACATTTGGTACTGAAAATTACTGAAATTAAAAACTGGTGCACTGAAAATATTGTTTGTAATATTTTTCAAAGCAGATTGATTTGTAGAGGCAGACTTAACAGTCGTGTAGCAGGAAGAATTGGTGATTGAGGGGAAGGTTACTAACGAATTGAATTAGATCCAGTATTTAAAGAAACTAACTCAAAATATGAGTGTAAGTGATGTTGAAATATATATTTCATTAACAAAATTGTACGTGAATAGCATATGTGTGCAAATAAAAAAGTGGTAAAGAAGAGGAAGGAAGATTGTATTTTTAAAATGAGTTTTCCAAAAAAAAATTCTATTGCTATATCTTAGAGTATACTGATAGAAAGGATGAATTAGTGATATGGCGAAGAAACTATTTAAAATAAATATTAAAAAATAAGAATCTGGATCGAAGAATATATTAAATTTTAACGAAACATGGCCGTATGAAGGTCATACGGAAAGCGGTACGATATGATATAATAAGTGTTAATGTGTGACCGTTATAGTGACAGTGCTAGTAACCAATAGTAAAAAGTGTATATGTATTCTGAAGCCTTTTGTACTTTTGAATTCGGAATTCGCAAATATTTGTGCGATTTATTTAACGGTGGAAAAATCTCTATTTGTAACAAATTTTGTCAACTACCTATAACATTTTCATTAACATTATTTTCATCATGAAACTGCCATGGTAGATTATCAGAAGTTCAAAACAAATTTATTAACACCACATAATAATGAAAAAGGCAATAACATTTGTAGTGTTTGACAGTTTCGCAAATTGCAATTGTCAAAAGTTGAGATTTTAATGCCATAAATAATTAAAACAGAAGTTGCAAAATTCGTGCAAAAATCCGTGAATTTCGCGTCCATGAGCACAAGGAGTGAGATATCTGCAGAGTGCGCATCAAGTAGCTGTAAGTGGGCGGTAGTGGGCAATCGCCGTCCATAAGGACACGGGCACATTTAAAGTGTTAGATTCAGCCGACGTCAACTTATTTTTGATAATTTTGTGTGCTTTAACTCTTCTCAAGTGGCACGCTTAGGAAATCATACCACCCGTATCTTCCATACTCATCTCTGTGTTGTGAATTAGCCACTCTCTATTATTTTCAACCTTGGGTAATTGATAATACAAGATAAAAACTTTAAATTTTGAAATAATTCTTATTATTTTTATTATCTAACGCCTCGAAATTGGTAAAAACTGTTATATCACTATTTCTACTCTAAAAATAATGAATGTTATGTAATGCAATTATTTTTGTCATTTTTGTATATTTTTTATATTTGATCGTCTTCAAATTTAGTACGCCTATGAAATGTTGCTCCTCGCACTCTTCGCCCGTCGCGCTTGTCTACAAGCTAGTGATTGGTCACTCACTTAGTTACAATTTTGGAAGTCAACTATAATATAATATCCGCAACCAACGTAGTAGCTAAGGTATGGCGTAAACAGTTGCCAGTATACTCTTGTGGGTTGTCTAGATTTTCAAATGTGGCAATTTGTTTAGGCATATTGCCCGGTTTATTCATCCCAATTACTTGTCGTGTACATTTATTTTTTTTTGTAAATTAATAAAAACAATTGTCAGAAGGAACATTGTAAGGTCTCAAAGGCCAGTATTTTTTTAAAATATTAATCTCCCGTAACGTAAACTCTCTTGGTTTTTTGGTTTTGTATTAGGACTTGCAATTAGTATTGCGCATCCTAAGTCTTTAATGTTGGAAATTTTAATGTTGTAAAGCTCATTCTTGCAACAAGCCTCGAAAATACCACTGACAAGGGTGACCTAAAAATGAAAACTACATTCTATTAAAATTGCTATTTAAATTATGATTTTTATTACATTTGTAGCTAAATATATCTCATCAGGAGCATTTTCTAAGAATTGCTTAACCTTTTCTTCTGTAATAATTTTTGATTTCTTGGTTACGTACTTTTCAGAAGAATATTTTAACAAAGTTTTTATTCTTTTGTATCTTAAAATAGCGATATATCGAAACATACAATTAAAACATTTTTGGAAAACGAGTGGGTTTTCTTTTCTTGTTGCTAATCCCCTAGCAGTGCATAATACTTCTCATATTCATGTCTCGATTTTTCAAGAAGCAGGTTCTCACTTATTTGCATAATTTGTAATTTCAGGTGGAGTATTGTCAAATTCTATATACGATTCATCGAGTGAGAATTTTTATATTCTATGATTAAACATGATTTCGGATTATTACATTTATTAATGGTCATAGAAATAATAATTTTCAGCGTTAAAGAGCAATCACTCTTTGATTAACAAGTTCGGGTATTGGTGGTCATGTCGCCGGTGGCTTAAGGTCTATTCACACAAGAGTCAGGGACTAGTTTGATACTGTCAGAAGTGTTCATCTAACTACTTCTTCAACAGTTTGAAACCAATCCCTGACTCTTATGAGAACTTACCTTTACCTTCTTGTTTACATTTAGAGATGCATATTTCTTCTTCAAAAGGAATTCTGAAGAAGAAATATGCATTGCATTTGGCACATGTTTACCGGAAAATCGTTCTGCTAAAGCATTTTCACAGCGTAATAAATTACAACGATATCCATCAACTCCGAGTTACTACTGTACACGTAAGCCATTCTTGACACTTGTAAACACTGGCGTCACAAAATCTTTAGTGCTACAAAAAGTAATCGGATTGCTATATTCGGAATCGCCTGTTTAGAGACTACAGTGACCCAGCGATATAAAGGTTTAAAATTCCACAACCTAAATAATCTTTTAGTCGGAAACTATGAGGATTTAAAAAAAAAATTGCGATATCGACGCGCATCGCACATCGTGACGCATCTATTCCCAAATTTGAGGTTCTGAATCACCTTGTATAGGTATCTATACATATGAAATAAATTTCATCACTAGGAATAACGTAAATATTTCTTTCTGCATGATTGTGTTCTCAAATACCTTCGATTAAATTTTCATTGTTATTTTTTTTGTTTTTCTTTTCATAATTTATAATACTAGAATATCCAAGTCAAAAAATAATGCAATAACTTTAAAGGTTTATTGCACATAAACATAAACTTTGAAACAACAGAAAAACATTTATTTGTTTTGTATTTCACATGCACTCAGTTTATATGTGAACATACATATGAACGAACAGCCAGTTCAATTGTCGGTTATCTCACCTATGGCACACTGATGAGGACCAATAAGCCCGAAATCGGTCTATGTCTGGTGGTGTGGCCGACAAGGGTTCTTGACTGTTCACACAGATACTGCAGGAGTAATTCAATACCGGTCGGGGCATTAGTTCGCGGAGTAGTTGTTTCCTGCAGTATAATTTACAGGTTTTTTTGTGTATCTAAAAAATCATAGTTTAGTAGTTAAATCTCTGTTTTACAAATACGAAATTCCAGGAAACAACTACTCTGCGGATTAATGTCCCGACCAGCATTAAATTACACCTGGAAAACCTACAGCAAACAATTTAGTCATTCATCAGTAGCCCACCAGACATACAGGGTGTTTATTAATTGAATGCCGATACTTAAGGGTGTGAATCCTTCGGTCATTTTAAGAAGAAAACTTAATATCAACATATGTCCTAAACCTCTTCATTTTTGAACTACAGGGTGTTACACTTTTAAGAAAAAAAATTTGCATTTTTATTATAATTTTCTTATCACTTCAGATATTTTTATAAAATTTTGTACACACCCTAATGTTTTAAAATCTTTGCCAATAACGTCCATACGAGGTTTGAACTAAACATTTTTGAAGAAAAAAATGGTACGACACTGTTTTTTCTAAAAACTAAAATTATTTTTAAAATCTCCATTTCTTTTACAGTAAATTCGGTCCCTAGACTTACTCTCGTACGACGCACTATTTTCATGTAAAAAAATTAAAACCAAAAAAGTTTTTTCCCCAAGTTCACCGAACGCGATAAAGTCGACAGCTTTCAATGGTGTCTACTGCATGTAGAACGCTTCGTGTCTGTGACATTTAAGTTCGGCATGGAATAGCGAATGGCCGATAGATGTAGGTATCTTGTTCTACACTGCGTATCTCCATTTTAGTATATTTTTTACTAGTACCTATTTAGTTTGTTTGCATTATTTCCATAAAATCATCATATCCAGAAGAAGAAGAATTTTTTTTTTATTCTTTTCGTTAATAAGAACACAAAATCAATTATTTGTAAATGTAATTCAGAGCCTACTTATAAAAAAAATAATTTAAATTTTATATTTACATATAAGAAAGCAAGCATCAAGAATATCCGCTTTTTTTCTAAAGAACAATTTCATTTTCCACGTGTAGGAAAGTAGTATGAAATTTCACATTTACAACGGCAGAACAAATTTTAAAGTACATTTAAAATAGCCGTAAAATTCTGATAAGATTTCCCAGTTTAAGCATTTTACAATGTACATTACATTAATTTTTCTGAAAACACAGTACCGCAGTTTTTATGAAAGTAAGAATGGAAAGACTTCCCCGAATCCTCACCACTGCTTGACATATTTGCATAGAAATAAAATATGATAAGTTACGTCTTGAAATAGGAAATCCGAAATGCACCTTATAAATGCTAAAAATGTTTTGTTTTTAATACCGGTTATGCATCCTTAAAAGGGCTTTACGACGCATTGCTTCTACTTCTGGAAAACTCGAAAGAAGACGACGTGGGTCCATGCAAGTTAAGTCACATTAACAAATTGCTTTTGACTTGCAGAATCTTAATATCAATAAAGGACTGACATTAACTAAATTGGTTTTATCAATACAAATATATTGTTTTCAACATTATTCTGTACATACAAAGTTAAAAAGTAACTTTCTATCACATAATACACTTTTTTCCATTTGTTTCAGCATTTGTTGTAATCTAGTAATTGACTGAATGTTAACCAATAATTGACAGATCAGCTTTATTGTTTTTAAACTAAATAATACAATTAGTTTTTCAAATTTACAAATATTTTTTTTTTGAAATTATATTTTTCCTGGTGTTGTAAATCATTTACTGTAAAAATTAGAGCTTATGGCATCAAATTATATTGGACCACAATATACAAAATTGTGACATACTTTTGCAATACCCTCTTTTCGAGGCCATTGATACTGGTTTAGCGTAGTTTCAAAAATTTGATTTTTGATGACATAAGGCTCAATTCTACAATCTGTCTTATATAAAAGTTATCATCATAATATATTGCATAAAACTGCTTTTGTATAAGTACTGGTATATCAGATCGTATATCATGGCTTCTACAAGGTAGATCGCTACTTTGTCTGATATTTTCAGGCGTTTCTTGCATGATTATTTCATTCAGAAGGATGTTATCTGAGTCACTGACTTCATGTGAAAATTTGTCACTTTTATTCCTCTCTAACAGACGAGAGTTTTCGGGGACACGGGTGGCTATATCTGAATGTCTTTTCAGAAATCTGTCAAACCATTTTTCCCTGGTCGATTGCTTTTAAAAGGGTTTGGTCGTTTATCGGACGTTATAATGTTTTCAACTGTGCTTAACAGATCATCTTTTACCAATGGAAATCCAGCTTTAGCTATATCCTTGATGTATTTGGTTAACTCCATCTCTTCCTTACTGGTTAAAATAGTTTTGGGACCCATGCGCCTTTCCTCTGGTGTTTTACTATTAACTCTGTACATTAATGTAATTCTTGGCACGCCATATGTTTTACTGGCGGTAGAATATGACATATTCTGTTCTCTTATTGCTAGTATGGCACTGCGCATCGCTGATTCGGTGTATTTAAATTTTGGTCGAGTTTTTTTATTCATAGTGAATGTTATCGGATATCTAGGACAATAAAATTTTTGAAGTATCTGTTCAAAAGTCAATTACTTGATTCGAAAATTATCAGTAATTCCAATAATTGACGATGTATATCAATAACTGGATGAATTATTTCAATATGAACATAATAACCTAAGGTTTATTTAAAACCAATATTCAGTACATTAAAATTTGAAAATTAATATTTAATAAAAAAAAGAATTTATCCAGTAATTGACATCGCCTGTCAATCACTAGAATTACCTCGAATATTCTTATCCAGTAATTGACATGCTATTTTTTGTAAATATAGGAGCCAAACCGGTAACAGTTCACGATATTTATTATTAAGATGCATATTTATATAACAAAACATAGATTTCAATTTCCTTGCAAAAGTTAATTCATTTATATGACTAAGAACTTTTAAACTTACCTTAACCTACAACACAACTACTTCGTAGTGATTATGACCATTACTGACTCGGTCTATGGAAATCACCAACAGCTGGGGGTAGTAGTGTCAGTATGTAGGAAAACTGTAATTTTAATTAGAAAACATATCTAGCAAGCTCTATATGGCACAGTTTAGACAACTTGAATCCTAAATTTCTTATTTTAAAACATTTTCCCTTGAAGTGTCGAGTCCAGTAGGAGACTTGTCAATTAAGGGTGAATCTACCCTATAACGTTTAAGTTATTACGTCACCATCACCTTGGTATTAAGATTTTGTCAAACGTAATTTGACATGCTTAACTTGTATGGGCTTACGTTTTCTTTCGATTTTTCCATGAGTAAGCATCAGAGTTCCTATCTGACATTTTTAAGCCTTTATCTGCTAAAGTTTGTAACTTTTTTTAAAACATCCTGTATCGAATTAGTGACTCTAATTAGTTACATTATTTCGTCGGTCTATTTAAAACAACTTCAGAGATAACTGAAAAATAGCTATTTATGATATACGTGTTAAAAGTAAGATTTTATTTTGTGAGTGAAGATGATTAAAAAACGAGCGTAGTGAGTTTTTTAACTTCACGAACAAATAAAATCACTTTTAACACGTATATCATACACTATTTTTTCTACAAAACAATCGGAAGAACTTTAAACTCAATAAAAATAAGAAATCAAAAAATACTACACAGATCGCAATGTTTATGAACCAAAATTTTCGTAGCAACCATTGCTGTTGTTAGTTACGGAAAAAATGCAAAAATATTGACAGCATTTTCTAGTAATATTATAAGTATAATGAATAATCTCGATAATGAGCGTAACGAATCCATCCCTGTTGAAATCGAAGAAGCCGCCAGTCGAGCAACATTGGAATTATTGCCGGCGAAATCAAAGGAACAGTACGAAATCGCTTATAGACGCTTTTCGGAATGGTGCAACATTAAAAAGGTCCCTGGGAAATGTAACGAAAGTGTTTTACTGGCATATTTTGAGGAAAAAGCCAAGATATGGAAATCGTCAACGCTGTTGTCAAATTATTCCATGATCAAAACTATGTTAAAAATAAAGCTAGACCAAGATATAAGCAAACATTATAAACTTATTGCTTTTTTAAAACGGAAGGGTGAAGGATATCAAGCAAAAAAGTCAAAAGTTTTGACGAAGACGCATATCGACAAATTTCTCACAGAAGCAGAAGACGAGAAGTATCTGATGATGAAAGTCGCAGCAATAGTGGGTGTCTTCGGGGCGTGTCGCCGGGAGGAATTGTGTCAGATGACCATCGACAATATCGAATATTTGGGCACTTCGGTTGTTGTGACCATACCAGATACTAAAACGAAAGTGCCTCGGACTTTCAGTGTTGTTGGTGAATTCTATTTAAACTTTTTTAGAAAGTATATGGCACTCCGGCCACCCAACGCTGACCATAGACGACTTTTTCTTAAATATATGAAGAATAAATGTGTGAAGAATCCAGTCGGAATTAACATGTTTGATAAAATGCCTGCCGACATTGCAGAGTTATTGAATCTACCAAATCCTCAACTCTACACCGGACACTGTTTTCGTCGTTCATCGGCGACATTGTTAGCAGATTCTGGTGCAAATTTTACTACTATCAATATACATGGAGGATGGAAATCTTCGACGGTAGCTGAAGGCTACATTGAAAATTCACTGGAACAGAAGAAGGAAATTGCGTGCCAAATACTTCCTACTACTAGCAAGACCACCAGTACTACCAGTAGTATTTCTACAGAAAATAGATGTGTCACACATGTTGACAGTAAAACCAACTTAAGTATGATGACTCCGCAAGGAATTACAATTTCAAATTGTTCTAATTTTACTATAAATGTTAATAGTAATAACTAGTTAACATGTTGGTTTGTACTTATTTAAAATAAAAAGTTGTTCATGTGTTTGTTAAAATGTTTTAATAATTTTCAAAACAAAATTTAAATAAACTTTTAACACGCGTGTCAAAAAATGACATGAACATCAAAAATGACAATTAAAAAGCCCACTTTTAACAGTTTTGTAGAAAAATATATTTTTGAAAATATGGCTTCTCTTTTGGAAATTAGTAACTTTAGGCCCCTGGTTGTTTATAAAAGCTTTTGTGTCTGAAATGATATAAGATATCACCTCTTTAACTTACGATATATATTTAAAATACATCCCGTATACTAAATAAAATGTAATGATTTTAATGGATTATTATTGTCACATTAAACTGTTAGTTGTCAGTTCATGTTTCACAGAAATTTTGAATTGTGCAGAAACCGAATCGCCATAAAGAAAGGGAGGACAGCAAACAATAATTTAAAAGCCAAAACGATAGGGTTAACATATTCTCATTCAAAGCTAAGAAAACGTCAGGCCCTTTCATCACTATCGTCACGCTCGTTATGCAAATCTCGCGCATTTTCATTTGTCTCTATTTACGTTTTGTGTTACAGCAACAGGGGAAGGACTACGCGTTCTCCTACAAAGTGGTGGATCATTTAAGGGGCGACGACTTCTCTCACTCTCAATCCAGAAATTCCAAGGCTACGAACGGGGAATATCGTGTCAAACTTCCAGACGGAAGAGTTCAGATAGTGTCATATACGGCGGACAAAAACGGCTATAAGGCCGACGTCAAATATACTGGAAATGAGGGAGTTACAGATCAACGTGGTACGCCGCATCAAGGTTGGTGAAAGCTTTATGCCAGATAAGTTTTTGTGCGGTACAAAAATTAAATAAATCGATGCTTGTCGGTTTTTATTGACAACACATCGTCAAGGAAACATTTGAACGCTTCATAGAAATAGAAAATTTCATATCACAAAATTAATATATTTACAATAAATACTACAACATTTTTAAATGTGTATATACCAAGTGTTCAGACTAATATATAATAAAGTGCTGAACATACCAAAAATAATTAACGAGGCGATGTCTTTTTATGAACTATCTAATACTTTTTTTAAGAAATAAAGTGCTAAGTAATTTTGAGTAAATCGTGAAAAAAAATTATGAAAAATTGCAAATAATCATTACATTAGTGAGCACAAAAAAATTCGTAACATTTTTTTCTCACCTTGATCGGATGTGTGTTATTTCTGATATCGATGAGCATGTTTCTTAGGTATTTTGATGTGCTCAATCAAAATTGAGGGTCTGTTCAGCCTCATCACCACAGATTTTGCGAAAATCGCAAGAAAGTATCTGAAAATGGAAAAAAACATATTAATGACTGTGAAAAACTTTAGAAAAATGTTTTCTAGATTGATTCAAGAGATTTTTTATATATTTTGGAGAGCTGCATCGCAGAAAATTTTTGAAAAACACGCGTAAAGTAATTTTTCTCTAAATTTTCCGATTTACTCAATATTTTGAGCATGTTTGAGCTAAAAAGACTTCAAATTCGGATTCAGTGCGTCAAAATACATAAAGGTAGGTGAGTTTGGCAGATTAATATTTATATTCAGTGACACTGCAAAACTATTGAAAGATTAATTATTTATTCGACTGAATAGTTTACAATACTGAATATATAAGTTATTTACCTTTTGCAATTGTTTAATTAACCTGCAAATATTTCATGTATTTCTAACAGAATATGGGAAGTAAGTGAATTTTCAAATAGTGTATATTTTTTGCGAAGTGATTCATATAAGATTCCCAAATTCCTTCAAAAATTGTAAAAATACTCCTAGATTGCTAGGTAATAAACAGCTTTTATAATATATTTAATAACTTTTTGAGGTACAGGAAAAATTCACTTAAAAATATAGTTTAATGTACCTATGTTAGATACAAAATCAATAGACCTACCTATATGTAGTTACTTACAAAAAACTCTTGTGTTTTAATGATCTATAACACCCCTAGAACTTATGGTGCGTGCATATTTCTAAAACATTTTTTTCTAAACTAGCAAGTTTAAAATTCTTTATTTCATTATTATAAATATGGTTCTAAACATTCAGCAAGACAAACTACATTTCAAAATGATATAATATTTGATATGTTGTTATTAATATTGTGGTTTGTATACAATAGTAATGGTACACGCAAAAAAACAGTGGCTACATGCCATATTCAATAATACATAATACCTATAATTTATATACCTATTGGAAATTTCAACAAACTGACCTCATATTGAACTCATTTTACAGTACTACCCAGAAGGTATTTTTAATAAGAGAAAATAAAGAAATTGAATTGGTAATTGACAATCTGTAGACTTCATATGAGACAGTGTTTAAATACGTAACATACCAGAGTTATTTATGGTAAGAAGTTACTTGAAAAACATGTTATGGATCCAGTAAGTTTTAACATTTCTAACATATTCATTTGTGTGTGTTCAATAAAGTAGTTAAGGCATCTGATGCCGTTAGAATCCTTAATGCTGTTAAGGAAGTTTTGCTATTGGTGAAGTAAAAGAGGAACCTAATTTTTATAACTAAAATATATTACAAGCTCTTACTTATCAACTCTCAACGAAAACTGTGCATTTCCGTCAACATCAAAAAAAAAAACTACCTTTAACAACTCTCATAGTACAAGCTGATATCAATCCATGTCAGCTGAAGAGCACTCAGTTGGACAAAGGAAGCGTCGTGCTTCGTTTAATTTACAGGACGTTTCGGAAAGACATGGCAATATTGCTATATTGCTGATAAAATCTAAGTGGGGTTTGCTTTATAAAGGTATATATGTCCCAGTCTATCTATTTTTTAAAGCACAACATATTTTATAAGAATTTGACACAGGCACGTTTTTTGTGGGGAACTTGGGGAATTATAGTTGAGGACAATAATGACCAATAGTGACAATAAATTTAGTTTATAAAAACTAACTAGGGACCAAATGTTTGGTATTTGTAGCAGTACTTTGTTATCAGTTGTGTTACTATTCGAGTTTATTTTTAGGTGATTATAGAAGTATGGCACATAATTATTTCTCAAAGAACTTATGGATATGATAATGGCATATGAGGAATCACATCAAAATTCAGTGGTGGCAGCTCTTCTTTAAGGCCGCATTTCACCGAGGCTAGTCCAGCCAGGCTAGTGCAGCGCGGCTGGTCCAGCCAAATTTGAAATGTAGTATAGCAAATGGTCATACACTCACATGCTTACATGACCCTCAAAATATGGGCTATAAAGATACAGAAATTAAGAAAAATGGCTGGAGGTAGTTAAAATTACGGAAATAATTAAAACACGGTAATATCGTGTACCCAGTATCTTTTAACTTTTCGTTTTCTTTTTGCTCGCGAGCGCTTCGTCTTCACCGTCGCTTGTCTCCATGATTGTATATACTGAACATAATTGAAATGAAAAATTGGTCTATGGAGTGTACGTAACTAAAAAAATATGCTATATAATGCAGCCCAATTAGTTTATAGCTGCACTTGTTCCAGCCACTAGCCTAGGCCAGACCAGCCTCAATGTAATGCGGCCTTTATGGCCAAAGGTTTCCCCAAAGATCTCATTAGAGACGTGAAGCCTTTTCACGTGTGGTTTAGCGGGACAGAGAAACTGGTAAACTGCGGCTGAGTCCTGGACAACATGGGATAGTCATTACACTTAGGCTAATTGTGAATCTCGAGAAAGAGATTTTAAATGCCGTCGAGGGGCAGCCTGGCATAACAATCCTTACTTCCAAGAGATCTTCCGCTTTTAGTAAATTTTTGCGAGCGGTTGTTGCCTCAGTAGCATTTAAACCCAAACTTTACCACGAACATTTTAATTATGAATGAGGCAATTTCCACTCGTAATGGTATTCACACGTATTATTGGGCATTGGAAAAACCGCACGTTGCTTGGTGAACGCAGTTTCAGTAAATGTGAGAGTTGGAATTGTTAACACGGTACCGGTACTCCTCAAAGAAGTTAATTTCAACGTTAGACAGCATATGTGGTTTCATCATAATTGTGCTGCACCACATTTTACTCGACTAGTGCGACAGCATTTGGAATATGTGTTTCTCCAACGATAGATAGACCAAGGTGATCCAATTGGGTGGCCTCCTGAATCTCCCGACCTTAATCCGTTTGACTTTTATTTTTGGGGTCACATAAAAACTACACCAAACTACCAAAGTTAACACTGAACAAGAGTTGCAAAATCGCATATATGCTGCTGATGAGGCAATTCGACTACAGTCTGGTTTGGGCCGTGCTTGTAGGGTCTCATGTATTCGGCGAGGTCAACCGTATGTTGAAAATCACGGAAATAACTTTGAACAGTTGCTATAATAAATTAAATGCATGTTCAATTTTATGAAATTCACGCTCTTTTATTTTTATTTGAAATAAATTGATATAAAGGGATACCAATTTAACAACTGAAAATCATTTTTTTCACTATTCGTCATTATTTGTCCTCAGCTATGATTTACCGAGTTTATTCGTATAGTTTAAGAATCACCGTATTTAAATAGTTGTCTATGCTTTTGTCATTTCAACGTAACATTAATACGTGGTTCAAATATAAAAATACAATAATTAATATATTTTTTTAGATCAAGCTGTACAGATTCAAAGAATACCAGTGCGGGAATTGTATACATTGGAAAAGGCACAACCTGTGGGATATCAAAACGATGTTCAGTCACCGAACCATAATATAGTAGTATTACAAGCTGTAGTACCAACACAAATCTCTCGGAATTTTAATAGCCATGGAAGCATAATAGTAACTCCTAGTCCTACATATCTGAATACTGTTGAGAATAGAGAATTGCAGGTTAGTTGATATTTTAAATACGATGAACATGTGTCCACAGAGAATAGTACGTTCAGTCACTAGCTTGTTCTTGTGTATGAGTGGCTTACTCACTTATTTTTTAATTTTAAACATTTAAATCAAAATAGGTAAAGAAAATTGCTTGGGTAATGCTGCACATAAAAGATTAAAAATTGTATAAATGGTACAATAAAAGATGATAAATAGTTAATAGAAACAAAGAAAATACCGAGTGGTCCATTTAACTTGAGATAACTATATATTTCAAAAACGGCGCGTTCTATGAAAAAAATGTGTCGAATAATAGTTAATAACTGTAGAGGGGCAAATAAAATGGCGTTGCAGTTTTTTTGACCTAGACTATGTTTTCAAGATTCTAGCGACGTTAACTTTGATTTTTCAAATGAGAAGCTATACTTTTTCCCCTAAACTTAAAGGAGTAAAAAACTAGTCAAAAAACTGCAACGTCATTTTATTTTTCCCTTCGACACTGACGAACTTCTATTTGATATATTTTTCATAGAATGCGCCGTTTTAGAAATATATAGCTATATATAGAAATATATAGCTATAAGTTAAATAGACCACCCGGTATACTATTTCTGATGATTTTCATATCTTCCATAACAATTTGTTAATTTCTTTCTTTACAGAGGCAGTCCTTTCCAAAAGTTGACATATATACAAGCAACGCAAGAGACTACAGCATTGGCAGCTACATTCCTAGCACTGTTTCCCCATACCTACAGAAATACTCCAACAACCTAGAAAGAAAAGTTATCTATCCTGAAATTACTAACAACGGCAACCATGGTTTGTCTAGCCCAACAACTCCTTCATCCTTTGTCTTGGCAGATCAACAAGGATTTACTTTAGACAATATTAAGTTAGTTTCTACGACTAGCTCCCCTTTAATTGTTAGAAATCGTGTAACTTCAACCACTGCTACACCATTGTTCTTAGGTGATTTATATTCTACAGTTGCATCGCATTATTAACATCATTCTAATGGTAATAAGTAATAGGAAATGTTTGTATCATATGTATTCAGATCAAAACTATTTATACGCTTTTCGATTTCGCTATTTTAATAATAATAATCATCTACAGTGATCACCAAAAGTAGTGTCATGATTTGTAACATGTCTATTCATATACCATTACTTTTTAATAGAACTTATTTTTAATACCTTAAAGAGTCAGAGTACTTATTTCTCAGTTTAAACGTATTCTCGATAATATTAAGGACCTGTCTATCTATTTTATAGAATTAGTAAGTTTATTATGTTGGTTCAGTACACTATTTAGTCCTGATCTAGCATCTGTTACAGTTCGAATATTGAGAGATATTTTTAATATAATTTTTAGTCTATGTGTTGTAAATTTCAATAAAAATATAACATTATTCTTTTTAGTGTCTCAAAGAAACAAATAAATAATGTCATTTCAAATAATAGTGCTACTGATGGAATTCTAGAAACTACTCTGAGCACTAATCTAAACTACAATACTATACCATTAACTACTACACTAAATTACACTAAAGCAACATTTAGTAGTCGTTAGTTACTCCATGTTGGACCTAACAGGTCACAAAGCAGTGAAGCGTCCTACCTAGTTGTAGGCACCATTGAAAATCTACGGTCTCTATCGCGTTTCGGTGGTAACGATATTTGCAAAACGTAATTCCAGGAAACAACAACACGGTCGGGGCATTAGTCCTCAGAGTAGTTGTTTCCTGGAATTCCGTTTCGCAAATATCGCGATAGAGGTCGCACGCTTTCTATGGTGCTTAGAGCTAGGTAAGACGCTTCATTGCTTTCTGACCTGGCAGGTCTAGCATGAAGTAGCTAATTGCCACTAGATGCAGCTTTGCTACATTTAATAGTATTCATGGCTCCTTCTGTCAGGTTTGATAGACATTAGCAGCCAGTGTTATTCGTTTGTTACCTAACCATGGCACACTGATGAGAGCAAATAAGCTCTAAACCGGTATCTGTCTGGTAGGCCACTAATGAATGGTATTGGCTGTTTGCTATATGTTCTTCAGGAATGATGATCTGAGCATTAGTCCACAGAGTAGTTGTTTCTTGAAATATTATTTTGCAAATATAGTTATCGCTGAAACTCGAAAATGAAAAGTGGGGAAAATAAAAAAAGAGGCAGTATACTAAATAATCACCAAAAAAACGGAAACTAGAGAACTCTGCATATATAAGTAGTTTGTATCGTAAACGTTGTTTTATTATTCTTGCATTGATTATAGATTATTATTTTATTAATTTGCATTAATTTTATTGCATGTGATCCAATCCAATTATATAAGATCATTTTTACAAATAACATTACTTTTGATGCTTTGAGCATTAAGCATATGATTTGAAAATTATAATATATTTAAAAAAATCGACGAAATAACAACTATAAAAATTTATATCGGGTATCTAATATCTTGATAATTTTCTTAACCTGATGATTCTTCATTCAGTTGCACACATTGTTGAAACTATTCGAAAAATAATTAATTTTGTTCTAATATAAACATTATCAAGGCTTATCATTTTATCAAATTCAATTTTGATTCAAGCCTATTATAGTTCTATTTTCTTATGATATAAGCAAAGTCTATCATATTCAATGCTAAAAATATATTTTCATATTTATATAATAAACGTGATACTGATTATAGAGCTTTAAAAATAGTGAAGGGTAGATAAAATTTAACGATTAGCAAATAAATAAACAATTATTTCAAATTTGTCACATACTCAGTTTTTTTTAGTAGTTTATCTTTTGTCTTGTTTTAATAATTTGACTTTTTTTCTGAATTGTTCTATTATTGTGTATAGTTATAGTGACCTCAGATTTATGTTAACCTCAATTAACCGAATTAATTGACTGTTAGGTGGTTATTGAAGTAAATAAAATATTAAATCTTAATATGTATATTTTTTTGTCTACCTTACCACTTCGTTCTCGTTGGATATAAATACCTTTCAGTTTCTCACCACTTAGATGATACCTAATATACAATAGATTATTCATAGTTCAACAAAAATTTAAAAACGCTGTCATATTTATCTTCAATGCAATCTTAGACCAACTTTTACTTACTGCCAGATAAACAATCCGTTAATTAATTACTTATCTTTATTAACTACTCTGTACACTATTGAATACTAACTAATTACAGCTCAACTAAACACTATTTCACTTTTAATCGCTCTAAATCACTATGATCTCTCCAACTAAACACTTCAATTCAAACTGTAATACAAGACTTACTAACTCGGCCGTTTATTCTTCTTTTATAGACCCAACGAATATTCCAGGTATTTTCTAGTATCTCTAGATCCATTTTCCCGTACGACCCGAATGCTTCTCGTCGATTCCCCATTTTTCCAGTCCCGTCTCGATCCACGGTTTTTTGTTTGTTTAACAGAATCGTGCAGGGGCGATCGGGACAGTCTTAGCATTTCGCGATACCACAGTCGTCGGTTTGGGTGTGAGTGGGGCAAATTCCGTGACAATATTAACTAGGTTTAACACATTTTATTTATTACTCATTTGTAAAATTTTTCAAAACACCGTATTAATTAAGAAACTACATTTTTAAGTGCTACTAATTTGTAAAAGTTAGTAGCAATCATAGTAATTGTTATTTCCGGTAATACAAAATTTGGACGACGAAATAGTTGAAATTGATCCATCTGGTGCAGAGTAGAAGACAACGGCATAACATTTTATAGATTCTTTACTAGGATTTTGTTATTGATAAAATCATCAACAGTTTAGTTGAAACCTTGTAACCTTGACCTTTTTTTGGAATAGAACGCTCATTTTTTCGTTTGAAAATTACCTTTATAAATCTACAAATGTCAACTAATAATTTTAAATAATAAACCTGCGAACTTGAACATTTTCCTTGATTTTTAGACAACTGTTTAGCATAGACCATGTTGCCTAAAATGTATTCGGACTGAATCTAACATCTATTTCCAAATATTTAAGTTGATACATTAAAAGACAGTGTAATTATTACATAAAACCACTTTTTAAATACCAATTTGGACTCCCTGTTACTAACAATAAATCTACGACCTATTCTCTGCAAAGTTAGAACCAGGGACCTATTATTGAATTATTCATTAATGCTAAGCACCTAATTTCTACTGGAAGGTAAGGTAAATAACAGTAAAGTTATTTCTTACTTGAAACTTATTTTGTATAGTAAAATGTATACTGTCAGTAATAAAAGGACCCGATGGGCGTAACTGTTAATAAATAATATTGGCCAATAAAATAGTAGTAGCATCATAAAAAGAGCAGTAAATTGACTATAAAGTCGATTAAAATGTTAGGGATGTAAAATATCTCCACAAGAATGCAGTATATAAGCACTTAAACTCTTAGAAACAGTAAACATTTAATAGTTAGGTTAAAAGTGTTACTATCTGAAATATTCACTAGGTAAGAAACATTAACGTGCGATAAGAATGTTTCATTTAGTATTTTCAACACTTCATGTTTTACCTAAACCCGGCTGTAAAAATTATGGTTCAGTCATCAATATAAGCAAATCAATTTCATTTCATATACCTTTATGTATACAATTCTAATGGTTTCATCGACAACTCTCATATGTGTATGGTCGTTATATCTTATGTTAGTAAATAATTAAATGTGAGAATATTGTTAATATTTAATTACATTTTCTTGAAATTTGTACAGAAATTTTATCGCTTGTTGTCTTGTACAGAAAATATTGTCTTACTTTTTCTTGGTCTTGTTTTGGCCTCGCAAGACAAGAGAAGACTAAGGCGAGACTTGATAGCTCTAATTGCAAGACAAGACTAGATTTAAAAAAAAAATCTTAGAGGATAAAATATAAGAAGGAGTAATATTTAAAGTGAACATTAGCTGAAAAAATAAATATTACACTTATATTATAGGTATTATGCTTTACTTAATTTAAAATCAATCTTTATTGACTCTGGATCCAGTTCTGCTGAACTGAACTAATAACTAAGTTTACTGCCACCTGACTGAAAGAACACTGATTTTGTTCTGCCTATTTTGTCCATTACTTATTATTTATTATGTAAAATTGGTGGTTGCTATACTTTACAAAGTCTACCAATCGTCCATTGTCGACGATCGATCATATCGATAGCAGAGTCGATTGTTACGTGTAAGCTTCAAGCGGGTGTATGCAAGAGTCTTGCAATTTGCAAAATTATGGGACAAGAAATATGCGAGACTCGCAAGACAAGACAAGACCACGATCTTGCAAGATCAAGCAAGAACAAGACTTTAAAGAAACTCTTGTCTTCTTTTTCAAATTTTGCAAGATGTCTCAGCCAACACTATGAAAAAAAAAGACAAAACAGAACATTGAACTTAGAATCACAAAAATTGATAATGTTAATTTTAAAACAGAAATATTATTTTGAGGATTACCTGAATAGGAGTTGTGACATAATTGTTTTTCTACAATTATAGACACTCAAATATTTTTATCGACGAAAACAGTATTTTCTTGAAAAAATGTTGTTAATATTTCAGTATGCAGGGTATTCAGTAAACAACTTTCAGTCGCAAAAATAAATTAAATTAAATTACATGCCTTAGTACAGTTTTGCTCTCTACAGAAGTTACTGAGGAAATACTTTTTTCATTTTAATTTTCTTGTTAGCTGGATAATTGCATTAAAATTTTGAAAAAACAAGGTTTTTTGTGAGATAAATACGGTTATTTAATTGCTTTTTAAGTTAAATGTACAGGAAATTCTGAGCGCTTGTGACCTTATATTATTCTTTTCAGATTTTATTTTAGAGATAAAGATTTTTGCAAAATGACTACTTATTTTTTAACAACCTTTGATTAGTTTTTAAAAGAAGGTATGCTTGTTGTAGGTTTTCAAAATGCACCATTTTAGATAAAACTGCTTTTAACGTATTTATTAAGATTGGAAGTCAATACCTAAATTCTAATAAATTCTTAATTCAAAAAGTTATTACAATTACCCAACTTACAGGAAAATTATCGTAAAAAAAAATAAAATAAAAAAAGTACTTTTCCAGCCCTGTAACTTCTTCAGAGAGCAAAATTGTTGATTGATTTCATAATAGAGTGTTTTACCGCATCTCAGGTGATTTCTGCCCCTAAAACGAGAATTTAGGAAAAATAAATAAACACGGGTTTAATATTTCGATGTGCAAAATTTAATTCCAATCGGTGAGTGACACTTGGGTAGTATTATTAGTTTTGTTTCTACTTTAATTTACAATTTTGTAACACAGTTTTATTTATGGTATTTGTATTCTTATTTTGGAACGTATTTATAGGAAACCTAGTAGTTTGGACTTCATGTTTTATAAGAGCTTTTATTTCTTTTGATCACAATTATGTAGAAGCACTTTTGGTAACGGCACTGATTGCATTTGCCATTTTCTTAAAGTCAATTTATGTGTTTGAAGAACTCATATTTGACTTTCCCATTAGCTTTTGCTTATTTCACATTGAAATGTAACACACTAGTTACTTGTGTGCTTTATTTAAGAAAATTATTGGCAGTTCTATTGTGACAATATATTTTTTGTAACTATCCACTTAATGAAACTTATTTATTTATTTCGTCCAATTTAGCTTTAGCAAGAAAGGATTGGAAAGAGCTTATACTTGTAATAAACTTGAGAACTACAGAAGGCAACCGGATCAGTCTAGCCAGATAGAAGTGCTGGGAGTAAATTAGTGCAAGATCAGTGCAAGTCTACAGATCATTCTTTACTTTAAAAGTATTGGAACTCGTATTTTACACAGGGTGTTACAAATAAGGTAGAAAAATTCCTAAAAGTGTATACAGAGTGATTCAGTCATAATGTCATTAATTCTAAGAGAAGTATGGAAAAATGAGTATAAACGCCATTAAAAAAAATTAAATGTGTATTGATGCCGCAAAAAATATTTTCAAAGCATTATTTATTACCCTTGGTGGTAATTCAACTCGGTGTCGACCTGACGCAACGCTGCTAAATTTAAATATTTTCCTATAGTACCTACTTATTGCAAAATCTAACTAATGCTATAAATTATTTGTTTAAGGTAACATATTAAGTTTCAACGTAAAAAATATTTAATATTGAAATTAAAAAATTCCAACAGATCAATTAGGTTAAATTATAAAAGATGTTGAAACGTTTTTTGTAGTTAAATACAGAGAGTAATAAAAAACCCTCGTGATGTTAACAAAAAACAGTCAGAGACATACCTAGTGATAAACAATCCGACAATTCGAGTCTTGATCTACCGTATTTAGGTCAATAACCTTGTTTTTAATGTCTACTCAATGACAAGCGCTGCAGAGCTGCAGAACCGCTAAATAATAACAGAAGCAATCAATAATTAAATTTGCATTTTTATAAACTCCCGGTGAAATCAATAGGAAATCATGAGAATTTTATAATAAATGCCAACCGCAGTAATCAGCTCCGACATAGGCTGTAATCGGCTCAAATTCCCGTTTAATACGTTACCGGCGAAATAAGTCGAAGATCGTTCGGGCCAGTTTTAATGCAGTAGTTGTCGTTGTCGTTGACGTTGTCGTTGACGTTGACGTTGCCATTGTCGTTGTCGTCGTCGTCGTCGTCATTCCCGTTACCGTTACAGTTACCGTTACCTTTACCATTATCATTACCATTACCATTACCATTACTCTTACCGTTACCATTACCATTACCATTATCATTATTATTATAAGAACAAAAACGTTCATATGGGTTAGAAACATTTAGTAGTATATTGTAAAAAACACAACATAAAATTCAGTACTTGTTAAGACTTTAGTTTACAAAAATATTGGTTTAAAGTAGATGTAGAAACAATGTGATGACATAAAGTTTCAGTGGTTCATTGAACTAGATCATATACAAAAATATACTAAATACAGTTTCTATGATTTTGTTTTTATATATTTTGGTCCAAATGAATGCGTCAGTAATTGTTTCTATGAAATAATTTTGTAGTTCATTTCCGTAATTATAAAGTAGCAAAAATGATGTTTTGCTATTTTTACTATTATTATTTTAAATAATTTGTATTACAATCGAATGTGTATTTTAGAGGAAATTTTATTTATATTTGTCTTTGCAGTACTAGGTTATTGACATTTTCTAGTGCCGTTATAATTGTTACCACTTAAAAATTAAAGAATGATGTAAATTAAAAAACACATGCTACTGATAAAAAAATACAGACAATAATATCTTGAAACCATGAATTTGCTTTACAAATGAAATAAGCTCGATTTTTCTCAATAAATCTCCCAGATTAACATACAATTTCAAAAACTTTGTATACCTTCTGCACATCTTTTCACCATAGAATAGCATTTATATATCAACGTCCTGCTTGCAGAAGCCAATCATGCGAGGAAATATATTTCAATAACAAAATAATGATGTTATTTGCTAGGATAGCGCAGTAATATAGTTTATTGAATGGCTGCATAGGGACAGAATGCTGATCAGTGTTTTATAGTTCGTGTATTACGAATACAATGGAAATAGAATTGGATTTGAACTTACATATATCTTGATAAAACTTTACGTCGTTCAATGGCAAAAATCAATAATTCATTTCTTTTATAATATACTATCATGGCTGGAAATTCATGAGAAATGCCTTGAAAATTCGCAATACGTATAAGTATTAGTCTATATTCCAAGAATGGAAATCTAGGGGAATGGCTGTTATAAATTTTAAACTTTATTTATTTCAATTGGAACATATTTCGGTTTACTTCCCAGTTTATCATGATTAAATTACTGAAATATAAAGCGCCAAGTTTATGATTAATAGCAAATATCGTTATAGGTCATATATATCATACTACTCTATTAAATTAATATATTATTAAACTTTAAAAAAAGTTTCTGTGTAAGTGAGATATTCCAATGTGTAAAATTTTCATGTTGATAGTTTTACACATGGTTTTTAATACGTTTTACACAAAATGTGTGAAAATTACTGATATTGTAATAAAATATACTGAATAAGTGTAAAATTTACCAGTGTGTTAAAAGCACATCATTTTGTGTAAACTTAGCACACTTGTTGTGTTCTATATCCCTACTCCTGACGGCTTGAGCAAAACTGCGCAGCTGCAGTACATCAGCTGTTCCAACACACGTCCTTAATCCATTTTGGTTAAGCGTTGTTGTGTTCAGTTACCTCTCGCCCGCTGTGTTCAAATGGAGACATTTAAATTTAAATGAGGTTTAATCAAAGAAAATGAGGAGTACTTACCTAACCATAACAAATATTGCTGATAATTGTGATAAAGCTAAAACTAATTAGGACTATAACTCTTAATAGTATTAGTTCATTCTGACGTTTTAGATTACTCTGTATTCTGATTATCTTGTAACTTTAGAGAAAGAATATGATATGTACAGAGTTATTGTCAGTTGTTAAAAGTTTATTATATCGATATTTATGACTTACTTATCCTTATTAAAATATATAATACTCTTCCTCCTCCTCCTCTTCCTCCTCTTCCTCCTCTGCCTCCTATTTTTCCTGCTCCTCGACCTACCCCTCCTACTCCTTGACCTGCCCCTCCTGCTCCTACATGTGCTCCGACTCCTCTAGCTCCTGCCCCTCATCCTCCTACTTCCACTCCCATTCCCATTCCCACTTCCACTTCCACTTACACTTCCACTTCCACTTCCACTTCCACTTCCACTTCCACTTCCATTTCCATTTCCATTTCCATTTCCATTTCCATTTCCATTTCCACTTCCACTTCCACTGCCACTACCACTACCACTACCACTACCACTACCACTACCACTACCACTACCACTACTACTATTGTCACTCCCACTTCCACTTTCACTTCAACTTCCATATTCTCCTCTCCTACTCCCTCTATCCCACCCTGTACTAGTACTTAATTAACTGCTAGTATTGTCACTACTACTACCACTCCCACTCCTACACCCCTCCCCTCCTCCTCCTCCTCCACCACCACCACCCTTGTGTTCTTTTGTGTTAAAATGAGTAATTATGACAATTGTAACAATAATACCGATCCTTTAGGGGACATTCTGAAGACAACCTCGTACAGATTGTTGTCAGCTCTGTATCCCAAGTTGACCTATTTTCACTCTGACGTTTTAGGTTACTCTGTATTCTGATTTTCTTCTACAGCAAAGTTGACCGACTTTCACTAACTATTATGCAATTATTATTATTATGAACTGTTATTGAAATTAATATAAAGTTGCTACGCATTTTCTTAGCCTTGGCTAGGAATATTTAACCTGACCCTGTTGTTCTCAGTCTAGATTCTGTGCTACTACCACTAAGCGGAGGTAACTTCCACCTTTAAAATTTTAAATGAAAAATGGTATTGTGCGGTTTTTTTTCAGTTTTTGGATCAAAACGAATGCCTGAGTAGGAAGTTATCGGTGGCCCGTATAATCTTGAATCTATTAACTCATTTTATTTTTCAGGTATAATTTATTTATTTCAACTTAGAAAAAGCTCTTTAGATTTTTATTTTATCTTATTTTCCATTTATGTCATTTTACGCCTACGGCTCTACAAAAGCGTAAACAGATGTGAGGAGATACGTTTACCTTTTTATAAATAAAAACAATTCTTAAGGTAAATAAAAAGAACCTATCTAGGCAATATGAAAATATATATCTCTCCGCCTACACCACTGTCCTTGTGTAAATCAAACAGCTATTGACAAAGCAGTTTAGATTTCAAAGAATTTCGATAGGGGATGTTTTATTAGCTGACGACGTTTGAGCGGAGCTTTTCCTTCTTTTTACAGCTTTTTCCATTGACACTCTTACTGCTTACTGTTGTTTGAAGTCCTGATATTTATTTTCTTAATTTTCTTATATTGAGAAAGTCTCAGTGGAAGCAAACAAAAGTAAAAATTAAAGTAGCTTTATACTCTTAACAAATATTTCAAGTGAAAATAATATTTTGAGAAGGAAATAATAATCGAGAGACGGAGGCCAATGGAAAAATATCTTTCGCCGTTGAATAGGAAATTATAAATAAAATGTACATAATTAAAGTCGGAGTCAACACGATATTAAATTAAAGGTAAATATTTAAAGTCTTCCTTACTCTTAAAAATGTACCTATTATACTTTTCCTCAAATTTTTAAAATAGCAACACATTCAATACGGAGGAATGATTTTAAAAAATACACATTAGTTAAACAAAGACAGTGATGTAGGTATACGTTTCTTACATAATAAACCATTTATATGATGACACAATTTAAAAAGAAAATACAACACGTTTATGTCAGATTCAGTGTAAAAATATACCATTACTACATAATGAATTTGAAAAAATATATGTACAGGGTGATTCAGAACTTATCTAAAAAAATGTTGAGGGAACTCTTACAAATAGTATTTTGCAAAAAAATCATAAAGCGCAGTTCAAATATGATTTAAAAGGCACAGCATACTATCGGTAACCGGGTAAAAAATTTATAGAAATTTACAAAGAAAGAAATAAATTACACTTTATAACACTTATTTTATAAAACAAATTCAACTGCTTTAATTAATTTGTAGTTTTAATTAATAAAATAGTTTACATACCTGATGTTACAACAACAAAATTTTGTGCCCGTCTTATCCAGTTTTTACAGACAAATGTTTTTGCTTCTTGTCCAAATATGTCTGTACTAAATTGAAGAATACTGCAACCTACATAGCAATAGCTAAAATTGTCTCGTGTTAACTTTTTTTTAACAAGGAGAAACGTTTGCTAGTAAAAGATGTTACTAGCTAGAAATGCTACTACGGAACATATCAAAGGCTTAAATTACGCGACAGAAAAAAAACACCCATTAAATATCATTTTATTTTGATTTTTTTTTTGCATATTTTAAAAATGTCTGCTCAAATTTGTATTGCAAGTTGTTACGTATTTGTCTTAGTTTAATTATAAGTTAATTATTATTAGTTTACTTTTCAAAATAGTCCGCGTCCTGTATTTCCGTTCAAAGTAACTTAAAACTTATCTATTGTTGTTCTATTTCTTTTATTTGCGTGGAAAGAATGAAGTGGGTTTTTTTGCGACCTTCCTCCAAAAATTCCCAGTCAGTTGTTAATTAGCTTTTGAATAATTCTAACCGCCCTTGGTGAAAACCAGTGTTTTATGCCACCGCTTTACGCATTTTCTATTTCCTATAAATCCTGTTTTCCTGCTTCGAAGAACGATCGAGACGACATCAGAGGGCCCTTTCCGACGTACCCACAGCAAGATTTTCTGGTCGCTTTTACTACTCACTCATTCTTATTGAAAAATTACGGGCAGTCCGCTATTCTCTCGCTGATATTGATATATTTTTATTTTTAACGCAAACAAAACACAAGTGTTATGCTTGTTGCAAACGATTTTTTTATAGCTGTTTATACGTAGAGTGCATAGATTTGGGCAGATCTCCTAGCTTAGTGACTTTGAGAGAGGGCAGATTGTTGGAATGAATTTTTAGAAAGACTAACAGATCATTACGTACCATAATACGGTGTTTCCAGACGTGGACTCGGGAAGCCGTGGATACAGAACTAGATGCACCGACTATCGTAGAGGAACCACAGTGAGAGTCGATTGCGAATTTTAGCTCTCATCTCTAGCAGCCGGACTGCTACAAATCAGTGGCTTGAAGATCATAAAGGGATGGTCAGTAAATTGTCTATTAACTACTTCGTCTACTAATGAAAACTGAGGAACTGTGACGTATGACACAGTCTACCTCAGTTCATCTTTTGAGAAAGACTATATTTGGTCTATATTTATTGGAATTTTGTGACGTCACCCGCTCCAGTTAATAGACCGAATACGAAGTTTTGGCCTCTTATCTTACCGTCTACATAAGGTGCTTCCTCTCACTCATCAACTTCAAACTAACCACTTACAATAGTATAGAGAGAGGATTCAAGGATACCAAGAATGGAATCAGGTGATCTTTAGTGACGAATTCCGTTTCTGCCTGGAAATGAACGATAGTCATGCAAGGCTGAGAACGCAACGTACAATTTGACAGAGAGCGTCATGTCCATCACACAGTAGGTGTTAGTATGGGGTGCTATCGCGTATGGTAGTATATCACCACTAGTTTTCATTAGATGCAACATGACAGCCCAACGCTACATCCATCCCATAGTTATGTTATTTACATTCTGCGGTTCCTCTACGACGGCTAGTGCTTCTCGTTCTATGTCCACGGTCTTCCTGAGTTCACGCCTGGTAACACTGTACTATGGTACATAAGAATCTGTTAGTCTTTCTAGAAATTTTTCTCATCGGCAAACCTGCTTTGCGCAACCCAACAGTCCGCCTCTTAAAGTCACTAAACTGGGAAATCTGCCCAAAACTAGATGCTCTAAGCATAATCAGTTGTAAAAAATGTCGGTTGCAACAAGCTTCACACATAAATGTGGGCAGAAAATTTTAGAACAGAATGATACGTTATCAGTACAACGTATACAAACATCAAAAAAACTTATCAGATAAGCCTGAAAATTTAATAATATTTCACTTTCACCGAGAGAAGTAAACATGCAAAAAATTACAAAATAAAATGATATTTAATGGGTGTTTACCTTTCTTTGTTACGTAGGTAGCATATATGTAAAATATTCTGTAAAGGAGGAATTTTTGCATATAGGTAAGTAGGGTTATATCGTCATATTTTATCGCCAAAAATATACAGTTAATGGGATGACCTGTTTTTTTTATTTGTTACATTCTGTATATTCCTATATTTTGTTTAAGCAAAAATAAATGATTAGGTATCTTACAACCTAGCTATTTTTTTACAATAAAATAAAATGAAATAAAATGTTGAATTTAGTTCGTTACGTATAGGTATAGCTATTTAATAATAAATATTAACTTTTATTTATTTTATTACCTCCAACGGCTAATTACAATATGAAATAAATTTTTCTGTTACATGGCGTCATACACATCTCTAAATTTCTTAAAAATGGTTAGATTTATGGCGATTATGAAACATTTCATACCGAATTTAAATTAGTATTAATTAAGGGCGCCGTATTCTTGAAATACAAATAATTTGAAACATTTAAGAACTGAATATTACAGAGCTTCGCAAACAACAAGAATGTTATCTCATGCCACCTGCGAATATTCAAGGGTACCCAAGTAAAACGAATATATAACTACAGAAAACGGTGTAACCAACAAATTTTTAGGTACAAAAATCTTTCAAAATACGTATATTTTTAAATTTAACTGTAGATGCAAATATTATAATAAAAACTTATATTTATAGTTCTGTATATAAGATTGTTTACTTTTGTTTATAAGTATGTGAAAATAATTGTTAAAATGTGGGGTTGGATTAGCATAATAATGTGTTTTACAAGCGCTTTTTAAAAGTTGAATTATATTATTTGAGGAAAATTTCACAATAGTATTTTTCAGCCAATTAAAGGCCTGTATTTTGTGGCGTTACTATAGCAACTAAGAAAATTTCCGGAAATTTTTCTCTTCCTTGGGGTAAGGAGCATGAAATTACACTGGAAATTTTTTGACATTTATAAATAAAATGACATTTATATTTAACTTCAAATTTATTCTATCATAATTTAATAAGTACGTCATTTATAAATAATTATTTACCAAGTATGTACTTTTAGTAGTTTTAATTAAAGGGTCCAAATGTTGCTGAAATTCCTCAGCCACGTCTTCTTTTCTTAATGAGGAATAAACAAGCACACATTCACTAAAATTTATAAAATGTCTATGTTTCAAAAAATAAATGTAGTACTTTGAAACAATCTTATTCTGCTGTGATCCACGAAGAGCTCCATATTTCTTACACACCAGAAGCAAATGATTTTTAATAATCCCAAACAAGTTTGGCGAATAAATTTCTGGCCCGCATTCTTGTAATAAATACATTAAAAATTTTCGGTTCCGATGATACATTTTAATTTCACTAACTTTTTTGCAAAACTTGCATAAAACGTATTTCTCAAACCGCTCCATTTTTCAATTGTACAACACAACGATTTTAAAGAAAATGGTCAAATAACGTCAAAAGTCACGATTACCTTGTTTGACATGGATTGCATGGCCTTCTTAATAATATATACATATGAATTTTATTGATATTACATAGTGCTTAAGGTTCTTTGTAAGAAAATATATTTCTACCAACTTTAGTAAAATGAGTATGTGGAAAACTGAGAGATTGATCTACTATTGACTTATTTTTTATTATTTTGATTAACTAAAGTCGGTCAGTTGTATTTTATTTAACCTAATGTTATATGTATGTAAGTTACTTTGATTATATATACTGCTTCAAGTTTTTTTGCAATAAAATATATTTTTACCAACTTTAGTACACTAAATTTTTAGAAAACTGAAAGATTGAATTACTATCAACTTATTTTTTATTATTTCTGCTTCTTCAAAACAATCAAAAAATTTTAATATCTTTATATTTTTGTCGATATTACTTCATTGTGAAATTTTCTTACCGAATACCACTCTAGCTTCAATTAAAAATTTCAAGTAATAATTGAAGCTCTAGTAGTATTATAAGTGATAATTTAAATAGTAAAAGTGGCTAACCAAAACATTAAGAACTTAATTTTTGATATTACTTTTGTTCTACATTTTTTTAAAAACAATACAAATTTTGGCATTTTACGGCGAGAAATATGACCTCAATTTATGCCTCAAACACGTCTCTATCTCCAAACAGTGATTTAAACTTTACGCTAGTAGATGCAGTAAATAGAATTTGTAATAGTATTAAGGCAACCAAAATATAAAGGTGATTTTGTAGAATACATAATTATCTTATGAGTGAAAGTCCATAACAATGTTAAGAGCGCAGCAGTAAGTGATTATAGAAAATGTCGATTATTTTTGCCGAACTATAAAAAATATGAATCGTATGACTCCCTTACATTCAAATATTTTGAAAGTTTTATTGTTTTTTTCGTATTCCCCTTCACTGTTGTGTCCTCTAATTAATATGTTTTCTATTCTAGTTTTAATGTTTTAGTTATTTTTGGTTTACAGTATATCATTGGTAACCTTTATCTTCACAAAAATGACAGTACGATGCAATAAAAGAAAAACGTGGGGCAACTCCAATAGAACTGAAACTATATATCAAATTACATATACAAATTTGTATGAAACTAAATTGGTTTGTTTCCGTAACAACGTAGAAAATATATTTTTTATTATTACTCTAATCAATAATTGCTTAAATATAAAATCAAGCAGAACATTTTGTATTAAATATCCTGCCAAGCTTACATTTACATTTTATTCCAAGTTCTAGCGGTTTTTAGGAGAACGGAAACAAGTCAAGTTTGAATTGAAGTAATTTATTAAGCTAATTAACCATCATTTGTACAATGAAAAGTTTAAATTACAATTCTACTTTAATGTACTGTTTCGCCTTTTCAAATGTGCATGAATGAACTTTTTTCCAGCGCGCACTAACAAACAACAAATTTGTACAGTTGCTCCCACTTCAAAAACTTATTTAATCGATTATCGACGACAAGTTGAAGACTCAAGGGATAGTAAGATAAAACAAGGGATGAAAAAAGCACGTAATAAGCAAATTAGACCAAGTAAAACAGTTAAACAATTTCCAAATTGGTTGTTACATCAGTATCAACTTGTTGCTATTTAAAAATGCACTCTCTTCAATTGAAGAAATTAGCAATATCGATTGAGACCTCCGATCGGTATTTATATTTCGTTCTTTCGCACTGTATACTGATCTACAGTCTTCTTACTTTTCTTGCAATGTATGGTTTTAAATCATTAATCTGTGACGTTCTGACCCTTTTCTCTTATATACTTAGTCTTTTCTATACAGTATGCTCCAAAAGTATGAAATAAATTCAATAAAAACAAAACAATTATTTTTTGTGAAAAATCCTCGAACAGGTCGATTTTTAATTTAAAATATAAATATTTTAGCGTAAAATCCGATTTTCAAATGTCATTTGTTTTCGAGTAATGACGTCATCGATTTTTTTTTTAAATGGCAACACCATATTTTTTTCCTTGATTCTGAATCGTTTAATTCTCTATCAGACAGTACTAAAATTTTGCCCTCTTACATAGGAAAGTTTTCGAGTAAATGACGATTGAATTGTTGCAAAGTGTCATTGTCACACTGACTTTCTAATAAGTATTGTAAGCGACATAGAAATTATTATTCAATTTAAAGTATTATGACACATTTAACTGTTACTCAAAGAATTGAAATTTTAATTCTTATCGGATGCGGGAATATGACTAGAACTCAGCAGGAAGTTTGCGATTTATTTAATCAAAAATATGTAGATCGTCCTATTAGCCAATCAACAGTCAGTAAGGTAGAGTCTAAATTTAGAGAAACTGGCAATGTTATAAATATTCCAAAACCTGGACGTCCAAGCATTAATGAAAATCAGAAACAGAACATTTTGGTGAATAATCCTCATAATTCTTCACGATTGGTTGCATTAAACAATGACACTAGTCAGGGCACAGTGTTACGTAGGAAGGAAAAATATCATCCCTACAAAATTCAACTTGTGCAGGAACTCAATGAATATGGTCCCGATCGCCGCTTACACTTTTGCGAAATTCTAATGGATTTATGTCAAGGAAATAGAAATTTGCACCGGCAAATACTTTTTTCAGATGAGGCCACATTTTGTCTGAATGGTACAGTAAATCGTCAAACTTGCAGATATTGAAGTCGGGAAAATTCTCATTGGATGGCAGAGGCACATACCCAACACCCTCAGAAATTAAATGTGTGGGCTGGAATAGTTGACGACAGAATAGTAGGGCCTTTCTTCTTTGAAGGAACCCTTACAGGACAAAGATATTCAGAGTTTCTAGAAAATGACCTTCTTCCAGCCCTTGCAGTAATTTTTACTAACGATAATGACCCTGACATTCCTGACGATACCATATGGTTTCAGCAAGACGGTGCACCTCCGCACTATGCGCGCCCTGTACGAGATTTTTTGGACAACTGTTTTCCTGGGAGGTGGATCGGCAGACGCGAACCGATATAATGGCCTGCAAGAGCGCCAGATCTTACACCTCTTGACTATTTTTTATGGGGATACTTGAAGTCAAAAGTGTACATTAATAAACCACGTAATTTAGAAGAACTTCAAAATCGCATTCGGGACGAAATACGCAGTTACCCCAGAAATCATTCATAATGTGCAAGAAGAATTTCTTCACAGACTTGCGCATTGTCAAGAAGTTGGTGGATGGCAATTCGAACATTTAATTTAAGTATAAAATTTAATCAATTGTATTATATTTTACATACCTCAGAATTGTTACTTTTTTATGGATAAAATTTACGTTTTCTAACATTCAATCGTCATTTACTCGAAAACTTTCCTATGTAAGAGGGCAAAATTTTAGTACTGTCTGATAGAGAATTAAACGATCTTTCAGAATCAAGGAAAAAAATATGGTGTTGCCATTTAAAAAAAAATCGATGACGTCATTACTGAAAAACAAATGACATTTGAAAATCGCATTTTACGCTAAAATATGTATTTTTTAAATTAAAAATCGACCTGTTTTATTGAATTTATTCCATACTTTTGGCGCATACTGTATAATCTCAAGTTATCATGCCGAAGAAATTATTCTAGTTATTCAGATTTTTCGTTGAATTTTGGCCAAAATATTCTTTCTTTTGATACATTCTTGGAACTAGAAGGGGGTGCTGATAAAAATAATTGCAGATTATCATATGCTGTTTTTAATAATATTTACTGGCAATTTTTAATTTACGTTATACATAGTGTTCGGAATATGAGTGCCTTAATTTTGCCATTAGTTGTACTAAACAAAACATATGTGACATAACATTTTTTCTCTCTGACCGACGGTAAAATAATTATGATAGCAAATAGGTTTTGATTATTTATTTGACAACGGCGCTCACATACTATCTTAGGACTGTTATGTATTTATACATTATAATTACAAAGAGGTACACCTAAACATAGGTACTTACTGTTAATGGTTTTGTTTGAGCTCTTTTAACAATTTTTTTACTGTTTTAGAAAGGTATTTTAAGCTAATATAAATCAAATCTCCTATAATTCCTATCAATGAAGTCATATGTATGTTCTCTGATACCAAACATCTAGGTATGCTAATAAACAATTCCACAGACAAAGCTCTATTCAATAATAATTATCTAAAAAAATCTGATTTACTAACCTGCTAATGAAACACTCTATAAATATCTAACTTCACTTTTTGGCAGTGGGAACACGACAAATTCAACCAGAATAGATGAGATCTGACCTATTTCTGCATTTTAGGATTGCTTCTTCAGGTGGTCTCCTTTAAGTTGAATCAAATATCTAACTATAAAAATTATTATAAAAATTAAAATTATTTGAAGTTAAATATCGACAATGACAAAAAGTGGCATCTTGTCAATCAATTAAATATGACAATACCTACTTGAAAAATATTCACCTTTTATGTAAGAGTTTTTATATATTTTTAGGTATTAATAATATTGTGTGAAACTAACTACTCAGTCGACAAAAGCCCCAACCTGCGTTGAATTACACCCACAATATCTACCCATATATTCATTATTATTAGCTTTTGTAACATTTTTTTACTGTTTTAGAAAGGTATTTTAGGCTAATATAAATCAAATCTCCTACAATTCCTATCAATGAATCCTTCGTGAAGTTAGATATTTATAGAGTGTTTCATTAGCAGGTTAGTAAATTAGATTTTTTTAGATAATTATTGAATAGAGCTTTGTCTGTGGAATTGTTCATTAGCATACCTACATGTTTGGTATCAGAGAACATACATATGACTTCATTGATAGGAATTGTAGGAGATTTAATTTATATTAGCTTAAAATACCTTTCTGAAACAGTAAAAAAAATGTTACAAAAGCTAATAATAAGGAATATATGGGTAGATATTGTGGGTGTAATTCAACGCAGGTTGGGGCTTTTGTCCACTAAGTAGTTAGTTTCACACAATATTATTAATACCTAAAAATATATAAAAACTCTTTTAACAACACAGAATAATAGTTGCAAGTATTTAAAATGACTACTGTTTCTTGCAAGAAGCGTTTTCGTATAAACGCACTAACTGTACGCGCCATTATGACAAATATTACCTTTACGTTATCACCAGCAGCCTGACACTGCAACGTTGTCGAACGTTACAGTAGATTATAGTTCTGAGGAGTTTCTCGCAATCTTCAATTGTTTACTTCATTAATACTGATTCAAAAATGGAATTATGAAAAAATTACGTTACAGGCGCTTTTACTTACCCTTAATTTTACCTTACTTTAGTAAAGTATTTACTTTTACTCAATTTGTTATAAAATTTACAGAATATATGATGTGATTTCTGCTGTACATGCGCAGAGGCACACCAATCTTAACTTTTGATCTAATGCATTCTAGTTGTATTAGGGTGTGGTAGACAAACAAGTACGGTTCATTAATAAGGACTTTTTGTGAGATATTCGGAAAAGAGTAAGTAAAAGATTATATTTTGTAATGTGTGCTTATGCCAATTTAAATATTATACAATTGATATCTAAATACTTACAATAGAAACTGAAACGGTAGGTTGATTAGACGCTTGCATCAAAACTGTGCCATTACATGCGTCCCTAAACCACACAACAACATTCATTTCAACTACCATATTTATTTTCGTGACAGTAAAAATAGTAATAGTTTCGGCTACAAGTTGTGTCAAACTTTGTTTACAAATATTAAAATACGGTAGGTACCTACATTTTAAATATTTATATCAGTTATAATTAATTGTGAAATCATTAAATACTATTTATATGTTTGGTCAGTTATTTATTGAATATGTTATTAACTATAAAAATTTTCTTTTGACTTTGCTTCTTTTGTTCAAGTACACTAATAATAAGTTATACTTTCATCCTTTAATTTAATGCTTCGCTTTTTTTGTTTGACCACTTGTATCAAAAAATATATTTATTAGCTGCAACTATACACATTTTAAATAGTTGCATTATTTTTGCCACGATATTTTCTCCTTTGTTTTCAATGAATACGTTTTACAGAAAATTTATGTTTGCAAGTATTGCTGGAAGAAATGTTTTAATATTCAGTACAAAATATTTCAGCCTCATACACTCTATCTGGCATTTCATTTCGGTTATTGGGCTTGCATTTGCGATATTAAACTTGAAAAATAATGCCATGTTGGAAGTGTCCTTTGCGAAACGCACGAGTAGTTTTATTTCTCATATTCAGTATATCCCAGTATGCATTTCGGTTAAATTTATTTCCCATGTCGAATAATCTCTTAACTTTTAGCATTTGTTGCGTAAACTGTTCGACATATAAGGAAGAACATTTATGAGACCATAAACAAATCTAACGCGTTTGTGTTTTATGGACAAATTATGACAGTAAATATAGAAAATCTCTTAAATAATTATTTTACAATTTCTTTCTTTATTACGGAATTGAAACATCTACCTGTTTTTTTTTTTAATCAATTTTAAAGGACCTACGATAGCATACCAGAACCGAAGATCTGGGGAAAAGGGCCTCTTGTTAAATTTAGTCTGGTTAATAGACGTCGAAGCCGGAATATCGGAAGTCGAAGAAATTATCCAAATTTCGGACAGACTAGAAATGCTACGTAGTATTTTCTCTTCCATTGCTTTGTCCTAGTGCGCAAAAATAGGATCAAAAAGCACATCTTTCGTTTCGTAGTCTTACAACCGAAGACTATTAAATACTGAGTAACATATTTAATAGGGAGGAAGGTAAAAAATCAAAAAATTGTTATTTATTCAGAGAGTTGGCCAACTGTAAGATATTTAACTCGTAGCAGGTCAAATTCAAGTCTTTTGCAAATACGTAATTCTAGGAAACAACTACTCTGCGGGCTAATACCTCTACCAGCATTTACTTACACCTCGAAAACTTTTAGCAAGCAGCTAGTCACTCGTCAGTAGCCCACCAGACATATATCGGTTTCGAGCTTATTATCTCTCATCAGTATGCCATAAGTGAGGTATCTGACGAATAATCCTAACTGTTTTAAGGTCCTTTTAGATGGTCAGTTCAGTTTTACGTTCAGTTTCAGTTTCATTTCAGTTACCAGTTATCTCTAAACACAAAAAAATTACGGAGAAACTTAAACTGATACGGAGCTGGGGCTCGATGGATTTGCCAACAGTTTGTGTATCAGTTATCAGTTAAACTGATGTGTAAACAATGCCTGTAGAAAAAAAGACCCGCAGTACCATAACAACCACAAAAGAGAGGCATGTTACAATGATAAAAATGCGACTTTAAAAACAGTTAAAACAAAAATCAGCATAGCATGCGTTCAGCTTATAATAACGAAGTTAAAAAAGTTAAGGAGTCGGATAAAAGTGGAACCGGAAGTGGCGAAGTATACGAACCATCTTTGTGGTACTATAACTTGTTTCGGTTCCTTAATGACCAACAAGATGTTCGCCAACGCATCAACACTATGGATGATGATGATGAGGATCCAGAAGATACAGTAAGTAATTAATACATTAATATAATTAATATATTAATAAATTCATTGTTTATTTTTTATTGGTTTGTATATTTACATCTGTTAGAACAAAATCAGAAAAAAGTTTAGCACATTATGCCATATATCATGTGCGAACAACTTCATCTTGCCAGTCAACCCGACCTTCATTTACAAAATATTGCACATATTTATTGTTAGAAGCTTTCGCTGCGTTACTAACATTCTTCCGAGTAGTGCCTATTTGAAGACTTACTAGCCCTTGCACCTCAATAACTGGATCTCTGACCGATTCTTTCAATTTGGTTGGAGTGTAAGAAGTGCTCTATTTTTTTCTTAAAAAATTGTGCAGATAATAGCATGCCAAGACAACAATATCTACATTTTCCATGTTTTTTAAATTTATAGCAGTATGGAAGATTCCAAATCTGTTGGCATATATTCCAAAGATGTTTTCAGCAATATGTCTTGACCTTGATAATCGATAGTTGAAAACCATCCGATCATAATTCAACTGTGTTTTGTTGAACGGTTTTAAGAAGTTGGTTCTTACTGCAAATGCTCCGTCTCCAACGAAAGCAAATGGCAGCTTTGTACTTGTATCTGTTGAGCTCTCATTGGGAGGTAATTTTAAAGCATCTTTATTTAACTTTTTATAAAAGTTAGTATTGTGTATTACTCCTTCATCTGATATGCTTCCATTTGTTCCAACGTCGTACATAATAAATTCATAATTCGAATTTACGATAACCAAGTACAATGCTGTACAATGTTTCAAAATATGGATCCACTTTCGGTTGGTGGGATTATGCGAACGTACTTTCCGTCTATAGCTCCTAGACAATTTGGAAATTGCCATCTGGTCTGAAAACCTTCGGCAATTTTTCTCCATTCTACATTAGCTCAAATTACATTACACTGAATTAACCTAAAAAGTTTCTTTAGGGGCTTTATTGACTACGTCATATTTCATTGTACGACATGTTAATTTTAATGTTTGTTTCTTTTTAGGAAGATTCACAAACTGTTGTTGAAAATGATATACTTCAATCAGAGGACAATTTCACACAAGAATTATCTGATCAAGAATCCATACGACGGTTTACTGTGACAGACCCGAGTACGGGAAGTAGAAGTGACATAGATTTTTCAAGAAATTCTACTTCGCCAGTACAGGAAGTCAAGAAGACCAAACATTTCCACGACCCTCTAATAGGACAACTCCCAGTAGTGGAAAGAAAATATCATTACGCAGTTTAAAAAATGTGACAAATAAGAAAGTCCTAGAATTGGTGGCTGATAGGTTAGCTAAGAACGATGCCACTAAAGAAGAGATGCATACTTCTTTTGGCAAGCGTGTTGCGGAAGAAGTAAATAATATGGCACCTGAAATGATTCCCTTCGTAAAAAAAAATTATAAACGGTGCTATATTTGAAGGCCAAATGAAATCCTTAAATAGAACCTCCGCAATCATAACTCAGCCAATGCATCAAGTATTGTGGTCAACACAGCCGCAGCTGTAAATAGTAAATAGTATAAATAGTAATAGAAGTAAATAGTATAATAGTATAATAGTATAATAGTATAATAGTATAATAGTATAATAGTATAATAGTATAATAGTATAATAGTATAATAGTATAATAGTATAATAGTATAATAGTATAATAGTATAATAGTATAATAGTATAATAGTAGTAAATTTTCGACAATAAATTCAACACAGGCCAATTGTCGACGGGAGAGGCAATGGAGACGCAATTCCAACACATAATGCACCTACTACCAAATGTATATGATTTAATAAATTACTGACATTTCGTATCAATCGTTTTTCTTTACTTTCGACATACCACTAAGGGGACGGTGGCCGAGTTGTTAGTGCGCCTAGCTATTAAACCAAGTCACCTAGCGAAGTGAGTTCGAATCCCGTTTACGGCGAAATAATTTTAATTATATAATTATCCCCACTGTAGGCGCTCGTTTCTCTTAATCTGACACAAAAATTCAAAATACTGGATTTTCAAAGATTTACCTCAGTAATTTGAGAAGCGGTTAAGAAAACAGAAAACTTATCTTTATATAATCCTTGAGTACTGTAATTATGACTTTACAAGTTTCAGGTATGATCACACTTAGGCTTGGAGCTGATATTACAGTAGGAAATCTAAGAGTTTGGTAAGAATTCTCAATTGCCAAAAATTTTAAAGTTGCACTTAACCTTTCGTGTGGTGATATAGTTTCTCTCATGTTGGTATCTTGTTTTTTATAATTGGTGTCACCAAGTGCAGCAATTCTTCATGAGGATCCTCACTCATTCGTAAATAGTTTTACCAATCAGAAGGTTCAAACAGAAGTTCCTTCATTAAATTACATTCTCTTTAGGAGCCAGTCTTTGCTCCATTTACTTCTTTGCTTTCTTGGTTTCTTTAATGTTAAGGCCAAAGTTAACGCAATTAGGCATTCTTCATCCATGGCGACTGCACTGTGCACGACAATAATGCAAAATCAACTGATTGTCTAAATGCAGCATTATTTTTGAACTGAACTGACAACTGAACTGAAACTAAAACTGAACGTAAAACTGAACTGACCGTCTAAAAGAACCTTCAGTCTGTCTAAGCCGACAGAAGGGATCATGAGTACGCGGTGTAGAACAAACTACACCTATCGGCCGTACACTACTCCATGCCGGACTGAAAATGTCACAGACACGAAGCGTTCTACATGCAGTAGACACCATTTTGTTTGGAAACAAAATATTTCGTTTGCAAAATATCATTTCTCGCCGAACGCGATAAAGGTCGACAGCTTTCAAATTAAACAAGGTGTTTATTGGATTTTGGATACCTCTAAAATGCTCTTCTTCTCATCATCTCATCATGTACAGTTTAAATAACATATTATGCCTTAAAACCACTACAAGATGGAAACAATTTTGTATCTCTTATTGTTTAAATACTTAACATTAATAAAAACATTTTTCATTTATAAGTTAAATATCCTGTAATATTGTTTTTTAATATTTGAAAATGTATTCTTTAACGAGACAGTCTAAAATTTAGTAAGACTCTTACGTCTTATATAACAATTTGTTTTCATAAATTCTTGCGTAAGATGATTATTTTTTGTTACCAATTAAGCAAAATAACTCCAAAGGGCAACCAGGAAAGATATATTTTTTTATGGTTCCGAAAGACTATTAAAAATGGAAATATTCTGAAATCACGTAAAAATAACAAGCCTATATGTGCAAAGAAAAAAGCAATATTTATTATACGTATATTTTTTTATAAAGGACAAAGAAAAACAATTATTCGTTGAATCAATTTACAGTTGCGATGTAAAATAAAGAAATATAGGAAAAATGAATATCAGTACATGTAAATGTTTTCAAATCTCTGAAAAACAAACCAACTAATTACCTTTCTTTAACATTTCGATTTTAGTCAGACACACGATCCATTTACTGTATTTAATAATTAAATTTGAATATTGAAGCGAGATTTGTTGCAACAACTACAGCGTTTTTTACTGTATTAGAAAGGTATTTTAAGCTAATATAAATCAAATCTTCTACAATTCCTATCAGTGAAGTCATATGTATGCTCTCTGATACCAAACATCTAGGTATGCTAATGAAAAATTCGATAGACAAAGCTCTATTCAATAATTATCTAAAATATAAATTAATCTAGCTAAATTTACTAACCTGGTTTAATGAAAATATTCTATAAATATCTAAGGTCACTTTTGAAACTGTGGGAACGCGAAAATTCAACCACAATTAAAATGAATTTTGAGAACATTTTTAAATTTTCAAAAATTGTACGTCCCTCTAATACCTTTATCTATAACCTTTGTATATTTCATACAAATCTAAGCTGAAATTATAAATCAAGCCTCGAGAAATTCTCGAGTCTATGTAGAGACAGCATAAAATTGTAACTTTAGGGAAAGTTGTCAATCAAGACTTTACTACGTTCTTACATGCTCTCTATATTAAAACAACAAGTTTGTTACAAATCTCGTGTGCCTTAGGTCAGCAGAGAAAATATTAAACAAAAGCAATATTGAAATGTTGAATAATTAATATAACTTTCATCTATCAACCTTTTCGTAAGTCTGAGGTTTTTTTACCGAAAATCTACCTTTGCTCATGGATTGCCAACCAGACTGTTACCAAAGATGAAATAAGACGGGCAATGCAAACGTTTCCACCCTTCAAATTGGCACTGACGTTATACAGTGGAGCTTGGATTGCACAGCCATAAGTATATACATAAGATATAATATACAAACGTCACATTCTAATCAACATGCATACACTCCAGGGTGATCCACCGACATTATCCTTCACCAAGTGATGGGCAGAATAAAAAAATTGTTGGGCAATAAAGAACCCATTAGTTATTCATAGACATAGAAAGGGCATTTGATAAAATGACCTTGCCTAAATTTAATGCAGCTCTTGTGAAGAGAAGAGTTTCTCCTACCATTTGTAGCTTGATATCAAACATGCTCACCAAAAGAGCTATACAAATCAGTCTGGTGGATGCTCCCGTAAGGGGAATTGGTGCAAATGACTGCCCACAGAGCACCGTTGGTAAAACCTAGAGAATGAGACCAAAAGTAGTCACTGCCATTTGAGACCAATGTTAGCTTATGGTGCTGTCGTCTGGTGGCCAAAAGTCCAGCAGACGTCAGATAAACATAGAGACCTACCATAACTGGAGCTATACGAATAACAATGACCATGTCAATGGAGACAATGCTATGTCTGTCCCCTTTAGATATTTATCTAAAAGAAGTGGCGTTGACAACCATGTAGGATGTAAGATGCGGAGAAGTCAAGAGTCGCTCGTGGAATAGGTTGTCAGGAAGATGCCTACACATTAGTAATGAGCAAGATATCGTCAATAAGAATGTAATCAACTTCATAGACGGGCCAAAAAAGATGCAAGATGTCGCATCTATTCCAGGTCCCTACATATCCGATATCAGTGGGCAATAGATAGGTATGCTACCATAGAACAAACGGAATTAGCAGGTATAACCATAGCCGCCAAAAAAATTGCCCGTAAGCCTACAATGGCCGGAAATATCAAAATCTATACAGGTAGTAAACAATCATTAGTGATCTTACTTAATCATAGGATAATGACCAGATCAGCATGGGAACGCCATCAGGCATTGGTACGGACCTCAGCCGATAACAGGAACATGTGATTTGGAATCGGAACGAACCGTTGAATTTAATAAATGAAAGAAAAAAAAATGTAAGTTTGCTTTACCATTGATTTTCTAAACGCTCTGAAAATATTCTGGTAGCTTAATGGAAAAGTATTATCAATTCACTACAAATTTATATTTTAATTAAACCAACCTACTTCTGTATTTCCAATTAACCTTACATTGAAGTGGTCTTCAGAAAAAAACAATGTTGCAATGCTTCCTTTCGTTGTGCTGCATCGCCCTACACGACATTTTTTTTTAATTTTTTGGCACCTAGTAATATCACAAATGACAAATTAACTCTTCTAAACGTATGTACTCTGTTGTTCCAAAATGAAAATCGTATACAGATAAACTAAAGCAGCTATATTTAGGTATCCACGTCGTCTGACGTCAAAGGTCTTTGCTGTGGCGGTGACCGCTTTGTGGGGGCGTGGCCAGATTAAATGTTTGAATGTCATTTTAAAGCTTATTTTTGTTTTAAACTATCTAAGACAAACGCCATTTCAATTAAAATAATACATTCTTTCTTCAGCACGTATTTGGAAAAATCATGCAAGTTCCCCATTTTGATTTTGAACGAAATACAAAAATATGTCATTACTACAACTGGCACACACAAATACATAGGCATACATAGATTGATGGTTTCATATCTAAGGTAACGAAATTCAAACTCATAGAGAGTGGCCATGGGCGCCACAATAAAGAGGGGTTTAATAAACTGTAGACAAATGTATCACCTATAGAAATAATTTCGGATTTTTTTTTAAAAACAATTCTTATTGTTGTATTATCTTAAATCTTATTTTTCTCTATCCCCTCTTAAAATACTTGTACTTAGTCACTGTTAACCCAGTGAAATATATACATATAAAAATATATATTTTTATCAGAAAAGCAGTTTAACTAAAAAATCCTTATCTATGTGTATATTTACAATCTTGAAGCTCTATATTCCTTTAGCAAAGCCTATGTGAAATATTGTAATATTTTTATGGGAAACAGCTATAATGAGAATGGCCAAGAATATAGATCTGCATTTTCTCATAAGAATTTACGTCACTTCTGTGTAATATGTTCTATTAAACTCGAGAATCGGGCCCCTGCAGATAAATATGTTGGGATGTTTCTGTCGATTAGCTCGCACGAATAAGATTAAATTTGTTTTAGTATAAATAAAGTATATTAAGATCATCGCCCAGTCCGGACCTGAAATCTTCGAACGAAGTGCGGGCTTTGCTGATAATCCCGCCATCTATTGCAAAGTACCGTCATTTGGGGCAATATGATACAATTTCCAAACTATTTTTAAATTTCTGAATTAAATTAAAAAGAAACAAATAGAACAAATACGCTATAGGGTGCGAGTTTGTTATATTTCAGTAACACTATTTCTGCAAAAAGATTATAAACATTCGTTTTATATTTTTTTAGTGGGTGTCCCATATTACCCCATTGTTGGGGTTAAATGAGACATAATCGGTTTTTGACAGAATTTTCCATGGAAATGTGATAAATGTCTCAATATACCTTCCTTAAAGGGTTATATGGGACACCAAAAAATAAAAATATATGAAAATCTGCACCTAAATTGTAATATTTAAGTAATGCGACAAAAAAATAAACAGCAAGTAGGTAAACAGCTTAACTTTTTATTAACTTTGAAGTTAAGCTGTTTATATGATTAGTAAAGTTTGAAAACTTTAATAATCATATAATAGGTTGCGCAGTATGTATCAATATCATTTGCAAATATGTACCGCCCTCTGCAAATTATAGGTTCAGGCAATATTTCATTAATATCATTTAATGATACACTCCAAATGTCATCAACAGTATGAAAAATATATGTACTTTTTCCCCATATAAGGTCTCATACACTTTATAGAATACAAATTCTTATTATTTCTAAAATCTATCATTTCAGCTACAAACAGTTTAATTTCAATTTTTTTTGTACCTTCATTATATAAAAATTTTACTAAAATGAAACAGTTTTTTTTAATTATCAGACGTGGGTTTTATGGATTCAGAGCAAGAAATGTTCTTGTTCTGCCCTGAGCAGCTTGCCTCGTAATTCTTTTTATTTGATGTTGCATGTTCGTATTCTTCTGTTTCGGAATTATTTGTCTTACTAGCTTCATTCTGATTTGTTACAACATTTTGACTTATTTCACTTAAAATGTCAGCTTCGGTTAAGGATTTCCCAGGTGGAATATTAATTTTTCTAATTCTTTTTCTGGGCTGAGCTGATGGAGAGGCAGAATTTTTGTTAATAATTTCATCGAAAGACTGTAGAAGCGCCCTATTTACTTCATTTTCTTGGTTATCTTGTAACTTCTTGGGGAGGTGCATCAGAACTTTTTCACGATTTAAAGGAAATATTCATGTGGCCTCAAATCCTGCTAGGATATTTTGTTTAAAATTAGATTCCATTTCTTCAAGAGTTTCCCTTAACTTCTGAGGGAATATTGTTTTAGGGATACATCCTCTGTTTCTTTTTTTCCATTTAGTAAGAAGTCTTATTAGTTATTATTTAAAATATGAAACGTCTAGGGGCTGAAAAATGTGTATTGAATTGGGAATCAATAAAGCAAATTTTATATCAATTGCCCTGCATTTACTGATGATTCGATGACACAAATGAGAACCGAGATAACACTTTGGGCCCATCTTTATTTTTAAAATATGGTACAGCAATTTTGAAGAACCAATCTTCGAATATTTCTGTATCAAATCACCCAGACTTCGATCTGCTATAAACACAGCTGTTAGGTTCATTTAATATCCATGTGAGATATAAATTTTCCGATTTGCAAACTACATATGGTGGCAGAGCAGTGCCATCTACTGCTACCGAGAACATAACCGAAACTGAATTTTTACTTGAGTCTAAATATCTTCTAACATGTTTTGTTCCCCTTTTTACTATAACCTTTTGACGACCAGGGTCATCAGCAAGATTGCTCCCATCGAAATTAACAATATGTGATCCTGGAATATTTTCCACAATTTTTTCCAATTCGTTAAAATAGTTGTTTACAGAATTTGCGTCAATTTCTGTCCTACATCTTTTCATGTTTTCAGCAAATCTATTTGCCAAGTTATGACGCTTTTTAAAATTTATAACCCAGTCAATGCCAGGTAAGTTATCATGAAATTCTTTTAAAGTAAGGCCTCTATGATTTAAAAAGTTTTGCACAAAACATCTCAAGTCCCATTCTGTAAAAGATATCCCGATGTTTGCAGCAAAAAGTATTGCATCTGCAATTTTTCTTCCATCTGCATTTATTATTACTTGTGGCCGTCCTAAAACGTCACTATTATAACCTCTGTATCTACGAAGCAGTGTGCTTCTTGGCACCTCATACTTTTCAGCAGCTTTTCTGATTGAAAAATTTTGTGTTATTATTGAATTTAACGCCAACTCAATTTGATTTAAATAATAATTCCGACGAATTGGAGCCCCAAGTTTTCTTTTGTATGTTCTAGGCATGGTGTCCCATATAACCCTGAAAATTACAGTTTTTACAATTTTTTTGTGTACGTAAAAACTATCAATTTTTTTAATGTTACCAACGCAATAGAAAATTAATAAAAGACCAATATTTAGACATCTGTTAAAGTTATTTTGAATACTTACAGGTATGAAGCTGCTGAGGAGAAACAACTTATCTAAATTTTCTTCGAAATTTTTTTTCTTCGTTTGAGATTACTTGACGCTAATTTTATAACGTTCTGTACTTTTAATTTAGGTTAGAATTAATGACAAGTTTGTGTTCTACAACATGGTTCAATTGTATGCAACACAAATTAGTTGTACTGTATTTCTGGTTATCTATAATTCAACTCGTGTACCTTGTGTCTCATAAAACTCCACTGTCCCATATTACCCCAAATGACGGTACCAACAAAATCTCATACTCCTGTTCTTCTCCCTTTATTTAGCTGTAGATAGAAAGATATGAAGATTTATGTAACAAGTAATAAGTTTGACGACAATAGTATATATACTTAAAATCAAATTTAAATTTACGAGTTATTAATGACAGTACTTGAACAATTTGCGAACATTTTCATTGAGGAGTATTCAGTATCAAATAATGCACATTTTTTATACAAATACCTCACCGAATATTTTAATTTTCAAAAGAAATGTTTATGTTTTATACTTTCACAAAAGTTCCTGAATTTATATTCAGTAGAATTAGAAGTACCTAAAAGCGATTTTAAAAACCTGCATTTTACAAACACGGCGAAATTTTTATATTCTTGCACATTTGCAAAAGTGTAATTTCCATTAGCCATTAAGGCAGCTAGACGTGAAAACTGGAGGTATATGCTTAGCATAAAAATTACAGACTTTTACGTAATTACGGTTTTACCTGCGTTTTTTCATTTAATTTCATTTTAATTGGAAATGGAATTTTTTGTAATGACCGCATTCTTTTCACGAGTAAGGTTTATTTATGTGAGGTAGCTTTTAATAAGGTATTTTAGGAAAATGTATTTAATAATATATCTTATAAGAATGAACGAGAAGTATGAAATGATTAATTTTTCAATAATTTATTTGAATTTTTGGAATAATACATCACATACAGTGTGTCACTTGAAACCAGAACAACCCTATGAGAGTAATGAGTAATAATAAACCGATTTTGCCAACTATTCTTTTTAATTGTAGAGTCTGTGAAACTGTACTTTGGGACAAAGGGACAACTTTTTGAGCAACAAATATTTGCGTTTTTTTTAATCATCATCTAAAATGTACAAATTTTCATAAAAAATATTGAATATTAATAATTCTGAGGGTAAATTGAAAATCACATTGTTGTAATAATTTTTTTCATTAATCAAGTGACATATTAAGTTTCAATTTAGAAAATATTTAATATTGTTACAAGTTAAAAAATAATACGGACGGGTCAAATAATAAATTATTTACATAGTGAGATAAAAAACCAATACCCACTGGATAAATCATTAAGGGAGGCTGAACAATTTCTAATATTTAATCACTGACTGAGTAATACTAAAAGCCCTCGTGTTGTCGAAAAAAAAACAGTTCGAGACACATCAGTGATAAACAAGTAAGTAACAGTGAATGTTGGCCTACCGTATTATTAGGTGGATATTGATGCGTTTTTAACCTTTTTTACCTAGATACATGAATAAATAAATATTTATTTTCAGGTGAAATATAAGTGGTCTGCTTACTTCCTGCTCGGCCTAAGCGGCTCGACTTGCAGGAAGCGCCCTACATTGCAGCAAGTACTTAACGCATACCTCTCGCCCAGGGCGACGCGCCATAAAATCTATAAATGATACTGCAGGTCAAAACTACTCCGCAGACTAATGCCCCGACCGGCATTGAATTACACAAGGTCTGCATTAAGTACCTGCTGCAATGTAGCTCGCTTCCTGTCGAACCGCTTAGGCCGAGCAGAAAGTAAGCAAACCATTTATATCTCACCTTCACTTGATTTATATGTGAACATACATATGAACGCCAGTTCAATTGTCGGTCTTCTCAGCTATGGCATACTGATGAGGACTAAAGAGCCCGAAACTGGTCTATGCCTGGTGATGTGGTCGACAAGGGTTCTTGGCTGTTCATACAGATACTGCAAGTGTAATTCAATGCCGCCCAGGGCATTAGTCCGCGGAATAGTTGTTACCTGCAGTATCATTTATAAATATTTATTTATTTGTTAACAAATATAAATGTACATAAGGAGATAATTGTTTTCGAATGTTAGCTAATAGATTTTTTTTATTTTTAATACGTTTCCATTACGCTTTTATAATAATCGAATATGAATTTTTAGTATTATGTTTAATTAACCTAGAAACTTATTGCTTTTCAACAAGTAGTTTGATAACTACCTGTTTTAAATGCTAGCTCAATACTCATGCTCATCCACAGCACTTTGTTGATAAAGTTGGTATCAGTTGTTCTTACATTGAAACGCTCGAAATGCGTAAAATTAGTCACGTTGCGATCTACACGTGATATAATCCGAAATAAACTTAAAATAATGGGTCGACACGGATATAAGTACTGCAAGTTGCATAACATTGTTCTTTTAATGTATTCCCCCTCCCAAAAACAATATTATTATTGTGTATGTGTGGTCCTGATGTGGCAAAGCTGTTTCGTTTCAACACTCGAATGTCGTATCGCTGCGTCATCACAAAATTTGTAGCGTACCAGGAACGTCGTGTTATCCGGAGTTATAGTTTCGGTTTTGTTAGCTATTCCGAATACGTGGTAAAAATCAATAACGCTATGACTGAATCCCCGTATATTTGGTATGAAACAGCATTTGTGACTTCATTGACAAAGATTTTTTGGAAAAATAATAATAAAAATATTCCGACTTGTAAAACATTTTTTTAATAAATGAGAAAAACGAATTTCATTTCCACTGTATTATTTTATTTATCTAATCTGAAGTAATCAAAAGTTTTCTAAGGGGTTGGCCACGGGTTACGGTACTTACCTTGACTAATAATGAGAACTGGATTATCAGTAATTACTTTAGGGTATTACACTAGACTAACTTTCTATTTGTGAGAAGAATTTGGAATTAGTGTTTAGCTGACGTTACACTTGAATTTCGATAGAAAAAAACAATTTTGTTTACTTTAATGGAGTATGAACAATCTTTATCAAAAGCAGGAGTAGAAATCAATAATGAACATCGTGAAATCGGTTTAAAAAATCTAAAGTTATAGAACAGTATAACCCACTTCAGAAATGCTTGGAAATTAAATTGGAAAAAAAATTTTGCCATTATTTTACCTACCTACATATTTTTTATCTACAACTGTCACATAAGGACACTGTTCCGAATTTCAAAACGACTTATATTATTCATTAAGTTATTAACGCACTGAGTGCATAATGACAGACATTTCTAAATAAATAAAATGTGTAAGATCATGAAATAGTTATTGTATGGCGCGCCTACCCTGCAGTAGTAGAGGGGGGGCAACTGTATACAGTAGGGGGTGGAATATGGTTCATCCCACGGTAAGTCATCCCTATTTTTGTTCATTTTTAAGATTAGTGTGTTTAAGTATTTGGAGAAGCATACTCTATACTCCCACCAACAATTATTAGTATATAGTAAATTGTATACAAAAATATTACATTAATATTGTCTGCACTAGAAATAGTGAAGTGAATTTATTTATTAAATAGTAAAGCTAAACTGTTGTTTTACCAACTTGTAGGATTGAAACTTCTAAGGAAGTCTTAAGAGAAAAATTAAGGGTTGTAAAAACCAGCAATAATCAAAATACAACCCCACCGCAACAGTTATTGTGTATTTTAATAAGCAAGACAATTAAAACACGAATGTAATACAACGTTTTATCCATAATCACATCAAAATCATATTTGTGGAACCTGAATTATTGGAATCTAATAAAAAAAAATATTCTCACTACTTGATATTTCTTAGTACTCAATGAAACGCAAACTTGATATTGCAAGGAAAAACCAAGAGAAATATAGTTGTTCCTTACAAAAAGGGTCATCCGTAACTTGTGCAAATTCTTCACAAACTTCGGCAGATGTTATACGTTCCGAAAATAATGGCAACAATGCTACAAGGTTCATTACTAACGGAAAGGAAGTTAAATGTGATAAAACAAAAAACGAAATGTGTATTACTATAAATGAAAATGTTAATGTTAATAAGTAAATAAATTAAGGTATTGTTGATAAACTCATTTATTAAATACATTAACAGTAAAATATGTATAATTGGATAAATTAATACCAGATATTGATATGCCTATCGATTTGCTGGAATAGGTGAAAAATTTTTAGTGTGAACATAATTTTTGACGAAATAACTTTCGATGTTGGTTTTTGTTTCCAAGGGAATATTCTCCCTTTCGCGTTGAATTTTCATAGCCATTCGTTTCTTGTTTTCAGTAGAAGTTCCGATGTAGCCTCCAGTGACACAATGAGACTTCCAGCCTCCATGCCTTTTTATACTCAAAAGATCTACTCCACATCCAGCTCAAAGAGAGGTTGAAGATCGCCGAAAACAGTGTTCAGTATAAGCCTTAGGGCAGTTTAAGAAATCGCGCAATCAGTTTTGCCACATTGCCAATAGCATTTATATTAATTGGTTGCTTGGTACATTTATCTGCTTTATATCGAAGAAAGTAGTCGCAGTTTTTATATTTTAATGTGACGTATTATCTTAGCAGTTCCATTAAATTCAGGCCTCAATATTTCTTCCATTTTGTTTTGGTATTGGGTCTTATGACTTGGAAGAATCATCTTTCAAATGTTCTACAAGCAGATTTGTGTGTTCACCCCGTCGGCACGCATTCGCCAAACCAATAATCAAAATAACCTGAAATAAATATTGGTTATAAAACTAAAAAACAAATTTGAAATATAGCTTCATGAGCAGATATTCATCATGGTCCGCATTCATTAAGAATCTTTGTTAATACCTTAGAATTTTTAGGTTTGTACCCTTCTGATTTTCGCTTTAGAAATATATTTATAATCCTTTCTCATTAGTTATGTTAAATATCATTTTTCTCTACACTATTTTCATAGCGATCAAATACGTATTTCTTCTCTGATTCTGATATCACACATTCTGATTCTAGATATTCCATATCTGATAGTAAATCATCGCCTGAACTCATATTTACATAGCTATATTTCAGTAGGTAATTACTGACAAAAGATACAACGTTAAATCATTTAATGTTGTTCGACAGTATTTGTCAGCTAAAACACGTCCAATAAAAGGTTATCCTGTACTGTATACTTATACGGCATTATTATGTAATTAATTACGCATCTTTATTTGCAAATAGAGTTTTTACCATTGACAGTATGGTTCTAAACAGATTCGCTACATATGACCAGTGATGAAGAGGAGCAAGACAGATTTTATTCTACTTAATTTATTCTGAATATGTATCCTAGCATTTGTCCCGAACATAATCTTCTAAGAAATATCAGTTAAGATCGCCGTATTTTTCGCCGTAAAATGATCAAATTTGTGGTGTTCTTTAGGTACAGAAATCTCAAAAAATAAAACATGCAGAACAAAACTAAAAAATAAAATTCTTGGTGTTTTGTTTATACACTTTTACTATTTAAATTCTGTTCTAATAAAATAATAACTTTTGAGGCGTTTGTAAGACACATATTATTTTGCTATTCTAACCCCATATTTTAATAATTATTTCCACATACTTATAAACAAAAGTGAACAACGTTATATGAAGAGCTATATAAGTTTATATTATACCAATATTTAAAAAAATACGTATTTTGAAAGATTTCAGTACCTAAAAATTTGTTGGTTTGAACACTGTTTGCCGTCATATATTCATTTTACTTTGGTACTTTTGTATATTCCCAACTGGTATGTGATAATATTCCTGTTCCTGTTTGCGAAATTCTGTATTATTCAGTTCTTAAATGTCTAAAATTATTTGTATTTGTAGGAAACACTACTTCAAGGATACGAAGTCCTTAAATGACTATCAAGCTTGATTAGTTTTTAAAATAATGGTGTAATAAAGTAAATATCTTAATAAGATTCTTTTTTCATATAGAATTCCGTTCAATCTGAAATACAAATCTATTCTAGAAAATAAAGAATTTTAATGGTGCCATACTTATGAAAACTTTCTTATAGCAGCACTTTAAAAAATTATATATCTACGATGTCAGTTGTGGAAAAAACAGTATTTAATTCTTCACCATATATAGTTTATGATATTAAAAGAAAACGGCATCTCAAAGAAAACTTGGATATATTTATTGGAATTCATAAGAAGATAAATAAACTTCTGTATCATCAAAAGAAAATGAAATATATAACATTTTATTTCTTTTATTACGTTCCTCTCAAGTTGTTATTTATTCAGGTCTATATAAACATCCATTGCCGTTCATGCCCAGTACCATGAATACTCTAACAGGTTATAATTTATAAAAATATGTTTTATTTTCACAAGTAATTAATATTATCCAAAGTAATGTTCTAGGATATTGTGGATTATAAATTAATTTAAGTATTAAGATCTGTAAGGGTCAGGCTTTTGATTTCGAGAAATATTTAATTAATTATGATAATACGCTATCAATAATATGCGTTATGCTTGCATTAAATTCATTATATTTAAAGATGATGAAACTACAGATTATTATATATTTGAAAAGTATGGGTTTTATTTCAACTTCAAGTAAGGTAAGTTTAGCTACATCCCATTAATTTGCCGTCAGAAATCTACTTTTGTAAAATAACCTGTAACAAATAAAAGTAAACTGTTTTTATTAAATTATTTTTTACTGTAGCTTGGCTCTGTCACTTCCATGGACCTATCGCCTTTTGTTTTTCAAATATCACATGATGTTTCTAATTGTTGGTTTAGTCAAATCATGTTCAAAAATAATATAATGTATTAACATAAATTTTTGTGGGTTTGTGGGAAAACGCCAGTGTTTGGTTTTTGTCTCTCGTCTACCACCTTGAGACCATTTTTTTTTTAAACGTTTTAACGTCAATGTTTGGTTTTTGATCGTCTACCATTTTGAGACAATTTTTTTGAAGGTTTATTTATTATATCTGTACCTCCGAAGTCCACTTTTTTTAAAATATGGGTTTTTGAACGACTCAAATACCCAATATGAGTTCGATCAGCTGTATAATGCAGTAAGTCTCTCAATCCAATACATTAGTAATAGCTGTCATGTATAATGAAGTATGTCTGCATGTTGCGTAGAAGCTGAATGAAGTAGCGGGACATACTACAAAATTGTATTGTAATATTCTCACAAAAGTTACTGTTTATGTTTTATATACAATACAACTGTTTGAAAATTAACAGGGCATCTTAAACAATTAAGAAGCTATTAATGCAATTGGACTAACTCAAAGGGTTTTGATGTTTATTCATTGAATGCCGATACTTAAGGGTGTGAATTCTTCGGTCATTTTAAGAAGAAAACTTAATATCAACATATGTCCTAAACCTCTTAATTTTTGAACTACAGGGTGTTACAGTTTTAAGAAAAATTTAATTTTTTTGTTATAATTTTCTTATCACTCCAGATATTTTTATGAAATTTTGTACACACTGCTTTTTCTAAAAACTAAAATTATATTTAAAATCTCCATTTACTTTGCAGCAAATTCGGTCCCTAAACTTACTCTCGTATGAGGCACCATTTTCACGTAAAAAAAATTAAAACCAAAAAAATTTTTTTCTCCAAGTTCGTTGAGACTGCTTTTGATATTTTGTTGCCATTTTGTAGACACCCACCATGCGTGGACACACTTTTTTTAGGACAAAAATAAATTTTCTACTTTAACCAGTGACCTCCGCGCATGCATAATATTAAATGTTTGGATAGAAAAAAATGGTACGCCTCTGATTTTTTAAATTTTATTTTAAAAATCTCGCTTTATTTAGTAAAATGATAAATTCAAAATTTTAAACCTGAAACGAAACGACAAGACAAGAAAATACAAACAAAATAAAGAACCCAAATTATGTATTTACAGTAGTTGTTGAAAGTGTCCTCCACCCACACGTACGCAAGCATCTTCGCATAGATTGACGTATAATTTCAAAAATTCCTGGGGTGTCTCTTATAGTTTAGAAGCATACTATTAAATGATTTCGTAACTCTTCTTCGGCTTGAATCGGTACTGCGTACACTAAACTTTTCAGATGACCCCAGAAAAAGTAGTCTAAACTATTAAGGTCGGGAGATCTGGGCGGCCATGATTGCGTTCCTCCGCGACCTATCCACCGATCGCGATAGTTGTGATTTAAAAATTCACGCACCCGTAAGCTAAAATGTGGAGGTGCACCATCGTGCATTAGCCACATCTGGTTTCTTAATAAAAGAGGAAGGTCTTCAAGCATTGGCGGTAGATCTTCTTCAAGAAAGTGTAAATACGATTGTCCATCTAATCTTCCTCAATTTCATGTAAAATTCCTTCTTCAAGTTCCGGTGTTCTTACTGTTTCAAGGACTCCTTTAGCACTGTGGTCTACTATTAAATTTCCGGTTTCGTGAAGATGTCTATGAATCCCAGAAAATGTTCTCGGATTGGGTAGTACGCGATTTGGATACCGCTCTTGATATATCCTTCTGGCTTTGTATGCATTTCCGTCGGCAACCCCATAAGTAAAATGCATGTCAACTAATTCACCGACTGTAAAATTTACCATTTTTTATGAAATTTTACCTCCTACTCTAATAATAATGTTTTAATAATGAAAAATCAATGTCAACTTTATTGCGAAAAGAAGTGTCAAAAATTACGACACTACCCAGCCTACTAATTTTTATTTCATTTGCTTTAAAGGGGCATTTAATGAGCTTACCGTTTTTTCTATTCAAAAATTCAATATCATGCCTACGTGAACGACATTTGTGAAAGTAGAAAATTTATTTTTGCCCCACAAAAAGTGTTTCCACGCATGGTGGGTGTCTACAAAATGGCAACAAAATATTAAAAGCAGTCTCAATGATGTAAAATAAATTTTACAGAGATTTTAAAAATAATTTTAGTTTTTAGAAAAAGCAGTGGCGTACCATTTTTTTCTTCAAAAATGTTTAATTCAAACTTCGTACGAACGTCATTGCCAATATTTTAAAACATTTTTTACATCAAACAATGCTCCTTAATGATTAATAGGTATGTACAAAATTTCATAAAAATATCTGGAGTGATAAGAAAAATATAATAAAAAAGTAAATATTTTCTTAAAACTGTAACACCCTGTAGCTCAAAAATTAAGAGGTTTAGGACATATCTTGATATTAAGTTTTCTTCTTAAAATGACCGAAGGATTCACACACTTAAGTATCGGCATTTAATTAATAAACATCCTGTATAGGAAACTAAAGATAATACGAGTACTTAAGGGCTGCCTTAGATAAAAATTAATCTATTTATGGCCGAATTAAACTCTGTTAGGATATGTGAAGATGAACATAGGCTTCCGAATCGAGAATTGAGGGAGGGTAGCTTAAAAGGCTTTCCTTTTGGACCCCTTGTGTTTCCTTCCATTAGGAGATCAATGCACCTGAGTCACTAACCAACCTATTAAAGAGAAACAGGGGGTGACGTCACACAGAGGGATTCTTCTAATGTAGAGGTCATACAAGGTCGTCGTTCCCATCGTTTGTAGATCTCACATTCTGCACCTTCCTGAATATAGACTTATTTTAAATAGTTTTATTTTTATCCAAGAGGCGAGTGACAGAGCGGTGTACAAACCATTCAGAGACACTCTGTATTCAGGGTGATTCACAACTTATCCTAAAAATATTTGGGAATAGATGCGTCATGAAAAATGGAGTCAATATCGTAAAATTTTGTTTTTGTAAAATGCTTATAGTTTCCAAGTAGAAAGCTATTGAAGTTGTAGTATTTTCAACCTTTACATTGCTCGACTACTGTAGTCTCTAGCCAGGTTATTCCAAATATTAAAATCCCATTACTTATAGTAGGTATTAACGTTTTTATGATGCGAATATTTGCATGACTTACGTGTATAGCACCTCGGAGTTGATGGATATCGATTTAATTTCTGATGTTGTGATGTAGTGCCAATGTAGCTACTTTTACCGCGGTGTGCAGTAAGTGCAAGTGGAATACAACGTGAGCGTGACACGGGAAATTTGAAACCGAATCGCGGAAGAGATAGAGGTCCAGGGCGTCCACGGCGTATTGCAGCAGTGTGCCGTATCATACATGATGCTCAATTATATCCGTACCATGGACAGTGTGTGTCCAAACATTAGTACCAAGGAATTGGACGAGGAGGACCAGTACCATAGCCGCCACAACGTCCTGACATTAAATGATTAGGACTTTTTTTGTGGGGATATTTAAAAACTGAAGTGAGCACTATTGATGATTTACGCAAACGTATCATAGCTGCTGCTAATAAGCTTAGAAGATCAAAACGAAGAAAAACGTTTGTGTTAGTTTGTATAAACTAGACAAAACGAACCCAAAATGTTGTTGTTGTAACATCAGGTATGTCAAATTATTTTATTAATTAAAATATCAAATTAATTATATTAATAGTTAAGAACAATAGCGTCAAAAGCAGCTGAATTTGCTGTATAATATAGATGTTATAATTGTTGTTTATTTCTTTGCTTGGAAATTTCTTTCAATTTTGCGGTCGCTGATTGCATGCTTTGCCTTGTCAGGTTTTACAATTGACCGGATTCCAGTGCCGTGCAGAAATGTATTTTTAAATCATTTTTGAACTGCTCTTTTCGATTTTTTCATGACAAAATTGTATTTACAAAAATTCCCCTGTACATTCTATTTTTTCTTAGACAAGTTCTGATTCACGCTGTATATTTTTCAATTTATTTAGCTTTATCAACTATTAAGTAACTACTCTTCTTTATGTTTGTTAAATTTGTTAACTTTTTGTAAAATTTGACATGATGCACTTTTGTTCGTTTTTGTCTACAAAGTTCAATTCTTTTAATTTCTCAAATATGAAATAAAGGAAAATGAAGAATTTGAAAATTTTACGTGCCCTAGGAATATCCTATGGCTTATATCACATAATTTCCAGTCATAACTCATAAAAATAATATACAATTTAAAAATATATGCTAGACATGGCCCGAAAATCAGGGAAATGTAATAATCTAATTTATAGCCCGCAATAAATTTCGGCAATATGAAACGTTTTGAAATATTAAATTTTACACAGAACGCTTTTTCGTGATTTGTATAAGTTATTCATCTATTAGTTATATAAAATATCACGTAAACGTTTATTTTAGTCAACGTTATTAATATTATGCAATTAGGGAAGCATTTTTCTCATAATCTATTTTCTTATGTAAATAGGTGTTAACAAACCGACAGTGAACAGATTTAGAAATATTTTACGTACGTGATTATCAAGCACTAGAAGAAAATTAATAAATTTTAATTGCATTATTTATTAGACTAAACATGTTCTACCTCTTGCTTGGCATTTCCTTCAGGTCGCTGTATTTCTAAAAATAAAACACGTAGAATAAAAGTAATCTTAAAAATAAAATTCTTATTGATTTGTTTATTCACTTTTTCTATTTAAATTCTCCTCAAATAAAATAAAAACTTTTAAAACGCGTTTGTAAGACATACATTATTTTGCTATTCTAACCCCACATTTTAACAATTATTTATAAACAATCTTATATGCAGAACTATGTAAGTTTTTGTTATAATAATATTTACATCTACATTTAAATTGAAAAAATGCGAAGGTATTTTGATAGATTTCTACACCTAAAAAATTGTTAGTTACACATTCGTTTTACTTCGGTACCTTCTGTTATTCGCTAAGCTGTATAATATTCAATTTTAAAAATGTCTAAAATTATTTGTATTTGTGTGTACATGCAATTTAGTATACAAATATTAGTTGGCTATGAATATATTATAAGAGTTAAAAGGGACAAAAAGACGTGATTAATAATTTTTCCTGAAACGGTTTCTAAGGTTGTTACTATGTTTAAAAAGTTAACCTTGAAATGTAGTTTTTAATCAATGACTTAATTTAAATTCATGCAAATTCCCCATAGTCAGAAAAGAGAATGATCCACTCTGCTGTGGATACTATTGAAAACTCCGACCTGTATCAACTACTCTGCGACCTAATTCCTCGACCAAATTGCATCTGAAAAACTTATTTCAAATAGTCACGGTTTGTGGACAGTAGTGCCACTAAACGTATACCGTTTTTGAGTGTGTTAACTCTCAGTATGCCATAGATGATGGTAACTTTGTTCATTAAATACTATTTTCTTACTACTTTACTAATTCATTTTAATCTCGTTGTCAGCACTACAATATTATTTGTTTGCTTCGTCATTATTTGTATTGAATAACTCTTCCAAATTTTGTTATCCTGCGCCAGCCAACATTGACGTTGTTCTACATTTAGTATATACTCATTTTAATTTTTATACTCATCTACATACCGACGGTGAACTGGCTATTTGCTGTGGGTTTTTCACATGTACTTTATTGCTGGTCGGGGCATTAGAATGCAGAATAGTTGCTTTCTGAAATTCCGCCTTTGCAGATGCCACCGATGGAGGTACAGGAATTTCATAGTACCCACAGTGTACTGGATCACTCTACTTATGATCGTATCGTAGGCTCAACATTGAATAGCCAGTGACCACAAAATGTGACACTTACGTCTTGTAACAATAATTCACATATTCAAAATGTTAATGAAGTATATAAACAATGTGCAAATTAAATGTAAAAACCTTAAAAAATTTATAAAACTTCACTTGTACCCCACAAATAAAGAATTTGCATATCTACACTTATGATTTTTTTCTTATCACTTGTTCGAAAATCATGTAGAATTTTGTCAGTGGAATATTGCAACACCATGCATCTACAATTTGCTAGATTATTGTATTTTTGCATTCTCCTTTTGTTCGAATATACATATTTTCTCTAGCAAATCGTGCCTAAAACATCAAAACTGCTTTTATTTTAATCATTATTACTATACTATACAATACTATATCATATTCTGAAATTTAATCATTAACTGCAGTTTAATTAAAGAATAAACAATAGTAAATAGTTGCAGCGAATTACCGATGCTGGAAAATCGCGATGTTAGTTTAATTAATTTATTCGCAGGCAACATATGTTAATATTGGCGAACTGCCAAATGTAAATTAAATCTTTATTACCTCTCTGCTTTTAACCATTAATTTATCTCTAATTGAAATCACCATTAAATTATGATATCTCAGTTACAGTCTTCTGGATGGAAGCCAAAGAATATAACGTTTTTTGCTCTTACTAAGACGCTAATTCTCCTGCCGAGGATTGGCTTCACCGTTCAGTTCTATAATCATTCCTGAAGAATAAGCATACAAAAGGTCAGAAATTTATATTTCCTGAATGATGGAATGCAAGTATAGTGTTAATTTTAGATTTATTAAAAATGTCAGATTCTCACGCGTCCATTAAAAAATACGATTTTGCGGACTAAAAATAACTATTTTGTATGCCGTGCAAAATATAGATAGCTATAGTAAATAATTTGTCAATCAATCAGGCACAACACATTGCGATTGACTGGCAGCATAATTAACTGAATGTCAATGTTACTGTCAATAATGTCAGTAACAGTACAAATTTAAAGTATTTTCAAAATGATTAACCAACGATATTTTAATTTTTTTATTAAAAAAAAATAAGTTCTAGAAAAATTCGATTTTAAAGCCTTTCCTTTGTACTAACGAGAATTTTGTTACGCGAGCGTGCAAAAAGAGTCGCCTTATGTTCTTAATGTATAATAGCTCTATTTTTGATACAAGTTGCAAAATAATGGTGTTTTAGGCACGCGACGTGTGCCTAAAACACCTATTTTGGAACATGTATCCAACAAGAGATTTCGTAAAATCATCAAATAAATATTCATAATAGTGTCAACATAATCTTCGATTGCATTTGCTAATATGATAGCTAGACTATTTTTTTTAAACAACTTTAACTACGTTGCTTATAAGGTTGTTGATATGGAGCAGTTGCTATGGTACGATGTTTACAAACTATATAAACATTTTAAAAATTTCTGATATTTGTGAACGTGTGAACACAATTGGTTAATGAAGTGCCTATATTATACGAGGAAGTATGAAACACCTCTTTGTAGGAGTTGCAAACAGGAAGAAGAGACAAGTACTCCATGCACTCTGTAAGTGCACTGCCGTCTCGTCAATAAGAGAATTACCTTCTATGGCCTATATTACAGAAATCTCCCTTAGCAACGTCACCACATTTTTCTCTTTATTAAGATGGATGGCGGCTCAGGTGAATTGATTCCCTAATGGGAGGAAGTAAAAGGGGCCTTATGGGTCTTAATAGCTGTAGCCTTTAAGCTGTCCTCCCCACTAACGAGAATTTTGTTACGCACGCGTGCAAAAAGAGTCGCCTTATGTTCTTGATGTATAATAGCTCTATTTTTGATACAAGTTGCAAAATAATGGTGTTTTAGGCACGCGACGTGTGCCTAAAACACCTATTTTGGAACATGTATCCAACAAGAGATTTCGTAAAATCATCAAATAAATATTCATAATAGTGTCAACATAATCTTCGATTGCATTTGCTAATATGATAGCTAGACTATTTTTTTTAAACAACTTTAACTACGTTGCTTATAAGGTTGTTGATATGGAGCAGTTGCTATGGTACGATGTTTACAAACTATATAAACATTTTAAAAATTTCTGATATTTGTGAACGTGTGAACACAATTGGTTAATGAAGTGCCTATATTATACGAGGAAGTATGAAACACCTCTTTGTAGGAGTTGCAAACAGGAAGAAGAGACAAGTACTCCATGCACTCTGTAAGTGCACTGCCGTCTCGTCAATAAGAGAATTACCTTCTATGGCCTATATTACAGAAATCCCCCTTAGCAACGTCACCACATTTTTCTCTTTATTAAGATGGTTGGCGGCTCAGGTGAATTGATTCCCTAATGGGAGGAAGTAAAAGGGGCCTTATGGAAGAAGAATTGGAAGTACCTCTCAAGTAAGGGCAAGCGTGCACTTACTTATTTAAATCCCGGGTGCACCTCCTTCGAAATAAAGTATTCAAACGATGCAATGAATTACATAACGACGTCGGCGTTCAGTAATTAGTTTCTGGTGTCAAAGAACGAATCCCAAGCGTTTTATTTAACAAAGTTCAAAGTCGAAACAACCTACGAAGTTTTCTAAAGAAGCGGACGGGTTGCCGGAGCTGCTCTAGTTGGCCTAACTTTGGAAGTTGGTGTTATTTCCTAAGGGAGATACGGAGGGACAAGAAAGTCACGGTCTAATTAAATATTATTTTCAGATATTTCGGTACTGGCAAGCCTTGGTTTATAAGCAGAGTTCGAAAAAACAAATATTTAATTCGATCTGGAAAATATATCTGGCAAGAAATTTTACATCTAAGATTTTATTACTTTCAGTGGCGGATCTAAGAGGGACGCCGAAAATTAAATAAATGAGTAGCGTACACATTTATAAAAATTGGTAAAAAAACAATAATTTGTGTAAATACGTATTTCATTCTAAATAAAACTGAGGGCACAAAATGCAACCATGTTGATAACTCAACTGATAATGAATCCTTATCGGTTTGAAAGTAAAATGCAGATCATTGAAGACATTTGAAGACAAATAATTATTTTGGTAAAAAGGTTGCATAATAATGACATTTCAATTGTTATGTCTGTATCGAAATGACTGTCTTTTAGGCACATGTGTTTAAAACAATCTTTTATACGCACAGGTGCGTAAAAGTAAAATAAAATGAATTTTAAATGATTTATTTATTATAAATATTAATAACACATCTTTCAAATCAGATAATTGGATATTAGATGAACATTCACTTCGTGTAACTTCAATATTGGAAGAAGATAACACCTGCATCCCCGAGCTACTGGTGCACTGAGTTTCTGAAATTAAAGTGGTACTTTCTTTTCTCCTTTCGATAATTTTCTTTGCTATCGCCTGTGTATTTTGTATGGAATTTTCTATGTACCTTTCTGCCACAGAAGTCGAACGCTAACCTCCGTGCCTCTTGAGCATAGATATGTTGGCTCCTACATCTGCAAGGAAGGTTTTGGAACATCGTCTAAAGCAGTGCCCAATATACTCAGTAACATTCTGTAGTGTATAGTCTATTTAGAAATGAAAGAGAGTAATAAAAGCTTATTATGTATGCACATCGTAAATAAATGTAGTACTGGTGCTTATATTCAATATTTTTATATTATGTATTTTCGGTATAGATGAGGTGTACTTTTAAAAAACTTTGTGTGACCGGGTTGTACTAAATTGTAGCAGGTAGCTAAAATTTAATCCCCGACAATCCGTCTTTGTCTATGCCGCTTCAATTTCTCGGGCCATTTCTCTTATAAGTAAACAATATAAAAACAGTATTTCAAAATGAGGCTACTTTAAGCATCATAACCGGGTCGAATAAAATTATTCAATATTATTATCAAAATATTTATTTAAATTTAATGAATAGACTTTTATTCCACACAAAAATATATGTATTTTGAAAATTCAAATTATGGTGAGTAAATGTAGTGTTGTATAAATGTACAATAAAAAAAATAAAAAAGTATATTAAAATTCATCCTCTGAATATTCTGATGAATTATCTTCGCCTCCTAGATTGATAACAATAGGTTCCACAATAACGTCAATTAAATTATCGAGTACTCACATTTTCTTCTCTTCTTTTTGTATATGATATATACATCTTTGCCAGTTGTCTGCAGTTACTCGTTCCAAGGAATTTTTTAACAAAATTTTCACGTCACTTAAATTAATCGTCGTATTATTTCACGCTACATCTCCTTTTACCTACGCCCAGACATTCGATTGGGTTAAGTTCACAGTGATAAGGTGGTAACCGTAGTACCGTTATTTGGCGATTTGTTGCCATTTCATCGTTAACATATTTTTTCTGACCTTTATTAAGATTGACGTGTCAAAAGTTCCTTTTTCACCATATTTGTTTCAAAAGAAATGTTTTTTCTTGATAACCATTGAATTATATCAGCTTTCCTCCAAGCAGTCGTAAATGAATGATAACTGGCATTATCCATGACAATTACAGACCCCGGAGGAATAAGATCCAACATCTGTGTAAAATACTCTTCGAAAACATCTGCGTTCATGTCTTCGTGATAGTCACCTGTATTTTTAGATTCAAATAAAAGTAAACCGCCATCTACAAAACCACTGGCACTATTTATATGTGTCATTATTAATCTTCGCCCTTTACCTGAAGGTGCCTTGAACCCTGTTGAAAGTCCATCCAAAAATGCTTGTCGAAAACTTTTTACATTTTTATCTTGCCGTACTTTTGTTCTAGCTATCATATTAGCAAATGCAATCGAAGATTATGTTGACACTATTATGAATATTTGATGAATTTACGAAATCTCTTGTTGGATACAAGTTGTAAAATAATGGTGTTTTAGGCACGCGACGTGTTATAGTCTGTTTGGAAATGAAAGAAAATAATAAAACCCCGAGATAAGAACCGGCCATGGACGTGGTAATATTTCGTTTCAGGTAATTATCGGGTAACACTAATGCTAACAGGTAATGTGTGTACATTAGTATATTTCAATCCAGTCTTAGAGCTAAATATACGAAGACGTGCTAGTGCAGTAGAGTAAAATTCGAGTTGTGTTTAGTGACTATTGTGTCAGTGGATATAATATTGTTTGGGTAAAATGTCGAGCTTATCAGATTACGTACCTGCTACCTGCGCTGTGTCAGAATCAGAAGATTATTATCGGTCGGTCAGTGGTCGCGCGATTTAAGGCGTCAGTACTTGAATCGAGGTGACTAGATTCGCGCCCAGCTGCCGGTAGACCGTATATAAGCTATATTCGTGGAGAGGATTGGCACCCTCTCTGCGGGTATGGTAGGGTGGAAAAATGTTGGCTTGGGTCAATGTGAGGGATTGATACCGGTTGATATTTGACTACCCCCCTAATTAATGAGGTTTTCCAGGTTTCCCTCATTCCTGCACTGAATAGTGGTTAGGGCCTACCAACGTAAGTCGTTCCTGGGCGCAAATGCGGCCTGCTTAATAATAATATGCTTAATAATATTATTATTATTATTATTATTATTATTATTATTATTATTATTATTATTATATTAAATGTATTTAATGCATTGAAACACCATAATCCTTCCAACAGTGTGGACGACATGGTGGAAAAGTGTTCCAAAATGACAGGGATTGGAAAATCGACTATTTACAGACTTTTAAAGGAAACAAAAAATGAACAAGATACTGTAAATCCCCCAAAGTTATCTACAGGGAGGTCAAAAGTCATTAAGATGATTTCTTCAAAAATTTCTTTCGCAGAAAAGTACTCATTTTATTTTCAAAAAGAAATAACAACGATAAACAAAATTTTAAGTGATCTTTCAGAGGACAACGATTTGCCAAAAATCAGTAGAAACAAATTATGGGCCGTCTTACGAGAGTTGAATTTTTGCTGGGAAAAGCAGAACAGGAAGTCAGTTCGTATCGATAAAGATGAAATTATTTGTTGGTGAAGATCCTACTTAAGATGAATTAGAAAATTCCGTGACAAAGGGAGGAATATTTATTATGTGAACTTGGGTCAACGATGGATATACTGTAACAAAAGTGTGGCAAGATAAAAATGTAAAAAGTTTTCGACAAGCATTTATGGATGGACTTTCAACAGGGTTCAAGGCACCTTCAGGTAAAGGGCGAAGATTAATAATGACACATATAGGTAGTGCCAGTGGTTTTGTAGATGGCGGTTTACTTTTATTTGAATCTAAAAATACAGGTGACGATCACGAAGACATGAACGCAGATGTTTTCGAAGAGTATTTTACACAGATGTTGGATCTTATTCCTCCGGGGTCTGTAATTGTCATGGATAATGCCAGTTAACATTTCTTTTGAAACAAATATGGTGAAAAAGGAACTTTTGACACTTGTCAATCTTAATAAAGATCAGAAAAAATATGTTACCGATGAAATGGCAACAAATCGCCAAATAACGGTACTACGGTTACCACCTTATCACTTTGAACTTAACCCAATCGAATAAGTCTGAGCGCAGGTAAAAGGAGATGTAGCGCGAAATAATACGACGATTAAATTAAGTGAATCTAGAAGGCGAAGATAATTCATCAGAATATTCAGAGGATGAATTTTAATATACCTACTTTTTTATTTTCTTTATTGTACTTTTATACAACACTACATTTACTCACCATAATTTGAATTTTCAAAATACATATATTTTTGTGTGGATTAAAAGTCTATTCATTAAATTTAAATAAATAATTTGATAATAATATTGAATAATTTTATTTGAATTACTAAAAGCCCTCTTAACTCGGTTATGATGCTTAAAGTAGCCTCATGTTTTGAAATGCTGTTTTTATATTGTTTACTTATAAGAGAAAAGGCCCGAGAAATTGAAGCGGCATAGACAAAGACGGATTGTCGGGGATTAAATTTTAGCTACAATTTAATACAACCCGGTCACATGAAGTTTTTTTAAAAGTACACCTCATCTATACCGAAAATACATAATATAAAAATATTGAATATAAGCACCAGTATTACATTTATTTACGATTTGCATACATAATAAGCTTTTATTACCCTATTTCATTTCTAAACAGACTATAGACTACAGAATGTTACTGAGTATATTGGGCACTGCTTTAGACGATGTTCCAAAACCTTCCTTGCAGATGTAGGAGCCAACATATCTATGCTCAAGAGGCACGGAGGTTGGCGTTCGACTTCTGTGGCAGAAAGGTACATAGAAAATTCCATACAAAATACACAGGCGATAGCAATGAAAATTATCGAAAGGAGAAAAGAAAGTATCAGTTTAATTTCAGAAACTCAGTGCACAAGCAGCTCTGGGATGCAGGTGTTATCTTCTTCCAATATTGAAGTTACACGAAGTGAATGTTCATCTAATATCCAATTATCTGATTTGAAAGATGTGTTATTAATATTTATAATAAATAAATCATTTAAAATTCATTTTATTTTACTTTTACGCACCTGTGCGTATAAAAGATTGTTTTAAACACATGTGCCTAAAAGACAGTCATTTCGATACAGACATAACAATTGAAATGTCATTATTATGCAACCTTTTTACCAAAATAATTATTTGTCTTCAAATGTCTTCAATGATCTGCATTTTACTTTCAAACCGATAAGGATTCATTATCAGTTGAGTTATCAACATGGTTGCATTTTGTGCCCTCAGTTTTATTTAGAATGAAATACGTATTTACACAAATTATTGTTTTTTTACCAATTTTTATAAATGTGTACGCTACTCATTTATTTAATTTTCGGCGTCCCTCTTAGATCCGCCACTGAAAGTAATAAAATCTTAGATGTAAAATTTCTTGCCAGATATATTTTCCAGATCGAATTAAATATTTGTTTTTTCGAACTCTGCTTATAAACCAAGGCTTGCCAGTACCGAAATATCTGAAAATAATATTTAATTAGACCGTGACTTTCTTGTCCCTCCGTATCTCCCTTAGGAAATAACACCAACTTCCAAAGTTAGGCCAACTAGAGCAGCTCCGGCAACCCGTCCGCTTCTTTAGAAAACTTCGTAGGTTGTTTCGACTTTGAACTTTGTTAAATAAAACGCTTGGGATTCGTTCTTTGACACCAGAAACTAATTACTGAACGCCGACGTCGTTATGTAATTCATTGCATCGTTTGAATACTTTATTTCGAAGGAGGTGCACCCGGGATTTAAATAAGTAAGTGCACGCTTGCCCTTACTTGAGAGGTACTTCGGTCGTGGCATTATTTAAAGTTTTTTGCTATAAAACATTATGAAAGACTCGCTCGAAGACGCGAAGAAAGTTAAAAAGTCTGTTTTGATGCTCACTACCTAACCATTGGCTGATATTGGACGAAAAAATATTAGTAATATGAATTTTGCAGTTCTATAAATAGTTTCGTAAGATCATTGTTTTCATTAACATTTTCCTGTAAAATAAAACCCCGCTTTTTAGAAGAATGAGTTATTATTAAAAAAAATATATATTATAAAATCTAAGGTTTATTATAGACATTAATAATACACTTTACAATTAGAAATTTGTATACCAGAATTTCCAATCGTTATACCGTGTTTGACTCCATGACCTGATTTTCTATCTGTTTCTTATTTTCTAAAAAATTCATAGCCTTCCACCGTAGAAGATTTCCAACCTTCATGACGTTTTAACATATGCATATAATCTACATCTACATATCTACATCTCTATCAGCCAGAATCGTTCTAAAACAATGTCTTCGGAATTCTTCAATCCAAAAATTCTTGCAATAATATTTAGTATGCTTCCAAAAGTATTAATTCCAACAGACTGGGAGGTACATTTTCCTTGTCTGTAGAATAGAAAAAACCGTCTTTGAGTTGTATTAGAAGAACAAAGTTGGTATATTTTCAAAAAATATTTAAACAATTGATAGTTGCCACATTTCCCTCTGTTATAATAGATTCTCGGATGATTTTTGTGTTTGTGCATGGAATCACAATCTTTATATAGAGGTCATTGTATTGAGTATTATCCAACAATAGCTTAGTTAATTCTTCACAACGATAGGTTCCAAAAAAGCCGATTATCGTAGCAACCTTCATGAGTAAATATGTTTCATCATCTGCAGTACTTAGAAACTTATATATTTCTTCCTTTGTAAAAATTTAGGACTTTTTGGTTCTGTAACCCTCTAAACTTCTTTTCAAAAATGCGATTACTTGAAAAAATCTACTTATTTTTTCTTTTTAACTGAAATCATAGTTCATTGACTAATGAATCCATGTACAAAATGGAAAGAACACAAAAAATTGATTTAAATTGAGTGTCTAGCTAGATATTAATTTTATCATTAGTAGATACTATTATTGGAAAGCTATTATCTGGAATCTGGAATTGTGGGGAGGACAGCTTAAAAACTACAGCTATTAAGACCCATAAGGCCCCTTTTACTTCTTCCCATTAGCGGATCAATTCACCTGAGCCGCCAACCATCTTAATAAAGAGAAAAATGTGGTGACGTTCCTAAGGGGGATTTCTGTAATATAGGCCACAGAAGGTAATTCTCTTATTGACGAGATGGCAGTGCACTCACAGAGTGCATGGAGTACTGTCTTTTCTTCCTGTTTGCAACTCCTATGAAGAGGTGTTTCATACTTCCTCGTATAATATAGGCACTTCATTAACCAATTGTGTTCAGTTTGAATATGAAGATATGAAGATTTATCCTAGACATGAAAAAATACTTTTTGGCTGTATCCTTGCAGGGGTACTGTAGGAACTCCTCAGCAAATTGACAGTTATTTGTTTTATCACACAGTTTCTTAATATTTTGTGTGTCCCATTTGATAATTTCAAAAACTGCTAACAACGGAAGCTTACTGGAGAGACCAGGTCCAAAAATATTGAGAACCGATGCATTCCTAGCCAGCTTGTCAACTACTTTATTGCCATTACACCATTGGTGTCCCTTTACCTAGCATATACTGGACTGAGGTTGAGGCCAGTACCAGTGCCTGATGGCATTCACATGCTGATCTTATGATTATCTAAAATCAGTAGTGATTGTCTACTATCTGTGTAGATTCTGATGGTTTTGCCGGTTGTATGTATACGGGCAATTTCTGTGGCGGCTATAATTTTACCTGCTAATTCCGTGTGTATCACGGTAGCATACCTATACTTTACCCACTGATATCGGATATGTATGTATATGTTCCTTTATTTTTTTGTCAAGATGTTGATTACAGCTTCGCTAGTGGTCTCCTCATTCCTGATAAGTACCATGTAGGGCCTGTCAAACATAAAACGAGAAAATACTGTCAGTGTGTGCCTATAAAAGGGGTATCTTCTTGACGACCCCATTCTACAGGCGACTCCAACTTCTCCACATTCTACATCTAGGATAAAACCAATATTCTTGAAGCCGCAATCCCTTCTTTTAGATATAATTCATTGTTATGATGATGTCGTAGCTCCAGTTATGCTTAGACAGACAATCCTTTGTATCTGGTTAAGTTTTTGTTTAACTATCGTCTGTTGGACTTTCGGCCACCAAACAACAGCCCTAAAGACTAACATTGGTCTCAAAATGGCAGCGTATATCCACATGACCAGCTTTGGTTTTATCCCTCAGGTTTTACCAACGTTCCTGTAGTACTGCTCATAGGATATGTACGCCTTTTTTAGTCTTCTCTTCAAATGAAGATTCCATGATAGCTTCTCATCAAGTGTGACTCCAAGGTATTTCACATTCGCTGCGAAGCTTTAGAAAGCTATTAATTTTGCTGTATAAATATTTATTTAATTTTCCAATAAGTAAAATGTTTTAAATATCACATCACCTTCTTTAGATGAAATGTTAGTGACAATGAAGCTTATTTATTTATTATTTTGGTTTGTGTAATGTAAATAAACACATTAGGTTATGTCGCAAATGTTTCAAAATGAATATGTAGCAAATTAGAGTTCCGCCTCTTTTACGACGGCCCCATCCCCGCCAACAAAACAAAAAAAGAGATATATGTGGTGTAAAATCATCGTTTATATTGTTATTTATATATTGTTTTTCATCTTTCTTACTGGGTAATTCATATTTACATATTGCCAGGCCATGTAAAATAGTAGCGTGCCGTCTATTTATGAATACCTTAAATCGCATTAAGAATGTTATACAGGGTGATTCAGAACTTATCTAATAAAATTGAGAATAGATGCGTCATGAAAAATGAAGTTGATATTATAAAAAAATTATAAAACCCTTATAGGTTCCGAGTAAAATATTATTGAAGTTGTAATATTTTCCACCTTTACATCGCTAGGCGTGTAGTCTCTAGTCAGGCGACTCCGAATATTGAAATCCGATTACTTTTTGTAGGTGCTAAAGTTCTTGTGATGCTAGTTTTTACATTAGTTTGCAGAAGTGTGGAGTATCATACATGAGGCTCAATTATGAATTTGCTGCATAAAATAGGTGATATAAAATGTTGTTTATTTCTTTCCTTGAGAATTACTTTTCATTTCTTGCTCAGTCGTGGATTGCATGCTTTGCCGCCTTATCAGGTTTTACAGTCGACCAGTTTCCAGTGCCATGCAGAAGTGTATTTTTTAATCATTGTCGAACTGCCTTTTTTGATATTCTTTTAAATTGTATTTGTTAAAGTCCCCTGTACATTAAATAAAATTTTAGGAAAGGTTTCGAATCACCCTGTATACTTTACATACATTCATAAATGACAAAAATCAACGTTTTTCAGAAAGTCATACTCCATATGGCTGTTATATTGTCCCCAGATAATTGTTTTCCCAGCAAGCTATTTAATTCAGTTTTAACGACAAAGTGGAAAAGGAAGTATTAGAGGTAGTCAAGTTAAATTTGCAATTTAAATAATTAAACGGTAAGGCGGCTCTAATTATGTGCATTTAAAATTGCTCTGCGTGTTTTTCTTTCATTATTTGTGAAATTCCCCACATTGCCGTTAACATTGTCGTTCTTTTAAGCGCACCGTTAGTGCTAATTCTTGTAAATTAAATCAACCAAAACAATTGGAACGGTTGAAAGAAATGATGCTTTTTATTTCCTGTAATATGCTTAAATATTGTTGGTTTTCACAATGGAGGAGCACAAGAGGAGATGAATACTAAAATGTAATTGAATGGGAAATTCATGAGGTAATTCGGTGTACAGGATTTGCCTAATGTTGATCGTATTAAAGATAAAATCCTGGGAAAATAATGCAATGTTTGATTGGTCCCTTAGGATTTACATAACGCTGCCTAATGAAAGCAAAACAAGGCATTGTTTTCAACAATGAAGGGAAACTTCGTTATGTGGAATACACGATAACCATATTGCCAAAAAATTCCTAAAATATATTGTGTTTCCATATTATATCGGTTTAATGTGGAATCAATGGATCGTAATATTAAACAGGAGCATGTTCTGCCAACTGTAATTTTGTGGAACGGCATAATCTGGTATGCTTTTTTATCATATTTTATTGTTTGAATTGAACTAAAAGTGAATTACAAAAGCCATTCGAGTCGATGAAAAATTTATATGATAAATGGAAATAGGACCAATAAAAATATAGTATTAGACCTGATAAATTTATTTGATGGGTAACATTAAGTAGTTGAGGTAAAATGTTTTCAAGAAAATATATGTATTTAGCACTGGTTAAAGTTCGTCCAACCAACAAAAATAATCCAATAATATCCACCCATACATTCAAAGAAAACTGATGTTGATATCGAGATTCCATTATGCCATTAGGTTTTTCATCAGACCAAACGTGTTTATTGTGCGGCGGTAAACAATATGCCAGCGGTATAGTCAACATTTTGCATTTTTTAATTTTTTTGCAAAATCCAGTGACAAAATTGTAAACTCAACACTTCAAATATTTTCAAATGAGTGGAACTGTTTACATCAAACAGAAACATTTGAAAATTATGTTAAAATGAAGAAACGTTTTTGCATTTTAGTATTCTCGTATGTATAGTATATAATTTCTCACTGTGATACCCTCTATGTATCAAATTTATTATTCTTCAATGGCACCCATGTTTGTAGAGAAGGCTTTCTTGGAGAACATAAACTACCACTAAAGTTCGAAGCGCCTCCTGAAGTAACACAAATTTCGTCCTGATAGCAACTTTTCAAACTTCGGGAGTTATAATTCCACTAAAGGTATTCTAATTCCATACCTCTTGCAGGGGAAACTTTGGACTTTTAATTGCTAACAGTCTGTTAGACGCATGAATTCCTCTCATTTATTTAAATTTAATGTATTAAATAATACTTTTAAAGTGTTAAGGTTTGGTGTTTAAAAAAGTAATGAATAATCCATTCAAGATTTTTTGCTTCCATTGTCAATTTGCTTATTAAATATTGAAACCATTTATTCAGGGAAATCATTTTTCCTAGAAGCATACGGTGTTTTCAAACTGATGCCAAGGAAAGGATGTACAAAATATGAAAGAATGTCTTTTTTTTCGGAACTTAAGGAATTTTTTTAAAGTAACTTCCTATATCAAGAGACAATGTGTAGTTACTTTTCCTACGGTAATGTAACGCAGGCGTGACACGGGAAATTTACAACTGAATCATGGGCGAGATTCAAGGCATCCACGGCATATTACAGCAACTAGGGATTTAGACCTAAAAAAGTAGACATTTTTAATAAAGAAAAAATAACAAAGTTCTTGAATGAAGTGAAGTGAATGAAGTGTTTGATGATAAAACTCATTGCCATTTGCGGATTGGCCAGTGCCTGTCGCCGGAATGAATTCACAAAAATGACTGTAGATGACATTTAAGAAAAAGAAAATATGTTCATTATAAATGTTCTTGACTTTATGCCCTTGTATTGGAAATACATAAATTTGCAACCCAACATTTTATATAGACGATTTTTTATTATTATTTTACAAAAAGTGGCTATGCCAATGAAAATCTAGTGTGTAGATACACACCGCACCGCATCTTTGGGAAAATACCATCTGAAATCGCTGCATATTTTAAAACTTCCTAATTCACATTTATAAACAGGACATAGTTTTTGGGGTTTGCATAAAACGACTTGGGGGTTAGAAATCAACATCTGCTACCGAATATTATTTGGAATAATGTACTAAACACAAAGAGGACATATCAAATAAAATCTTGGCCAACGAATCTTTTATTTAAACCAGATTCTTATCTAATTGTATAGAGAACACCTTTAGGTAATAGGTAATAACATGTGTTCAAAAAAATGTCTCTAGGAGGCATCGGTTAAAGTTCTTGGTAAACAGTAAAACCCAATAAAAGAATTTCTAATAATACCCATACACATTCAAAGAACTCTAATGCAATCGAGATTATTGTATGAGAATTTTCATCAGATCAAACGTGGTTATTGCACAAGTTTTGTTTACAAAACCACAGTTACAAAAACTATCGTTCCGTATATCAAACGAAAGCTCTTTAAATAACCTAGTCGATGGAATACTAATTATTATACAGGGCATTAAATAAAAAAAAATCCCCTCAGGATTTTCAAAGTTCAAAGACCATTTGTAAAAAAAAAGTTTTCTTTAATTTAAATGAATGAAGGTCTCGAATAGAACTATAAAACTATAGCTTGGTCGTTACGCTATTTAAAAAAATAACGGAGATACAAGCCTGGGGACTTTTAAGTGGCGGACCCTATGTACAGAGTAATTCACAACATATCCAACAAAAATTGGGAATAGATACGTCATGAAAACTGAAGTCAATACGTAAAAAAAATTTTTAGTCTATATATCGCTGGTCTACTGTAGTCTCTAGCATCATCGGAATACAGACGATTTTAAATACTGAAATCTGACTGTAGCATTAACATAGAGTTTACATTAGTGTTTTTAATTTATAGTAAAGTAAGACAAAATGCTTCAGCAGCTTTTCGTCAGTACACACAATGATTTCCCGGTGGATATGTACCAAATGCAGCTTCTTTTACCGCAGTAGTGCAATACAGGAATGGCACGGGAAATTTTCAACCGTCATGAAAAAGATGTAGGTACAGGGCATTTACGGTGCATTGTAGCACATGAGGAATACATTTCAGAAATTGTTGAAGAGAATCTCCGAATAACTACCAGTCAAACCTCTCAAGTACAGGGAATAACCCGATCAACAGTGTGGAGTATCGTACACGAGGCTCAATTATATCCGTACTATGTGCAGCGTGTCTAAGCCTTAATATCAGGGATTATCCCTTAAGAATTAGATTTTATGAATGGTTGTTGCAACAAAATGCTCAAAATTCCAAATTTACAGCTGAGGTGTTAGTTAAAGATGAACATATTTTTACACGGAATGGGATGTGACATTCATAATACTCAGGTTTGGGAGTTAGAAAATCCGCACGCGATCAACAGGATCATTTCTAACAATCTTTTCCTTAAATATTTGGGTCGATGATCCATATTGGACCTTTTATATTACCAAATCGAACGGATGGGGTTCTGTATCTCGAATTCCTTCTAAATGATCTGCCTAGACTTCTGGAAGATGTCCCCTTAGCGACTCCGAATGTGGTTCTTGCACGATGGTGCTCCCTCTCATTTTCGACAAAATCTTCGGGTGTACATTAATAACTAAATGGGTATGATGGATTGGACAAAGTGGACTGGCACTATGGCGCCACGATCTCCTGACTTATATCCTTTGGACTTCTTTTTGTGGGGATATTTAAAAAATAAAGTGTATCGTATTGAAGTGGACAGTAATAATGATTTATTTATGTATTTTAGTTGTTGCCAATAATTTACGAGTTCAAAGCGGATATTTGTGTTAGTTTGTAGAAGCGAAGTAAGATGGGCTCAAATGTGTTTACACGTTGGTGGACAAAATCAAGTATGTCGAATTATTTTATTAATTACTTTTATTAATTAATATTGGCAATAGCGCAATAGGTGTTATAAAATCTTATTTATTTCTTTCCTCCCTATACATTATAAGTTCTGATTCACCATGTATAGAAATTTGTATGAAGATGATCATCTGTTCTACACATAAGAACTTAATGGATTTTCCAGATTTTAGTTATTATGATACTAGAATAACTATTTATAGTGTGGTCATTAGAATTAGCGAGAATCAGCAATGTCAGTCAATAAACAGCGAGGTCAATTATTATCGAGACCAGTTGTTGTTAGCCAGGATTTGATAATAGCCGATCGAGATGTCCCGAGAGGGCTGTTTATCCAGAACTGTCATAAACACATGCACCCTTACAATGGATACATACGATTCATTAAAACTCCGCAACGACCCAACTGATATAATATTGGCAGTATCTTCAATCAGACCCGGGCTATAATGGAAAAGCCGCATAATAATCTTTACTGCAGTCGTTTCTGACGATCTTAAATATTGCTGTACCATCAGCAAATTACAACTGTGTTACAAAGTTGAACATTTTATACAGTACCTAAGTGATGTATTGAAATAAATATCATCAAATCATGAGCAATTTGTAGGTACTTTAATTCGAAAACAATATCCAAAATCTACTGATATTTTAGATGATCGAAAATATACAGGGTGTTACAGACTGATGTTAACAAAATCATTAGTACATTGTATTAGTAAAAAGTGTTACCAATGTCTGTGAAACAAGAGTTAAAAGACAGATGCGAAAGCGATTTAGAAGTGTATTGATGCACAGGGTAGCCATTTCCAGCATATAATTTAAATTCTTTTTCTCTAAACAAATAAAAGAAAAATATACAATTTGCTATACATTCAATTGTATCCTGTATATCAAAGTCGAATGTTACAAAAAGTGTTCTTCCCTCTAGTTCTATTTTTTCTTGCTGAATTTTGCTGTTTCTGAAGACCATTTCTATATTGTAATGATTAATAAATTAATTTTTATCTCAAAAACAGTGCGTCAGGGGGAAAACTCCAAGAGACACCTATTAAGCAGAATTAACTTGGCTTTCAGAAAGCGATACCAATTTGTCCAAAAAGGAGTGGCGTACATTTTTTTTTCCTAAAAATGAATATTTAATGGCATATATTTAATGGCACGAACGCCACTGATGCTAGTATATTACAAGAGAATTTATACACGTAAAAATGGTCCTTCACTATATACTATTCTGTACCAATTTCTATCGTAGTATCTCCAATTAGAAAAAATTCTCAGAAATCTACTCATATTATAGATGATCAAAAATATTTATGTATCACTCACAATATTCATGTACAGGATTATTTATATTTAGACCACCCTTTATTACCGTTATTATTAGAGATATAAAATAAAATTATATTAAAATATATATTGTTTCTTGTACCCCTCAAATTCTGGATTTATGTTCGATAAATATTTACTTTCACTTATCAGTTGCATATCCATCCTGTACAACTTGCAAAATAATGCATACATAGTTCTTATTTTATAAGAAGAAAAGGGAACTTTACGGATCGTCATCACACAAGAACAGGTGGAATTTAACCGCTACAGGATTCGGAGAAAATAGGTGAAAAGGAACAATGAAGCAGCTGGGTTATTTCCCTTCACCAATGCAGGTTAAAAACAAGAAAGAAAAAGAGGAAATTACAAACACAGGAGATTGGCAATCTTCTGTGGTAAAGTAGCAAACTATCCCTATTTGCCCAACCTATCCCTAACCTATTTGCAGCTTTGTGTCACACGGGGAGGAAGAGAATCCAGCAACTACTGTCAGAGTCTCAGCCAAGATGAATACAAGAAGGAAAGGGATAGTAATAATACAAAAACAGGTAAAATTTAATGACTACAGGATCCGGAGGAAACACATGAAATGGAACAACGAAGCAACTGGGTTATTGCCATTCATCAGTGCATTGCAGCTTAAAAACAAGAAGGAAAAAGAAGGAAGGACAAAGGACATGAACACAGGACAATGAGAAGTAACAACCTATTCCTATTTGCAGCTTTGTGTCACATCGCATTGGTTTTGAGACCAAAATACAAAAGGGAAAATTAACTTAAAGGATCGTAATCATATAAGAACAGGTGAAATTTAACGGCTACAGGATTCGGAGAAAACGGGTAAAACGGAACAACAAAACAACAGGGTTGTTACCCTTCATCAGCGCAGTACAGTTTAAAATAAAAATGAAAAAGAAGGGAGGGCAAAGGACACGAACATTGGAGAATGACAAGTAGCTGTGCCTATTTGCAGTTTTGTCACCCAATCTCGGTTTTGAGGCAAACAGCAACAGTCATTGTGGAAGAGAATCCAGCAACTACCGTCAGGATCTAAGCCAGGATAAATACAAGAAGGAAAGGAAACTTAACGGATCGTTAAAATAGGTAAAATCGGATCTTTTTCCTTCTTATTTTTACACACTGCACTGCGCTGAGGGCAGTAACCCAATTACTTCGTTTCTTTTCAGCTGTTTTATATGGATCCGTAGCCGTTAAATTTCACCTGTTTTTATATCTTTATTTTACGTTTAAACAAGAGATGATAGGTTCTGTCCGAATTATAGGGACCCTATATTTTGCTGTAGATTTTTATGAATATTAATAAAAGTTCAAGGAGAAGCTGATTAAACAGAACCTAGTGCACATAATAATGATAAGGAAACTATTCTAAAAAGTCATTGTTTGAGTAGAATAATATTTGCTGGTATAGAGCATTTACATGTAGGCGATCAATGTTAGGTATTAAATCTAACCTCACAAATATTTGTAATTTAATTGTGTTTCAATTTGTGTAAAAAAACATGCCATATAACTCTGTTGTGTATCGCAGTGTTTATCTGCTGCTAATAAAAATTAAGATTTCATGTTTCGCAAGTTCCCTAATAATACTGAAAAAAATGGTTAATAGCAATTGAGTTCAGCAAGAAACCAACCCAGAAACCAAAGATCTGCTGAAAACATTTTACAGAATATTGTTATACTATTACTAGTATGAGTAAGTACAAGTATACATGAGCTATTTTCAGTGTATATTTTTCATTATTTAATAAGGTTTCATTCTTATTTTTAGAACAATGGAAAATTCTCAAAAAACAGCTGTTTCAACATTATATTTACCCGTACACAAAAATATGATACCAATACTCTAAAAAATAATGAACTCATGAAAAGGCGAAAACAGGATGAAAACGTAGGCAAACTTGCAGATGGAAAAAAAGTAGAAATGTGACACGAGTTAAATGTAATCATACAAAAATTACTTGAATGATAATAATGTCAGTAATTTTGAGAGTATAGCAAGTGCATCTAGTAGTAAAAAGTTATTTTACGATATGATGATTCAAAATGTTATTAGTTACAAAAGAGCACAACTAATATCAGTAAAATTTTTAAATGAAAACCATTTAAAACACAACAGGATTTTCAACTTTTTCTGTATTGTACTTGTACTGTAATAAAAACACCAAATAGAAACTGCATATGTTTATTATTTATATATGTCATATGTACATTATTTTAAATACTGATTTTTTTACATATCATTCGTATTTTTTCTGAAACTGAACATTTAATGTACTTTTTTATTTATTAGGCATATTAGGTACATGCAACAATTTTGCAATTTGAGCGACAACTAACCATATTTCTATCGATTCGTGATTTATAAAATTTCAATTCTTTAAAAAACAAAGAGGTGTAAATTAAGAATTACCAGGAAATTCTTTAAGAAGTCCCACGTTAACAATTTCTGTGTTAAATAACGTTTTATTACTTCTCTTTCCAAATTACTAATGTAAAATGCAAATAAACAAGGTTATGTGAGGTTAACCTGAATAAGATTTTAATACTTTTTGTACTTGTCGAACCACAGACTCGTAAACTAGACCATAGAACATTAATATTAATACCTAACTTTGACGCTAGCGCCCCTATCGGAATTTAATGACACCGAGTTAATGTAAATGCTCTATTGCAAATTAATTTGTTTTAATTAAAAGATATTTCCCTCAGTGTACATTGTGTACTGAACTATAACTTTCTCTAACTGCAAAATATTTTCGTAATAAAACCAATTGTCGACTTGCGGCGATGTATTTGTTATTCATGAGTCGCTGGAAGTGTGCCCATATGTATTTATTTACAATTCCGGAGTGGAACCGTCTTGCAACTCACCGGAAAATAGAACAGCGCTTACGAATTTACAAAATTCTTACAAGATAAACTTATTCCCTTCCCTGCGGTACAGCTGATTAACATAAAGATTGCATACGTTTTGATGGAAGTTGTTTTGAGACCGGTTGCCATATAAATAAGTTTTCGTAGGGCGATGGCATGATGAAAAGTCACATTCGAGTTTCCGATATTTTTACATAATATTCTCAAAGTTAAGTAAAACTTTCTAATAAAGTATGCTTGTGGAGTTATGCAAAAAGTTTGGATGAAAGTTGATAACTAAATGTTTAATATACTGTATTATTGACTGCCTGTGTATATTAAGCCTCTGATGTCTGTTTTCAAATTCTCCAATGTGGCAGTATCGGGAATGAGCAAACAAAACTGGTGTTAATCATTAAACCCGAATTATCTATATGAAAGTCAAACACTAATATTAACATTTTTCCGAATGATGGTAGAAGTTTACTAATAAAAGTTTTGTTTGCTTTTTTAAATCAAGTGAACGATGAGTGTCAAACCTGAAAATACGGTAGTTTGACAGTTTGGATTGTATATTGTCATGTTCATGTTATAAATGTAAAAAAATTGCACTTTTTTTTTAAATATTGTTGATACCTAGTTGACGACAAGTATAGTGTTCTACATGCATATAATGACTGTAATTCACTTAGGTGATTTAGACCACTCACATACGGCATTATATGTTGTTATAGGCCTGTTTCCACAAGAGTCAGGAACCAGTTTGAAACTGTCAGAAATGTTCGTCCAACTATTTTTTGAGTTACATGGATCAAAAACATTTGCAGATTAACTGGTCGACTTTTTACAACTGTAGAAAACACTATGCGAATAATGAAAAACAATAATCAATGCCATGCTGCTTAAAATTTAAGTGGTTATACAGTTTGGTGGCAGTTTTGTGTACGTTGAAGAAAATTCAATTAAAATCAGGCTTAAGCTATATACATAATCTTGTATTCAATAACAAACCACTAATGTTATTTGACATTCCAAGTTCGACCCAAGTTTTGTTTACTTCTGCAAGAGCTACTCGTACATGAATATGAAGTTCTAATGTTGTTCAGGAATGCAAAGAAACTTCCGGGAAGTTATGCACGCATAGTGTTTTACTACCTTGTCTGCGACAATGCAGCACCCACTTATTTTTTATTTGAGTTATAAGCTCCTAACTGCACTTTTTATACCTTGTACCAATCTTATATGTATGAAAGATGAGATGGGATGTTAAAAATATAATAATTGAATGAAATATTATTATTTAAATACATATTTTCTGTTTTTATATATACATGTTTTAACAATATTGTGTGCAAATAACTACTCTGGGAACTAAAGCCCCGACCAGCGTTGAATTACACCTACAATATCTACCCATACATTCTTTCTTATTATAGCTTTTGTAAATTTTTACTGTATTGTTAAGGTATTAAAGTTAATATAATTAAATTTTCCTAAAATTCCTAGCAATCATGTCATATGTATGTTCTCTGATACCTGATATCCAGGTATGCTAATAAGCAGTTCCGTAAACAAAGCTGTATTCAATAATTATCTAAAATAAAAATTAATCTAGCTAAATTTACTACAAAAAGCCAAACCTGGTTTAATATTCTATAGCACTTAGTAATTAAATTCACTTTTGAAACTGTGGGAACTCTAAAATTGAACGACAAAAGATGAGAGCTGATCTATTTCTGCATTTTTAGGATTTAAGAAAATTATGTAGATGACGATCGCGCACATTATATACCTGCATGAATCAGCACGAACCTGCATAGCACAGATCTACAAAACCTGCTCATAAAGATTCCCATGTTTTTTAATGGAGCATCGCACACTAGACTAGCACCTGCATGGATCGGCACTTGCAACGACCGTCACGGCAGGTCGTGTCGATAGCCTGCAATTTCTATGCTAAGCTGCGCTAGTCCAAAGTAAGTTCTAATATAATAAATTATAAATTTCACCATACAGCTTTCTTTTCTTATTCATAGGGTGAACCCAAAACTATTTAATTTTCGCCACTTTTTTCCCACCTGTGCTTCATACAACATCGTTAAAATAAGCTTCTTCCGAGCTACATTCAACTACTAATTCGAAAAAAATTCACACACATAATCTGCACAAAAAGTTGTTGGTTCGTGCTGGACAAGTGGGCAAAGTCATGCAGATTTGCAGGTCCACGCTGTGCTGGTACATGCAGGAGTAATGTGCGCCATCTTTTATTCTCAGGAACATAGTTACTCGTAACTTTTCATATTGTAAAAGAACACATTTTTTCGATAAACTTTTTTTTAATTTTTCTCTACCTATTTCCATTAAAGTTATGATCAGAACTAAAAATACTAATTATGCCAAAGTTTTCGCGGATGATGTTCGAAATATTATTTACTTCTTGTACGGTAGTATAGTCATCTCAAACACTTTTATCTTATTGACTTTCCTCTTTGAATAGAAAATATCATTTTAAATTTTTCCTAGGCTAATTTCAAACCTGATAAATATTTTGTGAGATCAGGAACGTATCGTGACGTTCAGGATATTTTTCTCTATGCAGCTGAACAGTTTTAAAATTTTCTGGAATTTTCTATAGATTTTCATAGCAACTATTCGAATAAAAATACTGAAAATTGATTACTACCATATCTATAATAATAATGGTAATGGTAATGGGAATGGCAATGGCAATGGCAATGACAATAGCAATGGCAATGGTAATGGTAATGGTAATGGGAATGGCAATAGCAATGGCAATGGCAATGGCAATAGCAATGGCAATGGCAATGGCAGTGGCAGTGGCAATGTCAATGAAAATGATAATGATAATGATAATGATAATGATAATGATAATGATAATGATAATGATAATGATAATGATAATGATAATGATAATGATAATGATAATGATAATGATAATGATAATGATAATGATAATGATAATGATAATGATAATGATAATGATAATGATAATGATAAAGATAACGATAACGATAACGATAACGATAACGATAACGATAACGATAACGATAACGATAACGATAACGATAACGATAACGATAACGATAACGATAACGATAACGATAACGATAACGATAACGATAACGATAACGATAACGATAACGATAACGATAACGATAACGATAACGATAACGATAACGATAACGATAACGATAACGATAACGATAACGATAACGATAACGATAACGATAACGATAACGATAACGATAACGATAACGATAACGATAACGATAACGATAACGATAACGATAACGATAACGATAACGATAACGATAACGATAACGATAACGATAACGATAACGATAACGATAAGGATAAGGATAAGGATAAGGATAAGGATAAGGATAAGGATCACGATAAGGATAACGATAACGATAACGATAACGATAATGATAATGATAATTTCATTTTGAGAAAGTTTCTTATTTTCATTTTATAATAAATATTACATAGAAACTTAATTTCTATAGGAAATTTATTATAGAAATGCACAGTAGTAATTAGAATGGACTCTAGTCTTATTTAGTCTAAGAAAGTGGGGGTTAATATTGTCTCTGTATCTAATAGGATATTCATGATTCATACAGTGTTGACATGATACATTCCAAAATGTACACACTTGGTAGTGTAAGTATGCCGTAGCTCTTAAAATACTGCCTACAATCTGCCCTGTAGGGTAACCCTGCAATAATGCGAATGAATTTGTATTGTAATTTCAAAATTGCATCACCGCAACAACAATGACTCCAGTTCAGGATAGCATAGCACAAATTTGCAAGAAAAAATCGTAGTAGGCTGGCAGCAATGTTTTTAACAGGGCTTCTAATCAAGAACATCATTTTCGATAATTTTTTAGACAGTTCATCAATATGTTACTTACAAGACATCTGATTGTCAATATTTACACTAAGAAACTTTACTTGAGAAGTACAATTCATCATAGGCATTTATATGACGTAAGTAATTAAAATAGACTAAGTTTTATCCTGATTGAGGTACACCTTATTTGCCAAAAACCACTGTTTTACGTTATTTGTTTAAAATGGTAGTATCATCCGCAAAGAGGATGAAAGTGGAAATGTCATCTATAAATACTTAGAACTAAGAAATGCTCCTTCTATCGGATTTGCCACCCGCCCGGGTTCGAGTTGGTTCGAATCCCGCGTTCGGTAAACAGTAAATCAACGATACTTGTGGAGAGGATTGGCATTTTTTCTGCGGGTATGGTAGAGTGGAAGAAGGTACAATGTGAGAGATTTATACCGGTTTGACCATCCCCCTAATGAATGAGAATCCCTGACTTTCCCTGAACTTAATAATACTTAGGGCCTACCATCGCAAGTTATTCCTGGGCTCAAATGCGGTCTGCTAAATAATTATATGCCGCCTTTTCTCCCGCACAAGTCTCCGATTTCTGAACTAATTCTCGTGATTAGAATAAAGGCCTTTAATGTTATAATAAAAATGCTGTAAAATTATTTTGTGTTAAAAATACAAAATTATTATAACTCGTACCAAAGAAGAAAAGTTAACCACATCAGAAAAAAACTGTAAAGTTAATCAAATGCAATTTTGAAATTACACAATGGGAATAAATTACCATTTAAAATGCAAATCCGCTGCTAAAAACACTTGTCGAAATGTACAAAGTTATTTAGACATATTTCACTATATATTTTCTCATTCCATAGTCTCAACGGATGTTGCCGTCAAACGAGAAATATATACCTAATTGAATGGGGCTTCTGATTACAAATTAAGTCACCCTTCTTGCCGAGAAAGCGATAAATTGTCGAAAAGGAAAAAGTGAAAGATATTTAAATTTAATGCACCTTTTATACCATCCCCTGTAAAATGAAGAAATTTCCGAAGGCGTTATATTACCATATCAAAAGTCAGGTATGAAAAAAGTTGAAAATATATTCAAATGTCTTCTGGAACTGAGCATAAGTTGTATTAAAACAAACAGAGTCGCTAAATAATGCACTTCTCAAGTGTCAAGCCTCTATTTATAACTTCGGTATCAAAGGGAATTACTTATCAAAGGAGGCTATGCTACGGTTTGGCCTTGGCGGGGCTGGTCCCGGATTGGTTATTCGTTAGTAGCGGATATGTTTAGTCGGATGAAACGTAACTCTACGATGAGATTATTGAAATTCCAATCGTATAGCCCACGTTGCCTCTAAAGTTTTGTGTTCAAATGTATACTCGCACAGCTCGCCACGCTTTCTACACTCAACATTCTCAGTTCATAAAAACTTGTAGTAAAAATAGCCTCTAAGGTACTTGTTACTTCAATTTTCAATCTAACATCTTCAGTTGCCTATATTTAAGATATTATCTGAAGCTATTTATTTGTGACATAATTCTAGTTTTTCTTTAATTTAATTGGTTATTGTGCCATACTCTGAAAAATAAAGATTAATTGAATAACCCATTGCGCCAAAAATCAATCAATCAAAAATAATTTTGAAACTAAGTTTGCCTAACCAAAAAATGCCACACTGAAAAAGCGGATAAGTAAAAAATAACAAAAATCACATCACTGTCGCACACTTTCGTATTTATTGATGTTTTGAAAAACTGTGTTTTTCATTTTGAAAAATTGCGAATGTATCAAATGTAAGTCTAGTTTGATAGTTTAAAATTTGTTTATTTGCTTCCAAAGCGATATTAAATTATTTTTATTTTATTGTTACTTACTTCTTTTTGAAGCAACTGTAGCCAACAATGATTATTGTTTACTGAACAGTTTGACACACACTTATCTTCATTCAACAAAATAATCGCTGTCTCTTTTAATTTTCTTTTTCTTGCATTATCCTCCTTCTTTAAAATTTTTGCTGAACCTCATTGAATCACATGACCGTTTTCCCAAGCGTGTTTTGGCAAATTCTTGATTTTTCAAATTTCCGCCTTCTTATACTTATGATTTTTATGTACCTCAACTCTAACATTTACCTATAGGTCGAGACGTTTTTCCAACATGATGTTTATTGCATTCAAAAGGTATGCTGTAGTTGCAATTTTTTGAATTATTATACCACCTTTGACTGCACTTCTTTGCTGTTCCTTATAAACTTATTGATTTGGTACTTAGGAGCATAGTGTAACGACCAGCAACAAGCTGCAATATTTATTGAATGCAATTTCTTCTCAAGCAGCATTTGGCAACGAAGTAAAAGAACAAGGTTTTGTAAAATATTCCACACAACATATTTTGCAAATATTCTGATGCGATACCACGCTACGTCATCCAATGTGATGCATCAGACGAACTCTATGTGCACATTATTCTCATACTATACTACATAATACTACAGTCTTCATAAGAGATAAATTTAAAGAAAATTGTATATCAAAAGAGGGTAGTTTTGGCAAACCGAAGTTGTAAGACGAGGAATGCAAGTTATAAAAAATATTTACAATTAAAATAGGTATAGTACAATTATGATATTTTGAAAATGTTTGTAAATTTATTTACTTGTAGTGCCAATTCCCTGTGCAATTTCTTTGCAAGATTTTAATCTCATTCTGGTTTCTGTAGTGGTCACATTTTATTTTGTCATTTTTCCATCGTTTAACAGATGCGGCACCACATTAAACCAACCGACATGATGAAAAGAAGATTCGTATAATGTTGGAGCGTTAGAACTTTATGGGAACAATATATAATAGTATATTATAATGTTACGGAAGCTCACCTACCTTTTTAGTTAATGTTAATTATGTTCCTGTTTTTGTTAGAAATTATAATTTTTGTAATACCTTTACTTTGACGTTATCTAGAATAGTCCAGGCTATATTCAATTTTATTCTCGATACGTTCTCAATGCCGCTGATATAAGCGTATCTATTTCGCCGCTGCAGGCAGTTTGTATTGAGCAGTCGAAGGCGATTGACAAACGTCAAAGTAAAGCGTTGACAGTTGTGAAATTTGTTCGAAGGACATTAATTGAACAACCCATTGCCATCTAGTATAATTAAAAATGACAATAAAGTTTGTTTATCTACGTGAAGTGTTTCCACGCTGGGTTGACAAAAATTCCTCCGTACTTGTATAATAAAATTAACTTTCGAAATGATGTGCATACTCTAAATATTCGAACTAAAGAATCACTTACTTCACCCTATCACAAAACTGCATTATTTGAAAGAGGTTTCAAATATAACATATATAAAACTTATAATAGATTTTCTTGTCAAGTAACATCGTTTAGCATAAACAAATTTAAAAGTTTTATTAGAGATTTGTTATTCATGGAGCAGAATTTGATATAAAATATTTGTTAACCTACCCCTGTTCACTGTTTAATTTTTGTGATGCTTTTCCTAGCATGAAATAAATGCCTATGGCCATTTTTTCATTTAATTTATTTTGTTTTTCTGTATTTCAAATAATTTTTTACAATTTCTATGAGTGTGTGTGTCCTTTTTCATATTGTCATAGTTTCAAAATTCTCTTTTCTCATTTTTTTGTTTTGTGTTATTAGTATTTTGGTTTGTATATTTTCTCAGTTTGATGTATGAGTATATTTATGTATACAAGGGTTAAGTGGTAGAGTACACTTAGTGTGAACTTCCCCTTGAGATTTCCAAATTAATATTTATTTGATAAAGTATTGTATTTTGTTTTTTTTTTATTGTTATTATTATTATTACAGAAGACATTCCGAGTACCCCTGCTGAAATTCTTAAAGCGGGGGAGAAAGCGAAAGGAAGCCTGTTGCCGAGAAAATACACAAAACTTTACAACAAAGCTTAGGAGGATTTTGTCCTCTTTGTGATTGTATTATTCCATATTAAAAGCAACGATACTATTACATCATAACATCGGCATTATTAAATATTCAAGATTAATAACATTATCAAAAAAAATGATTATAAACCGAAGAAGTTCTGAGAGCCCCTTCTGCCCCAAAGAAATATTTTTAAAATCAAGGTAAGTTGTCATCTGCAAATGTAAAATAAAATGTACCTACATTATTTTTTTAGTTAAGTTGCACTGATTTGTGGCATATGTGGAACTTGTCGTAGAGAAGAGTTATGTAACATAATAGATCGTATTCAGGATTTAGATATAACTTTGCTATTAAAAGGATATACCGGACATTGTTTTCAGCGTTCTTCAGCTACTTTATTAGCTGACGCTGAAGCAGGTATAACTATTATTAAGCGCTATGGTAGTTGGAAAACAATCACTGTTTCTGAAAGCTATGTTGAAAATTGACTGTCCAATAAAGTGGAAATAACAAAAAAATATATTGGCACTAATTGTTTATATTTTCCATAAAATGTGGTACACAAAATAATATTTTCCTTCAAAAAAAAAAAAAAAATAGAATACACACCACTAGGGGAGGGCGAAAACTATCGATTATCGATGAATAAAATAAATTGATATTATCGAATTATCGATAAATTATATAATATCGATAAAATCGACAACTATTAAGATCTGTGTCCTTTGTTATTCACCCCCTGATGGATTTCATTCTGTCTCAACAGATGTCGCCCACTTCATCATTGTTCCTTAAATTTTAGGTATAAACAAATCTAAAACCAAAAAAATGTTTACTTATAAGTTGCATAAATCATTATTGGTTTCAAACTATGGCTAAACGTGATTCTTCGTGAGTTAAAATATTATCGATATTATTAAAACTATCGGTAGCTATCGATATTATCGTTACTGTAACGTTACTATAACGATAATATCCATAGATTGTCGACAATATCGATATTATCGATAATTCGATATTTTTTTATCTGTATTATTATCGATATTATTAATATTATCGATAATTATCGATGTATCTATAAATATTCCCAACTCTACACACCATTAGTTAAAGGATAGTAAATATTTAGTGAATTACAGTAACTACAGTAATTAACGCCCGAGAGCGTTAAAATGACACATCGTTCGAAAAATTTTACTGTAAAACACGGTGTCAGATGATTAATTAGTTGCATTAGGCGGCGTTACGTGGTATGACATAAGAAAAATGTGACTGTCTTTATAATATTTTTGATCTGGGAAACACAGGTCACCCAAACAATTCAAGTGACATTTTGCTACTTCATACTACCTGCATTATGCTTTCTTACGATTTGGCCCTTCCACCCCAGAGCGATATTAAAAATTCCTTGTTTCCTTGGTTTAAAATTCAAATTTTCTATATCTTAAATCCAAACGCATCCCGTAATATTGAAGACTAACCTTACATTGGGATTACGTTATAAATAATTTTAATTTATTATTCCATATACAGAGGGATTTACTTAAAACTAAAAAAGATTGCGTTGGTCTGCAAAATCCAGCTTTTAGGTATTGTTTGTCTTCAATTTTTTATGCAGGTACCACTATCATGCTCCAGATGTCAACATCGCGACGCCTTAAACTTGCATAGAATATTGAAGCCCCATTAACAATCGCTAAAGGCTTCTATAGATCATCACTACATTTTTTTGTTCACCTGTAATCTGCCTGGGGAGTTTTTAATCACAACGGAACGGAGACGGTATATGCGTTTGGGATAAGAGAATGTGTGTGCAAACCAATGTTGCCATTTATCTCCAAAAACTACTAGTCCGATTTTGATGCGGTGTCAGTGTTGGGTTTGGATTTGATTGGTGCATGTTCTTAGATAGGTGTTACGGTGACAGCTCATGGGGGGGTGGCAGAAACTCTAAAAATTTTAGAAAAAATTTAAAAAACAAAAAATGCATAACGTCATCCGGCATTAGTTCAAAATGTCTTTTCTACCTTCATTTTTATCTTCTCTTCTCTTTAACGAATATTCTAAAGTTGCGGCTCAATATTTCCTACATCATACCTATCAACTTATTATTTTCATTCTACGTAATGATATCCAGTTGATTTACAACAAAGCCCCCGGCAAAGTTTAGTTGTATGTACTTATTCTCTTTTAAAAATTTTGAAAAAACCCACGACGGTTAAAATTCAATTGAAAAATGATAAAATAATTTAAAAACCCCCGACTTAAAGAATTTATGTAACTAGAGATAATAAACGTAAGTAGATTTGATATAATGAAACAACTAACTAAAATAACTATAGCAATAAAATATCTCGAAATTATTCACGTTACTATAAAACTACAAAACTAGTTCATTTAATGGTATTTTATCCCTTTTCAATTACATTTTAACCGTCGTGGGTTTTTTCAAAATTTTTAATTTTGCTTTTATAATTGAATCATCCTGTATATGTTCAGGTCCAATTTTCTTAGTTTACTTACTCTTGGTTAATCCAGCTGACACCTCTAATTATAATCAACATTCATTTAATAAACAGCATAAATCAATTAACTAAGGTTGGGTATTGGGGCGAACTGAAATAGAGAAGTTTGTAGATTCAATAGAGGTTAGCATAGTAAACAAATAATTATGTAATGCATAAATTAAAATTGTAATATTATTCTACCTAATATTTCAGGTTGGCACTTATACAAAAGCGATTGTAATCGCTCAATATGTGAACAATACGGTGTTATAACATTAAATAACATTTTTGAAGTCTGAATAAAATCCCTACAACTGTTGGTATAATTAACTGTACTCTTGTAGGAATACTGCAACATAACCAACGTAAATATTTATTGATTTACGATAACAAAATGTGAAAGAGTTCCTCAGTACAAAAAATGTCAAAACGAACATATAATATTGCACTCTCGTATTGACATCAAAAAGAACTAAAGTAGTAGGTAGTAATTAATAAAGTTTTCGTCACCTTAAAAGACGGTTTCCAGTTTTACTAAATATCTATATATATATATATATATATATATATATATATATATATATATATATATATATATATATATATATATATATATATAATCGGTGGTCGAACGGTTAAATTGTCAGTACTTGAATAGATGGCTAGTCCGCTGTGGAATCGAATCCCACGGCCGGTAGACCGTAGATCAGCTGTATTCGTGGAGAGGATTGGCATCCTGTCTACGGGTATGGTAGGGTGAAAGAATGTTGGCTTGGGTCAATGTGGGAGATTGATATCGTTCGATGTTTGACCACCCCCGCACAAGTCTCTGACTTCTGGGCTAATCCTTGTGATTAGAATGAGGAGTAGAGATATTATTATTTTTGTTAAACATGGTAATATTTAATTTAAAATGGTAATCTAAATTGTTATAATATAGGTTAACTATAACGAAGTACAAATATAGGGGATAGAGAAAAATAAGAATTGCCTATCAACAATTTTTAATACTTATTTAGCGACATTTTTTTTTCTCGAAACTATATGACTTCTGTTGATGATTGATGGTGTGATTTATGTATGGTACAAATATTTCCCAATAACATAGTTTGCCCTGTGATATGTGCTCTTTGATTTTCTAGAGCCAAGGGCAAATCCAACTGAGTTATGCAATATAGCATAATTTTTGGTTTTACACAAGCATTGGACTGCCGCGGGTGCATTGTATTAGTAGCTATTCATTACATTAAATTTAAATTTTCTTAGAATAAAAGGGTATTTTACATAACACGGTTTGTGTATTCTGCTAATGGATAATTAATTCTAAAGGACCTGTAAATACTGAAAATGTATGTTTAGCAGTGTGCAAGAAAAGAACGAAGAACCAATGCCCCAACTAACCGGATTCATTGTTTCTACATTTCTAAGCCATCTCGGACAATGATTGTCATAGGCGCCGATTTTCCGCGGAAAAAGATTTTGCCTCATTTTTTAAACTAGCTAGAATTTCGAAATAAATTTTTATTGTCTTTTAGACCTTTCTGAGCACATGGTTAGTCATAGTAAACCCTGTATAGTGTTGGTAAATCGTTGCAACATTCTGATTTTGAAGGAAATCACGTTTGTTCGAGTTCCAACTTATTCGTTTTACTTGGCGATAGAAAAAACGAAACAATTTCAACCTAGACAAGATAAGATTATGTGTTTTACTTACATTTTTAGTACTAGTATATATAGATAAACTTTTCAGCTAATTAGATAAATATGTATTATTATTATTTTTATATGATATTTTTCAATCGAAAATGTTTTCAATACAGTCAAATATATTAAACTGTGTTAATTATTAAATAGACTCTATAAATTTCATATGCGAGCTGTTGATTTAACCATTAAGCCAATTCTATTTCTTTCACTGGATATCAATGAACGCTGTACAATTATGAAAAAATACAAGTTTGACACCGCGCTAATTAGAATGTATTTCTGTCTTCTACAGGGTGTTTTTAAATAAAGTAGCAAACATGAGACCACAGATTCCTTAGGTGAAAATAAATCGATTTAACCTAAGATACCTATATCCCAAGTCGCATAATAAAAATATACAGGGTGTCAAAGTTAAAATTTTATTTTCGTTATCTGTAGATAACTTCTTAAAAAATCCAAATATTTACATAAAATTTGTAAATTAGAGGTTTTTGCGGGTGAGAAATTCAAATTTATTTCTAATTTTGACGTCACTAGTAGAGAGCGCCACTTATGGCACATCATGTTTCTTTTAAATGGCAGAACTTTTTGCTGTTTAGTGTATCCATCTGACTATTGAAACAACATGTATTTAGTACCTTTAAAAGCTTGTCTACATCAAATTCTAATACAATAGATGTTATTTTTGGAAATGATATAGTCAAAATAATTTCCTTTGAAGCGTATAAGGGGAAATCGTCTAATTTTTTATCGTTCTATTCAATTCATACATTCTCCTTATTTTAAAATAGGTACCTTTTATATTGGGAAAGATGGAAACTTTCAATAGTCTGTCTATGAGAACTGAATTCGCATAATTTAGATCAAATTTTTGTATCTCAAATATGAAGCGGAATTAAAATATAATAAATACAAAATATTGAAACTCGTCACATTACAATTCAAAAATTTTCAGTAGCGCGAAATAATTATTTAATAAATAGCAATTAATCCGAAAAGGCTAATATAAAATTTTAAAATTGAATAGTTTTCCATTTAAATAAACAAATTTTATAGCTACGCATAAAATTGGAAAATATCTGTTAATTTCCTATGTCAAATGTTTAATAATTATTATTATCATCTCAAATAAAATATATTTGTATCACTTTATCGATCAATTAGAGAATTATTTCTATATATCTTCTTGCAAAAAACATTTAAATAAGTGTTATTAAACAGTTATTTCTGTTATTAAACAGTTATAAAATTTATTATACAGAATCCGGGAAATAAAATAATAAATTTCTCTCTTTGCACTAAAATAAGTTGTTTATGTAATTTTTTTCTTTAATGTAACATTTCCTTCATTTTCTCGAAAAATGTGCAAGCGATTTTCAACTAGTACTTTCGGGATTTACCAAGTACTTTACATATTCAAGAAATTTTTACTTTTAATATTTCTTTTTTAATTATAGTCCTCAAACTACCTACATCCACGCCATTTCTATTGAAAATAACACGGATTACACGTTTTTATCAAAGCACAGTTGATATTAATTCATGTACAAATTTTGATATCTTTCTCTTCAGCCGATTTAAAAATACTGGAAGAATACTTGATGCTCTATCTTGGTTGAACTGTCTACGGTGGAGAAGGTCCGGCACTCTATAATTTTCAAAAGTGGCTGGCTTTCCATTTAAAAACATGTCAAATTCCATAAATTTTGAGTATTTTTCGAATTAGGTTAAATTTTTGGCAACACCCTGTATATTAAAAGTTGATTCAGTCTTGTTGACTGTGGATAGTTTTACCTATTACATAAACAAATCAATAAGAATATAATAAAAATAAATTTGAATTAAAATGTTTTTATCACGTTTTCAAAAAGGTCCGATCAAAAGAGCGTGCACATTATACCTGCACGGACCAGCGCGGATCTGCAAAGCCTGCTCATGACCCATGTACCCATGTCATTTAAATTTAATGGAATATCGCACACTAGACCAACCCGTACCGTCATCTGCAACAACCATCAAAGCAGGCCACGTCGGTGACCTGTAATATCTATGCCTGGTCGCGCTAATTCGACGGAAGGCCTATTCCCACAAAAGTCAGGGATTGGTGTCAAACTGTTTGTAGACGTGTCGCTGTTTTGGGTTGTCAGATGTGTTCTGCAAAATATTGTGCCCCATTGGGCCCCTTGTACCTCCTCCCATTAGGAGATCAATCCACCTGAGCCGCCAACCAACCTAATAAGAAGAAAAAGGTGGTGACTTTGCTCAGAAAGATCTCTCTAATGTAGGTCATAGAAGGCCATCGTTCTCCCAACACGAATTGAATACCTGTCACCAGACGAAGATTCGTACTAAACATAACCAGGTACTTTTTGGCTGTATCCTTGCAGGGGTAGTCTAGGAATTCCTTTGCAAATTGACAGCCATTTGTTTCATCCCTACGTTTCCTAAACTCTTTGTGGGTGTCCTCTTTGATAAAATTCCCATTCAATTCGGACTCGATCCGAAAAAGTTGCCTGATACATTTTATACAAAATAAACGTTAATAATTATTTTGTGTTTACATTAAACAATCTAGCTACTTAGGTATTGCATATCTCAATAGCCAGATATGGGACCCAAACCAAACTTTAGGGTTTGACTGTGGCCATATAGAGAACTTTGGTAGAAGAACGATTTTATAGTTTGCCAAAGAAAGTTGAAAAAAACGTGGGCCTCACCTCAAATTTTCAAAATTGCTTCTTTAAATTTCGAGAAACATTTTTTCCATAAACTAGATGTAATTTTACGGATAGGTTTTAAGTTTTATTAAAAAATAATTATATTTGCGGAATTTATAGCATTATGAAATTTTTATAATGCATCACAAATATAATATTCATTCATTCATTATTTAAATATATTTTGAGAATTTCTGTGATAATATTGATGTATTTTCGGGCAGCTATAAATGCAGTAGTACACAATGTGCATGTTGTTTTAAATCACCTTCAGAGAGCCTCTCATACACTATTTTTCAGTACATATAAACATTAATTTCAATTACATTACAATATTTACAATATGTAACAGTAGTAAGTATTCAAAACTTGTGAACTTGTAAAACAAGTCGAAAAATTATGAAAACCTTACTGCAACTTTTGTCAGTGGCGGCTCCTAAGCGAGATACGGTCACTTAAAGGGGTAACCTCGGAAACAGTTTTTAATGCGTAATATCAAAACGGTTCAACATTAAGCCGCGTTAGAACAGTAACGGGTCTATGTAGTTTATGAGACTTATTAAGCCCGTCAAGGTTAATATCTCACTAAAATTCCGTGACTTAATGTTGAACCGTTTTGATATTACGCATTAAAAACTGTTTCCGAGGTGTTATATCAATAACTCCTTTGAAATTTTGCAGACATTTTTTTACAGTGCAGGAATCGGTGATAAATGCATGTATCTGGAATATTTAAACACCCCAAGGTATATAAACCCAAAATATGAAAGCAATAAACAATTTCGATCCATAATGGAAATGCTTCTTTATAATTCTGCATAACTGTTGTTTCATTTGAGAAAATCTACCTCCAATGGTTGTTAACTTATGCACTGAATTACACGAGTAAATCCAGAGCCCTGAAGCTGTTACAAAATCCATGGAAATCCACATTAAACTAGATCTGAAATCCAGTAGGTACGCTTTGTAAGAAAACTATAAACAAATTTTATCGGGTATCTTAATAGACCCGTTACTGTTCTAACGCGACCTCCATTATTGTAATAGATGAAAGCAATGATCTAATAACTGTAATGTTATGTAAATAGGACATTACGTAATCAGGAGTGATAATCTGTTTCGCCTCTTTACTTGCCCGACGGGGATATCTACAAAGCGTCTTTAAGCTCCACATTGCACGTTAGTTATCCCTGAAGATGACGTTCAAAGCAAGTTTCATATTCAATTCATGGGAAACCGAGTAGAAAGGGTTGCTAGATACTGTAAACATTGATATAAAATCTGACAAATAACGCACTATTTTATAACTCATTTCATAACTATAGTATCATTGTAAAACGTGGCGGTAATTTTTTCAGTATAAAATTTCTAAAAATTAGAAACACCACATAAACTGAAACTTTAAAATTACATTAAATATTTCTAAATAAAAGAAAATTTAGGCCAGATATATGAAATATGTTACATGAAAATAAAATTCAAATAAAAATATTAAATATTTCCTATAAAATATAGATAATTTTACTTATGAACATTACTTAGTCTTGGGAATATTCATTTACCTTGTTGTTCGACTGCGTGCCCTTTCGATTACAAAGGACAGAAGACATTAAGTATGCATTAGCTATGTCCAGTGTGTAGTGCTCTGTGTTGTGGGCTAAGTTTTTATAGTAAATAAAAACAATAATGGTAAGTAATGATAACATTTGTTATGTTATTGTCACCCAGATTCAAATTTTATCTTTGGACTGCAAAGATGTTAATACTTATTTGCAGGACTCGATAAGCAGTGCAAATGCAAATGACTAGCACTGGTAGTACCTACCCTGCCCTCTTCATTTCGTTTTCACTTATTTATATTGTAAAATTTATTTAAAATTCTGTTGCCAATTTGTTGGCAGTTTTTATAGTATTTATTTTATCCTTATCATAGTATACATACTTCATTGGTAGGTTTGTTCTTGTGATAATTATTGTGTCTGATATAAGACTGTATAAGATATAAGCTGTATAAAATATTATATTTTTAAAGTACGTAAAGTAAGTAGAAACTAAAAGTGCTGCCTTTTCGGTATCTAAAAAGAAAGTTAAAAATCTAATAAATAAAAAATCTAACATATTTTAACCAATGAGTTTATGTTATTCATTTATGTTCCACCTTAGGTAAGGTATATATTTTGTATCTTATGTATTGAGTATTCCTTTATATTAAATTAGGTAATAAATTTATTTTTGTAAAATTTTATCTTTTAATTTAATATTTACACTTGATATGCTTTTAATATATACACACCTTCTTGGACTCTCTGTATATAACATTATTTGATTAAACTTAGCGGTTTTTCTTAATGTGGTAAAAAAGTACATGCACTTAGGGAACAAAAAAGACAATAAAAAATTGCAGACCATGAACCTTTACTTTATTACCAATGTTTTTACAAATCTGGTCAGTCTGGCAGTGTAATCAACCAAGTGTTCCTTTGAATTTTTGTACATTATAATACCAGGACGTGCAATTTCTGCATCTGCCCGAGCAAGAATGACTGCTTTACATGATGCAGGACATTCTAATCATTAGATATCGAACATCTGTTCTACGAATAGTACACAGATATGAAGAATTTCATACAGTGGAAAATAGACCACGTAGTGGACGTCCTCGAGTATATAATGAAAGGGAGGATCGGTATTTGGTGCAATATTCCCGTAGACACCGCACATATTCAGCTCTCAGGGTCCTCTTTCAAGGTATGTTTCGCCGTGTTATATCAACACCTACTATCCGAAGGCGACTCCACAACGCAAATTTACGTGCTAGAAGACCATTACGGCCCCACTCTACCTACAAGGCATCGTGCTGCTTGTCTCCAGTGGTTGGCTTTTACGTCAGAGGCTGGGTCTTATTTACGAACGAAACCAGAAACCAGGTCGTCGATAGCGACTTCATTTTTCCCGTAAAGTTGCTCCATACGAAGGGGGTACCGTAATGTTTTGGGGTGGAATAATGTTCAACCGCCATTAATTCGCATACCACAGAATATGATCAGTGAAATTTACATCAAACAAGTTATTATACCCATTATCTACCCCCTACATAATGAATTAGGTGAAAATTTTGTGTTTATGGACAACAACGCTAGACCACATCGGGTAGGAAGGGTTCAAGAGACACTCTTCTGACATGAATCCTATTGAAAACATGTGGGATTGCGTTGCTAGGGCCATTCATAATCATATTGCTCCACTTCAGACAGCAGATGACTTAGTCATGGCTGCAGAAGGGGAATGGAACAATATTCCGCAAGAAATCGTTAACCGCTTGATTATCTCAATGCACAGATGTGTCAGTATGCTATTGGAACGTGATGGAGGTCATACCGACTATTAGTCAAGTAGAGAACTTGCTTTGTTACTTCTTTTTGATTCAATAAATTTTGTCAAAAATGTCACACATTTGCTAGTTTTTAATTTCACTCAATTTATCGAATATATACTTGTTACAAAAAAATATACTTTTATAAATGTATTTGGTTTTTCCGACAAAAAGATTTCTTTGACAAGAATGAGGAGAAGACTTTCGACGTTGTGTGTAGTAATTACTGCTTTAAATAATTAAAAAGATTATGAACTAAATATTAGAAATCGTTCAATGTGCGACTGCAAACTTTTAATGAAATTTTAACAATACCGAAAATACTCGCCGGTACTTACCTATCTATTTACTAAGAAAAATATAGTAAAATTATTGAAATAAATGTAAATACACCAGAAATACTTATATTTTGAATTTTCTTGTACAAACTTAAAAGTTATTGGATTTTTACAAAATTTTTACTGGGTCATTTTCAGACATGCAAAGTAGCATATTGGAATTAGATCACGGATTTAAAAAACACTTTCAAAAATTGACCCCTAATAAGAAAGAGATGATGTAACAGGCAGAGAATTATTAATTTTGAGGAGAAGGTTATAGTTACAGATAAACTATATATGCTTTTTAGAATCTATTTAAAACGATATATTTGAGATTCATTTTTCTTCACTTTATTCTAAACACTCCATAAATCAGAACACCCCGTATGTAACTAACTATAAAATACATACACTTATAGAATATAAAGCAACATTTTCATTATACGAGTGCTTGGATCCGTGCTGCGTACTTTGACGGCAACTCGAAAATATAAACGTTTATTTGGTGACACACCGAGTGTCAAGTATATATTTACATTTCCAAGTTTTCATCAAAGTACGCAACTCGAATCCAAACATATGTATAATGCAAATGCCGCTTTACTTATTAAAATTTCTTAATATCATGGGAATTTTAATACGTATAAATCATGACTAAAGTAAATATGTTTTTAAAAACTACCAAATATCGAAACTTTACAAAGTAAAATTCATGACAAAGGTAAATATTAAAGAAAATTTAGGAGTAAAGTAAGTACTTATACCGTCAATAAGCAATAATACCGTTGGATAATGGATGTAACAAAATTGACCAATAAAGGTACAGGAATTACTTTTTACAATGGAGGCTGTAGGCATTAACAACTAATAATTGTAGATCATTTAAAAATTATTTTTTTAAATAAATTTGTGAATTGTCGCTCATTTATCAGCACTGCGTGGGCGGCACTTTAGAATTTTTGTATATGATTAAATGTGAATCCGTCCAGTAAATAATCCTGAAATTAGACATTTTCAAATATAGTGATTAGTTTTGTCTGAAAACATATAAATAAATAAATAAATATGTAAATTATAATCATCATACCTTTTTGTATTTTTAACTCAACATAAACTGGTAGTGAATTACAAAAATTGGAAATAATGCATATATAAAATATCAATACCTATCGCCTGAAGCGATACTGAAAAATGATATATCCAGATCCAGTTTTCATTTCATGAAAACGAAAATTCGTATTTATCAAAATTATAAATGCTTGTCATAAAATCTGATAAATATGAATCACAATTATCAAAATTAAACGACAGCAAAGGAATAAAATGTGCAATATGTTTCAAAATGTTTGCACATAATATACAGGGTGATTCAAAACTTATCTAAAAAAATTTTTGCATTATTAAAAATGGAGTCAATATCGTAAATAAAATATTTGGAAAATTCTTTTAGTTTCCAAGTAAAAAATTATTGAAGTTGTAGTATGTTCAATCTTTATATCTCTGGGCTACTGTAGTCTCCTCCAGGTGATTCCGAATGTTGAAATCCGATCAGGTACTTGCTAATAAAGTTTTTGTGATGTCAGTTATTCAAGTGTCAAAAATGGGTTACGTGTGTAGCAACTCGGAGTTGATGGATATCGTTTTAATTTATGACGATGTGAAAATGCTTACGATTTCACGGTAAATAAGTGCCGAATGTATCTACTCGTACCACGGTGTGTAGCGAAAATTTGAAACCGAATCGTGGAAGAGATGGAGGTACAGGGCCTCCACGGCGTATTGCATCAGTGTGACGTTTCATACACTAGGCTTAATTATATCCGTACAATGTACAGCGCGTCCAAGAATTAATACCAAGGGATTGGATGAGGAGAACCGGTACCATGACCACCACGATCTAATGACTTTAAATCATTTGGACTTATTTTTGTGGGGATATTTAAAAAATGAAATGTACCGCATCAAAGTGGAAACGTACTGTTAATGATTTACGCAAACGTAACACAGCTGCTGCCAATAACTTACGAGTTCGAAACACAAATATTTATGTTAGTTTGTAGAAAATGAGACGGGCTGTTGTAACAACTGTCTTAAACTGATCCAAAACTATATATCTGGCTGGTTTCAGTGTGTGAAAGTAAATAGCGTAATGCGATGATTCAGTACCAGTAGAGCGCGGCGCTCCACAAGGTTCTGTGTTGGGCCCTCTTCTTTTTTCTATATATGTAAATGGTTTATTCTCAATTCAGAGTTAAGGTGATTATTGGATGATACCGCCATCTTTAACAAGTCTGAGACATGAGACGATCTAAAACTGAAAGTGGAATCCGATCTGATTTTAATAAAGAACTGGTTTGATCATAAATTACTCACCATTAATTTTTAAAAGACAGCTACTTACCTCTTAGTTGTACAAAGACCAATGAATCACCTTTTAATTAAATCAATGTTAGCATCGGAACTAAAACTTTTAGTATCTTACCTGTAAAGGATATAAAATATTTAGGTGTATATACAGATACTCATTTAAAATGGCATAGTCATATACAACATATCATAAAAAAATTACAGTATATACTAGTAAAATTTCGATACTTAAAAAAAATTCTAAGTATTTCCCAACTTAAAGTAATATACCATGCTTTAGTGTCATTTGAACTACGGAATTTTAGCGTGGGGCAGTGTAACTAAAACTATTTTGAATCGGATCTTCTATACACAGAAGCTAAAATTCTTGACCCTAGGCAACTGTTTTACTTGAATTTGAATCTGAAGTACCATAGTATTAAATCTTCATACAAATTACCTATCCACAATTGTGCTACCAGGCAAAAAGACAACTACAACATACCTTTTATGACTAAGATTATTGCCTCGAGAAATTCAAGACACAAAACCTAACCTGTTTAAAAAAAATAAAATTATTTATTTTGCTAAACCCTAGAAAATTGTTTGATGAAATCATTGATTTAAAAAATAATTAATTAGGCAATACTAACCTTCGTGTTGTGCAATTATTGTTCTTGATTTTATATTAGCACTTGTAAAAAAGTGGCCTTTTAGTGCTTTGTATTTTAGTATTTTGTTTAATTTTAAGTAGTTATTAGTGTTAGATCTAAGTATTTGTATATAATCTCGAAAAAAGTATTAATTTACTTATTGAGTATTTTTTTTTACTGTACTTGTTTGTTCTACATCATATATTTTCTGTGTTATTACATATTATATATATATATATATATTCTGTAGTATTTCATTTTATACTATATAGTATTATTTGTATTTATATTTATACCCTGTCAGTTTGCACTTATACACTGTATAACTATACGATATTTGTAATAATCCTATATATGCAATAAAGTTATTATCTTATATATCGGGTAAGTTATACTATTTTATTAATTAAAAGCAATAATTTAATTAATAATTAATAACAATAGCGGCAAAAAATAGTTGAATTGGCTGAATAAAATGCTGTAGGTATATATTCTTTCCATATTTTGTCCGGCTGCCAATTGCATGCTTTGCCGCCTTATTGGGTTTTACAGGGGACCATTTTCCAGTGCCGTGCAGAAGTGTATTTTTAAATCATTTTCAAACTGCCCTTTTTGATTTTTTTTACAAAATACATATGTTTGTAACAGTCTCCTGTACATTCAACATTTTTTTTATAATTAGTTAGAAATCACTCTATAGAACGAACTGGAATTTACTATTTGAAAACATTGAATAAAATAATTGAGGCTATCTAATAGTGAATGTTGTATAGATACTCTTGGTAATAAACCGAAATAATGCCGTGTATCGAGGCACGACGGAAATATGGAGAATCGACGAGAATCTTTCGAGAAATGGGTCTAGAGATGCTAGAAAATACCTGGAATACTTATTCGTTTGGTCTATAAAATAAACGGCCGAGTCAGTCAGTCTTGAATTACAGTCTTAAATTGGAGTGTTTAGATGGAAATTTCCTGGAGTTTCAAAGTTAAATTAGTGTTTAGTTGAGTTTGTAATTAGTATTCAGTAGTGTACAGAGTAGTTAATAAAGATAAGTAAAAATTAACTGTTTGTTTTTCTGGCAAAAAAAAATCGAGTTTGGAAACCCGTGACAATATCATTATACCGCTATCGAAGTTGGCTAGATTGGGGCCATGATGCAAATAACAAAGTCTTGGTTAAAAAAAACATTTAATTAAATGCCAAGGTTAATATTCAGTTTCCGAATAATTTACGTTAGATATATTTTATTGTATTTTCAATTTATTACATTATGCCTTCCTTGAAAATAAAACAAACAAATATACAATAAACCAAGCGATATTAATTTAAAATTTAACCTAACCTGTCATCCAAGACCGATTGTTTTGAGAATGGACGAAATGAATTTCGTCGTTTTTCATTTAGGTCGAAAAGAAAGCTGTATTCCTATGATTCATTGTTCTTCTAATATGGGGTTCCTGTATTATGTATGTGATAGACTATTAGACGCTGAAAATGATTGTGATGGATCACGTGGCGTGATACGCTACTTTGGCTATATTTATTATTTTTTTAAAACAGCCCATCCCTTACTTATAATTCATCACTTATCTACATGCGACAGGTACTCCTTAATATATTATGACTTCTAATTTGTTCTATTCGCACTTGCAGATCTCATCTACCATAAACCTAGAATGTGCCCTGCCGGAATGAACGTGGTTCGGATTAAATGATTAAATTGTCAGGACCGCAATATAGAAACTTTAATAACCAGATCGGAGAAGAACTACGCCGGGCTTATTGCAGTGACAGAGCGTTAGTGTCGGGTGTAATCTGCATTATTTGTCCGCATGTTGCACGATGAAAGATGACATCTATCATTAAATTTTGATAGTTTGCCACTGCATTGTCCGTGTTCATCACCTAAATACGTTATCTATTTGACATTCCTATTAAGGTGGCAGTTGCGGCAAACAATTTTCGTAACAAGAACTGAAATAATTTATATGCTACCAAATATACATTTTGTTATAAAAGTAAATAATCGATGTCTCTTGCTATATCAGAAAATGTGAAATGGTTACAACAGCAAACCAGATAATTATTATCCGTAAAACTGTAACTGTGCAATCTTTGTTAATTCAAATTCAATGTGGTTTCAACTGACGCTTGCTGCATCAAACTAAGTCCTGAAGATTGCGGTTGATTTTTGGATGACTATTTGAAGCCAACGTGGTTCGTAAGGAACCCAACACCCAACAACAAGTTGATGATATAATCAGTGAATTGAAACAAAACGAAAACGTCGAAGAATTAGAATTAGATTTTGATATAGTCACTTTTGACGAGTCAGAATAAGTTTCTTATATAAAAATTTTTCAATAACATATTTTGCTATTAATTAATGTGTAAATAAAAAAATCTCCTTTCGAAAGATATACATTTTGGAACAGAAAAACTTATTATTTTATAATTATGTATTGTCGCTGATAAATAAATGTGTAAGTGCAAAAAATTTGAAATCATTATTCACATTTAACCTGACATGATCGGAAAAATGTTCCTTCAGAAGGACTCTCGGCATCCCTGTCTGTCTCGTGGAGTAGCGCGCGCAACACTTCTCTGTCACTCTCCACGCCAAGGTTATGTATTCATCCATACATACAGAATAATACAGTGCATTTGTTGTTGCTCAGCAGCTACAAATGCATCCTCAAAAATTCCAAAACCTCTATAGAATGGAAAAAGAAACATTCAACAAGCTTATTAAATTTATGAAACCTATAGGATACGAATATTCGTGGAGCTATTACTGTGAAGAAGAGGCTGCTGATATTTTTAAGCTAAGGGCAAGGTATGAAAATAAAAAAGAAAATAAACATGTAGTCGAATATTAATTTATTTATGTAATTCATACATAAAATCAAAATAGAAACAGTTTCATTTTTGCTAATACGTACATGTACTTTCGCTAATCGCATTCCACTACATGAATCTAGAATAAAGTCGTAAATACTACTATTAGAGAGTTATTGCAGATCCCTTTAATAGATAGTGCCGAACAGTGTTCAGTACGACTCTATTTAAATACTGCTAATCCTTTATTTTTTCCACGAAAATATAGTTATTATTGGTTAATAATTTGTCGGATGGGATTCGCTTATCCTTATATTTATTTCTCTCAGTTTGTACATTTTTAATGGTGAATCAAAAAAAAGTATGTCAATATTTTGAGAGAATAAGTTTGCTTAATAATGTGCACACACCAACACTTGTAGCAAACTAGCAAAATATATGACATGATCTGAGTAGCAAGTCGCACGTTGCTACGTTGCATCCATGCCACGCGCCTTTGGTGTGAAAGCATCCATTTGATAATACAATAATAATAATAATAATAATAATAATAATAATAATAATAATAATAATAATAATAATAATAATAATAATAATAATAATAATAATAATAATAATAATAATAATAATAATAATAATAATAATAATAATAATAATAATTTATTTTCCCATCGATAAAAAATACATTTATATAGGAATAGTCACAACATTTACTTACAACTAGTACACAACACATCCATAAAATTCCTCCAAGGAGTAAAAACTATTTGCTAATAAAAAACATTTAATTTATTTTTATATATATTCAAATTTAATGACGTTTTTATTTCATTTGGCAGCCTATTATATATTTGCAGTCCCAAATACGAAACAGAATCATGTGTCACTTTATATTTATAAAATGGCATATAAAAGTTATTCCTTTGTCTAGTGCTTATGTCATGCTTGTTTTTAGTTAAAATATAATTAACCCTATTTTGAAAAATGTAAACACACATTTCATATATTAAAATATCAAAAACAGTTAAAATGCCATATTTTCGAAATAGGTTTCTACAAGAAAATCTACCAGACACACCAGTAATGCATCTTACAATCCGTTTTTGAGTTTTAAATACATTTATTGCTCGAGTGGAGCACCCCCAAAAGCACACCCAATATCTTAACCTAGAAGATACTTGTGCATAATAGACCACAATAAGCTGTACATCTGACAGAACAGTTTTCAGATTTCTCAGAACGTAACAAACTGAGTTTAACTTGGAAACTAATTGATCACAATGTATATTCCAATTAAGACACTCATCCATTGTGATGCCCAAAAACTTAATATTTTCTTTGAATGTCAATGGTGCACATCCGTTTAATCTAATATTCAATGACGAACAGTGATTTTGCGTATTATGAAATCTCATAACAGTTTTCCTAGTATTCAAATGTAAACCATTATAACTATACCAACTATTTATGAATTCAAGAACTCTATTGTATTTAAACTCTAATTGTTTATCTGAATCATCCGAAATCAATAAGGATTGATCATGACAAAAAATGCATCCTTAATTATAGTATCTAAATCGTTGGTATATAGGATAAATAAAATAGGCCCTAGAACGAATCCTTGCGGAACCCCATGTCTACACATTTAAAATCCGATTCAACGGTGTGTGTCTTAATATTTGTTTTATATGTTAAACTTACATATTGTTTACGGTGTTTTAAAAAGGAAGAAACCCAGTCAAAAGCCACGCCGCGGATGCCATATGCATCAAGTTTTGTTAAAAGTTTATCGTGGTCCACGCAGTCAAATTAATAGATTTTAAAACAAGTAGTAGTATGCTCCCTGCTTTCAGGTAGCACGTAGCATGCATCTTTGGCCTTAAAACCCACTTAAAGTTAATGTAGGTACAACTGACACGGATATGAAGGACAATAAAACAAAAGGGGGCTTTACAACAGGGTGCAAAAAATCCAAGTTACAGTAGTGTTGTTTTAAATATATTCTGTAAACCACATTACTCCAGAGTTAGTTAAGTATGTTCAATGTCAGTTGTCAGTCCCTGGACACATTTAATTAACACAATAATTATTAAAAATGTTCTTTTTTTCTTTTGAAACCGGGGATAGAGAATATGTCAAGATTTACATTTTCCAACTGACATTGGATCTATACGTACTACTTGAAGAATGAAAAAAGTATAGTAGTGCAATAATTATGTATGCAAATGTTGACCCACATTACTTTTAAATTTTATTAGTTTTATATGACAGGTAGTAATAATTTAAATAGATTAGCATAATACACATGTTATGTTTTGGTTTTTATTTTTATAATTATACCTACCTAATTGGGAATTTTGTAAATTTTATATCTTTACTTGAAATTTTATTTGAGCTGACTTTTGAAAATGGCATTTTATAAAACAGGGTTATTAACGGTATTATATTTATTGATACTATTAAAGGCCATGCTAATGGCAACAGCTCGTTTCTATTTTTTAGTTGATAAAGTTAGTTTTAAATTTAGAAATATAACGTTTAGAAATACAGATATACGTCGTACTTCATGATTTTTTTACCTATGAAATTATAGTTTTCGTGGATTTATAACAGAAATAACCTGTAGCTACATCAATTTGCTACTCATAATTGCCTTATAAAGTAAAATAAAATTTTATATAGTCTGGTTAACATTGTGTTAATTCTGCATTAAATCTGCACTAGCAACTAAATCGAAGGCAAATAAACTTTTATTTGATGACTTTTAATTCATTATAAACATATTTACGCTAATTTAAATCAATTATGGTTAGGTACTTGATTCAATTTAAAATAAAACACCGACAAATTATTATAACTTCTAATTGTTTCTAAACTTTGACAAAATGGATCAAACCCTATTTAATATGAAACCTGTATACAAATTTAATATATTGAAACTTTATTGAAACAACTGTAGAATGCATTGGCGTAGATAGAATGATAATTAAAAATATATATATAGAAAATTAAATTCGTTTATAAACAAAAATCAGTATATTATTCGCATCAGTATTTATTTATTTATATAAGTATTTATTCTAATTTGGACTGATCGTATGGTATGATTAATTAAAAAAACCTTGCTATGAAACTTTTGACCTGTTCTAAAGGTAAAATCTCATCGAAAACTTAGTTTACTAATAATTGTTGGTCAATAAGGTTAAACAATTTTTCAAAGAAAACAGAAGATTTTTTTTTTTTGTGAACGTCTTCAGGACACTACAATACATATTGAGATCGATTTGATAAACAAGGAAGAGAAAATTCATACTTTTCCAATTTTATTTTACTTTAAGTAGATGATATTACGCAAATGGTTGGTATTAGTAGTGTTTCTCTATAATAATAATAATTAATAATAATAATAATAATTTATTTACCGTATGAATTATTTTATACACTGCAACAATAGCAATAATACAAAAAAAGTAAATAAATGTACAGAAATCCCACAGAAGGGCAAGCCTGTGCGTGGGCACCATGCTGGTCTATAAAAACAAACAAATAAATAAGATAATGGGTGCACTTTTTCAAAGATATCTATAAGAAAATGGCAAAATTATGATAAAAGTAAACTCATAGGTCTATAACTAATTATGTCAGAAGAAGTTCATTAATATAGACAGACATCGGCAGATTTCCATAGATTGAGAAAAATATTAAGTTTAAGTATAATAAAAAAACTAGAGAAACTATCAGATAGACAAGTAATTTTGTTTTTGATTAAAGAAATTGAAAGCTCTAATTCATTCATAATCGAAGTGGTTTTACTACTAACACAATTAATAAAAGCATCAACTATAGATTCGTATTCTGAAAGGCATTCTCATATAAACTGTTTCATTACTGACAAACCTCTGGAATTGTTCTTTATTAAATTGCCGCACTACGTACATAGTTTTTGTAGTCTCAGTTGTAGATGAAAAATTTGAATAAACTAAATAGAATATTATAACAGAAAAGTTTCTAATATACAATGCAAAGGCCGACTATGGAATGTTCTAAATATAGAATTCCATGTTTACCTAAGTGCAAAACCTTCAGACAGGTGGATTTTATTTTTTTAAAGTTCTTCATTTCCAGTAATGTAATTTTTTTTATCACCTCCTCACAAATTACCTACAATAGCAATATCATCTGCATAAGACACTATGTCACATTTACTTGAAGTTATAATAAATCATTAATATAAATTAAAAACAATATTAGTCCTAAATCCGTCCCCTGCGGTACACCTCTAATAACCGTCATCTGGTCACTACATATTCCATTTACCTTTACACATTGTTTTCTCTCTGATAGATGTTAATAAACAATTTTGAACTCATACCTCGAATCTCAATGTTTTCCAACTTATATAACAATATGCCATGGTGTATTTATCAAAGGCTTTACGTAAATCAAGAAATACAGATAAACAATTTTTTCTAAATTTATTATATCTGTAATACACTTGGCTAGCTGACAGATTGCATTTTCTGCTGATAAACTTTTCCCAAAATCAAACTGATTATCAGACAATATATTGATGCTCATTTTGTCTTTTTTAATAGTAGATAAATAAATCGTGGTCTAAAATCAGAATAATGGATCTCCTTGTGGATTTCACTTTGTATTATCATTAATTTATGAATAATAACAAATACATTAGCAGTAGGAAATATATTTAGTTTGTCGAACGGAAAACTGGAGAAGTTGTTGTGAAATATGTAAACCGGCTATTAGAAGAAACATTAAGGGAATTCCCCTGCACCCATCTTCAAGTGCTGCTAAATTGTCCAAATCCTCTATTATCGGCCGCAACTAGCCACAAATTAGCACTTCAGAATCAAGTCATCAGCTCTCTACCCTACTGTTTGATATTTGCCGTTCCACGAAGGATCAATTAGCAGGTTTAGCCGTGGAGAGGGAGAGGCCCTTGTATGAATTGCGATTGCCCTTTAGGGATCCCCGGGAACGTGTTTGCCTTGCGCACACATGAATATAAGCCGGATATTAAGGCATAAGGTAAAGATACACGGGATTAAGCCCGCTTTATTTGAATAAGGAAACTTCCACAGTTGTTGCTGGCTGCGGGGATTTGGTATTTATCATCAGACTAGCGCGGCGCATAATTTATTTATTTTATTATGAGCAGCAAGACAGCGCCGAGGCTAGGGAAAGCGTCAGATAAACAAAGCAAAAATATGGATACGTGAAATTTCAAGAAGGGAATAGGATCCTTAATCTCTTACCGGTTTCCTTGAAATTAGGGTAGTTTATTGAATATATATGTATATATACAGGATGTCCCATATAAAACTTGTAGTTTTGAAAAAAATCCAAAAACAAGTCGATTTTTAATTTCAGAGGGACATCGACTACACTATTACTTATTTTATAGTTACTACCCTTCGTAGCTTGAGATATCAACTTTGAAATTTCAAATAGTATTGTAGCGGTCACCGACACTGGTCACCGACATAAAGCTAACCCTCAGACCTGAGCCCATTTATGAAAATAAACACATAGCCAGACATTAACCACCCTTCCGAGACCTTCTTAGAGACGTCCGGCGAGGACCACGCTAGTTACTTTTCGCTTGTCTTCAGCTGAACATCCGTCCAGATTTCTTTATTGGTGGAACATTCTTTTCCAGTTGTTATACCTTTATTAATATATTTTAACGTGTTACAAACCGCGGACTTGTTATTTCTAATCTAACAACCCCACAAGCACTATAGGGCAGGTAATACATTGTTTGAAAGCTCTTTTGATACTGATTTTGAATCCGTAAGACACATAAGAAAATCGTTATTCATTTTTAAGTAAAAAACATTGAAATATATATTTTTGAGTTTTGTATTTTTACATCTAAAATTGTTTCATCTTCATTTATAGCATACGTTTCCTTTATTTCTGAAGTTTTAGTCAAACATGTTTTAAATTTTATAGCAGGTTTTTTATGGGTGGGAAGAATAAATATAATAATCATTTCTAGGTGTCGCGTACAGAACACTCTCTGAAGGCAATGTTGTGCATCAAATATCTGTTAACTATTTTGCCAGCCCTCGAGTTTTTATTAAAAAATCTGTGAGATATTGTGCTCTTTTACAAAAAAAAATTCTTACTGAAAATTGCTAAATTAGTTGGGCAGATGTTTTTAATTTGATAAATTTGTATTATGGATTTATATCTTCAGGAATATTAACGTATAAATAGACATTTTTGATAATAACTTCAGAATCATTAACTCACAGCACTTATAGTTGGGCATTTGTATTTTAAAATTATAAGTGTCTAAATTCATCTAAATATGACTTTTGGTTTTTCTAGCTTTGTTGTTTTCTTTAAATAGTTGCTATTAAACTGGCAATAGGAATGTGTTTTGCAATAATTATTTTTTCTCCTGAACTTGTTGTGGTTTACGTAATGAACAAATCAATCAAAATATTTATGTCAAAAATCACTCGCTTTGATATGAATTTTGTTAAAAGCATGTAATGTCACATAATTTTGTCACATGAATTTCTCAAGTTGTGGTATTATACATTAATTCACTGAAGATTAAAAAGAGTATTATTTCACAAAACAACATACAGAAGAAACAGTCCATTTCCTCTTGTTATTTTCAGAAAATAATTTTCTTTAGTATGGTGTAAATAACTTCATACGTGAAGAAAATGAATTTTTTATGGAAAGTAAAGATCTTAAGAAACAGTTGTTACAGAAATTATGCAATTTAAACAGGTGTATTCATGCATACTAAAATAATATGCTAAAAGACTAAAGTAAATTTATTAAAGGAAAAATAATGTGCGTCAGTCACATCCTGTACCCCCATTTTGATCGAATTTAGAAACTTTTAAATTTTAAAATATGGATACGAAATTAGTAAATTCTGCGAGATAATGAATGAAAAATCATGTTCTTTAATATTACTGAAAGTATAAATCCGTGATACAAATTTATAAAATATAAAATAAAAGTATAACTTTGAAAAAAGACAATTTTCACATTTTGTTATTAAAAACTGTATACGAGGATTGATAGATATTGCTTGTAGAAGGTGCCTCATACGGGAAACCATAAAATGATTATTGTATATTTTCTCCAATCCTAATTTTAAACAAATATTACTTTATAAATTATTAAGGATAAACCATTTTTTACTTTTTACTTTAACACCTCTCTCTTGCTATGAGACGTGGCATAGAGGTATGTTAGGTTAAATCAACTTAGAAATGAAAGAGAGTAATAAAAGCTTATTACGTATGCAAATCGTAAATAAATGTAGTACTGGTGCTTATATTCAATATTTTTATATTATGTATTATCGGTATAGATGAGGTATACTTTTAAAAAAACTGTGGGATCGAACCGTACTAAATTGTAGAGGGTAGCTAAAATTTAATCCCCGACAATCTGTTTTTGTCTATGCCGTTTCAATTTCTCGGTCCATTTCTCTTATAAACAATATAAAAACAGCATTTCAAAACATGAAGCTACTTTAAGCATCATAACCGGGTTAAGAGGGTTTTTAGTAATTCATATAAAATTATTTAATATTATTTTCAAAATATTTATTTAAATTTAATGAATAGACTTTTATTCCACACAAAAATATATGTATTTTGAAATTTCGAATTCTGGTGAGTAAATGTAGTGTTGTATAAATGTACAATAAAGAAAAAAAAAAGTAGGTATTTTAAAATTCATCCTCTGAATATTCTTATGAATTATCTTCATCTTCTAGATTGATAACGACAGGTTTCATAGTAACGTCAATTAAATTATCGAGTTCCCACATTTTCTTTGCCAGTTATCTGCAGTTACTCGTTCCAAGGAATTTTTTAACAAAATTTTCACGTCACTTAATTTAAACGTCGTATTATTTCGCGCTACATCTCCTTTTGCCTGCGCCCAGACTAATTCGATTGGGTTAAGTTCACAGTGGTAGGTGGTACCGTTATTTGGCAATTTGTTGCCATTTCATCGATAATATATTTTTTCTGATCTTTATTAAGATTGACAAGAGTGAAAAGTTCCTTTTTCACCATATTTGTTTCAAAAGAAATGTTTTTTCCGGATAACCATTGAATTATATCGGCTTTCCTCCAAGCAGTCGTAGGCATCCGCTCGGTCTGCCGTGAATGGTAACTGGCATTATGCATGACAAATACAGACCCCGGAGGAATAAGATCCAACATCTGTGTAAAATACTCTTCGAAAACATCTGCGTTCATGTCTTCGTGATAGTCACCTGTATTTTTAGATTCAAATAAAAGTAAACCGCCATCTACAAAACCACTAGCACTACCTATATGTGTCATTATTAATCTTCGTCCTTTACCTGAAGGTGTCTTGAACCCTATTGAAAGTTCATCCAAAAATGCTTGTCGAAAGCTTTTTACATTTTTATCTTGCCATACTTTTGTTACAGTATATCCCTCGTTGACCCAAGTTTAGTCTAGATAATATAAATATTCCTACCTTCGTCACGGAATTTTCTAATTATCTTAAGTAGGATCTTCGCCAACAAATAATTTTATCTTTATCGATAAGAACTGACTTTCTGTTATGCTTTTCCCAGCAAAAATTCAACTCTCTTAAGACGGCCCATAATTTACTTCTGCTGATTTTTGGCAAATCGTTGTCCTCTGAAAGTTCCCTTCAAATTTTGTTTAGCGTTGGTATTTCTTTTTTAAAATAAAGATAGTGTACTATTCTGCGAATGACATTTTTGAAGAAATCATCTATAACGACTTTTGACCTCCCTGTAGATGATTTTGGGGGATTTACAATATCTTGTTCATTTTTTGTCTCCTTTAAAAGTCTGTATATAGTCGATTTTCCAATCCCTGTCATTTTGGAACACTTTTCCACGATGTCACCAACACTGTAGGTAGGATTTTGGTGTTTCAATGCATTAAATACATTTGCTATATTAATCTTTTCATTCTGAGATAGCGCACATCTTTTCACGCGTTTAGCAGGTACGTAATCTGATAAGGTCGACATTTTACCCAAACAATATTATATCTACTGGCAATAGTCACTAAACACAAGTCAAATTTTACTCTACTGTACTAGCACGTCTTCGTATTCAGCTCTAAGACTGGATTGATCTCTCACAATACACTGGTTCCTGCCCTATGATGCATCCAGTAAAATATAAAATGTACAACCATTACCTGTTAGCATTAGTGTTACCCGATAATTACCTGAAATGAAATATTACAACATCCATGGCCGGTTATTATCTCAGGGTTTTATTACTCTCTTTCATTTCCAAACAGGGTATAAAAAATCTCTGGTATCATTTATGCCCTTCCCTACCCTAAATTTACAATTTAGGTTAGTAGATAGATATTTGTTGATAAATATTTTAATGTTCCTGCTGGTGGAAGCAAAATATTTTATTGAGACTACGATTAATTTGAAGGCTTGATCTCAATTCCACAATATAATAAAGCATTTCACTTTTTCTGATAAGCGTTTGGCTGTTTAATAAATTAAAATTTAAGTATGAATTAACTCAGTTGGCTTTTGTATTTAAAATTAAGTTGCGATTCATTGAATCTTTACAATATCTTCACTGTTCACCGATTCGCGAAGACTGAAATTGTGTATTGAACTGTTCCAATCTGATCAATTATCTTCATACAATTAATAATTACATCTAATTTTTTTAAATATCTTTCTAGTGTCTTCATAATCAAAAATAAGTTGCCATAGCTATTACAATAAAAAATATTATGAAGTTATATACAGGGTGTGGTAATATAATATCAGTGCTGATTTCTATAGTTACTGATAACAAGGAAACATTTCTATGGATTCTACGATAATTCAAAGACTGATTATAATTACTCAAGAACTATTAACACTGTAAAATTCGTAAATTAACTAATGTCGTAGAAATTATAAATCTGATCCTCTGCTCATGCGCGAAGATTTATGGGCATGATTTACAGCTACTGCGCTCGTAAATCATGCAGTCTACGAAAAAACTTAAAAGACAAAAGACTAAGAGAAAATGGTTATTTAAATCTATAACTATAAATTTAAAATATATTTTTTGGTAAATCCTACAAATTACAAGAGTTTATGTTATAATGTTGGTTAACTGATTAAAAGCTGTTTCACTTCCCCAACTTTTAAAAAGTCACATAATCAATTAGGAATTATTGCGAAATACATATTTTTACGGGTGACCACGGATAGGTGAAACGACTTTTGTAAGAAATAAAAAAATTTAGTGTTGAAAAACAGCCTTCTGGGTTCCAGCTCTACTTATTTATGAAACAAAATCTGCCATTATTTCAAATCCATAAAATCCAGCATGCCTTGGAAATTTGGAAATTATTTCTGCATGAAACGACAAAATGTTAAGGAAAGTTTCCCAGAATGAAAAAATGAGTGTGTGCAAAATTCCAATGTCAAAAGCTTACTTTGACTTTTGCTCGATTTTCAGATTTTTTTCGCTAAGTGCGGTTTCTGTATGAGATACGAAAAATTTATTTGCTCTTAAAATAAAGAATTAAAATTAAACAAAGAAAAATACAATAAGAGAAAAAATCTATAAAAAATACCTACATAGTAAAAATCCATTATTCAAACTAAATATAGGGAGAGTAAAAGTCTAATTATATAAGAACAGTATAAAATCTAGTAAAAACAAAAATAATGAAACTGAAACCTAAATTGTCAAATAATAAAAAATACTAACAAAAAATAAAAAACAATAAAAAAACAAAAAAAGACAAGAATCTATATAGGGTGTTAATGACAAGTTTTGCCAAATTTTAATGGCGTATTCTACTCATGAAAATAATCAAGATCTGCTCTATAAAATTTTTTGATAAAACGATTCCCTACAGAGGTACAAGAGTGAAAGTTTCAAATATTTGTGTTATTTTTCCTGTAACTTCACTGACAAAAAAATTGTGTGAGAAAATTTGGGAGATGACATTTTTTAGTAGAGATTATTTATTCCTGGATAACTTACTCCAAAATATACTCCAGTGGCGTAGTTATTGGGGGATTAGGGTACCTCTTAAAAAAAATTGTACGCCACTGGTTTTGAACTGATTTAAAATGTTTTTAAAATGTACAATTAATTTGTTTTCAGTTGTTTATTGTTTTGGAAGTTCTAAATGAATTTATTGTTACACATTTTTATTTACGCAATTAATGGAAAATCGTAAATAGCAACGTATCTTCTTATTTGATTTCCCATTTATCTAAAAACCAGTAAATTTATGGATACTTTAGAGGAATACTTTATTGCCACAAATTGGTTGTTCATTTTAAATTATTTAAAAAACCAGTGGCGTACGATTATTTCCCAAAAAATGTAATCTACTCCTCCAATGACCACGCTACTGTACTATATTTTTTAAGTTATCCATGAAAAAACAGTCCCTACTAAAAAATCTCATCTCCTAAATTTTGTCACAATCTTTTTTGCCAGTGAAGTTACAGGAAAAATAATAGAAACATTTTAATATTTTGACACCCTGTATCTCCGTAGGGAAGCGTCCAATCAAAAAATTTTATAGGGCAAAGCTCGATTATTTTTATGGGTAGAATATGCAATTAAAATTTGGCATTTGGCAAAACTTATCATTGACACCCATATGCACCCACTGAAAATATTTTTTTTTAAATCACGCACACTACAAAAGTTAATGTTGAAACTCTCCATACTGTTGTTGCTCAGCATTTGATTCAAGTACGACTTCAACAACATACATATCGGCGACACTTTTTCAGATTATTTAAAATCTTTTGCAGTCATTAGAAATATAAGAAACATGATGTATGATGCAAATATAAGCACATATTTTTTTAACCCCTTGTACAATTACTCACCGCTTTTTTCTATTAGTAGCTGACTTTATTTAGAAAGAATTTATTTATTTATTTTTTTATACGTTCAGAATTTTGAACAGGTGAGTAGTTTAGGCAGAAAAAAATATTTCTCGTATGTCAATAATATCAGCATGCAAATAACGAAGTACCAGAAGTTGGTTCTGATATCTGAAGTATCAGTTGTGTGTCAAATCTAATCAGCTACTGAAGTTAGTCTCTCGATTTATTATTCTTGCTCAATTACTTACTTTAGATCTTACTTTATTTGTTATTGTTATTGTTGTGTTTGTTTCTGTTCCTCATTTTTCAATATTTCATCATGGATACATATACATATTCCGAACAAGTAGATATGCGTTTGGTTTATGGATTTTGTCAAGGTAACGGCCGCAAAAGTGTTAGGGTCTACATGGACAGATTCCCTCATCGACGAGTGTCAAATCATCAAACTATTGCCAACATCGAAAGGAGACTTCGCGAATTTGGTTCCTTCCACCAAATAAATACGATTCAAAGCGTCAACGTACCACAAAAACTATTAAAGGTGGAGGAACAAATCCTAGATAATAATAATAATAATAATAATAATAATAATAATAATAATAATAATAACTTTATTTCATAAGACCTTGTTATACAAAGTATCGAAATTGTCAAATCATTAACTAATAATAATAATATGCTGTCTTAAACATTCACAGCAAAAAAAACAAAAAACAAAAAAGTAGGGTAAAATAAAATGAATAAAGTATAAGTACAAACAACTCATAGAAGACAAACATATGTAACACAGAAACTTTATTTACAAACCAGACACATTAAAATCAAAGTTCATATACTCCTCGATACTATAAAAGGCATTTTGTACTAGTATGCTCTTAACTTGATTACGAAAAGTAATATAAGTGTTCAATTGCTTAATGCGTATCGGCAACTTATTATACAATTTAATGGACATAATAAAAGGACCCTTAGCCGACAAAGCCAGTCGATGTTGAGGAATGTTAAAACAATGTAAGTCTCTAAAATGGTAACCAGAAGATTGCGTATAATCAGTACGTGCATAAAATTTAGAAATGTGACTCTTTACATAGGAAACACAACTCAGTATATACAGCGAGTAGACTGTAAAAATTCTCAAATTAACAAATAACTCTCGACAAGAATCCCGCGCACGTGATTTAGTCATTGTTCTCATGATCTTCTTCTGCAGAATAAATAGTTCGTTCATATGAGAAGAATTACCCCAACACATGATACAATAATTCAGGCTAGATTGAACGTAACCATAATAATATATTTTTAAGATGTCTATATCTACGAATTTGCTAAGACGCCAAAGAACAAAGCAATGTTTTGCGAGTTTATTTAATAAGTCGTCAATATGGTATGACCAGGATAACCTTGAATCCATCTGGACTCCTAAAAATTTAGCAACTTTGCTTTGTTCAATGGTTTTATTATCAAACTTAACCAAAAGGCTATAATCCAGATCTTTAGTCGTAAACATGACTAAATCCGTTTTAGAACCGTTCAACGTTAAGCCATTGCTTTTACAAAAATCTTGCATACTAACCACAACATTCGATACAATGTGGCAGAGCGAAACTGATGACTCTGCTTTAACTGCCACAGAAGTATCATCGGCGAACAATGTTACACATTTATTTATATTAGCCATCACTGCTATGTCATTAATAAAAAGTAAGAATAGGAATGGCCCCAGAATACTCCCCTGAGGGACTCCTGTTTGAAGATGTTTTGGTTGTGAAAAATATTTAGAGCCATTTAAATTTAAGAGGACCTCTTGGGTTCTACCTTGTAAGTAGCTATCAAGCCAATTATAAGCTGGACCTCTTATACCATATCTTTGCAATTTATTTAATAAATGTGTATGATCTACGGTATCGAAAGCTCTAGTCAAATCAAATAATATACATGCGCATCCTTCTCTATTCTCCATCGCGCACAAAATAAAGTTATAGAGTGACAAAATGGCATCTTGTGTTGACAAACCTTTACTAAACCCAAACTGATTACTATTAATTAAATTACTTTTTTCTGCAAAATTTAATATTCTTAAATAAAAAGCTCTTTCAAATATTTTGGAAAACACAGAAAGAAGCGCTATTCCCCGGTAATTAGATATTAAAGTTTTATCGTTCTTTTTATGAATGGGAATAATCAATGCTTTTTTCAGTAAAGAAGGAAAACATCCTTGACTAGATAAGATAGAAGAGAACCCAAAAATTAGTGCAAGACGCATTGGACATGAAATAGGGATACCAAAAACCATAGTTCATGATGTTTTGAAGGAGCAGTTACTACATCCGTACCACATTCAATCGGTTCATGAATTGCTACCCATTGACCCTGAAAAACGTTTAGCATTTTGTAATTTTATACAAGATCAAAGAGCCCATGATATCAATTTCAGCAAAAACATTTTATTTACAGATGAAGTATATTTTGCTAGGTTAGGAATTATTAATAACCATAACAAACACGTTTATACTGATGAAAATCCACACTGTACTTAAATTAAGACATTTTCAATATGAATTATCGACAACTTTATTGTTGGCCCGGTTGTGCTTCCACATCAATTAAATGGAGTCAACTATTTAAATTTTTTACAGCAAGTATTACCTAATTTATTGGACGATTTACCATTACTACTTCGTCGTAACATGTGGTTTATGCACGATGGTACACCCCCCATTTTACAATACCCGTTAGTCAGTATTTACATAATCTGTATCCTAACAGGTGGATCGAAAGAGGAAACGATGTTTCTATAAAATGGCCACCTCGAGCACAAGACTCACCCCCTTGTAATTATTTTTTGTAAAGTATATGCCTATGCAGTTAATAATGAAAAGGAATTTTTTAGGCAAATCCAAGACGCAGTTAACATTTTACGAGGTAATCCAATAATCATGGAGAGGCTGCACTACATCTTCGTAAAACGGATTACTTATTGCGTACGAGAAAACGGTGGTCACTGAGCATTTGTTGGAAAGAGATAATAACTTTTTTTTATTTGTTATATTAATATCTTATTATCTCGTATTTATTAAATAAAATATAAATGAGAGTTTTAGAATTTTCGTTATTTGTTGCAGAACGAATGCTGATATTGTTGACATACGAAAAATATTTTTTTTGCCTAAACTACTCATCTATTCAAAATTCTGAAAGTATAAAAAAAGTTTCTAAATGAAGTCAGGTACTAATAGAAAAAAAACTGAGAGTAATTATACAGGGAGTTAAAAAAATATTTGCACACATTTGCATGGTACATAATTTTTCTTATATTTCTAATGACTGCAAAAGATTTTAAATATTGTCAAAAAGTGTCGGTTAGACTTATAATTGCGTACCTAGCCCAAAAATGGTTAAAATCGATCAAGTCGTTTTCGAGATATTCGGAAATTTTTCGCGAACTTTGGCGCACTCTAGCGGCTAAACAAAGCAATTTTGGAAATAAGTAAATTGGGCTAAAACGGCTTATTTTGAACCCAGGAGTCTGTGGCCTTCCGTTGTACATGCATTTTCCGGACACCCTGTATTATACAGGGTTAACTATGACTTAGTACAAATATTTTAAGAGGGGATAGGGAAAATTCAGAATTAACGGAATCACCCTTCAAAAAAATTCCAAACTTATTCATAAAGCGAAAAAATTTTTTTTTCAAAACCTTATTAACCCCTAATTTCTCGGCGACTATGCCGCCTGTCAGCTGCGAGGTTAGGTATATTCTGTCAAAGTCAAAGTTGTGAATGGTAGTGACAGAGCACCGCGTTGCCACGTGTAACGATTTACGGCGCTTTTAAAGAAATATTTTTGTTTATAAAATATTAGATTATGTAATGAGAAACACGATATGGTAGCACTGAGAGTAAAACCTACCTTACTGATACTTCCAGAACTGATATTTGGAGATTTCAAGAAAGTTAAATTATTTTCTGTTTTCTAACTTGCTTACATTATAACTTGTCGTAAAAATTGTTGTACTTGCTGGGGACCTCTTGGTTTCCCTGGACCATTTCATAATTAAAAAAAATACTTTTTTTCTGTAAGTATATCTATTGTAGTTTAAAAATGCTTTATTTTTATGTCACTAAGTAAAAAAGAAGTTTCAAGGAATTTTAAAAAGTATGAAATTGGTTCTTTTTTATTTTCAAGTTAGGTAGGTACATACGTATTTAAAACTCCAGCACGTGTAAAATAACATTCATGGACGTTGTACAATTCGTACAAATGTACGAGGATTTAACATATTCTGTCTATTTGGAAAACGTATTTGATATTCTGCTGCTGCACGATATGCACTTTCGTCGCACTTCCTATAAATTAGTACCATATCCGTAATTTCCGCGATTACACGAATTTGAATGTGCGAAAAGCAAATACTGAAAACTAGTAATAGGAACGATATTAACAATTGTTATGGTAATATTTTCTTTGTTAATTAAATAAATACCCAATAACGTTTTACTACTTTCTTTATTTCGCACTTTCTATTTTTACAACAACAACTCAACTCTGACTCACCTCATCTTCTTCTTCTTACATTCTTTCTGATCTACATTTTACAAAACATATATTGATGCCTACTTTACTACAGTTTAAACTAAGATATTTTTATTAACAAAATAATTGTCCACACAATAATCGACCATGTTTGCATATAATAATATTGTAGTATTATTATTTTTAATTTCCCGAGGCGTTTACAGTGCTCTGTAATATTACTTTTCTGACCACTACTGCTGTTTGACATTTGTAGAGTATTAGAAACAATGCAACCAACAACACAGTATAGGTTTATATCGACTGACAAGTGCTATGTGCGTGTAACCCCATGTCACGGAGGAAGTGTCAAAACAATACTAGAATGAAGAAACCCACGATCGTACATAAAAGAAGATAGAATATTGATTATATTGATTGCCATAAGAATATTTATCTGAAGAATATTAAGTTCTCGGTGTAGGCGGACCGAAGACTGAACGGTGGCGTTGACATTGTAATTTTAGTTTTCCGTTTTTAGTGACAGTTTCAGTTTTAAACGTTTTATTCATTAAATAGTGGATGGTTGCGATATATTGGGACATGTGAAGTTTTCCAGAATTTTCTTTAAACGTATGTGAAGATATTTCCTAGGAGCAATGCAGTGGAGTGACCGTTATCGGACAAAATGTTATAAATTAAAAACTGCCACGGGTGTATTCGAAGTTTTCTGTTAGTATTTCATTCGATCAATTTTCTTAAAATAAATGGGCAATTTTATTAACTTGTGGCGAGTAATTCTGACGGACCTGTAATGAGTGAAAATGAAGTTTTGGCAGTTTGGAACGAAGGAACGAAAAACGAATGCAAAATACTGCAGCTAAACGGATTAACTGTTATCTATCAGGTACTTAGGTATTATTATTAATAAAAATGTTTACTTTCGTTGTTTCTACATTCGGCAACGTTGGAACGTTGTGAGAAACGACAGCATGGTACCCAGTTGCACAGAACATATGCCTAGTTGACATATGTAGCCATCTTGGACGATGACTGATGACATAGGCGCCGACTTTCCGTAGGAAAAGAGGGTTTTGCCCCATTTTTTTAACATCGAGCTAGAATTCCGAAATAAATTTTTTTATTGTCTTTTAGACTTCCCTGAGCACGTGGTTAAAATTTTTGTACTTCGTCGTAGTTAACCCTGTATATAATATTTTGCCTTTTTAATTATTGCAACAATTTTTTTTTCAAGAGTACGTTTCGAGGTTACTGAAAATTATTCAATTTGGGAACAATAATTTTAATTTTGGGGGCAGTTATGGCCTCTTAGTGCTCCTCTAGTTACACCTATGAGGAATTGACCTTATTTGTCGCAGGCGTCTTATAAAAATTCATTGGAAAACTAGATCATAGCGACTGTGACATTCCGCAATTTGTCCATGGAAGTTTATGGATCCTTTGTTTCGTTCGTTTGTTTCCAGAAAAGTGCAGACAAATTACGTTATGCACCCGGGAGTCCAGTTCCGTAAAATAAATCAGGGTGTTAGGGCACCGTTGTCCACACTGTACAACTTCCATGCCGATCGAGCTGCCATATTTCAGCACTGGATTGTTACTGCACTAGCGGGATATGCGTCATAACGTACCAATGATGCATATACACAGATATCGGCCAGATTTATACTTGCATATGTAGTGTATATCGCGTGACATTTTGGTTGCAAAAGCTCGTGCATATACGCTGGCAAGCCGACTGGAATATATCGACCATATAAAATATGTTATGAAATAATAGCTATGAAAAATATGAAACTTGAGCATGCTGCTAGTAACATGAGGAATTTCTAATATATTATATTAGCTGTTATCCGTACTGCATAGGTTCAGAAAAAGAAGAGTTTATCTCTTGGTGTTGTACGTATCGTAACAATTATAATGCACAAGTTTTTATCAGTTTAGCATGTCTGGTAACTATATAGTATAGATAAACTATGATGCTTTCTGTAAGAGAATAAAACGCCGCAGTTGAAGAAATAATCAGTTTATACAGGGTGATTCAGTCATAATGTCATTCATTTTAACACGTATTCGGGAAGCCTAATAAAGACAGAAACTTAAAAAGAAATTTACTCGACCTTTAAAAAAATAAACAAATAATAATAATAATAATTTGTCTTTATTTGTCATATATAATAATAACAAACAAACTCAAACAATAGTTGGCGCCGTTCGGCTTTTCAGCCGCTCCTCCACGCAACCAACAAAAATAGAAAATAATACAGAGCATAAATGCACCGAGTATATAGTAAAAAGTATATAAGCCAATATAGATACAAAATGAAAACAACCATGAACATTTATCTTTTACTCAACAGTAAAGCCTTGACGTGCTTACGAAATGTAGTTACTGTATTGATCGATTTAGTATCTGATGGTAGTTCATTGAAAATCTTAGTAGCATTATATGTAAACGAGTTGTATAACTCACAATAACGAGTAATACGGTCGTGTATATCCTCACCCTTTGTTAGTTTATTAAAAAGATATTTCGGCGATTGAAATTGATTAAGTTTAAATAAAAGACAAGCCATATGGTATTTAAATCTTTCAGACAAATTCAGTCACCTGGTTTCCTGAAATTTAATGGAGATGTGATCATATTTACGAAGGCCATAAGTATATTTAACGCAAGAATTTTGAATTTTCTGTAATGAAATTTTATCCGAACTAAGTCAAGCAGGCCAGTAAAGCACTAATGACTCACATAGTAATGCCTTAACATCCCTGTCCAGAACATCATTATGGACATAGAGCAGTTTTAGTTCACCAAAACTCTTTTTTATCATATGCTGAATATGCGATCTAAATCTTAAATCAGAGTCAATGTACAGTCCCAAGCTTCTACAATTATCTGTGGGTGACACAATATTGTTATTTATTGTAATTTTAAAGTTAGGATTGTCAATGATACTTTGTCTATCCTTACCGAATATTAAAAGTTCAATTTTATTTTCATTAAGAACTAGACTACGAGCACAAGCTACTTGAGAAAATGTTTCTAGGTCTTCATTTACATTAGTTAAGGCCAAATTGAGGTCAGATATAGGAAAGGAATATAACAATTGCGTGTCATCCGCATACTGGTGTATATAGCAATGTTTAAGATAACTCCAAAAATCAGCAGTGTAAATGGAAAAAAGAATCGGTCCCAAAACGCTACCCTGTGGCACACCTTTTGTTATGGGCTTGTATTGTAATAACTTATTATTAATCATGACACATTGCTGCCTATTAGACAAATAACTTTTAAAAAATGAAAGGGCAGTAGCACACCAAAATATCTCAATTTACTACATAAAATAGAATGATCTAACGTATCAAATGCCTTACTTAAATCTAAAAGAATTAAAAATGCATTTTCTCTTCTATCTCTACTCCTAAATAATTCATCAGTTACATCCAAAAGGGCAGTTGTTTTACTGTGATTTTGACGAAAACCAGACTGATGACAAGGCAAAATCTCATTGTTTATCAAGTAATTCTTTAACTGCGAAGCAACAATTTTTTCAAGAACTTTTGAAAGGGTGTATAAAATACTTATAGGGCGTAAATTAGACAAATCATCGCCACCTTTGCTATTTTTTGGTAAATCACCCTATAATAATCGGTAGCACGACACTCCTGGTACGCTACAAATTTTCTGATTACGCGTATGAGTATTGAAGCTAATAGAAGTCTAGCCGCGTTATCAGGATTACATGCATTTTGAAGGTATTCATTAAGCGTTTTGTCAAGTTCTGACGTAAGATTTATTCATCATGCCCTTGCCATGCAAGTTCAAAAGCTCCGCAAAATTTTATGCAGTAAATAATTTTTAATAAAACAATAAAAGCATACCTGTTTTGTGTCACCTTTTCGTTATGTTCTTGAAAGCAGAATCAAGTTGATCTTGTACGTTGATATTCCCAAATAATGCAAATCGCATTTAATTATAAATATGAATCAGAATCAAATTCATTACTCATGGTCAGCACTGTCAGCAGGTACCGAATAACACACACGCACACGAAAAGCACAGATGCACATGTCTATTGAAATGTTTTTTATATAAATTTTTCCACGACTGTTCAGCAGAGGACAACCGCGATCTTTCACTACTTTACTTTAGCCAACATGAATTGAATTTTTGTTTAGGCGAAAGACAAATTTTATTAATAATTATAAATTACACTGGCGACACAAACGCGACATTCACCAACCTCTACCACGCGAAATCATGCAAATGTAACTGATGGATGTGGAATGTGGATGAAGAGAGAGAAGCTGGGCCGTGTGCATCTGTTCCTGATGCAGTCGACGGCGGGCGCACCTGTATCGGACCCGAACGACGTTCGACTTATTTCACCGGTAATGTATTAAACAGGAATTTGAACTACCAACTTTTTAGCTGTGCCGAGTGTGCTGATGAGTGATTACAGCCTATCTGATGTTGGCGCTTATTACTGCGCCTGCGGTTGGAAATTATTATAAAATTCTTATAATTTCTTATTGACTGCACCGGTTGTTTATAAAAATTCAAACTTAATTATTGTTTGTTTCTGTTATTATTTAGCAGTTTTGCAGGTTTGCAGCGCTTTTCTTTGAATAAACATTAAAAACAAGATTATTGACCTAAATATGGTAGCTCAAGACTCGGATTGTTGATCACTGAATAGGTATGTCTTGGACTGTTTTTTGTTGACAGCACTAGGGTTCTCGTTTATTACTGTCTGTTTCAAAATAACTCAAATAATAATTCAACAATTTTGATATGACTTGCACCAGTTTTCTTAGAAAGAAATCTAATTTCTTGGATGCCCTAAATCATATTTTTTATCACGAGTAAACTAAGGTGTAAAACGTAACGGAAACAAAATAAATGGGTATCCTAGAAGGGGCAAATTATTTTACTAATTTAGACACACTTTATTTCTGAAAATAATTGATAATAACTTTGTAAATTTGAAATTAAGAAAATGTATTTTAAGTTAAATCCTGAGGTCATGAAATATGAGGCTGACAAAGACAGAACATGTAAGGGAAGCCGGACGGTTGAAATGCGCTTAGTGGAACGGTCGAGGTAACTTGCATCTAGCGTTAATAATTTAACTTATCTTAAAATACCTTTCTAATACAGTAAGAAATGTTACAAAAGCTAATAATAAGGAATATATGGGTAGATATTGTGGGTGTAATTCAACGCTTTGTCCACAGAGTAGTAAGTTTCACACAATATTATTAATACCTAAAAATATATAATAACTTAGTGAGTATTGAATTTTGTGTAATAAAATGTGAATAATTTATTTTTATCCGTTTTTAGTTTCAATATTAAAACATATTTTTTATGTTGAAACTTAATATGTTAATGGCATACCTTTAAAAAATAATTTATATTATTAATTACAATAAATAGTATTATAGTGCTATAAGAAAATATTATTTAAATTTGGCAGCGACGTGTCAGGCCAACACCGGGTTGAATTGCCGCCAGCGGTCACTGACAGTCTGAAATGGTCGTTAAAATAACAATTTGAAAATATTTTTTTCAGGCGTAATTACACATTTAATTTTTTTTAAATTGTGTATTATTATACTTATTTTTATCGACCTTCTTTTAAAATTAATGACATTATGACTGAATCATCCTGTATAGTATCAGCATCTGCTAATACACTTAAAGTCATTGCATTTCGGGATTTAATGACAATTTCATATGATGAAGAATTTCAAGGTTGATTGCCACGTTGTCTGTTTAATTTTTTAATGTTTCGAGAGAAACACTCACTCATTCACGGCTTGAAGTCACGTTTTAAATTCCAACTAGTTCTAAGGCTCTTATATCGGTTATGACGATATGTCGATTTTTATACACTTATGTTACCTCACTGTAGAATCTTGACCAGAATTTTCTTTCTTTAACCATTATCTTTTTTTTATCAAGATCTATCAAATGTCCTGCATTAGTCCTATGTTCCACAACTTTTCCTTTTATTTGATCCTAGACGTCCTCTTGATGACATTCAAGAATTCCGGTTTGCAAATGATTCGTGTTCGATGCTCTAAGATGTTGACATTATTATTGGACCAAATGGTGAGTAGCATTCAAATACCGGTTAGTGTGAGTAGGCTTTCTGCATTACTCCTAATGTGCCATCGTCACAAGGCTGTCCAGCAACAAAAGGAAGCCAGTTTCTTCCATCGTTACAGTGAAACTGAATTCCATTAATGTAGCTCAGAAATCTTTCTACGATGTTATGCCGTAGAAGCCGTGCATGTATTGTCAATATTTTTAAGCCAACAAAGCAGAACGTTACTACTGTTCATAATACTTTAAGAAACTGAAGGAATAAAACCGCTCCCAGTAGTAACAACAGTATGGTCTACAGACCAGGGTTTTAAAGATGATTCTGATCAATATTTTACAAAATCGGAGTAATTTCAATCAAGACAAAGGATTGAAACTACCTGGAATATAAAAACGATTCATATAAAAGTTTAGGACAGGATCGTCACAGGTTAGTGATTTCAAATCCTGTACCGGAACGTGGTGAACCAATGCATACTACATCAAATATGAATATTGACCAGATGACTATGAGCTTCAGTTGCATAGTTACTTAAGAACAGAGCGATATGTTTCTTCAAACGTCAAGAAACCTAAGCCGATGACGTTGCCTTCAAATTTGAAAATGTAGAACCATTGAAAACTGCGACGAAAGCCGAGGAAATTGTAAAGGTTTTTTTTCATACATTTTTACTGTAATGAATCATAGGCCTATTGTAGATAATTATAAGAGGCAATCGTAATCTTCTAATTAGCCTCCACAGCACTGACAATATCTATGTTACATAGCGTCTAGTTTTTTTTATATCTGCCTTTTACTATTAATTATATGTTTCCTAAGTTTACCTGCTGTGTCCAATAATAATCATGTCTAATTTGTAAGCAGCTTTGGTGAGATAAAAATATTTTATACTCGTAAGAAAAACTCACATTAAAGTGTTACACTGAACTTACAGAACAAAGAGAACTTGTTAATCTTGGCAAATAACATAACTTTATTTTGACTACTATGAATTGATTACCATACTATTTAAATAGGTACCTATGTTATATTAAACAGTCCAAATACAATAATGTCTTATTTGATGTTCGAGAGCAAGGTATATGCGTCTGTAAGCTATTCTTTGAATCAACTCATCTTATAAGAATTTAAATCTAAGTTGCTTGAGAAATTCGAAGATGTAAAGGCTATGGTATACCGTCACATTGAATCAATCCTTCGTATTGTATTTTCTAGCTATTATTGTCGTTTACAACCCTCAAAAAAATATATCGGATGTGGGCTAGGCCTACTCTGAGTGCCTTTTTCTCGTTACCTCCTTGTTCCTTATGTCTTTTCAGCTAAGCTCATGTCGTTTTGGCATCTTAATCTTCCAAAGTATCCAAACAACTCCATATCCCAATATCTGCTTTAGTATAAGTATAGTCATTAATGTTCTCTTTATGAGAGCATTGCACAGTATTTAACTTCCTCAAAATTAAGGCATGTGTTCCTATTGACGAATTAGGAATTATGTACAACATCGTCACAATATAAAGGTTTCCACTCCAAATCAGTATCATATTTTGTGACGTTGTCCGTCGTACACGTGCCTAAATAGAAACAGTTATTGACACGACTTAATTATTGACGCCTTCCAAAATTCCAATTAATAGTCCACGACTCACTCTTTCAAAATTAGTATACAGGGTGATTGTAAACGTATACGGATAAACTTGGTAAATAAGGATAAATAATAACGAATAGTAAAAAAAGATAGACCACTCAAATTGGATCATCTCGGCCTATTCATTGTTAGGGAAACATCTGATTCAAATGTTGTCGCACTAGTTGTCGCGAAAAATGTGGTGGTGCACCGTCGTGAAGAAACCAAATATACTGTTTAACGTTGAAATTAACTTCTTCGAGGAGTACCGATAAATTATTACGTAAAAATTATAAATGAGGAGCACCAGTTAACCGATTTTCCAGAATTAAAGGGCCAATAAGTACTTCGTTCACAATTCCATCCCACACATTTACTGAAAACCGTTGTCAAAAGTGTTCACTGAGTCACATACTTTTCCAATGCATCATAATGCGTAATGCGAATATTGTGAACACAATCACGTGTCAGAATTGGACTACCTGCAACCAAAACGTTCATGGTAAAGTTTGGGTTTATGTGCTGCTAATGTAACAACCACTCGCAAAGTTCACTCGATGCGGAAGAACCCTTGGAAGTAAGGCTTGTACCCGTTCGTCAAACTGTGAATTATTGTGATATCCCATCCACATGTCTCTGGGGAAACCTTTGCGCATAGAAATACGCTGCAGCCACTCAATTTTAATGTGATTCCCCATATACCAGTATCATGTCCATAAGTTCTTCATTTGAGAACTTATGCGCCGTACTTTTATAATCCCGTGGAAATAAACTCGAATAGGATCACAAATGATATTAAAGTACTGCTACATACACCAAAAATAGCATCCTGACTTGTTTACTTCTTAGTTTTTATAATAAAAAATTGCAGCTGATAAATTTTTGTAAACTTTTTTTCGCTATTCGTCATAATTTGTTCTCAACTATAATTTCCCAAGCTTATGCATATAGGTTAAGAAACAAAACATATACATGTTGTAGCGATTGTACTTATAACTCGCTCCTGTGTCTGAATTAAAAAGAATAAATAATATTTAGTGAATCATTTAGTGTTTAATTTGTTTCTAAGTACATAATTTATATCTGACCAATAATGGTTTTCTCGGTTGTTATGGTATTGTCAACAAAGAGGATGTTAGAGAGATGGTTTACAGCTGGATATATATTTTAATTATTTTAAATTAATAATTTTGGCGTACATACGAATATTAAATTATTTTATTGATCCAAATTTATAAACATATTTGCAGTCGATAGTGTGTCAATGTTACACCAGTGAAATTCAAAACAATTAAAAGTGTCAAGTTGCAAAGGTTACTATCAAACCACACTATGTCTATTCTTCTTGCTCTCTCTAAGAATCAAGCGATAGACTTGCTGGCTGTTCCCATTGTTTCAATAGGTAGTATAATTCTGATGTACTCAGCATTTTTCTAATGTGTATAAATACTATTGAAACTGGACTAATGTCAGCCAGAGCCAGGGTCAAAGCCAGTCCATGGCGGCCAGTCGGCGGTCAGCCGTTGGTTGACTCTGATCTCTAGATACTCCCCAGCGCAAAAGTCCACTTTATTGTAAGTATGGTTGTTGTTATGGTTTTAATAAATATGTATTTTTATTAAAAGGTTGAGTTTCTTTACCTCTCGCAGGAGCCAAGCGAGTACCCCAGAATATAAGAGAGGTATTATTTTTATATGTTTATAGGTGGTGTAGAACAGTCACACTCATTACGTGACATTTGGTGGAGTCTCAGGCTTCCCTGCAGTAGAGTCACACACATTCCGTGACAGTATGACCTAGGTCATTGCCAGTAACAAAATTAATGCGCACATGAATAACCTCAGCTGGGATTCTTTGACCTGTTCTTATGGTTCTTGGGCTAGGCTCTGTAGCGGCGGACCTGCTATCAGGATCTCCAGTACCAGTATATATTCATTTTTGTTTCTGTTGTTGATATTACATCTTCTACAGTCAAAATCGTTTCTGAGATAACGGTGGCTTTCGAGATGTCACAATGCATCCTTTGCAATTGGTTGCATCCTGTATTACCTCCATACGTTTCGCTACTCTTCACTGTCAGCATCTCCAGTGGTGATTCTGCGAAAATCCGCTGTGACTAAGGTCTTAATCTGTCTTTGTCTCAAATACATTCTAAAAATGTATTGTCAGATCTTATTCCTAGAACTCAGTAACAACAGATAATGTTGTTAAACATAAATGCGGAAGGCTTATTATGAACAATTTTTAGAGAGTTATTTTGAAATCACTTTTCCTCAGGAAATATCCGTTCCTCAGCAATGAATTATAGCTCAAATGGAGACACAGTGACACGTGATACGTGATTTAAATACAGTTAGATACACAGGAATATACAACGTGACACATCGGTTTATTCATCTGATACTAACTTACATTCCTTACATGTCTCAAATAATCCAGAAACAAATGGGTTTACGTAGTGTTTCAATTTTTATATCTAGATCTTCCCAACAAAATGATATATGAACACCTTGATAATTCCACGGTGTCACGTATAAACAGATTATTTATCGTAGGATACTGGCATATAAATCCTAGGTGGGAGTCTAGAACCCCTCACATCTGAAACGTCGTATTTCAAAATAATTTGACACTTTGACGACTCGCATTACCCCATAACTTCATACAGGATTTAAAGTCTGTTTACATCCTCCAATTATGTTGTTTACCAACGTCGATTTGTTACGCAAGGATATGTTGTGGACAAATAGAAATGCTTGAATTTATGGATTTTCACCCCACTGGATAGAAAAATCAAAGCAGAAACTGAAGTCCATTTCCATATTACAGCTCTATTCTTTTAGAATACGAAGTAGTTCCTTTAGGATCATATTTTATATTGTTTTAGTTAAATTGTGCTCAAAATTATATATTCAGCTTATATATAATGTAACGAGAATTTCCTCTCTCAAAAATACAGAGCGATATAGTAACATTAGATCATAAAAGAGTTTTGGTTACTAAAATTGACGTAAAGTGATAATTATAAAAAAGGAACAAACTTTAGAAAGGTTACTATTATAAGCTTTAAAACTTTATAAGAGACAAATACTATTGAAACCATTACGGTGTTTCGGGGTGTAATGCTGTGATTTAGGTAACTAGTAGCCGTCAGTCACATAATTTGTATGCAATTTCCATCTGCGTGATTTACGCTTGCTACCAACTTACTAACAAGCGGAGTTTACTAAGCAGTTTAACACACACTTATCTCCGTTCAACAAAATAATCGCGTTCTCTTTAATTTTCTTTTTGTTGCGTTATCTTCCTTCTCTAAAATATTTGCCGAACCCCATTGAATCAAATTATATAAAAAGACGTGAATTTGAAAAATCCAAAACACGCTTGGGAGAACGGTCATTTGATTCAATGGGGTTTGGCAAAAATTTTAGAGAAGGAAGATAACGTAATAAAAAGAAAATTAAAAGAGACCGGGATTATTTTGTTGAACGGAGATAAGTGTGTGTCAAACTGTTCAGTAAATATTGATCATTGTTGGCTACAGTTGTATCAAGAAGAAGTAAATGACAATAAAATAAAAATCATTTAACATCTCTATGGAAGCAGATAAACAGATTTTAAACTGTCAATCTTGAGACATAATTTTAATAAATTTACTATTTTGAGAACGAAAACAGAGAGATTTTCGAAACGTCAACAATACGGAAGTGCGCGATAGTGATGTGATTTTGATTGATTTTGATTTTTCAGTTAGGTAAACTTAGTTTCAAAAATAACCCTTGGCTGATCAATTTGGCGGAAGGGCTTATTTAGTTAATCTTTATTTTTCAGAAGTGTGGCAAAAACCCAATAAAACTAAAGAAAAGTTATTTTATCCACAATCGCAATATAGGACTTTTATCCACACATATGAACCATCTAAAGTGATACTTTATTTCACTTGTGTAATAATTAGAAAGTAACAAATCTATAATAAACCAAATCTAATTTATTTTTTTTATTAATATTTACATTTATCTTGTAGCCCCTTGTAGCATTGTTGCCATCATTTTCGGAAGGCATAACATCTGCCAAAGTTTGTGAAGAATTTGCACAAGTTACAGAATAGCTATATTATCCTTGGATTTTCCTTGCAATATCAAGTTTGTTAGATATGGACTCCTCAACATAACTTTCTGCTACTGGAACTTTTCCATCCACCATGCCGTTTAATGGTTTTAAGATCAGCATCTTTATTGGCCAATAAAGTTGTTGAAGTGTCCCTCAGACAATAGTCGGTATATGCTTCTGGATTTGTGATATTCAGAAATGAAGCAGCTATTGAGGGTACCTTCACCAATGTGTTGATTCCAATAGACTGAGAAGCACATTTTTGATTGATGTAGGTATCTTTAAAAAAATCTGTTTTATGTTAAGTAAATTTGGCTCAGAGAAATATGTTTTCTGCATATTTCAGCAGCATTCACGCAAAATCCTTTCTCTATAATTGTAAATTTTCTTAAAATTCCCGTTTTGATGTTAGGTATTGAAACAAGTAGGTAACTGGTAACGTTCTGTATCTAAGTAATTTGTCAATTCACAGCATCGACAGCCACCAGAAATCCCCATTATCAGTGTAACCTAAAATAATTCGAAGTTCAGATATTACCTTAATCATTAAATATTGTTTAATGGAAGCCCAAGTAAAAAATTCTTCAGTATTTGCGCTTCCCAATACTGTAACTTTTTTGCTTTGTATCCTCTCGATTCACTTTTCAAATAAGTAGTATCTAAGCTAATTATATTTTCCAATATCTATATTTGTAGACCTTTATAATAGTCTCCAACATCGAATAGTTCAACCACATAGATGCAATTGCATATTTTTTCATTAAATTTTAAAAATATAATGACTTCTTTATTGTTATTCTCTCCGTTTTTTTTTCCATTCGTTAAATACGGCGAACACTTTTTCGTAATGTTCCCTAGATTTCATTGGCAATAAATGGAAAATTGCTTCTTTGAAAACCACCACAGGAACATAATTACTTTCTTGCATTTTTACCAAATCCATATAGATAGATAATTGATAACAAACAACGTACGGTAGAAACCAGTAGGTATAACAAAACCTACAACGTTTCATTGAGTACTAAGACATATCAAGCCGTGCGAATATTTTTTATTAAATTCCAACTCCGCAAATATAATTGTGATGTGATTATGGATAAAACGTTGTATTGAATTCATGTTTTAATTGCCTTTTATCCACTTCAGAATATTGAACACTCAAATTACGTTCTTACGTGGATAAAATACTGCTTAAAGCACTTATACAATAAATAACTATTGCACATCTAACCCCACAACAAATATAAAATTATACAACTAACATGGTGTATTTAAGGTCGCCGTATTTCTTACTCTGAAACAATCAAACTTCTGGTGTCCTTAAGTATAGAAATCTTGATAAATAGAAAATCTACAACAGAAGTATAAGCACAAATATTAAATTCTTGATGTTCTGTTAATTTAGTGTTACTATTTATAAATTATGCTCAAATAAGACAATATTTTTTAAAAAGAGTTTTTATGACATATCATTGCTATTCTAACCCCACATTTTAACAATTATTTTCACGTACTTATGAATAAAAGTGATAATTGTATAAAAATAAATTTTAAAAAGTAGGTAACTTGTTGGATACGCTGCTTTTGCAAGTAGCATGATATAACATTCCTGTTAATTGCAACCTTAGATTAATCATTTACTAAAAGTTTAAAATTATTTGTCGTTGTAGAGAACGCTATTTCAAAGTACGAATTCCTTATCAAATTTTATTTTAAGCTGCTAGAGAAGCTGACCCATACATTTTCAAAACTTATTTTCCTTCTATATTTGTTGCCATCCTATACATTTCACAGAAGACCTAATTTCTCATATCGTTGATTATATCCATTATATTTATTACTTCCTAAAGCGAAATGAAACCAGAGAGATAAGGGCAAATAATATATATCATTCTTCTTAATCGAGAGTTATATGCCCAATGTGGGTTATTAAAGTCTCAAGTTATAAATGTAAACAGTAATCGAATAGAGTATACAAAACTTAATATATACTGGAAACAGCTAGCTTTTTATCAGTACTCCAATGACCTTTTGACGCTATGGCGTACTGTTTACATTAACATCAATTTAATTTGTTAAGAATGCAATTTACATTTGTTTTACCACGAATATATATATATATATATATATATATATATATATATATATTGTTAGTTTGTAGGCTTCCGCGGGTCTTATGTGTTATATGTGGTTGTAAAATTTCTCCGGGTTCCTTTCCGCGATGAATCTGCATGGTCTTCAAAAGAACCATTTGTTTGACAACGTTTCGGTAAAATCTCATTTACCATCTTCAGGTCTTCTTACTTCTGCTTCACGTTACTAGTAACGTAGTAACTAGTAACCAGTAAGCCGAACGTAGTAACGCGAAGCAGAAGTAAGAAGACCTGAAGATGGTAAATGAGATTTTACCGAAACGTTGTCAAATAAATGGTTCTTTTGAAGACCATGCAGATTCATCGCGGAAAGGAACCCGCAAAAATTTTACAAACATATATACATATATATATATATATACATTATATTGTCTGCGTCAAAATAATTTTAAAGACCCAATTGCTTCTAATGTGAAAAGCAATAAAATAATATTATAAGAATATCTGTATTTTGCATATAAAAGTACATTCTGTTTATTATTTTTTTGCAGTTGATGTCTTTAAAACAGGTTCTACATTATCTTGAGCAACACGAAAATATTTAGGTACATTTTTTTTAACTAAAATTGAAAAAAATGTAATAAATACAAAAGATAAGGGCAACATGTAGCATATTGCATGAAAGACGAAAAAACAGGCATTTTTTTGTGGCCATAGCCTGCCTCAATAAAAAAGTTTTTTATCCGCCTAGAGAGCGCAGCGCACCACATATTTCTAAAATCTGTTTATATCAAGTGGAAGGTATCAATTTTGCAATAAAAATTTATTACCAATAAGTTTTCTCTATCTCTTAAAATAAAAAAGTTAGACAGCCTTAAAGTTTGGGCACTTAACAGGTTTTTTTGTTATTACTCATAAAGTTGGCCATGGATCTCAAATTTGTTTTTACGAGCATAAAGGCCTCCAAAAATGCAACAAAAAACAATTGAAAATTTTTGACGTGTCTCGCATATTAAGCGAGATACATGGGAGTGGCCCTCTTATGTGATACAGCCTGTATATACCGGGTGTTCCCTCTAAGACTTTCAGTGCGAATATCTCAGAAACCATCATAGCCAGTGCGACGAAATTTGATATACAGACACTAGATGGCGCGTAGAATCTGATGATAACATCAATTTTTATACAGGGTGTTCCATTTTCCAAGAAATCGATTTAATTTCGATTTTTTGGTTGTCAGCCCTGCTAAAACTTATGTTTAAATTGAAATATACTTAATTATGAACACATTCTGATAAATAAACATTCAAAAATTTCAAAATTTAACATAAAAAAACGCCTCCAAAAAGTACCCAAATTTCATTGTTTTGTCATGTAAAATGTGTATAGCCTTGAGCCAGACTTACACAGAAGAAACTAACATCGGTGAACGTCAAAACTATTAATTGTCATTGAATTGTCAAATATTAATGGCATAAAGTATTTTATTTTACGTAAATAACGCTAAATAATGGATTTAATGCAATTTACGTATGCACAATGGTGTTATTGAGACTTGTCGATAAAAATTTAGATTTGAGTTGAGGCTTTTGGAGCATTGTGGTCGCCGTGCCGGCGCAGTCTACCGCTACAGCTAGAGTTACAGCGTGAAGACGTGTAAAATATCTGTGAAAATTTTTAAATTATTCCATTATAATGTAATAAAACGTCAGTAAATTGTTTTTTTTTTATGTTACTACAGTGTACAATAATAATTAGGTACACGTATTTTTTGTCAAAATAATTTACAAAATTGTGTAAGTACTTAAAGAATATCCCTGTTTTCCAACTGCTGTAATAATTATTGATTAGTTATTTAGCAACAAATAAATTCAAACAAAACCATTTATAAAACTTTTAATTATAATGTGAACGTGTTTGTCGTTGAAAGTCAAATCTGAACCTACCCTAGCCCCACAAAAGAAAATATTTCGAAAGCATAACCTAGAAATGATTGATTCTTGTATCCACATATTTCAGCACTTTACTTATGTACTTATGTTTAAGAAGAACTCTACATCTGTAAAATAGTAAACAATGAACTACAATTTCTGTATTTCATGATACAGAACTGAAATAAAGCAACTGGTTTTTGCTAGGAAGAATCACCTGCAAATGTACTATACCCAGTAGGTAGGTACCTATCAAATAGTCGTTTAAAGCTAGATAATAATTTGTAATTATTGTTTTTATCTTGCAGTTATATATGTGCAGTGCCACAAATTACATTAAAGCAGACACCAGAAAGAATAAGCGAAAAATATTACGGACATTATCTTGGAAATAATTCTAAACATGGAATGATGGATAATATTATAAAGAAGTCTGTAACTCACATTCTTTGAAGAGTATTCTATAAGACATTAAATTCAGTTGTCTGTCGTGGGTTTTAAAATTTCTAAACGAATAAAATTAAGAAAAATAAACTAATTTCATAATTCTATGTACAGTATGAAAACATCTTGTTAGAATATCTTTAAAATGTTGAAAGCTAACTGTTGTTACAACATATACCGGGTGTTCCCTCTAAGACTTTCAGTGCGAATATCTCAGAAACCATCATAGCCAGTGCAACGAAATTTGGTATACAGACACTAGATGGCGCGTAGAATCTGATGATAACATCAATTTTTATACAGGGTGTTCCATTTTCCAAGAAATCGATTTAATTTTGATTTTTTGGTTGTCAGCCCTGCTAAAACTTATGTTTAAATTGAAATATACTTAATTATGAACACATTCTGATAAATAAACATTCAAAAATTTCAAAATTTTACATAAAAAACGCCTCCAAAAAGTACCCAAATTTCATTGTTTTGTCATGTAAAATGTGTATAGCCTTGAGCCAGACTTACACAGAAGAAACTAACATCGGTGAACGTCAAAACTATTAATTGTCATTGAATTGTCAAATATTAATGGAATGGAGTATTTTATTTTACGTAAATAACGCTAAATAATGGATTTAATGCAATTTACGTATGCACAATGGTGTTATTGAGACTTGTCGATAAAAATTTAGATTTGAGTTGAGGCTTTTGTAGCATTGTGGTCGCCGTGCCGGCGCAGTCTATCGCTACAACTAGAGTTACAGCGTAAAGATTGTGTAAAATATCTGTGAACATTTTTAAATTATTCCATTATAATGTAATAAAACTTTAGTAAATTGTTTTTTTATGTTACTACAGTGGACAATAATAATTAGGTACACGTATTTTTTATGACAAAATAATTTACAAAATTGTGTAAGTACTTAAAGAATATCCCTGTTTTCCAACTGCTGTAATAATTATTGATTAGTTATTTAGCAACAAATAAATTCAAACAAAACCATTTATAAAACTTTTAATTATAATGTGAACGTGTTTGTCGTTGAAAGTCAGATCTGAACCTACCCTAGCCCCACAAAAGAAAATATTACGAAAACATAACCTAGAAATGATTGATTCTTGTATCCACATATTTCAGCACTTTACTTATGTACTTATGTTTAAGAAGAACTCTACATCTGTAAAATAGTAAACAATGAACTACAATTTCTGTATTTCATGATACAGAACTGAAATAAAGCAACTGGTTTTTGCTAGGAAGAATCACCTGCAAATGTACTATACCCAGTAGGTATCTACCTATCAAATAGTCGTTTAAAGCTAGATAATAATTTGTAATTATTGTTTTTATCTTTCAGTTATGTGTGTGCTGTGCCACAAATTACATTAAAGCAGACACCAGAAAGAATAAGCGAAAAATATTACGGACATTTTCTTGGAAATAATTCTAAACATGGAATGATGGATAATATTATAAAGAAGTCTGTAACTCACATTCTTTGAAGAGTATTCTATAAGACATTAAATTCAGTTGTCTGTCGTGGGTTTTAAAATTTCTAAACGAATAAAATTAAGAAAAATAAACTAATTTCATAATTCTATGTACAGTATGAAAACATCTTGTTAGAATATCTTTAAAATGTTGAAAGCTAACTGTTGTTACAACATATACACAACATAACGTAATAAGGTAGGTATTGAACGATGAAACGGCAAGATTTGTTTCTAATCGTACATGCATGAACATTCCTCAGATTGAATGTTGCTCTGTAAAAGAAATTAGAATACAGAACAAGTGTTTAATATAAAATCAGATGTAATAGTGTAGATACTTAATGTAATTTTATTTTATTGTTAATAAATTGAAGTCTGTATTTGTTGTTTTTTATTCTACTCAAATTATTAAACAGAAATGTTTCAGAAATAATATTAAATTAATTAATACTTAAAGATGAAGGATCAAGTTATTCAATTTAGTTACTATTTAAAAAATAAGCCACAATGTAGGTACATATTACTTTTTAATTAAAATTGTGCTGGTTACAACTGAATCATAGCTATAATAAAATATAAAAAATCACTCCTTTGGTCTTTTTTGAAAATTTTGTTCTTTTGTAAAATACTCTCCAATGTGAGTTAGGAGACTTCTTAATATTATCCACCATTCCATGTATAAAATTAATTCTAACAAAATATCTGTGCAATATTTTTCGTTCATTCTGTTTGGTGTCCTATTTTACGAATCGTTTTGTTTCAATGTAATTTGTGGCACTACACACATACCTGAAAGATAAAAACAATAATTACAAATTACTGTCTAGCTTTAAATGAATTCTTGATTAATTAACAATAAAATAAATTTACATTATTACATCTGATTTTATATTAAACACTTATTCTGTATTCTAATTTCATTTACAGAGCAACGTTCAATCTGAGGAATGTACATGCATGTACGATTAGAAACAAATCTTGCCGTTTCATCGTTCAATACCTACCTTATTACGTTATGTTGTGTATATGTTGTAACAGTTAGCTTTCAACATTTTAAAGATATTCTAACAAGATGTTTTCATACTGTACATAGAATTATAAAATTAGTTTATTTTTCTTAATTTTATTCGTTTAGAAATTTTAAAACCCACGACAGACAGAATTTAATGTCTTATAGAATACTCTTCAAAGAATGTGAGTTACAGACTTCTTTATAATATTATCCATCATTCCATGTTTAGAATTATTTCCAAGAAAATGTCCGTAATATTTTTCGCTTATTCTTTCTGGTGTCTGTTTTAATGTAATTTGTGGCACAGCACACACATAACTGAAAGATAAAAACAATAATTACAAATTATTATCTAGCTTTAAACGACTGTTTGATAGGTACCTACCTACTGGGTATAGTACATTTGCAGGTGATTCTTCCTAGCAAAAACCAGTTGCTTTATTTCAGTTCTGTATCATGAAATACAGAAATTGTAGTTCATTGTTTACTATTTTACAGATGTAGAGTTCTTCTTAAACATAAGTAAAGTGCTGAAATATGTGGATACAAGAATCAATCATTTCTAGGTTATGCGTTCGTAATATTTTCTTTTGTGGGGCTAGGGTAGGTTCAGATCTGACTTTCAACGACAAACACGTTCACATTATAATTAAAAGTTTTAGAAATGGTTTTGTTTGAATTTATTTGTTGCTAAATAACTAATCAATAATTATTACAGCAGTTGGAAAACAGGGATATTCTTTAAGTACTTACACAATTTTGTAAATTATTTTGTCATAAAAAATACGTGCACCTAATTATTATTGTACACTGTAGTAACATAAAAAAACAATTTACTGAAGTTTTATTACATTATAATGGAATAATTTAAAAATGTTCACAGATATTTTACACAATCTTCACGCTGTAACTCTAGCTGTAGCGGTAGACTGCGCCGGCACGGCGACCACAATGCTCCAAAAGCCTCAACTCAAATCTAAATTTTTATCGACAAGTCTCAATAACACCATTGTGCATACGTAAATTGCATTAAATCCATTATTTAGCGTTATTTACGTAAAATAAAATACTTCATTCCATTAATATTTGACAATTCAATGACAATTAATAGTTTTGACGTTTACCGATGTTAGTTTCTTCTGTGTAAGTCTGGCTCAAGGCTATACACATTTTACATGACAAAACAATGAAATTTGGGTACTTTTTGGAGGCGTTTTTTTATGTTAAATTTTGAAATTTTTGAATGTTTATTTATCAGAATGTGTTCATAATTAAGTATATTTCAATTTAAACATGTTTTAGCAGGGCTGGCAACCAAAAAATCAAAATTAAATCGATTTCTTGGAAAATGGAACACCCTGTATAAAAATTGATGTTATCATCAGATTCTACGCGCCATCTAGTGTCTGTATACCAAATTTCGTCGCACTGGCTATGATGGTTTCTGAGATATTCGCACTGAAAGTCTTAGAGGGAACACCCGGTATATCACTTATCACTGTAGCTGAAGCTAATATATTTTCAAAATCATATTCATTTACATATTTCATATTTGTTCGATATAAATTATATTGTATAAGAATTTATTTTTCGCTAGTAGAGTATTTCGCTAATTAGAAAACTACTAAAAGGACAAATATCATTAAAAAATGAAATACATAACCGAAACAAAACACCATTATCACTAATTAGGTGCTGATGTTGTTGTCACTAACGCTATTACTTAATTGTCTCCTACAGAACTACTTTTGCATCTCCTAATTTAAAAGTTGCGTTATTTCGTGTCGCATAAATTTGTATATCAATGAGCCAAACAAATATACTACAAAAGCTAATACCAAGAATATACGAGTAAATATTGTGGGTGCAATTCAACGCTGGTAGGAGCATTAGTCCGTATAGTAGCAATTGTTATTGTTGTTTGAAGCGGTGGAGATTACCCGCAGCACTAAGGTCTGAAGATCCATGGTGCATGCCGCTGCCTGTAGACTTCAAAACAGGTCTATGCTGTGTGCAAAGGATAGCGCTAGTTCTGCTGGAATGAAATGTCTTGAGGAGTAACTGTGACCTGGAACCCATATCAGCACGATCATCTTGTTGGTTAACATATCTCCTGATATTCACACGAAGATATAGCAAATATTTCAGTCTGAAAGATTATGATGTATTTCCTCAGAGAATCAAATAAATTCACTGTTGGTCGCAGTACATAGAACTCCGCACCTGAGCCATGGTGTGTCTTGGACCCATTCGTGAACCAGAAGAGCCCTTTGAGACCTGAACATGCGGATTAACGAATCTGGCTTCCCTAATCGGAATTTCTACTTTAAAATTCCTTTGAAATACATAGGTAAGAAATATATTGTCGCTTACTGCTCTAAGAATCTTATCGCCATCTAATAGTTGTTTAAATATCACAGTGTGACCCTTTTAATGATTTTTACCTTGCTACTGTTTTAGCCGTTAAACGGATCCTCTCGCATTCCCACTACGATATGAAGTTTTGGAAGAGACAGAAGAACCTCTAAGACGTCTGTCTGCGCTGTGGGCATATTGCTGACATAGGTACGCAAGTCGTTGAAAATTGTGATCGTGATCCGCTGAAACGCAGGTATTCATACCACAGCAATGTAAGTGAAAGATCCCCACATTTTCCCAAAAAGCCTCCTGCAAATCAAATCAAATTAAATCGTTTCTGACGTGAAATTCGGATTCAACGCCCCACAAAACTCCCCTATTATGATTTTCGGGTGGTTTTTGGCACTCTTCTCAGGAAAATTCTCGGATATGACGTCCGCGTCCAGGTTCCGGCGCACCAGGTGCCCGTGGGGTATTCGCCGATGCCAGATTTGGATTCAGCGACCCAAAAAAACTCCGAGAGCCAAGTTTTTCTTCTTTCCCGCGTGATTTGTGGGAGAGTCCCACGGAGATGACGTTCATCGGCGTTTCTGAGCTCCAGGTGTTCGGAGGGTCAATTTGAACATCATATTTGTGATCAGCGACCTCGAAAACCCCCGAGTACCCGATCTGGACCAGTTCTGACACTTATTTACCAAGTTTTGACATCTTCCAAGAGGCCTCTCAAATAATGCATTTTTGGCTGCAGCAATGCAATTTCCGATTTGTCAGAGATTCCATGTCGCCACATTTTTTACAAATAATTTTTGGAAGAGAATTCAGAAAACCGCATTCCGATCCGTCCACCACAACTAGTTTTAGAACTTTTGGACTTTTTACTAGTTTATTGCCTCGACTATATCTATTGTTCCTCATTGCATGTTTGTGTGTGTTCAAAAGTGAATTTGAGTTTTTAAAATTGTTTAGCGATTACATCATACCATGTACGTCTTCTTTAATTAGAAAATTTAGCCAGATCAATTTTTATTTTAGATATTTATTGAATCCAACTTTGTCTATGGAATTATTCCATATCTTACTTAGATTACATTTGATAAATACATATGATTTCAATGATAGGAATTATAGAATAATTAATTTAAGTTAACTTAAGTACCTTTACAATGCAACAAAAAAAATCTACAATAGTTAATATTAAGTGCTGGTTGGGGTATTAGTCCGCAAATTAGTTTCACGCAGTATTATTGATACCAAAGAATGTGTAAAAAATCAGTAAATACTGAAAATTGTTGTATCAGATTAAAATTAAACTAATAAAAATGTTGGTTGATTATGATAAGTTATCTAATTTGTTCAAATTTTATGATCAGTCGGCCTTACTTGTAAAGATCAAAAGTGTTTTAAAGACATCGTATTATAAAATAGAGTTTAATTATTGTACATTTGTCGATACCACTTTTATGCATCTTGGAGTAGCTGATGGTATGCGCCGTACACGTAAAATTATCCGCAATGTCACAATTACTTTAATAAATAAAACACACCGCTTTGTTGTCAGATGAGCACCAATTCGATTTGATAAATAAAACAGGATGAACATTAAACATAACTGAATTCGGCCCGTTAACTTACAAAGAAAGCCTTGCCTAAAGCAATTAAAACAATGTAAAGTAATTGTGGTAAAACCCTTTCATGGCATCCTAATTTACCAGCTCACAATCCCAGAAACGAGATGACGTTACGGCCGACAATATTCAACAATTAAATGTGTAATGGTAAAATATTAAACTGGCGTGGAAGGCAGAAAATCGAAGAAGAATTTTAATGGGAGCGGAATGACCCGGGTTCTTGTTAGTATTAAATAAAATTCAGTTTTACTGCTACAGTTATAAATCCTTGGGAACACAAACTAAGCTATCTGATGAGGTTTAGGATAGCACTAATTAGAATGGTCATTTTCTGTACTCAATTATGTTCATTATTATAATATTCTAGGTAAAACAATATTATTTTAAATTTTTTCTCATATCGAGATGATGGCCATTAGTTGGAAATCAACTGTTAGATAGCAGTATAGGCGCCAAATTTATTTTTATTTTTTTATTTATTTATTTATATTCAATCCATTAGACATTTTTACATACTTACAATAACTATATAGAATACACATACACACATACATATATATTTGTTTTTGTAATAGTACCTATAAATTTTGTATATCAGTACAAAAAAAGATATTTTTTACACTATATCTAATCGAATATAAATGAGAAATCTGCTAAAGTTTTTAAAAAAAAAAAAAACTTGAGCGCAGATATGTTCTCCACGTAATACTTATTATTAATAAACAAGTGCTTTATATTTAACAAAATATATACTTTATTATCATAATTATTATTTAATGCGGCATATTTGATATTAAAATGAAAAAGAAAAAGTTAACTCTTATAGGTTCATGTCCCACTAATAGACTTAAATTAAAAATTACATAAACTAAAAAGTCTAAATTAACATAACACACGCTTGACACATAATCTAACACCCGAAGCGTTAGAAACAATCATTGAATAGATAGAATAGAATAGATTGAAATAGATTCCTTTATCCTTAATCCACTTTTTAATTGTACTCCTAAACCTGTAAATATTTTGAATGCCTTTTACTTCTTTCGGTAATCTATTATACAATTTAGGTGCTAAATATGTATAACACTTCTGCCCGATAGCTTTCACTATTTTTTCAATAATTAAAAAACCACCTTCCTTACAGCTAGTATCATAATCATGGGCAATTTTCATACAATCATTTTTAATTTTATGTTGATGAGTAAGACATGAATAACAATACAATTGTCTTATATTAAATAAATTTGTTTCCCTAAATAATATTTCAGTTGGAAAAAGAATATCTTTACCAAATATTATTTTAATAATTCTTTTATGAATAACATCTAACGGCTTTAAGTAAGAAATACCCACACCTCCCCACCCAATTATACCATAACTTAAGATTGACTCAACTAAAGAAAAATATATTACCTTTAACTCTGGTATGTTAAGAAACTGTTTAAGTTGTTTGAATTTATAAAGAAGTCCTCTTATTTTCTGTATTACAGATTGTATTTGGTGTTGCCATCTTAAGTGACTGTCAATATATACCCCCAGGTATTTTACCTTTTCTGCTAATACAATTTCTATAGTATTGTTACCATTTTCATGAATTTCTAATTTGTTATAAGATGGTAGATTACTAAATAGTGACGTTAAAGGTAAGTAAAATGTTTTGTTATAATTAATAGTTAATAATTTACTATTAAAACACTGTATAATTTTTTTCAGGTCATTTTCAACGCCAATTTTCAAACTTTGCCAAGTCTCGTCTGAATAGAATATGGCCGTATCATCTGCAAAAGATACAATCTTCCCAGTACAGTTTTGCGTAAGTATATCATTAATATAAATAATAAAAAGTATTGGCCCCAGGACAGTACCTTGGGGGACTCCATAAGTAACAAATTCATAATCACTTATACTTTCATTAATTTTAACATACTGTTTTCTTTCTCTTAAATAATTTCGAAATAATTCCAAAACTACTCCCCTAAAACCTAAACATTCCAAATTATTTAACAATTGATTGTGTGAAACCGTATCAAAAGCCTTTGCTAGATCTAGAAAGACACATAACGAAGGCTTTGATTGATCTACCGCATTGTACATAAGAGATGTTAACTTAGCAATTGCATCATTTGTCGATTTTTTTGTTTGAAAGCCATACTGAGAATTTGATATTATATTATGTTTTTCTAAATACTTAGTTACTCTAGCTTTCACTGTTTTTTCCAGTAATTTGCCAAAATTTGAAATTAGCGATATTGGCCTGTAATTTTCTACCTTGTTTTTATCTCCACTTTTAAACAGCGGTTTAATTATTGCTTCTTTAAAAGCTGTAGGGTATATTCCAGTTTCTAGAATTTTATTAAAAATGTAACAAAGAGGTGCTGCTATGTAATTTTCTAAAGTTTTTATTATTTCTGCCTTTACTCCATCTTTACCAGGTGCTTTGTTATTTTTTAATTCTCTTATGTATGTTTTTATTTCAGATTCATCAGTTGGATATAGAAAAAGTGAACTATTTATTATTGAACTTTTTAATGGTACCATAAAATTAAATTTCTGTGCTAATGTCTTACCTACATTTGCATAATAATTATTAAATATATTAGCAATATATAATTTGTTTGTAATTATAGATCCATTATGAAAAATAGATTTTATTTCTGTATTATTCTTTTTTTTGTTATTAGTAATTATTTTGACACCATCCCATAATCTTTTACTATCAATTTTACTAGAACTGTAGATAATGTTTTTTACATAGTTTGTTTTTGCCTTTTTTACAAGACAGTTTATTTTATTTCTATATTTAGAGAACTGCTTTTTTATTTCCTCATCATGCGGATTCTTTAAATACAACTGATGTAATTCGTCCCTTCTAATTATAGATTTGATAATACCGCTTGTAATCCATGGTTTTCTTTTTCTATTTTTACTGTTAATCTTTTTAATTACTGACGATTTTTTTAATAAATATTTTATAATTTGTAGAAATATGTTAATACAGAGTTCAGGATCATTACAGTTATATACCCTATCCCAAGTCTCATATTTTATTAAATTTAACAATTTATCATTATTTATTTCTACATAGTTATTCATAAATTTATTTTCCACGTTATTTATTGGGATTAAAATATCTAGTACTGTACTAAAATGATCTGAGACATTTGTCTGGATTATAGCTGCAACTTTTTCCAACTGAATACTACTTGTTATAAATATATGATCTATACATGATCTAGAATTGCCTTGAATTCTAGTAAATTTATTAATTTGTGAGACAAAACCATATTCATTTAATATATTTAAATATTCTTCCGAATGAATATTATGAGATAACAAATCAATGTTAATGTCACCCAAGAAAACAGCATAATCAGATTTATTTAAATGTTCTAAATAATTTTTTAATTCTTTATTGAAATTTTCTATTTTTATTCTAGGTGATTTATAATGTCCAATTAATATAATATTTTTATTATTAATTTCTATTGTAACATGTATGGCAGATATATCGCCGATATTTACAACATCATATGTATAGGAATGTTGACTTTTTATGTAGATGACTATTCCATCGATTTTATTGTAATTACCACAATTGTATAGCAAATCATAACCTTGTATTTGAAAATAAGATGTATCATGAATTTTCCAACTTTCACTAAGAAATATACAATCAAAACTATCAGTAAATTGCTCTAAATAAATACAAAACTGATCAAAATTTTTTGATATACTCCTAATGTTATTATGCAAAATAGATAACTCGCTCTTAAATGAATTGTAATTTAAAGTTTTTTGTTTTTCAAAATCATTAATATTAATAAATACACGTATTAGTAAAATTCCCTCCGTTTTTGTAGCAAATGATGTGCAGTAGCATTTTATAATTTTGGAGCAGATTTTCATGTGGATGTAAGACATAACATAAGCCATAATTATACAGGGTGATTATTAAAGAATGGACCATGCTTTATAGCTGGCTTCCTTGGACGAAAATAAGGTGATTTAAATCAACATACCTTGATACAATTTTGCTCCCTTAAGAAATTATTAGTCCGAGAATGTATTTTTTACACTAATTTACTTATCTTTTGGGTAACCATATTGAAATTTTGTGCAAAAAGTTTTTTTTGTATGATACACAGGAATATCTTATAGGTTTTTGTATAGTGTACAGGTAGTTCTGAGAGCCTGTGTCACTGGATTTTTTTGAAGTCTATGTAAAATGATTAGTTATTTTGAAAAAATATAGTGGCACAGGCGTTCAGAACGCCCTGTGCGTTTAACTCAAAATATAATCAGATATTCGTGTGTATCACACAAAAAAACCTTTTTGTTCAAAATTTTAATACGATTACCCAAGAAATAAATAAATTAGATTAAAAAACTGAAATAAAATAAACTACATTTAATGGCGTATCAAATAGGTTGTGGGTCATTAATTCCCACAAAATCAAAGGTGAGGTATGAAAAAGTCTATGATGTCTTCAGGAAATGAATGAGAAGAAAGCGGAAATATCTGAAAAAACTTCCTGGCTTATTTTGTGCAGAGAAATTTAAGATTAAAGTCTCCGGAAAGCTTATGGGTAGAGTATCTATGCTTAAAAGTACGATCAACTTAAATAATGGTGCCGATATATCGCAATTTAAGAAGTTAGTAGCATTTCTAAAGAAGAAAAATATTTGACATCATGCGAAGAAATCAAAGGTATTTACCAGAGAAGAGATGAACAAATTCCTGCTGGAAGCCCCCGATGAAACCTATATTATGATGAAAGCAGTGATGATAATGGGAGTCGCTGGGGCTCTTAGGCGTGATGAACTTATGAAGATGACAGTTGATGACATTACGGATGAAGGTTCAGTTGTCATTGTTACAACGTCTGATACCAAAACACATATTAGTCAAATTTTCACAATCACTGACAGGGCCAATGACAAAGTCCCTTTTTTGACGATTTTGGGAAAATATACAGGCTTAAGACATAAGGAGACTAACTCTCGTCGATTTTTCTACTAGGTTCGTCAGGGAAACTGTGTAAATCAACTTGTGGATATAAATACATTGGGACAAATATCACAAAAAATTGCCGAATATTAGAACTGCAAGATCCTATATTTTACATGCTTTTAGAAGGACGTCGGCGACTTAGCAAATACTGAAGTTGATGTTATGGTACTCAAACGTCATGGGGGTTGGAGGTGTTAGTGATAACATTAATGTACTCTTTGACTAACAGAAAATGTAATTTTAGGTCTTCTAGTGTCGCTGAAGGATATGTTGCAGAGTCTTTAATAAAGAAAATAGAGTTTGCTGATAAGATTTTACATACCAACAGCGGCAGTGACAATGAATTTGACTTCATTCCAATGTCTGAAGACAGAACTGCTGAAGTTTATTCTAATCCTAACATATCTAACTCAATAAGTAATACAGAAAATTCAATTACTGTAAAAGCAATAGATAAAAAGGGAAAAACTATTACGTTTAAGAATTGTACAAATTGTACCTTTAATTATTACAATAAATGAGCCCAGCATTTGTTGGTGAAAAGAATTACTGATTTTTTACTCACCGCATTAATGCTGTTATGAACTCAAACAACATTATTATTTTTTTCATTTCTATGGGATATCTAGTGTAAAAAGTCAATTTATCTAAAAAATAAGAATCGGCTTATGACTGTAACATACTGCAATAAAAAGTGGCGAAGATAGAATAACATACAATTGTGAAACGGAAAATAGTGAAAACTCGCAGAAAGAAGAGAGAAGGTTGATGATACAAAATAACAGAATAATTTATAAATGGTATTTTAAAAATGAGCTTCCGACAATAAAAAATTGTACCTTACTATCTCACAGAATGAAACTTTCCCTAGAAGAAGGGTGCTTTTGCGAATTATGCATGACATGAATTTTGCTGCTGATAGAAAAATACGAAATAATGATATGGCAAAGAAATAATTTAAGACAAATATTATAACATCAAAGTTTAAATGAAAGCATATATTTTTTTTATATACTTAAAAAATATATAGAAACATTGACAAAACATATATGAAGGCCATACGATTACAAGAATGTGCCACACACGGAACCAGGTGCTGTCGTGGTTGTAGCATGCACCCTATAATAGCTTTGTTCCTAGTACAGGAAAATTAGTTTCTAACCATCAGAAGCGTGCATACTGCATCTAATACAAAACATTTTCAACCTTATCCTTATGTAGGCATTATAAACGCAATGCGCGTGCGTCTAACGGTTGGAAACTGTTCTATGAACAGGCCTAATAGCTTACGATAAGTGTTAATGTGTGACCATTATAGTGACAGTGCTAGTAACTAGTAGTGTATACTGTGTATGTATATAATGCAGTATTATATGTTAAAGGTCGTAGGCCATTGCCATCTAAGAGGACGGCATTCTACGGGTGAATATAAACTTTTTAAAGTAAACTATAATAGTGATGAATTCACTCAACGTCAACTAATTTTTTTGGTAAATTTAGGTTCCTTGAACCTTTCTGAAGTGACACCTCTATGGAATCTTATCCTCTGCAACCCCCACCTTCCGTGTTTTTCTATGTGCTGTAAATAAATAAAATATACCTACAGCTTCATCATTAAAATTGTTATTGTCATTACGTTTGTTATCAAATCACGGATTCAGTTGTTTATTAAACAAAATTAATCTACATTTATATTTAAATATATGTTTTATTTATTATATAAACAAATAGCGTCCTATATAAAAAAATCTTCTCAACAAGGTAGTTTCATGATAGCATATAGAAAACTTACTATTAAAACGACATTCATGTGTGAGTATTTTCCCTCTAGTAATGAATTTAAGTTTAAGTAAAAAGGAAGTATTGTTGCTCATAACAAAATCATGTACAAAATTACCAGCCTGCGATTTTCCATAGTAAACCGATAGGTTTCACTAATTTCATGCGGGATATGATTAAACTTTGTTAAACTATACATTAATTGACAATACATCGAATTTTGAACTTTTTGAATTCGGTATTTATTAGTGGCAGTCAGACAGGATCCATAAATAAAATCATGACAGTTAAAATGAGACAAAACTAAACATTCACAAAGTGTTTTTTAATGACATATACAATATATAACTATTAGAATACAGTAATTTTAATAAAGAGTAAGCTTTTTGAAACAAATATTTAATGTGCTGATACGATTTCAAATTTGTATCGGTTATAAAACATAAATTGTAGTAGTCTGTAGTCTCATTTTTGCTACTTCATTTAAAAACGCCCTCCATTTTATCTTCTCATGCCAAACATTTTAAAACATGTGTGACTATTGACAGTTTGATAATTTTCTTATAGAAACTAACTAAAAGTTTTTTTAAAATAGATACCTATAAGTATAGTATAAATTTTACATGCAAATGTAGGCTGTTAAACGTTTCTAATTACATCCTTTCCTTAATTCGTTTATGTCCCATAAACCTTCCTTCTAGACTAGCCGTTGAATTAAGCCGAGTTCTCATGGGCAAAGTAGAGAATATGGATAATATACCCATCGTTTAAGAACACTCAATTGGCTTCATTTTGATGGCAAACGGGAGGGATGGTAACAATTCTTATAACCTTCAATTGTAACAGGTCGTGGAAATTACATTATATATGCTAAACAGCTACGATGTAAATGGACACTGTAGCGGACATGGCTATTTAGCAACTTCTAAAATTTAATTAATCTGATATCTTTACACCATTATTACAACTACCCTTTTCATTTTATGCAGGAGTGTTAATTTAAAAGGGTATCCCATATTGAATCATTAATTAAATGTGTTATGTATCCCAACGCTGGAAATGGAAAATATTTTAATTAATTTGACTCGTCAATTATCTCTCACATCCTAAATACATAACAGAGGTAATCTGTGTAAAATTAGTAAGAGATTATACATTAAAAAAGGATGTTGTCATAAGGTGTTATCCTAGGAAATTATAATGGAGCTATTTTAGAGTTAAGATATTGCACATTTTCATTATTAGTAAAACACTGTGTGCAGTACTTATTGATACTGTGCTACTAATTGCTTAATGTATTATGTTGCTAATTCATTTAGTTTATTAAAATATGCCCTGTAACTATACTTAAATGACATAGTTAAGAAACATTTGCTAACTCTTATCTCCTCACCTTCTTCTGAAATGTGTTGATGCTCTTATTGTGTGGAAGCAGGCTTCTGTTTCTCCAGTTTCTACTAAGGGAGACCAATTTGACCTCAACAACGACCCCATCAACCTTTTATCAAAAATTTGTAAAATTCTAAGACTTATAACAATCTTACTACTACAATTGTTACAAGAAAACGTTATACTAAAACAGCATGCGAATATGGATTTGGTATTGTCAAATGTCCCTCAACATTAAATCCGGAGTCTCACTGGGACTAAACTCTTTTATCTACAACTGCTTTTAAGAGCCTCATTACAGTATTTATTTAGCACTGTTTCAGTTGAATAATGAAGGTCATTAGGAGTGTCAGAAGTAATGTGACATATAATCCCACTAGTGAAATATTAAAAAAGAGATCACTACTTAATTGTTATTTTTATTAAGAACCAACAAGTTTTCAATTTGACAATAAATATTAACACAATTTTGGCAATTGGTAAGATTAATACCAGATGAATGCAGCTGGTCTGTATTTATATTAAGAATACTTATTTTTTATTTGTAACCATGCCGTTTTATAGTTAGAAGGTCTGCCCCTGTGTTGGCTAGAAGTGAAGTAGATGTTTGTCGAAAATAGTGCCTTGTATATTTGTTGAGGTCGTGATAAATTAAGTAAAAAAGCAATCTTCTTTGGCATTACACTAAAAGTATTTATACCAACAGAAGGTTTCCTGCATTTACTATCACAAAAATTTTTCCATGATCAGTATGACTAGGGCGAAGTATTTTCGTATTACTTAAAGAATTCTTGGGAAACTTTTGCTTTCGTATCTGGTATGAAGATGTGAAAAATGTTTTTTTACGTTTTCTAACAGCAAATTAGTTGACTCGTCCACTCTGCATGCACCTCCAAGTCCAATAATTAAGACAACCTTAAATTACGCAAGGAATTTCAAATAGCAAATATTTTCTTGTTCTTACCCTTATTATCAAGAATTTTGCTTCATTGACATCTTGTAAACATTTTGAAACATCATCTTTCGTTAATATTCTTAACTTTTTTTATTTGTATCTCACTGATTGCTTTTTCAGAAAAGCAATTAAATTGTTGAATTTACTGATATCAACATTTTGCCGCATACAGATTGTAGAACGGACAATTCTTCAAAAAAAGCTAATAATACCTTTGCTTTTGCTTTATATTTCATATTTTTAGATGCACACCAGTCAGTGAATCGTTTATAAAATTGTTCATACTTGGTTCTCGATAGAGAGGCAAGAGGCACGTTTTCTGTTTTTGAATCACTTGCTATTTCAATTACTACTATTATTTTTACAAGAAAATGTAAAAATGTAAACTCAGTTTTGTCTACAAGTTTGACAGGAAGTTTGACAGGTTACCATAACAGCCTTTGCTTCTTGATTTTGAATCAAAACTTGCAAACTGATTTTGGATTTTTCTCAATTTAAGGTAGTTGTAGATACATTTTTTTCAGTTCTAGAAAAAATTTTATATAGTGCCTGTGGGATAACGGCATTTTTATTACATTCGTGAAATTACAGTGCAAATGTGTCACTCCTGTATAATAATCGCACTTGTACCATAAATAACTATTGTCTTGAAATAACAATTTGCTATTTGACAAGTCATACAGAAATGTCATTATTAGACTTATTCAACTTTGCAGAAATGTAATAATAATTCAATATCAACAAACTTTATTTGCAGAGAAATATTGACAGGTGCTTAGAACACAGATTGCCTTTGAATGTTAGCAAGTGTAGTGCATTAAGCTCTATACCTAAAGAAGAATATTCTAAATTTCTCTTATAATATTAACAACGTCCCACTTGCCAGACCCGAATATGTTAAAGATTTGGGTGTATATTTTGACTAGAAATTAAGTGTTTCACATCATATTACTAAAATGGTTGCAGCTGCATGTAGGAACCTTGGATTTGTTGTTGAAACTCCAGAGATTTTGTCAACCTTGACACTGTGAAATTATTGTACAAATCATTTGTAAGATCCAAATTGGAATACTGCTCAATCGTGTGGTCACCTAATCATGTGAAATATATTGAATGTTTGGAAAGAGCTCAGTGTAGATTTTTAAGATTTTTGTATTTGAAAAAGAACAAAATATATCCTCCAATTGGGTACCCAAGCAATTTATTACTGCGTGATCATCACTACAATTCATTGGTTATCCGTCGTCATATGCAATCTGTTATTTTCTTGCATAACGTTATTAACTTTAGATGTGACTTACCCGAAATTTTACACAAAATTAATCTAAATGTGCCCACAAATAATATACGGCGTAGTGAAACATTCTTTATGAAAACTGCTACAACCAATATATTGTATTATTCACCATTGTATGCAATGTTACGTTATTATAAAACTGCAGGACAGCGTTGATATATTTAATAAAAAATGTATTTTTATCTTGATTATTGTTTTGTTTGTTCCTCTTCTGTTTTTTTATTTTTTTTTAAGTCTTAGGTATCTGAATTGTTTGTTTGTATATACATTGTTTTTGTTATTTTTATTCTGATTAACTTTTATATGTTCATTTGTTTGCTATTTTGCTATGTGTAATTTCTTTGTTGTTGCTTTTCCTTTTCTTTTTATTGTAAGCTATTTCCCGTCCTGTAATTGGGATTAATTTCCAAGTTAATCACGTTGGATAGTAGAACGATAAATAAATAAATAAATAAACTCCTCCTAGCAACTCATCGTTGACTTAAAATATTTTTGAAGATTAATGCTTGTTAATAAGGCGGCAGAAAAAATAAAATTACATGATTTTTCCTAATACGTGCAGAAAAAAGAATGTATGGAAAAATAAGTTTAAAATGGTATTTAAAAATTTAGTCTATTTAGGTACAGAAATCTCGAAAAATAAAACACGTAGTGGAAAAGTAATATCAAAAATTTAATTATTGATGTTTTGTTTATTCACTTTTAGTATTTAAATTCTCCTCAATCATATCTATGTATGCTTGTGTTATAACTATATTTGCATCTACAGTTTAATTTTAAAAAATACGTATTTTGAAAAATTTCTGTACATAAAAATTTGGCGATTAGACCTCTTTCTTCCGTGATATATTCATGTTCATTTTACTTCGGTACATCTGAATATTCGTAGGTGCCATGAGATCATTCCTGTTATTTGCTAAACTCTGTATTATTTAGTTCTTATATGTCTAAAATTACTTGATTTTTTTTTTAAAAACTATCTCAAGAATACGACGCCCTTAAAAAGAATTGAAATCAGTACTAAATGTCAATAAAAATTTATTAGATTAATTTTAAAATATTAATAAATATCATTACTTTTAATTATTATTTTGTAAATATCTATCTGGTACTTATCCAACAGCATTATCGCCATAACTGCCACAAGCGAATCTATAATGTAAACAAAAAGGCATAAGTTACTTTTAACAATACCGTAAGTTCACCACATCATAACCAATAATTATGGCATTACCTACACACTATGTAGTACACTACAGGGTGTCCCAAAACTAATGGGACACACAGCATCAATCCAATAGAAGAACAAGAAATAAATCGAAAATTGTAAAATCTATCGACAAGTATACCTTATTTGTGAAAAATAGATAGGAGAACAATATTTTTCTATTAAAAGTTTCGTACACACACTAATAAAAAAAGTTATAACTAGTTTTTATCAACCAGAGTACAATTTAGTAGCGCCCTCTGGCGTCTACAGCAAAATTAAGTACGGATTCGTTTTTCTCGTTCTAGAAAATTCCCTAATCCAAATTTTCAAAGCAAACCTTTGAAAACTTTCTAAGATTTTTAAGAATTCAGAATTCAAAATTTGAAATTTAACGCCCTGTAACTTTTTTATTAGCCAGAAATGGACCAAGGTAAGTTTGGCTTAATAGCATTATTTTGATGTAAGGAATCTACTCTTGTTCTGTGTCCCATTAATTTAGGGACATCCTGTATATATCTATGACTCACAAATACCAAAACAACACAAAAATACAAGAAACGCCGTAATCTGCACCTGTATCCACGGAAAACCACGCTGAACGGCGTGTAACATCACATATTATTAAATCGAAACATCGTCTAGCGTTCTCATAAAGTTAGTTAAACCATTTTCCAATAAACGTCGTCAGATATGAATTTTTATATAGCTGAAAAAAAAGCGAAATTTCAAGGACATTTTCTATATTATTTCTTGATAGATAAGACGGCGAAATCTATCTTCGGGTTTCCTTTAACTATATACAACCGATGGCTGCCAACATATCAAATTGAACAATATATTGAACAATGTTGTGACGTTGATTCAGCGGAATCGTGTAAGAATCCTGAACTTTCTACTTAAAAATGAAATTTCAGAGTGGCTGTGAATTTAAGGAACTGCTGACTACAGAACGTCGACTAGTTACAAATAAGTGTCACGTTTTCTTTTAGGTTTGTTATGGGAATAGGGGCGATGGAATCTGTGTAGAATACAGGAAACTCCTTTTTAAATATAGGTGTGAGTTACAAAAGTTTTACTAAGCGTTGTTTTTCTGTTAAGACATTATTATTTTTTATTTGGTATGGATTATTTTATTTACTTATATAAGATACAAACAAATTACAAAAAATAAGAATTCTATGTTTCTGTTTACATAAGAAAATGAACAAGAAAGGTACATCAACATACCATTTTCTCTAATTTCAAGTTACACAAGTAATTTATTTATTTATTTAATGTTCGTGTTGCATTCACCAAAATGTTTACACACGTCAACCAAGAGAAAATGGAAATAAATTTTATAGGAAAAAGAACAGTACAGTTTAAAATAAACAATGATGTAAAGTAAATTAATAATAAAAAATTGATAAAAATTAATAAAATAAGTACTATGAAGAAAATGATAAAATCATTTAAAAGATAAAAGTTAAATAAAAGTTAATAAAAAGTTAAAACATTACAAAAATTGGTATACAAAATTACAACGAATAAACTGTGTATATCAAAAACAATAAATAAAATGATCCAAACAGAACATTTCTAATATCAAAATGTCAATTGTATAATCATTAAAATTTGCATTAAAATATTCAGCGAAGTTATAAAAGGCATGCTTCAATAAATATTTTTTAATTTTTGTTTTAAACAAATTAGAGTGTAGAGTTCTTATATTTGGAGGCAATTTATTAAAAAACTGTATTTCCATATAATTAGATCCTGTTCTAGTTTTCAGAAGTCAAAAGTAACTACAATTAAAGTCATTTTTATTTCTATTATAATGCTGATACTGACTTCTGCTGAAAAATTATGCATGCTGCATTTTACAAAAAGGAGACACTGGAATATGTAACTAGAAGGAACATGGGCACTAGAAGGAGCATAACCCCAAAGGAGAATAGCATATGAAATAATTAAATGTATTAAACAGTGATCGCGCAGGTTTAATGTAGATAGAGGCACTTGATGACTTAAGTCAAAAGTAAAAAGTAAAAAGATACAATATAAAATGAATATAATAAATATTTCTTAGAGAAGTTATACATTGTGTCATTTATTTATTTGTAATGTTACCTATATAAAATTTCAAATTTTTGTTATTAAATTTTTAATTTTGGAAATTTGGAAAAATTGCAATTTTGTAACTTACTCTTTTGAAAGCTGTTGCTTTGGCACCAGTTTCTTGTAACAAATTTAACATAAATAAATATCTGCACAGCAAGTATGCTCAATATTTTTTTTATTGCTTAACTGATTTAACTATATTCTGTTAAATTTATTTTTTTGTACATTCTGTTATAGCAAAGAAGGCCTTTATTCTCTGGAATTATGTTTAAATAAAATATCAATATTAAATGTTTTATCTTTACTAAATGTTTATTAATTAATAAATAATAAATTAATTATGTGAAATAAAAGTATTATTTAAAAGACTGTAATATTCAAAAAATGTTCTCAATATCTGTGCCTATTCTTTAGATTTATTCTAAAAATATTCAACATCACTTAGCAATTAAATAAAACATCTTTATTGTATGTTCTTAAATTGAAATACCTCTTGGTTTTAAGTATTTTTGGAAATTTCTGCGGAATATCCAAAACACCTACTAGTTGAAGGCATATTACTGATAATAACATATTTTTGTTATTTCTACTTTGTTAGACAATGAATTTTCAATAAAGCGTTGAGTAACAGTAGTTTATTTCCAACCACAATAGCGCTTAATATTAGTTATACGCGATTATACCTGCTCCAGCGTCAGCTAACAAAGTAGCCGAAGAACGCCAAAAACAATGCTCGGCATATTTCCTCGCGTTTGGTAATTTAAATTAATTTAATTTTTCTCAATCGCTTGCTTGGAGCATCTGATGTTGTTATAATATATATAAAAAAACGGCGATGCTCACTATCTGGTTGACAAATAGACGCATATCTTCTGTACAAACTATCTTGGTAACTTGTTTCCATCATCAATTATACTAAATAAGTGCTGCATTTTTTAGTCTTGGTTTCTTTTATAGTTACTAACAAGTGTTTACTAATTCCTAACTATAATCTATTGTTATGTTAGATAATTCTTCTCTACGATAACCACCACATATGCCAAAAAAACCGTGCCACCTAATTAAAAAGATATTGTAGGTACATTTTATTTTAAATTTGAAGATGACAGCTTACCTTGATCGTTAGAAATATTGCATTGTGACATCTCTCAGAAAAATGTCAATTTTCTCTCTAGTACATGAAAACCAAGTTTGTTTATATTATTGCTAGGCATCGGTCTCAACTGTCAATTCAATATCCATAAATGCATCATACAATGTATAACAAATTTGTAAATGTTCGAAATACAGGCCGTGTATATATTTTTTTATAAATCTCGTAAGTCATAATTCATTTAATACCTGTAAGCGTGTAATAGTCATCAATAGACACACACACACTTCGGGTGTTAAATGCTTACTTAACGCTTTTGATATTTTAATAATTAATATTTTAATTTTATTATTTAATTCATTTTATTATGTATAATTAAATTGTTTTAACAATCCTTTTATGTCAATTTAATTTTATTTGATTTTTAATATTTGTGCCTTGTCTTGTCATTGACTAATCAAGACCAGGTTTTGTTTTTATCATGTATTAAGTTGCATAAATTTTGCAATTCAAATTATACAGGGTGTCCGAAATACGAGTGCCTTAATTTTGCCACATGATAAGTTGTACTAAACAAAACATATTTGACTTAAGAATTTTTTTCTCTGACAAACGGTTACAGAATTATGACAGCAAACAGGCATTGAATATGTGACAACGCCGCTCATATAGGCTTAGGATTCTAGGTAAGTACACCTAAACATATGTACTTACTGTGAATGATTTTCTTAGAGTTGTTTTCACAACACAGGGTAATAGTTACAAGTGTTTAAATGACTTCAAGAAGCGTTTACCGTACAAACGTCTCGTAGCCAGCGAGTTTTGCCTAGATTCATCGTAAATTAACATGCGATGGTTATGGATATTGTAAATTGTTCTATTTTTGTTTATGTACACTCACAAACATCAAAGAAAAACTAGACAAAAATGAATCGCACTAGCTGTATGGACCATTATGACTAATATTACTTTTAGATTATTACCAGCAGCCTGACACTGCAATGCTGTCCTTACAGTTTTAACGAATTTCGCGGAAACTTGTTTACAATTGTTACTTCATTAATACTAATCCAGAAATCAAATTACGAACAAATTACATTACAGGCGCTTTTACTTAACCTTAATTTGCCACTACTTACCCAACGTCGTCCTCTTACTGGTAGTAAAAACAGTAGAGTAAAGATTGTCTACCTCAGCTGACTGTAGACAGTAGGGAGTTTGACCAGCTCAATGGAGACGGGGTGGGTTGAATTTATTAGTAGAAGTAATATTGTATTACTTAATTAATTAAGATTGTTAAGGGCGCCAGACAAATTTTACCACCACCAAATCACCCTCTACTAATATCAGTACTTGATCGAGAAAACTTGTCAAACAAGATCAATTAACACGCTCACCAATAATAACTATCATTTATTATACTGTACTCTATTATAAAAAAAACTTAGACTATAAGAAGATGAAAAGATTTATAATTATTGTTAAGAATCGCAACTTATATGTGCCGCTCACACTAGTGAACCCATGCTATCATTGGTCACAGCAGACCGAACTACAGTTAATAGCAGTAATTCGCAAAATAAACGGAATGATAAAAAAAATTAAGGGCGTAAGGTAAAATACGATTAGGCGAATTCAGAAGAATGCGTAGTCAAGCGTCGCGTGAGCTCAGGCGAATCGGCTTCATATAAACCTAAAATAGGTAAGCAAACTTTTATGAAAATAGGCAATTAAAATAAACAGCCACAATACCTTAATTATTTTTCAATCCCAAACGTAAGACTATAAGCCACTAAAATAGCTTAAACGCAATGGAACATTTACCAGCGGTTAGATGGCGTAGGTAGTTACCAAAATATATACTTATATGTATAAAAAGAAATATGAGAGTACAAGCGCAAACAACTTAAATGAATATCAGCATATAACTAACTTTAAGTAAATTAATCAAAGTTTTAATAACACAATACCCACTTTTCAAAATTCAGAAATAAACTTAATAATAAGTAGAATAATAGTAACAAGCGTCACTATAAACTTGATATCTGGATGCACTAAAATTACTAGCAATACTAAATTTATTACTAATTACTACTAATTTTTTACTTATAGAAAAGCTATACTAAAAATATTTAGTTCTGAGCGTATAGCAGAACAAGAACTAGGCATACGCGTATTAAACAAGTGCAAAAGTAATGCTTAAAGGAAATACAAGCAATATCATAAACTTGCGTGCGTCCAAGTGGATCTGAGTGGTATAGCAACTGCAGCGTGGCTAGCGGAAACCCCAACAGCAACAAAAGATGGCAAGCAATGGCTCAGCACGAAATGGTAAGCTACAGCTCCAGGGAAACACCCAAAACTTCTTAACTCCACGGACTGCCCAATATAAGAACCCTAAATAAAATTAAGTAAAATAACTATCCGCTAAATGACTTCTTTGGAACAAATAAATTAAATGCAGCGAAATGTGCACCTTCTAAATACTTTAATATAATTATAATTCCTGGACATTGAATTTTTCTGAGAAAGGAGAAATTCAGTTCGGCAACATCGCAAATTGAGCACATGGTAACCAATTTATTACAAATTTATGTAAAAGTCTTTTATATGGAAAAGGAAAGTTTAAATGACTAAAATTTACATATTTACCCTTGGCCAAAGAGGTTCTTATTATTATTTGAACTGCACCGGATCGTCTTGATCACAAGTTTAAACGAATGTAGACCTTATGCACACTGTAAATACGGTATAAATTAGAATGCAAATTTGCACGAAGAAACTTACAAGAGAAATGACAAAATTTAAAATTGCAACTTTCTGGAAGCCTAAGACGGAATCGCATTCTTGACTGGCGTGGTGTGAAGATACAGATCCTTTACTAAGAAAGTTTTCTGATTAGGTTTTATAAAAATCACCAAAAATCCAACAAAACCTTAATGAAAACCAGGCGTTTGGAAAACAAAATCCTCGAAGAGATGATTTTAAAAATCACACAGATTTTTCAAACATTACCACACACCTAATATTCACAGTACCAGCTACCGGAAGTAAAATTGTCGAAAAAAATTAGCGCAGATCCCGTTTCCTAAATTTCAGCTGCAAAAAAAGCTATCCTTGAATCCCATTGGCTGGAGTCTAACCAATTGGAACTAAGGAAACTAAAGTAAACACTTATTAACTCTAAAATTAAGTTTAAAATGATTTACCACGCAGTAATTAAGTTTTCTAAACATAATTACACAGAAAAATACACCATTCAACGTATATTTATTAAAAATACCTCCATAAGGAAAAGTAGTAATGTGAAAGATTCTTGGAAAGAACCGGCAACATCGCGCCGCGCCGAATCCTGTTGGGATTTGGCTGGTAAGTAGGTGGGGTTTCAGCAGGAAAACGAACAAGGCAAAATGGAGAAATGTCAACATAAAATCTAACCTTAGGAGCAATTGACTTAACCAACCATTATTCTACGGATCTCCAAAATATGGTAAGTACGAAACAAGTAAATTATGTCTGTACAGAGTATAGTGTAACGATAAACCGCGAAATATTAGTTGTTTACATTCAGGTTTTCGGTGTAATTGTCATGTTTATTTTTGTTCTAGGACCTAGGCATGCCCTTAAGAAATTGTAATATGATTTCCCTCAAGGATTGAATGGATGGCATCAATCAGAACGCGTAACATTATTTAATAGACCTGAATACGGATGCATTGAGGTAACTACGGTAATTGTTTTGGCTGGTTAAAAATTTAGACCTTTAATATATTTTAGGGCAACATACAATACACGACCTGGTAGTTGAGGTGGCAGATTAACATCAATCACTGGAGGTACAGCAAATATTCATAATGAAGCAATACAATGATAAAATGTAATGTAATATAATAATAATAAAGAGTAAATTAAGTATGATATTTATTTATTTAATTTATTTATGAATAGACGTAAATTGTAAAGCTACAAATTGTATCTTAGTTTGAAATTTTGTAACATAGTTTTGCATATTATTGCAGTTGTATTTTTATTTTTGAAATGTATTTGTGGACAAAGTATTCGTTTTAGACATTTTTTTCATAAGAGTTTTATTATTGCTTTTGGTCAGATATATAAGCCATTAAAATTACGGCACTCATATTCCGGACACCCTGTATATCATTTAGTATTTTATATAAGAAAGAAGTAAATAAATATTTAATGGAATAAACATTTTTGAACACAGAAGTTGCTCTTTTGATAAAACTTAATAATTTATTTAAGAATATTTGGAAATATATTCCAAAAAATCTTTAGATTTATAAATTCTTTTCAGATCATCGTTGTTCATGGTTCATCATATTGTTCTGGTGTTTTAACTTAACTAAAGGTCATTACTTTACATTTATTTAAATCGAAATATAATTTATTTTTATAAACCAATTATAAATTTCATCAACATTCCGTTGTAATCGTAAATAATCATTCATGCTATCGATTTGTCTAAATTATTTTAAATCATTGGCGTATATAAGACGTTCTGATTTCTGATATTTTATGTGGTAAGTCATTATTAATAAATACTAAAGACAGTAGAGGCCCCAATTTGAGCTTTTTGGTACACCAGAGTCACCCCCCCATATAAATACTCCCTTTTTAGATATATGGATGGATCGATATTTATTATTGTTTTCATATAGATTTTTTCCAACCTGTAAATTTTAGCAAAAATTTACGTAATTTTATGAACCAAATTTTAGATAGTCTGTATATTGTATAACCGTGAATGTGAAACACATAAAATAGCAAATATATTTTTAATCCGTTGAGACATTTCAATACTTTTTAATTGTAATTTTAAACCAATATCAGATATTTAGAAAATAATACAAACAGTTAACTTAATTGCCTGGATAATTCTAGCAATCCATAAATTTCCAGTTGCGACAGGGAGACGTAATTAGTGTTGTCTTTGTGTTATTATTCGCCCTAACAAACTTTAAAGATTAAAGTTGAATATCCTTAAACAGAAATGTTCCGAAAAGCGACAAATATCAGCTTACCCTATCTAGCCTTCGGGTATATATGTGTACCTACGTTTCTGTTACCTCTTTGTTGTTCATCCTTTGGCCCGGCTTATTAGGTAATGTTTCGTTTTCCAATTATATTAAATTAGTTTTGTTCCCAGGGATATTGTTTCCAAAATAAATTGCTAGTAACTAAAGTGTACTGCCTCTATGGCATGAAAACAAGATAGAACCTATAGAAAACCTGCAATAGGTAATACACGGTTAACTATAACTAAATACAAATATTTTAAGAGGAGATAGAGAAAAGTATGAATTAACGGAATTGTCAATCGAAAAATTTTCAAATTTATTTATAAAGCGAATTTTTTTTTTCAAACTATATTAGACCCTTTTTACCTACCTTACTGATATTTATTTCCAGAATTGATATTTGGAAAGATTTGAAGAATGTTTTCTTTCTTATTTAAAGATGCAAAGATTTTTTTAAGTGCCACCTTTTGTTTCTTGAGAACCTCTCCTTCCCTCGACCATAATATGTATGTACACAAATACATAAAAACACTGCCACAGTGCCACACGTTTACCGCCAAAGTATTACAGCAGTTGTTCATTATGTGGTTCAAAGAGGATTCGACATAACATTTTGTTTACTGGGAAAACGTCTTTGATATTACGCTGCCACACGATAATATGCACCTGTCACATTTCCCATAAATTACATAAAATACGCGAAAAATACCGAAAAATTAATTCAAACTAATTACCGTATACGATATCTTATTTTTGACAGAATCTGATCCATTACTAGACTTCTATGGTCTATGAATCTGATGCTACAGTCAATAAGCTTTGATGACGTAGTTTACAGTCGCTATCTGCAGGCCAGTGGTTTTACCTTCTTGGGTTGCTGGGAAATTAAATTCTGTTAATACTAATAACAGCAACAATATTAACAATAATCGGCTATATTTGCATAAAATGATGAGTACTAATATCATCCTGAGATAAGTTTTCTGTAAAAATCCCTTAGAATATTCCTTTTAAGCTTGGATCAGTGTTCTTTGTTTGTTTGGAGAGTATGCAATTAGCAATGCAAAATGTCAAATTGTCATAATTGAAACTGATTCAATACTAATGAATAATTTTTAGTTTTAAACGTTTTATAGTAATTAAATAGTAGGATTTATGTCGGGTACAGATATTTCCCTATAACATAGTTCGCCCTATGATACGTGCTGTTTGTCATAGGCAAATCCAGGGGAGTTAGGCAATCGTGCACGATTTTAGATTTTACACAAATACTGGACTATCGAGGATGCATTGTATTAGTAGGTATTCATTACATTAAATTTCAATTGTCTTGAAATAAAATGGTATTATACTTACACAGTTTGTGTATTCTGTTAGTGGATAATTCGGACCTGTAATGAGTGAAAATTTTGAAAATGTAGTTTTGACAGTGAGCACCTAAGGAACGAAGAACGAATGCAAAATACTACAACTAACCGGATTAACTGTTAACCATCAGGTATTTACTACTATTAATAATAATTGTTACTAATAAAAGTATTTATTTTCGTCGTTTCTACATTTGACAGCGCTGTAAAAAACGACGGGTAGGTAGTTGACATTTCTAAACCATCTCGGACGATGATTGTTATACTCGCCGATTTTCCGCGGAAAACAGAATTTTGTCAATTTCTGAAAAAATTGAGCTAGAATTCCGAAATAAATTTATTATTGTCTTTTTGGCCTCTCTGAGCACGTAGTTAATATTTTTGTACTTAGTCATAGTTAACCCTGTAACATAGGCCTCAATATAAAATTGTGCTTGCTATGTAATAAATAAATTGAAATATTGAAAAATGAGACAAGTATGATAAGTAGTGATTAGTCATAATGTGTAAGAAAATTGTTACCAAATTTACTCAGACTAAATCAGGTTTAGTGAATACCTATTAGAGGTGATCTTATCCGGATGCCTTTAGTTTAAAGATTGATTTTTGGGTCCATAAATTAACACTATTTCAACTTGTTTTCCCAAAAGTGTAAACAATTTTGGTTAATTATCTTCAGCAATCTGCCACTATTAGCATACTACAGTAACTCATAAAAATGAATACAATAGGTAAGTATCTACTTTGTATTTTCTTCAACGAGTAAACATATTTTTTGCATTCATTTCACGACATCATTTTTTGTGCAAAATAATTTAAAGAAATGAGAAAAAACAGTTACAATGTTTTATTTAAAAGTTATGTAGGAGTAAAAAGGCTTTTCTAAATATCTAAACAACGGATTGATCAATTAAAAGAAAAAAAAACACCGACGTGTAGGGGTTAAAAGACCTTTAAAACGAAGTATTACTCGATACTCTTCCTCATTTAAAATTTTTAATAGTAGAAGGTAAAGAGGACGCATCAGTTTTAAAATGTCAAGTTCCCTTCGATAAAATTACCACGTTGTCGGTTTTTGTTTTCCACGTTTCGAGAGACATATCGCTCTTTTCCTCAGAAGTAACTCTAAAACTGGAGATCAGTTCCCTGATTGGAATTCATATTTGCTGTGAGCATTGGTCAATGACATTGCAAGGCATGGTTCGAAATCACTCGCTTCCAAATTGCAGACAGTTCTAAAGCGTTGTCGCGGTTGAAATTATTTCGATTTTTCTGGATTCTAATACCTTCCTGTAGAATCTAGCTCAGAACCTTGGTTTTAAATCTATTGAATATCATGTATCCATCCCATGTTCTGCAACTGCTGACTGCTCAGTGTTATTATTCCTTAGACACATGTCTCCCCATTAATCCAATGTACGAGATATGGCAATTAAGTTCCGGAAATTTGTCATCGTTGGAATGCCTGTTTTTGCCAAAAACTTTTACACAATGAACAAGGAATGGGCTGCGCATTGTCGTGGCGCAAGATCCGGCCGTTCTCGGCGAGTTCGGATCGCAGACGGAAAACACGGACCCGCAGCCGTTCCAGGACGTCAACATAGAACTGTCCAGTCACTGTCTGGCCGACAGGAACATATTCACGATGAATGATGCCGAGGATATCGAAAAAAACGATCAACATTGCCTTCAGTCGTGACTTGGACATTCTCGCTTTCGTTGGCCGCTCTCAACCCTTTTCCACCCACTGCTGACTTTGTTTACGGGTTTCGGTCATATTCAAATATCTAGGTCTCATCTCCAGTGACTACCCGACTCATCCAGTATTTACTGACGCTCCGAATGCGGGACAACAAATCCTCGCAGATCGATTTTCGCATGTCTTTATGTTCACGTGTGAGAACTTTTGGCACCATCTTTGCGCAAATCTTTCGTATATTCAAATTTTCGTTTAACATCTTGCGAATGGTTTCTCTGTTGACGTTTAACTCGTTAGACAACGCACGAATGCTTAGGCGTTGGTCAGACCTGATCAGTGAAGGTGAAGGCGAGAACGGTCAACTTTCGCGTCAGTACGAGAGGTGATTGGAGCTCCTTCACGTGGATCGTCTTCTACCGATTCACGCCCTTCCTTGAACTGTTTTGCCCATTCAAACACGCGTATTTTCGACATACACTCGTCTCTATACACCACCTGCAATTTCCGAAGGACTTCCGAGGGTTTTTTGCCAGATTTCACTAAAAATTTAATCACAACACATTGCATGTAGTTTGTCACTCATTTTGACGGCGCCACTACAAAACACGCCACATAAAACTCAAACCAAACGTGCTATTGACTTCAACCTTGGACTGAAACTAAAAGGAAGGTCCCCCCTCTAGAAAAACGTTGCCGAACGATGTAGTGTTGCCAGTTTCCGAGTTATAACTGAATTCCCGGAACTTAATTACCACACCTCGTATATCTTGCTGCTTGTGAGTAGGATGCTGTATCAACTAGGACTTTGAAGTGTATTACTCTTGCAGCTGATTATAGGAAAGACTACTCCTATCTTTATTGAGGTATAGCAGGTATTAATATCGTGTTTACTCTTGCAGTTGATTGTGATCTTAGGAAAACACGATGTTTTCTTAAGATGCGGCATGCTTTGTCAGTACATTCTCGTATATAGTAGATAGGTTGTTGCCGTTGTTACAATATATCTTTATTTTTCCTAGGTGTCCTCCTGAAGGCTTGTTCAGTATTCCGGGAGTGGACTTCCTGTAGATATTTTGTGTTCTAATCACATCTATAAATCCTTGCACATTGTTATATGCATAAAGCCATTTGATGAACAACATATCTAAATCTAAAATAAAACTTTGACTTTAGGTAGAATGAACCCATAGCTACTCCTTCACAGAACTAATCCCTGAAGCAGAAAAAGGTCCATTTGGTGCACACTTTAACCAAATTTACTAAATCATCATCCTTGCTATCAGCGATGAGCCTTCGATGAAGTTCTTCGCATATTCGCAAGTTTCTTTTATTGGCATTTTTGTGAACAATGATTTCACGTCAAACCTGACTAGGATATGATGGTTATACGAATCGGCGAAGAAAGAAGATATGACAGAAGAGCGGCAGAAGATAAGCCCTCGTCGACGGGGCTTGCCAGGGCAGGAGAAGGTTCTCCGAGCTGCCGGCATTGGCCGCAATTGCAGTCATGGCTGACCGGAGAAAGGGATCCTCCGCTACGAGGCGTCTAGGCCTACAACGATAATGTGGGTAAAGAGAGATAGTCCCTTTCGATCCCGCACGTCCGGGGTCGTTTATCCTGCCAAAGATATTGGCGCGCATTAGGATATTATCTGATTGAAGTTGGATCTTCATGAAATTCATTCTGTCTTGAAATCAGATCTCTATGTCTATGTACGAATTTTTGGTGTATGTTAGAAGCGCAAATTGCAGACGATTTTATTGCTCTATTAAGTTTCTTTTTGGAGATTCGGCTGCCTATAGTACATGGCCTATCTCAGCTCGTATTTCTTCTATCATTTCTTCCTTTTTAATCATCTGGAATTTGGGAGTGATTTTGTACGATCCACTAGAATGTAATATACCAGTGTTCACACCAAAGATAGATCAGGGAACTTCATCTGCAGTCTCAGAATTACTTATGAGAAAGACAGTGTTATGTCTCTCAAAAAATCAAATTCGGCGACGTGCAAACCAATTATTATGTATAACAATCAACTTAGTGTACAGTGAATACCAACAATCCGCTGCAGAGGTTACAATTATGAAAGGCAAGACAAACTAAACCATTTCAAATGTTAGAGGAGTTCAGATGTCTTTTGTATTCGTATTAAGAATAGAAGTTATATCTACATCTATCATTTTTGGTTTATGACACCCACAATTTGGTAATTAGTATATACAGGGTGATTCATTAAGAATGGGCAATCTCTGAACTGGATATACTACACACCAAAATATGGTGATTGAGCCAAATATGCCTTATCCGAATGTTGCTAGTTTAAAAATTACAGGGTGTTCAATGCTAGAATTTTATTTTGAAATATCTCAATAACTTTGAAACCTGTCGGAGTATTAAAAAAAATTGACACAATTATGTTTTTTGGCACAACAAATAAGAATTTTTAACTAATTTTGACGTCACTAGTAGAGGGCGCCACTTATGACACAGCATGTTTCTTTTAAATGGCAGAACTTTTTGCTGTTTAGTGTATCCGTCTGTCTATTGAAACAATTGATTCTCCTACATGTTGTATCTAAATAAGGTATACCTTGTTGTAGTTGTTATGAGTAACAGTTTTCGAAATAATCCTATTTGAAATATTCAGTGTACCGATTGAAAACTGTTATCATTTCAGGTAAAGTGCCTTTTCTACTAAAAATACAGCAAAATGTTACTTGAAAAAGTTGTTCAGAACGGTAAATTATGGGGACGTGCAAAATTTCGAGAAGATTAGTGCAAAATGTCGTATTAATAAAAAATCTAATTTCCACTTATATGATAAAATAAGGTTCTGGCCTAATAGAACCTAATGTAAAACATAATATAATATGTTAACTAATATTTTTATTAAAAGTTTAGAATTTAATGACACAGCAAATTACCCAATCCAGAATGAAGATTTTGTCAGTTACGACTTGTATGCTTAATAGGGCAGTATTACCTAGTTGAACTATACTCTCATAGATAACGTTAGTATTTTATTTAAGTTGGATGTTCGCTTTGTTGGATTTTCCAATTATTAATTTAGTATTCCAGTAAATCATTATATAAATAGAAGATACGGTCCATTTTCGCTTCTTATACGAGAAGGAGTCAAGAATCCATCACACTTATTGTACTTAAAACAAGCCACATGTGGTCGTAGTAAAAATACATACTTTTCGAAAACAAAATGTACATCGATTAAAAAACAATCAGTAACACCGTTAAACAATAGGCAGGATAATACTTTAGAAATAATTAGAGAATACCAGGAAGCAAATTGTACACCAGCTAATATAATGTATTGCAATATGTGGAAACCTTACGCGGCAGCTTTCTCCGTGTTACATAATAGTGTATTAATGTTTTACAACCCCCAAGATCATCCTGCGAGAGTTCGATTTTTGTTATTACAAAAAAATAACGACGGAAATTATATGAAACGTGTTTTATTGGCTAACGAGGCGACGCTTGCTCGCAACGAAGTAGATATCTTCAGAAATACATACGTGTGGAAAGTAGAAAAGTCACATGTAATTCAAAGAACAAATTTCAGTAACGAATTTTCGATAAATCCACAGGCAGCTATTGTTAGCGCTACTTTTCCTGAATCTTCTGTTTTATTGGATTAGTTAAATGACATATTCCGTGACAGGTGGATAGAATGAAATGGTGGAGCTTTGTGGTCAACCATACTCCTCTGATTTAGGTTCTTAATATTTTGGCCCACGGAAGTATAGGATTTACTGACTAGGATAAAAAAAACTACAGAAATCTGTCAATAAAATGTGTTACTTACTACCTGCACTGAGTCATATGAGTTAGCATAAAGAAACAATTATGTTGAACATTTCTTGAACTGGTGACATAATCAGACTACAAATTCATTAGCATAACATCTTACATTATCTATTTATTTATCATTAAAATTACATTTCCGAAATAGCGTTTATTTTTAGTTATTCACGTTCCTACTAAAATCGTAATAACATACGTAAAAAGGAGGTAAACACATAAAACAAAATTATGAACTGAATTTTTGGACAATGTCTGTCTGTATCTACATTATAAAAAATCAAATTACGCATATTTTGTATTATGCCATAAAACTTTGCAATAGTTCCTACTAATTGAAAGTGTGATAAATCTGCAAATTTTTATTAATGCTTTCACATATACAGAGTGTCCCGCTTATACATGAAAAAGGCTGCAGAATACATTCTCGTTGAAAAAATAACAGGGTTAGTTCATATAAAGATCACACTACTACAGATATTAAATCGTCCTATATGTTTTATTCATACACTGTTTCTTGTAAATTAATATTTGAAATCGTTTCAAGATTATTTGTGGACAGCTGCGAAGAAGGGTCTATGGCACGCTCATTCAGAACTGAATAATAGTAAAATCTACACGTGGCTCTCGTCTTCTGGACGGTTATAAAATGCGTCTGATTTTATGCAAGCTTCACCGATTTTCGCTGTTTTTAGTCCAGGGAAGTTAGGAAAAATAGCGGAAATTTTTAGGCACAGCAGATATCGAGATGCGGTTTTCTGCATTGTGTTTAGGAAGATCTCAGGAAAAAAGTCTATATCGTCTGGTTTAGCCATTTTTGAAAAATGCCTTCTGGACCGGAAAATGCATTATCCAATTGCGTCATTACTTGCACCATTATAGGAACGACTGAAAACTCGGAAAAATCGCTCGGAAATCGTTACCCGGAGGTTTTCGGGGCTGCCAAAGTCGATTCTGGCTTTAGAATTACCCGAGGGTTGCTCTGTGGGGGTGCGCGGGGGGTGAATTGGGGGAGAAATGGCAGCGTACATGAAAATCGCTCCAAACTCGTTACTCGGGGGTTTTCGGGGATGCCGAATTCAATTCTGGCATTGGACTTACTCGGGAGCGCTCGGGGTTCCCTCTGTGGGGTTGTCTGGAGGTGATTGGGGGGGGGGAGAAATGAAAATCACTCCAAAATCGATACTCAGGGGTTTTCGGGGATGCCAAATTCAATTCTGGCATTACCCCCGAGAGGGGCCCCCGAGTGCCCCTGGGGAAAGCTAATGCTAGAATTGAATTAGGCTTTCCCGAAATTTATTGAAAAAGTTGCTTGCAATTATCAGAATGGATAAGCGTATCTCACTCTATGTTGTTTCAATAAACAATATGGATTTTTTACGATTACAGTAGCTGTTTTGATTTTGGAGAAGATATTGACCGGATCAAAATCAAAGTAAAAAGAAATATCCTTGTTGCGAACCCTACTTTGGATAAAATTAAATTATTCTAAAACAAAACTGCAGGAGATAAATATGCAGATTTAGTTTACGTGTGTATGGGACCCAAATAATTTATGAGGACTTTGGTTAATCAACTGTTCTTTATAAATCTCATAATTCAAAATGTCTACACACGTTTTCAATTCATTCACTTTTTATTTTATTTTATTTTTGTTCTGTAATACATTATAGCTCTTTTTAATTTAACTTCTTTTAGAAACGTCGCCAAATTAGTTATTAAAAATTTAGGAAAAATATTTTCCATTGTTATATTATTTCTAAAAACGTTAAAAATGATTTGCCATTGTTTATTTCGTTCTGTATAGATTTGTTTATCTGTATAATAACATAGTTACATAGAAAGATTTACATTTTGTCGAAGAAAACTCAAGCTGCAGTAGCCGTTATATTGCACGTAAAGTTGGTTTAAGTTTTTTCAAGATCAATAACAAGGATCCAAGGTTATCTCATTATCGGATACCATGTCAATAGAATAGCAAACATAAATAGTTCGCTTATCTTTTTTCCTGAAGAAGTAACTAACTGAATATTATTTATTTTTATGTTCTTCATAACCCCCCTTGAAAGTACGCACTCATTTCCAGAAACATCCTGTATAGAAGGTATCCAGAAATTAGTGGCAAAAATGATAGGACATATAAGGGGAGTCAATATAATGTCAACACTTTTACATACATTTACATTTATGTCCTCTCTGAAATCTTGAATTCTAGTCATAATTTCTAAGCGGTTTAGAAAAATCAATACCTTGTCAACCTCGAAATTTGGGTGATAATAAGAACTCGCAGTAATATAACTTTCACTATTTGAATTGGAATTAGACATGTTTAATTAAACAGGTATGGTCAAAATTAAGTTTTAAAGTTTATACAGTTTTGCCAAATTTGACATTTTGCATTCGTAAATTCATGTAGAAGTTCTTTTTTGATGTCAACAAGGGTGGAATAGATGAATCCTTTTAGGTGTTCCCAAAGGAAGAAATCCAAAGCATTGTCAGCATCAAGGTGGCCAGGGGAAAGGACCACCTAGACCCATCCATCGGTCTGGCCATGCATAATATAGGTAATCCTTGACCACTCTGGTAAAGTGTGGAAGAGCACCATCATGCCGTTTTTGATATTTAGAGATATATGTTTCAATGAAAGATTTTGTTGTTGTTGTAAAAAATCAATTTCGTACGGTCCTATCAAGCCGCCAATTATCCTCAACCATATGTGAACTAAAATATTGTGTTTTAATTATAGCATGTGGATTTATATCATTCTAAACATGTTAATTATGTGAGTTAATTATTTTCTCACAAAAAATCGAGCTTCATCGGTAAAAAGCACCTTGTTTATGAAGAGAAGACTTAGTTTTTTGTTTTTCCAAAACTTTTTGTAAACGGCACAGGCATATAGTTATCCTGGCAGTATGTTATGTACTGTAGATTTAGGAATATTTTACGCCAATGACAATTTTCCAATATTTATTGTAGGATCTTCATCCACCAATTCCAAAATCCGTTCTTCAGCGTCAACAGTTTGAGTATGTCGCGGTCTTCCATCGCCATGTTTTGGTTTGAAGCATCTTAAGCAATCTTTTAAAATAGCAGAGCGTCAAATTTAACAGAAGAACCTACCAGCTTGAGGTAACCTCCTATCAACTCGTATAAATGTTCTATGATCTGGGAGTCTCCTGTTAGGGAATCGGAAACGGCTCCAGAAGCATTTCCTTCAACTAAACTATAAATTAAATATATGTCTGTAAATTCCTAAAATGTGAACTATTATTATGAATTGGGAATTTCTGAGAGATACTTCTAAAAATGTCTTTATTCCAAAATGTCCAAAATTACTTGCATTAATTAAAACAAATCTATCTCAAAAATGATAAAATATATCGAATAAAATAAGGCACCTATAGCCCTTTACAGCAAATTGATAGGGGAATAGAACTGTGAATGCAAAACCGTCAAAATTGTATACTTACATTTTAAATTTTAATTTTGACCTATATAACAAAGCGTGTCGTAAAATTTAAATATAAAAGTTGTATTATTATACATATTTAACTTCTTACTTGAAGCTCTGTTTAAGAAAGCCAGGTAGAACAAAAATGTATATGTATGTAAAAATACTGACATTATTTTGACCAGCGCCCCCGCCTCCCGTATGCCTTATCATTTTTGACTAACAGTTTCTGGATACTCTGTATATACTTATTTTCCAAAATTAGAAAAGCATGTAGGTATCGAAAACCAAATAGTATACAGTTTATTAAGAAAAATATAAAACATTATTCCTGCTGCTTTTATTCCATTTACGTTGAATCAGTCATCATACTGGCATAAAACTTACATTTTTGTACTTAACATATCTCTCTAAAACAAAAAATAAATAAGTTAACTTAGAATTGGTTACGTCTTACAAGAAATCAATAACGTATTGCAATTTCTACTGGCCGGGTAACATTCTTTAGAGAGATGTTTAATGAAGAAATTATTTCTAGATTTGTATCGATAAATCAGTTCGACTGGTGTCAGTCTTTTCTTTCTGTAGGAATAGAGGAACAAAATTACTGCAAAACGTAGGATTTTACAAGAAATAAAAGAATGTTTCATTAAGTTTCGTATCAATGTAACGCTGCCAGGAATCGTCTGTTCTGTGTCGAGTTTGACACAGAAGGATATTCTCTTTGCAGACGAGGCTCCTTTTATGTCTCTTGTAAAGTATTTGCCTAATCTTAAAAATGTTTCCATTAATATTGGAGTTTTCTGTAAAGAAAATTTTGTTTTGCTTCACAAAACTAAATTGGTACGTCGGTAAAATAATTTTTTTTCTTAAGATTAATCAGCTGTTTTGAATAGGAGCATATTTGTATTAGATAAATCATGTCGTTCTGATGGAAATTTGAATTATTTTAAACTGTTGACGTAGTTTTATCATTAAACTATTGTTATGTAAAAATAGTTCTATTTAGTACATATTGAAGAAAGCTTGTTGACATTAAGAGCAGAGAGAATAATACTAACATTAAGACTACAACCTGCTACAACCATATATTTAAGGAGTTTCTTTAGGTATCTTGAAACTGCAATGTAAAAACTGTTACTGTGTAAGTGAAATTTTCCAGTGTATACTTCAGGAAGTGTAAAATTTTTGTCTCAATAGTTTTATGCACTGGCTTTTTAAACGTTTTACACAAAATGTGATAAAATTACTAGTAGTAGTAGTAAACTAATTAAGATCACACCTATTAAAAATACATGTATATTGATTGCGACTCTTGTTATTGGTATTATGACTACTACGGTTGGAACCGTACCTCGAATAATGGTGGTCCTCCGAGACGTCCCGTAACCGCATCTGTTACTTGTCGCTTCCCATGCTTCCAAACGTTTCGCTGCTCTTTACTGTCGGCATCTTCAGTGCTGACTCCGCAATAGCTTCGCCCTGACTGAAGTCTGCCCCCACGAAGCCTAGCTCGAGAACAACAAGGGCAGGAGAATCCCAGCTAAAGCTAGGGATGTGCACTTTAACTCTGTTATTGGCAGCGGCCAATAACATTGCAATCTATTACCTGTAGATGTTAACGTCAAACTAGTGTGCGTTAATTTCATGCACTAGTTGTAAATAGAGATAAAGCTGTTGAAATGAGTGATGCCCAAACATTTATTTTATAGTACTTCGGTAAGTGACTGTTTATAAAGAAAAAATATGTTGCTATTTGCAAAAACATTTCTATCAATTTATTTCACGCGTAAATTTCTTAGCTGGCGCCCATTTTGTCAATTTGTTTGGTCCCGTAAAAATTTGTTGTTCTTAACGATTTTACAATATTAACTAAAATAAAGAATTATTAAGAACGCCTCTTTTGTATAAAATAAAGTTTTACATAATATAAAAACTGTAACCTCTACGTTGACTTGGCCTTGAAACACGTCACGTAAGGAAAATAAACTATATTGTCATTACTTGTTTACACAGAAAACTAAACTAAGAGTCGAAACCGATCCGTTTATATATATTTTTAGGGTTCTAGAAGTTTCCCCGGCCTCTAGAATGTGACGAGAATTAAATCGAATATAGCCTGGAATATTCTAGAATACATCAAAATAAAGGTATTACGAAAATTGTAAATGTTATCGCAAACAGGACCATAATTAACAAACTAAAAAGGTAGGTGAGTTTTCGTAACAGTACATTTATTAAGCAAACTCCTCTTATTTTTCAATATTGCCATGTCTTTTTGAAATACCTTGTATATTTTGCAGAACTCACATTTTAGTTCAGATTCTATTGTTATCTATCTAAATGGGGGATTATTCGTGCCATAACAAAATAATGTCAATGCAAATGTTACGTGTTTGGTCCATTAACTATCGTATTTTCTGGAAGGTTTGTAGAAATATATAGCGGCTCTATTTATACTATCAAATGGGGAAGGGTGACCTTTTTTGAGGAGGTGATTTACTTTAATTTACGATCACTTAAAGTAATCAATCTAGGGAGTTAGCGAGATTATCTTCTTACCAGGGTTAAACCTCAACAGCTAGCAGAACTGATGCATAAAATTGTGTCCTTTATAATCCTGGTAATGATGTTTATACGCAACTGATTGCTACTATCTATCTATTAATTAATTTATATCTTTTGCAATACCTACAAGATGTCGCTTATCAATAGGAGGACTACATGAGATGGCCTCATTTTGAGACTAAAACTTATAGATTCTAAAACGCTTCGTTCCCGAGATACAAGGCGTTGAATTTTATTTCTTGTTTATTTTTAAACAAAAGAACAGCTAACAAATAATTCAACACCGATAATCATTGCATATTAATTCCAGAAGTGAAAATAAAGGGGTATCTATGAATTTGTTTGTAAAAAAAGTATAATCAAATTGAAATTTTGCAAATATTTTCAAAAAATATGTAGGAACATTCAATTTTACCCAGAAAAGGCCCTCTTGTATGAAGTCGATACAACGTGGTATTTCCACGAAAAACAGAAAATAAAGTTTAGATGTCAAATTATAATTATTAAACATTGTATTATAATTAAATTAAATAGTTTAAACATTCAGTCAAAATTGTGTTTCATTAATTAAATGGACATAAATTCAAAAATAAATAACGAAAATCATATTAAAGTAAATGGTCGGGTTGAAAATCATTTTGTTCGTTATATAACTGACACTGACGCTGGATAGAACGTATTATTACGGAAGCTCACCTACCTTTTTAATTTGTTAATTATATTCCTGTTTACGTTAGAATTTATAATTTTTGTAATGCCTTTATTTTGACGTTTTCTGGAATATTCTCGACCACATTCTATTGGATTCTCGAGATCGCCGAAAACTTCTAGAATCCTAAAAACCTATATAAGCGGATCGATTTCGCTGACACAGTTTATATTGAGCAGCTAAACGCGAATGACAGCAATGTCAAAGCAAAGCGTTGACAGTTGTGAAGTTGTTTGTCTGCATAACGTATTTCCACGCTAACCCAACATAGAGGTTACAGTATTTTTTTAATTAAGTTATTGTCTTTAATTTGACCACATGCGTTCTGAATCCGACGAATAAGTTCGTCCCTAGTTTCCACAGTTCTGATATGAATTCTTTCTTTAATAAAACTCATAGAAAAAAATGTAGTGATGTTAGATCAGGATTAGATCGTGGAGGCCATGCAGACCTCCGCGGTCAAACCATGTTCTAAGAAAGCGAGTTTTCAACCAATTCCTGACATTTCGGCCAAAATGAGATGGACAACCATCAAGTTAAAACCGTGCTAGTATCTTTAAATTCAGAGTAGTTTTCTCCCACATGTTGGACTCTCCAAGAACTCTAAGAAATTCGCAGAATACAGTCGTTGAGGTAAGGTGTAATGACCAAAAAGAGTGAAAATTTCGTGATGGGATTACGTGTGGGTTCTTATGTGTTCACAGATGCTGATTTTTGCCATTTTCAATTATATCAAGAATTTATCGAGAAAAAGCTATTCTATGTTCCTCGTTACCTATCCGTAAAACCTGGACAGATTGTAAGTGGTAGAGATGTCAATACTCTCGTCTTAATGTTCTGAGAATAGTGCATTTGGAAATACCAACAATCCTGGAAATTCTTCTAGTACTTGTAGTGGGATCTATCTTAAATCCATGCAACATTTATGGTTATTTATTTTTTATCTTTTTCCATTTAATTAATTAAAAACAATGTTGACTGGACTTTTGAACTATTTAGTTTAGTTTTAATTTAAGTTAAAAATTACAGAGCCCCACAAAAAAATTCTCAGATCTGGAAGTCAGATCATATTTTTGGGGTCGCTGAATCCGAATCCGTCGTCCGTTTACCCCAATGCGTCAGACTTTTGCCATAACTTTAAAAAAACCCAATTATTTAAGCTTTTCAGCACTATTAATCGCATATAACTTTAAACACAAAACCCAAGCTGTTAACCTTCAAATCAATAAACAAACCAGTCCCACCATAACCCTACAATCGTATAACCAATAAATCCAATAACCGCGTTACAAAGTACTTGAATTTCGTGTGATTTGTTAATGATCTTTAAACAAATCATATCCTACCCCACAAATATATAATTCAATAACCCCAGTACCCAAGAACCCCCTAACATAACATAAGTTCAAGTACCAAGTAAAGCAGTTATTGGGTTTATTGAATATGGGATTGTGGGATTATGAGGTTATTGGTTTATGCGTTTGAGGGTTAACAGCTTGGGTTTTGTGTTTAAACTTAGAGTTATAGGGTTATATGCATTTAATATTGCTGAAAAATCAATTTTATTTTTAAATTAAAGCAAAACTCTAACGTGATAGGGTTAACCTGGATTCGGTTTCAGCGACTCCAAAAACATATAGTAACCAAAGTCTGACTTAACCAAACCAAAAAAAATTGTAAGTACAGAAATCTTTGAAAATATGTATTTGTTTAAATTTAACTGTAGATTGAAATATTGTTAAAACATAAACTTACATAGTCTTACAAATGAAATGATGAAAAGTTATCATTTTATTTGAGGAAAATTGTAATAGTAACAGTGAATAAACAAAACATCAATAATTTTATTTTTGATATTACTTTTGTTCAGCATGTTTTAGTTTTCGAGATTTCTTTATCTAGCAATATAAATTTGATCATTTTACGGTGAGAAATACGGTGGCCTTAAATTTCAGATCTGGAAGTGAGATGATATTTTTGGGGTCGCTGAATCCGAATCCGTGGTCCGTTTACTCCATTACGTCAGGCTTTTGTCATAACTTCAAAAAAACCAATAATTTAGGCTTTTCAGCACTATTAATATCGCATATAACTTTAAACAGAAAATCCAAGCTGTTAACCTTCAAATTCATAAACAAACCAATCACCCCATAACCCTACAATCGCATAACCAATAAACCCAATAACCGCGTTACAAAGTACTTGAATTTCATGTGATTTGTTAATGATCTTTAAACAAATCATATCCTACCCCACAAACATATAATCCAATAACCCCACAACCCAAGAACCCCCTAACATAACATAAGTTCAAGTACCAAGTAACGCAGTTATTGGGTTTATTGGATATGGGATTGTGGGATTATGGGGTTATTGGTTTATGAGTTTGGGGGTTAACAGCTTGGGTTTTGTAAACTTAGAGTTATAGGGTTATATGCATTTAATATTGCTGAAAAACCAAAATTTTTTTTAAGTTAAAGCAAAACTCTTACGTGATGGGGTTAACCGAAACCTGGATTCGGTTTCAGCGACTCCAAACAAATATAGTAACCAAAGTCTGACTTCACCAAACCAAAAAACATTGTATGTACAGAAATCTTTGAAAATATAGTTCTAGTGTCTTACAAATGAAATGATAAAAAGTTATCATTTTATTTGAGGAAAATTGTAATAGTAACAGTGAATAAACAAAACATCAATAATTTTATTTTTGATATTACTTTCGTTCAGCATGTTTTAGTTTTCGAGATTTCTTTATCTAGCAATACAAAGATCATTTTACGGTGAGAAATACGGTGGCCTTTATTCTCAGATCTGGAAGTCAGATCATATTTTTGGGGTCGCTAAATCCGAATCCGTGGTCCGCTTACTCCATTACGTTAGGCTTTTGTCATAACATCAAAAAACCCAATAATTTAGGCTTTTCAGCACTATTAATCGCATATAACTTTAAACAGAAAATCCAAGCTATTAACCTTCAAATTCATAAACAAACCAATCATCTCATAACCCTACAATCGCATAACCACTACCCAGTAACCGCGTTACAAAGTACTTGAATTTTATGTGATTTGTTAATGATCTTTAAACAAATCATATCCTACCCCACAAACAAATAATCCAATAACCCCACAACCCAAGAACCCCCTAACATAACATAAGTTCCAGTATCAAGTAACGCAGTTATTGGTTTTATTGGATATGGGATTGTGGGCTTATGGGGTTATGGGGTTATTGGTTTATGAATTTGGGGGTTAACAGCTTGGGTTTTGTGTTTAAAGTTAGAGTTTTAGGGTTATATGCATTTAATATTGCTGAAAAACAATTTTTTTTTTTAAGTTAAAGCAAAACTCTAACGTGATTGGGTTTACCGGAACCTGCATTCGGTTTCAGTGACTCCAAAAACATATAGTAACCAAAGTCTGACTTAACCAAAAAAAAAAAAAAAAAATTGTAGATACAGAAATCCTTGAAAATATGTATTTGTTTAAATTTAACTGTAGACTGAAATATTGTTAAAACATAAACTTACATAGTTCTAGTGTCTTACAAATGATATGATGAAAAGTTATAATTTTATTTGAGGAAAATTGTAATAGTAACAGTGAATAAACAAAACATCAATAATTTTATTTTTGATATTACTTTTGTTCAGAATGTTTTATATTTCGAGATTCCGTTATCTAGCAACACAAATTTGATCATTTTACTGTGAGAAATACGGTGAGCTTAATTTTAAATCTTCTATCAGCTGTAGCAATATTGCCATGCCTCCTTTAAACACTCTGTATATGCAAGTTTTATGAATGCTGTGAACATTATGTTGGAGATACATCGCAAGTTGTATTTATGTTATAAATGGCAGCACAAAGCTACAAAAAGAAACAGAATTTAAAAAATAAAAATGTTGGGAACATATTTTGAAAAACTGAAAATAAATATAATAAATTTACATACTATACAAATTACTTTAGGTATATGAATACCTAATATAATAATTCGTAAATTCGAGACATTTTAGACATCTCACACGGTCTTACTTTTCAATTTCAACAAGAAGTCGGACTAAGTCTAATACATCCGGAAATATTACAAGCGATAACATTTCCTTTGAATAAATCTGTGTACGTGACTCACCAGGTTTTCAGAAAAATACAATCGCTCCACTTCTATAAACGTTAAAAAGAAAGCTTTTGAGAATCATCATATGCAACATATATGCAGTAATGTAGATATTTTTTAGAATTAAGAGTTTACAGGAAACAGTGATCAACATTTTCTGAAGAAATGTTAAAAAAGCGAATTAATAACTTAGTGAAATACTTGCTTGACTGTTTTTTTTATTTAATATTAAACACGTAAATAGAAAATAAATATCAGAGAGAAATAGAGATACGTTTGCACTTGTGAGGCTCTTGTGCAACATTTTTTGATGGTTTAACATATTTATGCACTTAGTTTACTAGTGTAACTTCGTTTGATTCTTTGAGCTGTAATTTAATAATTATTTGTATTTATAGCAACTTGTTTTAGAATGACTTTACTATTGTAATATAGAGTGTTCTACAATCTCTACGACACACGACGGCAAACTCAAAAAACTTATAATTTTGTTTGGCATTGTTCCAAATGTATTTTTCCCAACGGACTGAACTGTGCTACGCTTTTCGCGATACGTTAGAAAAAATCTTTCTGAACCCGACAGATGCAAAGACAAACACTTCCATACTAGACCCAATCCAGAGAACTCGTTTTCTTCCACAATTGTAAATTTCTTACGCATATCTGTTTCACTTTCCGGAATGCTCAAAAGTTCTTGACCTCTACAGCCCCCGAAATAACCCATAACCAGATCCACCTGTACATTAGAGCAATAAATGTGTAATATAATTTAATGCATTACCTTACGTAATAAATGTTCTTCATCGGAAGCATCCTGCAAAAATTTGACAATGTCACCCCAACTAGACACTAGACCTTTTTGGCTCATACTCATTACTTTTTCGTTTGAGAAACGCTTAAAGTTCATGAAACTTTCTCCTATCGGTAATATTATAAATTGTCATCATTTATTTTAACATTGACCACTTAGTTCACAGGGAATTAGGACTGTACGATTCAGACTATAAGAAATAGTTGTTTATGCACTTTTTGTACGAGTTGCATACAACATTTTCTCTACGTTCATGCAAAAACTAAAAAATGTTTTATTTAGATGACACTAAATGTAGGAAAATATGACGTCTATTTGCACGTTTATGTTTGTCATGATGACAAAACGCTGTAGTAGAAAGACAGATGAATGCAATAAACATTTGATTGCACTAGTGCAATATAGAATCACTTTTTCCACTAAATATAGTTCAATAAAGTTTTGTTTTTTGCATGAACGTAGAAAAAATAAATTAATATCACTTATATTAGAATGTGGAAGAATAAATGCATACCATGTCTTGAAAGTAAGCCAACATCATAGCTTCACTTATATTTTTGTTTTCAATACAGTTAACTTTCAGCCCATGCAGGCATTTGTATTTATACTTTGGTTCCGACTTTGTCAATAGTACGGCACGAGTTTTCTCAGCCTTTTGCAACAAATCCCCTGAAGTCTCACTTCTCTCCAAGTTTTCATTCATTTTCACAAATTAATAAAGATGATAAACTTTCATTTAAAAACTTATCAGTTGCTATATCCATGGTAATCATGCCTACTTAATTATTAAACAACATTCGTTTAATTTTGAAAACCAACAAAATTTGGTTTTCTTATTTCATTAGTACGAAATAAAAATCCTAATCTTGGTCGGTCAGTAGTCGCGCGGTTTAAGGTGGCCATATCTCTAACTTAAAATAGTGAAATGTCGATGTAATTTTAAAATTGAGAATTTTAAATCTCGTTAAAGTTATCAAAAAGAATTATACATTATTGGATTAGAGTATTTATATTGAAATGTAACGATTTTATACTTAAAATTTTTAGTGTGGCTCTTTTTATGGAATTTTTACATAAACTTCAGCAACAAATTTTTCACATTTAAAAGCCAGAGTAAGAAAAGTGAACACAAAACTTTCCTAAGTTCATCCTTTATGTGTATTTTGGTGAAGTAAAAAATAGTGTTAACTTTTTTGTAGAAGAAAAAGGTAAACTTAAAATTATCTATGGATACGCACATTGTTTTGATTATCGCCATATTTAACCATAGTAAGATCACGTAATATACCTATTGGTATTTTTTGAGCCATAAATAGTTTAGATATTGCTAGGTAGCAGTATCTGTCATGGGTTTAAAATCTTACTGTCTTGTAGACTACTCTGCACACTCTGCACTCTACACGGTGACGTGCGCCCTTGAGTCGTCAATACTTGAATCGATGTGGCTACACCTGAGTGGATTCGAGCCCCGTTCGGTAGACCATATATCAGTTATATTTGTTGAGAGGATTGGCATTCTCTCTGCTGATATGGTAGGGGGGAAAATGTTAGCTTGGGTCAATGTGAGAAATTGACACCGGCCGACATTTGACTACCCCCCTAATTAATGAGGTTTTTCCTCATTTGTACTAAATGGTGGTTAGGGTCTACCAACTTAAGTCGTTCCTGGGTGCAAATGCGGCCTGCTTAATAATAATATTGAATGTTAATAATCTCGGGCATATTGTAAACAGCACAACTGCTTAGCAGGTCTGTTACACAGAGGATTGGGAATTTAATGGTATGCCCATCGTTTTGTTTTATTATTTTACTACCTATCTTAGTAAGATGTACAACTGGCCAAAGATGAACAGAAACAACTCCCTGCCAATGTGTGTCACTCCAGTAAAACTACTTATTCTCTTGGGTGGTATCTCAATATATTCACAAAAATAGCAGTATAATTAGTGACATTTTCATATTGTCATAACCAAATTATCCAAATCAAATTATCCTCCTTAGCCTACTGACTTAGGACCTCTGTCCTAAAGACCTCTCAGTACAAAATTTCGTGCGAATCTGCTACTATTAAGATAAATATTTACAAAAAAGTTTTAAAAAATAATAATTTTGACACTCTGTATTTCGGAATCTATCAACTTTTGGGCTATAGTAAATTAGAATAGATCCTCATATATTAGCATAAGAAATTTGTGCGTGTGTTTTTTTTAGATACATCCAGTATATCTAATAATGGCGTTTAAATCAAATAACAATAATTAATTCAGTTGAATAATACATATTGTAGTTGACAGCTGACACATTGCGTTAATGTCTAAAAATGAGTCCTCTCAGTTCAATTCTGTTGTCAATATTATTAGCAAGTAGTCCATTTCTCATGTCCATGATTGCTTTTTTTATACTATTTTGGTCACAAAGTGACTCATGTGGCCAACCACTACTAGTGTCTATTCACGAAGATGCCTCCTTCATAAAATTTGTTTGTTCAGGCGTGATAGTTTCAAGAGATCATATAATAGCATTTTCAGAATGCTTCGCTGATCAAAACATTGATGAAACAAACCAAGCATCCCTTCAGATATCCAGTGGTTCAGATTTCTGGTATGGTAGTACGAATATACATCGAATAAAGAACATTACAAAAGTTGATTCTATATTTTGCATAAAAGTGACTCCACCGTTTCCATCATGTGTTTATGATGGAAAGAAAATATTGATTTCTGATCCCAAACAAGTGAACAATACTTATAGGGCAAGAGGATGGAGCAAAAACTGGGCATCACGTGTAATTACACGCAATTTAAATTCAACACAGGAGTGTACTGGTGCACCTGGAGCTCTGGTTATTGATCAAAATAATTGGTTAGTCGGTTTTCAAGGAGTGAAATGTATCAGGAGTGGCAACTCAAGGACGACTGAAATGTACTATTTTAAGAATTTGATTGGAAGGAACGATACCTGTACAAAGGAATCCTTTATTATGAGTGAGAAGTATTATGACAATACATACAAGCAATAAATTCCAATATTTTTGTTGCATGACTAGGTAGGGTATGTGAAATGTTGTTACATGTATTAAATAAAAGGTTTGATGACGAATAAATAATGCGATAATATAGTTATAGTCTGTTTAGAAATGAGAGAAATAAAAGCTTATTATGTATGCAAATCGTAAACAAATGTAGTACTGGTGCTAATATTAAATATTTTTATATTATGTATTATCGGTATAGATGATGTGTACTTTTAAAAAAACTGTGTGTGATCGAATCGTACTAAATTGTAGCAGGTAGCTAAAATTTAATCCCCGACAATCCGTTTTTGTCTATGCCGTTTCAATTTCTCGGTCCATTTCTCTTATAAGTAAACAATATAAAAACAGATTTCAAAGCATGAGGCTACTTTAAGCATCATAACCGGGTTTAGAGGGTTTTTAGTAATTCAAATAAAATTATTCAATATTATTATAAAAATATTTATTTAAATTTAATGAATAGACTTTTATTCCACACAAAATGAATTATCTTCGTCTCCTAGGTTGATAGCGTTGTACATGATCTTTGCCAGTTATTTGCAGTTACTCGTTCCAAGGAATTTTTTAACAAAATTTTCACGTCACTTAATTTAAACGTCGTATTATTTCGCACTACATCTCTTTTTACCTGCGCCCAGACTAATTCGATTGGGTTAATTTCACAGTGAGAAGGTGGTAACCGTAGTACCGTTATTTGGCGATTTGTTGCCATTTCATCGATAATATATTTTTTCTGATCTTTATTAAGATTGACAAGTGTCAAAAGTTCCTTTTTTGTCATATTTGTTTCAAAAGAAATGTTTTTTTTTTTCGGATAACCATTGAATTATATCGGCTTTCCTCCAAGCAGTCGTAGGCATCCGCTCGGTCTGCCGTGAATGGTAACTGGCATTATGCATGACAATTACAGACCCCGGAGGAATAAGATCCAACATCTGTGTAAAATACTCTTCGAAAACATCTGCGTTCATGTCTTCGTGATAGTCACCCGTATTTTTAGACTCAAATAAAAGTAAACCGCCATCTACAAAACCACTGGCACTACCAATATGTGTCACTATTAATCTTCGCCCTTTACCTGAAGATGCCTTGAACCCTGTTGAAAGTCCATCCAAAAGTGCTTGTCGAAAACTTTTTACATTTTGATCTTGCCATACTTTTGTTACAGTATATCCCTCGTTGACACAAGTTTCGTCTAGATAATAAATATTCCTCCCTTAGTCACGGAATTTTCTAATTGATCTTAAGTAGGATTTTCGCCAACAAATAATTTCATCTTTATCGATAAGAATTGACTTCCTGTTCTGATTTTCCCAGCAAAAATTCAACTCTCGTAAGACGGCCCATAATTTGCTTCTACTGATTTTTGGCAAATCGTTGTCCTCTGAAAGTTCACTTAAAATTTTGTTTAGCGTAGGTATTTCTTTTTTAAAATAAAATGAGTGTACTTTTCTGCGAATGACATTTTTGAAGAAATCATCTATAACGACTTTTGATCTCCCTGTAGATGATTTTGGGGGATTTACAGTATCTTGTTCATTTTTTGTTTCCTTTAAAAGTCTGTAGATAGTCGATTTTCTAATCCCTGTCATTTTGGAACACGATGTCGTCGACACTGTTGGTAGGATTTTGGTGTTTCAATGCATTAAATACATTTAATATAATAATCTTCTCATTCTGAGACAGCGCACATATTTTCACGCGTTTAGCAGGTACGTTATCTGATAAGCTCGACATTTTACCCAAACAATATTATATCCACTGGCACAATAGTCACTAAACACAAGTCGAATTTTACTCTACTGCACTAACACGTATTCATATATTCAGCTCTAAGACTGGATTGATCTGTCACAATACACTGGCTCCTGCCCTATGATGTATCCAGTAAAATATACGAATGTACACCCATTACCTGTTAGCATTAGTGTTACCCGATAATTACCTGAAACGAAATATTACCACGCCCATGGTCGGTTCTTATCTCGGGGACTATACCATATTTATTTACAACCATATAATAATGTTGATATTACAAACTTACAGTAGGTTTGAAAGAAACATATTTCTGACTTTGACAAAAATCCTGTTGGAAAGTGACATTTACCAGGAAGGAAAGTTATTACTTTCAATCCAGGTAAATGTTAAAATTCATCGAATTAGCAAAATGTTTGTTTCAAAAATATCTTATTTATTAAAACGTTCCTAACAAATTTTAATCATATAAAGTATTACAAATTATTTAACTACGTAACATTGAGTGAATGGACCAAAGGGTTGCGAGCCAACCAACTCTTGAAAACATCATAAACTTTATCGTACCTTGTACGACTCCTCTTAGGTAACAAATCTTTTTTAATATCTTCTGAATCGCTCATTAACTTCGAAAGTATTGTTTTGTGACAATCTATTAAAAATGCAACTAATTTAAGTTTGTATGCTTGACTTTCTTAGTACCATAGTAACCATTGTCAAAACGCCAACTTGACGTTTGTTTTATTTGTAATCTGGTTATACAGGGATCTTCCTACGTTAATTTCTCACTTAATTATTCTTGTTACAAAAACCGTCACTTGCATTTAAAAGGTAGGTATGGTTGTTAATAAAATAGTACACAAAACGGTGGAAAATTTCAAATGTAATGTTTGTACTATACTATTAAATTAGGTATTAAACTTAAATGAAAATGACTAAATCATTGCTACACCTGGTATCTATTGTTTGGTAACACTGATAATAATTATAGCTATGAAATATTACACGGTAGATTGTTGGTTATTTTTTACTTAAGTCAGTAGTGTGAAATAATACCTACACTAGAATGTAATGTTACAACTTAACGGAAACCATTTAAAGTGTAAAGTACCGTTACCACTATTATGTGAAATTCATATGTAACTTTCCATTTGTTTTGAATCATTATCCTGGGTTCTACTAATGTTAGTATGTAATTTTGTTGTAAGATTTATATACAGTGACCCATTTCAAATTAAAACAGGTCTGAAAAAATTCTATTTATGATTTCAAAAGCCATGCAATTTCAAAAAACTTTCATTATTTTAACCATGATAAATATTGCAAATAATCACTTAACGCACGGCGCATGTAAAATTCACTAGATATGGACCGTATAAACCACAATAAAAATTGTTCCGCAATAAAAATTGATTTCACAAAGTTTAGTAAAACCCGCAAAATAATGTTGAGTAATACACCAGATAACATTCCAGTTGCAGATATTGTGATTAAACAGAGATGCTTATTATTTTGCAACTTATGATACTTTTACGACATAATTAATAAATAATTTACTTTTGTTTATAGATTTTATGCTACAAAATTGTCGTATTATCGCTTCTAAAGATATCAAAATAGAACCCTTTCTAAAAGTTGTTTAGTGGATTTGTTGCTATTATATAACTATTTTTTAATTGTTTCCAACATGCCTCACAAAAATCTGAAGCCGACTAAAGTGCTTTATAATATAGTGCCAATTTTGGTTGCATAGTTGCTGTATAAACATTCTTACAATATTTTTGTGACATGCTGTTTTTTTTTCAAAAACGTTATAAAATAACAAATTGCTAGTGGGGAACAGAACATTTTCTACATGTACATGGTTACATATTATTTTAAGTCGTTAACTACCTGAGCTAGTAAGTCTATTCAATTGTCTCTGACCTCTTCAAAACTAAGCTAACCAGCGTAATTAGCAATAAGCATTTAACAGTCTAGTATTAGAGCAGTGTTCTGTAAGTTTCCTAATGTTTCGTGTACTTACCTAATCTGTTTCAGGGAAAATGGCCAGCCTTCAGTTATTAATCGGTTGCCAGAAATGCACTTTAACGAGCTTATATCTACCCTTAATGAGAATTGTGTTAAGCTATTGAGAAAGCATAAATTATCAACTTTGCTTTGCTTCACCTAAAAATGTTATAAATTTGTTGAAAATGAAATATAAATAAGAAGCGTTATAGTAATTTTGTAAATAATACCAAATATCACAATAATTATTTAACAGAAGTAACACAGCATCAGCAAGTTTTCAAAAAAGTCCCCTGGCACGTCGATTTTGTTTTTCAAAAAGGCACTTTTTGACATACGATCCACATTTGTGACGTCATCGTTGTTCGAGATAAGACGTAATCGAGAATTTTTTAAATAGCAACCTCCAATTTTGACCATGCCATTTGAAAGAGCGTATCATTCTACATACATACATCATGAAAAATTATGGTGTTACATAAAAAAAAATTCAAGAAAGTAATATTTGAAGATTTTAAAATTTAATTTTCGCAATACTGAAAATGATAATGATTATGTAAAAAGTCGACTAAATTGAATGTTCAGATTGTGCACCGTTGGCTGCCTGACAGTAGCCAAGACGATTAATAAACCCTTTTTGGACATTATCAATAACTTCAGGAGGTATACGATGTATCTCGTGACGAATTCTTGCTTTTAAATCTTCTAAATTAACCGGTCTAGTAACGTATACTTTGCTTTTTAGGCATCTCCACAAGAAATAATCTAGGGGTGTCAAATCAGGCGATCTGGCTGACCTCTCCCTATCCAACGATTTGGGAACAGCTCATCTAAATAAGCACGGACAGGTGTTGCATGATGGGGAGATGCACAGTATTGTGAAATTTTAAAATCTTGAAACATTATTTTCTTGAAATTTTTGTTATGTAACATCATAATTTTTTATGATGTATGTATGTAGAATGACATGCTCTTTCAAATGGCATGGTCAAAATTGGGGGCTGCTATTTAAAAAAATTGTCGATGACGTTATATCTCGAACAATGATGACGCACAAATATGGATCGTATATCGAAAAGTGACTTTTTTAAAAATAAAATCGGCGTCCCAGGGAATTTTTTCGAAACTTCTCAATTTCGAAAGCACTGTATATTCTTATGCGAATCCGAATCTGGGGTATATTTAAACCCATCGCTCTAGGTTCAAGGTCTTTCCCAAAGATAGATAAGTAAGTGAACCCAACTATCGTATATTTATGTTTTTAAGATCACTGAATCTGAATCCGGGATTCGTTTGACCCTATCACGTTAGTTTCAAGATCAAATCAATAGATAGGATATACATTACATGATTTTGCAAGATCGTCTAGTTTTGCAAGATAAAACAAAAGCTTTTTCAAATTTTGAAAAATTTCTTGTCTTTACGATCACTATTTCTGATTATGTAGAAACACGTGACATGGCGCAAGGTCAAAACAAAAGTTGGGCATGCAAGTGAATCAGGCTATCGTAAATTTATGTTTTTATAGTTGTTAAATATGAATCCGGGATTCATTTAACCCTAACAAGTCAGATTAAAGGTCATTCCAAGGTCAAATCGAAAGATAGATATGCAAATCGGCAAAAGCATAATTTATTTATATTTTTGGGGTCACTGGATTCGAATTTGAAGATCATTTAACCCCATTTCAGATAAACCTGAAACCCTGTAACAGGATGCATAGAAACGCTAACTACTAATGCTAATCACAACTAAAAAGATTTTTTTATGCAGTAACATTCATCTTAAGAGAAGGCGAGTTTTAAGATATCGAATTATGACTGTGACATGGAAACAAATAACTTCCCTATAATCGAAGAAATATGAATGACGACACACATGACATAATCAAGAATTACATACAAAATATTGGTTTTGAAAAAAAAGCCTGTCTCCAATAAAAACTAACATTTATATTTGACAAATCTAACTGGAAATAGCAACAAGATTATAAACATTCTTTAAACAGATATTTCCATTCTAATGAAATACATTTACATAACTCCAATCGGAGAGTATAATGAATTTATCGATACTGGTGTTTTTTTATATAGATAGCATAAAGATTAATGTTAGTTTGAAAGAAAATAATGAAGCTAGCTCCGTAAATGGAGCAGGTACTGAAACATATGTTGATGTTAACTTTGCTCCATTTAATACTCTGTGAAAAAATGACACAGACGTAAGTAAACGATTTTGTTCGGGAATTAGGCTTGGAATATTTTTCCGAAGATGATGCACTTCTTCTAGCCTACTGATATTAAGCGAATTAACAAACTCAAATCTGTATAGTATAATCCTAATCAATGGAGATTGTCCATTGATTCTTCGAAGAGAGACCTAAAAGTCGTCCCTTTTCACAACACCAATGTATGCCCTTCCATTCAGTTGTTTCTCAAATTCGTAAAATGATGAAAATATATTTTTGTAATTAAAATGACAAAGATAAAAAAAGCGGCATTTCAAATGGGTTATAGAGAATTTCCTAGGGACCATAAAAGTCTAGATTACAGGGGAAATATAGCGCAAGTGGTGGAAAACTATAGGAAACTAGATTGCTTGATTAATCTGAAATTACATATCATGAATTGCCATATTGACTACGTTACATAAAATCTTGGCTTCTTTAGTAAAGAACAAGGTGAAACATTGCATCAGGAGATATACCAGAAAGAGGACGAAAACATAAAAGACATCCATTGCACAGATACTTTGAGTGTAAGGAAGGTAGATATCATAAAGATAGAGTATTAATGGTACACATTACAAACCTTCAAAACTTAAAACCCTCAAACTTACGACGACTGTTACTGTATAAAATTCCTTATTCTCAAGAGTTGTGATTTTTAGCGCTCCTATGCATCGGCTACAGAGTTACGGGCGTTATTGGGTGTTAAAATTTTGAAGTTGTCAGGTTGAGCTGACCAGAAATAACTCCAAATTCGGATCCAACATCCTCAAAAATATAGACGTGTGATGGTTTTCCCCATTTACATATCTATATTTCGATTTGACTTTAGAATGGCCTTGACCAGATAGGGTTAAATGAATCCAGCAACGCCAAAATCATATATGTACTATAGTCTGGTTCACTTATATGTAGCTTTCTATTTGACTTTGAAATAACCTTGAAACTGACCTGATGGGATTAAATGAGTACCGGTTTCAGATTCAGCGACACCAAAAACATAAATGTACGATGGTCTGGTCCACATGTCCAAAATGACCTTGAACCTAGGGGGATGGGGTCAAATGGCTGTAAACTTGGATTCAGCGTGTCTGAACGATACAAGTCTGTTCGTCTGTATCTTTCATCTTTAGGAATTACAAGAAAATCAATGTATTTTTTTCTCGAAAAATGTGATGTTCTGGATTTTGATTGAGAAAAATAGACTACTAAAGAGTTCTTAATAAAAGTTGCTTTACACAGGCACACTGCTTTTAAATTCGTTTATCGAGTTTCTGTAAATATTATAGAAAACACAACTAATAAATTTATTTCTCGGCAGATCCGCAATAAATTCTCTTTCGAATTAAATTGGCACAATCTCAAATTTAATCTGGAATAACAACTTCGCCGACTGCACCCCATCCAATATCATCTAAGATAGTTTTCCTATACATTCTAATTTCGTCCAAACAAATAATGGGATACAAATAAATGTTTTGAACAGATTTATGTACTACAATATCCTCCTGTTTTATCTCAGTTTAATTTGTTGGATGATCTATCCAATAAACGACGAGAAAAAGACATTTAATAAGGTGCAACTGAGAGAACAAACTTATGTTAAATTTAGCAATCATTTAATATTTTCAAGTTTACAACTACCTTGAAGTTTAATTATTAATTTACAATTACGACGCCCTTGGAAAATTATGCTTATTTAACAAAATTACCTTAATTTTGACCACAGAAGATGCCCTAGGATTTTCTACACGTAATTAGGAAACACCTTGTATAATACCGTAAGGAGGTCTACTAAATTTGTTTCTATTATAAACATTTTATATTTACATACTTCAGGTAAAAGTATTACCATACCAACTTTTGAGAAAACACCTTTCAGGAATTATAGACAGTTTAAAATCCGAACTACTGAGGTTGTCCTTCGCCCAGTCTACAGCTGATGAAAAATATTTTTTATCAAACATAATATGTAAACAAATATATCGTAAATGGGTGCCTAATGAAATCATGGCTACTCTTAATTAAAAATATTGTATCTTTTAATATTTCGCTCACTTGTTTACCAAACAAATTTAATACCAATCGAAACTACAAAGCACAAGGAACGTATAAACATTAGGTTGCCTTCCTTTTTTTGGTCCCTGTTACCGGGTATAAACATTAAAATATATAGGATGTGTCAAAAAAGCAGGTCATCCCATTCACTGCATATTTTTGACACCAAAATATGACGATTTAACACCAATATCGTAAAATGTGTAAAATCCTTATAGTTTTCGAGTAAAAAGTTATTGAAGTTGTAGTATTTTCAAGTCAGGCGATTCCGGATATTGAAATTCGATTGACGTTTTCGTGATGCCTTTCTTTACATTAGTTTTCCAAGTGTACAGTTAATGCTCATTTCAATGCACAGTGTATAACATAGATATAAATTTCGTAGGACATTTTATTCCATTATTATTTATTAACTGTATTTAATCTCTAATTCAAACCTTGAGTTCTTCAATCGAGTTATATTATATTCGACATTTTCCTTTGCATCTCAGAAACCACTGGGACAAATATATAAGTATATCATATGGATGTAATCAGAATTGTATGCTTTTTCAGAATTTAAAAAAATACATAGGGTATTGCTCTGAAAAAAAAATTTCGGTAAATATTTATAAAGATATGTCGAATCATCTATAAAAATGACACAATTTTTGTATTTGTAATTTTTTTGGAACTATGACATTAAAGCCACAAATCGAGTGAGAGCATTACATTGGTATAATTTTGTTCGAAAGCGAATTTTGAAAATCATTTGATAATTTCATTATGCCAGGTATGTGTTTTTTCATTAGAAAAATTTAGTAGGATTAACTTATACTTAGATATTTATTGTACATATGACTTAATAGAAGTTATAGAAAATGTATGTGTACTTTCTTAAATAGGTAACTTTAAACTAACTACTTCTTCCGATAGAATAGGTGGCATATATAGATTACACCAATTTTTCATTATACGTCATTTCACTTTATCTAAAATATAGTGAAAGGTTTCTTGCGTCATCCTTGTATATGAGAAAAGTATTTCCTTGTCGCTACTTAAATTTTAAATAAATGAGGAACTCTCCATAATTTCTTCTACTGCGATTAATAGCGTAAACTAATTATAAAATCGCGTAATTAGCGTAATTATAAAATCCAAAACAGAATCCAAAACAACCAGTTTATCGTCAGATTATAACATTTTGCAAAGAAGTATCTATAGCGTACCAAAAAAAAAAAAAATTTGTCTCTATTAATTCAATATAGTTCAAATGTTTTGCTTCTCAACAAATTATATCCTTTATACGTTTTTTATTGCTTTTAATGATCTTCGTCTAGACTAGGATTATCCTTTTATTTATCCGAGACTAGACATTTAGTTAATTAACCCACGATAGATGTACCTGGTATTTGTATGTATATGTTAAAATGTATTTTGTGTGTAAATTTTGTTGTTTATCAAATACATTAATCTACGTTTGAACCGCGAAAGCAAAGGAGAATGAGAAGGATAATGTGGAAGGTTCCGTTAGCAGAGAGGTTTGAATTAGTTTTGAAAATATAGTTCGCCAAATTAGGTATTATGAGGGATATATGAAATGATGTATGAAGGCCAATTTTAAGTAATCTTTGTTATCAGTGATGAAGCTTCCTTAATTTTAATTACTTATATACAAAGTGTTTCGAAATTAATGCAACATAGAGCAGAAGTAGATTCGTATACAGGCTGTATCACATAAGAGAGCCACTCCCATGTATCTCGCTTAATATGAGAGACACGTCAAAAATCTTTAATTGTTTTTGTTGCATTTTTTGGAGGCCTTTATGCTCTTAACAACAAATTTGAGATACATGGCCAACTTTATGAGTAATAACAAAAAAACCTGTAAAGTGCCCAAACTTTAAGGCTGTCTAACTTTTTTATTTTAAGAGATAGAGAAAACTTATTGATAATAAATTTTTACTGCAAAATTGATACCTTCCACCTGATATAAACAGATTTTTGAAATATCGTATGTGGTTTGCTGCGCCCTCTAGGCGGATATTTTTTTTTTATTGAAGCAGGCTATGGCCACAAAAAATTGCCTGTTTTTTTGTCTTTCATGCAATATACTAGATGTTGCTCTTATATTTTGTATTTATTACATTTTTTTCAATTTTAGTTAAAAAAATGTACATAAATATTTTCGTGTTGCTCAAGATAATGTAGAACCTGTTTTAAAGACGCCAACTGCAAAAAAATAATAAACAGAATGTACTTTTTTATGCAAAATACAGATTTTCTTATAATTAAACAATTAAAGATTTTTGACGTGTCTCGCATATTAAGCGAGATACATGGGAGTGGCCCTCTTATGTGATACAGCCTGTGTAGTGACAAAACAATGCGATGTAGCCAAACTTACCTTAGTTCAGAAGTTGATGGTTAAAAAGATACAGGGTGTCAAAGTTAAAATTTTATTTTCGTTATTTGCGAATAACATTTTAAAATATACAAATATCTGCAAACATTTTGAAGATCGGGGATATTTGTGGGCGAGAAATTAATTTCTTTCTAATTTCGACGTCGCTAGTCATGCTTCTTTTTAAATGGTAGAACTGTATTGCGGCTTAATGTATACATCTTACTATTGAAACAATCGATTCTACTATCTTTTCTATGTTAAAAATATATGCCTTGTTGAAATCGTTAGAAGTAACCGTTTTCGAAATAATCCTATTTGAAATATTCTGTGTGCCGTGTAATACTAAACCATCCTTTTCTCTTAACACGAATGAAACTTTTTACCGAGGTTTGTATACTTGTGTTTATTTACTATATATCTTTTAAATGCACATAAGTGACGGTTTTTGTAACAAAAATAATTACCCGAGAAATTGAAAGAGTAAGATTCCTCTATTAGATTAGATTACAGATAGAAAAAAAGTCAAGACATTTTGACAATGGTTACTTTGGTAAAAAAAGGTCAAACATAGAGACTTAAATTGGTTGCATTTTTGATAGATTATCATCAAGAAAGTATTTTCGAAGACAATGAGCGATTCAGATGAAACTATTTGTACTCCTACTCAACTGAGAGAAGCCGCTGAAAGTTTGGGAAAAGATTTATTACCTAAGTAAAGTCGTGCAAGGTAAGATAAAGTTTATGATGTTTTCAAGAGTTGGTTCACAAAAAGGTGTTCATAAAGCTGTTTCTGACTATTCTGCTGGCATATTTTAGCGAAATTGCCAAAATCAAAAAGCCGTCAACACTTTGGTCTATTTGCTCAATGTTGCGTAAAATAATTTTTTAATACTTAATATGAATAATGTGAGAATGTTTTAATGTACAATAAACCCTGTCAAACCTCACTTTCCATCTGGTTATATGTCAAAATCAGAAATATATTTCTTTCAAACCTACTGTAAGTTTGAAATATCAACATTACATAATATATGGATGTACACAAAAACTGTTTTGGTTTCAGGCAAAGTACCATTTCAACTGAAAATATAGCAAAAGTTACTCAGAATGGTATAAGTAGTGATATTGCACATCGCCATTATTTAGGATTCTGAATAACCTTTTCAAGTAACATTTTGCTGTATGTTCAGTGGAAAAAGTAGTTTATTCACAATCGGTTAGTAATATAGACATTTCTTACCTTTAAAACGGTAGGGAAATTACTAATTACTTAGCTTTACTTCCACGCTAGCCGGAAAAGTACGTGTCACTTTTCTAGTACCTTTCTTTGCTTTTCTCCGGAATTATTCCGTCAAGCGCGTGTCCGCAGCTTCTCGGACTTCCGGAGGAGTACATGTTAATTCAAAATCAGACATTATGCACTTGTTTAAGGAAGAAAATTAAAATTTCGTAACGGAAAGAATATTTTTTGACTTATTTGTCAAAACCTACACATACCTAGCAGCAGTTTCATGAAGCTCATTGTCGAAATAGTATAATCTGAACGTGTTTTAGACTATACTTTCTCTAACAAGATTTTATAAATCATACAAAAAAGTTGCTTATTTGTACATATTCCATCACAGTATGTTAAAATAACATTGTAACACAGTGTTATAGAATGTCATTCTAACACAGTATGCTGGAATGACATGTATTTCAATCTAATTTTTTGTTGTGGAATGATAACAAATTTTCTTAAAATTAATGTTTCTAAAAATTTGTAACTAAGCGATTGTGAATAAAATAATATACATACCACGAGGGAAGGATCATTTCAGCCACGTCTTTTAGCGGCCAACAAAGCCCGGGCTGTAATAATCTACTTTCCCGCTAGGTATGTAATATACTATTACCTGAAACCAAAACGGTTTTTAACTGGTGATAATATTTCAAATAGGTTTATTTCGAAAACGGTTACTGCTAACGACCTCAACAAGGTATACCTTTTTCGGATAAAAATGATAGAAAAAACGATTGTTTCAATAGTCAGATGTATATATTAAGCCGCAAAATGTTCTGCCAAAAAGGAGATGTGTGATCAGTGGCGCCCTCTATTAGTGAGGTCAAAATTAGAAAGAAATTTGAATTTCTTGCTCCTAAAAATCTACGGTCTTCAAAATGTATACAATTATTTGGATTTAAAAAAAAATATATCGAAAATAAAATTTTAACTGTTACACCCTTTATCTTTTTAACCAATAACTTTTGAACTAAGGTAAGTTTGGCTATACGGCATTATTTTGTCGCCACGAATCTACATTTGCATTAATTTCTGGACAGCCTGTGTAAGAAATTCGTTAGGTAGTTTCTAAATTATGGCGAAGGCGCCAGCATTACCAACACCAAAACATTCCTTGAGCCTGTAATTTAGAATTATTGTCAAATTCTAAAAATAATGATGATATTACACTGACGCTTGCAATTTTACAAGAAAACTGGCAATATACAACAAAACAGTAAACTTCCTATGTAATTATAATATAATATGTACATTTATAGAACATACTGTAATACATTTACAATTTACAATGTGAAATCCATTTTTACATTGTAAAATTACTGAAAATACCAAATTTAATATATAATTGACTGTAAAAATATGCCTAATGTGTATGTGAATGTACTACTAATTTTAAAACGCGCTAACCTAACCTAACTGTTGAGAGTGTTGGGCGGTGACGCCTTTATTGTTTCTTGCTTCATTTCGACGAATGCAGCGTGTACCTAGGACCTAGGTACTTTCATAATTAATTTAGTGAGTAGTGACTAGCAATATAATGTCAAGTTTTCTGTTTTGTACAAATAACCTAAATGTGCAGGTACCAAATTTTAATAAAAAATTGCCGTAAAACTATAATATTTTATTACTTCAGTACCTGTATGTACATGTCTTTCTAAGCTAAAAAAATAAGCAAAGGGCAGTTAATATATTGAAGATATAATAAAACTGTAACTACTAATTAGCTAACTGAGCCGTAATCGGAGTACAAAATAGCTATTTATATAATCAGTTAGGAAAAGTACAAACAACAAATGTTTTTTTACACAATTTGTTCAAAAATTTTAATTATAAATTTAAAAAAGATTATTCTGCTGAGTTTAAGGTACATAGCGACTATAATAGAAATAGGTATTATTTTCAATCTAAATGAATCATAAATTCCAAAGTACTTAATTGTCTGTATATAAATTTGAAAAGCATATAGAAAACGAATTTTTTGCTTCGGAAATGTTTGACTTCACTGGGGATATCATATCAACAATTCAGTATTACTATTGAGGGTGTTTGTTAACATTAGAAGCAATTGGCATTTATGTTAAGTAGGTTACTTAATATGAGTACATTTTTCTTTTGAAGTAACATTCTGATGCAGTGATGCTATTGAGAAACTCACAGAAAAGCCTGATATGTTACTTAAGATAAGTAACAATCGTTAATTCCTTACGATATTTTAATTTTTCTCATGTAGGCATATTAATCTATTAGGTATAAATGAACTACTATTGTTTTGTAATAGATTTTTTTTAATTTTAAGCTTTTTATATGATGCTCCATATTACATACGTATGATGCTCCATTAAAAAATATATATGTTTGTTATAGTAACGGAAAACTAGAAGTTATAAAAAAAATTTCTCAAGCCACTAGATACTACACATAGAGAAAAAATGTCTTTACAATGTATATATATTAATATAATAAGTAGGAAAGTTACCATAGAAAACGACCAAAATTTAAAAACATCATGTAGGTATCTCTTCTAGGTGTAATTCAATGCTGGTCGTGGCATTAGCCCGCAGTAGTTGTTTCCTGGAATTTCGTATTTGCAGAATATAACCAATCAGTAGAATATGATGGTGAAGATGATCTATTACTTTAATTTCTTATGGAAACGCAAAATATAAATAAATCAAGCTTCGAATTTCTGTCAGAGACAAGATATTGTACTTTCTTCTAATAAGCCATTTTATAAATATGGCTAAACAAAATGCTTGTCGTATATATAAAATCAATGGAAAGTTGAATTTTACGAAATTAGTGACTATAGGGATCCTGAAATCCTTTAAAAAGTATCATTATGGAGCTCCACCAAACTGCTGGCAGTAACCCAATCCTTTTCATAATATAAGGATTGTTGTAAATGTAAATACATTATTTTGAAGAATATAGATAAAGATAAGAAAATAAACCTATATTTAGTAGAATAATAATTACTGCTTATAATTTTTTTACAGTTAACTTGTTGCGTGTAATTTAAAATAAAAAAACAGTGCTAATAGTAGCATATGTTTTCACTGTCCTTTTAAAAGGATGGAAACTAATTATTACAGTGCTAATATTTTTTTAGGGATTTCAGGAAGGGATTTTATTTCTTCTTACATAATTATTTTTTCATACGTCCATATTTTGTTTGACGAGAATTAGTTTTGGTAATATTTTGTATCCTTTAGCAAAAAGAGAAAAGAAAGAATTGAAAAAAGAGGAATGAAAAAAGCCAATTTTTTGCAAAAGAAAGTTTCCAGGTAGTAAGTCATGGAAATGCTTAAAGTTTTCTGCGTATAATATATTGCAAAAGCAATATAATATTTTTATAAATTTATTTTTTTAATTGCTTTTTATATATACTTACCTTTCTAGTGCAATATTAAATTTTTATGACGGTTTTAATTTTTTTTTAAATATACCAAATTACTTATTTGAATTTTATTCATATTGATTATTTAAGCTTTCTTTCTTTAAAGTTTAATATAATATGTACATATATTCAATACTTTCATTAAACTAGTAGTCACTTGACTATACTTACACCGTAATAACTTTTGAGTAAAATTACACTCAAAATCAACACAATTGGTTGTTAAAACGAGACCACACCTGATTGTGTTAAAATAATAACACAATTCGTTGAATAATGTTCACTCGGTCATTTGCTAGATAAACAAATCTTTTATTATTAACAATGAATAACTTTTGAGTTAGCTTACTGAACTATGTACTACTACAAACACAAAATTGAGTTATATTTCAATATATTTTGTTGTTTTATTTTCCAAAAACCCCCTCTCTCTGACGAAAAATTGTGTTAATAAATTCATTTCCTTATTAAAATGTTTAATCCTACTCAAAATTCAACACCAAAATAATTTCATTCATAAATGAGTTTGAGGTTACTCAATGATATTTTTTACTATGAAAGTTATTTTTTATTTAAAAAATATGTAAATATATAAATCACTATAAAAAATAATTAAAAATACAAACTATTTCTATATTCTAAATTATTACAAAATTTTTGATGTCATAAACTATCTGCTCACATATAATTAAAACAAATCTTCTTGTTATTTTTATTAATTCGAACATTATTCGTTATCGGCCGTAAAAGGGATTCTTGTTAATTATATTCCATGCAGATTTGCTCTAAGTTTGCAACACACAGGATACAGTGCTTTGTTTCAAATTCTGATTGAGACAACATATCCACACAAACTGTGCCGAATAGGTATGTGCCTGCTCTGGAATTAGACAAGATAGCTTTCTGTAATGTAGTTACAGTTGTTAGGCAGCTATAGTAGTGGATACGTAAACTGCCAGGATTTGAAGCGTCGATGTAACTACCCAGTTGAATTTTCTGACGTCAAAGGCTTTCTACTATTACAGTCAAATGAACAAAATTAGTTTTAACTTGTGCAAATACAAGGATATGCAAAATTTATTAAAAATATATCGATTTGCATTGAAAAAGAAGGGGGTCATATTGAACCATTTTTATAAATTTATATCTTCTGTTTTTCATATCTCTCATTTAAATCTTTAAAAATATATCATATTTCATCATGAGTTATATGATGTGACATAAGTACAGAAAGAAAACTATACTAATATCAAGAATAATACATTTATTCGAACGCTAGCTTAGTTTCACTACTCCTCAAGCAAAGTAATACCTACTTTATTGAAAGATTAACTTATTCTTGTATAATAAGATTGTACAGGGTGTTTAATTTTATTTGTGTTCAAATCCGTAAAAACTTTGTTCTTCAAGGTAATCAAAATATTTTTTTTATTTTAAAAGACATCAAAAACCGCTTCCTCTGACCATACCACGTCATTTAAGATGGCGATCCAAGACCTGCTATGATGTTTTTATACCATCCAAATTCAATAAAAACGTTTAGTGATTTTTTATTTAAAATATGATAAGGTGGTATTAATCAAGACCCCTCAAAACACTTATGTGTGAAATTTGAAAAAAAAAACTGTACAGAGTGTTTTCTTCTACACGTTCTTAAAGTTTTATTTTTATAAAAATTTTTAAATACTTTATTTTCCAAAATAACGCAACATACCGGGTGTTCCCTCTAAGACTTTCAGTGCGAATATCTCCGAAACCATCATAGCCAGTGCGACGAAATTTGGTATACAGACACTAGATGGCGCGTAGAATCTGATGATAACATCAATTTTTATACAGGGTGTTCCATTTTCCAAGAAATCGATTTAATTTTGATTTTTTGGTTGTCAGCCCTGCTAAAACTTATGTTTAAATTGAAATATACTTAATTATGAACACATTCTGATAAATAAACATTCAAAAATTTCAAAATTTAACATAAAAAAACGCCTCCAAAAAGTACCCAAATTTCATTGTTTTGTCATGTAAAATGTGTATAGCCTTGAGCCAGACTTACACAGAAGAAACTAACATCGGTGAACGTCAAAACTATGAATTGTCATTGAATTGTCAAATATTAATGGCATGAAGTATTTTATTTTACATAAATAACGCTAAATAATGGATTTAATGCAATTTACGTATGCACAATGGTGTTATTGAGACTTGTCGATAAAAATTTAGACTTGAGTTGAGGCTTTTGGAGCATTGTGGTCGCCGTGCCGGCGCAGTCTATCGCTACAGCTAAAGTTACAGCGTGAAGATTGTGTAAAATATCTGTGAACATTTTTAAATTATTCCATTATAATGTAATAAAACTTCAGTAAATTGTTTTTTTTTATGTTACTACAGTGTACAATAATAATTAGGTACACGTATTTTTTATGACAAAATAATTTACAAAATTGTGTAAGTACTTAAAGAATATCCCTGTTTTCCAACTGCTGTAATAATTATTGATTACTTATTTAGCAACAAATAAATTCAAACAAAACCATTTCTAAAACTTTTAATTATAATGTGAACGTGTTTGTCGTTGAAAGTCAGATCTGAACCTACCCTAGCCCCACAAAAGAAAATATTACGAAAGCATAACCTAGAAATGATTGATTCTTGTATCCACATATTTCAGCACTGTACTTATGTAATTATGTTTAAGAAGAACTCTACATCTGTAAAATAGTAAACAATGAACTACAATTTCTGTATTTCATGATACAGAACTGAAATAAAGCAACTGGTTTTTGCTAGGAAGAATCACCTGCAAATGTACTATACCCAGTAGGTAGGTACCTATCAAATAGTCGTTTAAAGCTAGATAATAATTTGTAATTCTTGTTGTAATTGTTTTTACCTTTCAGTTATGTGTGTGCAGTGCCACAAATTACATTAAAACAGACACCAGAAAGAATAAGCGAAAAATATTACGGACATTTTCTTGGAAATAATTCTAAACATGGATAATATTATAAACAACTCTGTAACTCACATTCTTTGAAGAGTATTCTATAAGACATTAAATTCAGTTGTCTGTCGTGGGTTTTAAAATTTCTAAACGAATAAAATTAAGAAAAATAAACTAATTTCATAATTCTATGTACAGTATGAAAACATCTTGTTAGAATATCTTTAAAATGTTGAAAGCTAACTGTTGTTACAACATATACACAACATAACATAATAAGGTAGGTATTGAACGATGAAACGGCAAGATTTGTTTCTAATCGTACATGCATGTACATTCCTCAGATTGAACGTTGTTCTGTAAATGAAATTAGAATACAGAATAAGTGTTTAATATAAAATCAGATGTAATAATGTAAATTTATTTTATTGTTAATTAATCAAGAATTCATTTAAAGCTAGACAGTAATTTGTAATTATTGTTTTTATCTTTCAGGTATGTGTGTAGTGCCACAAATTACATTGAAACAAAACGATTTGTAAAATAGGACACCAAACAGAATGAAGGAAAAATATCGCAGATATTTTGTTAGAATTAATTTTATACATAGAATGATGTATAATATAAAGAAGTCCCCTAACTCACATTGGACATTATTTTACAAAAGAAAATTTAAAAAAAAGATTAAAGGAGTGTTTTTTTATATTTTATTATATGATTCAGTTGTAACCAGCATAATTTTAATTAAAAAGTAATACGTACCTACATTGTGGCTTATTTTTTAATTAGTAACTAAATTGAATAACTTGATCCTTCATCTTTAAGTATTAATTAATTTTATATTATTTCTGAAACATTTCTGTTTAATAATTTGAGTAGAATAAAAAACAACAAATACAGACTTTAATTTATTAACAATAAAATAAAATTACATTAAGTATCTACATTATTACATCTGATTTTATATTAAACACTTATTCTGTATTCTAATTTCATTTACAGAGCAACGTTCAATCTGAGGAATGTACATGCATGTACGATTAGAAACAAATCTTGCCATTTCATCGTTCAATACCTACCTTATTACGTTATGTTGTGTATATGTTGTAACAACAGTTAGCTTTCAACATTTTAAAGATATTCTAACAAGATGTTTTCATACTGTACATAGAATTATGAAATTAGTTTATTTTTCTTAATTTTATTCGTTTAGAAATTTTAAAACCCACGACAGACAACTGAATTTAATGTCTTATAGAATACTCTTCAAAGAATGTGAGTTACAGACTTGTTTATAATATTATCCATGTTTAGAATTATTTCCAAAAAAATGTCCGTAATATTTTTCGCTTATTCTTTCTGGTGTCTGTTTTAATGTAATTTGTGGCACTGCACACACATAACTGAAAGATAAAAACAATTACAACAACAATTACAAATTATTATCTAGCTTTAAACGACTATTTGATAGGTACCTGCCTACTGGGTATAGTACACTTGCAGGTGATTCTTCCTAGCAAAAACCAGTTGCTTTATTTCAGTTCTGTATCATGAAATACAGAAATAGTAGTTCATTGTTTACTATTTTACAGATGTAGAGTTCTTCTTAAACATAAGTACATAAGTACAGTGCTGAAATATGTGGATACAAGAATCAATCATTTCTAGGTTATGCTTTCGTAATATTTTCTTTTGTGGGGCTAGGGTAGGTTCAGATCTGACTTTCAACGACAAACACGTTCACATTATAATTAAAAGTTTTAGAAATGGTTTTGTTTGAATTTATTTGTTGCTAAATAAGTAATCAATAATTATTACAGCAGTTGGAAAACAGGGATATTCTTTAAGTACTTACACAATTTTGTAAATTATTTTGTCATAAAAAAAACGTGTACCTAATTATTATTGTACACTGTAGTAACATAAAAAAAACAATTTACTGAAGTTTTATTACATTATAATGGAATAATTTAAAAATTTTCACAGATATTAAACACAATCTTCACGCTGTAACTCTAGTTGTAGCGGTAGACTGCGCCGGCACGGCGACCACAATGCTCTAAAAGCCTCAACTCAAATCTAAATTTTTATCGACAAGTCTCAATAACACCATTGTGCATACGTAAATTGCATTAAATCCATTATTTAGCGTTATTTATGTAAAATAAAATACTTCATGCCATTAATATTTGACAATTCAATGACAATTCATAGTTCTGACGTTCACCGATGTTAGTTTCTTCTGTGTAAGTCTGGCTCAAGGCTATACACATTTTACATGACAAAACAATGAAATTTGGGTACTTTTTGGAGGCGTTTTTTATGTTAAATTTTGAAATTTTTGAATGTTTATTTATCAGAATGTGTTCATAATTAAGTATATTTCAATTTAAACATAAGTTTTAGCAGGGCTGACAACCAAAAAATCAAAATTAAATCGATTTTTTGGAAAATGGAACACCCTGTATAAAAATTGATGTTATCATCAGATTCTACGCGCCATCTAGTGTCTGTATACCAAATTTCGTCGCACTGGCTATGATGGTTTCGGAGATATTCGCACTGAAAGTCTTAGAGGGAACACCCGGTATATTTTTATGATTTAAATGACATGGAAAACCTTTTGACATAATTCCATGGCTCAACCTTTGATTCGTATAGTGGCTTTCAAATTCAGTATTTTGTTTCGAGGGGAGTTGTGATTAACCCCACCTTATCAGATTGTAAATCAAAAATTCGCTAAACGTTTATATTAAATTTTGGGGGTATAAGAAATTATAACAGGTCTTGGATTGCCATAGTAAGATCAGAACAAGCGGTTTTCGATGACATTTAAAACAAAAAAAGAAAATGTTGGATTATCTTGAAGAATAAAGTTTTCCGAGTTTTTATACACATAAAACTTTGAGAACGTGTAGAGCAAAACACTCTGTATAGCTTTTATTCAAATTTCACACATAGGGGTATTGAGAGACCCTGAGTAACACTACCTTATCAGACTTTAAATAAAAAATAGCTAAACATTTTTTTTTTAATTCCGGGGGTATAAAAATAATCATAGCAAGCCTTGGATCGCCATCTTAAACGCCATAATAGGATTAGAAGTAGCGGTTTTCGATGCCATTTAAAACATAAAAATATTTGTTGCATTATTTTGGAAAATAAAGTTTTTTCAAATTTTTATAAAAATAAAACTTTGATTGTTTTTATTGAATTCGGAGGGTATAAAAACAATCATAGCAGGCCTTGGATCTTCTTAAATGCCGTGGTAGTGTCTGAGGAAGCGGTTTTCGATGTCATTTAAAATAATAAAAAAAATCGATTACCTTGAAGAATAAAGATTGTACGGATTTGTACACAAATAAAAGTAGGCACTCTGTATATTCTTCATTTAAGAATAAAAATTACTTCAACTAAAGAAAGTTACTATAATTAATGCGAGATAAAGTTATGTTTTCTTTCTTGCAAGTTTTAAGTGACTTGATGACTTGAAAGAATTAGATACTGCAAATATTTGAAATAATATTAAATAAATAATAACATTGCATTAAGAAAGAATAGAACTAGAAGTGCATAATTAGTATTTCAGTATTCTTGCTATATTGTATTAATTTCTAGAGTAGGTACTGCTCTACCCTTCTTATAATAAATAATTAAATCCTACTCACTCAGTAGTACTTAATTATTTATACAAGGATAGAAAGGCATAGCAAAATGTCAAAGTCATTCGTTAACGGCACATTAGACATATACCACTTTTGATCATATTACCTCCCCTCAATATGCCATAGGAGGCGAGGCAACCGACGACTTATTCGACAGAAGGGAACCTGAGTAGACGTGATGCAATATGTAACTACATCTTGTGGCCACATGCAGAATCTGGCTATGCACCAGTACATACATTATTAATACACACACCATCAAAAGTCTTGGATCCCCTGTATATAAAATGATTCGATTAAACCTAGTGGTTTTTCTTAATGTGGTAAAAAAGTACATGTACCTAGGGGACAAAAAAGACAATAAAAAATTGCAGACCATGAACCTTTACTTTATTACCAATGTTTTTACAAATCTGGTCAGCTAAGTGTTCCTTTCAATTGTTTACCATTATAATGCCAGGACGTAAAATTGCAGGACATTCTAATCATCAGATATCGAACATGTTGGGCATTCCTAGATCATCTGATGTACGAATAGTATGCAGATATCAAGAATTTTATACAGTGGAAAACAGACCACGTAGTGGACGTCCTCGAGTATCTAATAAAAGGCAGGAGCGGTATTTGGTGCAATATGCAGGTTGACACCGCACATCTTCAACTTCAGCTCTCAGGATCCACTTTCAAAGTACGTTTCGCCGTGTTACATCGACACCTACTATTCGAAGACGACTCCGCAACGCAAAAGACCATTACGGGTCCCCACTCTACTTCCAAGAATCCTTTACACTTTAACATATTTCTGCCAATTGGTTTTGTCTAAATTTTACATTAATTCAAATAGAATTTAGTTCAAATGGTTCAAATATTTTTGTTTTAGTAAAGCATAATACAGCTATTGCTTAGCATAATTCATCATAAAATATGTCAGAAGAGTTATAAGGCAAAGTATGATAATTAAAGGATACATATTCAAAGTGAGAAGTAGTATTATGTTTGTATATAAAAGTAAAAAGGCACAAACACTAAAAAGGATTCCCAAGGCAGAGAGCAAAACAACATGAAGTGAACTCCACTTTGTGTAGTTGTGGAGTACAATTTGAAATATTCATCAAGAAGGAACAAAGCCATATTTAACAATTTACTTTATTTTATTGTATACGGAGTGGTCCAATTTCTGATGCGGAAACTTTAGGGGCCGATAGAGAATCAAAAAATAATATTAGTTTGCTATATAAACTATATTTGAGAAATGCTTTTTTAAAGAAATACAAGCAAAAATTTCTTTCTGTACGAGTCAGCGTTTTCAAAGTGATCTCTGAAAATCAATTGAGCAAGTACGACAAAATAACAAATTTATCAGTCAAATTAATTTGTGACGCAGTCACATTTAGTCAGCTCTCTAGTAATTTGATTTGTAACTATCGTTATTTTTACAATTATTATTGGTATTATCTTGAAAATGCTTTTTAGTAACGAAGAATACACTGATATTAATTTTTGCCGCGAATTTTGTGATGGAAATGAGGAAAAGGTAGTTCGTGAATATCGAAGACGTTATCCAAATAGAAAAATTCCAGATGCTCGTGTACACATAACAGAAGCCGTTGCAATACCAATCGGATTCGTACAATCTGCTGCTCACCTCTCGCAGGGTAGCTCAGCAAGTAGAAATATTTAAATCTCAAATATTACGAACATTACTAGATGACTACAGTCTGCTCAGGATTTACATCCTGAGGATGCTGAAAAGCGAATGAGGTTTTGCCAGTGGTTTTTAAACTCGACGGAAGAAAGTCTTAATGTTTTGGATAAAATTCTGTGGGTGGATGAATCCTCATTCAGTAGACGTAGAAAAACGAATTACCATAATATCCATGTTTGAGCATATGAATATTCTGGGAAAAACCGGATACGATCATCTCAAAATGATTTTTTTTGTAAATGTTTGGTTGGGACTTTTTGATTGTAATGTTTGTGGTCCACATTTTCTGTCTCAAGGTTCAGAGTTGTTTCTTTAATTTTTTACTAATAACCTTCCGGACTGTATCGAAGTTATACCCATTAACTTAATACATGAAAGTTGGATACAACTGGATGTAGCCCTACCCCATTTTGGAACAGTTGTAAGATAATAGCTAAATACTATTATTAGGAAAAAATGACATGAATCTTCACGCGGTTAATGGTATTGGACCACTGATCCTGGCCACCTAAGTTACCGGATCTTAATCCATTCGACTTTTACGTTTGAGTTAATGTAAAAGAAATAAATTACGCTACGCCAATATTAACAAGAGATGATTTAGTTTTACTTATTCAACAAACCTGCAATGATATGCGGCGAAATCAAAATGAAGTATCTGTTGAAATACATTCATTAATGTCAAAAATATATTGAAGAGAATGGACTACATTTTCAGCAATTTCTTTAATTTACATTTTCATTTTGTTATTATTGTTGCTGCACATCACTAATTAAATCTGTTGCTTTTCCTGTTACACTTTTGTCAACATAAAAAATGAAATTACATTTACCTTGTGTATGTTAAAAGGGTTTTTGATTTTTTTAATCGAAAATGCAGTCGTACAGAAAATTTGAACTGGAGTTTTTTTCAAATTGAATGAAGAATCCAAAATTGATTTTTATTTTACGAAAAAGCAGTGGCGTACCAATTTTTTCTTTAGACATATACAGTAACGTGCTGGTACGGACGCCACTGGTAAAACTAAAAATAATTTTCATTAAATAAATAAATATATAAGTATAATATTACTATTATAAAAATAAAACATGCTGTCTGGATGGACGTGTACAAAATTTCATTGAAAATATCTTTAGCTATTTGGCAACCTTTATTGTATTGTTGTACAAAGTTCATATTTCTTCTCTAGTTTACATGAAAAAGGTTTCTTGGGTATTGTTTTTTTTACGTTTGACAAAGCTATAACACTACCACTAGGTAGTAGGTAATGTCTTTAAGAAAAAGAAAATATTGAATAAAAGTTTCAGCGATTGTTTTATCTCTAAGTATGAATAAGTTCATGTACATGAAGTTAGGACGCACTGTATAAATATTATAGACTCATTTTTTCATAACTAGATACTTATTTTTATTAAGTAGTAGTCAAGTTAGTTTAGTTTTCAGCTTGTACCCAACATGTCCATAATGAAATAAAATATAAAATGGCCAGTGTACGTGAATTTCCAAATTAAATAAAATCAATGTCGCTTTATAGTGGTTACTTTTAAATGAATTCAACAGAGCGCCACCTTTAATATTGTTCTATCCGAAAGCGCTGGAAGTTTGCCATGCATTTACAATTGTAAAAATTGGTCTACCTTCAAATTCGGTTTATTGCAAACCGGTAATTTTCATTTGTGTTACCGTTTTGTGTATTTTTCAGTTCTTTATTTATTTTGACATAAAAGCCGTTCCATCTGTAATTTAATAATTTTGCTGTATAGGCAATGAAGAGCGAAATTACCGCGTTGAATACGTTACTTGTTACGAATACAATAGTTGCTGATTGTTAGAGAATAAAGCCCCAAAAGTAATACACCATATTTAAATAATAACATTATATGTATGTATATAGGGTGTTTCAGTTTGATATGTCACAAATACGTGAGCATATTTTGGGAATAAAAATAATAATAAAAGTCTGGTAAACTTTTGTTTTAACTTTCTTCGTTATGAAGATACAGGGAGTTGAATTTTTTCTATAAATTAAAATTTGGGGTACTGTGTAAGCCGAGGATATTGCATTTGCTGCCAAAATATGGCTCTTTAAAATTAAGCAGTGGCGTAGATACAGGGTAAGTCTGTCACTTTGGGCAAAATAAATATGTGACGCCACTGGTTAAATTAAAAAAAGTGATCATTTCATAATTTTACAATTGATTTATAATAAAAATGGTCTATTTTATTATTTTTTGTGTCTCTCATAGTTTGGCCACAAATTGGATATCTTCATAACGAAGGAAGTTAGAACAAAAGTTTACCAGACTTTTATTCTTATTTTTATAAATATGCTCACGTGTTTGTGACATATCAAACTGAAACACCCTGTATATCGTATAATAATAAACAACGCACAATATTTGAAAAATTTTTAATTAGTTTAAATGCGTACTAGATAAACTTAAGGAATATGTTCCTGAGGTAGTTCTGACTAAAAAAGTTATAATATACAGGGTGAACCTTAAACAACTACACATATTTTAACAGCAGGTGTAGTTCTTCATATAGATGAGTCTAGTGAGTCATTTTAAAAAATTTCAAACATTTACGGAGATAACGGATTATTTTTTTTTAAATACCCAGATTTTGAGGACCACTGACCAGATAGACCACTGACGTAACCTAATCAAATAAACCATTTGATTTACTAAAGGCGATGTTGCCATATCGTCTGTAAGATAAATAATATTTAAATGAAAATTTAATTTTTGCCAGTACTTCTAATTGTTTTTAGCAATAAGTACAGTAAAATTATCATAAATGATTAAAATATGAATTTCCGCCAGTTCGATACTATCAATTAAAGTGCTTAGGAAATTACTTTGCTCAATAATTCCAAAAATTATCCATAAACGTACAGAAAAGTTTACCTACTTACTGAAAAACCAACTATTTAAACAGTTATCCATATTTCAAGTTAATACCATTATACAGTGTTTGAAAGATTATCACACATTATCCCCTTAAATAATTTTATGAAAGATAACAAAAAACTATGATTTTCACACAACATCTTAGAGTTAATTTTGGCCATATGTTCTCAAACAACGTGTCAGTGCTAACCATTTCGTACTTCGTAGTGGGTGAAACAGATTTTAATAATAAACATAGAACATGGAATAACAAAACAACTAGCTTGATGCATGCGTTCAATATCAAGAGAAGGCAAAGTAACATATTTAAAAGTAGAGTCAATTGCATGCAAAAAAGAGAGTGTTGTTGTAGTCACAGGTAACAGGTAGGTGTCATGAACAGTAGGCGAATTGTTCCGAACCAGCCCCATCCTCTAGGAATGATAGAGGTTATGTTGATACCGGTACACTAGTATGGCCCATAAAGAATGGCAAAGACCTATTCTGCATTTTTAGGATTGATTCTTCAGGTGACTTCCTTTAAGTTGAATCAAATATCTAACTATAAAAATTATATAAATGCAGAAATAGGTTAGATCTCATCTATTGTGGTTGAATTTTCGAGTTCCCACTGTCAAAAGTGAAGAGAGATATTTATAGAGTGTTTTCACTAAACCAGGGTTAGTAGATTTAGATAGATTAATTTATTTAGATAATTATTGAATAGAGCTTTGTCTGTGGAATTGTTCATTAGCATTCCTAGATGTTTGGTATCAGAGAGCAGACATATGACTTCATTGATTGGAATTGTAGGAGATTTGATTTATATTAGCTTAAAATACCTTTCTAATACAGTAAAAAATGTTACAAAAGCTAATAATAAAGAATATATGGGTAGATATTGTGGGTGTAATTCAACGCTGGTTGGGGCTTTAGTCCAGAGAGTAGTTAGTTTCACACAATATTATTAATACCTAAAAATATATAATAAATAAAATATGGCGCATTATTCAAACAGTGAAAAGGTTGATATGCTAAAAGCATATTTGTATTGTCATAAATCAGTGTAGTAAAAATTGATACCTAATGACCAAATTATAGGTATATAGGTATAGGAATGGCAAAGGAGAGGAGATTGCAGTTAATATTCTCATAAATTAATATATTTCAATCATTCTTTGAAATATCTAAAAAATTCTAGTTAACATTGTTGAAGCCTATTCGAAGACATTAGTGTAACACTGGCAATGCTGTGGAATTCCCATCCACCATGACTTATAAATATTAGGAGTCGGATCAGCGGTCCTCAACAAGTTTTCGATTGAAAAATCAGGAAATTTATTTAAAATTTGACTTTTTGATTCAGGAATCTCTATCTTTAGGCTATATTTCGAGAAACTGAACAGCTTTTAAAATAGTTTTTGAGAAACACAGACAAGAGGCAAATTATACTACAGTCAATAGTCAACAACAACAAAGACATTAGTGGTACAGTTAGATATACCGTATTTTTATAGTTTTCTTGGTTTATATATAATAATTTAAAGATATATTTAACTCCATGTATGTGGCGATGCAAGGATACATAAATTTATATAGTAGCTGCAAGAAGATGCACCTAGATGCAGTATGACATAAAACTATCGCTAGAATGTCGAAAACATATGCACCTTCATTAGTCTAGATTCTCCGTAATGCTCTTTGTTTCACTTTATGACATACCAAAGTTGCTGCTGCCCATAAAACCAGTCTGTCATTGATCATTACTTTTAATGCTTTTGAAGAGTAAAAGTCCAGTTTATGTAGTTACTTAAATTTATGACATAATAAAGGCATTATTTCAAAGCTAATTTTCCTAGATTGAATTTAAGGGTAGTCTGCACGACATATCCGATTTCGATATATAATGCAATCCTTTTCTGTGGAAAGGCAACATTTTCGTCTTTGCAAGAATAATACAACTTTATAGGTCTGTGAAAATACGTGCTCCAGCTCGAAACGTCATCGCAATTATTTTACTCATATATATACTTTTCTATGCGACGTATAAATCATCTTTTAAGTTGTAATATAATTTTATTAATATCTCTTTTTTTCAAAATATATTCGTATATGACGATATGTATAGAAGAATTAAAAACTGGCATAATCTAGATAGGCACTGATTTAGCCAGAAGTGCCATGAAAAACAAGATAGGTATTTTCAATACTTATATCCATTATTGATGTCACTTATTACACTGCAAAAGAATAATTACACATTTTAACACAATACTGTTTTAATCGAGATCTACACGAGATTGTGCTTATAATTTACACATTTCTCTGTATGTAGCGGTGGGTTAAAGGTTCGAACGGAGGTGGAGGTGGTGGTGGAGAAGGATGAGGAGGAGGAGAAGGAGGAGCAGGAGGAGGAGGAGCAGCAGCAGTAGTAGCACATATTCTAATAAAGGAGTCATAAACTAATAACGTTCTAGTAAATCATAAACAACTAAACAACAAACATTAAGCAAAGAGGCACTACATAATACGAGTTTCCGAAAATTAACTAGTGATCTGAACAAATAATTTTTCCCTAAATATATAAGAAAATCAAATTACAGAGTAACTGAAAACATCAGAGTGGACTTCTAATATTTTTAAAAGTTATAGTCCTAATTAGTTTTAGCCATCAGCAATATTTTCGGACGATATCCCACATTTTGCTTTTTAGAAACGATGTTAGCTTGAAATATTGAGTTAAATCCTAAAATAAAGTTTTTTTACTTTATGGACACTTTTTAATATGGAATGCTTGCTCCATAAAGACCATTTGACTGAAAAGGAACTTGATACTATTTGTCCCTTTGATGCGGTACCAGTATTCCAAAATTTGTATTGTTTCTCATATTTTTGTTCAAATTTAGCGGGTAATAAATTTAAACTTGCAGAGTTTGCGCCCTCTAGTAGTTTGGAATCTGGTAGCTACTCGCGTTGGCACTTATTGTTGCTTGACAATATTATAATAATTTATCGTTATATAAGGTATTATTTTAAGCTAAAATACAAATATCGGGAATTACGATTAAAAGGTAAAATAGAATACACTTGCAGCGGCTTCTCACATTGCTTAAAATAGTCTACAGCTACTAAAATAAATATAAACTTTCCAATCCAATGAGATTTTTTACTCACTCAGCGCGGAAAAATAATATTGCGCACGGAAATGCGTGTGAAAAAGTACTACTCTGTACACGCTCGTAGGAAAAATATTTATTGAATATTTATTGATCCCAACAAATATTATATATACAGTACGATATTTTTGCATAGCCATTTGCATTTGCCAACATTAGACATTAGACGAAACATCGGTAAAAAAATCACAATATTCTCAGTTCTTCTATGTAAATAGATTATTATAAAGTTTCGTACACGAGCCCATTAACCTATTCATTGTAATTTCAAGAATTTTTCATTAAATTATGCATCATTCTTAATAAAGCACTATGCATAATATGTAGTAACTGTATTATTCATTATTATGTTTTAAATTATATTGATGTACCTGAGACGGTCAAAGTTATTCCAAATTATATGATCAGGGTGTTTAGAAAAGATGCGGCAATATTTAAGGGGGTGATTTATCCAAGTAATTTTTTAAAAAAAGTTCCTATAAACTTCCGCAAACGTTTCGTTGCCAATCTAGAGGAAGTTGAAATTTAATTTAAAAAACAGTAAAAATTATATTTCTCAAAAAAGATATTATAAAGAAATTTTTACGTGTACCAATAGCTATGGGAGACGCATACTTTGTAATACAAAAGGATTTTTTAGTCTTACCAGTGGCACGCGTATTGGTACGTCAACGGCTATTTTTAAAGAAACAAAAAGGACGACGCTGGTTTTTATAAAAATTATTTTTGAATTCCTTGTTCAATTATGAAGAAAAAAACTTTCTTCAGATTTTATCGTACAACGCACCGTTTTTGAGTAAAAAAATAAAAACCATTTCAATGCGCGCCTAAAACCAATGCTATTTTAATTTAGAAGTTCAAATTATTGAGCAAAGAATTTCAAACTATTAAATTTTTGGATTTTTTAAATGTGGTGGTATTATTTGCAGTAATAATAAGAGTCTGATTTGGTCCTAACTAGAATAAAATTATTAAGTCAAGGGGTACTTTAACCAAATTTATTGATAATAGAATGTATGCCACTGATTTTAATTAAATTTCGATAGTTTTTTTTGAGATAAAACAACTGAAAATACAACTTTTTTGTCTATTGTAAACATTCCAGGAGTATCTGCGAACAATTCGACTAAAAATACTTGCTTCATTCACTTAAATTTTGTGTCTGTGAGATATAAGTGATCTGTTTACTTTCTGCTCGGCCTAAGCGGCTCGACTTGCTCGACTTGAGGGCAAACAAGCTCAAAACCGGTATATGTCTGGTGTTGGGGTCGACAAGGGTTCTTGACTGTTCACACACATACTATAAATGTAATTCAATGCCGATCGGGGCATTAGTCCGCGGAATAGTTGTTACCTGCAGTATCATTTATATATTCATTTTGCATGTGTGGAATTTATTGAAGTCCCTTATCATGAATCTCTATACGAATGCCGAGATAACCGGCATCACTTCATTTATGGACTTGCTGACGTGATGGCAATGCATTGGAAGCTAGGCGAGTGTACATTGACAGATTTCCTGACCGTATTGCTCCTGATAGAAAAACTTTCTAATTTATTCATCGACGCCTTTATGAAACAGGTACGAAATGGAGGATCAGGAAGATCAAGGACAGCAAGAATGAACATGATTGAAGGAGATCCAAGTACTTCTATTTCACATACAACACGTTCAAGTACTTCTCCTGCTGATTTTCCTCCGCGTATTGCATTCTGTCAATGGCTTATGTACAAAATGGTTCAAATCCCTCAATTACTGAACCTGATTCTGTTTACCGATGAGGTGAGTTTTTCAAGAATTTCAATAAAGAGTTTTCTTAATAACCATTTATGGTGTGACGAAAATCCACATGAAATATTTGAAGATCGTTTTCAGTTCTCGTTGAACGTTTGGATTGAGATTGTGGGTGACTGCATAATTGGACCGGCATTTCTACCAGGAAGACTTACCGGAGAGGTGTATCGCAACTTTTTGGAACACACGCTTCCTGGATTTCTGGAACGTACCATTGGCAATAAGAGATACATGATTTATGCACGATAGCGTACCAGCCCATTTTAATGAGGTTGCTTGTGACTTGTGACATACGGATTTTTTCCTGCGAGGGCCATTTGAAGTCCTTAATGTACACTGCAGCATCGGAAAATGTAGACGGCTTAAGGAATCGAATCATTGCTGAGTGCAACCCAATTAGAACCGAAACTGGTGTTTTTGAGATAGATCGTTAGTCAATGAGGAGAAGACTGGATTCTTGCACCCATGTCAAGTGACGTACCCACTTCTATATTTACATTAGGTATAGACAAGCCGGCCTCTATTGGGGATTTATATCTTTCGGTAAACTGCATAAACTTTGTCTTAGCATCATAGTTGGAGGTGGCCATTTTCAACAGTATTTGTATTTTTTGGTAAAATGGTGAATTTGAAAAAAATATTTTTGTATTATAAATTGACATGCACTAAAATGATTTCTTTTTACTCAAAAACGGTGCGTCGTACGATAAAATCTGAAGAAAGGAATTCAAAAATAATTCATATTTTTATAAAAAGCAGCGGCGTCCTATTTTTTTTCTTTAAAAATAACCAGTGACGTGCCAATGCGCGCGCCGCTGGTAAGCCTAAAAAATCTTTTTATTGCAAAGTATGAGTCTCCCATAGCTACTGACACGCCTAAAATTTCTTTATAATATCTCAAGGGGTTTTGGAGAAAACGAAGCGTTTGCGGACATATTTTTATAGGAACTTTTTTTATAAAATTACCTGGGCAATCACCTCTCTAAATATTACCGCGTCTTTTTTAGACAAGCCTTGTGTGATATTTCATATATGCCAATTAAAAAAGGTTAAATATGAAAATTTTGTAAAGCGATTCTCCTATAATTTATCAAGTTAGTGAAATCATAAAATGGGAGGCGCGGAATAATAAAAAAGCAATATCAATTAATTAGACTTTGCATCCCCAACCTCTGTTTATAATGTTCCGCATTCAGAGCGATAAAAAACGTTGTATAATTCATGCCAAATGGGCCAAAGTAAACATTTATTTTTTGCGGTGTACGCGTTAAAGTTTATGTATCTTCGTGCTGCTGTGTGTACACCGTTCTGGCCGGGAATACCTCCGAGACGCACTCCGGATATAAATCCTGCATTTTTCTGAAATATACAAGGAAAACACGTAGAGACAATTTATAAAAACGTGTGTCTCGTGTGCGGAGGGAGTATTTACCTTTCTGAGAGTCTCTGTGAACAAGGAGACTAAGAGCGCCGGGCATATTTGAGCTCCCTGAAACACGCCCCGTCCCGGGAGGTGCTTTAAAGGGATTTCGAGACAGAGGCATTCCACACAACCATGTCGTTACCAAAATTAAAAATGTGCCCGGCAGATAACGCCGGAGGTAACGGCAAATATGCTGGGCGTTGTTTACGACTTATCCTAAATCCCTATCTTGAACTGCGTACCTAAAGGAAAAATGGTGTCCTTTAAAATACGTTTTTTACGTAAACGAATACAATTTACAACTTTTCCAGTAGATTAATTTATGCTTTATAACTGCTGTTTAACATTTATTGCTTAGACTGTATATTTAAAGGTATTAACTAATCATGATGTAACAGTAATAATAATAATACTTTATTTGTCCAACAGTAAATTATTCAATAAACGGACAATAGATAGACAGATAGATAGATTCTTTATTACCCATTTAGTCATAACATCATGAAGGTTCATCATTAAATTTACTATGATTTATAGTACCAACTACAATACATATATCCATTAAACTAATAATTTTCATCAAAGATTTAAAAAATATATACACATACGTACACATAATATACCATTTAAACAATAAAAATATACTTATCCTATAACACACAGACAACAACTACAATTAAAGACAATCTAAAATTTTCGGGTTAAAATATCTTCAACCCGAGTTAGTTATATTGTAAAGAACAGAGTCCAGAATATATTTTTTTTTAAAATTTCTTAAATTTGCCTAGAGATAAGGTCTTATATGGAGTGAAAGCATATTGTTTTGTAGAACATGTGCTGAAATTTGCTCAAATACAAGTTTGTTTACGTGTGCTATGATTATGTACTTTTGAAACCACTTTATATCTTGCGGTTTTAAATCGAATATCAACCTAACAATTCTTTTCTGAATCACAAATACACGCAATATTTCAGTTGCCTGTCCCCAAGATACAATATTATAACTAATTACAGAATATGCCATAGCATAGTAAACACTTAATAACGCATCACGGTTTAAATATTTTTTTAGTGAGTATACAGCGTAACAAACCTTATTAAGCTTGCCACATATGCACTCTACCCGATTTACCCATGTCAAGTGACGTACCCACTTCTATATTTACATTAGGTATAGACAAGCCGGCCTCAATTGGGGATTTATATCTTTCGGTAAACTGCATAAACTTTGTCTTAGCATGGTTAACAATTAAGTTATTTATTTCGCACCATAGGAAGAATTGCCCAACCCAAAAATAAAACCATTCGTTGAGTACACCATGTATACCAATACCATCAAGTTTGTCTCGTAGTGTCTGTGAATCCAGGTTATCAAATGCTCTACAGAGGTCAAAAGAAATCCTAATTACAGTAACATTCTTATTTAGAAGGTCATATATATATATATTGCACTATGCTAGAAGTTGCAGTCTCATGACGATTTCGATTTATATGCACTGAGAACGTGTAGTGCGCACTGATATAACGAAAAGTTTGATGCGAGTGCAATTAAATTTTGCCCAGAATACTCCGAGCATGCAACTAAATCGAATACGCATCAAATTTTAGTGCACAGTACATAACCGCATTATTTGATAAAACGTTACCAAAATTAAAAAGTATATGGATCTATAAACGCTTAAAATTGAAAAAATAGGCACTAAACGCAGAAGAAAAACAGAAGTATCAATTGATTATAATAAACTACTATAAAAACGCAAGAATGTATGCGTTTCAGCTGTTTTTTTTTCCAAATTTGTTTTTTGGATAAACACTGTTTTCTCAAAATCGTCAATTATAATAATGTACACCAGTTTTTCTGCTTAATAATTTTTTTTAACTAAAGATAAAACAAGTAGTACAAGCAGTAATTAAATAAGTCTAAATATTATCGATTTGCTACATCTTCCGATGCACTACTAACTCCATAAAAATGTATTTACTTTCTTTTGTTCTATATAACTATTATTAATAACATATTCCTTTTCAGATAAACTATCTGATGAAGAAAATAAGTTATTCAGAAGAATTACATTCAAAAAATCTTATACTACCGCCACATTAAACTTGCACTCCACGATTGAACTGACTATTTTTCCAGTGCAACAATATTTGCATTTTCACCGAATTCAGTGCGAACTGACTTCTAAACCGAACACTTTCCACGAGCAGAGTGCGCACTCAAAATGTAAATCGAACACAGAAGTTGGATACAATCCTCCTCATCTAATTCCATGGTATTAATGCTTGGAAACGCTGTACGTGGTACTACACTTGCACACACTACATACCGTTGTAAAAGTAGCTGCATTTGACACAAGTTTAGCGGGATATCTTTCAACTCCGAGTAGCTATACACGTAAGCCGTTTTTTGACATTTGAAAAGCAATGTAATCATTCGCATTATAAAAATGTTAATACGATAAGTAATAGGATATTTAAAATCGCAAGGCTAGAGGGTATCGCAGCCCAGCGAAGTAAAGGAAAATACTAGAACTTTAATCATTTTTATCTGAAACTATAAGGATTTTACGAACATTTTTTTTCGATATTAACTCCATTTTTCCTGACACATCTATCACTGTATATGCAATTAATATTTTGATATATTTTTACGATTATTGTCGCCACCTTACCATATCATGTATATGAAGAATATGTATATAATTACATAAATAAAATTCAGCTTTAGAATTGTCAACTTTATTTCTGATTGTTAAGTGCAATCCAAACTTTTATATCGGCTTTAAACTGCAATAAATCACACTATAAATACCGAAACATTTAAAAGTTAAGTTTCCTATCGACTGCAAGTGATTTAAAGTTTCAAACTTAGGAAGCTAATCTGAATGCATCAATTCTCTTGTATTGAAACAATGTTGTTTCAATGTTGAGGTTTTATTTATTATATAACTAGGTATATTCTGCATATGGTATGCTAAATACATTTTTCTACAAAACTGTTAAAAGTGGGCTCTTTAATTGTCATTTTTTATGTTAAAAATGTCATTTTTTGACACGCGTGTTAAAAGTAAGTTACTTTTAACACTAGTTAAATAAGTTTATTTAAATTTTGTTTTGAAAATTAATAAAAGGTTTTAACAAACACATGAACAACTTTTTATTTTAAATAAGTACAATTCAATATTTTAACTAATTATTACTATTAACATTTATAGTAAAATTAGAACAATTTGAAATTGTAATTCCCTGCGGAGTCATCATACTTAAGTTGGTTTTACTGTCAACATGTGTGACACATCTATTTTCTGTAGAAATACTACTGGTAGTACTGGTGGTTTTGCTAGTAGTTGCAGCAGTAGGAAGTATTTGGCACGCAATTTCCTTCTTCTGTTCCAGTGAATTTTCAATGTAGCCTTCAGCTACCGTCGAAGATTTCCATCCTCCATGTCTCTTGATGGTAGTAAGATTTGCACCAGAATCTGCTAACAATGTCGCCGATGAACGACGAAAACAGTGCCCGGTGTAGAGTTGAGGATTTGGTAGATTCAAGAACTCTGCAATGTCGGCAGGCATTTTACCAAACATGTTAATTCCGACTGGATTCTTCACACATTTACTCTTCATATATTTAAGAAAAAGTCGTCTATAGTCAGCGTTGGGTGGCCGGAGTGCCATATACTTTCTAAAAAAGTTTAAATAGAATTCACCAACAACACTGAAAGTCCGAGGCACTTTCGTTTTAGTGTCTGGTATGGTAACAACAACTGAAGTGCCCAAATATTCGATATTGTCGATGGTCATCTGACACAGTTCCTCCCGGCGACACGCCCTGAAGACATCCACTATTGCTGCGACTTTCATCATCAGGTACTTATCGTCTTCTGCTTCTGTGAGAAATTTGTCGATATGTGTCTTCGTCAAACATTTTGACTTTTTTGCTTGATATCCTTCACCCTTCCGTTTTAAAAAAGCAATAAGTTTATAATGTTTGCTTATATCTTGATCTTGCTTTATTTTTAACATAGTTTTGATCATGGAATAATTTGACCACAGCGTTGACGACTTCCATATCTTGGCTTTTTCCTCAAAATATGCCAGTAAAACACTTTCGTTACATTTCCCAGGGACCTTTTTAATGTTGCACCATTCCGAAAAGCGTCTATAAGCGATTTCGTACTGTTCCTTTGATTTCGCCGGCAATAATTCCAATATTGCTCGACTGGCGGCTTCTTCGATTTCAGCAAAGATGGATTCGTTACGCTCATTATCGAGATTATTCATTATACTTATAGTGTTACTAGAAAATGCTGTCAATATTTTTGCGTTTTTTCCGTAACTAACAACAGCACTGGTTGCTACGAAAATTTTGGTTCATAAACATTGCGATCTGTGTGGTATTTTTTAATTTTTTATTTTTATTGAGTTTAAAGTTCTTCCGATTGTTTTGTAGAAAAAATAGTGTATGATATACGTGTTAAAAGTCATTTTATTTTGTTCGTGAAGTTAAAAAACTCGCTACGCTCGTTTTTTAATCATCTTCACTCACAAAGTAAAATCTTACTTTTAACACGTATGTCATAAATAGCTATTTTATCTTTGTAAATTACAATGACAAAATAAATTCAGGCACTTATTCTTTTTCAAACACAAAAAATAAATTACCTACTCACTTTACCCAATTTTTCATTAATTTTATACCCTGTTGAAATGACTAAATTCTTTTATTACATTTATTATTATTTTTATATATATCTTCTATTGGAAAAGAAAACAGTAATAATTGTCTCTGGATTTTCAACAGGCGATGTAGCCACAATTCCGTGAGTTTTTATTTTTTCGTAATCCATTTATAGAGGCGAGTACACAGTGATCTGCATTTATGAATATATTTTATAACGGAGACCGAATAACCCAAATTTTCATAAAGAAAACAGCAAGCAAATAAGAGCAAAACAGAATAAACTCAAGGCTCTTTAATATTTATTTTTTGATTACTATTTATTCTCATTAGATCATATCGGTTGTAACCTATACCATGTATCAAATTTATTTTGCAATTCAGAATGTATGTTTGTGTAGTTTTATTGCCTTAGAAATTTATTGTGTGTCCGAAAATAAAATGTAAGTATGTACACAAACATACATACGAGGAGTGTCGTTTATAATGTATACAAAATATTGAACAACTTCTTGGCACTATTTGGGATAAAAAAAATTGATCTTTACATGTATTTTCATGACGATATTTTATTTTACAAACTATATGTATTTGGGCTATCTGAGTTTTCAAACTGTTTTACTCGTATTTAAATAATAAATATCAGTTTGTTCAGTATCGTAGTTTTCAGTATCGCATGTTTCACCAAATATCCGGAGTACCTCAAGATTCCACACTTGGGCCTTTACTTTTTGTACTGTTCATAAATGACTTTGTTGGAGAATTACATGTTACTATCTAATGTAAGCATATTATCTCAAAGTTTTATGTGAAATAAGCACCACTGCTGAGTGTGACTTGACATTGATTGCAGTTAATCTGTATGTCTTGTCTATATGATGAACAATTATATTAAATATAATTATAAACTGTACTATATAATACTGCACATAGTCCTAAACGTAGTAACATTTGAGTCAACTTTATCTTATCAAAACAGATTGACATTATAGCGTCATCTGTATTCAAGACTTCGTCAATGTCTCTACGATGCGATTACTGTTAACTACGATTGTAAAAAATCTGAATATACATCAATTTATGCCAATCATATTGTGACGTTGCAAAGAGTTCAGCGCAGATTTATGATATCAATCTTGTGTTTATTGGACGCTGCGATCCTCCTAATAATTTTCCACATCTCACTACTTGATCATTTCCATATTCATACTATTTCTCAAGTATTTGTTTTACCCATAAGATTGTAACATTTTAATACTATCCAAATGTGCTAAAAAAATGTCTAATAGAAAATACCAATATTTTCAATTTTCTAGCACATAAAAAATCTTAATACCATAATCGTGCGTACTTCTACACAACTAGTAATCAAAGAGTACGCGTGTATTTTAGTAAAACCAATTGCTATAATTATCGCACAAGAATTGCTTCAATTCAAAATATGCAGTGCAATATTCATGTGCCAATGTCTGCTAAAATCCACAGTAAAAATTCTCTTCACAGGTCTTACTTAGAAAATATTTGATTTCTTGATACTTTTCGGTCGCTTAAAAGTCATAGTGATAGTTTTATGTGAAGAAATAGCAATATTTTCACAAGTTTTCGTTATCTTGATTTGTAGACGAAGCGTATAATTCAATATACTATAATAATAATTTGTTTTATTTTAATTTTTTTCTTTGTATTGGTTTTATTGTTTTGTCATGTATGCCGGCTTAGCAGTTATTAGTATACAAAGTTAGTACTTACCAGTTATTCTTACTCCTTATTCAGAGTGTAAATGATATTTATAGAGTTGTAAATAGAGTACAACCAAATCAAGGTAAGTATATATTTATATTTTTATTGTGTACTTTTACTTAAAAAAATACCCGTTAGGCGTCAGGTTTATGTGTTCATGCAATCCATAAACGAGTTTCTAAATTTGTCTCCACTTGATTTGGTCACCTGGTATATTAATATAGAGTTTCAGCTCTTTTTCGCAGGGGCGATTTACTTGACTATTATTTATGAGATAAAACAAATAAAATGGATAATGTTAAGTATTTGAATACATGTTTGTATTGCAGTAATAATTTTCCACCACGTTTGCAAAGGTACAAAAGAATTATTATTAGTAAAAACCTAACTTAATTGCCTTTTGGTTAACCATTTCAAATCTAACTTATGCTGCTACAAGATAATGATGGGATTTGGGCTATTACATTCCCTGTCTATATTCTAAATTGTCTCTACTCATTGAAATTGTCTTTATACTTTTAATACGTGCTTTTACAAACGTTCAGTATTTTTATAAATCGTTAACGTTGACTTGCACTGTCTTCAATTTACAGAAAGAACTAATTGGTGTTCCCTATTATGCTTTATATTACCTCCAACGTAAAGCGAGTGGTAGCGTTACTGATTCTATTCTCCATAGTATTCTGTTGGCGGGAATCTTATCTAAATCTCGGTGTAACGTCACCTCGACTGTCTGTCGTTTTCTTTGGGGTGTTCTTGTGCACTCTCAGCTGTGTATTGGGCTTGGAGTCTTGTGATTTTTGTGTGGGAGATTGTCTCTTACAGAGGAAAAACTTTTCACACCTTTTCTTACCATTTTTTTTTCGGCATCGTTGATCGACAGAACTCCCTGGATACATCGTTATCAAGGCAATTCCAGTGATGTTCTTAATATCCAGTAAGTTTCTTTATTCTTATTGAGAATGTTCCTTTTACCTTACCCACTTTTACACATTCCATTCACATTATATAACTTAAATTATTAACAAGTTTTGCATTTAATTTTTGACATCTGTCAAAATTGTTGTGAATTACTCACTAATAATTATCTCAGCTTCATCTATCTTATTTGAAGTATTTAAATTTTATTATTCTCGGGTTAGAATTCTCACTCCATATATACCATGTGATTCATTTCATTCAGCATATTTCTTTGACTGAGATTAATTTTCATTTTAGTTTTCCTATTTTATCTTCTTTATTATTCAATTCAACAAATTATATTTGGCGTGACTATGTGTTAGTTTTGTTCTTTCTGTTATACAGTGTGTTTCTTTGTGTCACATGTGTATTTTGTGATTTTCACAATACATAGTAATAGGTATGCATCACTGCATTACATATATTATTGAACGTTTGGAGCCAGCCATGTGATAATACTATTTTGATTGCTTACTTTTAGACGACGAATTTTCTTATCTGCCACTCACTTGTTAGAGCAAATTACCTAAACCCTGAACCAACTGCAAGTAGATAGGATACTTGATTAGAAGTGGTACTAATAAACATGTTGAGATTGCACTTCCTAATCCTAATAACAGCAGTCTCGTAAGGAAATTACGGAACTTTCTGATGATATAAGCATTAATTTACATTATTATTTCTTATGTTATAAGAAGACTATCACTAAATAAATAATTTCACATGATGTGCAATTGTAAATGCAAAGTAAACATCCAAACAGAACTGCAAGGTACGTTGACAAAAATTATAGATCAACTCTAGCTCTTCCATATATGTTACCACCAAAGTATAGTAAAATATCGATTTTGGCTACCGTTTCTCTACGACTGAAATCTTTTATAAAAATATAAATCAGATTGTTGGTAGGATGTATATTCCAATTACCAAATACTGTGAAAGAGATTAATAACTAAATAAACTTTTTTATACTTTTTCTACGTTCATGCAAAAAACAAAACTTTATTGAACTATATTTAGTGGAAAAAGTGGTTCTTTATTGCACTAGTGCAATAAAATGTTTATTGCATTCATCTGTCATTCTACTACAGCGTTTTGTCATCATAACAAACATAAACGTTCAAATCAACGTAACATTTTTCTAGACTTAATGTCATCTAAATAACATTTTTTGGTTTTTGAATGAACGTAGAGAAAATATTGTATGCGACTCGTACAAAAAGTGCTTATTGCACAATAAACACTTACTTATTGTACTTGTTGCATAAATAACTATTATTGTATTTTTGTAATCTTAAAATTGAATTACACAACTGCTTGTTTCTATAAACTCTGGTCCTGGAAATACTGATCTCGAATATGGATTTTCATTAAACCCATTACTAGATTCAACGGTTTGCTTAATTACGACTTTTACTGGAAATTTAATTAGTTTTCACTGTAATTTGCGGATTAATTGCTCAACAAATACTTGAAACAAAAACAATAATACTTTCTGCGAATAAGAGTAATGGGAACTAGTGGCTTTGTGAAAATTAAAATGAATTTGCGATACTTGGAAATTTTGACAAATAGATTCATTAACGATGCGAAGTCAGCGGTTTCTGGTAAGGGTAAAAAAAGAACTATTTCAGTCTCTTATAACTTTTATTGCTTGTATTAATTCGATGGATAATTATTAGTTTTCCGCTTATAGAAAAATGGAAATGGATGAATCAAACAAGTACCTAATAAGTTAAACTTTTATCGTATATCTAGTATTTTATTATCCAATCAAAGAAACATAAATTGAACATCGATGAGGACATTGGATTGGAAGACAATGAGATGACAGAAAATAAAATTTTAGATACTTTTAATAATCTAGGAGGAATATATGCAAATAATATAAAAAATATATTTTATCCACAATAACCTTATAATCGAACAATTATCTACATATATGAACCGTCTAAATTGATACTTTATCCATTAGTGGAATAAAGTAACTTTATTTCACTAGTAGAATAATGAAAAAATTAATAAACCTGTAATTGATTAAATTAAATTTATTTACTTATTAACATTAACATTTATAGTAGAAGACATTTCGTTTTTTATTTTATCACATTTAACCTCGTTTCCCTTAACAACAACCTTTGTAGTATTGTTACCATCATTTTCGAAACGCATATAACATCTGCCGAAATTTGTGAAGAATGTGCACAATTTATGGTTGTCTCTTACAGATATTTTTCTTGGATTTTCCTTGCAATATCAAGTTTGTTAAATATGAACTCCTCAACATAACATTCTGGTACAAAGAAGCTCTTCCATCCAACAAGCCGTTTAATGGTTTGAATATCAGCACCTTTATTGGCCATTAAAGGTGTCGATGTACGCTTCAATACTATGACTATGACGAGTATATGCTTTTAGATTTGCAATATTCAGGAATGAAGTAACTATTGAGGGTACCTTCGCCAATGTGTTGATTTCAACCGGCTGAGAAGTATATTTTTGATTGATGTATCTTAAAAATAATCTGTCTTGTGCTAAGCGAATTTGGCGCAGAGAAATATATTTTCTGAATATCCTTCATCACTTCCAACGTCCTGTACGTCAATAATTTTCAAATTTGTCAATTCACAGCATCAACAGGCTACCAGAAACCCTCATTATTTGTTCAACTTCAAATAATTCATAGTTCACTATATACCTAACAATATGTACTTATGTAAAAAGTAAAGATATATCTTATAACCATTAAATATTCTTTATCGGTAGCTCCAATCAAAAACTCTTGATTCACTTTTCAAATAAGCTGTAAGCTTGTTATATTTTTCAACATTTTTGTAAACTTTATAATGACCTTCAACTTCGAATACTTCGACACAGGGCCGGTTCCAGTTTTTGCGGGGCCTGATGCAAAATAAATTGCGGGGTTGATTTGTAAATGATTTATTGAAAAGGAAATAACTCACTCTGCATCACATAAAAAATTTAAAAATAAACTACGTTATTAGCTCATGTATACAAAAGATATAAATATAAGAAACAAAAAACAAAAGTTAATATTATAACTGTTGTTTTTTTTAGTCTGGTAATAGGTCAATTTCAGTAGAAAAACAATTTTTTTACAAATTGCCAACGTTTCGGCTTATATTTAATCCATCTTCAGGGCTCTATAAATGTAAATGTAGCCCTGAAGATGGCTTAAATATAAGCCGAAACGTTGGCAATTTGTAAAAAAAATTGTTTTTCTACTTAAATTGACCTATTACCAGACTAAAAAAACAACATCAGTAATTTATGAAAGGTCACTAGATACGACAAAAAAGTAAATATTATATGTAACTACGTTATTAGCTCATGTATACAAAAGATATAAATATAAGAAACAAAAAACAAAAGTTAATATTATAACTGTTGTTTTTTTTAGTCTGGTAATAGGTCAATTTCAGTAGAAAAACAATTTTTTTACAAATTGCCAACGTTTCGGCTTATATTTAATCCATCTTCAGGGCTCTATAAATGTAAATGTAGCCCTGAAGATGGCTTAAATATAAGCCGAAACGTTGGCAATTTGTAAAAAAAATTGTTTTTCTACTTAAATTGACCTATTACCAGACTAAAAAAACAACATCAGTAATTTATGAAAGGTCACTAGATACGACAAAAAAAGTAAATATTATATGTAACTAAGAAAATAAAATTTTTGGCAATAATAAATATTACTATTAATATATATATTTTTTTAAAATATTAAATATCAGCCTGAAGCAGAACAAAAAAAGTGTTGCATTGCACTACGAATATATTGTGTACTGATCAGAGTGATGAAACAGGCAACGAAAACACACGAACACGAAACTGTTGCAGAACATTTCTTCAAACCAGAGATCCTAGATTTAGATCCCTAAACAGAGGAGGCCTACAACCTTTCGGCTATTGCAGTATTTTTGAGAAGGGATCACGTCGATGGTATTTATTTTGATTTTCACCATTCAACTCGGTGTTAGTTATATTTGAATTTTCAGTCGTTTTAATATTTTCTGTATGGATATATGTTGCTAAAGTTTACTTACTATCTTTTTGCGCAGAGTGTTTTAGAATGTCTGTATGTATGTATGTATGTACATGAATGTATGGTACTTACAGAAACAGTCTTCACAGAGCAATTGCGCGATATGTAGACTTCAGATTAAGGCTTACGGTGAGCGCTCGATCCAAAGGGATATAGTTTTCGCTCAGTAACTCCTCAACGAAAAATGATAAAAATATGCAGTTTTTTTAATAGACTACAAATATTATTTTACGTCGACGCTGTGTTTTGATATTTTGAAAATATGCAAAATTCATTTTAAAAAAATTAATTTTACACTTTTTCAAAATTTCAAAACACAACGTCGACGTAAAATAATATTTACAGTCTATTAAAAAAAACCGCATATTTTTATCATTATCCGTTAAGGAGTTACTGAGCGAAAACTATGGGTTTGTTCCAACACTGCATGAATCGATTCCGAACCGTCCAGAATTAGTCAGTCTGTTCAGTTGTTAATGTACTCTCGACGAATGCGACGGAAGACGGTGTTGATCAAACATTTCTCATGGTACTGAACCAGTTCTCGACGGTTGTTGGAACAGATCTTATATATCGTCTGATAGAGCGCTCACCGTAAGCCTTAAGGCAAAAAATTGCTAAAATGATTGTTTTAATGTAATAGCAGTATACAATACACAGCACTATTAAGAATTTATACTTGTAGGTTATAATTTTTAAATCTTCTATATGAAAATGCTTACTGCAGATTCTTTGGCCATCTAGATGAAAAATATATTTTCGATTGCATCTTAGCAAGGTTCTTTTGGGACACTATAGAAAGTAATAGATTTACCAATTTCCTTTTTTCATTTTGGTTTTTCAAGTGTCCACAATATAAATTGTGCTCCAAAATTATAACGCAACATTATTTGAGATTTCACATAAAAGTATGTATTCTCAATAGCACTTAAATAATAACCAAAACGGTAAATTTTTAATTTGTTAGCAAACAATATTTGACATTCAAATACCAGTGACATCACACATGAGTTTGCGGGAGGGTGGAGCGAAGAAATCAGCAGTTTGTAGGTACCCTCCTTTGTTTAGGGATTTTTGCTTCAAACAACCTGCCGGTGCGGGGCCGCCTGCTGTGCATCGTTCACATTTGCCTAACGCCGGTACTACTTCGACCACATACGTTAAATTTGGTATTTTTTCTTCAAATTTAAAAATACATACAAATAGCATGACTTCTTCATCTATTGTCATTATTCTCCGTTTTCTCTCCATTCATTAAATTCGGAAAACACTTTTTCGTAATGTTCCCTGGATTTCGCTGACAAAAAATCGAAAATTGCTTTTTGAACTTTTTCGAAAATAGCCACAGGAACACACTTACTTTCTTACATTTTTACCAAATTCAGATAGAACTGTTTATTAAATAATTGATAACAAACAACGTACCATAGCAACCAGAAGATATAATAAAACCTACCACGTTTACTAAGAAATATCAAGTCGTGCGAATATTTTTCATTAAATTCCACTCCACAAATACGATTGTGATTTGATATAAAACGTGGTTTTAAACGCACTTGTACAATAAATAACTATTATTAAGGTTTGCAATAATGTAAAGATATTTCACAATGTAAAAATAGGTATTTATGATGAAAAGTGATAGTTTATTTGAAAAGGAAAGTTTGTCCCATCCCTGAGAACATCTGAATTTGATGGCATTAAATTTAAAATATTAAAAAAGGTTTCTGACGAAATAGTAGCCTCTTTGATCTATTATGAACAAATGTTTCAGTGTAGGATGTCTGCGAAAATGTTTGAAAACAGGAATAATTATAAAGAAGTCGCATAAAGGTCAGATATATTAAATTTTAAACAGAGACTTATACAAATTACCTCTAAAAAGATAGGAAAAAACAATTAACTACTCGGTTGTGAAATTCTGTAATAAATTTAACATCATATAAATTACGCAAGATGATTTCAGAAGTATTCTAGAAAAGGTGCGAGGCATTAGATAAAAACAGGCCAACTTTGTGCATATTGATAGATGTCTCTAAAGTTATTTTTCGATGTTATAAAAAAACCTTTAAATAGATTAAATTATTATGGGTTTAGGGGAAAAATATTTAATCTTTTATATAGTTAGTTGAATGATAGGGCTCGATACGTTAAAATTGATGACAATACTGTTCGCAGAAAGGTCAATTACCGAGTATTTTTTTCCCTTATACATGGTGTCTACCCAAAATATTGTCTATTTTCCAATTGTATTAGCAAAAAAAAAGAACAGCATCGGACTGAATTAATTACCAGACTGGTTCATAATTCAATGTTATCGTTATTGTTGTCGTTATCGTTATCATTAACATTCCTAAATTTATGTTTCAATTATTGTACCCAACCTATATATTTAATTTTTCATTTTTTTTTTCACATTGACGCTGCATATGGTATATGATATAAGAGATATAAGACGAAGAATAAAAGTTAATAAGAAACGTAGTAAATTACAGTTGAACCTAGAATGTCCGTCTGATGGCCCTGTACAAATATTACGTTTACTCAACGTGATTGTATGAAGTAACTAAATATTGACTCCACTAATTATAGTTTAGATTTTGTCGGGTGACATTTCTCATTTCAAAGATAAATAATAAATTTTATAAAGTTTGGCTCTGTGATATATCGATAAAAATGGAAAAGGCAAGTAGAGGCAGCTAACTTGAAGCTATACAAATTTAGTGTAACAAAAAAGAAGACAGGCCGGTGATGGATGAATCCCTAGTTTGATCGCTTCTGAGTTGGATGACGTTATTTACGCGACAAATATTCGCTTTTTACTTTTTATTTTCAAATAAATTTCCTTGGAAACGTCACAAGTCTCATATTGCTCTTGATGTGCCTCGTAATACTTAACATGCATTTTATTTTTATTGCTTAGTATAGAGGCTTCCTTTTTATAACTCAGGATATACGCTCAATCTGATATAATTTACAGGGAAGTTTGTGACGTTTCGCAAGGAATACGAAGTACAGAAAGTGTGTGACTATTTTTTTCCTCTCTTACACTTTTGCATTTCTATATGGAAATACATTTTTTATATTGCCTAACTTAAAGCTGGATAGACTGGTGTACCTAGTTATATAGGTCTCATAATTAGCTGCCAACCGTAAACAGGCCGATTCTATGATCAGAACTAAGTAAAAAAGTTCTTATAAACATGGGTCCGGAAATGCTTCCTAAGGGCACAGGGACCCATTGAAGAGGGAGAAATGGAAATCATTTTTTGCAATATCTCTCAATCGCGTTGTGATAAATGAATGAAATTTGGTATACACAGTTAAATTTTGATGAGCAATTTGATGGACTAATCCATTTATTTCCACAAGGTCTATTGGGGTGGGTACGGGGGGGTCCCTTGGTATTTTGCGTGTGTAACTTTTTCATCTTTGACTTTTTAACAAATTGGATAGCAAATTCCGTTTTCCCAAACTGTTTTACGTTAAAAAAGGTACTCTTGTTTCAAATCGTTATCTTTAACGGTTTCTGAGAAAATCGCTCTTGAATTAATCCCACTTTGGTCAATTTCATAGTAATTTAAACAAAATTATCAAGGTATTCTTATGTGAAAGTATTGTCAACCCGATTGCCAATTTAATAGTTCTAAGCGAAAAAAATGGAAGAGTTTACGGGACAAGAGTTAGTAGATATTATATTTATTTATGTCTTTTGCGATGGTAATGCTGCAGCGGCAGCATTACCATTACCATTATAATAACCAAAACGTAATGATGGTTGCAGATTTTCAATACGGCTCAAAGCCGCAAAAGAAATAAATTATTATCTAAAGAAAATCTGTCTATCGAATAATTTTAATAATCAAAAGGAAAATTTGTGTCTCAACTGTGTCGATCGCACCAAACAGAAGCCACCTTGTCTCTATCCTTGAATGTTAGTTCTGCCTCGGCTACCATGAATTGCTTCCGCAGCCCTCGGAAGAAACATTGACCTCCACTATCAGCCGCCTAATTGGTTCCACAGAGATATTTTTCAACTTAGACCCAAAGTCCAATTTGAACCAGTTTGACTAATGTATGCCCAGCAATAAAACTCCAAAACCTGAAATTATACCCTACTTACAATTTATCTCACACTTGTTGGATAAACCTCCTCGTTTGAACTTTTTAATTAATATTCAAAATATTGTTATTAGCTCGATTTCCATAAATTGGCAATTAACTATGAACATAAAAAACTTTAAAATATGACCTTATTAATGAAATTTAATACATGAATGTTTCTTTTTCCACACTGTAACCTATAACCCATGAAATTCTTTATTTTAATTTAAAATTTCCAAAAATATGCTTCAAATCTGAAAGTAATTATTATTTTATTAATTAAGTAATCAAAAAAATATATTGTTTTAGATGGATGACCCATATAAAATGTGATTACATGTTTATTATTACCTCATGGTTTTGGAATTCTCGAGTCGCGCTATAGAGGTTAGAAAATCACGCCGACCCGTGTGCCAGCTGCAGAGCAAAGAGTATATCATATTCGTTCGTTTGAACAAGTGTACCTATCGTGCCAACTTAAATAAAATCGTTATTACCAACCTTAGAAATTTAAATATTTATGTGATCCGTACTGAACTGATTGTAAATATAAACAAATAGATAATTAACTTGACACGTGTGTGAAATAAATTATGACCAACTACCTGAATGAACCAATAAGATCTGATATTAATTATTTATTCTTAACCTATATTTCTGAACTGATATAATCGCTGCCAAATACCTGCCGCTTAAGGTGATCTGTAACATAAAACAAATATCGTTAAATATAATTCTCAAAACAATGTCTATAATTTACAGTAATTATCATAAATAATATTTTACACTGCAGATTATTATACAGGGGAACGTTCCATGTAAAAATAAACGTTACTACTAACTATGATAATGATGTATATTCACCTCACACTTCAAATTATACAAATATAAGATAAAGTCCGCATTTCGTTCGCAGATCTCAGGTCCGGACTTGGCGACGACCTTAATATTTAAATATACTTCATTCATGAATAAGTAGTCAGATAATCTCAATTTGTCCAGTGTATACCTTGCCTTGCCTATATATAAGGCTCTGGAGTATTCTAGAATGATTACCTCTATACTCGCGACAAGAATTCAGACGACTTACGTCATACGAACAAATGAATAATTCATTGTATTTTCATCAAAATATTTAAGAAACTGCAACTGATACTAATAAAACTATATATTACACTATAAGTTTGCATTATATATTGCACTAAATTGCTAAAAAATATTGTTTTTAATGCGACCAAATATCGAAAATTACGTTGACAATAAAAACAAATGTGTAACGTCAGCCGTGACGTAAGACGTCTGAATTCTTGACGCGAGTATATCTTCATCGACGTGCTGCAAACAGTGTTGATATTGTTTTTATTTATTTATTTGTTTATAGTACTCAACAGGTCAAATACCCACTTAGAGAATAGGAAAACAAACAAATAACAAAATAGAACATACATACATAAATCAAATTACACAACACATGTGATAAATATGAAAAATAATCAATCTAAATATCTAGATAAAGAGCAACAATTACAAAACAAATCTTTTCAGAGTTGAGATATTATAATACATAAAATCTACAGGCAAGATAATTTCATTATATAAATCACACATATTATGAAGTGGACAGTGTTTCAGAATATGTGTTCTAACAGGTGGCAAATAAAACATGTTAAATTGTCTAGCTTCTATTCTGGGAACATGAAGTTCCAAACAATTTCTCCTTACAAAAGTATTAGAATTCCGAAACTGTTTACTGTTCCTTATAATAAAATCCAAGACATCTGTAAGTAGTTGCATAATGCAGATGACTTTAACAGACAATTTTCTATCAAATATAACACCTAAGTCACAGAAGCTGTCAGGTCTAGAAAGCGTATGTTATTAAATGGAATTATATAATATTCTTTTGTAAATAAATACAGTACATGGCAGGGTAAACAATCTGTCACTATTATTTAGTGACAGATTGTTTGCCCTGCACCATTCTTGAATGACATTTACATTATATTGAAGTTCAACGGCATCATCAGAGTTCTTAATTGTACTAAAAATTTTCAGATCATCTGCATACATCAAACAGGGTACAGTTAACTTATTAATGATGCCATTAATTAATAAGGGTTGCATATTATACCCTTGAGGGACTTCCGAGGTGGCTGGTACTTCAGCAGACTTTCAGCCGCTGTAAATAACATGTAAACCTCTCTTGGAAAGATAAGAACTTATAGGATTTAATAAGTTGTAAGAGAAACCAAAATAAATACAGAAAAGATTTGTGTTTTCTTATACGATGTGACTGGTCAGTATATCTTTGCATAGAGAGTAGATATGTTGTAGGCAGATTCTTCCGCTCCCTTGACCTTAGAGATCGTACTGACGGCTTGTTCAATATTTGTGTTCATGTAGTTCTTTTCGACAATACCTTACTTTTGGGCCTGATGGTAATGACAATTCGGCATTCACCACGGAAGCCTGCAAACCAAACTATTGTCTTATCAAAGTTGCTGAAAGAGGCATAAGTGTGCACATTGGATTTATTAAGAGGTCTCTCTATATGCAATTTAACTAGTACACTTCTGATTCCACACGCGACCCCCAAAACGAATGTAGCAGTGACGCTTCTATTATCCCCCATTTCTGTCTGCCTTTTATATATTTTAATCTGATTACTTCCGGACGCAAGTTATTTTTTAATATGTATACCGATTGCAGAACTAGCAATAGAGAATCATTATGGGCACAGACTCATCAACGTGGTCAATTGTATTATTTCTGAAATAGGTACCTAACATAGTGGTAAAAATATACATCAATTTATCACATAATGTTAAAGAATGATTTAAATGCTATTTGAAATTGTATACAGGGCGATTCAGAACTTATCTAAAAGAATTTGGGAATAGATGCGTCATGAAGAATATTGACAATATCGTCAAAACAATTTTTTGTAAATTCCTTATAGTTTCCGAGTAAAATATTATTGAAGTTGTAGTATTTTCAACCTTTACATCGCTGGGCTACTGTATACTGTAGACTACTTCAGCCAGGCGATTCTAAATTTTGACATCCGATGTTATACGAGACTATACATGATTGTCCAAAATGGCTTACGTGTATAGTAGCAATTCTGAGTAGATGGATATCGTTTTAATTTATGACGATGTGAAAATGCTTTATCAGAACGACATTTTGATAAACATGTGCCAAATGCAACTACTTTTACCGCGGTGTGCAGTGAGTGCAAGTGTAGTGCAACGCGAGGGAAATTTGAAACCAAATCGTGGAAGAGGTGGAGGTCCAGAGCATCCCCGGCGTATCATACACAAAGCTCAATTATATCCGTACCATGTACAGCGTGTCGAAGCATTAATACCGAGGGATTGAACGAGGAGGACCTGTGCCATGGCGCCACGATCTCCTGACTTTAAATCATTTGGACTTATTTTTGTGGAGATATTCAAAAAATGATGTGGATATATACTATAGATGAATTACTCAAACGTATCATAGGTGTTGCCCAATAACCCAGCTAGCAAAGTAGTTCTATAAATTTAGAGTAATAGGAGTTTTATATTTTGTTAATATTTTATAGTTGTATTTAGAATACTAAATTGTTGCATTAATGTGGCACATGAAACCATTTTGCCTTCAGAAATTGAATTATCTTTTAAATTTGTTGCAAGAACGTTCTTAGGGCATAATTTATAAAGCATTTATAACATAACTGCTAATGTAGCCCTATAAGTGTGTACAATAACACAATTTTGCAGCAACGGTGCTTATAGAATCAAATTACTGTAAAACCGATGCAAAATACTGCTTTATAGAATTATACCAACTCCTGTGATACTCTTAAAAAATTATTCCGTAATGTCGCTTATAGTTTAATTATAAAACTATTGTATAAGGCGTTGTTAAGTTACAATTCTGCTACGGAAAACAAATTATAAATATGGAAGCTGCTATCGAACTTAAGAGAAAAAGCTCTTTAAAACAGTTATAGAGAATAATAATATAGTTGTTATAGAATTATTATAGAGTAAATAAGTTACAAAAGCCTTTTTGTTCCATAAAGAAACGCTATATTTTATATATGTAGGTTTCCCATACTCCCATCTGACGAGACCTGCCTGTAAGTACGAAATATTTTGATCAAAGTATAATGGGGAAATTTGTAATTTGTATAATAATTAAAAATTAGTGATACTAGTTACAATTTTCTTGAAAAATAAAAATGCAGCCGATTTTCATATCTTCGTTAAAAAATGTATCTCGAGTATTAATATAAATTCTATGTGAAAACTTTAACAACAAGGAATTGATCACTTTTCCCTGCATCTTTCAAGCTTTTCTTCGCAGAATACATTTATGATCTAAAGAACCAACATCTTTAAGGATAATCGTCATCGAAAACCAAAACCCATTTTTGTGTCCTGGTTATTATCAAATGCATCCATTATCAGATATTCAATTGAGCTAATAATGATGAAGATTCTTTAATTTATATCTAATATTTTTTATGACTGAAAACTTTAAATTTTATCGCTACTTTATATTATCGAACTATAAATATAGATTACATAACTGTTATTTTCTGTAAGTAGAAATAGACTTAAAAAAGTAATTGTTAGATTTAAGTTGTTAGAATTGACAATTCTTAATAAAAAATAATATGACCTGAAAAACAGCGCGCCTGTTGTGCTTTAGTCAGATTTATAAAACTAGTTACCTACTGTCTTTTATAGTATGCAATAGAGTTGTTGTGAATTGTGCCGTAATGCTAGCTAGCAATGGACAGCATTCCGATACGTACTAAAATTGAAATTTCTATCCATCGTTATTTATTCCCTAGATATCGGACACGAAAGGAATGTATAAATCACTACGATCTTTTGAATTAAGAGGATGCTATTGATAGAATTTTAGATTTTCAACATTGTTGAACAAACTACGATAGAAATATAAACGAAATTAAGGTTCAAGATATTCTTCTTTGTACTGAAATAAACTTATAGAAGTAGCAATAATAAGGAAACATTTTTAGCTTCTGTATCTCGTACGATATTTGTTACAATGATTCTCTCTAACTGAAAATTGTGAAACAAATTATTGTAAATAATGTTACTGTTTTCATTTGTCAGAAACTAATTTCGATATATGATTTAATATAGGTATATAACTTTTAGAATTGTACAAGGTGATTCTAAAAGTTATCTAAAAAAAAATTGGGAATAGATGCGTCATGAAAAATGGAGTCAAAATCGTAAAAAAAATTGTTTAATTTTATACTTCTCTTTTAAGCATAGAAGTCGTAACTTACAAAATCTTAATTCTAAGATACTGCCTGGATTGGCTAATTTGCTGTGCCATCAAATTTAAAATTTTTGGTAAAAATATTATTTAACATACTGCTGTATGTTTCACATTAGGTTTTATTAGACCATAAAAGGATTTTATCATATAAGTGGAAATTAGGTTTTTGATTGATTGCAACCTTTTGCACTAATTTCGTTTTTAAAAATAATATAAAAATAAAATTTAGATTTAAATAACATCATAAAAGAAAATAATATGACTTTCAGTTTTAACATGTGCATTAGGGTGGAGCGAAAAAAATTAAATTTTCGAAAATTCACTTTAGCAGTTAGCACTATATACTAAAAGTTGTCTATATAGTAGCAGATTATCAGTATTTTTTTCCAATTTTTTTTGACCTTGATATCATACCCCGCAATGACCTTGAAATATTATTTTTTTAAATTTTTTTTAGAAGATAGCACTATGCGCTAAAAGTTGTTTAGATAGTAGTAGATCATCCTCAATTTTTTTCAAAATTTTCCGATGTTTCCCACATGGCCCGCAATGACCTTGAAATATGTTTAGTTTAAATTTCCAGAAAATTTTTTGAAAATCTAAGACTGCAGCTCTTCGCTAGTTTTCTAAACTACCCAGAACACACCACGGGGAGGTGGCTGCATTTCGTATTCCACCACCCTTCTCCGCCCGTCAACCACCCGATAATTTAATCATATTATTTTATGGATATCATTATATACCTTACTATTCCGCTTTATAGTCTCGCTTGGTTTCAAATATTGGCATTATATTACGATCTCGAAGACGTGATCTTATAAAACCATCACGAGCACTAGCACCACAAACACTTAAAGAAGCTTCAGAAACAACTTTAACACACCTTTCTACAGCTTGAGTGTGACAAGGTAGGTCGAAAAACAATGAAAGCGTAGGCGAATTTTCACTAATTTCCCTTTTTAATTCTTCATTAGTTAAATGTTGAGTTAGTGTTGGCTGTTGACAAAAAGTTTATTTTAGGAACTTCAAATTTTCTGATTTTACCTTGTTCCACCGACTCCTTCGTCCTAATAGATAATATTCGGCGCATAGCTAGCTCTCGAATATGTCGCCTCTCATCTGCAAGCATTACAACTAGTAAACTTTCAGAGTGGGCGAAGAATGCGTTCCTCTGAATGGTTTTATCAACGATTTCTCTGAGATCTTCTCTCAGATATCGGCTCAAACGTATGGTTCGCCATAAATTTAACGGAGCATCTTTTATTTTGGGCATGGTTTTAATGTTAAACCACATAGGAGCATATACCTTGTTAATGAAAGTAGCAATTTCTACCAGGTTTGCCGATGGGACAGGGGTACTTACATAGAGTCTTAAAATTCTATTTGCGGTGGTAAGCCATCTTGCATGTGATAATTTACCAGGGTTCTTAGAGGCAAGACTGGCAGGAAATTCACCTGTACTCACAGCTGTGGTTACATCAAAGAGAAATTTTTGATCTGTACTCAGTTGTTCTCTATCTACTTCAGGAAGTTCACATTTAATGGGTTTATAATTTATAACAGGTAACTGGTCACAGTTTGCTAAATTTTTTCCGATAGCTCCCGAGAATCCTCTAGGACCAGACGTGGTTCCATCTAACTTTTCAATCAAATGCCGTAAAAGCAGTTCGTTTGAATGTAGCTGACAGACAATCCAATGCAAATGTCTTCCGAATTGTTTTTCTAAAAGGCAGATGACACCACCAATGTTGCCTGTATTTTCAATTGTTCCATCGCAACCTATTGCTAGTACATTGGATGTGTTAATATTTGCTTCAGTTAGAAAGTCTAATATTGCATTCTTAATGTTTTCAGCCGACCCAGTTAATGGCGAAACGTGTCCTAGGTAGCATGATCCCGGTTCGTTAATAATTGAAATATGTTCTTCTGTAATTATTTTTCGTTTGATATTACTACCGTCTGCTTGAACCATTGTCATAGTTTTGTCTTTTCTTCCATCGAAATACAGGTCATGTATTATAAAATCTTTAGCATTCTCCATTTCTTTTAAATCTAGTCGCATCTTTTTTCTTTCCCGCCGTACTTTGCTTCTGTCAATAATTATTGCAGCCTCCGTGGAGCAGACTTCTCTGTTTACATCGTGCATTAATGCTGAAGCAAGTGCTGCGGCCGGCCGGTCTGCAATTCCATACCTATCACATGTTCTTGCAAATGTCGACAGGTTGATTCTTGTTTGCGATGTTGACGGCATGGGTTGAATAGTTTCCTCCAAACTGGAATTAACTGGCTTTTCTTTTGGCATCTCTCTAGGCAATTTCTTTTCAAGTTCGACTTTTTTCTTTTGCATAGTCTCCTGTGTTTTTCTTGCAATTTTTTTGTTAAGCTTTTCAGTTGTTATTCGGTCAAGAGATCCTACAGCCATGATTCGTGTAGTTCGTTGATCCAACAGAAATGATCTTTCTAATGGCGGTACTTTGTGTGATATGTCACACACACATTCCGCAAACGACTTGCATTTACAATATGCTATGTCAAATAGATGGGATGCATTTTGCTTAAGTGTTGCCACTTTATTTTTAAAACTTGCTGTTTCTTTGCGAGCCCGTGAATAGGACTTAAGAATATTATTAAGTTTGTAGTGCTCTCTTTTTATTTGATTAGTTATTGTAGGAATAGAAGCTTTTTTCCATATTTCCAGCAACGTATTAGTAATTTCTTCATAAATTTCACCAACCTTTGGTTTGTATTGTCCTTCACTTTGTTTTTTTTTGTCTTATAAAATTATAATAGCGAATCACTTGTTCCCGAGTGGGCAACATTGTTCCACCCAAACTCAAATCAAGCGAAGTTCCAAATATAGGACAATTTGTTTTATTTCGCGTCGTAAACATTATTTACCGGGAAAATATCACTACTTCTAAATTGAAATGAACGTTGTCCAATCTCAAACTATATAAACACAATATAAAATATGCACTAATATGCAGCACAACTGATTGAAACCACGAACAAACAAGAACTGTCTTTCGGCGCGATAACATGCAACGGAGTGTCCGGCGAAAACTGTGATGCGTAAACAAATCTATCTTCAGGTCATATGTATTTTCTATTTTTTTAGCGGCGGGGAGTGAAAACAATTTCTTTTTATTTGAAAAAACTTACAGATTGTCTACTATAGCAAAGGCAACTTTTGGTAGATAGTGCTAATTAATTATGCAATTTTTTTTTGTTTCATCGGCGGGGAATGAAAACATTTTTCGAAAATTTTGAAAAAAATTACAGGTTATCTACTATAGCATAGGCAACTTTAGGTAGATAGTGCTAATTAAATTATTAAAAATAAAAAATTCGCCTCACCCTAATGTGCATACATATACTAATCACCAAGTTGTGAGTCAAAAATGAAAAAAAAAAAATTGATTCAAGAAATGCCATCATATTAAATTTAGTAGTAACAAAAATCAAATTGCAACACGCTATTTACTGGAAAATCACGGCATAATTTTTGAGAGCAAGATGATTTTTGACCATCATATTAGTTACATTCACATCCTCAATATAATGTTTACATTAATCACCTTGAAGGAATCCAAAACAAATTTGTTAGATATTTAAATCATAAGTTCTATCCTGATATTGTAGATAGTTTTTTAATTCGAGATAGGTTGAACTTATTATCTCTGGAAAGTAGAAGACGCATAACTGATATTAAATTTATTTATAAAGTTGTTAATAATCTAGGTAATTGATTCTATTGAAATTAATAGTCTTATTAATTATAACGTTCCATCATATTTCACGAGAAATACAAATATATTTTACTGTGATTTTGCCAATACCAATTATTTTTTCAATTCGCCTTTAAATAGATGTTTATCTTCTTGTAATAATATTTCGAACGATATTAACGTTGATCTTTTTTCTGTCTCAAGTAGCTCCTTTGATATGACTTGCGCTAAGTATTTTTCTTATATTGCTTCATCGCACTTTATTCTTCAATTATTTATCTTTTGTTCAAACATGTCTTAATTTCTTGTATACTTATATTTCTGTAACAATCATTATTATGTACCTATAAGGGAATACGATTTTTGGGTTTGTCCTGTTTGTATTCCTTCAGCAACAATAAACAATAAAGCATCTACCAAATTTGGTTATTCCAAATTAAGTAATTCAGAGATGATAACTTTTTTCGAAATAAATTTCCCCATTTTAAAGGCCTGTATATTTAGTTAAATTGCAAAATTATGGGATCCCTACATGTATCTGCTCTGCGTCGGTTCTTATGCGGAACATCTTATATGTATTTCTTTTATTTATAATAATGTATTTGACCATCGCATGTATAAAAATGTTCTGTAAGAATGAAGTAGTGATCAATTTTATCAGGATCGGCCAACTTCAAACGGCAATTTTATTTCATAAAAAGTGTAGCAAAGATGTGCACCTGTCATTTCAGATTGAAACTGCACTTGCAACAAGTCATGACCGCCATAGGTGGTGCAGTTTTACGAAGCCCTTACCGCTCCAAAATCGCCAACTGAGCTGCCCAATAGTGTTCTCTCGGGAACGTACAACTAAACAAACAACACTAAGTTATCACTTCTACTTCTTTTCATCCGACTGTCCGCAGCAATAACTTTTCATTCTCTTGTTAGAATTACAACTGCTGACGAATGTTTTGTCTGGAAACTTGCTGCAAATGCAATATATCGGTTGACGCGTTCTATACAACTGTGTGAATTGGCGTTTTCATCAATGCCAAAAAATGAAGTGAAAATATATATTTTGAAATCCATCGGCTTCTAAGAGTTGTGCCACAAACTGGGTCATGTATTTTAAATTAATGCACATTAAAAAATTTTAACTCAATAATTTACAAAACCAAATTCTATCATTATGAGAAAAGTAACTTACAATTTTATATGTTAGTATAAATACATAAATGATATCATACATATATGATATATACATACAGGCTGTATCACATAAGAGGGCCACTCCCATGTATCTCGCTTAATATGCGAGACACGTCAAAAGTCTTTAATTATTTTTTGTTGAATTTTTGGAGGCCTTTATGCTCGTAGAACAAATTTGAGATCCATGGCCAACTTTATGAGTAATATCAAAAAAACCTGTAAAGTGCCCAAACTTTAAGGCTGTCTAACTTTTTTATTTTAAGAGATAGAGAAAACTTATTGGTAATAAATTTTTATTGCAAAACTGATATCTTCCACCTGATATAAACTGATTTTTGAAATATCGTATGTGGTTCGCTGCGCCCTCTAGGCGGATAAAAAAATTTTTTATTGAAGCAGGCTATGGCCACAAAAAATTGCCTGTTTTTCGTCTCTCATATAATAGACTACATGTTGCCCTTATCTTTCGTATTTATTACATTTTTTTCAATTTTAGTTAAAAAAAATGTACTTAAATATTTTCGTGTTGCTCAAGATAATGTAGAACCTGTTTTAAAGACGCCAAATGCAAAAAAATAATAAACAGAATGTACTTTTTTTATGCAAAATACAGATTTTCTTATAATATGCCGCTTTACTTATGTGGAACAATTTTTAATAGATTACCCGTGAGTATTAAAAACAATGCAAATATTAGGTAATTTAAAAAAGACCTACGTTCCCTCCTTGTCGGAAACTGTTTTTATACATTACAGGAATTTTATGATTTTCCTGCTGCAAGGTGAATTATTCTTGTTAATAAGTATAGATTTCTATTATTTATTAATTGTCTATTGGTTTGTGCTGTTTATGTTGCTACGTAACTAGTCCAAATTTGTATGTGACACGTTTGGTAATAATATGTATGTTAGACTAATTTATATGACGTTTCATATCCTGTGATAGGCCTACATGAATAAAGATCTAGTATTATTATTATAATTATTATACAGGGGACTAAGTACAAATATTTTAGGAGGGGCTAGGGAAAAATAAGAATTAACGGAATCGTCCATCAAAAAATTTCCAAAACTTATTTATATAGCAAAAGAAAAATTGTTCGAAACTATATTAAACCCTTATTTATCGCCGTCACTGGCCCTCTGTCAGCCGCGAGGTTAGGTATAATCGGTCAAAGTCGAAGATGTCAAAGGTAGTGGCAGGTTATCGCGTTCGACAAGTGTATCAATTTACGCCGCTTTGAAAGAAATAAATGTATTTACAAAATGTAAATTTCCTTATTTAATGATTTAATGAGAAACGCGATATGATAGCACAGAGAGGCAGCACCTACCGTACTGATATATATTTCCAAGGTTGATATTTGGAGATTTTAAAAATATTAAATCATTTTCTGTTTTCTTACTTAAATTAAGACATTAAAATAATTTTTGCTACTGGGGACATCTCCTTCCCTCCACCGTTCTCTTTGTTTCAGTCATAAATCAACACCTTATCCGTTATCTTGGAATTTGAATATATGTTTGTAAATATTGCAAAGATACGCGAAAAATTAAATTTGTGGAAAACAAGTCCTGAAAAGTTATTTCAAACTAATTGCCGTACCGTATCCGATATTTTTTGACAGCATATGATTCAGTCGCCATCTGTAAGCCACTACTGCCGATACATTTTTAAACTTCTGCTGTTGGGGAATTAAATTCTGTTAATATTAATAGTAGCAATAATAATTGATGATGTATATAAAATAATTAGTACTATTTTAAATTATAACATCCCAAGAGGTTTGCAGTGTTCTGTAAAAATGTTTCTCAGACCCACATTCCAAGCTTTGACTTTGATGTTTGAAGAGTATGCAACTAGCAACGCAATACTATAGGTTATTTAAGAACATTTAGTGACTATTTTTGAACTAATTTATGTCGAGTATGTTAGTGGATAATTATGACGGATCTGCAATGAGTAAAAATGTATATTTGGCAGTGTGCAAGGAAGGAACGAACAACGAATGCAAAATACTAATCGGATTAATTGTTACTGTTATCTATCACAAAAATGTTTATTTTCCTCGTTTCTACATTTGACGCTATAAAAAACGATTGCATGGCACTGTACATATTTAGCCATCTCGGACGATAGTTGATTGCCATAGGCGCCTAATTTCCGAAGGAAAAGAGTATTTTAACCCATTTTTTCAACATCGAGTTAGAATTCCGAAATATTTTTTTTATTGTCTTTTAGGCCTCCCTTAGCACGTGGCTAAAATTGTTGTACTTAGTCATAGTTAACCTTGTATATTATATGATTTATGCAGTTTAATTTATAAAATCACAATTATGCATATTCCTCATTACAACGGAATAAAATTTCACTCTGTTTGATGTGGACTTATTTTGACAATTTATTGTGTTTTTACGAAAGTGTTTGTCGTACAAACGTTTCATAGCCAGAGAGTGTCCCCAGATTCGCCATAAATTGAATTTAAATAATTAATTAAAACAAAACGCACTAGTCACAATACAGCTACTATGACTAATAACACATTTAGGTTAACAGCAGGTGATAGACTACAATGTTGTCGTACGTTGCAGTTTTAAGGATTTTCTGATAAACTTCAATTGTTTACCTACTTTAATTAATATTGATACAAATTACATTACAGGAGATTTTACTTGACCTTATTTGTACCTTAGTTTGTAATTTCATAACACAGATTTGTATTTTTATTTTTGAAATGTATTTGTAGAAAAACTATTCGTTTTAGGCATTATTTTTCGTAAGACTGTTTTGTTGCTTTTGGTCAGGTATACAGTATCGGTACTTATATTTCGGACACTTTGTACATGTAAGCGATTCAAGATTTTATGCTTACAAATGGTTTGTTGGTTCTTGGAGGCAAAAATGATTTGAAATATATCTCAAGAGCAGCCTTTTGAAATTAGTCTCAGTTTTTCTTCTCTTTATCTGTTATCTGCAGTAAAAGCTCGTTTTTAAGTTAATCATATCATCATCAGCAATTTTTTTTAACAGATCGTTTCAAACATTGCTTATTTCAACTCAAAGACAATTTTGGAAAATATTCACAGAAATATATTGCTATTACGAACTCACATGACATAATAAATATGTAGCCAATAACTTCGTATACATTTTTTAGTTCGTATGAATATATACTTTATAATACTTGACTTACATTTCGTTCCACACTATACATATGATTTATAAATTCTTTTTTCTTTTCTTTTTTTTACTGCCTTCAAAAATAATACCTAAAGCACACCGCTGATACGTCTTTTTTGTCACACAGATTCATGATGATTAACTTTATAATATGGACGCAGCCCAGGTTTTCAACATCTAGCATGCAACTTTATTCTATAGGGTATCCCAAAATAGAAGGCCATACCATTAACCATATATTCTTTGGACAAAAATAATGCGACTTTTCTTATGTCATTTTTTATTTGGGCGTCCCTGCTTCAATATACAGGGTGTTAAAGTTACATTTTAAAAAACTAATTTTGTTAATAATTCCATTGTTTTGTAAGATACACACTTGAAATTTTGCACATACTTTTATGTTATTTCGGCATACTTATCATGTAATTTTGGTGAAAAAAATCGAAGGGGAATGGTGGTAACTGAGGGATGTAGTACCCTTTATCCTCTCCAATTATTTCTAAGTACGCCTATGCAGCTTTTTCTTGAAATGTCAAACGTGAATTTTCTTCTGATCATTTTATCTCCTTTGTAATTTTTTGTTTAAATGCTCCGTTTTGGAGAAAAACGACATGTACTGATGGGTTACAAATATCCGAGGGGTGTTTCGCAGAGGCATTTTGGTGTACACATTGCAGGTATTTTGAGACATTTTCTTGAATTCTGAGGTATTTTAGGGCATTTTGAGGATTTTTCTGGTATTTAGGGGCATTTTGAGGTATTTTCTGGAATTTCGAGGCATTTTGGGGGTGTTTTAGAGGCATTTAAGAGCATTTTTGAAAAAAAAATTGTATTTTGTGTGTACGCGTAGTTTGTCCACGTTGAGATGGGTTGTATAATTCGATATCAAGGCGTCAGGCTGACCAACTAGGCTCATGGATGTTGAGTTAAAAACGGATGTAAATAGGCAAAGCGGGTCCAGTGTATGTTCGTATAGGGTGCGTCGATAACTTGACAAAGGAAATTTATTGCAAACCAGAAGACTTTTCAAAATATCTAGGTGCATACATGCATATTATATGGGTGTCCGGAAATTATGAGCAAATATTTCAGGCGATTCAGACAAGAAATATGAAGAAAACTTATATAAACATAGATCGACAAACGGATTCTCAGAGAGCTAGAGCCTTCTAGGGTCAGTCCTGAAAATGGTTTATATTCAATGGCAACGATTCGAGATAATGTAACGAAATTTTGAACAGTGACTAAATTTTTATGCCCAATACGAAAATTTACACTAAATTGAAGTATATAATTCAGATATGTATTTAACAGCGCCGGCTTAGAATATATAAATAATGGGCCAAATTCACTAGATTCTATGACAAAAATTAATGGGTAAAAGTCATATACCTACAATGTTGTTCATAAACGCTTAGTTTTCGAGATGTTGAAGTTGAAAAAATAAAAACGATTACCAGACATATCTCGGAGATATGTTAAGGGATTTTTTTCATATATGAGCCGAAAAAATCCAAATGAAAGCATTGTACGACACTTTCAGCATGAGTTTAAGTTCAATATCAGGTTATCAATATTTGACGATCAGATTCTTGAGCAATATGAACTTTGGGCATCTATCTTTAAACGGCCAACATTATCTGCACTTTTTACAATCTAATTTAATTGAACTACTAGAAGAAATTCCTTGAACATTAGTGCTCATGTGGTATTTACATGATGGTCCCCTGCTAATTATCTTATAATAGTAAGAAAGCATTTAGATAACATATTTCGTCATCGATGGATAGAAAAAGAAAATTAACATCCATGGCCGCCACGTTGTTCGGATCTAAATCCGATTGATTTTTTTTCTGAGGTTATATTAAGGCCATGGTTTATAGTGCTGCCTCTATCAACAATAGAAATGAACTATGGCAAAGAATAGTTTTAGCTACAAATGCTACGAGAAACATGAACCCATCATTTTTCACTGTTTGGAGAAATTTCTTAAAAAGATATCGAACATGTCTTTAGTCAAATAATCAAAAATAATCTTAAACATTATTAATGTTTAATTAATGTTTTTTTCATAGTTTTTCTTGTTATATTTTATTATTTACTTATGCCATACAAAAAATATTTATATTTTAATTTTAGTTTTCTTAATTGTGTGATATATTTTACAACTGTAATGCTTGAAATATATTATGTAAACAGTATAATGTTTGCTAATGCTATTTAATTATCAAACAATTATGTTTCTATAACACAAGTTGCAAGTTAATGGAGTTACGTAATCCACGAACTGCACATCCTTGCCTACTTTAAACGCAGTTTATTTTTTCAAAAACGGTGTCTCTCAGCGATATTTAACAAATATACCTTTTTTGTTGAAAAATCATTGAAAATTTTAAAAACATTATTTATTTCCGCTTTATGCAGTGGCGCATTTATTTTTTAGAAAAGAATCTCGAAAATATAGTTTGCACGCCACTGTTTTTTTCATATTGACGTGTAGTCGCAGCAAATGAAGTAAGTTGCCATTAGAACTCCTCATATCCAATTAGACAAAAAGACCTTAATGCATCTCAGAGATAGATATATAGATATCCATAGATAAATTATTTTTCAACTTCAACACCCTGTATCTGGAAAACTAAGCTTTAATGAGCAACATTATATAACTTTTCCCAATTAATTTGCGTCGTAGAATCTAATGGTAAGGTTTGGCCTATTTTTTAACGGACACCCTGTATAAAAATGATAAGTAATACAATTAGGACAGAAAATGATAACTAAATACCTTTTCAAGGTATTTCCTGACATTTAGAGGCATTTTGTGGTATTTCTGGTATTCCGGTAACATTTCGGTGGCATTTAGGGCATTTCGGGGGTATTTCGAACATTTTTTAGCGTATTGAGGTAATTTGTGGCATTTCGGAGGCATTTTGGTGCATTTTCCGCAAGGAAGGAATTTTGGTGTACAAAGTCTGGACAGCGAAACGCCCCTCGCAAATATTTTAGCAGCCGATGAATATCAGGAGAAAATAGTGAGCTTCCTTATCCCAACAGATAACATCCTAAAAGGAAAGTTTTTTTAAATTTGGATCGACATCTTCGTGAAACCGGAAAGTTTATGGATCAGATGTTCAGACTTTGCAGCCTACGTAGAAAATTAAGCTCTTAACAAAAGGAACAAATCTTAGCACTGGTAGAAGAAGAACCAAGCACAAGTACAAAGATTGTTTCTCGACAAATAGAAAATTGTACAAAAATGGATGTTCATCGGACTTTAAAAACCCAACTTCTGCACTCGTATTACATCCAACCCGTACAAAATATTTTTCTCTAAGATTTTGCTTCTAGGATGCAATTTAGTCGTTGATGCAGATAGGGACTTCGTAAGAAAAATTCTATTCACGGATGAGCCAAGCTTTACAAGAAATGGATTGACAAACAATGGATTGGCATAACAGCCAATATGGATTGATTTGAATCCCCATGCAACACACCATCAATTATCATTTTTAAATTTTCTACAAAATGAATTTCGAGATGTTTTACATGATTTACCGGTTATCGTACGTAACGGTATGTAGATGCAGCTTGACGGTGCTCCACCCCATTATGGCAGAAAAGTCCGGTAGTATTTAAATACCCATTTATTTCCAAATCGTTGGATTGGTCGAGGACAAGACGCACTTATTCAATGACCACCACGATCTCCTGACCTTAATCCATTGTTTTTTTTGTGGGGTTATATGAAAGATATTGTTTATGCTGCAGAAATAAACGACATTAACCATCTCAGAGAGAGAGAATAGTAATGACAGCTGGTAAACTTACGCAAAAAGAGAATATATTTCAAAAGATAAGGTTTTCACTACTTTCACGTACATGTGTTAATGAGGATGGTGGGCAACTAGAACGTTTGTTAATTTAGTAGTAATTAATTTATTATTTAATGTTATTTACGTAAAGAGTTATTATGTTGATCGTTCATTATTACTATTACTAAATGAGACTATTATTTTTTGGTTGATAAGAGAACTGTATTACAGATTTTAATGCCATATTAATTTTTCAATTCATACGTATTCCTCATTTTATAACATTTAGAATCATTCATTTTGTTTTAAATAACAAATATTCATTCAGTAAGTATTACGATTTGCTAAGTTGCCAAAGTATTGTAATGATAGGTATATCCACAAAATTTCAGTTTCACTTGAAAATGATAGTGAATTATTGAATTATGGGCACTACAAATTGCCGTTTTTCTCCAGAACGGAGCATTTAAACAAAAAAATACAAAAGAGATAAAATGATCAGAAGAAACTTCTACGTTTGATATTTCAAGAAAATGCTGCATAGGCATACTAAGAAATAATTGTAGGGGATGTAAACAAGATATTTTTTAGCAGTAGTTAAGAATGTTACTGTAGAAATTTTTGGAAAGTTAAAGTTGCAAGGTTTAGCCGCATAAACATCTTATTGCCATCAAAACAGCAGCTCAGCGTGAAATAGGCATATTTTTATAAAACATAGTTGCTGTATAAAAATTATATAATTGTGTTTCAAGAATTCTATATAAAAACAAATTATGTTTTAGCAATCAGCTTCTAGCATTGATACAACAAACTATACGATTCCAATAAAGCATGTCATGATAATGTCATAAAAACGTTGTACAATTATTCTGCTTTATTTACATGCCCATCACAGCTATAAAACCAATATTCGACTTTCTTTAAATTTTACTACATATGTCTATTATAAGTATGTTTATATTAAGTATACGATGTTATATTTATAAACTCAACAATATATAATTCAAAGTTGAATTTCAGATACGAATAAAATTTTACTGTGATAAACGAATAAAGTAGGTCGAAAAGTCATAACGCGCCTGCATAATACTGAAAAATAAAAATATTATTTTCGTTCACAAAAACCTGAAAATTTAAATACATGCACATTTGCTGCTAAAAAATATCCCCAGATCGAATTATAAATTAGATATAATAAAAATTTTTAATGAGCAACGGAAGTCATAAAAAATTTTACGTAATAGTTGTTTTTTGAATTTATTTCAAGATGAACATCGAAAAGCAATTGAAATTAAGTGAATAAACATGGCACTAAAATAATAAAATAGTTTGATCACTTCAGAAGCAATACTTTGATGTTATCTAAGAGCATTATGTTTTGTAGAAAATCGTTTGCTCGTATTAACTTAAGAAGCAGCTGTGCTTTATTGTCGCGCAAAAATATTTTAATACAGCATTTATAAAAGTAATGCTGTAATTATAATTGTACACCTAAACGGCTTTCTGGAACTAAAGTGTTGCATAAATGGCGTAAAAAAATAATAAATTGCTTTAACAATCATCTCAAATATTTCTCTTGTGACCACTACAAAATTGATTTATAAAGCTTTATAGTCAGTCATGTAGATTGCTACTATAGACATTATACAGTAAAATGACCTGAAGCAAAAATACTGTATAAGTGCAGGCAGGTAAGAACGTTCTGAAAATAGTTTAAATAATTTCTATAAAACGTTTTTCTTGTTGGGATTACAACATACTCACAGGTACTTTAAACAGCAAATAGCGGCAATACGATGAAATTGCTGTCATGTAACCGCTACGTATCTTTTATATAAATTTCTGGTCTTCTAATTTTGAATTATAAGACTAGTGTGCTGCAAGGACAATGTCTTATGTATTCTACACGGCGCATTCGCCATATTCTCTAATTAGCAAACTTAGTTATAGATTTGTCATTAAGAGTCCGTCGCACGCTTGGAATAAACCGATTTTTTACGCTCGGCCCATAATACTTATTTAGACAACGAACAAACATAGCGGTCGTCATATTTACAATTTATTTACTTAAAAATAAAGGATTAAATCGAAAATGGGTTACACGAGGGAAGTAAGTCTGTCACTTATAATCTATACCGTTCTTAGTTGAGACAGTATTGAATTAATCGATCTTATGGAGTTCGATGCTGATTCTTTTGTTAGCGGTGGTGTCTAAACCTTTCTTGTAGAATACATTTTTTTGTTTAGACCAACAGTTCCGGAAATATAAGAAGTTCTACTAGAATTCCTTAGGTATGCAATTTTTACCATTGCTTATTAAAACAACGTCATTTTTTCGTAAGTTCCAAATTGAACAAAATTCTCAGCAAATTAAATACGTATTTTCCATATTAAAATAATATAGAACATAAAACACTGAAATAAATGTAGTCACTATATTCATTTTATATAAAAATTTACCTGTTCTATAATTTTGTTCTTTTCATTTTCAAGAGGGCAATGTCATAAATATATTAACCACAATCATAATATGTACAATAAAAATGTTTTTCTCATTATGGAAAATATAGATATTTTTAACTCGTCGAATGAATGCGCTGTCCTATTTCTGAAAACATCTTCTGCATCACAAGTATGCGCGGCGACAAAGTTAATTTATTGAAAAGTTTAACACCGTAAACTGTTTTTAAAAAACTTTTTTATAGTTTTGACTATATTTGCTAGATATAACTACATATCAATAGTAAATAATTAATATAAGTTTGTAATGTACAAATTTGCTGGGCCGACTTTGGAACATTTTTTTTTTCGAAAAGGCGTTAAGTTATATTGTGTACCGTGAGAAGTACTGTACTTTTATATAAGCTGTAAAAAAAACTACGAACATAAGTAAAATCATTGATTTTACAAGCGCGATGTAACGAAAAACGTAATAATTGTCAAATAATGTCCAAAGCATCGATAATTTGATTTTATTTTTATAAAATGCGACCCGACTAAAAAAGTTATACCATAAAGTCCATTTTGGATACTAAAAATGTCCGTCTACAACATGGTTATATTTTCTTAAAAACAAAACGGCATAATTGCTAGCCGATTTTATTCCACTAAAACTAAATATTCTAAATACGTCCACCGTAAAGTTATTGTAGTGGGAGGCCGATAATCTCCGCCTCCAACCGTAACGCCCGTGCACCCGACCCCGGAGCTCTACCCGAGGAGTGTACAGAGAACGGACTCTTAATATACAAATGTTACTCTGTTGTTATTTTTGTTTTATTTAATATATTTTTTTTAATTCAATTTGATGCAAGGCATTAAAAGACTAGTGATGTAGAAAAATATATCTGATTTTTCGATTTTAATTTTAATTTCAAGAGTTGATATAATAATAATAAAAATTTAAATTAAATCTATATTTCTCTCTATCTTTAAAATTATTCCACTTGCTGTTAAAATGGGTAGATGAAATATTTAAAATGAATCAATTTAATCGCATGGTAAGCGTTCTATAGGATGTGAATATTTTATATGATATGACATTCGTTCATATTAGATAGATTAGGATATGATTTCCTGTTTTAAAGACAATGTCATATCCATTACATTGTGTTAATCTATTCAATTATTAAATATTCATATTTACACATGCAATATACTGGGTATACAGAACTTATATAAAACAAAAAATTTTAAATGCACAGACGGCTATAAAACTGCTAATACAATTTTGTAAAAAAAAACAGGACAAAAGATTGAATGAAATTTCCGAGAAAAGAAATAAATACCAATTTATTACACCTATTTTATACAGCAAATTCAACAACTTTTGCCGTTATTATTATTAATTATTAATATAATTAATTTTTGGAACTAACACAAGCGTTTCTGTTTCAAGTTCATTTTTAACTTGTAAGTTATTGGCAGTTACCATGCGTAACGTGTGCGTAAATCATCAGTTGTGTCCACTTCTGTGCGATACACATCATTTTTTAAATATCGTCATAAAAAGAAGTTCAAAGGATTTAAAATCACGAGATTTTGGTGGCCATGGAACCGGTGTTCCTTGTCCAATCCCTTGGGATTAATGCTTGAGCACGCTGTACATGATACGAATATAAAGATTTTTGTTTTTTTCGGCCAATGATCTGTGAGTTTTTGCTCGGACTAGCTCTATCTCTGTCGCACACATCTGAGCAACAACGATTTGTATAGGCAGAAAACGGTTTCGGGCGCGTCCATGATTTATAAGGTTTATGGTTTAGACAGACTTAAAACGGCTAAGGTTAGTCGTCGGTTACTTCACCTATGGCATATTGATGAGAGCTAATAAGTTCGAAACTTGTATACGTCTGGTGGGCTGCTGACGAATAACATTAGCTCTTTGGTATAGGTTTTCCAGGTGTAATGGAATGCTGGTCGGGGCATTAGCCCGTAGAGTAGTTATTTTCTGGAATTCTGTGTTTGCAAGTTATATTGCAAAGTAAAGGTAAATTCTAATCAACGCTCTTTTATTTCAACTCATTATTCCTAGTGGATCGACAATATTTACGGTAAAAAATTAAAAATATTTAAGACTACCTTTAGCAATAAATAATTATAATTTCAGGGACCGCATCTAAGAATTTTCCTAGGTCTTCGCTGGTAAACACACATGTCGTTTTTGGTTAATTGGCCATTTATTTATACTTCAAAAAAGCCTTTTTCCGCAAAAGCCTACTGAAGCCACGAAAATATATTTTTTGTTTTATTATATAGATAAAATGTGAACCTACCGGATTATGTCCACATTTTCTTTAACAGACAATATTCTTTTAAGCTGTGAATAATAAGACCATGATGATAAAGATTTTACACTTTTTGAATTTTCAGATGTATAAGCCATGCTTATTTTGTCATTTACTTGCTTGCTTTTTGTTGCACCATTCGCAGAAATTAATGTTCTCTTTCTCATAAAGGAACATGAACTTCTCCGGAATTACTTTGCATAAAGCCGCTTGTGCATCTAATAATACATCGTCCGGTACACAATCTGGTAATATTGAATCTTGTAACATTACTCCCAGACTATTGTACTTTCAGAGAACTCAAGACAAACATACGGAATTTTGACATGAATCACATTCTGAATTCAACTAACAAACAATTAGTAGTTATAGTGAATCCAAGCAATATCTAATACAATCTCACAAATCACTCAGTTAGCTCATTTGTTTTAATTAATTCGCGAGTATAAAATTACGTTATCAATAATTTGTCACAATTGGATAAAATATTGGATACGCCACTTCTCTAGAAGAAATTACTACATTCTTCTCGTGATACTTCTCGGCATTTAACTCACTTGATGTATAAATTTCTATTTTCTACGTTCATGAAAAAAGCAAAACTATATTTAGTGGAAAAAGTGGTTCTTTATTGCACTAGTGTCTGACGGCCTCGCTGGACAATTTCACGTCGCGTGCAATAAACACTTTTTGTACTTGTTGCATAAATATCTATTATACGCTTTATACTAGTGTAGTACTTTTATATTATTTGAATCTACTCTCTAGATTTTTGTAGATTGGGTATAAGGCACTACATGCAGTTGCTCTGTGTAGGTACATCTTGTATAATATGATTCTACAGAAATTTACTTTTTAATTATTTAATTTTAATTAATTGGTCCCAGGAAATATATATTCTATTACATATAAATTAAAACGTTAGTCACTGAGTTTATTGGATTTCTAAAAACGTTACAAATAGAGAATTCAGTGAAAATTAATTTATATACGGATAAGTTTCAATAATAGATTTGCAAAGATAGCTAATATGACTTCCGCTTCAAAAGCCAATCACTGACACCAGAAGGCGAGTTCATTGATGTTTATGTAAATATCAGTGCCCTTAATCTAGAAATTCTGCTGAACGCCCACTTTGTCGTGAGGTAGGGGTCTTTAACATGCTTGACATCGCATAGACACGGAACCTACGGCCTTTACATCTCATTCGAGGATGGCATCTTTAGACTTTCGTTTGCCCAACTAAATTCAGAGACTCAGTAGAGAAAATTTCTTTGAAGATGACAGGAAGGATGCGGACGACTAAATAGACCACCGAGAAACTATTAACAGGACCAATACTTGTATTGTGAGTTTAATTTTCCATGGTAATATCACCACAGGATAACTAACTGGACTTACGTCATTATCATCTTCATTGATATTAAGGAAAACGGCACATGTTAGAAGTTAGCTTAATTTTACTTCCTTTTTATACTGCAATTTCACTCCGCTGTCGACACTTTGTCGAACTAAATTCAGACGTCTGCGGTGACCTCAAAATGCTCATGCAATTATCACATACGAGAAAAACAGAGAAAATATAAAGACCATAGCTTTTAAAATCATTAAATTATTTTCTGCCTTTAGGATATTTAAAACTTTGTGACGTCACCTGGTCCTGATGGCCCCGACCATATATTTAATAGACCATGAACTTTGTAGACAGCTTTCAAGTTATTTCATCTTCTGTTTCAAATAACAGTTTTCATTTTACAACTTTTGTATAAATGGCCTATATCTTTCTTTTGTAGATGAATAGAAAGAGGAATTTTTATTGATTGATTCAGTTGTATCAGCATTTATTAAAATTTTGAAGATGAAAAGGTGTAGTATTGAATAAGTATTTTGTCCATAATCACCTTATATTTGAACTTTTATCCAAATAAGTGTTTATTGCACGCGACGTGAAATTATCCAACGAGGCCTTCAGGCCGAGTAGGACAACGCGTCGAGTGCAATAAACACTTTTTGTACTAGTTGCATACAATATTTTTTCTACGTTCATGCAAAACCCAAAAAATGTTTTATTTAGATGACACTAACTAGGAAAATATGACGTCGATTTGAATGTTTGTGTTTGTCATGATGACAAAACGCTGTAGTAGAATGACAGATGAATGCAATAAACATTTTATTGCACTAGTGCAATAAAGACCCACTTTTTCCACTAAATTTAGTTCAATAAAGTTTTGTTTTTTTGCATGAACGTAGAAAAATGCATTTACTTATTAACATTTATATTGATAGTAATACACATTTCGTTTTTTGGTGTATCACATTTAGCTTCATTTCCGTTAATAACAACCCTTGTAGCTTTGTTGCCATCATTTTCGGAACGCATAATATCTGTTAAGTTTGTGAAGAATTTGCATAAGTAAAGGAATGTATCTTCTTGTGAGGAACAGCTATACTTTCCTTGGATTTTCCTTGCAATTTCAATTTTGTGTTTCATTGAGTAATAAGAAATATCAAGTAGTGCAAATATTTTTTTATTAAATTCCAATAATTTTGACTCCACAAATATTATTGCAATGTGATTATGGATAAAACTTTGTATTGTATTCATATTTTATTTGCCTTTTATCCACTTAAGAATATTAAACGCTCAAATTCTTGCGTTTAAACATTCTTGCGTGGATAAAATGCTACTTAAAACACTTATACTATAAATATGTATGTAAATATTATTATAGTACATTTATTTGTAAAAAAGATAAAATACATTAAACTGTGTAAGTAAAAATAATTGATGTTTCAGTACATTTCGAAAAATGAATAAAAAATTGTCTGTTTATACAACAGATGAAAAAAGTTTTAAACGGCTTGTAAACTTTACGGTAGTACAACGGCAAATACGAAATTCTGAATATTTTGCAACTACTATTTTTTATCTTTAGATTTATTATTGGCATTTCAAAACGCATGCATAATTTGTTCTATTACATTCATTTGCTTGGTTATTTGTTAATGAGAATATGTTATAAAATTTTAGTTATAGTCGTGGCAAGAATGCAAACGTCTTACGTCATGGCAGACATAAAGCAATTGTTTTTTTTCAACGTAATTTTCGATATTTGGTCAGGTTAAAAACCATCATTTTTTGCAATTTAGTGCAATATATAATTTAAACTTTTAGTGTAGTATATAGTTTTATTACTCTCAGTTGCAGGACCCTAAATATTTTGATGAAACTATAATGAATTATTCATTTGTTTGTATGACGCAAGTCGTCTGAATTCTTGCCGCCAGTATAGTATAAATAATACAGTATACATATTTAGATAAGAACATGCTTAAGACTATAGGGACAAGAGGTTTCATCTAATTGTTGATATTTTTTCAAAATTTGACGTTTTCACGCCGGTCGAAATGTCACGACCTGTAACAAACATTTTTTACCTATGCTGTTAAAAGAACGTGAAAAGTGAAAATGTAATAAAAATAATGATAAATTATTAAGATTAAGATTAGATTTGAAGCGTCGATCGCTTTTTTGATATGGACGGTATACAAACGTCAAAAGTTGCCGCCAAAAACCTTGCTTTGCTTTATCTGATAGCAAAACTTATAGAATCAGTGATGCTTTATGAAAACATAGATCATATTGAAGATAGATATAGATATTACTAGAAATCCAGTTCTTACTAACGAAATTAATACAAAAATTTTAAGAACGCAACACTGACAGTTCACGATTAATTTTGTGACATATTCAACACCCTGTATTTCGGAATATAAGCGTTTCTCGTAAGGAATTAAACTTGTAGTTACCGACCGTACTTAGGATATATCCTGTTGCGCGGCACCTTCAATAATGTATAAATACTAACAATTCTAGTTGAGCATTCTAGTTTCTAACATATATATTTTGTTTTGTAAAATATTCATATTATTGAAAAATTTAATTATAAGACACCAAAATATTTAACCGACATACATTTAAAGGCACCGTATTCTTGAAATAGTGTTTTTTACAAATACCAGAACTAAGACAAGCATAATTTTAGACATATAAGAACTGAATCATACAGAATTTAGCAACAGAAATGTTATTTCATGCCTCCTGCGAATATTCAAAGCTACCAAAGTAAAGCGAACATATAATGGTTGAAAGCGGTCTAACCAACAAATTTTTAAGTACAGAAATCTTTCAAAATACGTATTTTTTAACTATTTATTCAACTGTAGATGTAAATATTGTTATAATATAAACTTACATAGTTCTCTGTATAAGATTGTTCACTTTTGTGTGTGTCATACAAATGTATTTTAAAAGTTATTACATTATTTGAGGAATGTTTAAATAGTAAAAATGCATAAACAAAACATCAATAATTTTATTTTTGATATTACGTTTGTAATACTATGTGTTTTATTTTTCGAGATTTCTGTACCTAAAAAACACGGTGACACATATTGACACTTTCAATAGGGCAATCCAACGAACTGTCAAATCACTTTAAAAATGGCGGCTGTAGGACAAACAACTCGACATATGACAAGCAGAAATTTGTGCTTTTGTGTAGAACTTTTAGTTATTGGTCTGTGTGTAGAACTGTGTGTTTTGTTCATTATATTTTATACCTATTTCGGAATACCAAGTATAATTGAGACTATCATAATGGTTTTGTTTTGTTGTGTTATGAATTGTTGGAGTAGAGGACAGCGAGAAGATCAAGTTAGATTTTTGAGGATTCCTGCTGCATTGAATTATAGACAGAACTGATCTCAATGAACTTTCATATAAGACGGCAAAAGTGGCTTAGTGCAATAAAACAGCAAGATCTAACTCAAGAAAAAATTAAATACATTGTACAAGTTTTAAATATATTATTTATAAATAGGTACCTAAGTTCTTTTTTCTCTCCAACTAGTAGTATAATTACACCCCCGCCAGCTCTAGCAATTCAGGGTCCTGGAGAATACTATATATAATATTAATAAAAAAATATATTGATAACAATATTGGCAGTTATATATAATTAATTAGTAAACTATTACAGAGGTACGTAATTTGATTTTAACAATTATTTATGCATAGATACATGGCAGACTCGCACAACAAAACAAAACCATTATGATAGTCTGAATTATCCTTGGTATTTCGAAATAGGTATAAAATATAATGAGCCAAACACACATTTCTACACAAAATCACAAATTTCTGCTTGTCATATGTCGAGTTGTTTGTCCTACAGCCGCCATTTTTAAAGTGATTTGACAGTTCGTTGGATTGCCCTATAATGTATAAGTATGAAGTCTTTACACTTTGACAATATAAATACTAACAATTCCAAGTTTTGCATTCTAATTTCTAACATATTATTACTATCTATAACTTTTATATTTTGTTTTGTTGTTCATATTACTGAAAAATTTTATTGTCATCGAAATATTTAATCGACAGAGGACGCAAAACCCTACAATCTACTTTATTTAGTTCGTAAAATATGCCTCGATTGTTGTTTGACAGTACAATAAGGAGACAACCATCGTAGTGGTTTAAGCAGCCAGTTCCAGGCTCGCCAGATGGTTCATATTAATATAGTGACTCAAGTTAAATTAAGTGCATACAACAAGGACATAAGTGTGGATTAATTAGAGCAGAGAGAAGCCCTTGAAAGGCGGGACCGTTCCGACTGCAGCAGGCCAGACATCCAGAGGCGTCACTCTGTCTGCAGGAAATGCAAGGCGACTATCTCCAGAAAAAAACTAAACTAAAATAATTATGGCGAAATTTAATTGAAAAATTATATAGGATTTGCTGCTGTTCAAATCGACGTCATATTTTCCTACACTTAGTATCATCTAAATAAAACATTTTTCAGTTTTGGCATGGACGTAGAAAAAATATTGTATGTACCTAACTCGTACAAAAAGTGCTTATTGCACTCGACATGTTGTCCTACTCGGCCTGGCGGCCTCGTTGGACAATTTCACGTCACATGCAATAAACACTTACTTTCTGTACTTGTTGCATAAATAACTATTATATACAACTGTCACATAATGACTAAGATTTGACACTGTTTTGAGTGTTATAATTACATATATTATCCCACATGTGTTTTTATAAATGTATTCACGCAATTATTATTATTATTATTATTATTATTATTATTATTATTATTATTATTATTATTATTATTATTATTATTATTATTATTATTATTATTATTATTATTATTATTATTATTATTATTATTATTATTATTATTATTATTATTATTATTATTATTATTATTATTATTATTATTATTATTATTATTATTATTATTATTATTATTATTATTATTATTATTATTATTATTATTATTATTATTATTATTATTATTATTATTAAAAATTCAATAAGGGCAGAGGACAAAGTCCTATTATGCCCATTACAAGAAAAAAAAAACAAATAATGTGCCTGTGACGAGTAAGTACATACAATTAAATTACATTTACATTTACAATTAATCGGTGTGAGAACTGACAAACAGTAACAAAATGACCAATAAACACTTAAACTTACAAATAGTAGACAAATGCAGAAATTTAATTGAGAAACCAATCTAGCCAAAAGCGATCATATAATTGTCAATCTTATTTTTAAAAGAATTAATTGATTGAGCATCTAATACATCAAGGGGCAGATTATTCCAAAAGTCAAAGTTCCTGTTACTAAGAAAATACTGTCTAGCCCGTGTCTTGAATGATTCCTTTTTTAATTTATATTGGTGTCCACGCAGGCGAGCATCTGTGTTGAGTGGAAAAATTGAAGCTATGTTGAGCGAATATTTTTCATAGCCGTTCGTTTCTGGTTTTCAGTATAAAGTTAGATGTAGCCTTCAGCGATTGAATTAGATTTCCAGTCACTACGTCTTTTTGCAAGTGCCCAGTATACACGTTTGATTAGGCAATTTAAGAAATCGTATCAGTTGGCAATAGTATTTATAGGTTGTGTACATTTACCAGTTTTATATTGAAGAGATAAGCGAACGTGATCCCATTTTTTTATTTCTTAATTTTACGTGTTTTCTTACCAGTTCTACTAAATTCAAGTCATCAATATTTCCAGATGTTACAAAAAACTCTCTAGACGCTTTGGTTTTGATATTGGGTATCATGATTTGAAAACATTGTTCTTTATATTTCACCTGTTCGACAAGCAGATTTGCAACATGTGCCTGCCAAACCAATAATGAAAATAACATAAGATAAATATTGGTTATACAACTTTCTTTTACTAAAAAAGATATTTGTAATACAGTTACTTCCATCAGCAGAAATTCCTCATCGTCCGCTTTCATTAAGAATCTGTATATTTCCTTATATGTTAATATCTTAAATTTTTTATGTTTGAACTCTTCTGATTTTCACTTTAGGACTGCAATCAAATGCAACACTGCTTGAAATCATATTTACACTTTCACAATAATTAGGTACCAAAAATAATTGACAGCTATGTTTATGCCCGTTGCTACGGCAACTTCTTCTTAATAGACGATTTTTACATTTTCTATGTCGTACAAGAATATAAATAATGAGTACGGTAATAATAATGTCTATATCCAACTTATTGCTTAAATAATTACTATCTACAACTGCTTTATAAGAGCCTCATTACAGCATTTATTTGGCACTAATTCAGTTGAATAATAAAGGTCATTACACCTGAAATCACTGCTTAATGGTTATTTTTATTAAGAACCATCAGGTCAATCAATTTGACAATTAATAGCTAACTTAACTTAAATTGAATTTCTTGTTATAAATATTAACAATATAACTTTGACAATTTGTAAGATTAATACCAGATGAATGCAGCTGGTCTCTATTTATATTAACAATCATTAAATTATCTTTGTAAGCACTTGAATTAGCTTCAATGACGGCAATCTCTCCTCTAATAACTTTTGTGGCGATTTTTTCTTATTTTCAATAGATATAACCTTCACACACGGTGTTGGACTTCTAATCACCATGCCGTTTTGTAGTTAGAAAGTCTGCTCCTGTGTTACCTAGAAGTGAAGTAAATGATCGCCGAAAACAGTATGATAAATTGAGAAAAAAAACAATCTTCTTTGGCATTACACCAACAGGAAGTTTTATGCATTTGCCACCTCTGTAACCAACAAAAAATCCATGATCAGCATGACTGGACGTAGGTAGGTGAGGTATTTTGGACCATATTCACACTTTGGATTCCCTAGGCAGTGATAAAGAATTCTCGGGAAACTTTGGCTTTCGTATCCGGTCTGAACATGTGAAAAATGCTACCTTCATTTTTTACGTTTTCTAACAGCAAATTTACTCTGTGTTCGTTGGACGAAGGGTTATATACTTTATATAATAGTTAAAATTTAATGTATCATCACGACATTTTGTTGTATATTATTTTGTGTGTGTGGTATATTCACAACCAGTGAAGTTCTCAAATCTTTGATATTATAGAATATCGAGTTGCATAGTTCTTCGACCACAGGCTCCAAATACATCGAAAATTATGCCAACCCATCTTGCACTTTGGCGCCTTGTACCAAACTGCCCCGCTCAGAAGATAAAAAGTTACTTTTAGCACTTATATAGTAATCTAGTCATGTTTTATACAAAGAATATATCATTTAAGAATGTTTTTCTTATACAAGAAAAACTTTCTTATATGATAGTTGTATAAATATCTCAATATTGAAAGATATTAAAGCTCTTAATAAAGGAGATAAGGAAAAATTGAGAAATGTATAGGATATTTTCTAGAAACAGAAACAAAGGCTTAGTTTAAAATCTCTGAAATGATACGTTAAATTGGTTTTTATATATTTCTTTGGAAGTACAAGCACATTTGGTAGTTACATATATTTTTAATAACATTGCCATTGAAATTCTATTAGTAGTGACACTCAACTTTTGGTTCTATAGGAGCTGTAAGCGATTGTTGTAAATCACCCTAGTGAATTACAACCATTAATTATATGCTTATGTAAGTAGAATACTATATTTTGTCCACGACTATTAACAATATTTTAGTAAACTTTTTACTGAAGAAATTATGCAATATTTCGACATTCATAACATAAACATGACATAATATAACATTCAAAACTGTCAGAACACCATTTGATAAATTTAAACAAGCAAATATAACTAATTATAACTAATTAGTAAACCTCTACCATCATTCTGAAAAATATGTTAATATTGCCGTAACAGGTAGAGTAGAGTGTTTGGCTTTCACACAGGAGGTTAGTGTTCAATTGCTAACACCGGAGATTTTTGTTTTGTTAGTTCATTCCCGATATTTTCACACTGGAGAATATAAATTTGTTGACAAAAGTGTGGAGCATCATTTACCACAAGTAAATAATGATTATATACTCCTATAGTGTATATTATGTACAAAATCATACCTGAAGATACGAATAATATATGCATCATAGTATAGTCGTAGACAAAAATAATTAACTATTAAATAATGATAAATTACTTTTACTTATTATGTAACGTAAGTAACTGCACATGATCCTATATAAAATACACACTTTTCATTTAATATTAGATATTCTGTTTAAAAAAGTGGAAAGATTTTTCTCTTAATATATTCCTTTTGACCTTAGTACATTCTTATTTATACATCGCAGAAATACCATTTTTTATTCAAAGGTTAAAAAATTCAAACGACACGTATATGGCCAGCTCAACCCTCTTTCTTACATAAATACTTTAAATATTAAAGCTTATACCCCGTCCCCTTTAAAGAATGATTTTACTTTCTTGCAGATTTGCATTAAACAGTAAGCAAAGCTTGTCTACGTCTGGTAGCCGCAAAATATGCCACCATTTTAAATTCGATCACGTCCCAATTGAATACGGAACGAACATTTCCATAATAAATTTGCAGCGACGTGTCCAGACTCCGGCCAAGTCGGCTTAAGTCGATCGGCTCATCGGCCTCCAACGTCCATTCGAGACGTCACGACGTTCTTCTACTAGTCGATCGCTTCCGGAAGTTCTACCTGCACCATGGGTGTAATCCTACACTCAGAAAAGTTCTCTAGACTTTGTTTCGGTCGATGAGTAAAATCAGCAGCGTTTAGAATACCACAGCAGGGGTGTTAAGGAAAGAAACTTAGGAGAGACTGGTGGAGATTGAAATAAATGTACTAATCACCGTAAAGTCTAAAGTGTCTAAACATTCTTTTTTGTAAATTTTATCAGACAGAAATACATAATGCCAACATTTTTTAAGTTAGTAAATGAAAAAAAAAAGAAAGGTTCTGTCAGGAAATGAATAGATGTTATTTCATCTTTAAGATTTCAAGTGGTAGTTGTAACAAACTATGAAAAATATCTAATTGTATTATTTTAAATCAAAATAAGTTTGGCTTAATTTAAATTATTCACTGCCTCCTCTAACCATATCATACGGAAAAAATAGAAAATACCGGTATCGATTGCAACAAATATCACATTAATCATCGTGGAGTCTAAAGCATTTAAACCATTTTTTATTTTTTGTATATTTTATTACAAAAAAATAATTATAAGGAAATTTATTTATTTAGCGTCATTTGTTACAAGTGACACTAAGTCAGAATAATATTTAAAGATGCAATTGTAACTTACTGTAAAAAGTACTTAATAGTGTATTATTTAAAAAAAAATAGTTTATTTTACCATAGTTTGCTTTAATTTTTTTTGTATTATCTCCTACTGCCATATCACAGAATGTTTCTTGAAATATCATTTGTGGCAGTTTTAATTTTTTTAATACAATAAATTTACAATTGTGAAATTCTTATACAGGGTTATCAATGATAAGTACAAATATAGAGAGGATAGAGAATATTAAGAATTAACGGAATCACCCTTCAAAAAAAAAAAAATCCAAACTTATTTATAAAGCAAATAAAAAAATTTGTCGGTATTATATTAAACCCTTATTTAACACTGACTATGCGGTCTGTCTGCCTCATGTTTAATATTTACAGGGTCAGAGTAGACAACCAGCACCACAACGGTAAAATTCACTATCATGTCATGTCATTTTTGTGTTCACTTTGTAGTTTTGTGTTCTTTTTCAGTTTTCAGTGCCTTTTTTAAATTTTAAAAGTTCTATAATCATTAAATAAAGATGTTTGTGTCAGATACAAACATTTTCCTACAATATGACGGCTTGTTTTCTAGGTTATAGGACAAGACTGCCACGGGTGCATTAAAAGTTTTATTATCCATTATTAGGTACTTATTCCTTTCCTTACATTTTCTTATAATAAATAGGCATTTTATCGGTAGTGATTGGTTCTAATGAGTAAAAATGTAGTTTTGCCAGTTTGTAACGAAATAATGAAATGAAAAATCAAAATACTGCAGCTAACTGAATCATCTGTTACCTATCTATCAGGTATTATTACGAATAAGAATGTTAATTTTTGTCGTTTCTGCATTTAGAAACGCTGCAAAAAAAGACCACATGGTAGTTGACATTGTTGACAGATGTAAGCTTTATCTATGGATCTAAGCCATGTCAGTCGATGCTTATCATAGGCGCTGTAAGAGGGCTTTGCCCCATTTTTCAAACATGTTGCTGTTTCAATATATAGGGTATTAAAGTTACATGTTAAAAAACTATTTTTGTTAATAATCCCATTGTTTTGTAAGATACACACTAGAAATTTTGCACGTACTTTTATCTTATTCCGGCATACTTATCATGTAATTTTGGTGAAAATAATCGAAGAGTGAATTGAGGTCACTGAGGGATGTAGTACCCTTTATCCCCTCCAATTATTTCTAAGTACGCCTATGCAGCTTTTTCTTGAAATATCACACTTAGAATTTTCTTCTGATCATTTTATCTCTTTTGTAATTTTTTGTTTAAATGCTCCGTTTTGAAAGAGAACGGCAATTTCTAGTGCCCATAAATCTATCATTCCTATCATTTTCAAGTGAAACTGAAATTTTGTGGATATACTTATTATTACATTACCTTGGCAACTTAGCAAATCGTAATACTGCTTGCTAATTAAAACAAAATGGATAATTTTAAATTTTATAAAATGAGGAATACTTATGAATTGAAAAAATAATATGGCATTAAAATATGCAGCTTTGAATTATCAAACGTAGAATTTTCTTATGATCATTTTACCTCTTTTGTAATTTTTTATTTAAATGCTCCGTTTTGAACAAAAACGGCAATTTGTAGTGCCCATAAATCTATTATTCACTATCATTTTCAAGTGAAACTGAAATTTTGTGGATATACCTATCATAACCTTCGCAACTTAGCAAATCGTAATACTTACTGAATGAATAATTGCTAATTAAAACAGAATGGATAATTTTAAATTTTATAAAATGAGGAATACTTATGAATTGAAAAAATAATATGGCATTAAAATCTGTAATACAGTTCTCTTATCAACCAAAAAATAATAGTCTTGTTTAGTAATAGTAATAATGAACGATCAACATAATAACTTTTTACCTAAATAACATTAAATAAAATAATTTATTAATTACTACTAATTTAGCAAACGTTCTACTTGCCCACCCTCCTCATTAACACATGTACGTGCCCTTTTAAGTAGCGAAAACCTTATATTTTGAAATATATTTTTTGTTTTAATTAGCAAAGATTCATTTAGTAAGTATTACGATTTGCTAAGTTGCCAAGGTATTGTAATAACAGGTATACCAACAAAATTTCAGTTTCACTTGAAAATGGTAGTGAATGATAGATTTATGGGCACTACAAATTGCCGTTTTTCTCCAAAACTAGGCATTTGAACAAAAAATTACAAAAGAGGTAAAATGATCAGAAGAAAATTGTACGTTTGATATTCCAAGAAAAAGCTGCATAGAAATATTTGGAGGGGATAAAGGATACCGCATCCCTCAGTTACCTCCATTCGCCCTTCAAATTTATTTTACCATAATTACATGATAAGTATGCCGCAATAAGATAAAAGTACGTGCAAAATTTCAAGTGCGTATCTTAGAAAACAATGGGATGGGAAAATTTTAAATAAATTTCGTGATTTTTCAATAGAAAACGTATTGAGGACGCTGATCAGTTTCCGATATTAAGGTTTTTATGAGGGATTGAATTCTAAATTGGACATATATTCCACAGCGTTACCACTGTTACATTAATGTGGCGAAATTTAACTTTTTTATATAAAATATGCTTCAAAAATATTAGTAACTAGAATTTCTAGACAACATGTCAAAGAATGTTTGAAATATGTTTATTTATAAAAATATGAATGGCATCAATAAAGTATGTTTACGTACGTACATAAAATTGAAATTGAAAGCATAAAACAGATTCTCTTATCATTGTTATCTAAAATTTGATTATTAACCATTTTTACCACACTCCAGCTGATTTATCACAATACTATTTATTGCATCACTATCACTTATTTTGTTATTCCACGTTTTGTGTACAAGTTTATTTTTAAAATCCGTTTTACCCACTACGAAGCTACGAAATTAACACAGTACGCGGTGGTTATCTGGTATACACTGATTTTAATGTATTGTGTGAAAATACTAGTTTTTCGTTATTCTTAATAATTCAGAGAATAATTTTGTGTCTCTTTCTAACAGTGTACAACGGTATTAACTTGTCAAATATGGATAGCTGTTTAAATATTTAGTCTTTCAGGAAATAAATTGACACACCTACTTATAAAAATATTTTTTACAAAATATTTGAGAAAAACTTCATCAAAAATAAGAACTCCTTCCTTCCCTTCCCTTCATTTTAATCGTGATGAGTCGGATACTTGTGCATTTGCAATGGATTTATTTATTATTTTTTATAGTAAGATAATAGTGTAATAACTTTGGTATAATATTAAGATTGATTTTTGGAATTTATTGTGAATTGTTATTTTAAGTGTATTAATCCCGAAGTTAGTACAAGAGGATGATACTAATTTGATTCAACCTGAATAGCACACGAGGTCCAACGCCCACCAAAGTGATGTGACACGTGATCTGACGCGTGACCCGGCAGGCTGCATGCATCTTCAAGTTAAACAAATGTAAACCCGGGTAACACAATTTTATGGTGACTTCCAACGCTGCATGCTTAGTTTTCCGTAACAAGTCACTTGTAATTTATTTCATTTACCTGTATACCGTAAATCGTTTTAAGTTCCTAATAAGTTTATTTAATTTCAGGCAACATAGTATTCAATGAAGAATCATTTAAATGGTTCCGTAAATTTATTGAGTACCTTTATTTTTTATTATTGAGACGGAATTTATGTGAAAGAAAAGGACGTACGAAAAAATATGATGCTGTAATAAGTAGAACAAATGTATACAAGGTTCGATTTATACAGTATGCGCCAAAAGTATGGAATAAATTCAATAAAAACGAAACAATTATTTTTTGGGAAAAATCCTCGAACAGGTCGAATTTTAATTTAAAAAATACATATTTTAACGTAAAATGCGATTTTCAAATGTCATTTGTTTTCGAGTAATGACGTCATCGATTTTTTTTAAATGGCAACACCATATTTTTCTCCTTGATTCTGAAAGATCGTTTAATTCTCTATCAGACAATACTAAAATTTTGCCCTCTTACATAGGAAAGTTTTCGAGTAAATGACGATTGAATGTTAGAAAACGTAAATAAATTAAAATAAAGCAAACACGTTATCAAGTTTAGTTTTTCGAATTCCATAGTTCTTTTATGGATCACGTAGGTGAAAATCTTTGCAAAGTGTCATTGTCACACCGACTTTCTAATAAGTATTGTAAGCGACATAGAAATTATTATTCAATTTAAAGTATTATGGCACATTTAACTGTTACTCAAAGAATTGAAATTTTAATTTTTATCGGATGCGGGAATATGACTAGAACTCAGCAGGAAATTTGCGATTTATTTAATGAAAAATATCCAGATCGCCCTATCAGCTAATCAACAGTCAGTAAGGTAGAGTCTAAATTTAGAAAAACTGGCAATGTTGTAAATATTCCAAAACCTGGACGTCCAAGCATTAATGAAAATGAGAAACAGAACATTTTGATAAGTATGGTGGATAATCCTCATAATTCTTCACGATTGGTTGCATTAAACAATGACACTAGTCAGGGCACAGTGTTACGTAGTAAGGAAAAATATCATCCCTACAAAATGCGACTTGTGCAGGAACTCAATGAAGATGATCCCGATCGCCACTTACACTTTTGCGAAATTATAATGGATTTATGACAAGGAAATAGAAATTTACACCGGCAAATACTTTTTTCAGATGAGGCCACATTTTATCTGAATGGTACAGTAAACCATCAAACTTGCAGATATTGGAGTCGGGAAAATCCTCATGTAAATATTCAGGTGTTGCATTTATAATAATATTGCAGTAAAACACACAGCACTGCAAAATTCTGCGTTTTTTCATGTTAAGTCAATTCATGTCTATAATATTTTTACTTACTGGCCGATATACAGGGTGTCCCAAAATAGAAGGCCCAGAATAGAAGTCTTTTTTTTACTGCCTTCAAAAATAATACCTAAAGCACACCGCTGATGCATCTTTTTTGTCACACAGATTCATGATGATTAACTTTATAATATGAACGCAGTCCAGGTTTTCAACGTCTAGCATGCAACTGCAACTTTATTATACAGGGTGTCCCAAAATAGAAGGCCATACTATTAATCACATATTCTTTGTACAAAAATAATGTGACTTTCCTTATGCCATTTTTTATTTGGACGTCTCTGTTTCAATATACAGAGTGTTAAAGTTACATTTTAAAAAACTATTTTTGTTAATAATCCCATTGTTTTCTAAGATACACAGTTGAAATTTTGCACGTACTTTTATCTTATTGCGGCATACTTATCACGTAATTTTGGTGAACAAAATTGAAGGGCGAATGGAGGTAACTGAGGGATGCACTACCCTTTGTCCCCTCCAAATATTTATAAGTACGCCTATGCAGCTTTTTCTTGAAATATCAAACGTAAAATTTTCTTCTGATCATTTTACCTTTTTTGTAATTTTTTGTTTAAATGCCTCGTTTTGGAGAAAAACGGTAATTTGTAGTGCCCATAAATCTATCATTCACTAAAATTTTCAAGTGAAACTGAAATTTTGTGGATATACCTGTTATTACAATACCTTGGCAACTTAGTAAATCGTAATACTTACTGAATGAATATTTGCTAATTAAAATAAAAAGAGAATATATTTCAAAATGTAAGGTTTTCACTACTTAACGTACATGTGTTAATGAAGGGGCAAGTAGAACGTTTGTTAAATTAGTAGTAATTAATAAATTATTTTATTTAATGTTATTTAGGTAAAAAGTTATTATGTTGATCATTCATTATTACTATTACTAAACAAGACTATTATTTTTTGGTTGATAAGTGAACTGTAATACAGTTCACTTATCAGATTTTAATGCCATATTATTTTTTCAATTCATAAGTATTCCTCATTTTATAAAATTTAAAATTATCCATTCTGTTTTAATTAGCAATTATTCATTCAGTAAGTATTACGATTTGCTAAGTTGCGAAGGTTATGATAGGTATATCCACAAAATTTCAGTTTCACTTGAAAATGATAGTGAATAATAGATTTATGGGCACTACAAATTGTCGTTTTTGTTCAAAGCGGAGCATTTAAACAAAAAATTACAAAAGAGGTAAAATGATCAGAAGAAAATTCTACGTTTGATAATTCAAAGCTGCATAGGCGTAGTTATAAATAATTGGAGGGGATAAAGGGTACGCATCCCTCCATTCCACTCAGTTACCTCCATTCACTCTTCGATTTTTTTCACAAAAATTACATGAAAAGTATGCCGGAATAAGATAAAAGTACGTGCACAATTTCAAGTGTGTATCTTACAAAACAATGGGATTATTAACAAAAATAGTTTTTTAAAATGTAACTTTAACACCCTGTATATTGAAACAAGGACGCCCAAATAAAAAATGGCATAAGGAAAGTCGCATTATTTTTGTCCAAAGAATATGTGGTTAATGGTATGGCCTTCTATTTTGGGACACCCTGTATATAGTTCGAACAACTTTCAAACACAACAGTTCTGCATCATCTGTTCTAGGGGAATCATGAAATGTTAGACCAGAGTTATAAAACATCACCAAAGTTAAACTGTCATAATAGTTTTAAAGTTCAAAAGATATTTGTCGCGGTATATTATATTCTTGTATTATCGACACAAATGTTTAGTCAATGTAAACATCCAGTTTATTCTTAGATCCAAATGGAGTAAATTTAGATTTATTTGGATTCGGCGATAAACAATGATTCTTGGAAGCATTATACAGGCTATGTAGATCATTATTTATAACATTTCTTGCATTAGGTAACTGTAGTAATTTAAATGAAAACATGAGTGGTGTCATCAAAGTAGCAAGTATGCATATATTTTATTAAGTTACTTGTATAAATGCAGAAGAGATATTGACCCAAAATTAAACATTGGGAGACTCAATTAATTATAACATTCAGTGCTTCTGATTAAACTTTCTTCATTTTAAAAATTGATTCTGTTTTGTGTCTATGATAGCTTTATATCAGCAGTTTGATTGAAACACATATAATGCAATATTGCCAGAAGCCACTGATGACTAATGCGATCAAATACCTTTGAGTAATATAATAAAAATTTGATAAAATATCACCACTTACCTTCTGCAATGCTGTAGCACAGCGATGCAACGGTCTAAAACCAGATTGATAAAATGAATAATTAATGAGTTTGTAGAAATAGTCTAATCTCCTTGTCCTAAGACTAAGACTAAAGGTAGCATCTTTATAAAAGTTTGGACGTTTCTGGGAGAATGCTGATTGGTCTCAGATCTTGTAGGCTACTCGGTAAGTTTTTCTTACGTATAGGCACGACATAGGCATTTTTCCATGCATCAGGAAAAGTATTTGTCTATAAATAATAATTCATAATATTAATCAAATATAAGACCAACTCTTCTAAACACTACGTTAAGCTTTGTACCGGATGTGAAATACCTTGGAGTAATACTTGATGATGCAAAAGTAACATGTAATGTTGGAGAGGAGACTTTCTTATGAGCAATGCCGCAGGACCGTTTGTAAACCCTGAGGAATGAAATCAAACATGGTCATTGGGACATACACTGCTATTGTGAGACCATTACCTATGGGACTGTCATCTGTAGTTGAAAATTCAACAGATGACAGCTATACAAAACCTCAGGTACAAGCGATTGCCTGTCTGAGTATAACTATCCGAACGACAGCCACCATAGCAATGGAGGTAACATTATGTCTGCCACCTTTGGATATGTATCTAAAAGAAGTGGCCGCGACAACCATACTTCGCCTCAAGAATACTGGTATTATACCAGATGCCCCTTTTGCAGACATAGACTGACAATATGTCTCCCAAGTTTGCATTTGATACACCCTACACTGTACTTATCAGGAATGAGGAGACAGCTAGTGAGAATGTAATCAACATCTTCACAGATGGATAATATAGAAAGGAAGGTGCAGGATGTGAAACCTATTCCAGATCCCTATATATAAGAAATTAGTGGGCAATGGCTAGGCATGCTACGTTTAGTACAAACGGAATTAGCAGGTATAACCGTAGTCACCAAAGAATTTGCTCTTAGGCATACAACGGGCAAAACTATTAAAATCTACATAGTCGACAATTACTACTGATCTTACTTGTATTGTAAATTGTAAATTTGCTAAGGAGTTCCAAGAGTACTTCTGCAGAGATACAGCCAAAAAGTATATGCCAATGTCTAGAATGAATCTTTGACTGATGACAGGCATCCAAACTGGACACTCTTGGTTGAAGAAGCAGCTCTAATATATGAGGAAGTGTGAAATACCTCTTCGTGGGGGTTGCGAACTGGAAGACGAAACAGTATTCCATGCAGTCTGTAAGTGCACTGCCATCTCGTCAACAAGAGGATCTGTATTGGGAGAACGGTAGTCTTCTATGGACTACATTAAAGAGATCCTCATGAGCAAGCATTAATTAGTCTGATTAACAACACAGGCTGACTGATCTCCCAATGGGAGGAAGTACAAGGAACTTAATGGAACTTAAGTGCTGTGGTCTCTTAAACTACCCTTCCCACAATTCCAGATGTCAAATTCCAAATGCAATAAATACGGTAGAATGTACGGATAAACGAGTGAAATAGTTTTTATGTTTATTGCATTAAATCCGACTGAATTAGATCGTAAAGAGCTAATTATATTTAATAGTCCAATTTTATCATTCAATTTAAGAATGAGTACGGTATCAATATCATCTGATAAATCATTAGGTACTTCCACCGTATTTGCTTTCAAAGAAACTCCATATTCTTTCAAATATTTCATACAGTATTCTTTCCTTCATCTGCTAATGTGTGATTTAAATACATACCATATATGTGACATTGCACTTATTGTTAAATTAGTAAAACATCATAAACCGAGAAGACGTCAGTATAAATAATAGATCAATGCAATAACTAAAAATTGTTTTCAGTGTAGACTAAGCTTCCAAAGCCTCACCTGCCATGTATGTAAATATAGCTGTAGCGTCAAACTAACAAGGTAACACGTCTGTGAAGAAACGTGCATTGTTTCGGAATACCGACGGCAGAAGTGGTGACAAATTCGTTTTAAACTAGATTACTGGCAGCTTGTTAGTACAGAGAGTGTAAAAGATATTGGGATTTTGTGTTTTATTGGTTTCATAAGATACGACCCTATGGCTGGAAATATAAATCGCGAAAGATCCTGCAACGAGCAAGGGAAAATATTGCTATTTTTGCAGTAAAATAAATTTCTGATCTAAGACGGTGGTTATTTGTTTCTGGTGTTAGGGCCCATCAGTTTGGTGTAATTTTATTACTCTTCTTTTATGGCGTAGGATGGAATTAACGTAGATAGTTAGTTATGAAATAAAATCATCATTTAGGGTTAAGGGTAAGGTTTACAGTGAACGGCTATAAAATGTATTTATTTATTACTCATTTGTAAACGTCAATTTACCAGAACTCCATATTAATCAAGAATGTTTATTTTTACAAGCTACTAACATTTTTACAAGTTAACTACTAATTTTACAAGTAAGTAGCATTGTTTACATTAGACGATTATGTTTTATTTGTATTATATATCTTGAAAGTTATGCTACAACTGTTATTTTCGGTAATACAAATATCACAATTACATATTTGCACATATCTGTTACGTCACTCATGGTCAGAAAGAGAAGTTCACCATATTGACAACTATACATTCTGAATATTGTTGAAATTTTCGCAAACAACCAATGATCATCAGGAGCGTTCAACAGAAATCGTTCAATCTCTTCTTTATTTAAAACCTTGGTCTTTTTGGAATATAATGCTCATTCTTTCTTTTGCCAAATGTGTCTTTAGAAATCTACTTATCTCTAAACATCACATTTTATCACATTTTTAAATACATAATTTTATATAAAAAATAAAGCTGCGAACTTGAATATTTTCATTGATTTCTAACCAACTTCTTAGCATAAACTATTTTGCTCATAAAATATTCGTACTCAAATAACACATAGTTGATTTATGTAATCAACTGAGTTAGTATATCTAACTCAAATCACACAATTTTTTTTCTGCCAGATTTTGAAGCCACTATATTGACGCTTGTATCTTCAAGATGATTTTTTTGGCAATAAACTTGATACTACTCTGGTGGTTTCCTTAATAATTGCTTTGGGCACATTTATTTTCACCAAAGTAAATAAATAAAATAATTAATACTTAAAGTAATCCATAAATCTAACATACAAAGAAACAATGGTTGAAGCTACATATGTCGTAAAGGTAAGTAAAATAAAATTGCGTGTGTAAACCTCTACAGGCCTGCCATTTTTATCAGTGCTCGCACGGATCAAAAAAGTTAGAGTACTACAACTTTCCCATGCGTTAGTAACGACTCATCAGCTTATGTAAAGAAAGTTTGCAAATATAAACCTATTCATGCACGCCAGTATTTTTACGTGTTAGTTTACCAAATTAGGTTTTCTATAGTATTTGATTTTACGTTCGTTTCAAATATTATACGAAATGAGTAAGACGTAGAATTCAGAAAGAATTATCGAATTTTTAGAATATTACGGACAATATCCTTGTTTGTGGGACCCAATTCATATAAGAATAGAAATGTAAGCGAATATCCTTATGAAAATATTACAAGAAACATAAATAGTGATTACTTTAATTCTTCTGAAAATTTGTTCTATAAGGAATGCATAAAATTTAGAAAGCAAGAAGGTTCCTTGGTTTGCAGTGGCTGATAGATTTTTGCATTCTGTAGTACAAATTACTAGAGCTAGCAATCAACAAATAAAACTGGCGCAATAAAATCTTTGCATATGTAAACACGCCTTCAAAAATCCAAAAAAAAAACACAAAATTTTCTACCTTTATTCAGTTTTATTGCAATTTTAACCTGAACCACTAGTTTCTTCGATCAAATTATGTAGAGATAATTTGCTACACTTTGAACTCAGAATAACAATTTAAATAAAAATTGTATTGAAAATAGAGAAGACCTCTGTAAAAAGATTAGATCAGCATGCCAAGAAATAACAAAAGAAGAGTTGTGAAAAGTTGTTATTAATATTAGAGCGTATAAAAAAGTGCATAGAGTTTGGCGGAGGTTTATTGGAAAAGGAAGTGATTTAGTTAAATTTAGTTATAATGCAATATTTAAGTTTTTAAGGTTTGTCCTACAATTAAAATAATAAGATGCTAGTAACACAAGTATGTACATAATTAAAGTTAATTATATAGTTTTCAATAATATTGAAAAGCAAAAAAGTTCTTGGAACTTGGCGTTTACACTTCACATCGTTTTTATTATTTTAATTCCAACGCCTTCTGGATGTTTATACTAAAAATATATTTACCAATACTCGTAATAATAAAAGCGCTGTAAGAATTACTTGTTAACATAATTTAAGGAAACTTTGTGTATTTAGGTTTTAGAGAGCACTGAACAAGGCAACTTTGAGAGATTTTTGATAAAAAAATCGCTAGTATGAATTTTCGAAAAATGGCTCGGGAAAAAACAGGTGGAGTGATAAACCGCCGTTGTAGATTGTACAGCTTCACCTCAAGGGTTTTTAGTTACAAAATAATAATTATCAAAATCGAACTATCCACTACAATTTTAGAAGGGGTGAAAGTGAGAAGTGAAATGCAATGATATCAATGCATATATAAGTGTATAATAACATTTAAATAAATCTTACGTTGTTCTCTCTATTATTATTATACAGGGTGTCCGGAATAAGAGTTGCATTAATTTTGCCATATGATAAGTTGTACTAAACAAAATATATTTGACTTAAAATTTTTCTCTGACCAACGGTAACAGAATTATGACAGCAAACTGGTTTTTAATATAATGACAACGTCGTTCACATACTATCTTAGTATTGTTCTGTATTTATGTGTAATAATTACAAATAAGTACACCTAAACATAGGTATTTTACTGTGAATGGTTTTCTAATAACTCTTTTCGCAATATAATATTAGTTATAAGTGTTTAAAGTGACTTATGTTTCCTTCAAGGCGTGTTTACCGTACAAATGTCTCATAACCAGAGTTTTTACTATAAATTGTTCCATTTTTGTTTATGTTCTCTCACAAACATCAAAGAAAAATTAGAGAAAAATTAAATGCATTAGCTATACGCACCACTACGACTAATATTACTTTTAGGTTATCAGCAGCAGCCTGATACTGCAACCTTGTCGAATGTTACCGTATGTTACAGTTTTAACGAGTTTCTCAAAAACTTCATTAATATTGATCCGAAACCTTAATTGTATCTTAGTTTGTAATTTCTTAACATAATTTTGCATATATTTGCAGTTGTATTTTTATTTTTGAAATTTATTTGTAGATAAACTATTCGTTTTAGACATAAGAGTTTTTTATTGCTTATGGTCAGATATATAAACCCTTAAAATGACGGCATTCGTATTTCGGACATCTTGTATATTCCAATCACTTCCTGTAACGTTCTTGTAGAAAATTTCGAGACTTATTAGTATAATTTTGGCAACTGGTTTCCTATGTTGAAGCACTTGCAGAAGTTTTTAAAAATTAAGCTATTTTGTTGAGATATCTAAAAATCTATAAAACATCAGAAAAGTAAATAAATGATTAAACTTAATATCTATAAAGTAATTATGTTCTTTTAAAAAACATGGTCATAATTAGTAGGTAATTGTATGAAAAGTATTATTTATTAGTATTAATTTAGGCGACTCTCCAATTTTTGGCACTCAGCCTCTAACCATACCTATTTGGCATCGAATTACATTACTGTTTTAATTTATTTACACTATAAAGAAAATATAATTTTTTACTTTTTGAACCCATATTAGTTTTTATCGGAGACGGCTATTTATTGTCCACGTTCTGTCGGTGCATGTACAACAGTTTAAAATAACGCAGTAGTTTTCCCAAAAACGCTTTTAATTCCCAAATTTCATATTGCACGTTAGTGCCATTAAACAATGCTAAAACGTTATTACGTCGAGGTATAAAATTTATTTCAGCTATAAACTATAAAAAACTGATAGTAAATGTGTACCTAAAGTAATGCGTTTTCAGATTCCCGGGCTATAAAACCAAACTGGTGGTAGGTTTATAATGATTGGCAATCAGTGCACGTTTACAAGTAATGTTTTATTTAAATAACGTTTTATTTGGAATTCAATAAAATTAAAATTAGGCTATAAAACGCTGAACAATTAATTACTAATTGAACAGATAGAACATTTACTGATTTAGTACAAAAATTATTTTTTAATTTTTCCATTTCCAACAGAAAAAAAAGTAGATTATTGTTATCTTATGTAATATACCGGGTGTTCCCTCTAAGACTTTCAGTGCGAATATCTCAGAAACCATCATAGCCAGTGCGACGAAATTTGGTATACAGACACTAGATGGCGCGTAGAATCTGATGATAACATCAATTTTTATACAGGGTGTTCCATTTTCCAAGAAATCGATTTAATTTTGATTTTTTGGTTGTCAGCCCTGCTAAAACTTATGTTTAAATTGAAATATACTTAATTATGAACACATTCTGATAAATAAACATTCAAAAATTTCAAAATTTAACATAAAAAAACGCCTCCAAAAAGTACCCAAATTTCATTGTTTTGTCATGTAAAATGTGTATAGCCTTGAGCCAGACTTACACAGAAGAAACTAACATCGGTGAACGTCAAAACTATTAATTGTCATTGAATTGTCAAATATTAATGGCATGAAGTATTTTATTTTACATAAATAACGCTAAATAATGGATTTAATGCAATTTACGTATGCACAATGGTGTTATTGAGACTTGTCGATAAAAATTTAGATTTGAGTTGAGGCTTTTGGAGCATTGTGGTCGCCGTGCCGGCGCAGTCTACCGCTACAGCTAGAGTTACAGCGTGAAGATTGTGTAAAATATCTGTGAAAATTTTTAAATTATTCCATTATAATGTAATAAAACTTCAGTAAATTGTTTTTTTTTTATGTTACTACAGTGTACAATAATAATTAGGTACACGTATTTTTTATGACAAAATAATTTACAAAATTGTGTAAGTACCTAAAGAATATCCCTGTTTTCCAACTGCTGTAATAATTATTGATTACTTATTTAGCAACAAACAATTCAAACAAAACAATTTCTAAAACTTTTAATTATAATGTGAACGTGTTTGTCGTTGAAAGTCAGATCTGAACCTACCCTAGCCCCACAAAAGAAAATATTACGAAAGCATAACCTAGAAATGATTGATTCTTGTATCCACATATTTCAACACTTTACTTATGTACTTATGTTTAAGAAGAACTCTACATCTGTATAGTAATAATAGTAAACAATGAACTACAATTTCTGTATTTCATGATACAGAACTGAAATAAAGCAACTGGTTTTTGCTAGGAAGAATCACCTGCAAATGTACTATACCCAGTAGGTAGGTACCTATCAAATAGTCGTTTAAAGCTAGATAATAATTTGTAATTATTGTTTTTATTTTTCAGTTATGTATGTGCAGTGCCACAAATTACATTAAAGCAGACACCAGAAAGAATAAGCGAAAAATATTAGGGACATTTTCTTGGAAATAATTCTAAACATGGAATGATGGATAATATTATAAAGAAGTCTGTAACTCACATTCTTTGAAGAGTATTCTATAAGACATTAAATTCAGTTGTCTGTCGTGGGTTTTAAAATTTCTAAACTAATAAAATTAAGAAAAATAAACTAATTTCATAATTCTATGTACAGTATGAAAACATCTTGTTAGAATATCTTTAAAATGTTGAAAGCTAACTGTTGTTACAACATATACACAACATAACGTAATAAGGTAGGTATTGAACGATGAAACGGCAAGATTTGTTTCTAATCGTACATGCATGAACATTCCTCAGATTGAACGTTGCTCTGTAAAAGAAATTAGAATACAGAACAAGTGTTTAATATAAAATCAGATGTAATAGTGTAGATACTTAATGTAATTTTATTTTATTGTTAATAAATTGAAGTCTGTATTTGTTGTTTTTTATTCTACTCAAATTATTAAACAGAAATGTTTCAGAAATAGGTAATATAAAATAAATTAATACTTAAAGATGAAGGATCAAGTTATTCAATTTAGTTACTATATAAAAAATAAGCCACAATGTAGGTACGTATTACTTTTTAATTAAAATTGTGCTGGTTACAACTGAATCATAGCTATAATAAAATATAAAAAATCACTCCTTTGGTCTTTTTTGAAAATTTTGTTCTTTTGTAAAATACTCCCCAATGTGAGTTAGGAGACTTCTTAATATTATCCACCATTCCATGTATAAAATTAATTCTAACAAAATATCTGTGCAATATTTTTCGTTCATTCTGTTTGGTGTCCTATTTTACGAATCGTTTTGTTTCAATGTAATTTGTGGCACTACACACATACCTGAAAGATAAAAACAATAATTACAAATTACTGTCTAGCTTTAAATGAATTCTTGATTAATTAACAATAAAATAAATTTACATTATTACATCTGATTTTATATTAAACACTTATTCTGTATTATCATTTCATTTACAGAGCAACGTTCAATCTGAGGAATGTACATGCATGTACGATTAGAAACAAATCTTGCTGTTTCATCGTTCAATACCTACCTTATTACGTTATGTTGTGTATATGTTGTAACAGTTAGCTTTCAACATTTTAAAGATATTCTAACAAGATGTTTTCATACTGTACATAGAATTATGAAATTAGTTTATTTTTCTTAATTTTATTCGTTTAGAAATTTTAAAACCCACGACAGACAACTGAATTTAATTTCTTATAGAATACTCTTCAAAGAATGTGAGTTACAGACTTCTTTATAATATTTTCCATCATTCCATGTTTAGAATTATTTCCAAGAAAATGTTCGTAATATTTTTCGCTTATTCTTTTTGGTGTCTGTTTTAATGTAATTTGTGGCACAGCACACACATAACTGAAAGATAAAAACAATAATTACAAATTATTATCTAGCTTTAAACGACTGTTTGATAGGTACCTACCTACTGGGTATAGTACATTTGCAGGTGATTCTTCCTAGCAAAAACCAGTTGCTTTATTTCAGTTCTGTATCATGAAATACAGAAATTGTAGTTCATTGTTTACTATTTTACAGATGTAGAGTTCTTCTTAAACATAAGTACATAAGTAAAGTGTTGAAATATGTGGATACAAGAATCAATCATTTCTAGGTTATGCTTTCGTAATATTTTCTTTTGTGGGGCTAGGGTAGGTTCAGATCTGACTTTCAACGACAAACACGTTCACATTATAATTAAAAGTTTTAGAAATTGTTTTGTTTGAATTGATTTGTTGCTAAATAAGTAATCAATAATTATTACAGCAGTTGGAAAACAGGGATATTCTTTAGGTACTTACACAATTTTGTAAATTATTTTGTCATAAAAAATACGTGTACCTAATTATTATTGTACACTGTAGTAACATAAAAAAAAACAATTTACTGAAGTTTTATTACATTATAATGGAATAATTTAAAAATTTTCACAGATATTTTACACAATCTTCACGCTGTAACTCTAGCGTAGCGGTAGACTGCGCCGGCACGGCGACCCCAATGCTCCAAAAGCCTCAACTCAAATCTAAATTTTTATTGACAAGTCTCAATAACACCATTGTGCATACGCAAATTGCATTAAATCCATTATTTAGCGTTATTTATGTAAAATAAAATACTTCATGCCATTAATATTTGACAACTCAATGACAATTCATAGTTTTGACGTTCACCGATGTTAGTTTCTTCTGTGTAAGTCTGGCTCAAGGCTATACACATTTTACATGACAAAACAATGAAATTTGGGTACTTTTTGGAGGCGTTTTTTTATGTTAAATTTTGAAATTTTTGAATGTTTATTTATCAGAATGTGTTCATAATTAAGTATATTTCAATTTAAACATAAGTTTTAGCAGGACTGACAACCAAAAAATCAAAATTAAATCGATTTCTTGGAAAATGGAACACCCTGTATAAAAATTGATGTTATCATCAGATTCTACGCGCCATCTATTGTCTGTATCCCAAATTGCGTCGTGCTGGCTATGATGGTTTCTGAGATATTCGCACTGAAAGTCTTAGAGGGAACACCCGGTATATTATACAGTATGCGCCAAAAGTATGGAATAAATTCAATAAAAACGAAACAATTATTTTTTGGGAAAAATCCTCGAACAGGTCGATTTTTAATTTAAAAAATACATATTTTAGCGTAAAATGCGATTTTCAAATGTCATTTGTTTTCGAGTAATGACGTCATCGATTTTTTTTTAAATGGCAACACCATATTTTTTTCCTTGATTCTGAAAGATCGTTTAATTCTCTATCAGACAGTACTAAAATTTTGCCCTCTTACATGAAAGTTTTCGAGTAAATGACGATTGAATGTTAGAAAACGTAAATTTTATCCATAAAAAAGTAACAATTCTGACGTATGTAAAATAAAATACAATTGATTAAATTTTATACTTAAATTAAATGTTCGAATTGCCATCCACCAACTTCTTGACAATGCGCAAGTCTGTGAAGAAATTCTTGTTACACATTATGAATGATTTCTGGGGTAACTCTAAAGTTCTTCTAAATTACGTGTTTTATTAATCTACACTTTTGACTTCAAGTATCCCCATAAAAAATAGTGAAGAGGTGTAAGATCTGGCGATCTTGCAGGCCATTCTATCGGTCCGCGTCTGCCGATCCACCTCCCAGGAAAACAGTTGTCCAAAAAATCTCGTACAGGGCGCGCATAGTGCGGAGGTGCACCGTCTTGCTGAAACCATATGGTATCGTCAGGAATGTCAGGGTCATTATCGTTAGGAAAAATTACTGCAAGGGCTGAAACAATGTCATTTTCTAGAAACTCTAAATATCTTTGTCCTGTAATGGTTCCTTCAAAGAAGAAAGGCCCTACTATTCGGTCAACTATTCCAGCCCACACATTTAATTTCTGAGGGTGTTGGGTATGTACCTCTGCCATCTAATGAGGATTTTCCCGACTCCAATATCTGCAAGTTTGACGGTTTACTGTACCATTCAGACAAAATGTGGCCTCATCTGAAAAAGTATTTGCCGGTGTAGATTTCTATTTCCTTGACATAAATCCATTAGAATTTCGCAAAAGTGTAAGCAGTGATCGGGATCATCTTCATTGAGTTCCTGCACAAATCGATGACGTCATTACTCGAAAACAAATGACATTTGAAAATCGCATTTTACGCTAAAATATGTATTTTTTAAATTAAAAATCGTCTTGTTCGAGGATTTTTCCCAAAAAATAATTGTTTCGTTTTTATTGAATTTATTCCATACTTTTGGCGCATACTGTATATTCTCTATTTAAGAATAAAAATTACTTGAAATCAAGAAAACTACTATACTTAATGTGAGATAAGGTTATGTCTATTTGAAGAATTGTTGTTTTATTTACAATATGAATTACTTGAGTCAACAAATTGTTATTCTCAACATAAAGTTATGTTGCGAATGATCGCTAGATGCAGCTTTGCTACTCAGCGTTACTCATGGACCCTATTATCGGGTTAGACAGACTTAAAACAGCTAAGGTTATTCATCGGTTACCTCACCTATGGCATATTAATGAGTGTTAATAAGCTCAAATCCGATATATGTCTAGTGGGCTACTGACGAGTGACTTAAGCTATTTACTATATGTTTTCCAGGTGTAGTTTAATGCTGGTCGGGGCATTAGTCTGCAGAGTAGTTGCTTCCTGGAATTATGTGACTGCAACTTATCGTTATCGCCGACTCGCAATAGAGGTCGCTAGCTTTCAATGGTATCTACTATAATGTAGAACGCTTTGTATCTGTGACTTGCCAGTACAGCATGGAGTAGCGAAAGACCGCTAGATGTAGCTTTGCTACTCCGCGTTACTCACCGTCCCTTCTGTCGGGTTAGACAGAACTATGACATAATGATGACCAGTATACAAGGTGATTTAAAGCATTTCTAAAAGAATTTGGGAATAGATGCGTCATGAAAAATGGAGACAATATCGTAAAACAAATTTTTGTTAAATCCTTATAGTGTCATTTTCAACCTTTACATCGTTGGGCAACAGTAGTCTCTAGCCAGGCAATGTCGAATATTGAAATCCGATTATTTTTTGTAGGTATTAAATGTTTTTGTGATACAAGACTTTACATTAGTTTTTCAGGTGTCATTGCTTACGAGTATAGTAGCAACTCGGAGTTGATGGATATCGTTTTAATTTATGGCGATGTGAAAATACTTTAGCAAAACGATTTCCCGATAACCATGTGCCCAAATCCAGCTACTTTTACCGTGGTGTGCAATGAGTGCAAGTGTAATGCACCGCGAGGGAAATTTGAAACCGAATCATGGAAGAGATGCATATAGAAGGGTCAATTATATCCATACCATGTACAGCGCGTCCAAGCATTAATACCAAGGGATTGGACGAGGAAGACCGGTACCAACGTCGCCACGATCTCCTCACTTTAAATCAATTAGACTTCTTTTTGTGGAGATATTTAAAATAATTAAGTGTATCGCATCAAAGTGGATACATACTATTGATGATTTACGCAAACGTATCATAGTTGCTGCCATTCAAAATGGACAGGAAGTAGAAACATTTGTGTTAGCTTGTAGAAACCGGGTAAGACAGCCCAAAATGTTGTTGTAACATCAGGTACGTCAAAATATTTTATTAATTAAAACGACAAATTAAATCTATTAATAATTAACAACAATAGCGGCAAAAGCAATTGAATTTGCTGTATAAAATCGGCGTTATAAAATGTAATTTTTCGTCAAGCATTTCTTTCCATTTTTTGCAGATTCCGTGCTTTACCGACTTATCAAGTTTTACAGTGGACTAGTTTCCAGTGCCGTGCAGAAGTGTATTTTTAAATCATTTTCAAACTGCCCTTTTTGATTTTTTTTTACAATATTTCATTTGTAAAAGTCCCTGTACACTCAGTTTTTTTTAGATAAGTTCTGAATCACCCTGTATATCTGGTGGGTTGCTGATGAGTGACTTCAGCAGTTTGCTATAAGTTGTCCATATACCAATAAAAATACAGATTAGATATTTTTCCGTGTATAGTATTCTTGGAAATTAAGAAATAGAAAATAAGGTTTTTCCCTTATAATATGCCTTTATCTACAACTATATTAAAAAAAATTATACGTCTGTTTTCCGTGGACTAAAGGATTAAACGAAGGAAGGCCTTTTAACACACTAGTGGATTAGAATTCATAATATCACGCTTAGATTTTATAGCATTTTATTTAGAATTATTATTGTTAACATTAATATTTATCTCAAGAACGATCTTGTCATGTTGACCGGAATTATAATTCACTCGAGTATTCAGCTGACATCAATATTCTTGATTAAAATAAATTTGTCAAATATGATGTTTTTCAAAACCATATTTTTGCACCTAATCTCACACGGCTTTCACTTTCCTAATTGACCGATTTAGACCGTGTTCGCGGATAAAACATTAAACATTAACCAGCCTTGTAACAGTTTTATTTTCATAAAACATTAAATACTAACGTAGTTGTTTGTTTTGAAAACATATGTCAATATTTTCTTCTATCTTTATTATCCAGCCAGCAGGTTGGTTAAAAATTCCCCTAGGGTACAAAAGATATTTTTTTTTTTTTTGATAATGAGGAAAAAAAACTATTTCTTTTTCTTGCTTAATTTCTGGCTGCTGAGCTGCTCGCAATTTGGGGATTTTTAAGAAATTAAAATACTGGGCAAAATATATAATTTGGTATATTTACAGCCTTAGAGTTGGATATTTATTGCCCACAAGGAGATCGATTAAAACTTCAAATTTTAAAGGACGAGCTACTTTTAGGCCTTTTTTTTTTCTTTTCCAACCCTGTCCTTTTCTGCTTGACATAATAATAAACTGACCGCTTGGCTGAAAACTCGTCCTGCCGTACATTTCTGCATAATCGTAGACTTTAGAAGTAGATTTGCTTTGCTTGATTACTAGCTATAAGCTGTGAGAAACACCTCTCAACCTACTTGGATCTGGTGTGGTGCCTGCTACGCTACGTTGCATTTAATCGTGGGCTCAACCTTACCATCCCGAGGGAACCCGACCTGAAGCTGTGTAGTACACCACCTTTTCCCAGTACCAGATAAGCTTAATTTTAAGGATTAGTTTAGTTAATTGTTAGCTCTTAAGATTTGCTTGCATTGTTATGCCATGAGCTTCACTCTGGTTTTCAATTATAATTAATAGCCTGAGCATCTCAGATTGCCAAGGTGCTAGAAAACATACCAAAACTATTAGGCTGTAGATTTAGGAGAACTTGATCCTTATATACAACTACAAGAGATATACTCGTATGTTATACACATCTATTAAATTTCAACTGGTTTACCTACCTAACCATGTAAACACCATTGAGTACAGCTGTATTAAGTGGTAATATTTAATTTTCATGTGTTCTAGAGCACGGATTTTCATTAATATTATATATTATAATCGTACATATATAAATTTAATATTTGTCTGATATTGGCCTTGGAATAACATGTCATTTTAATAACCGCAACATTAGCCATTGAACAGCCAATAATTTGACAGTTGTCAGTGGTAGAACCACAAAACACAAAACGTTAAAAACCAGTTGTTCTACTTCGCCAGGTGTGTTCCTCCGGCCGTCAAAAGCCGGCCGATCATTTACCTGCAATACTCTGATACTGTTCATTATTAGATACCTACAACTTAGTTGTTAACATAGCGTATATTATTGATCTTAGTAGTTTCTTTTTGTCTGTGGACTTGCCTTTTCCCTGTTTTTTTTGATTTGTAGTTAAACCGAAGGCATCCAGGCGAATAACATCCACCACTACATAGGGTAAAATACCATCCGGGGTTATAAAAACGGGTGGCGCCTTTTAAAAGTTTTTTTTTTTCTCTTTTAATACCCACCCCGTCTCCACTGTTAGCTAGCTGCCAACCCCTTTAGTGGATATTATTTGCCACCTTTCGTCCGCTAAATTAACTGCCACCCAAAATTAAAGACTTCCCCTAGTTTTGTGGCGTTTTCCACCACCACATCACAGCCTTTAATCCTCTCGAAGAAATATCGGCTGCGCCTCGAGTGTCCATTTTTTCTCGTGGATTAAAGGCTTGTTAATTCCCTTATAATTGATAACTCTAGCATAATTTTGAAAATGATGCATTTCGGCAATGAGTTGAACCATTATATAACTTTTCAGCTTCTTTCATTACTTGTGTCTATTTAACATTGATTTTTCTGTTCATTCCATATCGAATGATATGCTATGCTGTTCGTGCCACTGACATACGGAGAGACAAAAGAGAGTTGTCACTGATTTTGTTGGAAAACAGCTCAACTGAAAAAAACAATCTCTGCTTATAAGTAACAGCAAAAACAAAAAGAAAGGGCCTCTAAAATTGTTACTGAAGTTCGACTCATACGACAAATTAATATTACAAAGAACACTTTAATATCGTGAACTGTGGCTAGATCCTCAACTTAATCATAGAAATTATTGAAACAATATTCTAATCCCTTTCCCTCCGTGTTTCTGAAAATAATTATAATGTATTTAAATAAGGACGAAGAGGTACCTACTGTTTCTTATTTTTTATCACTAAGTATGTGTTTGTTTATTTTGGAAGATGTAACTTCTCTTCGTGTCTAAAGCTGGCATCAACATTTTTATGCGTTCTTTACGAAGTAATATAATTCGCTTTGAATAATTTGATACTCATTTCCGTCGAATACATTGCCAAGCCTTAAAAATAAAATTACTGTTCTGGAAAATTTTTACTGCACCGAACGTCGTTTATACGAGCGTTCGGCAATTTGAATACAGAGAAGGGAAAATAAGAAAAGCTAAGTAGACTCTAATCAAAGACACAAAGGCATCCTACATGCCTTATAATACACATGCTGTCTTTTAAAAGGTTCTCAAACTGCTGTTACTTAAAAGGAGGATCAGGTAAGTAATTGCGAAATAAAATTTTAGTTAGAGCATAAAAAAATAATTCTGTACTTTCTTTGCTAACAACAAAATAAAAATATTTATTTATGTAATCTTTATTTTATATATTTTTAGGTATTAACAATAAAGGGTAAAATTTTGTTATTAATTAAGAAGGCTGTTATCATGTTTAATTCATTGACAGGTTTTATAGTTAGATATTTGACTCAACTTAAAGCAGACCACCTGAAGAAGCAATCCTAAAAATGCAGAAATAGGTAAGATCTCATCTATTGTGGTTGAATTTTCGAATTCTCACATTTTCAAGAGCGAACTTAGATATTTATAGAGTATTTTCATTAAACCAGGTTAGTAAATTTAGCTAGATTAATTTTTTTAGATAATTATTGAATAGAGCTTTGTCTGTGGACTTCATTGATAGGAATTGTAGGAGATTTGATACTCATAGCTTAAAATACCTTTCTAATACAGTAAAAAAGTATTATTTTATTTCCATCAATGTTAACATAAACCTTATCAGCATAAGTCAATATATTTTTCCATTTATCTGGATATGTACGAGGATCACTTAAAAAATTATGCCCAATCAGTTATAAAACAAAACGAATGGGAACATATCGTCCCTTATATCACGTAGAGACGTATCTGACATTTCTATACGTACCGACGTATGTCACTTACGCCGCTATGTGAGAAAATTTAAGGAGAATTAACAGATACGACAGTTAGAAAAACCTTGACCGTCTAACATTAGTACTGGAAATACAGATACGTCACTATGTGAGTTGAAGCAGTCACCCTAAACTTACTTATTGTTGATGTATCTCATTTTTCCATTTTTATCAGAAACGCCTCTACGTGAGAAAGGGGACGATATGTATAAATGCTTCTATTTATATGCATAGTTGCAATATCTTTCTGCATAGCCAGCATCGTCCCAATCACTTATGATGCCATTTTGCGATTTGCGCTGTTTCTTCGAATGGTTGAATCAGTTCTTGAAGTGAAAAAGAGATAATGGACGCCTAGTCAGTTGTTGGTAAATCGCGACGTCGATTTCAATGTCTGATATTCTGACATTTCACAAATGTCAAGAGTTGTGGGTAATGTCAATAATTAGGCGGATCCTCTTATTCCTACAAATCTAAGGATGCGGAGGGTTTGTAAAAACTTACATACATTTGGATCACAATTGCTTGGGACGAAATGGTAACTACTTAGATAAATAACGTATGTCTATATTTTCAATCAATAATACAATTTACATTTTCTTGTTTTCATTGTTCTATTGTGCACTTCCCTAGTCTTAGCAGGCGATTCTTACATATGCCCTTGTTCTTCTTGGGCTAGGCTCTGTAATAACAAATAACAGCACCTGCCGTGAAAGATTAAAAACTTCGTTTTCATTGTCTAATCACTTGACCTCTACTTTTGAAATGAGGCTTGTACCTATATTAGCAATATTAAATTACATTATTTAATATACTGTCACAATATACCAATATGTTCAAAGTAATGAATTCAATTTACTGGATTCTTATTACACTAATTTATTAAGAAATTGCAATTTTAGCATTTTAACATACGTTATACAAGAAGATATCCGATAAAATTAAATTATCTTTAACAAATAGTAAAATATTAAATTTCTTATATTATTTTTTGTTGAGCCTATAGTTAGATACATGATATTTGTATTACATAATATAAAATTTCATGTAATTTTAATAGGTATTTTCAGCGTTCTCGTCATGAATTTAAAAAAATATTCTATATTAAATTAATACATTAAATTAACTAGTAAATGAAGTACATACCATATTAAAAGACACATTTTTCATTTTCTTTTTTAAGTTTTGTTGCTTTCATCACTTGCTTCTACGAATTTACAAAATTCCTAATAGACCTAAATATGTTTCACTGTTCCAGATCCAACATTTTTAATAACTTTTTTTAAAGATTTAAATAACTCGAAAACAACTGAATTTTCGTATAACGATATTGAAACATTTACTTAAATTTTAATGTAGAATCCAAAAATGCAGTTAATATACAGAGTGTTCAATAAGTTGGTAGCGACTCGGTTTGTAACTCGAAGTTGTAAAAACGTGTAAAATAGGACCTACTGGCGTTGACAAATAGCCAAATTTTCAGACTCACTCTGCATATACTTTTCCATATACCGCACTGAATTGCCACTGTGTAATTTGTCATCTGTCTCTTGGTGTTTAACAAAATACTACTTAATAGACTATTCAATCTAATACACTGTAAAAAAAGTTGCTGTGTAAGCGAGATTTTCCAGTGTGTAATTTAGGATGTGTAAAAATTCCGTGTTAATAGTTTTACACACTATGGCTTTTTTGTACGTTTTACACAAAATGTGTTAAAATTACTAGTATTATATTAAAATTACTGAACTTGAGTAATATTTATCAGATGTGTGTTAAAAGTACACCCTTTTGTGTAAACTTAACACGCACACAACTTAATTGTGTTCTATATCCCTACTCTAGACTGGTAGAGCACAACTGCGCAGCTGCCGTATATCAGCTGATCCAACACACGTCACTGCGCCATATTGGTCATGTAGCGGTGTTGTGTACAGTTACCTCTCGTTTACTGTGTTCAAATGGAGAATATTTAAATTTAAATTGAGGTTTTATCAAGGAAAATGGTAAGTACTTACCTAACTATAACAAAATATTACTGATAATTGTAATAAAGCTAAACCTAATTAGAATATAACTATTAAAAATATTAGGAGTTTACTCTGACGTTTTAGATTATTCTGTAATCTAACTTTTTTGTAAGTTTAGAGAAAGAAAATTATATGTTCAGATCACTACCAGTTAATTTTCGTAAACTTTTATTATGTAGTGGCTAAATACGTCTTTGTGTGTTGTTTCATTGTTTATGATTTACTAGAACATTATTAGTCCCTTATTAGAATATGTACTATTATACTGTTAACTTTTAATACATATATATTTTGTTAGCAGACTTGGTTGTTCTTCATTTGAACAGAATTTTATTTTTTTAATAAAATAATAAAAAGTAAAATATCTTTTATTTTATAATTACACCATAATTCAGAAAATTCTTTATATTGATACACATACCTTGTTAATTATGTTCCTGTTTGCTTTTGAAATTATAATTTTTAATGCATATATTCTGCCGTTTAATAGAAAATTCCAGGCTATATTCAATGCATTCTCGACGATAGGCAGAACCCGAGGCAGAACCTCTAGAAAATATCAAAATAAAAGTATTTCAAAAATTATATTTATTAAAGATTATTTCTCTGGGTCTAAAAGGCCTGCAAACAGCTTTATATATATAAAAAATATTTCGAAAGTAAACAGGAACATAATTAACAAATTAAAAAGATAGGTGAGTCTTCCATATCAATACCTATTATACAATAAAATTAACATGTTAATGTGTAAAGCCTACACCTTCAATGATACAAATAACACAGAAATATGTAAAAGTTACACATGACATTTGTTATATTAACGCAGTGGATTGTGTTAAACCTTTAACACACTGCTACATACAGAGAAATACAGAATTCCGTGTGGACCTCGATTAACACAGTATTGTGTTATTTTGTGTTAAAATCTGTAATTATTTCTTTACAGTGTACGAAAGCTCTTATTTTTCTAAGAGAGCAATGTATGTACGTTATCGTGGATTTACATCCTTTCAAGTCTCAGCAAAATCAGGAGTGCCGTAAGGCAAAGGCAAAATAGTACCAAATAGTCGTATCTACATTCTAACGACTAATTGTGCTAGTTGGAATATCAACATGATTTTGATATTTTCTGTTGTAACTAAAAAATATATATTAGGAAAGTAATTACTTTTCATTAGAATTGTTCATTTTTATTATTGATGTTAATATTTTATATAAAAAGATTATTTAACATCAAATTTTATAGCTCCTTTATTATTTGGATCTCGACAAATGCAAAGTATTTATATTCGTATTCAAGATATTTTGTTAAACGCGCCTTATAGAATCACTGTAAAATACATATTGTGGGCATACAATAGATTTAGTTTGCCAAACAAAGATAATAATGAAGCTTCTGTAATGATTCACTGTTCTATTATTCCGAGCAACGATGCCTTGAAAATACATTCAGATGCCTATTTATTCGGTGCTAAGTTTCCATCAAGACGTTTTTTATCCTGTTTGTGTAAATCAGTAATATATATTTCGAATTCCTCCTTCTTATTTCGTTCTGTAGGTATCCAGGAATAAATTTGCTCGGCATTGAAAATATCTATAAAAACCATGTTTCGCCAGTAATAAACGGTGTGGTCGCAATATTGTGGAAACTTCTCCAATTTATAGCTGGGTTTTCTAAAGAATGCATATTCATCATTTTAAATAAACATGAAACTTTGCTAACCTACGTGCCAAACTTGTTATACAATGCCGGCAAGGAAGTCTTCATTAATATGTATTTATTTTTCTGGGCTAATTTTTTCGCAGAAATTATTTTTCCTAGATAAAAACGCTTTAAATATTCATAAACATATTAATTTATTTCTTATTCCTTTTTAATTTTATACTTACAGTGTGCTCGAAGGAGGCTCACAACTTCTCAATGGAAGTTAGTGCATTTGGTTACATCTTAGAAATTTGCATATAAATGGGAACTTCCTTTTAACAGGCTAATTTTTCGTTCATCATGTGTCTAATAGGAACGCCACCTTGTTGAAGTAGATAGAAGTTTCCTACAATTCAAATAAGTGTTTTATACATACGTCCAACAGATTGTTTCCTTGCTAATTTGAGGCCAAAAGGCCTTAAATAGCAAAATGTTCATTCAACTAGCAAGTTGATACTTATATATAATTAGAAAACAGCATAAGTCACAACAATATTGAAAGAATGTTTATACATAAAGTATGCAACCAAAGTTGGCACCATATTTTAAAGCAATGTAGTTGAGATTTTGTAAGACCTTTTTTTACTATATTAGAAAGGTATTTTAAGCTAATATAAATCAAATATTCTACAATTCCTATCAATGAAGTCATATGTATGTTCTCTGATACCAAACATCTAGGTATGGTAATGAACAATTCCACAGACAAAGCTCTATTCAATAATTATCTAAAGAAATTAATCTAATTTACTAACCTGCTTTAATGAAATGAACACTCTATAAATATCTAACTTCACTTTTTTGGCAGTGGGAACACGACAATTCAACCACAATAGATGAGATCTTACCTATTTCTGCATTTTTAGGATTGCTTCTTCAGGTGGCCTCCTTTAAATTGAATCAAATATCTAATTATAAAAATTATTATAAATGACAAAAAGTGACATCCTGTCAATGAATTAAGTAGGTATTGTCATATTTAATTCATTGACAGGCTGTCACTTTTTGTCATTGTCGATATTTAACTTCAAATAATTTTAATTTTTATAATAATTTGTATAGTTAGATATTTGATTCAATTTAAAGGAGGCTACCTGAAGAAGCAATACTAAAAATGCAGAAATAGGTCAGATCTCATCTATTGTGGTTGAATTGTCGTGTTCCCACTGCCAAAAAAGTGTAAAGTAGATATTGTGGGTGTAATTCAACGCAGGTTGGAGCTTTTGTCCACTGAGTAGTTAGTTTCACACAATATTATTAATACCTAAAAATATATAAAAACTTTTGTAAGACCTTTTGAAACAATTAAAAATAGTTATATAATAGCAAAAAATCAACTAAACAACAATTTTATAAGATTTTTAATTTTGGTTTATTTCGTAGCGATAATAAGACGTTTTTGTAGCATAAATAGTTATTGCAACAAGTACAAAAAGTAAAATTTGTTCTACTCCGCCTGACGGCCTTTCTACGTTCATGCAAAACCAAAAAATTGTTTATTTAGATGACAGTACGTGTAGGAAAATATGACGTCGAGTGAATGTTTATGTTTGTCATGATGACAAAACGCGGTAGTAGAATGACGATGAATGCAATAAACATTTTATTGCACTAGTGCAATAAAGAACCAGTTTTTTCACTAAATATAGTTAAGCAAATTTTTGTTTTTTGCATGAACGTAGAAAAAATAAATTATTTATTAACTACCTATATCTTAAAGATATCAGAATGTATAAAAGTAATGAACATCTCTGTTTAATCACAATGTCTGCAACTGGAATGTTATGCGGTGTATTACACATTTGTATGTAACTTTACGTTGGCAATTTGTGACCAGCGTAAAGTTATGTAAGCTTACATAATAAATGTAAATAACATTGTATTTGGTAGAATTAATGGGCAGTTTGTTAACAGTGCACCAGGATTTTAATAAATCAAGATTTCTTTGGAGATTCATGGCGTCTAAAACATTATCGATGGAGCAAAATATTTGTATATCATCGCCGTACAATAAATATCTCACATTTAACTGAGTAGCAACATCATTGATGTACAATGCAAACATTAGCCGCCTGAGGATAGAACCCTGCGGAACACGTAACCTTTAGGCGAACTCAACAAATTGAACTCCAATTATCTGAACAAACTGAGTTATGTCAGACAAATATGAATACATAAGTCCGAGTAAGTTTGATGAAAGCCCAAACGAACTCAGCTTAGTCAGTAGCAATATATGATAAAGACGGTCGAATTCCTTCGAAAAATCCGTACAGACATCTGTTTGGCTTCCCCAATCAATAGCTTCGCTAATAAACTGAGTAATGCAAACCAAGTTAGTAACCGTCGAGCGTCATTCCATAAGTCCATGCTGTCCAGGTAATATAACATTTTTCAATTGAAAAGAAAGAACACGGTGTAAAGCAATCTCAAAATTTTTTATAAAATTAGATATATGTAACTGCAATAGGTCTATAATTGGTGACATTGTTTTTCCTTCCATAAAAAGTACACTGCAATATTGCAGAAATAAACATGAATAAAATTCCGTATTATGAATGATTATGGATCATGTGATTTTACAATTGCTATGCTAAATTCTATCATCAATTTCTGTCGCTATAATTACTCAGTTAGTAATTTCAATTTTCTTATGTTATATATATACTTACCTTTATAACTAACATTGAAAATATGCATAGAGAAAACTTTTTCAATAACTAATATTATTTTACAATATGACTAAATGTGTAAAAAATTGAACAATATGCACCTGTTACAAAATTTATATACCATCATAACAGAAGCCAATTTAAAAATATATTAATATTATTTTTGTAGCCATATAGAGAGTGTGTCAACAGATGAAGTTGAAAAGAGGGATAAGTTTTTACTTTTAATGCCGTTATTTAAAAATGTCTGCTTGCTAAAATGTACAAAAGTACGGGTTTAAGTTAGTCAATATAATATGCAGAATATCTATGACTAACAAATTATTAAAAGTACAGTAGATTTTACTATTAGAATTAAATAATAAATATACTATGCGAGTCATATTGTTATTAGTAGTTAAGAAGACGTTGTCAGTAACAGAAATAACTTCTGCGTAGGAAGATTTTTTGAGTGGAATTTGTCCATCCATCCTTCTCTGTAAAAATGAATCGTTCATCCATCATCTAAAAATGTATTGCAATATAGGTATTTCATTAGCATTAGGAAATCTGTTGAATATTTTCGCTGAAAATACGACATAATTATTCTTGAAACAGTATATATTCTTTGGTGTTTGGAAATATTTGTAGAAATATGTATATATGAGTGAAAATAAATATTTTTAGCGCGAATTTTAGTTACAGTAAATTTATAATTAACGTAATTACAACTAATGTTAATATCAGTTGTAAGCAATTACTATTTTTAAAGTACGGGTTTAAGTTAGCCAATATAATATGCACAATATCTATTAGTAACAAATTATTAAATGTACAGTAGATTTTACTATTAGAATTGAATAATAAATACACTATGCGAGTCATATTTTTATTAGTAGTTAAGAAGACGTTGTCAGTAGCAGAAATAACTTTTGTGTAGGAAGATTTTTTTAGTGAAATTTATCAATCCATCCTTCTCTGTAAAAATGTATTGTTCATCCATCATCTGAAAATGTATTGCAATATATTTCATCAGCATTAGGAAATCTGTTAAATATTTTCGCTGAAAATACTACATAATTTTTCTTTAAACAGTATATCTTCTTTGGTTTTTGGAAATATTTGTAGAAATACGTATATGAGCGAAAATAAATATTTAGAGACACATGTAATGGTGCAGTTTTGATGCAAACATCTAAACAACGTACCGTTTCAGTTTATATGATGTTTATGAATTGCATAATATTTAAATTAGCACAGCTGCAAGTGCACATGTAACTAAATATAATTTCATACTTACTGTTTTACGAATATCCCACAAAAAGTAATTATTAATGCACCGTATATGTTTGTCTACCACAAGTTAACAACACAACTAAAACGTATTAGGTTATAGGTTAAGTGGATGTGCATATGCGCATGTGCAACAGAAATCACATGAAAACTTCTGTAAAATTTCATAATAAATTTAATAAAAGTAAATAGTTCCATTGTATTACCACCCTATTCCTAAAATTTTCGAATTTTATTACGAACAAACACATACAATTGATTAATTCTTAATATACAGGGTGTCCGGAAAATATGCGTCAAGACTTCAGGACTTCCTCACAAGAAATTAGGGTTACGATGTTTTATAACAATTTTTCGAAAACTCAATATTAACGGAGATACAGGGTTATAAAGTTAAAATTTTATTTTCGATATTTATAAATAACTTCTTAAGAAATCCAAATATTTACATAAAATTTGTAAATCGGGGGTTTTTGCGGACGATAAATTATGGCACATCATGTTTCTTTCAAATGACAGAACTTTTTTGCTGCTTAGTGTATCCATCTGACTATTGAAACAATCGAAGTTCTGTCATTTAAAAGAAACATGCCGTGCCACAAGTGGCGCCCTCTACTAGTAACGTCAAAATTAGAAACATATTTGAATTTCTCGTCCGCAAGAACCCTCCATATACAAATTTTATGTAAATATTTGGATTTCTCAAGAAGTTATTTACAAATATCGAAAATAAAATTTTAACTTTAACACCCTGTATCTCCATTAATATTGAGTTTTCGAAAATTAAAATTTTCCAGTAAATATTATGTAAAAATAGCAAAACCAAAGATGGAAATTTCCACTCATTTTTATCAATGTGCGTTTTACTGCACCTTCGAAAACAATTTTGATTGAGAAGAACGTTTTTGCGGTGGCCCATATCTAGTGAATTTTATAGCGCCGCATGTGAGAGTGATTATTTATAATATATTTTATTTAAGAAACAATGCATGTAGTAAAAAGGTAAAATAAAATCATCAGTTGTTATAATTTCTTTGAGAAACCTCGACAATCAAGTTTACGTACAATTGGTTTATTATAGTTACATAAAATGTTCTAGTTGACGAAGGTACTCCTAAAACTCCATATTGAATTAGAAACTAACACTAATTCACAAGTTTACGAGATATGTTTGGATAACTCTTTGGTTTGAGCTATGTTTACTGTAAATTCTAATAGTAGTAGAGAAAAACTCTCCAAGTAAACTGTGTTTATAAAACTTAATTACCGTACATATTTGTTATCTGGTATAGGTGTCTTAAATATTACCACACGTAAAATAACATTTCTACACATGTACAGTTACCATTGATAAGCGATTACATTTGGTCAGTAAAGTAGGTGAATTTTAAAATTCACTTCCGGTAAGTCTTCAGCTATTGTAATTATTTTGCAGTTAACTGTAGTCGGTAAAAATGATTACCTACTGAAACATAAATTATTGTCATAACTGAAACCCATACCCATAATTGTCATAGCGGTACATATCGGTACCACAACTAATTATGTTGAATTTGTTCACTTGTCACCACCAATATTTCACGATTAAAGACGAAATGTGCCGAAAGATCGTGAATTAGTTCAATTCGGTGCCATTAAGCTTTGTGTGGTTATGGTGTGTACTTCGAGGCGGTATAGATTGTATGTTTTAGGCAATTTTAATAACTATAGAATATCAAATATTTATTATTGCATCAGTAAGATTCAACTTTAAGCGCTGAAATGAAGGTCCATCTATCAGTTAATTCAAGAACGGTTATATGACCGTCACCCAGCTAGTTTGAGTGCGCGAGTTTATTTGCTATTCCATGTGTGTCAACCATTTTGCCGGGATTTTTAATTATTTATGGATTTTCTGCTTATACAAGAAGGTATATACTGTTCGTATGATTTTATTTGCCTGTTTTGTTTTCACATGAGCTAATTTTGTATTTACCTATTTATTGGCATAATACACTGTCTGTAAAAATAATAAAAATGTATTCGGCGGCACAACTTTCATCCTAGTTTAGGTAGTTTAAGTTTGTTGTACAACGTGGTAAGAACCGAAAGTGTGAAACTGATCAGTGCCATTACGTGAAATTTGTCAAATGTTTAAAAATAATCATTGAAGAGTTTAATTATAACGAGTTAAGATGTGATTATAAAACATACTTTAATTTTATTAGTTTCACACTCATAGTTTATTCTACATGTAAAGTGTTACGTCTTTATACAGGGCGATTTAGAATTTTAATGTATAGAGGACTCTGACAAATACAATTTTGTTAAAATAAAATCATAAAGAGCAGTTAAAAATGATTTAAAAACATACTTTCGTACGGTACTGGAAACTGGTCCACTTTAAAACCTGATAAAGCTTATAATCGTTCCCCAGGGGAGTGTTTTGGAGCCTTTGTTATTTTCAATATATACGGCTGATTTTTCGACTTTTTTGCGACATTCTAAATCACATCAGTATGCAATGATTATCAAATATTCTAATTTTTCTTTTTTAGATATGTATTTTGATATACAGTGTATTAACTCTGACTTAGACACTGTTTCTAGAGTGTCCAATTCTCATGGCTTAATGTGAAATGAAAAGAAAACGGAATTATTGATATTTGGTCGAAATGACATAGTGAATCATTATGATTTAAATATAATTTAAAACGGAAAAACTTTAACGCCTGTCACTTGTTGTAGGGGTTTGGGAATTTACATTGATACAGATCTTATTCATTGATTTCATAAGCATATATCAAACTTATTACAAAAATCCTACTGTAAGCTGCAAACTCTCTATCTCTATAAATAAATTCTTAGCACTGATGTTAAACTAAAATTGTGTGAAACATTGATTCTTAGTAGTGTAGTCTATTGTGATGTAGTTTACTGGCCAACTATTTTAAATAGAGATAAAGAAAGCCTTCAGAAACTTCAAAATACTTGTTTAAGATTTGCCTATTGTCTGAGAAAATAAATGAGCTTTATATGGCTCATATGGCATCTCCTGTTTATAAAATTAATGATTCTAGTTCTTCTAAGAATCTCTTTAATAAACTTGTCAAAGACCAACACGAAAGACCCACTAGATTTCGTGGTCTTTACACTGTTCCAAGGCATTACGCTGCTCAATTTCAAAAGTCATTTAGTTATAATGCTGCTAAAATTTATAATAAACTCCCCTCTGACATTAAATCTGCTTCTAGTTCACATAGTTTTAAAAAGCGGGTCAAATCCTATGTTAGTAGTTTAAGTTAAATCTGCGTTGTGCCTCATGTATGCTAGTTGATTATGTCTATTTTTAATATTTCTTATAGTTTATGGTTATGGTGAATTAGTAATGGATTGGTTAGATGGTAGAGCAACAATAGTGTTGAACCTCGCCATTCCTTTTATACATATTTCTTATTTGTTCATTAAATTTCAATAAAGACATATTATTATTATTATTATTATTATTAATCGGCGACTGAACAAAAAATTTAAAAAAAATTTCCAGGAAAGAAGTAAATTATCTGATGTTACAACAAAATTTTGGACCCATTTTGCTTACCCAGTTTCTACTATCAATAGTGTCCACTTCGGTGCAATGCACTTCATTTTTAAAGATCCCTAAAAAAAATAAGAGCTAAAATAATTTAAAATCAGAAGATTGTGGCGGCCATGGTACCGGTCCTCCTCGTCCAATCTCCTAGTATTAATGCTTAGACACACTGTAACATGGTACGGATATAATTAAGGCTCGTGTATGGTCCGCCAAACTATTGCAATACACTGTTGATATCCTGGACCTCCATATCTTTCACGATTCGGTTGCAAATTTCCCGCGTCACGCCTGCATTTGCACTACACTTTCACTCACTGCACAAGGTTATAAAAGTAGCTGTATTTGGCACTTGTTTACCGTGAAATCGTTCTGCTAAAGCATTTCCACTTCACCATAAATTAAATCGATACCCATCAACTGCGAAATGCTATACATAAGCCATTTTTGATATTTGAACAACTAATGTAAATAATGGCATCACAAAAACGTTAATACGATAAGTAATCGGATATTTGAAATTGCCTGGCTATATACTACAGTAGCTCAGCGATGTAAAGACTGATACTACTGTTGTTTTCTCGGAAACTATAAAGATTTTACAAATTTTTTTGAGACGATATTGACTCCATTTTTCATGACGCATATATTTCCAAATTCTGTTAGATAAGTTCTGAACCACCCTGTATTTTTATTGTAAAATAAACCGTTATGTAATTATTGTAGATATGCTTTTATCTAGTGGTTTGCTTAAAAGCAGGTATACAAAAAAATAAATAAATAAATAAATTTCTGGCTTCTGAATCATAATCCAGTAGATTCTTGTTGTCAGAAAAAAAAAAACAAAAAGAAAACATGTTCGTCTAGATTTCAAATAAAATATAATAAACGAAAATAAAAAATGTTATCTTGCCATGCCATCTGTATATAAAAATATGTTTCCATAATTACCTTACTCCTATTTCGCATTATGTACATTGCATAATGTGCTTACTTTTTGAAGTTGTAGGTAGGTAGACGTTTATTTAGCAATAAAGCTATTCAACAATAAATAACTACTCATTAATAACAGTATATGTGTAGTGTTTCTTATAATCTACTCAATGTCTATTTTTAACATAACTTTGACATAGTGCCTTAAACTTATTAAAATTTTCAGTTTGTCATTTAACGGTAATTTGTTGAAATAAATTAAACCTTTATAAAAGATGCTATTATATGTTTTAGTTTTTTGACAATTGCAACATAAAAATTTGCTTGATTTCTTGTGTTATACTCATGTATTTCTGATATATATGTAACATTTTGTAATAAATATTCAGGTTGTAGATTATATTTTATTCTATATATAAATAGCCTAATTATTGTTTTTATTTATGTTAAATGAGTATGCACTTTAAGGTAACCACAAAATGTATATTAACTAATGTCAACTAACCTTTAATGTACACTTCACTTGTCCTTAATATATAAGAAATACATTTAGTCAAAAGTTTTAATAACTATAGCAACACAGTTACTTCATAGGTATTTCAGCAAGAAATTTTAGTCACTGCTGGCAGCCACAGTTAGATGACCTGTAAACTTCTGACCGGTTGGTGACAAATGAATTGCTTATCTGTCTTCTATTTTGTACAAGTTTTTTTTTGCAAGAGCAAGTGTATTTTTTAGTCAGTGTAGATAAAATTTAACATAACTAACTGAACATCATAATATATCAACAATACTAATTTGATTGCAGCCTTTAAAGTTAAAATAGAGTAAAAATATTTATTTAACTACTTAGTAGAGATATTCTTTCGATTGAAATCTATAACCCTGGAGTTTACATTACCTAATCAAATGCGTACGAAGCTAACCAGATGAAAATCGAGAAATAGCTCGCCATGTTTACTGTCAACTTAAAAAGTGCATGACGGTCTTCCATTATACGCGAGCGTCCGTGCCCTCTCAAATTTGATGAACTGTTTGCGTTGCCCTCGTGTTCGTTATTTTAACTAAGAGAGCCAACCCGTTCAATGCGCTTTTCGGTAATTTCTCTCTTCCATTTAGCAATTGCCTGCAGACAGCAGAGAAAAACTAATTAATTATTAAACCCTTGCAACGCAAACATTTGGTAATAGATTAAGTGGCCCATGTGCTATTTTAGTGGTAATTTATTTGCATAAAAAATAAATAAATATTACCACAAGCACCGATGTTGAAGCTACTATGTACAAGCTGCCACTCACTGTGGAAATTGCCTAGATTTTTTTTCTAGAATGATTGTAATCTTTTATGCCCTTTTGGATACTACTGAAAATTTTATATCGCTAATATACAAGGTATCAGAAATATGATGATATGAATTTTAAGGATTTATATGCCTGACCAAAAGCAACAAAATATGTTTTAAGAAAAAAATGTTTAAAACGTATTGTCTACAAATACATTTCAAAAATAAAAATACAATTGCAATAATATGCAAAATTATGTTACGAAATAACAATCTAAGGTACAATAATAATATATAATCAGAATCCCTTTTACCATTAGATGGTGTTGGATATTTTCAAAATTTTGTTCTACTTTTATTTTCCATGTACAAATTTAGCCTTCCTATTGTTTGCCATCCTTTTTGCCTCTATCCATGTCCTTCCTTTCTCCTTTAATATTGCTTGAATGGTTACATCACATGTTTGCCTTGGTCTTCTTCGTTTCCTTCTCTTATCTATTTTAGCCTCCCATATCCGTTTCACTGGTATTTTATCGTCCATGCGATGCAAATGCAAATGTCCAACTTAACCAACTTAATTGTCTTCTTTCCACGTATTTTAATGTTGATTCTGAAGTTCTTCTCTTACTTTTATGTTTCTAACTCTGTCCAATTTTGTTATCCCTCTAGCTCTTCTTAGGTACTTCATTTTTGTAGCCTGTATTTTACTTTTCTGTGCCTTTGATAGTACCCATTATTTGCAGCCGAACGTTAGTATTGGTCTATATATCGCTTTAAATACTTTAATTTTCCTGTCACTAGATATTTCCTTCTTACTTATGAAACTATTGTTCATTGAGTGATATAATCTCATCGTCTATCCTACTGTTAATCTCTATATATTGTTTTCCACTGCTCTCTATTGCTGTTCCTAAATATTTAAAATCATTTACTTGTTCTATTGGTACATCGTCTATCTTTATATCTAACTGCTGTTTTTCCCTTCCTATGGTCATTACTTTTGTTTTGTTTTTCTTTATCTTCATTTTATAATCCGTCAGTACTTTATTCCATATATCCAATTTTTTCTGTAGATCTTCTTTGCTCTCTGTTATTATCATTACGTCATCTGCAAAATTAATGCTGTTTGCCAATCCTTAGAAATTTGTTCTGTTTCCCATACTTTCTTATAAACTTCTAGCAATAATTCTGTTCCTTGCTCCCCCATATTTTTTTATCATTTCCATTGTTATTTGATCAAAACCTAGAGCTTTTCCATTTTTTTGTTATTTTATTATTTCTTGTAATTCTTTTAGCGTTAGTTTTTGTAGGTTGATTCCTTCATTAATTTCATCTTGTTTCTCGTATCTATTGTCCTCCAGTTCTTTAAAGTATTCTTTCCATCTATTCATTATTTCTTGGTCATCAATTAATATCTCCTCTTTTTTGTTTTCAATATTTTTTGTATTATATATTTTCCCTCTTCTCATTGATTTTAATGCGCCAAAAATAGTTTTTGATTTCCTTTGATATTTTCTTCTATTTTTCCTCCGAACTGTTTCCACTGTTGTTTGGATCAGTATTAATGAAGTAAAATAAAACGTTAAAACTATAATATACTGTAACGTTGCAATGTGTCAGGCTGCTGCTGATAAACTAAAAGTAATATTAGTCATAGCAGTATTGTAGCTATGTAGCGTTTCATTTTTCTGCAGTTTTTCTTTGATGCTTGCGGGTATGCATAAACAAAAATGGAACAATCTATAGTAACCATGACCAGCTGCATGACATGTTAATTTATGGCGGATCTAGGCAAAACTCTCTGGCTAAAGACTTTTACACAGCGAACGCTTCCTGCAAGCAACGGAAGTCATTTTGAACACTTATAACTATTATTTTATGTTATGAAAAGAGGTGTAAGAAAACCATTCACTGTAAGTACCTATATTTAGGTGTACGTACCTTTTTACAATTATTATGTACAAATACATAACCAGCTAAACACAGTATGTGAGCGACGTTATCACATGTTCAAAACCTGTTTGTTATCGTTGATCAAAGAAAAAAATTGTTATTTTGTTATTGTTGTATGTTTTGTTTAGTACAGCTTATCATATGGCAAAATTAAGGCACATATATTCCGGACACCCTGTATACTCAAGTAACACTGTGATAAAAAAAACGAATAGTTTTTCTACGAATACATTTTAAAAATAAAAATACGTAATTTGTTTTTTTTTATCATCATTAATGAAGTAAACAGTAAAAGTTTTCCAAGAAATTCTTAAAATTTTAATGCACGACAACTTTGCAATCAGTTACCTTAATAATCGTATAATTGTAAGATAAAAATATTGAACAAAATAAAATATTTATCTTAAACAACACTTACTTTTTATCATCTTATGTAAATGTATTTAAGACAAATTAAAACAAAGACTACTTAAAATTGTAACAGCTGTATTTATAATTAGTCGTAAACCGATGTAGTACTGTTTTAGTGAATAAAAGGTTTTTCTGTTTTATTTATTAAATTAATTTGAGAAAACGTCTATTCACATGAAGTAATGCATACGCATCCAGTAGGTTTTCAAATAGATACAGAACAAATGAACTGTCTAGATATGGGTAGAATGGGAAACAAAATTCGTAAATCATACATAGCTGTGCAACATTAAGACAATCGTTTGCGTTTCCTGAAAAATAGTATGTTATCAGTTATTGCAGCAAGAATAGGTACACATTTTTATACAAATTTAAATGTCTCATTATGCAGGGTGAGTTAGTCATAATGTCAGTAATTTTAACCTAACGCCTAAAATAACACATTTATCACAATTTAATAATTATATTTAAATAAAATATCAATATTAAATGTTTTATCTTTACTAAATGTTTATTAATTAGTAAATAATAAATTAATTATGTGAAATAAAAGTATTATTTAAAAGACTGTAATATTCAAAAAATGTTTTTTACAAATTTCGAATATGCGGAAATAGTAGTGTTATACGGAGAATGTTGACGAAATGCGAATGCCGCTGTTACGGAATATCGGAGACGTCTACCAAACAGACATTCTCCAGGTGCGAACTTTGTGCAAGTGCTTCAACGCCTTCGCGATACGGGTTCTGTGAAACCGCCTTGGGAACTTGGGGAACATCGGCAAAATGACTTAAATGTGATAGTGGCTGTTTTAAATTTAGTTGAGGAGCAGCCTATTATTTCTACTAAAACCATTTCAAGGCGATTGGAGATATCCCAAAGCAAGGTTTGCAGAATATTACGAGAAAACTCCCTGAACCCGCATCATTTTCAGAAAGTTCAAGCTTTAGAACCTGCTGATTTCCCCAGCAGTGTTGAATTTTTCAATTGGCATCAAAATCAAATTGCGGCTGACCCTAATTTTATTAATAAAGTGGCGAACTGGCATTTTAAACAGCCATACTACTTAAAAAACAATAAAATTCTAGGCTAGATGTACTTAACTACAAACTAAATAATTAGTACTAAATAATTAACTGTACTTACGAGTAATACTAAAAATTCGTATTGAATCGTAAAACGTAGTGAAAACGTAATATCAAAATTATTAAACTGTAGTAACCTAATATTCGAAAACATTTATTTATTATCTACATTTGTTTTTATTAACAAATAAATCAATATTTAAGGAAAATTCATTCATATCTAGATAAAATAAAATTGTTTTACTTCTTGTCGTTAAATAAAAGTACAAAAACTAGGTAACTAGGTTATTGACCTAATAATACGGTAGGTCAAGATTCACCCTCAATAATTTTTACGAGCATCAGATCAGAGGCGTACCATTTCGGTCTTGGACAGTTTCTTGTCGACAATACGATGGTTTTTTATTACTTAGTATTTAAACACTTATACTTATCAGCTTCTCTTAATAATTTACCCATTGGATATAGGTTTTTTATGTAATGTACCTAAATGGTTTATTACTCGGTTTATTATTAGATACGTTGGAGTTTTGTGATTTCAATGTTAAATATTTTTAAACTGTAACTAAGCTAATTTCATTGCAGCCATAACAGCCACCTTTGATCAGACAATAATCCACCGCTACTCGTTGGTTGCGCTTTCAGAGGCGAAAGTGGGAAAGCAGTGCTTAAACTTTCTGCGCATGCGACATATAATTATGATCAAACTTCACAGGTAAGTTTGTTTGATCGCCAATTTTGTACTTATTGCATTTTTGTTTGTTCATTTGTAGAAATAACTAACTTTGTACGTATGACGGTACGACAGCGGCGTAGGCACTACATAGTTAAGTTATAGTGATTCAGAATTTATCTAAAAAAACAAATTATTGAAGTTGTAGTATTTTCAACCTTTACATGCCTGGGCTACTGTAGTCTGTAGCCAAGCGATTCCGAATATTGAAATTCGATTACTTTTTGTAAGTATTAAAGTTTTTGTGAATCCAGTCTTTACATTAAGTGTCAAAAATGGCTTATAGGTGGAGCAATTCAGAGTTAATGGATATCGTTTTAATTTATGGTGATGCGAAAATGCTTTAGCAGAACGATTTCCCGGTAAACATTTGCCAAATGCAGCTACTTTTACCGCGGTTTGCAGTGAGTGCAAGTGTAGTGCAACGCGAGGAAAATTTTAAACCGAACCCTCGAAAAAATAAGGTCCAGGGCGTCCACGGCGTATTCTAGCAGTGTGGCATATCATACACGAAGCTCAATTATATCTGTACTATATATAGCGTGTGCAAGCATCAATAGGATTGGACGGGGAGGACCGGTACCATGGCCGCCACAATCTCCTGTTGGTTAAATCATTTGGAATTCTTTTTATTAGGGATATTTAAAAATTGAAGTGTATCGCACCAAAGTGGATACCTGTTATTGATAATTTACGCAAATATATTATAGTTGCTGCCAATAACTTCAAAACGTTCAAAACGTACAAGAAGCAGAAACATTTGTGTTAGTTTGTAGAAATTGAGTAAGACGGGCCCAAAATTTTGTTGTAACATTAAGTATGTCAAACTATTTTAATAATTAAAACCACAAATTAACTCTATTAATAATTAATAACAATTGCGGCAAAAGCAGTTGAATTTGCTTTATAAAATAGGTGTTATAAAATGTTATTTATTTTTTTTTCTTGGGAATTTCTTGCAATTTCTAGTCCAGCCGCCGATTGCACGCTGTGCCGCCTTATCAGGTTTGCCAGTGCCGTGCAGAAGTGTAGTTTTAAATAATTTTCGAACTGCCCTTTTCGATTTTTTTTTATAAAATTGTATTTGTAAGAGTCCCTTGTACATTAAAAATTTTTTCAGATATATTCTCAATCACCCTGTATAAGGAATTGGACTCTGAAATAATAAGTTATACTCAATGTGTTTCTAAACATTATCTATTCTAATAGGATAGGACAGGATAATAGGAACATCCCAAAAAGTTACAGAACTTAGCTATCTGGCCAAATGCGCTGAAAAATACCTGAATCTAAGATTATTTTTGTGGTACTATTTTAATCATGCTACGGTGACTCAATTTCATTTTCTACTTCAGACAGTCTCAGTGTGAACAGATGTCCATCTGTTTAGTGAATTAAGACCCCTTTCCTCAAATTATATTCACAACAAGAAAAAATCACAATTGAAGTAGATCAAAAACACAGAGAGATCTTTTTTCTCAACTACAACCGTCAACATACAGTCATCCAGTCATTCATGACTAATTTGATCGTTAATTTTACGTAATCCTACTTAGATTATAATCACAAAATGTATTTAGCATAAAAATATCTCGTAACTACGTCCTATTTAGTATAACTGATGGAAAATATATGTTTTGAGACAAATAACAACATTTTATGGCAAAGACGCAAGCGGCCATTATAATTTTAATGGCCGCTGTTACGTTTTATGAAGAAAGTTTTGTGAGTTTGCTTTTAATGTCCTAAGATAAAGGGAATCAATCGTGTTAGTAGCAGGCGAATTCTAGTTTATCTTCAGCGGTATAATAATTCATAATAAAAAATTAATCAAAATTTTCTAGATTACAATCAAAGTAGGCCATAAAATCTACTGAAGTGTATTCGATAATTTATCACTCAATTTGAGAGAAGTGTTTACAATAACAACTATAGGTTGTATACGTTCAGGGTAATTTCGAATTATCAAATGAAACATAAACTTTACTAGTCATCCTTCAGAAGCTTCATGGAATAAAATGATTTTATTGCATTGTTTGCAATTTCAGTTTACTGTTTATAGTGATGGAAAATAGTATACTAAAACGCACCGAATTGATGATATAAAGTTTATGTATTACACAAAATTAAATAAACTGAGTAGTGACCAAAATAGTAATAAAAATAGAAATTGTGGTATTGGTAAATTAAAGTAGAAGTTGTCACTAATTTTCTTAATAATATAATTTTACTGTTGAAAAGTAATAGTAAATTATTGTAGAATTGTAGAGAGTGTATTTTTCTAATAAAAGATTATCGTTTTCTAAAAAAAATGGGGTTAGGTTTTTTGCAATGTATTATAATGGAAAATTTCAGTTTACATAAAAATGTACTCTTGTTGCAATAACTGACAACATACTTTTTTTTGAGGAAAATGCAAATGTCTTAAAGTTGATTATTTTGAAATAATACCTTTTCTTAACAAATTGCTTTGCAGAAATATTCTTAGAGGTCAAAATTACTGTTGGTACAAGTAAAAAACTGTATTTCCCACATGACAAATATTGACAAATACTAGTTAATTCTTCTATTAACGACATTACTGCATGGATCACAATCAGTTTTGAAGATTTGTTGAAGATTAATTTGCAATCGTTTTTTGCTAAGCTTCACATGGCATATTACTCTTCTAAATATATGTACCTAAACCGACAACTTAGCTTGTTGCTTCTTCAGAGATATATGGAAGAATTACACTTCTGTTCGTTGACCATTTCAGTGTTTTAATAATTTCAGTTGACAGTAATCTGTACCTATATATTAGGGTCCCCACGTGTATAGTGTTGGTATCTTGTCTTGCTTTTTCTTGATCTTGTATTGGTCTCGCAAGAGAAGGCAAGACTTGACAGCTCGAATTGCAAGATAAGACAATATTTAAAAAAATTGTTGAAGAAGTCTAGCAAATACAGGATGTTAAAAAAAGCGCAGAATATTTCAGGAGGTAAAAGTATGAACCAAAATAAGTAGAAAAGTCTTAATAAACATGAGTCCGCAAAGTAACGGTTGCGGAGATATGGACCACTATTCGTTTTTCAAGAATTTTATTTTATTAGGAATAAAACGACAAAAGAAGCTTTTAACAAACAAAAAACAAAGTTACAGAAGACGTTCAAAGTGCCCTCCGTCCATTTACAAGCAGGGACGACATCTTCGTCTCAACGATATTCGAACTCTTTCGAAAACACCCTCCTTGGTTTGGATTTCTTGACATTTTTTATTAATTCGTAGCTGCAGTTCTTCCATGCTATTTACAGGAGTACCATACACTAATATCCCCAAACAAAGAAATCTGGAGGGTTCAGATCAGGCGATCTTGGAGGCCATAAAACAGGTCCGGCCCTCCCTACCCATCTATGTGGAAAAGTTTGGTGTAAATGCTGGCCATGGAAAAATGAGCTGGAGCACCATCATGCTGGAATCACATTTGTTGCATCTGATTCAAAGGAATGTCTTCCAAAAACTCATACAGTGTGTTCTGCAGAAAGTTGAGGTAAGCAGCGCCTGTTAATCGGTTTAGTAAAACAACAGAACTTAGAAACCTGTCATCTACAATACCCATCCAAATGTTTAATGAAAAACATGCCTGACATCCAGATTCTATTAGAGCATGAGGATTTTCGTCGGCCCAAATATGCGTATTGTGAAAATTAAACACTCCATTTCTTGTGAACCCGGCCTCGTCTGTAAAAAGAATGTTTGCAAGAAAACGAGGGTCTTCAGCATTATGACGTAGAAACTAGCGGCAAAAAACCAAACGTGCTTGATGATCATTTATTGGATTTAAGGCCTGTACTTGTGAAGGATTCTCCAAACAAGAGGACCACTAATTCCTATCTCGGCTGATATTCTCCGCACACTTGTTCCTGGATTCTGCTCTACCAGTGCTAGAATTTCTTCTTCTGCTCTAGGAGTGGATACCAACATTGGTCTTCCGGATAAATGGCACTGTTTGCTCAAGGAACCAGTATCACGCAATCTTTGATGAATTCTTCCAAACATGCGTTGTGAAGGAATCTGGCGAACTGGATAAGTATTAATATAAAGACGTCACGCTTCGGTGGCGTTCTCATTAGCACGACTATACATGAAGTGCATGTCTGTTAATTCTGCGTTAGAGTAACCAGCCATAGCGAAAGAAAACTTGTGCACTAAGAACAACTATCAAATACGTACTGTTTATTTTGCTAAACATCAACCAACTATTATAAGAAAATACACAACATTTTTGCAAAATAAAAAAAGGGGCTAAAAAACATAAAACATTCCATATCTCCGCAACCGTTACTTTGCGGACCCATGTTTATCGAGACTTTTCTGCTTATTTTGATTCATACTATTACCTCCTTAAATATTTTACACTCCTTAAAACATAACAAAAACAAACAAAAAACCATCGTTTAGTTATAAGTAATTTGTTACTGTCAACGCGATATAAAAAATTTATACCGCTTGAAAAATGCCAAGATATACTTTTGAAAGAAACGAATACGTTGACATGCATTTTATTTACGGATTTTGCAATGGAAATTCAAGACGAGCTGTAGCAGAATATCGACGGCGCCACGCAAATAGACGAATTCCAGGTCCGTCTGTTTTTACGAGAATTCACCAATATTTACGGGAGAATGTGGACTGTAACAACATACCAGCGATTGGAAGATCTCGATCAAGGGTGAACGATGAAGAAATAGTCCTTGCTCAAATTAATCCCAATGTGAGTATTCGAGAAATTGCAAGAAATTCAGCGGTTTCTAAAACTCGAGTCGGGCGCATTTTAAGAAAACAAGGACTTCATTTTTTTCACTATCGAAAAGTCCAAGGTTTACAAGAAAGAGAATTTGCTCATCGCGTTGCTTTTTGTAATAGGATGTTAGATAATCAGACTATATTAAATAACGTTCTATTTTCTGACGAATGTCAATTTACAAGAAATGTAATTTTCAATTTTCGTAGCCGGCATTATTGGATGAAAATCCTCATATAATAAGACGACATGACTTTCAATATAGATATTTGGTAAATTTATGAGCCGATATTGTCAACAATCAGTTAATTAAACCGTTTGTTTTTCAAGAACGTCTACATGCCGACAACAATTTGTTATTTTTACAAAATGAATTAAATACTGTTCTTGAAGATGTACCACTAAATATAAGGCAAAATATGATAGACGCAGCTCCAGCGCACTATGGAAGAAACATACTCAATTAACTGAATACAAATTATTCAGGAAGATGGATTGGACGAGGTGGATCTATTGCATGGCCACCTCGCTCTCCAGATCTATCGTGTCTAGATTTTTATCTTTGGGGCTACATGAAACAACTGGTGTAGCGCGATGAAATTCATGACAGGGAAAGTTTGATGGAGAAAATTAATGAGGCAACGCTTAAGATAAGGCAAAATTTACAACAATTTAACGTGGCTAATTTGATAATTAGGCGCTCAGAAGCGTGCATCAGATATATTAACAATTATTAATTAAAAAATAAATTATCATCTTGTTTATAAAACAAATCCTAGTTTGCTTTATTAATAGTCCATACAATACTTTGTTATAGAAACACCGAATCGATAGTATCAGTAATACGAATACGTACCTTATTGATAGTATTATGCTGTGCATTAAAACAGTTTTTATTATTTTATTCGAATACGGTGCGTTGCATAATATAAGGTTGAGGGAACTATTTACTTCATAATTGAATAAAGAATTAAAAAACAGAATATTTTAAAAAAGTCAGTGGCGTACCATTTCATTCTTCAAAAAAGTTCAGTGGCATTCCGCTACGCGCGTCACTAGTAAAACTAAAAAATCATTTTGCATTGCAAAGTATACGTCTTCCATAGCTATCGACACCTCTAAAATTTTATTATAATATCTGCAATGGTTTTGACGAAATTTACGTGTGTTTCTTTTTTTCCATTAAATTTTAACACGCTTTATAATTGGAACGAAGCCTTTTTGCTATAGTTTATATAGCAACCTAGTATTATTTTTCAATGTAGAATTCATGGTTAACGTATGCCGATTTACTTTCGGGACACCCTATAATTTATATGACATCCAGTATATTAAATTATTTTAAAAACCTAAATTTATAAGTCTAGGTCCAGTAGTGCTAAACTAGAACTAATTATAAATTCACTGCCTTTTGACCGAAAAAACTCCAATTTTGTTTCGCCTATTTCGTCCAATACTTATGCAAAACTGACGGTTTACGTACTATATCGTATACCAATCGGCTACTACACTGTCGACGATCGACCATATCGATAGTTACGTATTAGCTGTGACCACTGTGACCAAATTAGGGCCTACCAAACTATATACATTGGTAGGCCCTAACCACCATTCGGTGCTGGAAAACCTAATTAATTAGGGGGATGGTCGAACGCCAATCTTTCACATTGATCCAAACCAAAGTTTTTCCACCCTACCATAAGAGAGGGTGCCAATCCTCTTCACAAATCTAACTGATCTACGATCTACCGGCTACGATCGAACCTGCGGCGGGTGGTAAATACGAATCAAGTATTTACGCTTTAAGCCGTTCGACCACCGATCGATCATTTTTATTAAAACTACAGTAACACAAGCTTTAAAGAGACATTTACTTATGAAATATTAGCTTTTGCAGTTGTGATGTTTTACATACGCAAATGTTTCTTCAGTCGTAAGACCAGAAAAAATAGCAGTCTTGGATGAAACTGTGGTTCCCAAATCTATGGATGTGAATCATTCTCTCACAGAGGAAGAAATGGAATTTGACGAGCCGTCTGAAGAAGAAAGTGAAAATGAGGATGATGAAAACTTTGCGTTTTTTTTTGCGATATTATAGAAATAAACATCAGATTCAAATTCGACTCATAAAAATAAATTAGAAGAATACTTGACCCAATTTAGAAAACATTTTTCTAAAGATTTTTACTCTAATTAATATAATTGTTCGCCATTCTCAGCATTTTTGTGTGATATTCGTAAAATATGTGATGATGCAGCTGAACAAACTCAAAATTTTTATCGAAATACATTAGAAACAATACAGAATTTTCTCGCTATTCTCGCGATTTACGCAAAATCTTTGAGCGATGCGGCTTAATAGACTTCAGATTCGTATTCAACGCATCTAAGTACATAACAAACACCTTGATTAAAATCACAAAAAACATACCGAATTTTCTTGCTCCCTTTAATTTTTTCCGATTCTTCGCTATTTTTTGCGATTTATCAAAATTTTGAGGATTTGAGCTAAACGGACCTCAAATTCGGATTCAGTGCGTCAAAATGCAACGGTGTAAGTCTGGAAAAGTACCTACATACCACTTTTTTGTGTGACGTAAAATTAAATGATTGCCTTAAAATACTTTGAACAGACCTAAAAAATGATACCTTAATCGCTAAGATATCTTAAAGAATAAAGGAGATATGCACGAAGAGTTTTAAATGACCGACCTTGTATAATGATGAAAATGAATCCATCAATAAGTAACCTATGTATAAATAAATTCAACTTTATTTTCCCTCGAATCAAGAAACTCCCCTCCTTTAAATTGTTTTTTTTTATTAGACAATTACTAAAGACATTCTTTGGAGAGTAAATTCTGAAAGCATAAAATAGAAAGAAGTAAATTAACTCTATTAATAAATGTCTTCCAGTTAAATGTAATACAGCAAGTCATAAAATGCGCCATATAGTTTTAAAACATCATCAGCTAAATCAACATCATTGTTTACTTATTAAAATAAATATCCCGGAAGAGCATCAACCGCTCGTTAAATATGAAGATCTGTAGTTTAGCGAGATTCCATTAAAACTATTTAGAAGTTTATATGAAATGGAAACGTTTTCATAAAGTTACTCTGCTAGTTTATGTTGTTAAGTTTAGGCAAGCAGAATTGTGAAAACAGCTCATATTTATTACATTTCCTCTCAAAACTATAATATGTTTATTGCCACAATAAATTCGTAATACTAAATGTGTAATTTCATATTTAGCTGGTATAGAATTACCACGCAAGAACGTTAGCTTTTCCCGTAAAATACCCCATTCACTTGCAGTTTTTGAAGAAACCACTTACGCATAGTTTCAAGATAGATCCCTAGTTGTATATATCAAATTGAAGCTAAAAATTGGATGTATATTGCTACGGTTATAATAAGAGCATCAATAGGTTTCATTAGTTTTATTTAATTATGCTTCACATATGATTTGTATATAAATTTCTCACTAGCTATTCTGATCCTTAGGGTAGTAGCTCAGAAGAATAAATATCCATCCCGGGTCAGTTTTCTTGAAGTCGTCTAAAACAGAAATAGTTGTATAGTTAAATCTTTATAGTTTCTAGTCACATTTGTAAATACATGCACATATTATTTTTCTCAGGAAAATTTCGTTCATCCCCACCTTTATTTTCAAGAATACATCCGTAAATATAACCTAGTCGGTCATTGTTGGATTCCTCCAATAGGCTATAGTCATAACTGATCATAAACCAATGAAGGTAGTGGTAATTTTGTACCACCAAAGAGATCAAAAGACTTACAAGGTTCAAACTTATATATTTGACAATTCTAAGATTTTCTATTGTCAGATTTGAAATATTCTCCTTCTGTGGGATAAAGAAATTTTATAATTTCTTGTTTTTATATACTTCCTTTTCTTGGTGTGAGGCACCATTTTGCAATTTGTAAGACATAGAGATCTTTAAGAAGCTCCTGCTGATCTTGTCAAGAAGTTCAGCAGGATAACTAGTGGTAGAAAATTTGTCCACACTTAGCAACATTCGCTGGATTTCAGGAGGTTCTTAGGTAACATAAAATGTTGTCACCGTGTGCTCTCATTGGGGACCCCACTATTTGGCCACCCAACACCTTCAAGGCAAGTTATTGTCTCAATTAATCAAACAGTACATTATGGTGCGATCGTTCATTAGTAAATACTTTTAGGCCAACAACAAGTTAACGATCACATTTTTCTGAACACCTTCAACACCAAGGTATCGATCACATTTTCCTGACTACGTCGTCATATATTACGAAACACACACATCATCTTGTCACCTACCCGTGCAGACGCCCAGCTGATTCTTCTGCTTGTAACTATCCAGACAACTCATTTCAATTCAATTTTAACCTGCTTAGTAGATTTGTCCTACTTTACTCTGCTTAGTTTGAGTCCTACTGCATGGCTTGCTTTTACCATTGCTAAATACATTGCTATATTACTGCATGAATGCTTCCAAGGCACTACATTACACTGTAAAAAAAGTTGCTATGTAAGAGAGATTTTCCAGTGCGTAATTTAAGATGTGTAAAAATTCCGTGTTAATAGTTTTACATACTATGGCTTTTTTGTACGTTTTACACAAAATGTGTTAAAATTACTAGTATTATAATAAAATATACTGAACTTGTGCAATATTTACCAGTTGTGTGTTAAAAGTACACCATTTTGTGTAAACTTAACACGCACATAACTTAATTGTGTTCTATATCTCTACTCCTGACTGACACTACGCCATATTGGCCATGTAGCGGTGTTGTGTACAGTTACCTCTCGATCACTGTGTTCAAATGGAGAATATTTAAATTTAAATTGAGCTTTAATCAAGGACTTACCTAACTATAACAAAATATTGCTGATAATTGTAATAAAGCTAAACCTAATTAGAATATAACTATTAAAAATATTAGGAGTTTATTATGACGTTTTAGATTATTCTGTAATCTAACTTTTTTGTAAGTTTAGAGAAAAAAAATTATAAGTTCAGATCACTACCAGTTAATTTTCGTAAACTCCTATTATGTAGTGACTAAATATCTTTGTTGTTTCATTGTTTATGATTTACTAGAACATTATTAGTCCCTTATTAGAATATGTACTATTATACTGTTAATTCTGTTCTTCATTTGACCAGAATTTTATTTGTTTTAATAAAATCATAAAAAGTAGAATATCTTTTATTTTATAATTACACCATAATTCAGAAAATTCTTTATATTGATACGGAAGCTCACCTACCTTGTTAATTATGTTCGTGTTTGCTTTTGAAATTATAATTTTTAATACATATATTGTGCCGTTTAATAGAACATTCGAGGCTATATTCAATGCATTCTCGATCCAAACTTGAATATGGTTCAGTTATATGGAATCCAATTTATATTTTTATTACATATACGTCATTACTGGAAAGAGTCCAACGAAGATTTTTTAAGTCTGCCGCATATCTGTTAGATGGAGTTTATCCTATTCAAGGTACTCCACAAGAATTGTTTTGTGCTCGTTTTAATCTACAAAGTCTTGCCAGTAGACGTACAATGCATGGTATTATTTTATTATATAAAATTATCCATTTTAAAATTAGATGTGAATCTATTACCAAAGATTTATTATTTAGAGTTCCCAGATTGAACTCTAGGAATTGTGATTTGTTTATGTGACCCTTTGCCCGCACAAATATATAAAGTCGCCTTTGTATCAAATGCTGAACAATAGCAACAATATGGAGGGTTTCAATATTAACTTTTGTGGTGCACGTGATATAAAAAAATATTTTCAATAGGTGCATATGTATATTCTTGTTTCTTTTTATTTATTTTTATTTTGTTTAGTAACTTTTATTTGTTTTATAATTATTTTTTTATTTTTATATTATCTGACAATTTAACTTTTAGGTTTATTATTTTTTATTTTTTACTAGATTTTAAACTGTTTTTATATGTTTAGACTTTTATACTACTTATATTTTATTTTATACAATCGATTTTTAATATGTAGGTATTTTTTTAAGTATTTTTTCTCTGTTCTTGCAATTTTTCCAGTTTAACTACTTATCCTTTAAGTGGGTTATACCCGTTGGATATTTTAAGAGTAAAATAAATAAATAAATAAAATAAATAAGCAGAACCTCTAGAAAACGTCAAAATAAAAGTATTTCAAAAATTATACCTATTTATTAAAAATTATTTCGAAAATAAACAGGAACATTATTAACAAATTAAAAAGATAGGAGAGTCTTCCATATCAATACCTATTATACAATAAAATTAACATGTTAATGTGTAAAGCCTACACCTTCAATGATACAAATAACACAGGAATGTGTAAAAGTTACACATGACATTAGTTATATTAACACAGTATATTGTGTTAAACCTTTAACACACTGATACATACAGAGATGTGTAAAAATATACAGAATTCCGTGTGGACCTCGATTAACACAGTATTGTGTTCTTTTGTGTTAAAATGTGTAATTATTTTTTACAGTGTACGCTACTTTGTGCTTGTAACTTCTTATTAATAATTGATAATCTACACGATAATTATATTGTTTTCATTATTTACTTATGCTAAACTTACCTATCAATATCATAATGTAAGCGTGAACCAAGGTACCTCGGCATGCATGTGCTAAAACAATCATTGTGGTTGTATTCCATGTTATATATAATTTGCTGCTTTCCATTTGCCACAATACTCAGTTATTCTTACCTCAGCTTAGATGAGTGCCGTTCCTTTTGCAATAATGAAGTAAGCCAAACTGAGAATTTTTATCTCCCCCCTTACCGATGCAGCACAACTTCTTGAGCTTGGCTTGTAGTTGAGAAATTTGGCTTATGCCTCTAGATCATATACGTAAAACTTATGCCGCATTCACAAGTTATTTATATTGAGTTAGAATAGGGAGTAGGATTTTTTTTTTTGTCAAGATTTTTACGCTGTTGTAAATAATTACCAACATTTTTTTTATACATTTTGAACTTTGACAATTTTGAGGTTATCAACAAAGGACGTTCGCTGCGCTAAATTCGCCGATTTATGTTCCTTTTACATGATGAGCTAAACTGAGTGGCTTAGATAATCTTATCTCACTTCATACTCACCTCACAAGTAAAAGGAAAGTACTAATTGTTATAAGCTTTATAACGGTTTTGTGGTTAGATCACTACCAATTAATTTTCATAAATTCTTATTATATAGTGCCTAAATATATGTGTTTAATGTTTGTTGTTTTGTTGTTTACGATTTACTAGAACGTTATTAGTTTATGTTCCTTATTAGAATATATACTAATACTATAGCTACAGTTACAGCTACTGCTACTCCTCCTCCTCCTCCTCCTGCTGCTCCTCTTGCCCTTCCTGCTCCTACTACTACCTTTTCAGCTTGTTACATTAATTTCTCCTCCCTGCTCCTCCTCCTCCCACTTCTTCTACTCCTTCTATTCCTCCTCCTGCCACTGCTCATCCTCCCCATCATCCTGCTGCTCCTCCTTCTCATCTTACTCTTTATTCCCTTCCTCCTCCTACTACTACTACTACTACTGCTATTACCACTATCACTACCACTACCACTACCGCTACCACTACCGCTACCGCTACCACTACCACTATCACTACCACTACCACTACTACTACTAATTAATTAATTTTGTTAAATATTCTCCTACTATATTATTGATACAGAAGCTCATCTACCTTTTTAGCTTGTTACATTAGTTATTCCTCCCTGCCCCTCCTCCTCCTCCTCCTCCTCCTCCTCCAACTTCTCCTTCTTCTCCTCCTACTCCTCGTCTTCTTCCTTCTTCTTCTTCTTCTTCTACTACTACTACTACTACTACTACTACTACTACTACTACTACTATTGCTACTACTACTACTACTACTACTACTACTACTAATTAATTTTGTTAAATATTCTGCTACTATATTATTGATACGGGAGCTCATCAAAGACAATCCTTTTTATAACAAATACTTCTGTACTTTTTTTATTAGGCATGCATGGATTATTTAAATTATTTTACCAACAAAATCCATAGTGGATTCGTTACTTACCTACAACTTCATACACATGGTTTTTCTACTTTGTAAAAGAGTCAAATTTAAACTTAGATTTTATTTAAACCTTTGTGTGTAGGTTTATTCAGATATTATTAAAAACTTACCTAAGCAATGCTTTTTCAGTTCACAGGAAAAGTTTCTTGATAAACATTGTAAAAATTATAGAAATTAATCCTAACACGTTTAAGTATACAGGGAGCGCTTTTGCGCGAATAGCCGTTTAGTATGTAATAAAAATGGTTTAAGAAATGAAGACATTTGCTAACAAGAACGCAACCTTTAGAAAATATTATTATTAAAATACCGGAAGTTTCAAAAAGCTAAATATATTATTTCAATTGTTCAAATCTTAAAAGCTAATTTAAAATTACGGCGTAAAAAGGAAAAGCAATATTTCTATTAAATAACTCGGTATGCCATGAGAAAACAATTGTCCTTAGTTTCCAAAGCGACTGTAAATTTAGATCAACTGTCAAACTATACATTCGAATTTCAGTTAAAGTGTAAAGTAAAGTGCAAATATCTAGTTAAGATTAATTTCTTTAATTTTTAGAATGTTTATCAAGAAACTTTTCCTAAGATTTAAAATAGTATCGCTTAGGTAATTTTCTAATAATATCTGAATAAACCTACAAACGTTTAAATAAAATCCACATTTAAATTTGACTCTTCGTTTTTACAAAGTAGAAAAACCATGTTTATGAAGTTCTAGGTAAGTAATGAAGCCACTTTGGATGTTATTGATTAAATCATTTAAATAATCCATGCATTCCAAATAAAAAAAGTATAGAAATATTTGTTATAAAAAGGTTTGTTTGTCTTCTACACTTCAATAATTGTAGAAAAGCACGGTTAAATTAAAAAATATAAAAAAAAATAATTATCACAAATATTTTAACACTTGCAGGACACCCTGTATATCGATGTCCCCGTAACTTAAAGACATTTTTTCACTATTTGTCATTATTTCTTCTCATCTATAATTTCCCAAGTTTATGTGTTAAGAACCATCCTGTATAGTACCTACTACTTCTCTCATTTTTTTGTTGAAAAATTTGGAATTAATGTCAAATGAATTCTAAAGTTACGTCCGCCTACAATTATTGTACCTAGTGAAAATAATATTTTTCAATATTCAATTCACTAAACAGAGAAACAGAAATGATAATTTAATACTTTGTTTTTATTTTATTGCAGGCACTTTAATACGCTTGTTATAACTTTTCCAATAAATTTTAATTTAATATGAGATGAAAAAAAGCAAAACGAAAGGTCAAAGTTTTTTAATATCTTTAATATTCATTTTGCTTCGAAAAGGAAAACAGTGCTACGTGGTTTTATGTAGACATTTAAATTTCTTACGGAAGTGTTCAAACAAACTTTAATATTTGTTAAAATTATGATTTTTCATAAAAAAAATTACAATTGTAAGGACATAAAGTTATATAGGCATTAAATATGAGACCTCTTCCTCAATTAGATAGGTGAAGATGAAATTTCAAAATCATAAATTTGTCATTTGTTATTGTTTTGGTAACATTTATTATTGTATCAGAATCTGAACGAAAGGAAAAAGTTGCAAATTTTAAATCTTTGATAGTTAATTGACAAAAAACTATGTTTTACCGTCAATTTTTAATAGATTCTAGCGTCCATACATGGCCAATTTAGACCTAAATTCTACTAAACAGCTAATATGCAAGATAATATACAAATATTTTCACAGGACAGTGGGAACAAACAGTGGAATACACAGAAAAAATCGAATCTGTAGTTAAGTATTAATATACTTTAAATTTTAAACTTCATTCAAGTGTATATGTATTCATTCAATAATGAAGTATATTGATATAAATATTTACATATTCTTGTGAGAGTAAATTTAAGATTTACTTAAAGAATAATATTTTGTTAAAATATGAATAAAATATTATTAAATGTTGAATAACTTATTCTTCCTTAAATAATAGGTTTATAAATTTGTACGAATTAAAATTATTAATATTTTGTAATAAATGTCATATTGTAAATTTTAAAATGTGGCTGTAGTACAAAATAATAATATTGTCACGGATTTCCCAATCCGACTTTTTCTTTTACCAGAAAAACAACAATCCGTTAATTAATCACTTATCTTTATTAACTACTCAGTACACTACTGAAACTAATTACAACTCAACTAAACACTTATCTCATTAATCGCTATCTAAATCACTTTGAATCTCCAGGAAATCTCTAACTAAACACTCCAATTCAAGACTGTAATTCAAAACTGACTAACTCGGCCGTCTATTCTTCTTTTATAGACCCAATGAATATTCCAGGTATTTTCTAGCATCTCTAGATTCATTTTCTTGAACGCTTCTCGTCGATTCCCCATTTTTCCAGTCACGCCTCGATACACGGCATTTTGTTTGTTTACCAGAATCGCGTAGAGGCGATCGGGGCAATCTAACATTTCGCGATACCACAGTCGTCGAATTGGGTGCGAGTGGGTAAATGCCATGACAATATTTATAAATGATATTATAATACAACACTTGACGCAACATCCTTATCAAAACTATAGCACAATTGCAGTATTATTTACTACAAAATTGTATTAAAGTTGTGTGTGCAGGTGGACCGACAGGTGGCCGCAAGATGTAGTTACATGTTGAACCACGCCTACTCAAGTTTCCTTCTGTCAGATAAGTCGTCGGTTGCTTCGTATCTTATATTATACTGAGGAAAGCTGGTCTGGTTATTATTTCAAATATTTGCAATAATTCTTTCAAGTCACTCAAAACTTTAATTAAAGAAAACATAACTTTATTTTGAGTGAGGGACAATTTTATATTATTTAAATATAAAACAAAACAATTCTTTAAACAAATATAACTTTATCTCGTATTAAATGTAGTAGTCTTGATTTCAAATCATTTTTATTCTTAAATGACAAATTTATAATATTATGTATTAATCTTAATATTATAGTTGACTTCTAAAATTGTAGAGAGTGACTCATATTATAAATATACATGTAGCCCGTATATTTTTCCTACAAAATCGTGTGCCGCGTATCTCTGAGAGCATACCCGATTACACAGCTTCTGCTACGCATGCCCTGCAGTAAGTACGCATGCGCTGCTATTTTTGATTTGCTGCAACGAATTGTCGGATACAACTGTTTCATTTCCAGCGCTATCATGGGCGGGTATATCGTTCGGGCGGGCAAAATTTCGGGTATATCTATTCACTAATTTAATTATGAATATAATTATGATTTGGTCGAAGTGAGGAATATCGGATGATGACATGCATGAAGACTTTAGAGTGCGAGGTCAAAATATGAGTGTAAGCGATGTTAAAATATGTATTTCATTAACAAAATTGTACGTGAATAGCATATGTGTGCAAATAAAAAAGTGGTAAAAAAGTACTGCGAAACGGAAAGTGATGAATCTCGCGGAAGGAAAATTGTATTTTTAAATGAGTTTTCGACAAAAAAATTCTATTGCTATCTCTTACAAGATGAAACTGAGTCCGTATAAATAAAATCGAGAGTATACTGATAGAAAGGACGAAATAGTGATATGGTGAAGAATCTATTTAAAATAAATATTAAAAAATAAAAATCTGGATCGAAGAATATATTAAATTTTGACGAAACATGGACGTATGAAGATCATATGGAAAGCGATACGATATGATATAAAAAGTGTTAATGTGTGTCCGTTATAGTGACAGTGCTAGTAACTAATAGTAAATAGAGTGTATGTTCTAAAGCCTTTTGTCCTTTTGAATGCGGAATTCTCAAATATTTGCGCGATTTATTTAATGGCGGAAAAATCTCTATTTGTAACAAATTTTGTTAACTACCTATAACATTTTCTATCATTTTCATCATGAAACTGCCATGGTAGATTATCAGAAGCTCAAAACAAATTTATTAGCACCACATAATAATAAAAGGGGCAGTAATATTTGTAGTGTTTGACAGTTTCGCAAATTGCAGTTGTCAAAAGTTGAGATTTTCCCGCCATAAATAATTAAAATAGAAGTTGCAAAATTTGTGCAAAAATCCTGGTGGGTAATCGCATTCTAATTTGTAGAGAGGATGAGGTGGCACATTTAAAGCAAATTGTTAATGTGCTAAGTTCAGTCGACGTCAACTTATTTTTGATAATTGTGTGCGCTTTAACTCTTCTCAAGTGGCACGCTTAGGTAATCATACCACCCGTTCCTTCCGTACTCATCTCTGTGTTGTGAATTAGTCACTCTCTATTATTTTCGATCTTTTGTAATTGATAATACAAGATAAAAACTTTAAATTTTGAAACGTTCTTATTATTTTTAATATCTAATGCCTCGAAATTGGTAAAAACTCTTATATCACTGTTTCTACTCTAAAAATAATGGATGTTATGTAATGTAATTAGGTTTGTCATTTTTGTATATATCTGATCGCATTCAAATTTAGTACGCCTATGAAATGTTGCTCCTTGCACGCTTCGCCCGTCGTGCTTGTCTAGCTATTAGTCACTCTCTACAATTTTGGCCGCCGATTATAGTATAACTTTATTTCCGTGTAGATAAAACAGATAGGAATAGTTTATTACGTAGAAGGCAAGACATAAACAGGAAAATTTGGGTTATATTTCAAAATAAGATAATTTGATAACAACGTAGAATTGACATTTTGTTTTGGAAAAAACTCCTTAGCAATTGGTTTTGAAAAATATAACTACTCTTTCTATTTTGACAAATCAGTCCCAACTTTACTTGTATCTTCGAGTACCTATATATAACCATATTGGAAAAGTTTTCACCATGTATGATTCAGGAAAAATCAGTTCAAGAAATATACAGGGTTAACTAGGACTAAGTTTTAAGAGGGGATAGAAAAACTTAGGGATTAACAAAATCACCCTTCAAAAAAATCCAAACTTATTTATAAAGCGAAACAAATATTTTTTCGAAATTATATTAAATCTTTATTTAACATCGCCTATGCAACTTGTGCTCCATACTTTTACAGAATCAGAGTAGGCAACGTTGTAGTTTTGTGTTCTTCAGTTTTTAGTGCCTTTTTTATTTTTAAACGTTTTATAGTTATTAAATAAAGGAATTTGTGTTGGGTGCAAATACATTCCCACAATATAATTAGCCGGTTTGGTTTTCTAGGTTATGGGACAAGATTATGGTACCTTAAAAGTTTTCTATTATCTATTCCTTTCGTTCGATTTTCTTAAATAAATAGGCATTTTATCTAGCTGTACCAACGGGAAGTGTGTTTTATAACGAAAGAAAATATTGTAGCCTTGCCAGTTTGTAACGAAATAATGAAAAACGAATGTAAAGTAGTGGAGCTAAGAGCCTATCTATCAGGTATTATTACTAATAAGTATGTTAATTTTTGTCGTTCCTTCGTTTAGAATGCTGCAAAAAAACCACCGCATCGTAATAGATATTGTTGATAGATGTAAGCTTTATCCATGGATCTAAGTCATCTCAGTCGATGATTATCATAGGCGCCGACTTTCCGTAGGAAAAGAGGGTTTAAATGTCGAGCTAAAATTCTGGAATAATTTTTTTATTGTCTTTTAGGCCGTCCTGAGCACGTGGTTAAGATGTTTGTACTTAGTCATAGTTCACCCTGTATACATTAATATTTCATATTTAAAACTAGTTTATAGTTAATTTATTATTAATTTGTCAATACTAAAAAAACTCGTAACTCACTTAAAAATGTGATTACATGTATTTATAGCAAACAAGTCCTCTATAAACATCTCGTTTACTCAGCTCCAGTAACTAAAGAAGCTATAAATTTAAACATGCTAACTCATAGGTTAAAAGGTAATGGGGTTCCATATTACAGCCTGGTACACCGACCATACTTTTAATATCAATTATCTGCATGAAAAATCGACTCGTATGACGTCAAAGAGTAAAAGCGTTAGTAAAAGAAGCTGGTGTTACATTACATATTATCATCGCACAATGTTTTAAGTAGATATATTTTACATTTTTTACCGTTTGAGTATTTTAGGTTTCTACATTAAATTATCAGAAATTATTAGACACAAGCAAGGTTACTTAGTCGTTTTACATTTTCTCTAGGAATAGCTTTATAAGTCGTATGAATTTATAATTGGGCGTAACAACAAAGCAGGTCATCTCGTTAACTGCGTAATTTTGGCGGCAAAATATGACGATTTAACTTTAGTTACTCAGTTACAAAATATACAAAAATAAATATGTCCCTTAAAAAATATAGGGTGTTAAAGTTGAACTTCTAAAATTGTTTTTTTTTCGCTAATTCTGGCGTGCATCTATGCACAATTTTTTATGTCATAATGCAGAATTTGGTTTAGAATATTTTATTACTGATAGTTTTTCGTAAAATTTTTCGTTTTTGAGATAAATTGGATTTTTTTGGCATGCGTAATTTGAAATTTAAAAATATTAATCAGTGCAACTCATTTTTCTGCGACTATATCTAACGTTGCATGCCCAAAAAAATCGAATTTTCTAGAAAATTAAAAGTTTTACGAAAAATTATCAAGAGTAATATAATATTCTAAATAAAATGTTATACATTATAAAAATTTGTCCATACTCTTACGTCAGAAAAAAGTGAGAGGATAAAATGACCCCTTCCCTCCGGTTCTACGTTGTTTTTTAGGCGTCGTTGGGGATTTGGTTAATAACAAGAAGTATATGTACAAAATTTCAAAACGATACACGAAAAGCTGAAGAAGTTATAGTGAAAAACAATTTTAAAAGTTTAACATCCTATGTCTTTTAAGAGATGAATTTTTGTATATAGGTAAATAGAACTAAATATTTTACCTACAAAAACAAGCATTTAACGAAATGATCTGCTTGTATGTTACATTCAGTATACAGGGTTTCTGGAAATAATGCGTCGATACTCCGGGGGGTGATTCTACACGAAAAATTAATGCTGCAGAGCCCTATAACATTATTTCGAAAACTCAAAATTAGCGCAGTTAAAGGGAGTCAAAAAAATCGTTTATCAATTTCATCGAATAGCTTTCTTGTAGGTGTATCAATTTTTTTCTAATTTTGTACACGTATCACTAGTGTTCCTTTCTATCAAAGTTCTTAATTTGACGCATATCCACTACCGCCAAAAGGTCTAAACTGTCCTTAGTTATCAAATAATGACAGAACTTTTTTGTCTGAACATTTTCATAAATTTGAAGAGAAGGTAAAGATCGTAAAAAAATCTTTAAAAAAGGTTGTCTTGTTATATCACGATACTACTTACATAACCTAACAATAATAGTCACCACCAAAGAGGATGGGCACCACCCAGCTCTTATTATAGCTATTTACATTAAAAAATATTTGCGATGTCAAGCTGTTCAGAATAATGGCACATATTCATACAATTTTCGTAAAGAAAATTTTCCTCTTATGTATAAAATAATATATAACACTAATTGGTATTTCTTCGGTGAAATTAATGACGTTGATGCCGCTTGTGACATGTTTTACAAGGACATAAATAAGATCTTGATACGTGTGTCCCCAAATATACTCCTATCAGAAAATATCCTAATATAATCGTGAGATAATTTTGGCTATAAAAGAGAAATCCAGATCTTGGAAGTCGCACATATGGCATGGTGATAATGCGACTTATGGTAAATTTAAACTTCTGCGTTTGCAAATAAAGCACGACACTCGAATTGTATATACTCACTATCTAGATAGTATACAGGACAACTTTAAAATGAATGTTAAAGCTATTTGGTCTTATGTTAAATCGAACAGCGAGATACCCAATATGATGTTTTGACATTTTTTATGAAAACCCTCAAGATATTGTTAACTATTGTTTCTTTACATTCTGGTGTTTTTCCTGATTTACGGAAGACCTCTTGTATCAGTCCGTTATATAAAAAGAGAGATAAATCTAACGTTAAAAATTATACACCTATCACTATAACTAGTAATATTGCTAATGTGTTCCAATTAGCTTTACTTCAGACATACATTTAAAATAAAATTATTATTTACCAACACGGATTTATTGGCGGTAGGTCCTCAGTAACAAATTTACTTTACATCACCCAATTCTGAACTGAAAATTTAGATGTCAATGTTCAAGTTGATGTTTTTATATCGACTTTTCGAAAGCCCCCGACAGGCTTGATCATGGTATTCTACTGAAAAAACTTCAACAGGCTGGTTTATCTTCCCCACTGTTAACTTTCTTCTATATTTATTTAAACAACAGGAAACAATTTATTGAGTACCATGGTGTCAGGTCTGTCGAAATTCAAGCTGTTTCTGGAGTACCTCAAGGCTGTATTCTTGGGCCCCTTCTATTTGATTTATTTATTAATGACACTGTAAAAGACTTGAGCGTTGACATTTTACTCTATGCCGATGATGCCAAAATTTTTTGCCCCATACATTCTGACTGTATTAAATTACAGAATAAAATAAAAAAATAAAGAATGATGTGATAAAAATAAGCTTTCCCTTAATAGCAACAAATGTAATGATATCTCTTACAGCAGAAAAAAAATCCTATTTTATATACATACAGTATAGATTCAGTTACTTTTGACAGATAATTAACCTTTAATTTGCATCTTGAACGAAACGAAACGAACGAAACGAAACGAAATGAAGCGAACTGAATGGAACCGAAACGAAACGAAAGGAAAAGAAACGAAACGACCCAAAACGAAATAACAAAAAAAAAATAAAATAATTATTGGTTGAACTTGAGATAATGACACTATTCCACTCTTTGTTCCTACTGTTCTGTCAAAGTATTTGTAAGATTCTCCTGCATCTCTGGCAACAAAAACATCCTTTGTAAATTGCATTTTAAAGCTATACAATAGAATTTAAGTCAAAATATAGAATTAACCATATCACTTTGTTGACTCCATTGAATTAAAAACAACTGTTGTTATAAACTTGACTATTCCTCTACATATATGTTATGTCTATTATTTTGTTTGCGAATTATAGTTTTTGAGCAGCTAAATAATTCAAAATAGCAAACTTTGTTCTCATTGTTAAAGTATTTCAACAGCAAACTCTTACCAACTCGTATAATATAAAGTCAGTACACCTACTAACAGCCATCAGATTTAATAACACCATAAGCTGATAGACCAATAATGTGTATTTACCAGGAAGTTTTAGTGAAGTTAAGAACAGTTTTAGCTACGGCTTTACTTTACAATAATTTTCAGCTTTAGTTATATCGAACTATTACTATAATTACTAAACTTTTACAATATGCGCGCTGCTGAGGATGCCAAATTTTATATGTTCATTAGAGAACTAACCGCAGCAAGCTCTTACGCTGTATTCCGTATTTACATATGTACCCTCGTGTTTCTATTAAAATTTAATTAGAAGCAATTCACAGCAGTATACGTAAGAGGACGAATAACATGTTGGTGTAGTGTGTAGTGCTTAGATACGGAAGAAAAATTGGTTCACATGGTGTGGTTTCTAATTTGACTTTTTATCACTTATGGATTTTGTATTTTTTAATCGTCATCAGGAAATATATTTTAATTATTTTAAATTAAAAACCTTTTGTCATACATACGAATATTAAATTATTTTATCGAACCAAATTTATAAACAAATTTATAATCGATTGTGTGTCAATGTTACACAAGTGAAATTCAAAACTATAAAATGTGTCAAGTTGCAAAGGTTACTATAAAACCAAACTATGTCTATCTTTCTTGACCTCTCTAAGAACCAAGCGATAGACTTGGTGGCTGTTTTCATTGTTTCAATAGGTAGTATAATTCTGATATACTCAGTATTTTTCGAATGCATATAAATACTATTGAAACTGTGCTAATTTCAGCCAGAGCCAGAGCCAGAGCCAGAGCCAGAGCCAGAGCCAGAGCCAGAGCCAGAGCCAGAGCCAGAGCCAGACCCATAGCCAGAGCCAGTCAGCGCAAAGGTCTCATTATTGTAAGTATGGTTATGTTTGTTTGAATAAATCTGTATTTTTATTAAAAGGTTGTGTTTCTTTACCTCTCGCAGAAGCCAAGCGAGTACCCCAAAAATATAAGAGAGGTATTATTTCTATAGGTTTAAAAGTGGTGCAGGACAGTCACATTTTCTGTGACATTTGGTGGAAGCCCCAGACTTCCCTGCTACGCTTTACGTGATAATACATTTAGCTAATTAAGTGGCATTGTTGAGTACGATTTTTATTTTTACCAAATATCTAAAAGGGTGGTCACCACCAACCTCTGCAATTTAAAAAAAATGACCTCTCTTAGTATTTTTAAGAGACACTTAAAAAAATAAAATAAAATCCACATACTTACATATCCCCGGGTGTAAATAAAAATCGTACTCAACAATGCCACTTACAATGCCACTTAATTAGCTAAACGTATTCACCAATTTTCGTGTTACGTTAAGTTTAACCGTTTTTGAGAAAAAAAATGAAAACCGAAATATTTTCAATTTTTAGAAGCCCATATCTCGTCTGGAAGGGCTCAAATTTAAAAAAATATATAAAAAGACAATGACCCAAGGAACACACTTTCCAATAAAGCGCATATCATTATTAGACACTCTGTATATTACTAAAATTTATCGCATTTTTTAAATCATTTATAAACACTTGTTAAATTGCAACACATAAGCAACAGGTAAGAAAGGGAAGACATATATCGTATATATTTTTTGGATGATATTCGTACCTATATTGGCTCTGACGTTACCTCGCGTCTATAAAAAGGCAAATAATCTCAACAGATATATTCAGAAAATGTCAGACATCCAGAGAAAACATAATAACGAAGCCTTCAATTTTTTAAAGTAATATACCTACCTCCACAATATACCTACACAACATCTAACGATACAGACGGCAAATAGAAATTTCTGCCTTGCATCCTTCAGATCGCGAAGGGTGAACAGGCACACGCTGGATGTTTTTTACTTATTATTTATTACAGCAAACTTTGATAAATTATTTTGTAAACAGAGATGATGGATGGCCAATGCGTTCTAAACTGAAAACCGTATACGTCACGCTATTTTCATCTTCATTGTATATTTTCATTAACTTGGCGACCGTTTAATTTGTACAGGATCTGGCAATTTTTCAGCTACATAGTTTTATATTTATATTAGATTTATTCTCTTCTTGTTGTTTTTCGAATTCGATTGTGGATCCGGTGAAGTAAACCATAGGATATGACAGTCTATGTAATGTTCCATCGTCAAAAATCAAATCCTGCGATCATAAAATAAGAGTGACATTTTTCCAAAACTATTTCTAAAATTTTTCAAATATGAGATGTGAAACAGTGTTTTGAACAGCTGTTTAAGATCACTTCGAGATCAGAATGATCTTAAATTACATAGAAACTAGTGGTCAAAAATGATAGGGCATACAAGGAATGTCAAAATATTATCACTACTTATATACATGTTTGTATATCTTGATTACGGATATACAGGGCTTCCAAGTAAGTAGGGTATTTTCACCGGTTCTGAGTCTCCCCCCACCACTTTCCTCTTTGAAATGACCTTTGCGGTAACGTATTTGATGACCTTCAATGACATTGAAGGTCACATCAGTTGGTAAATTTTATTTGACCTCTACCGATTGGAGGTCATATCAGTTGGTAACTTTTATTTTGACCCTCTATCAATTGAAGGTTACATCAGTTGGTAAGTTTTATTTGAACTTGAAAAAACCTTGCTCGATGTTGTAATACTAGAGTCTACAGCGCATGCTCAACTCCTATCTCATCATGAATATAAAGGAATGAGTAGGTAGATAGAAAACTCATTTGTGAATAACGTGTTGACCGAGAGTAACATAAAATAAAAAAAAAAAGATGTATTTATGCAATGTGTGTGGTAAAAGTTTTACACGCAGTGATAATTTGCGTCGTCATGAAAGGCAGTCTTGTACGCCCATAAGTATAGATGAACCTGAGTCAAAACGGGTTAAATTAGATCATGATGGTCAATCGCCCGAAATTGTAACAGTTAAATGTTGTAATAAGGATATACCCCGCACTCAAATACATGCACATCGTAGGACATTGGAACATAGAACAATGTCATGTACTCCTAAATCTGATGGTGTACAAATTATTAATACAGCATTTAAGTGTAGAATAATAAGCTACAGAGTTCATAGTGAAGAGAAACTTACAGACTTTGATGAATTTTTCAATCGAGTGAAACCTAAAATAATAAGTTTGCTGGAGGATGTCATAAGGGTCCATAAATCCATAAAAGTGAATATGGAAACTTTTGCCAATTTTATATTGCAAACTCGCGAGACCTCAGATGTGAAAGCATTTAATAGTTGCAATAGAACTCTCGACGAGTCTGTGGACTTGGATGATGTTTACCAGGAATTTGTAGATACGATGAAATCTCAAACATCTGAATTTGAGGAGAAAGATTCTGGTAAGTAAATCTTATTAGAGGAGAAATGAATTTTCTTTATTCATATAAAAAATATTGTTACAGGTTGGGCCATCGAGGAAATATTGTATATGGAGGTAAATGTGAATAAAAATAGTCCTCTGTGCGGCTCCTCTTATATAAAATTGCCGAAGTTTGTGGAAAATAAGAAAGCGGTAGTAAATATAAAGAATCAGGATGAGTGTTGCTTTGCATGGGCAATAACTGCAGCCTTATATCCACCGAGAGGTCCAGTGCATGAGATGTCATCATATCCACATTTTTCTTCCGTTTTAAATTTGGTAGGTATGGAATTTCCAGTTAAATTAAAGGATATTTCAAAATTCGAATCAATGAACGATATATCTGTTAACGTATACGGTTTGGAAAGTGCATTTGAAAAGAATAAGTTAAAATACGAAATCGTTGGACCTTTGCGTTATGCATCAAAAAAATTGAGGTATCATGTGAATCTGTTATTTATTACTAAGGAGTGTAGCCAAAATCATCATTGTGTTAAGGAATGTGCAATAAGCCATTATTGCTGGATTAAGGATTTGTCGAGGTTGGTTTCTAATCAGATTTCTAATAATGAACATAAGAAGTTTTTTTGTGATGGTTGTATGTCTTACTTTGGTTCTGAAACTTTGCTTTTACAACATCAAAAGCGAGACTGCAATCATATTTATACCACTGTACCTAGTTTAGAATTGCGTGTCGATAAGTTTGGAAAAAGTGTTCCTGAAAACATATTAAAATTTGAAAATATTGAAAAACAGTTGAAGGTGCCATTTGTAGTATATGCCGACTTTGAATCTATATTGAAACCTATGGATACATGTGAACCCAACCCCGAAAAATCATATACATGTAAGACTTTCAGCCATGAGCCATATTCATTTGCGTATTTGATAAAGTGTTCTTTCGATGACTCTCTCTCAAAATTAGTTTTTTACAGGGGGGATAATGTGGCAAAGGAATTTGTACAGCGTTTAGAGGGAGATTTAAGGGAAATTTATAATAATTATTTGAAAAACATAGTTCCAATGACCCCCTTATCTGAGGATGAGGAGCGTGACTTTGAAAATGCTGTTGTTTGCAGTATATGTGAAAAACCGTTTGAAAGGTTTCATGTTAAAGTTAGGGATCACTGTCATCTAACCGGGAAAAAGAGACAAGGAGCCGCTCACATGGGTTGCAATCTAAATTATAAAATATCGAACTTTATTCCAATTATATTACATAACATGTCGGGGTACGATGCTCATTTGTTCGTGCGTGAATTGTGCTCAAATAAGGATAAAATTGACGTGATAGCCCAAAGTAAAGAAAAATACATTTCATTTACAAAACACCTTTATATGCATGATTATGTTGGAAGTGATGGTAAAGTAAAGAAAAGTTTTCTAAAGATGAGATTTATCGACAGTTTCAAATTTTTATCCACATCTTTAGAAAATTTATCTGCAACTTTGAATGAAACTCAATTCGAAGAAACCCTTAAATACTTTCCAGATAAGGAACATTTCAACCTAATAAGGCAAAAAGGTGTTTTTCCATATAGTTATTTGACGAGCTTAGACAAACTGAATACCCCATATTTACCGTGCAAAGAAGAATTTTACGATAAATTAAATGAAGAACATATATCAGATAAGGAATATGCAAGGGCACGAAAAACTTGGGAAACGTTTAATTGTAGAAATTTGGGTGAATATTCCGACATTTATTTAAAATCAGACGTGTTCATATTATGCGATGTATTTGAAAACTTTCGAAAAATCTCCCTGAATACATATAAGTTAGATCCTGCACAATATTATACGGCTCCCGGACTTGCATGGGATGCCATGTTGAGATTAACAAAAATAGAATTGGAACTTTTGACGGACGCTACAATGATACAGTTCTTCAAGAAGGGTATACGCGGTGGAATAAGTCAATGTTCTGGAAGGAAACATGTTGCTAATAATATATACCTTCCAAATTATAATCCAAGTGAACCTTCATCGTTTATTACATATTTGGATGCCACGAATCTCTACGGACACAGCATGTCGCAATATTTACCAACGGGTGGATTTTCGTGGCTAACAGAAGATGAAATTTCAAATTTTAACGTTATGGACATTCCCGATGAAGGAGTTTACGGTTATGCGTTGAAAGTGGATATAGAATATTCTAAATTTTTACATGACATACACTCGGATTTACCCTTTTTAGCGGAGAATATAATACCACCCGGAGCTAAATCAAAAGTTCCAAAATTGATTCCAAATTTAAATAATAAATATAATTATATCATACACTTTAGAAATTTAAAACAAGCAGTGATAAATGGTTTGAAGGTAACAAAAATACATCGCATAATTAAATTTAATCAAACTCCTTGGCTGAAAGTTTACATCGATCTTAACACTAAAATGAGAAATGCTGCTTCAAATAAATTCGAAAAAGACTTTTATAAACTCATGAACAATGCCGTTTATGGGAAAACAATGGAAAATATTGACAATAGAAAAGATATCAAATTGATAACTCATTGGGAAAAAGTTCAAAAGTCGTTTGGCGCAAACACATTAATCGCTCGACCAAATTTTAAATCGTGTACTATATTTTCAGAAGACTTCGTGGCCATACATATGGGTAAATTAAAAGTTCATTATAACAAACCTCTCTACCTAGGCTTTTCTATTTTGGAACTATCTAAAACCGTGTTATATTCTTTTTTCTATAACACCATAAAAAGTAATTTTGGTGATAAAGCTTCACTATTGTATACGGATACAGACTCCTTAATTATTAAAATTTACACTGATGATTTTTATAATTTTATGAAATCAAATATTGATTGTTTCGATACATCTAATTATAAACAAGATAATAAGTTTGGTATTCCCGTATCTGATTCAATATTGGGTAATTTCAAGGATGAATTTCCTTCAGATCCAATAATGGAATTTTATGGTACCGGTGCTAAAGCTTATTATGTGAAATCCGTGAGTAATGAATTAAAAAAAGCTAAAGGGGTAAAGAAATCTGTTATAAAGAATCAGTTGACCATTAATGATTATAAGAAAATCGTAGATCAAGGTGGTTTAATTTTTAGAAAAATGAACTCTTTCCGAAGCGAGTTACATGACATTTATACAGAATTAAAAAACAAAGTAGCTCTTTCTCATTATGATGATAAGCGTTTCATTATTCCCAACACTGTATTAACATTACCCTGGGGTCACGATGATATTAGGTACTACCAAACCGAATACGATAAAAATTTCGATTGGTTCGTAAACGTTATAAGTCAAACGGTTGGAATAGATGGAGACAATAATTTAAAATTATTAATTCAGGCTCTAGAAGAAATAATTGAATAACTGGAAATTTTATATCTAAACAATAGTATAAGTATACAAAGTATTGTACTTATTGTAACTTGTTTGTATATTTGTTAACCTGAAAAAAAATAAAGAATAATATTCGTCCATTATGAATTGTTGTATATTTATTTCTATTTTATTTACCCACAATTTTATTTAGGAGTTAATAGTATCACAAAACCTCATTTCTTCCGCATATACAATTTATATTTATAAAATGTGTTGGTATTATTTATTTAATTTTCATATAATACTGTCTATTGAATTTACTTTTAGAATAAAAACTCTCAACCATTCTTCCTAAAATAAAGCATGTCAAAAATTAAAGAGAAATTACATGAAAATCAACATTAAGAATCTTAACATAATTATTTGAGAATTTTTAATATATAGCAACATATCAGATTTAATATACTTTTCAACACTACGCCACAGAGTTTATGTTTTATTCTTGATTGTTCCGAAAAATTCTCGAATATTCAATCCGCCCATCCAGTGAAATATGAACACTGGAGTGATGAGTCATTTATTTTATTTGTTCTCGAAAAATCTGCTGAGAAGGTATTCACCAACATTCTAGAACATCATCGACTCAGTTAAGCATGAGCAGTGTAATAGGTAGCGGTAGATAATCATTTATTCTTGCCTGCTTTCTCTCTCGAAAATTCGATAACAGGAACAAGTTCTGGTATATTCTACAGTATTACAGAATAGGCGGTGGTAGGAGGTGGTGGGAGGGTTCACAGAGTATAAAATGGAGCCGTCCTCACGAGGAGTCAACCAGTCTTTCTGTGTAGTTCAAAGTGAAGACATCGGTGAAAAAGTAAAGTGAAAAGTGAAAAAAATGGGCAGAACAAGTACGGTACCAAGGAAAACTCCTACGAGTTCTAAGAAGAAGGTGGTTAGTGTAGGCAAACCAATGCCTCAGATGACACCTGAAGAGCGTCGTCATTTTCAACGCCACAGTGCCAACCCAAGGTCCAACCCAGGCTATTATACCACGCCGAACGTTCTAGATGACCTGCCAGTGATCCCCGCAGACGATATTTTGGCTAGGGCGTTATCAGAAATTCGCGGGGATCTCCCAAATATTGTGTTATCGCCAATAAGTGACAATGAAGATGATGTGTTTCGACCAAAGTCCCCGCTGCCGAAGGTAAAAAAAATAAATAAACATCAAAGGGTTGAAACTTCCAGAAAATCCTCTGGGAAAGGGAAGTCTTCTGAATTGTGGCATATGTTGCAACAACCAGTACCATCAAAAACATCTACAAGCACCGCCAAAAAGGAAGCCGCACAAATGATAATTGAAACCCGAACGGTAGTGGTACCGCAAGAAATAACGGCACCACACACTATATCGCGAGCTCCAGTTGAAGAAGTTCCTCGGGTATCACAGGAAGCTCCTCAGGAACAGATTCCACCAATTGTGCCCATGGAACTGCAACCAGCACCGGAACCTCAGAGGATGGAAATGGTGGCACCGTCAACGACCACAGCATCTGACGAGGACGATATCCAGTGCTCACAGGTTGGTGAAACAGATGCCATTTCTGCCTTTCTAAAATTCTGGGCAAAACTGAATAGAAGAGAGGCAGAAAGTGATCGAGAAGTTCGGGAGCTGGAGAACAAACTCATCGAAAAAGAGGGGCAGTTGCGGGTGTTACAAGAAGAAATACAGAATTTGCGGCGGGACATTGATGAAAAGAAACGCAAGAAAAGTGAAAGTGAGAGAACGTTAAGACAATTGAGTGAGAGGATGGGTGTTAGAAGGTTGAATGAATAGTAGATTTAGATATAAATATATGTAATATTTAGATATTGTAAATATATATAATCCCGTGTAAATAATAAATTTTTCTAATCATATATATGTTGTTCAAATATATTGTAGATAATAAAAATTAAAAAAAAATACTGGTATGAAAATGTGGGTACATAAACCTTTAAAATACATAAGTTTCATAAACAAATTTTAAAAAATTAAGTGTTTACATTTAAATTTAATTAATGAGAAAAATAATAGCATATTTAAATCTTTAAAAACTATCTAATATAAAACTAAAAACTTATGAAATATTATATGAAACTTAGCGTTTTTGTTCACAGTTTGGGATATAATCCCATGTAAATATACATCCTATATTTGAAATAAATTTTTATAATCATTTATATGTTGTTTAAATATATTGTAGATAACATAAATTTTAAATTAAAAAAATATTGGTGTGAAAATGTGGGTAATATAAACTTTTAAAATACATAAGTTTTGTAAAAAATAGGTGTTTACATTTTAATTCAATTACTGAGAAAAAATAATAGTATATTTCAATCTTTAAAAAAATATCTAATAAAACTAAAGACTTAAGAAATATATGAAACTTAACGTTTTTGTTCTCAGTTCGGTTACTTTTCACAATCACGTCACTTTTGACTTTACCAATAATAAAACATCTCCAGATTGTACTTTCATTAAGGGGGCGGGAGAAAAAGAAAAGAAGGGAAAGGAAGAGAAGGAAAAAAGGGGAAAGGGAGGGGAGAAAAGGGGGGGAAAAAGGGGGGAAAGAGAAGAAAAAAAAAGGAGAGCTGGCCGCCAATAGCGAGCGAGTGAGCCCGCCCACCAGCCGCCGCCCCCATCCCCCCCGCACCCATCGCCGCACCCACGCACTCATATTGGGGGCGGCTCCTGCGGCGCCGCCCCCCAAGTCAACTCCTTGCAGGCACCGCCGGCCGCAGGCCGGCATTTTGAAATTATCGGAGTGATAATTAAAGAGGCAGCGGCGGCGCCGCAGGCGCCGTCCCCTAGCAAATCTTCCGCAAAAGGCGCGTTCGGAATGGTGAGACGGAATGCAGCCGGTCGAAGGCCGGCACGTTGGAATAATCGAAGTGACAACTAAAGGTCACCCCTACGTTGACCGATACCATAAAATGATCGGACGGCAGAACCACTGGATAAATAAAAAGTTTTGTGAAAATTACCTACGCATCAGTAGTTTGTTAGAACTTTATGGTTTGGATACATATCAATATCAAACAAAATCTAATATTAGTTGCAATAAGTTTAATTTCAAATTTATTACAACAGAGTAATAATTAAATAAATACACATATCACATTTTTTATTTACAATAAATTAAACCATCTTCAAAATTAAAAATATTTTAAGCAGTGTTCAAAATCAGAGAAAAAAGTGTACAACATTTTGTTTTATTTCTTTTGTGTTAGTACATAAAAATTAAACATTTGTGAAATATTTCTCAGCATTTAATAACTAGTGGTACAGATATTAATTTTTTAATTTATATTTAAATATACTATATAATACGCATAAATAATTACTTATAAAATATTTTAATGCATTTCTTCCTCCATCTCATCATCACTCCGCACTTCAGGATCGTTGCCGATATCCCGCTCTACATCTCCAAACACCTGAGCTAGATTATTCAACCACTCTTCTAAGTGACCTAATCGAATAAAAAATTATTTTAAGAACTACATCCAATTGTTGCAACTTTCTTACCATCTAGCAGATCCATACTTAAATTGTCCGGTGTTGAATCTCCGGACGATGTGGTAGAATCAGGCAGCGGGTTCTCCTCCTCATTTTCATCACCATATATACTGATGGTGCTGTCACTCCACGACGGAGAAGATGGCCTAACGGGTGAGTGAAACGGGAATGTGGTGGAGTCAGCCTCAGCAATTTCTACCTCTGGTGCTGTTCTACTCTCCATGTTTCTTCTTTGTTTTGTTGCGAGATACTGACTTGAATATTTGAGATTCTTATTTATATGTTCTAGTCAAGTGGAGAGGGTAAATATGTACGTTATTTAATGATTATACATATATTTACTTTTGTTTAAGTAGACTAGATTGTATCCAATTATCAAGATCAACACAGTTTTGCAAACTACACACACATTTATTAATGCAATGATATAAACAATATGGAATAGTTTTATTAAATATTGGAGGTGATTCAACCACTTCATCGCAATTTAAGTTCTCAACGTTTATTATATCCTGATGAGATATAGGTTGTATGTCATTTAATTTCTGTCGGAGAAATGTTTCTTTCTGATGTCCTTTTACATATACTATTCTTATGTTACAATCCACTATATGTTTATATAATATATCATTCAACATTTCATAATTTACATAGCCATCATCATATTTTAATCCATGATGAAACCATTTTAAATATGTGGCTTGTCTTTTTAATTTGATATCTAATGAACTGTATGGAACTTCTGGTTTTAACAGATAATGACCAACGCATTTGTCACTAATAAATGTAATCTCCTTTGGAGAAAATTCGGGTATATTATAACCTTGTAAGTCAACCACAATAAACTTCATTTTAAATCCTACGACACTGTACTTTCCACTTTGATGGTTTAGATACAATTGAAAGTAATGTAACACTTGTGTTTCCTTATATTTATAAAAAAAAAGTATTATGGGACGCTATATATATATATATATATATATATATATATATATATATATATATATATATATATATATATATATATATATATATATATATATATATATAATATATATATATATATATATATATATATATATATATTGAAAGAAAAATTATAGTTTCAATTCATCTATTTATTTAATATTTACAATGTTAAACTATATATATATTACTATAAGTAAATACTTACATTATCTAAAAACTATAACTTACAACTAATCGCTAAAATTATTCAGTTTTTGTCTTTTTCACTTTTCACATAATTGCAGATGACACAAGTCCTTGTTAACCGCACTTGTTCTAGAGGTAGCCGACATGATGAACAGTAAAGCGAACATTCTTCATATTTCGACGTTGTGTGGCAATCATAATGCGTATGTTCATATTCTTCCACACCCGAAAGCCGCACCAACTCCATATAGCACCTGTGGCAAAATTTGTAATCCGTCTCCGGGTCTGTGCTAACGAGTACCATAGAATATGTGTAGCAGTACTGTTGGTTTTTATTAACAACGTCGCCGTTCCGAACTTCATGGGACCTCATCAATATTTGATCGGGCTCATCGGAGCAATCTTCGACGATGCCCTCGTCCACATATTCAGCTACCTACATAAAAATATTTCATATATTGTTGTTATATTTTAAAAAATATATATTTACCTCTTCTTCGTCATCTGCAGCTTCAACGACCTCTTCATTGCCCGCATCACCCTCATCCACCTCACCTTCATCGTTCTGCTCGTGTTCATTTACTTCATCCACATTATCTTGAAGAAGTTCGCCATCTGCATCTTCAACCACCTGACCTTCATCATCATTTACTTGGTCCACATTATCCACATTATCTTCTTCGATAAGTGGTATACCCCAGGCTTCCTGTTTCACAAAATTTCACAAAATTAGTTTATCAATAAAAAAGACATTTAATAATATTTACCTCCTGCTCCATAGCAGCTAGCTCCTCTAAGAGATCCCAATTAACAAACCCTAAACGAGCCATTATAACTGATTTTTACAAGTACGCAAGTTTTAGTAAAAAGCTGTAGACAACAACTAATCTCTATCCTACCTCCTCTCGGGTTATATAGCGTTTCAGTTGTGACGTCACAGATCACATCATGATGTCAAGGTCATCTAGAATATTTCTCAATCGTATGGAATGTTTAGAAGTCACATGAAGGTTATGCATATATAACTATAAGGGTTTGTGGATTTAGGAGGAGTTCATTCTTTTTTAGACATCTCAAATAGTGAACAAGTATTTAAAAAAAATGCCATTTCCAAAAGAATGGGACTCAAAGGTGAAAGTGCAAGTGATTCCTTTTAAAGTGATGAATTTGTATACATGCCACAATTGTTATTGTATGGTACACAAAAAACTTATTAATGATTGTACAGGACTTTGTAATGAATGTTCAAAAGAAAATCGAGTAACCGTAAAAACAGTGGAAAATAAATGCAATAAATGTCAGAAATTGAAATACACCAATTTTGGAATTGTTAGGAACCGTTGTGAAAGCTGCAGCATTGAAGATCATCCCCTGAAGGAACGGTGTGGTATATGTATGGTATATAAAGAAGATTGTTGGAACAGAGTCTGCGCTGCTGACAGAGAGGATACATTTTTATGCGAACAAACAGGACATTTATTCGCTAATAAAAATAAACATTTCAAACGTTGCTTTTGCTTAACAAATCATCAACAAATATTGCGAAATGAATTGTTTGACAGATAAAACACTATAATTGTATATAATAAAAATATTTTGTTTAAGCTAGTCTCTTTTTTTACTATTGTCCTCTCAAATTAATTTTATAAAAATATAAATGACAAGCATTTTGTTTCTTTTATCATTTACTACTATCCTCAAATTCCTATTTTATATAAGTACAAAAAAAAAATAAAACACATCAAATATACTCATACGTTTATTATTATCATATGACACACATTTTATTACAATCATTTTATACAATATACATATATAGTTACATTTTATCAACATTAAATATCTCCATTGGTTTGTTGAAATGATTAAAACATTGTCCAGTTGTCATTTTAAATGATATACCATTATTATTCACTTTTAGACCAAGTCTGTTTTATTGATCCACGAATTTTGGGATGCGGGAAGACCAAGCCACTTACAAAATAATCTATCACCCTTCCTCTTCAAAATTTTCTCCACCAAATATACTTCCGGAAACTTTGTTTTCTGTAATTCCCACTCATAAAAACATCCTTTGATTGGCTGGCCATACATATCTTCTATCATGTATGTTGTCGGATTTGTTACGTTTATTTTTACAACTTTAAACAGTTCAGTAGAATAATTTGCTGTATATCCCTTCTCGAACACGTTTTTGTATTTGCTTATACGTACTTTATCCCCTATATTGAATTTTTGCTTCAAAGCAACTTTTGGATAATTATAAACGTTTAATACAGTTGTCCGTTTTACATCGATAGGTTTCATTCTTGTAGTACGATGAACTCTGTTGTTATATGAATTTATAATCTTAGGTAATATATCAATCCACTTATAATTACCTCTAGCAGAAAACTCTTTATATATCCAATTTTTCAAAGTTCTAATTACACGCTCTACAATTGCTGCTTTTTTTGTACTAAATGTGGAATAATGATTTATGTTGTACTGACGCATTAGTTTTGAGAACTCTTGATTGTAAAACTCGAGCCCTTGATCGCTCTGTAAATTTTTTGGGGAATAACCAGCTTCACGAAGAACATTTTTCATTGCAACAGAAACTTCGACAGCGTTTTTTTTCTTTAACGGTTTGGCCCAAACATATTTAGAATAACAATCAATTACTATGAGTATATATCGATAACCTTTATTTTTGGTTGCAAAATCTTGCATTTCAGCCAAATCAATTTGCCACAAATCTGCAAAATTTTTTATTATGGTTCTTCTCCTTCTAAAATTTTTTCGGACCGGTTTATGTAATTCATTGATAATTTGTCGTTTTGTATCACTAATAAACATATTGTATTCCTCCCTTGTATTCAAACTTTGTAATACGATGATACATGTACATGTATGTGTTGCAATATTCTCTTTTACAATGATCGTTCCTGACAAATGGCACCCTCTTATGATTCAACTGGTTTTGACCATATAGATGGAAATACTAATCTACCTGTATCTTCCGGGGGATGATGTTTCGCAATAAGTTGCTCAACTTTTTCTATATCTAGTGCAAAATCTGACAAATCTTGTAGTAACTTATTATGAGATTCCCAATATTTGTCTTTGTCACTTTTTAATTTATCCAAATCAATTTTCATATCACTTATCGTTTCATCCATCTTAATTTTAATATTTTGAAATATTTTTGTTACCTCATCCACAATTTCATTTCTCTCCCTTTTTATGTAAGCTACCAAGTTATCGGTTATGAGATTGGCTGATTGTTGTACAGCGGAAAGGATATCAATTTTACAGGTATCCATAAGTAAATTAACATAGTTTAATGTTGTTCCATCCTTTTCATCTGTTGGATCACCAATATTTTTTAATTGTTTGCCTTGAATATCATAATGTTTGTCATTGGTAAGTTTGAAACCGACGCCTTGCGGACCACGATGACCTACACAACCACTCTTTTTTCGACGTCCAAATTTGTCAATGGAGCCCATTATTCCTTTGTGTTCAAATTACAATTGATAAGAAATAAACTAGTATCTGCTTTATATATTTATCAATCATGAAATAAATGTAGTCAATATTCCTCTAATACACAATACCTTCCTCCCTTAGTTCGTCTATTATGGACAATATTTCATTTTCGTGACCTGAATGACCAGCCATTTTAGAACTCCATAATAATCTTAAGCGATCAATTAATTCTTTGGGTTTATTCCAATATATGTAGTCCACCTTTTTACCAGTATAGATTTTTCTCGTAGGTATTATACCCGAACCTTTCATGGATCGAGTTCTCATTCTGCGATGCAACAGCGGTTTTATGACTTCTATATACTTTTTCGTTTTGCTATAGTTATAACCAGATGTTACATCATAGTTTTTGTATGCTGCATTAGTTATATTTAATATTTCAGCAAATATATTTTTATTTTCATCGCTAACCCCATTTCCATCACTATTAAGAGCCGGGGGAAGTTTTAAAAATAGCAAATCGTATAACTGCGGATTTCCTTTATACGTTCGAAGTATTTTATTATTTCTTGAAAAGGAAATATTTTTCCCATGAAATCGAACTTCGGCATTACCCATGGATAGTTTTCCACTATCGGTATCAACACGAACCCCGTACTTGGTATCGTATGCAGGATCGCCGATTCTCACTCCTTCAATATAATTTGAAACAATATTTGGTAATTTTTCAGCATCACCACTATACATAGCAGGACTTGAAGCTGTTGTTATTGATGATGGTGGTGTTTCTATAAAAGAAGGGTTTTTCATTATTGTTTGGTCTTTCTCAAATTTGGGTGTTTCAACCGTACTAGCACTGCAGGTGGTAACTTTTTTAGGGGGTGTTACTAAATACTGCTGTGAGGCATGAAATTTACGATTTGTATCCTTAGTTGTTTCAGAAATAGTTTTTAATGGCTTCGTCAGTGGTTCATATATTTTTTCCAATGCAGCTTGATTTTCAACATGTCTATTTTTTATATAATTGAATTTCTTTCGAACAGAATCAGTTGCTTCTATTAATTTCCTTTTTAAATCTATTTCACTAATATTATTTGCGTCCTTATCAACTTCGACCTTCTTCATTTTTTGATGTGTACCCATCGCCACTTCCTTCACAATTAATGTAAAAAATCGTATGCATTATGGATATATGTAACTATCTAAACCTTTCCTATATCTACCTTCATGTATTTCACTATCTTTATCAATAACCAGAAATCCATATTTATCTAACCAGCATTTTGCACACATATCCAGAAACTGTTTGAAAGTAACATCCGGCGACACATGATCTTGAAATATATGATGTAAATTCATTTCGTCTTGCTTGAACATAACTATAAAATTCGAATTGTCTCTAATTAGTTGTTTTGGCACTCTAGAATATGTTTGAGCCAAATAAAAACTATCTATAGATTTATGTCGACCCATACTAAAATATGATCTAATAATATCTTGTTTCTCACATATAACATCATCAAATATAAAAACCGAGTTCGACTTGGCGTCAGAGGGTTCAACGATTTCAACATTATTGTTAAATGTATAAAATCCTAATCCATCAATGGGATTTAAAATCTTTCGAAGATATTCATATTTTGGTTGATACAATGATTTGGAGTATAAATAAATGTTAGCAAAACGTAAACCATGCGGATGTGTAATAAGTGATATCATAACATTGGTTTTCCCACAGTTCGAAGGGCCAATCACCAGACCTCGAATTGTTGAAGGTAGTAGCGGTCCATGGCGTCTGTTGTTAATATTTACACCACTTCCTACACGTTCATCGAAATTATCCACTACAAACGTCGCCTTTTGTTTTACAATCCGCATTGTTTGAGTGTCGGATACTATATAAATAGAAATGAACTGTATACATAATATTTAATTGGCAGTTAGCTTTCTTGGTATTGCGATTCTATAATCTAATAGAATATCAAACAAATATAATTACATTTGTTTATTACCTTTTTGCTCATTTTAATGCCGTTCGTCAGCGAATCTAGACGTAAAGTGTTAAATTCACGAAAAGGAAGGGGATTTATAAATTCTTTAATAAATAAACTACCGTTTGAATTACATTTGCCTGGAGGATATCAGTACTGTGGTCCTGGCACAAAATATCAAAAAAGGATATCAAGAGGTGATCCGGGTATTAATCCTCTCGATCAGGCTTGTAAGGCACATGACGGTGCTTATGAAGATTATAAAGATTTACCAACACGTCATAAAGCAGACTACGAATTAAAGCAACGCGCCTGGCAAAGAGTCAAATCCAAAGACGCTAATTTTAAAGAAAAGGCAGCTGCTTGGTTAGTTACAAACATCATGAAAGCAAAGCGACGTCTAGGTATGGGTTGTAAATCTAAATCCATTCCGAGAAAGAAAATAAACAAAAAGAAGAATATTAAGAAAAATATAGTTAGCTTTGGTGGTGGTATTGTTCATAAAGTACGAGATGAAATACGTAAAGCTGGTGGTAAACGATTTGTTTCTGGTAATGCACGAAAAGCAACCCAATTCGCTTTACAGGCAGCACGAAGATTTGTGAGAACATCAGGGGGTAAAAGAAATATTCGCACTCCCCGAATTATACCTATTCCGAAGGTTGGTGGAATATTACCCCTAATTCCTATTTTTGCAGGACTATCGGCATTAGGAAGTTTAGCCGGTGGAGCTGCAGGTCTATATAAGACTATTAGTGATGTGAAAAATGCTAATCAACGATTATCTGAAGAAGTACGTCACAATAAAAAAATGGAATCTGTAGCCCTTGGGAAAAAAGGTGAAGGTTTGTATTTAAAACCATATCGAACTGGATTAGGACTTTATCTGAAATCAAATAATTCAAAAAACTTCTAAACTCCCTACCTCGAAGACCTCTCAGCGATAACGATATTAGATATTATGCTAGTATTTTAAAAATCCCATATTTTCGAGGTGTATTCATGCGAGATGAACTTCCTGAAAGTGGCGCCCGACATAATGAAACAGCTGTTTTGAACTTAGACAGCTTAAATGGTCTGGGAACCCATTGGGTGGCATACAAGAAAATTGGTAATATTGTTAATTACTACGATAGCTTTGGAGACCTTCCGCCACCTAAGGAACTTAGGTGGCAGAAATTTACTATAATTACGATCGTGAACAGAAGTTCAATACAGTCTGGTGTGGGCATTTGTGTTTATCATTTCTTACTAACAATGGAATTTCCAACGTGTCCAAAAGAAGAGCGTGACAAAATTAAAAGGATGGCTAATTCATTACGAGTTTTTTCCAAATATAGAACGCTTACAAAATTGACAAAGGAACAATTAGCAGATTTTCCTAAAGAGGTAATGATCACCTGTGCTCCACATGAAATCGCATGGGTATGGGATAAATTACCTGAACATCTAAAAAGCGACATTGATATATTGAAATATCAATACTGTTTGGAACATTACAGTGACGACAATACATCGCAATCTACTGATGTGAATGATGGGCCTGTTCCACGAAAATTTCTATGTTGTTATTGCAATGTACGTGATATTACAGTGGCATCTGAAAATAGGCTTAGTGGAAGAGCTAATATAGTACCATCAATTTCAAGGCAGGAGATACGTCTAAATTGCTGCTGTAAACAACAATAAAATATTGTGCTAACAACTTATATACGTCAGTCATGTCTCGTACATTCACATTGTCAGGGCAATCTAGCGTACTAAGCAGCGACTATTACCCTCCACTTGATTTAGATACAAATAGTCGATATGGGTTAGGATTACATGGATTCTATTCCTACAATTCCATATTAAATGTTGATGAGAAAAATAATATTATTGGTTTCAAAATTAAGAACAAATCACCTTCAACTTTTATCCAATTACCACCAGGTGCATATGAAGTAGATGAAATGAACAGAACAATTCAAAATATTTTGGAATCTATTATAAAACATAATAGTAAGGACAACAGTTTTGTTATTGATAAATACTTTACATTAAGAGCTAACAATAACACTCTAAAATGTGAAATTTTATCCAAATATGACATCGACTTTTCTAATGAATATTCATTAGCAAGCATAGTAGGATTCGAAAGAAAAATATATCCTGCAAATATTTTACACGAATCTACTCTACCAGTGGACATCATGAAAGTTAGAATAATTCGTGTTGATTGCAATATCACTTCCGGAGCCTATGTGAATGGGGAAGAAGCACACACACTATATGAATTTGATATAGATGTTGAACCTGGTTTCAAACTTTCCAAGGAACCACAGAATATTATTTATATGCCTGTAACACCGGAAGGGCGTCAGTTTATCCATAACATTACATTGCGAATATTGGATGATAATGGTAGTCTGGTAGATTTTCGAGGTGAAAAAATTATTGTGAAACTGGAACTAAAGAAATTATACTAAAACAACAATATATAATGGGTTTCTGTTTTAATCATAGAAAACAGTCATCATCTCTACCATCTACAAAAAGTGATAAAATTTCGGACACACACCAAAACAAATCTATTCTACGAAAGAACGTTAAACAATCAACATCTAAGCTGTCAGCTAGAGATCGTATTTTCCTTCAGTCAATTGGATTGAAAGTAAAACCTTAATATTTATAATTATGGCATCAACCAGTGCAAAGTTGGATGTGTTCGATGAACCCTTGTTTGATAATTCATTAGTTAGTCTACATGAACACACCTACAAACCATATGGATCACCATACTATAGAAATTCGGATGAAATACGAATTCCTATTCATTTCCAAGATCTTATTCTTGATATTGCAGAAAGTTACATATATATAGAAGGTAAATTTACCCCTAGCGATCTCACTAAAGTATGTTACTTATCCAACAATGCATTAGCATTCCTCTTCGATGAGATTCGTTATGAAATGGGTGGAGAACAAGTGACTGTTATTCGAAAACCAGGTGTAACTACTACAATGAAAACTATGGTTTCATGGGGTCAAACACAATTAAAACCACTTTTATCGTATGGATGGGGTTTAACAGAAGAAAACCAGGATATTTTGGATAACAACAGTCATATATTTAGTGGAAAATTACCTCTAAAATATCTTATGGGCTTTGCTGAAGATTATACCAGGGGCATCCTCAATGCCAAACAAGAACTTATATTGATAATTGCCCGATCTTTTATGAATTGTTACATTGGAGAAGTTGACGCCGATATTGAGATAAATAAAATCGAATGGAAAATAAGACACATCATCCCTGAAGATAGACAGAAACTGAAATTGTTAAATCGCATTAATAAAGGTGGTGCTCATGCTACAGTTAAGATGGCGTATCGTATGTGGGATCTATATGAACTCCCTACATTACGAAAAACTGCCTCTGATATTTGGGCTATAAAAACAACTAACAGTTTAGAAAGACCTCGATATATCATTATCGGTTTCCAAAGTACTGATAGCTCTGATAACAGAAGCAAAAATGTTACTCGATTCAGTCATGCAGACATAAGTAATATTCGTCTATATTTAAATTCAGAAGTATATCCTTATGAACGTTGGAATTTAGACTTTGGGAAGAAATTAGATTCTGCAGCTTACTATGCGTACGAAAATTTTCAACGCTGTTTCTATGATAAAGACAATCATGAACCGATGATGGATATTGGAGAATTCCGAAAAAACCCGCTATTTGTTATCGACTGTTCACATCAACAAGACGCCATGAAGACATCCACTGTAGATATAAAGCTAGAATTTGAAACCCGAAAGAAAAACTTTCCTGAAAATACACGAGTGTATGCATTGATAATTCACGATGCTTATATGTCTTACAATGCTTTGGATGGCTCTGTACATACCGGATTTAAGTAATCTAATGAATATCTTAGAAATCCCAATATATATTTTTTAGTTTTTGTATTTTTTATTATATATAACTGTATTTAATATGATGTATTTTTATATATGTTCTTTTTTCTGTATTTATATAAGAAATAAGTTTACAATAAAAGTATAAAATCATAATTTTATTTTATTTATATCACAACAGAAAGACAAAAATAATTATTATGATACAATTTATTAATATAATACACTATTTATATAATAATCATAAAATAATATATAAATTACATACAAATTTAATATTATGTTTGACAAACGTCATCGTCATCGTTATCTTGGTCGTCATCACCATTTTTTTGAGGTGCTAGCTTGTATTTTACAACAACTGCATATGGCAGAAAATCGAGCAAATCAGAACAAAGAAAACTTTTTAATCCTATTTCCACCATTTTCTCACAAAATTCGTCCAAATTTAAAGTTCCACTTAAATAATCATCACATATTGAAGCACCACGACGATACATTTTATAATTTTCTTCCAACATTTTTGTCTTTTCAACGGAAAAGTAGTAGTCCATATCATAATTACAAGCATTCATACGATCCATTGCTATACAGTCTAACTCATTGCTCATTCTTTTGACTGCTGACTGAATGTCGACAGCTTCGGTCCAATTTTGGCTAGCATATTGCATCCACATATTTGCTAATAGTTTCTATAAAAATAAAAAAGAAATTGAAGTCAGAAAGGATATTACACTGAAATATATATATCCATACCATTACCTATTTTACTTATAGGATAAAATGAAGAACAACCTTATATGATAATGACTAGATAGTGTAAATATTTATATAATTATGAAACTAAATTATACTACTCTATACAACATATTTATTACTACTAGATATTTATAAATTAACAAAATTACAAATAAATTTAATTTATAATTCCAAATTTTATCAATGCTTTACATTTAGCATCTTTAAAGGTAGGTTCACTTTGACCTATATAAGTTATCGTATACTTTTCCCAAGAAGAATTCATTTTCTCCAAACTGTCTTGTGATATATGTTCTGTAACTCTCTTTGGTAAGAAACACTTGAAATCTGAATTATCCTTTTGATCAAAAAGTACAGCTAAAATGCACTTTCCATAACGTGAATTGACGAAAGACAGTTTTTTAATCAAATAAGGTGTATTAATATCCAATGAGGCAATTGATCTCCGAGCAATATCATTAAAATCACCATTAATATTACTATTAATTTTATTTAAATCATCAATTGATAATGCCATTTTTTTTTTTGTTTAAAATTTTTTTAAATTCTAAATAATATCTAGTTAGCAATAAACACAGTAATTGTTCTCACTTTAAAAGATTTTGCCACAAAACAACACAAAAATTTACACTACTGTAGACACTAACTGTTAGGTTGATACCAAACGAAATATGATTCTCTATTTTGCTCTCCTCTCTTATATAGTAAATCCCTTCCATTATACTTCGTACGTCACACTGCCTTTTGTATACATACTCCACTAACTATAAAAATTACAGAGGTCAATGAATGTGCATATAACATCCAATCGGTAGAGGTTAAATAAATGTCACATCACTTAGTACTGATATGACCTCCAATCGGTAGAGGTCAAATAAAATTTACCAACTGATGTGACCTTCAATGTCATTGAAGGTCATCAAATACGTTAGCGCAAAGGTCATTTCAAAGAGGAAAGTGGTGGGGGGAGACTCAGAACCGGTGAAAATACCCTACTCAAGTAAGAAGTTATACAAGGTTCCCCTAAAAAGTTGGGACAACGTTTCTCCACATACAGCTGAAATTAAGTCGATTTAACTAAACTTACCTTAGTCCAAAAGTTGATAATCACGGAGCTACAGGGTGTCAAAGGTTAAAAAATAAATCACGTTTTCTATAATAATTTTCGACTGTTTTACGTGAATTTCACGAATTTTATATCCTGGGATTTCTTGGGATGGCAAATTCAATTTTATTGTCCATTTCGATGTATTTTCTAGAGGTCGCCACCGGCAATAAAAATCTCTTCCTCTACCTTTTTAGTTAAGAAAAGTATACCTTATTAAAGTCGCTAGGAACAATGGTCTCCGAGGAAAACACATCTAAAGCTGATGACGTATTATTATTTATATATTTTTAGGTATTAACAAAATTGTGTGAAACTAACTACTCTGTGGACTAAAACCCCAATCAGCGTTGAATTACACCCACAATATCTACCCATATATTTTCTATTATTCGCTTTTATAAAATTTTACTGTATTAGAAAGGTATTTTAAGCTAATATAAATTAAATTACCTACAATTCCTATCAAGGAAGTCATATGTATGTTCTCTGATATCAAACATCTAGGTATGCTAATTAACAATTCCACAGACAAAACTCTATTCAATAATTATCTAAAGAAATTAATCTAGCTAAATTTACTAACCTGGTTTAATGAAAACACTCTTTAAATATCTAACTTCACTTTTGAAACAGTGGGAACTCGAACTCGGAGAAAGTGTACGTAATCTTGGACGTCAGCTGAGGGTTTCCAAAAATATACCACATAAAGTATTGAAAGAACAGTTGTTGCATCCCTTTCATGTACAATTAGTTCAAGAACTATTGCCACTTGATTTTGATGTCCGATTGAGATTTTATCATTTTATTCGTGAAAGAAGGAACACTGATATTCATTTTCAAAATAAAATTCTTTTTTATGACGAAGCGTGTTTTAGAAGAAGAGGCGTAGCTAACTTCCATAACGAAAATATCGACGCTATAAGACCAAGGCACTTCCAACATGAAATTAGAATAAATGCTTGGGCCGGTATAATACGATCAAATCTAATATGTCCTATTTTCCTATCAAATAAATTAATTACAGAGAGCTATTTGCACTTTCTTTAAGAAAAATAAATAATAAGTCAGGTTTAGATGTGTTTTGCTCGGAAACCGTTGCTCCTAGCGACTTAAATAAAGTATATCTTTTTTAACTAAAAAAGGCAAAGGAAGAGATTCCAAAATAACATACAGGGTGGAACAAAAAAGTTGTAACGGTTTAAAGGGTTCAAAATCGTCGCCGGTGGCGTCCTCTAGAAAATACACCGAAATGGACAATATAATTGAATTTGCCATGCCAAGAAACCACAGGATACAAAATTTCGTGAAATTCACGTAAAACAGTCGAAGGTTATTAAAGAAAACGTGATTTATTTTTTAACCTTTGACACCCTGTAGGTCCGTGATTATCAACTTTTGGACTAATGCACGTTTAGTTATATCGACTTATTTTCAACTGTACTTTATGTGGCCAAACGTTGTCCCAACCTTTTAGGGACAACCTGCATATTGAATTTCAGTTATAATTAACCGTTGCCTGGCAACATCAAAATTTGGGTGTTGGTAGTAACTCACAGTAATACAACTTTCACTATTTAAATTGGAATTAGACATGCTTCATTATACAAATACGATCAAAATTAACTTTTAGAATTTGTACAATTTTTAAGGTGTTGCTAAATTTGACATTATGCATTCACAGTTCGATTTCCCTATCAATTTGTTACAAAAAGCTATACATTATTTTATTCGAGATCTGTTCCCATTTTCGAGATAAACGCATATTAGAATGATGAATGATGTATGTAATAATTTATTAATAATTAAGCTATTATTTCCAGACAAAAAACTAAAAATGACTCCAACATGTTGTTTCGTGTGCAACGGAGGTGTTTAAACAATTTTAGAAAATGTATAAAAGCTCCAGGTGTTGAAAACGTTCCTTGATAGTATTCGTTATTTTATTGTTGGTGTGACGTTTTCATCGGTATAACATTTGGATGTACAGAGTATGCTGCATAAGAAGGTGCATATACTTTAACTTGGAATAACCAAATTTGGTACATGATTTAAATTAATTATTGGTCTTCTTTGGCTATGAGTTCAAGTAAATTGAAACACTACAACGTGTTCGTTGAGGGTAACTCATTTCTAAAATAATTAAACCAAACTTTTTTTCCATTGACCGAATTTATAAAGACAATTTCCCGCACAGAATTCAACATAAAACACTTTTTTACTCTTGCTAAATTTAAAAAAAAACTATTCTAGAAAAAATGCATTTATTGAAACAAGATTTTAGTAGTGTTTATTAGAAGAAATCAAAAAACCAGTAGTAGGCTTTATCTTTAAAATTTGACAGTTAGTACCAAATAAAAGTACAAAATAAAATAAACTAAAGAAATTGTTCACAATGGGCACCACTTTCTCTTAAACATAAATTTACTCTTCGCCGAAAATTGAAATTTACTCTGTCTAATAAATGATGATGGTTTTTTATAACGTTACATTTATTCCTAATACAATTCCACAAATCTTCTCGTAAATCAAATGGCGAGGAATAAACAAAATCCTTTCAATATTCCCCAAAGAAAATAGACACATTTGTTGACGTCTGGAGATCGTGGTGGCCAATTTTGAGGACAATTATTTCTTTGCCCTACGAGGAAATATCCTCGTCCTATCCGTTTATTTGGAAACTTAAAATTCAAAAAGTCTCTAACAGTAGCATTAAAATGAAGCAGTGTCTCATCATGCATAAACCAAAATTCTATTCTAAGAGAGTATTTTGCACAAATTCCAAATAACTTTCGCCATTTAATCGATTTGGCAAAATAACTCGTCCAATAAAAGAACGATCGATAATACCGGCCCAAACCTTTATCTTAAACTCGCGTTGAAAATGTCTAGGAGTTAATGCATAGGGGTTTATATCAGAATATTCATGAAAGTTGTAAAAATTTGTAGTAGGGTCACTTTTTTCAAAAATGGTATAGATTGGTTCTAGTTACGATAACGCTATATATATTTTTAATTATCTTTTTTCTATTTTGGAAGTAATTTCATCGCTAAGTTAAAGCCGTAAAATTTGCCGCAAAAACATATTTGCGTTGTGTTTTGAGATTAGATGACGTAGCAAACTAGTTGTCATTATAATATAAATGTCAGATGCACGTGAGAGCGTTAAGATGACTGCAACAAATAAATTTTATAAGTGATGTTTTGTACCATCTTATCCAAATACTGATTGTAATTTGTATGACTTCACTTACACAGTACAAGTAAAACACAACCACACTCATCGGCTCAACAACATGTGGTGAACATGAATGAAATGATAGAATGATTGTCAAGTTAAATTCCAAATTCCCGCAACCAACATAACTGAGCCCTTTCTAGAACTATTTTCCTACATCATCACCAATAAGAACGTTGTTTTATCTTTATTAATATATTTTAACGTGTTACAAACCGTGGACTTGTTATTTCTAATCTAACAACCCCACAAATTGGTGACCCCGACGTTATCTCAAAAACGCGTTAAGTTAACAAAGTGCCCAACGTGAATTACACAATGGAAAACAACACACAAGCCAGCGGAACATCCAAAGCGTACGTGAGCTGCGTAGGAATTAAAGTCCCGCTATTTTGGGAGAAGAATCCGGCAAGATGGTTCTCGCAAATCGAGGCGTAATTCGCGTGCAACATCACTAACGACGAGACCAGATTTCACCACATCGTCGCTAACCTGGACCCACGAGTTGCTGAGGAAGTCGTCGACATTAGCTCTTTTCCAACACGGCATCTGACTAGTTTGAAACCTGTCCGGAGCCGTCAGTCAGTTTAATATTAGATACAACTCCGCTATAGTAATTCGGTGAACGATTTGGCTATCCACTTGGGACAGGTTTCCAACCAGTCAGGTGCCGTGTTGGAAAAGAGCCATTATTGACTCACCACCAAGTCGAAGCAAGTACGATAAAATCAAGGTGGAGCTCATAGCACGTCTGTCAGCATCGACCGAACAACAAATTCGCCGCCTGCTAGAGGGAGAAGAAATGGGGGACAGGCTCCCCTCACAATTTCTCCGCTACATCCGCGGACTCGCCGGGACCGCTGTGAGTGACACGATCCTCCGATCCCTCTGGATAAGTCGGTTGCCAACCCAGGCGCCGACCATCCTAACCTTGGACGACGACATATCGCTAGACAAGGTTGCTCAAAAGGCGAACACGATCCTAGAGACAATGAGGCAATGCCAGCCACAGGTAGCCGCGACTTCGGAGCGAAACGACAGCCAGCTATACCAAGCGATAGCAGCGCTCGAGAAAAAAGTGTCGAAACTGTTCAGTGCGTGAGAACGACACGCGAATAGACCACGCTCGCGAACAAACTCGCGCTCGCGTCCACGCTCGCGTTCGCGGCCGCGCAACCCCGCAGTGTGCTGGTATCACAAGCAGTTCTCTGCGAAAGCGAAGAAGTGTACTCCCTATATTGGTGGAACATTCTTTCCCAGTTGTTATATCTTTATTAATATATTTTAATGTGTTACAAACCGTGGACTTGTTATTTCTAATCTAACAACCCCACAGTAGATTACTTTTAAGACTTGGATGTATATAAGTTCTTCATAATTCAGTTTCTCGAGAAAAACGTTTAGTACTTGCGGTTTATATTCATCTGTTTGCAAAATATTTTCTTCATCTTGTACCTTTATTACTCTAGGACGTTCTCGGCTATTACTGAAAAACTTTCCTGTCTCTCGAGCCTGTATTTCAACATTAGAAAATGTTTCTCACTCGATTTGGAAATTTCCTACGATATTCTTCAACACTTCATCTACAGGTTCCTTGACAGCAACCTAGCACAAATAACATGTCCACTTGTTTGGATTGGTATAATTTTAGATGATACTCACCCTGAACTATCACCTTGTAGTGTTTCAATTTGTTGCTCACTGCTTATTTGAAAGAAAGCTGACTCTTTTCACTCTCAGATAATTTAATATTTCAAAACTTTATGCATGCAGGACTGAAGAAAATAAAAAATAAAATGCCTTCAAACTTAAATGTATTTAAGATTTTGCCAAGTACTTTAGTATACCTTGTATAAAGCAACCGTCATTGTGACGACAGTTTTATTAGTTTCTGAGCTTTGATTAATGTAGCAGTTAACTTTTATTTCTCTTAAAGACTTCATATTGGAATCTTCTCATCAAATAATTGGTCCAGTCATCAATATAATCTGTTGTTGTCATTTTTTTCCACGTGTTAATCATATTTGTAAGGGATGCACGTAATCGGACATGAAAGATATTAATTTTGTCTCTGGGAATAGTCTCCCCCTGGTGGAATAAACTACTTGGTATTTAATCATTCGGCGAACGATGGATTTCGATCATTACCAGGCGCAAGTTCAACGAATCGCGAGAGAATAATGTAGGTAGTAGGAGTCCCTAACTCTGAGATACAGACGGAAAATTTGATAAAAACAGTAGGAGTTTATCTAAGTGAATAAAATATATATATTCCAGTTATACATTTATAAGAGGTTTTCAATAAGAGCTACAGAATTCTGTTAGTAAATGAGAAAATTTAAATCTCTGTGATTTAAGGATGCCGTATTCTTAAAATAGTGTTTTCTACAAATATAAATAATTTTAGACATTTAAGAACTGAATAATATAAAGGTTAGCAAATAGCAGGATGTTAGCTCACCTGCGAATATTCAAAGGTACCGAAGTAAAACGAATATAGGTACAGGGTGAGACAGAAAGAATGGGTCAACATTAAGATATACTAGATACGAAAATATTATGCTTGAGCTCATCATGACTTATACAAATGTCGCTGATTTAAGAAATACAGGGTGTTCAAGATTTAAATTTTATTCTGAAATTTCTCAAAAATTCGCATCGCAGAGCATCGCATCGCAATCCAAAATTTCGGCGGATAGCATTGCTCTCTACCCTGGTACAAGTCTGACAGAAATAATTACCACTACAACTACTAAGAGATTGACTATGGAATTACTTATTCTAATAATTATTGTTTCTCTAACTGTACATTTAATTAAGTAAATAAATATTTCTTTCAATTAAAATTTCTCAGTTGTTTTTCATTTTCGCATCAGTGCTAAAAGTAGATTACTTTTAACACCAATGGCTTAAAATAACATTTTAGACAGTGACAGCATGTGTTAAACCGTACTTTTACTGATGTTAGTATAGAAAAAAATCTTTATTTTGGAAACATGAAAATGTAGAACAGATTAATAATTTCTAATTTTGTGTTCCTTCTAAGACTTTCAATGCGAATATCCCAGCTACTATTGCAGCCAGTGCGACGAAATTTGGTATACAGGCACCAGATGGCGCGTATAATTCGATGGTATTAGTTTTTATACAGGGTGTTCGGTTTTGCAGAAAATCGATTTAATTTCGATTTTTTGGTAGTCAACCTCGGTAAAATTTAAATTGAAATATCTTTAATTATGAACACATTCTGATAAAAAAAGTCAGGAAAAATTTGTATCTTGTCATAAAAAAAACTCCTATGAAAAGTCCCCAAATTTCATTGTTTTGTCATGCAAAATGTAAATGGCCATGAGTCCAATTTACCGCAACTACCGCATGGATAGACGTCAAAACATAAAGTGACAGAAACTGTCAAAGCAAGTATAAGTATTTTTGTAGAAATTTTATTATAAATACATAACACCAGGAGGCACATTGAATATCTGTACCTATTTTTTATGATGCAACAATCTTATTCGGAAGAAAATTGCAGCTTTGAGGTTACTAGCGACTCGCGTGTGCCGCGTCTCACCACCTTGCCTGTAATGAATACCCAGAACACAGAAAATTGTGAAACATTTGCCGTTTTTTTAATTGCATCTTCCTTACAATACAGTAATTCTTCATTCTCAAACTAATAAATTACGTGCAAACATTAACAGATGTAAAAAAATATGATATTCTGGGAAATCATAAAAGCAATAGGGGACGATCCCTAAATCAGAAAGTTGAATTTATGAACATGCGCACTCTTGGTTCAACTTGAAGCGCGCTGCGAGCTATCTACAATCATCTGAACTTGTGGTTACATAACCTAGAATTACAAATAATAATAACGTGCCGGTAACAAGTGGTAGAAAGTCTTTAAACTCTAGAAACAATCATAAATAATGATTTAATGAGTTCCTTGAGTGAATACTTCAGTTCCAGTAGCATAAAGAAAAATTCACCTACTTCAAAAACGATTCCACATTTACCAAATCTGAGTAGAATTTGGAGACCTATTCCTATCGCAAATTAAGTACATTAATACAGTAAAAGATGATAACATAAGGTCTTTAAGTACAACGCAACGATTAATGGTAGCTTGCCTAAGGAAAACTATAATAATTTTAAGAGGTAAGTACAAAGGAAGAATGTCAATGTTGTAGGTAATTACAACTTGCATATTGCTTTTGTCCTTGTAGTTTCTTGTATTTATATTTTATATCTACTAGATTTCAATGAACTGTAAGATTATATTTGTAAGAAACTGCTCATTTACCCATATACTAGAATTATTTTTACTTAATTGTTTTCAGATGGAGAAGTTATTGGGAAATTTCTGGCTTACTTTCAAGAGCAGAGATGAGAAGGTATTTTCCAATATTTGTAGAACAGAAAGAACAAACGTAAAAATATCCACAAAATGTCACCAGCATAGGAAAACAAAGTACTCTTATGGAGACAGGATGACATACACAGTTACTTTATTCATTGGTTAAAAGATTCGATAAGATACTGAAGAAGCCTGATGCCAAGATTAGTTTGTTTATATTCGTACGACAAATAAATGAGAGACGAGTAAAATTTTGCTAGAAAACATTAGACTTTTACGTTTTGCCGTAAATAAGGACATACCTAACTTTCTGTACTTTTAATTATTTAATAAAATTAAAGTGCATATAAAAAATGTAAATAATGCAAGTATGACGGAAATGATAGATAATATAAAAAAAGTCCCCTAACTCAGTTTCAAGAGTATTCTACAAGGAAATAATTTTAAAAAATGTTACATAGGACTAAATGAATGATTTTTGTATTTTATTATACTTAGTTATTATTCAGTTGTAATCAGCATAATTTCAATTAAAAAGTAATACGTACCTACATAGTGGTTAATTTTATTTTATTACTGACTAAATTGATTAACTAGACTATTCATCTTTAAGTATTCATTATTTCTTAAGAATTTCTGTTTAATAATTCGGGTAGAATAAAAAAAGACAAATACAAATTTATTAACAATAAAATAAAATTACAATAAACTAAAAGTATCTAAGTACTTATATACATTTAATTGATTTTATCTTAAACAGTTGTTCTGTATTCTAATTTCTTTATAGAGCACCGTTCAATCTAACGGATGGTCATGCATGTACGAAGTTTTCATCATATTTAAGATATTCTAACGAGACCTTTTCATACTATACATAGAATTATGAAATTAGTTTATTTTTCTTAATTTTATTCGTTTCGAACATTTTTAAAACTCACGACAGACAACTGAATTTAATGTCTTATAGAATACTCTTCAAAGTGAGTTAGATACTTCTTTATAATATTATCCATCATTCCATGTTTACAATTAATTCCAACAAAATGTCTGTGTAATATTTTTCGCTTATTCTTTCTGGTGTCGAATGCTATGAATAGTTTTGCTTTAATGTAATTTGTGGCACTACACACACATAACTGAAAGATAAAAGCAATAATTACAAATTATTATCTAGCTATAAATGACTTCTGCGTAAAGTAAGTTTGCAGGTGAGCAAACCAGCAAGCAAAGACCAGTTGCTTTATTTTAGTTCTGTATCATATTAAATACAGAAATTGTAGTTCTTTGTTTACTATTTTACAGATGTAGAGTTATTCTTAAACATATTTTATCCATTAGTAACATAAGTAAAGTGCTGAAATATGTGCACACAATCATTTCTAGTTTATACTTTAGTAATATTTCTTTTGTGGGGCTGGGGTAGGTTCAGTTCTCACTTTCAACGACAAACACGTTCACATTATAATAAAAAAGTTTTAGGAATCGTTTTGTTCGAATTTATTTGTTGCTAAATAAGTAATCAATAATTACAGCATTTGAAAAAAAGGGATATTTTATAGGAACTTACACAATTTTGTAAATTATTTTGTGATAAAAAATACGGGTACCTAATTATTATGTACACTGTAGTAACATAAAAAATACAATTTACTGAAGTTTTATTAGATTATAATGGAACAATTTAAAAATATCCACAGATATTTTACACAATATTCACGCTGTAACCCTAGTTGTAACGCAAGACTGCGTCGGCGCAACGACCCCAATGCTCCAAAAGTCTCAACTCTAAATTTTTATAGACAAGTCTCAATAACACCATTGTGCATACGTAAATTGGATTGGATTCAATACATTATTTAGCGTTATTTATGTCCAATAAAATACTTTATGCCATTAATATTTGACAATTCAATGACAATTCATAGTTTTGACGTTTACCGATGTTAGTTTCTCCTGTGTAAGTCTGGCTCAAGGCTATGCACGTTTTACCTGACAAAATAATGCAATTTGGGTACTTTCTGGAGGCGTTTTTCTGTTAAATTTTAAAATTTTTGAATGTTTATTTATCAGAATGTGTTCATAATTAAGTATATTTCAATTTAAACAAGTTTTAGCTGGGCTGACGATCAAAAAATCAAAATTAAATCGATTTCTTGGAAAATGGAACACCCTGTATAAGAATTGATGTTATTATCAGATTATATGCGCCATCTAGTGTCTGTATACCAAATTTCGTCGCACTGGTTATGATGGTTTCTGAGATATTCGCACTGAAAGTCTTAGAGGGAACACCCGGTATACATACGCATACGCATCCAATTATTCCATCCAATTATTATTGTTATACCCTGTATATATAACTCCAACGTGCTTTACAGGAGTTCATCACGGTACAGCGATTCTGTAACTGGAAATGATGTTACTAATTCTCAGAGAATAGACAGCAGCTGACAGACTACATGCCACCATCTACTCAATCATCCCCAAATTCGTACTGTGTCAATAGAAAATTAGGAGCGACTTAGACAAAGACATGATGGAAATGACATGCAACAACGGAAGCATTGAATAGTCACGTCGTACAAGATACAAGCGTAGTGTTTTCTCATTTGTTATCATACAAAGGGTGATTCATAAAATAGGGTAATATTTTAAATGCAGATTCTATAGCGGAAAATAGTAATTACCACCACTTACTGGTGGTCAAATATTAATACTTCCGAGGTACATCAAGGTGTTAAAGTTATAGAAAAAAGCATCATGTTTGGTGAGCGTATAGAGGGCGGTACATAAGCTATCTTGGTTTATTAGAATCCGTCATAACTTTTTTGTATTTCGTTCAGTTTCATTGCAAATTTGTTATTTATTTATTATTTTTAAACCAACTAGATGCCCAAGTAAAGACGGAATTCCAGGAAATAACTACTCTGTGGGCTAATGTCCCGACCAGCACTGAATTACACCTGAAAAGCCTATAGCAAACAACTAAAGTCACTCAGCAGCAGTCCACCAGACATATACCGGTTTTGAACTTATTAGCTCTCTCTCAGCAGTATGCCATAGGTGAAGTAACTCATGAATAGCTCTAACTGTTTTAAGTCTGTCTAACCCGACAGAAGGGATCATGAGTACGTGGTGTAGCAACACTACATTTAGAGATCATTTGCTACTCCATGCCAAACTGAAAAGTTTCAATTTGGCGAGAACGATATTTTGCAAACACGGAATTCCAGGAAACAATTAAGTACCCTGCAGGCTAATGCCCCGACCAGCACTGAATTACACCAGAAAAACCTATAGCAAACATCTAAACTGTAGCTACCAGCAATGACTACAATTTCTTGCTGGAGTAATATTTGAACTGTGGTGCTACAGTCATTAAAAGTTTTAGCTAAATGTATTTTTGAGACATTAAGGACAAGTGAACTCCTCATGAATTTACTACCTCATATTTTAAAATCCAGAAATGTCGTTCAACAATATTTTTTTTCCATAACTATCTATACAAATTACAAGATAAAGACATATTTTCAATAAAGATAGATACAATAAGTACATAACGGTTTATTTTACAATAAAGAAATGAAAACATAACACTTTACATGGAGAATAAACTATGAGTTGTGAAACTAACAAATACTAAATATGTTTTATAATCGCAACTTAGCTCGTTATAATAAAACTCTAATAACTATTTTGAATCATTTAACAAATTGTATTAACGCAACTTTACTAGCGATTTCAGTTCTTACTTCGTTGTAAAACAAACTCATTATATGACTATAACTATTTGACTAATAACTAGGGTGGATATTATGCCATTAAATATTTTTTATTATTAACATACGATAAGGTCAAAGAAAAATATAGCTTAATTGCTAATGTGAAAACAAGACAGGCAAATAAAATCATGCAAAAAAGTATACCTGCATGAATAAAGAGAAAATCCATAAAAAAAGATACGGCAAAATGGTTGAAAGTACATTGAAAAGTTAAATAAAAAGAAATCGAAACAGGCCATACTGATAACCAACAAACCCGGGCACCTACACTAGGCACTAGAATAGGGTATAGACGCTCATAACCATTATTGAATGAATTGATTAATGACGCACAACAATAGAGTGAGAAATTATTAACTGACAAAAACTTAATATTTTCAAATCCTTTATTTACACATAAGTAAATTATACCGCTTCTAAGTACACCCATAACCCCACAAAACTTAATGACGCCGTCGAATTGAAATGATGCGCTATATTTCTCGGTATATTTCGTCTTATTCATAATGCATTCTGTGGTAAGTAGTAAACAAGTTCACTTATATTAGCAACATAATTAGTTACTTGTGGTACAGATTTGTACCGCTGTGACAATAATAGGTTCAGTTGGGACAATTTTTATGTTTCAGTAATTAGATTTTTCAACTACAATAATAATTACAAGTAAACTAATGACTTTGCTAAAGTGAATTTTAAAATTCAATAAAAATCTTTACTGATCACAATCGCATATCAGTGGATGTGTAGAAATGTTTTTTTGCTCGTGGGCAATATTTAAAACAACTACACCAGATAAAAAATATTTACTGTAATTCATTTTCTTTAGCAACATAGTTTACTTGAAGGGTTTTTCTTAGTGTATAGAGTAAAAATAGAAAATCATGTTAAAGTTACCTAAAACAACAGTGTTTCACATCACGTTTAGCAATCTAAAATAAATATTAATATAAACCGTTTTGCTTATGTTTTCCTGGGACACGCTATTTATTGAATAAACGTTGGGCAACCTACTGTTAAATCAAGATTTATGTTTTCGTAGCTACCCTTTAAAAATTATTGCGACAACCCTTAAAATTAAATAAAATTAAGAAGCTAAGAGAGGTCTCCCCTTGGATAAATGTTAATTATTAATAATGATGATGATGATTAATTGATCAAGAGACATTTGAAAAGGATATTGCTTAAGGGGAAAATAGAAAGAAAATAAAAAATTAATCAAGCATGTTGCGTAAAAATATTCTTTACGAATAAGTCGTATTTAAATATATACAGGGTGTACCGAGTAAGTATCAGACTTTCACAGGTTATACAACCTTTTAAAATAAGAAGATATGTTCATATGAGTACAGATCAAGAAATGTTTAATTTCTGAGATACATGGTATCAAAAATGTAGAAAAAAATGTCTTAATGAATAATATTAATTGTAAGTAGGTAAATAAAATAAATTTGAAAATTATGCTGCTATCTTCATGCTGCTTTTATAGAAAATATCTTAAAAAGAAATTATTATTTAGAAGCCTATTTTTGGGGGGTTCGACACTTTCTCCCCTCCAAATAATTTTCAACGTATAGCCTTGAAACTACGTTCATTTGATAACAAATTTGATGTGCAATTTTTCATGTCTCTTAACATTTTTTTATCTAAAGCTCATTTTTTTTTTTTTGGGATATTTTACATTTTCTTAGTCCGTACTGTGTATTATTTCCCTAAAAGGTGCTTTGTTGTGTAAGTATTAGAACAATTTTGTACTAATTTGAAAAAATAGACCTTTACATACAAGAGTGTCAAATTTGCTATCAAATGAGCATAGTTTCAAGACCATAGCCGTACGTTGAAAAATATTTGAAGAGCAAAAAGGGGCCGGACACCCTCACTGAGAGGATTCTAAATATTATTTTTTTTTCAAGATTTTTTCCAAAAATGCAACATAAAATAAACAATATTTCTGCCTATTTTAAAATTCGTATATTTAAAATTAAGGTCATTAATTAAATCACTCAAAATTTTTTATACTTTTTATCTTGGAAATTAAGCTCCCGATCCATACTTATATGAACTTCTTATTTTAAAAAGCTCTAGCACCCGTTATAGTTTGGTTCTTCAAATTCTGAACAGCCTGTATATACAGGGTGCCTCACTTTTAAATAGCAGAACTTCAAGGGTCTTCTGCTTTTTGTTATAAATAATTTGAGAAGCAACAAACGAACTGACATTTGTCCATTAGTTTGTATATATGTACGATGTGTCAATAGATCACTGACCGAAGAAGACTTTAATTTCTTATTTTTGAGAAAAATCATTACTCACGACCAAATTTTTCTTGTCACACAGTATTATAAATAAATTTAAACTCTGATGTATAGAGTGTTAGGGAAATAAGAAAGTGTGAAAAAGTTAATGACAGATGAAGTGATTTAATTTTTAATACTATAATGTCATGCAGAAAAGTTGCTTGAAATTAACAAAACATAAATAAAGTTGTCATTATTTTTACTATACAGGGTGAATCTTAAATAAGTACAAATATTTTAACCAGCAGTATAGTTTTGTGTGTAGAACACATAATTAACAGTTTTTTTAAAAAAAAGTCATAAATAAAAAAGTGAAATTTTAAATAAATTTCGTAATTTTTCAGTAGAAAACTTGTTGAGGACCGCTGGCCTAGACCGACCCTTCATACTTTTATGAGTCATAGTGCTGCAGACTGAACGTGTGGTTCACAGTGTTGCCAGTATTACACAAATGTCTTTGCTTCAAGGAAGAAAAAATCTCAACTTTTAGCGAATTTTGTCAAGTGTAACATTTTATATTATTTTTTATTATCAAACTGTCATTGACTGTCATGACAGATTATCGGAAGCCCAAGTCAAACTTGTTAACCCCACATAATGCATGAAAATAGCAATAAAATTTGCTAAAAGTTGACATATTTTCCATTTTAAATAAAAAACGCGTGCATAGTTTTTCGTTATTCTTCATAAAATAACTTAAGGAAATTGTGTTTTGTGTCCCTTTCTAACAGTGTACAATGACATTTAACTTGTGAAATGTGGATTACTGATTAAATAGTTAATTTTTTAACAAACAGGTAAGCTTGTGTGCACGTTTATGTATAATTTTTGAACATTGGACATAGTAATATCACGTAATATCTTCCTAAATATTTTACGGTAGTATTGAACTTGCGGAAATTCATTTTTAATCGTTGAAGTATAGTAAGGTTAGTTCAGATGTTAAAATTTATGTTAATATTGCTCCGTATCATACTACATACCCAATTTTACTGTACTTATGCTTAAAACAAGTATTTTTAAAATAGAACTATTACGTTAAAGGAAACGTAATATTTATATTGGAGGAGATATGGCAACCTCGCAACAAATCATATGTTTCATTACGTTGTTGGATGAAAAATCAGCCAGCGGTCCTCAAAATGTGGGTATTTTTTTAAAAAATTAATATCTCCGTAAATATTAGAAATTTTTAAAAATGGCTTTCACTAGACTGATTTAAATGACGAACTACACCAGCAGTTAAAATATTTGTACTTATTTAAGATTCACCCTGTATTTCTAAAGATTTTATAAATTCATAACAAATTAAATTTAATGACGTTGCTTCAAATTTAATAACTACCTTATCAATATTTTGCTGTATTTATGTAAAATATTAATCCATATCTAGCTGAAATCGCACAGAAAGGTACGATAATAAATTTCATTTCCAATACTAATTGTAATTACTAGACTTTGCTATTCACGTCTCGTAAATAGCAATTAACCTTTTCAATAACTGCTAATAAATGCTAATGAGAATTTCTTTCCATAAATCCTTTGAATTGGCCTTGGTGTAACGAAGAAAAAACGTGTGAACAATGTCTCTGCTATTTTAATTTGACATAGCATAATGGGTACCTACTAATACTTTCACAAGAACAATGAGTGTAGTCTTATTACTCAGAATAATAGAATTTTAAGTTTAGACAATACACTTTTATATCTTCTACATCTTAAACAAATTTTATACTTATTTAAAATATACAGGGTGTCTGAAGTATAAATGCTTTAATTTTGTCATACGATAAGTTGTACTAAGCAAAACATATTTGACTTAACAATGTTTTTTCTCTGACCAACGGTAACATACAGCATAGAAGTCTTGAATATGCGATAACGGCGCTCATATACTATCTTAGGATTGTTATATATTTATACATAATAATTAAAATGGGTACATCTAAGTGTTTAAAATGACTTCTGTTCCTTGCAAGAAACGTTTACCGTACAAATCAAAATCTAGCCAGAGAGTTTTGCCTAGATTCGCCGTAAATTAATATGTGCAGTTGGTTATGGTTACTATAAATTGTTCCACTTTTGTTTATGTACACTCGCAAACATCAAAGAATTACCAGAGAAAAATGAAACGTACTGGCTATACGCACCACTATGACTAATATTACTTTTTGGTTATCAGCAAGAGCCTGACACTACAACGTTGTCGAAGGTTACAGTACGTTACAGTTTTAACGAGTTTCTCGAAAATTTCAATGGCTTACTCCATAATAATATAATACTTATCCAAAAATAAAATTAAGAACAAGTTACGTTACACGCGCATTTACTTAACCTTAACTGTACCTTAGTTTGTAATTTTGTAACATAGTTTTGCATATTATTTTCGAAAGGTATTTGTAGAAAAGCTGTTCATTTTTGACATTTTTTTCATGAGAATATTTTATTGCTTTTGATCAGATATATAAGCCCTTAAAATTACGGCACTCTTATTCCGGACACCCTGTATAAGGCAATAATTTATAACTACTAATTATACCAGTTATCTAAATTGAATATAAAATATATTAAGGAATAAATGAAAAAGTGTTTATTGGGTGCTATGAGAGTAATCTAAAATATTGAAAAAGTGATTACTGAAGTTATTTGATTGGATGTAAATATCTGAAACTGTCATTGCTTCATTAAAAAAGCTTACAAGACCAAGACCAAGTAGTGTTTCAAATAGATAAATACCGAGGTAAAAACTAATTATTGCTTTTTTAAATTCATTTTTATATTGTGGGTGGTTTTGTCTCAGAGCAAAGCAATATCAGCCTTGACACTATTTAGGAACAATATTTTATGTTATATCTTGTAGCTAATAAAGATGTGTTACATCCCAGCCAGCCCAAACTCTATAAGCTTTATATTTTTTTCCCCACAATATTCTTACAACTTTGGCAAGTGTTGTATAAATGTAAAAGGGCACTAGAATATCAAACAAAAATGTGTTGTTGCTGCCATATAACAACACTTTATCAGGTATCAGTCACTCTAATAAATATAAAAAGAGAAGAAAAGAAACCAAAATGTGCCACTACAAAACTATTATAAAAACACTGTGGTATACTGAAGCTCAAAACCGGTATATATCTAATCGCACCGCAGACGTCTAACTGTTGCTATAAGTTTTTATATGTAATTGAATATCAGTCGGAGCATTAACCCGCAGAGTAGTAGTTTTCTGAATCATTTAATAATTTTTAAATTAATTTTACTCTAAAACGACAAACTTTATCGAAATGAGGCAAGAGTAGTTTAATTTCGAAAAATTATATTGTGTTACTTTTTTGTTGTCAAAAAACATAATTGGACATATACAAAAGTTAATATGTATTATTTTTAGTCGTACCTACAATGCGTTAATAAATTATTGAAGACTAATTTCTGAACGCCCTGTATATACTTCTTTGATATTACAAGACATTGCATTTCCTGCCGTCTTAAAAAGAATACGAGATGTCACTGATAAAGTTAATTTTCTAATTTTATTCTTAACAGCAATATGTCCAATCAAAAGTTATAAAACAAAACTTTTCTTTCTCAAAATTTTTTAACTTCCTGTAACTTGTAAAGAAAAACTGTATTGAAAATATTAAATTTCTTACTAAATTTTTAAAATCGACGACTTGACAAAAAATGGAAAGCATTTCCCAAGAAAAGAAATAGATAACATTTAATAACACCTATTTTATACAGCTAATTTAACTGCTTTTGCTGCTATTGTCATTGATTATTTATAGGATTCATTTTTGATATTAATTAATAAAATAACTTGACATACTTGATGTCACAACAAAATTTTAGGCTCATCTTATCCAGTTTCTACAAACTAACACAAATTTTTCTGCCTCTTGATTGTTTTGAAGTTATTGGCAGCAACTATAATACGTTTGCGTAAATCATCAATAGTAGGTATACACTTCGGTGAGATACACTTCTTTTTTGAAATATTCCCACAGAAAGAAGTCCAAATGATTTAAAATCAGAAGATCGTGGCAGCCATGGTACTGGTCCTCTTCGTCCAATCCGTTGGTATTAATCATTGGAAAAGTTGTACATGGTGCATATACAATTGAGCCTCGTGTGTGACACGCTACACTGCTGAAATACACCGTGCATATCCTGGACCTTCATCTCTTCCACGATGTGGTCTCAAATTTCCCTCGCGATGCACTACACTTGCACTCAATGCTCACCGCTTTTGTTCATTTGTAAATATATTAGATATTCAAATTTCGATTACAAAAAAAATCCTCAATAATTTGTCGTATACTCTGGAAGCGCTACCATGACTACGTAATAGTATGTTGTTTATTTCAATCTTTATTTTATTTTTGGTGGAAGTGAATGTGCCTGAAGGAATTATTAAGGAAGCCACCGGCGTAGCTTCAAGTTTATTGCCAGAAAAAATATCCTCAAGATACGAGCGTGAATATACCGACTTCAAAAACTTGCGGACAAAAATAATGTGAGTGGGATAACAGAAGATATTCTGGTGGTTTACATGGTTTAGATTTAGTTCGAACACATTATAGGCAAAATGATCTATGCTAGAAAGTTTCAGTAATGAAAGAATAGGCATTGTATTCCAAAAAAAGGTAGACATTTTAACTAAAGAAGAGGTTCTGTTGGATGTTGACGACCATCGGTTGCTTGCGAAATTGTAACAATATTCGGAATATATGATTGTTGTCGATGTGATGAACTTCTATCCTTGACCATGAGAAGATATAAGCAAAATACGTAATTCTGACATTGCGACTGACAAAAAATTTAGCGAGAAGAAGATTTAAGCCGGTTATGGACGGTGAGCGATAATATAATATATATTTATATCTTTATAATGAGAACTACATATTCCTGCAGACAAGTAAATCGCATAGATATATCATCACATGCAGGAGGATGGAAATCCAGCGAAACTGCCAAGAATTATACAGGGTTAACTATGACTTAGTACAAATATTGTAAGAGGGGATAGGGAAAAAGAAGAATTAACGGAATCACCCTTCAAAAGAATTCCAAACTTATTTATAAAGTCAAAAAAATTTATTTTCGAAATTATTTTAAATCCTTATTTAACGCCGCCAATGTTAACTTGCTTGTTGGTTGCCTACTCTACAGGCATGCAACAGTCGCTCAGTCGGTATCGCTGTGATGTCATAATTCTATTTCTGTCTTTACGTTGTAATTTTGTGTTCTTCTTCAGTTTTTAGTGCCTTTTTTAATTTTTAAACGTTTTATAGTTATTAAATAAAATTAAAACTTGTCTATTATCTATTCTTTTCATTCGATTTTGAATAAATAGGCATTTTATCTAATTGTACTTACGGGAAGTGTATTTTATCGGTAGTGAGTGGCTGTAATGAGCGAATATGTAGTTTTACCAGTTTATAACGAAATAATGAAAAACGAATGCAAAATACTGGAGCTAACTGGATTAACTGTTAGCTATCTATCAGGTATTATTACTAATAAAAATGTTAATTTTTGTATTTTATACATTTAGAAACGCTACAAAAAGACGACCACATTGTACCTACTTGACACTGTTGACAGATGTAAGCTTTATCTATGAATTTAAGCCATCTCAGTCGATTCTTATCATAGGCGCCGACTTTCCGTTTGAAAAAAGGGTTTTGCCCCATTTTTTAAATATCGAGCTAAAATTTTGGAATAATTTTTCTATTGTCTTTTAGGCCTCCCTGAGCACGTGGTTAAATTTTTTGTACTTAGTCATAGTTAACCCTGTATGTCGATGATTCCATCAATAACAAAATCGAAATGTGGAAAAAATTATTTCCTAGTAAAGAGTCTGTAAATGGCCGTTGCCTTTAATTTCAACTATTTCATCATCAAATTTTGTATCGCCGGAAATAACCATTGTACCATGATTTTTAAAATATATGATAGAAATAAAACAGAACTTTCTAATATGAATAATGCTACTAACTTATAAATTGACAGTTAACCTGTCAATGTAATGTCATTTGTAAAAAATTTACAAATATAAATAGCTTGCTCACTAGACAGCTCACTTTCTTCATTAATACTGTGTTTCGATAAATTGACGTTTACAAATAAGTAACAGATCAAATCAATATTTGCCACGTTATTATTATCTTAATAGGTAATATTTGATATTTTTAACAATTTTGAATCCGCCACCAGTTTAAAAAGCAATTTTGCACCTCGTCCTCCGGCCCAAAGAAACAGTTACACAGAAGAGGAATAAATTAATAGGAAACAGAGCGAGGAAGGCGATTAGTTGCTGATCCTACTGAATGACGTTTCTGGTCTAAAAGAGGCACATTAAGGAGCTCTGGCGGTAATAAAGGGAGTCTTACTGGCGGAACTGACGAGCCTCGCGAGACACCCCCAACTTACCCCCACGTTTAACAAATGACTGCCCCAAGAGCAACCCCGTCAAAGTTTTACAACAATTTCAATCAAAATGATTGCCGTATTAGTAAGTGAAGGAGGGGATAGAAGCGAGACGAGACTCGAGACATGCGGGCTTTCGTTTGGCAAAGACAATTATTTATTATACGTCGAGGATATAGCGGGGTACGTTCTCTGATTTTTTAAGAAATTAACGGACCAATTTGTGCAGCGCTTGCTAATTATCAGAGTAGTTTTCTCATTTTCTTTATAGCAAGAAGAGGTTTAATTAGATCCCTTGTAAAGCAGTTAACTGTACTAGAATCTATATTGTATAAAACTGATTTAATATACATTAAACGGATAATATTTTTAGTCTCGAAGGAGCTCCCTATTTTTAAAATAAGTCATCAATTATTATTTTCAATCGAGTCAAGTACATACCCTATTTGTTTTCCTGTTAAAAATATCTCTCTTTTCTAATAAACTTTTATTAGAGAAACTTTTCTGAATTATTTAAAAGTTATAAGGAATATCATCCTAAAAAGTATCAAATGAAATACCACCTAAAACTCGCATTAGCGGTGGAAGGGTCAAATAGTCGTTGGAAAATAATTGAATGTTCTTTGTTTAATGTGCATAAAATAAATGTCACTAAGAATAAATAAAACGACTAAACTCGATAATTCTTTAATACAGTGAAAACAAAAGGTAATGATAACAATAACTAAACCTAAAAATGAGACAAACGCCTTCATACTACATTACAAACCTTATTTTTTAAAACCTCTCATAAAAAATCGAGGGAGTGTTAGATCTAGCGACTTTCCGGACCACTGAATAGGTCCATTAATACCAATCCATTTTTCTAGGAGTGTTATCTAAATATTGCTGCACAATCCTGGCCTTGTGGGGTGGAGCTCCGTCGTGCTGGAATCATAGGTTTCTCCTTAGCTGCAAATGCACATTCTCCAGAAGTGAAGAAAGTTCTTCTTGTAGGAAATTTAGGTAACTTACGTTGTTCAATGTATGTTTATAAAAATAAGGCCCAATTAAATGCCTAGCGATTATGCCGCATCATACATTTACTCCAAACTGGCCTTGGCTTTGTACTAGATTTTCAATGTAGGGATTTTAATGGACCAGTAGTGTTCATTGCGCCTGTTTGGCAAACCTTTTCTAACAAACTGACTATCGTCCGTCCTAAGAACGTTCTGATCAACAGTTTATACATTTACTACAATTTGAGCTATAAAATTATGTCTGTTTTCAATGTGACGCTCAGATAAATACTCCAAATTGTGAATTTTGTAGTCATTGGTGTTTAAAATTCACTGAACGGTTGATTTATCCAACTTCAATTCGCGGCTAGTCTGCTTGTTAGAATTTCGTGGATTCAAAATAGTGTAACAGTCTAGCTGTATTGAAATTGTTTCTTATCCTTCGGTCAATTATTTGATTCTTCCGAACAGAGCATCTTCATCACGTCGCAAGATTGCCTCGAATCTTATAAAGGTTCTATGATCAGGGATGAGACGCTCTAGATACTTTTCTCGATATAACTCTACAGCTCTTTTTTTACTGTATTAGAAAGGTATTTTAAGCTAATATAAATCAAATCTTCTACAATTCCTATCAATGAAGCCATATGTATGTTCTCTGATACCAAACATCTAGGTATGCTAATGAACAATTCCACAGACAAAGCTCTATTCAATAATTATCTAAAGAAATTAATCTAAATTCACTAACCTTGCTTTAATGAAAACACTCACTTCACTTTTGGCAGTTGGAACACGACAATTCAACCACAATAGATGAGATCTGACTTATTTCTGTATTTTTAGGATTGCTTCTTCAGGTGGCCTCCTTTAATTGTTGTACATTTCCTACCTTGTTACGGTTGATCAAAAAATGGTTGCACGCTTTAAGTATCAGAAGATGAAAAAATGCCTGTTTGATACAGGTAGCCGAGAATTTTTGATCCTAATAGAGAAAAATTAATTTTTTAGGTAATTTTAAAGGCAGCCGTGATGAAAAATGTGTATTTCCTAAAGGAGTGAGTGAGGAGCGTTTAATAAGTAAGCGGGCATCAGAACTCCGTTATCTCGATGATAAATGTGGGGAATTTAGGCCTTTGTTATAATAATGATATTTAATAAAGGAAATTGATATTCTCCTTGTAAAAATGTGCTGAAACGCGGAGAGCATTGTCGAAGAAAGAGAGCCATAATTCAAATTTCAAGATGGATGCCACTTACATTTATATCTATTGTTTTTTTGTCTTATCTAAATTACGGCTGGTATTATTTTTATAAGTGGTTGGCTTTAGGTGAAGACAGCTTCCAGTTTAAAATTATTTTTAGCTTTATATTAATATTATTCCCAAGGAAATAAAATCTGACCCGAATAATAATTTCAGCAAAATGCCGTTTTAGAAATAAAAGTCGCGGAATATATATTGTTAAATGAGGGAAAATAAAGAAAGGCATTAAAGTGACGTAGACTGTTTCTTAATGTTTAGTCAAGCTTGAAATATGTGGACATTAAAGTTTACGATTAAAAGAGGTTTTACTGGAATAGGAATATCATTTAAAATTTATCTAACAACAGAATATTACTATATCATGACCGATTTTGGGAATAAGGCAGATTTGCCAGAAGAGTTCCTTGTTAAAACCAATCTAGTCTGATATACGGGGGCTCAGATACAGACATGAAAGGAAGCTGGAACACATGGAACTAAAGGAATAATTTAGAAATACATGCTCTGGTTGTCCAAAAGATTAAATACTGTATAAATTTTGAAATATGTAAAAAACACTGTTTCCCTGTGCTTCAAATTTGTTTAATTGATAACGTTAGAACTCTGAAATAGTATGACCAAAGCTTGAGTGCTGCAAATGAGAAACATATGAGGAATCAGCTAGAGCAGGTGGGTGGGTGAAAGACAAGATCCAAAATCTATGACAACTCTTTGTTAGAGGCCAAGTTTAGTTCATCAAAAGCAAAAATGCTGAACTAAGACGCAGATCAAGGATAACAGTAAGACTGTTAATAGGATACTGCATGTAAATGAAACTTGATTAACCGGCTGGTTGAAGGTTGAAATATAGGTTTTGTCAGAAGGAAGCGGAAATGTTAAAGTGCGCTATCTACTCTTCAGAAGAGAAAACCTATAAGTCAGCAATAACACGAAGAAGATGATGTTGAAGAAGTCTAATTACCATGAAGATCGCTATGAAGGTTCAATAGACCAATGGTTGATTGCTTCTTTTTTAGTAGGGCAATATTGCGTACTTAAATCTTGAGTGATCCATGAAATCTAACGAGTACAGACCATCTGACCGGTCTCTTCACCAAAAATAATTTGTATTTTAATACTCTGGCAAACCACGGAAGGAGACGTAGGGATCCCATAAAAATAACATTATATTGTAAAGCAACAATGTAAAATTATGTAGAGTTAAGTATACTAAGGCTATAAATGGACAGGGAAGAAGAAATTAAGAAGAAAACTACTCCCTTTGTGTGAGGATGGAATCGAATGATATCTAGAAGTACCTCGAGAGAATTAGTTCCCTTTTGGTGTCCAGACGGTTCGGTACTTCAGCGTCTTAGTCAAATAAGCTGTAATTGTTGAAAATTACACTTAAATTCGTAAGTTCAGTCAGGCCATTTTCCACATCTTGACGTGCGCGGTATAAATGAAAGGTTTATAAAGTATTTAATTTCATATGTGTAATCACAGTTGAAGTTATTGATGTAAGAATGTGACATATTTTATGCATGAAGGTACCAAATTCCAATTATTTATTCATATCTCAAAAAAAAGGAATGCATTGAAAATATCATTTAAGAATGCTATAAAAAAGTTCCAACAAAAAACTTTGACCTTAATTTTCTCAACACTTGAAATTTACAGTTAATACCTTTTGCACCAATAACTACAGTTGTTTTCTTTAGTTTAACATTTTATATATCTTTTGTTATTGTTATTTTAAACCTTTCATTGGATATGTGGCGTTTCCCTTTTAATAAATAGAATAAGTGTCCGAATTGAATGATCGTGGAACCGTTCATTATAAAGCCCAAGATGGGTAAGTAAAGCAATTAGATGATTTCTATAATATAAATAACAGAAGTAAATATATAGATAATTTTGCTCCATTTCAATTATAAAGGTCGTTGCGATATTGTTCGTAACGACAATTAAATAATAATTCGAGTAGGGATTTGAGATTCCCCCATTTCACATTCGTTGTAGCAGCAATGCTGCCCATTAGCAATAGTGTTTAGATCGCGAAGCAACTTTCCCATACTGTATAATCTGCACGGTTAATATATAAAATCATATGATTTTATTATTTTATCTATTGGTATTTAATATAATTTGTCAATAACTGTCCTGTAAAATTTTCATTATACATGTGTTTCCTATTAATGAAATGATTATTCACTGGTTTGAATTAATCGGGAATGAACTAAAAAAACGAAAATTCTCCGGTGTCAGTAACTGAACCTAAACTTTTGTGACAGTCAAATGCTATCCACTATACCAGTTACGGCAATATTGAGATTTTTCCAAATGATGGTAAGAGTTTACTAATTAAAGTTTAATTTGCTTTTTTAAATTTATCAAGTGAACGACAAGTGTCAAACTTAAAATTAAGGTGTTTTGACAGTTTTGAATTGTATGTACATGATATGTGTCAAAATGTAATGTTTTCAGTAAAAAGTTTGATAAAATATTGTTCACAGTTCATTCAACTATAGTATTTTACTTGCATATAATGGCTCTAATTCACTCGGGTGATTTATAATCGTTAGCTCGTTGCAAAATATACTTATTAATTATATAAACAGTGCTTTAGTTACATTTGTTTTATCAGTGGAAAATTTTAATGCAAAGAAAAGTTTTTGTCGATAAATATTTTATACAGTAAATAACAATCGCAACTTTGTGTTATACAGTCGAGGAAATAATTCAGACGACTTACGTTTCGCGTTAAAAACAATCATTTGTTGCAATTTAGTTCAGTGCATAGTGCTAACTATTAGTGTAGAATATAGTTTTATTATTTTCAGTTGCCGTTTTTTACATATTTTAATGAAAATTTAATGAATTATTCATTTGTTCGTATGACGTAAGTCGTCTGAATTCTTGTTGTTTTTATATTCAGGAGAAATGCGGGGATATGTGTTGTAAAACAGTAGAATTGTACTGTTTTCTTGTTACAAAAAACATCCAAACTTTACCCTTACGACAATTAGCGAACCTAAAAACACTCCCTACGTGATCGGCATCATCCTCTAGATTACTATTTCCACACGAAATTCCTCTATTTCATTATAGCGGATTATGCTTACGAGTTTGTTAGAGGAACTTCAAAAGAAAATGCAAACTCACCGCGGATGTGGTTCTTCCTTCGCATCAGTTATTTCCTCTGTCTAATTAAATAATAGCTAATTATATATGATAGTGAGCTGAATAACCGTAAATTTTAATGTTTGAGTAATTTGATAAAACATTGTCTTAAGCTTCCCATTGTTTAACGATAACAGAAGTAAATAGTAATTAACAAACATAATAAGGTTACTAGAATAATAATACAATACCATAAAAAAGTGGTCTCTCGACTAGATCTATACCCCATCGTCCTAGATTCCAAGGTAAAAGCGAAATATAGATATACAAGTGGAACAGACTACAGTATATTTATGTTTTTAGGTTTGTTGAATCTGAAACTGGGATTCATTTAACCCCATCAGGGTACTTTCAAGGTCAAATGAAAAGATATATATGCAAGTGAACCAGACCGTCGAACATTTATGTTTTTATAATCACTTGATTTGGATCGGGGATTCATCCCTATCCCTATCAGGTCAGTTTCAAGGGCATTCTATGGCAAAATCGAAAGATAGGTATACAAATGTACAAAACCATCAAACGTCTATATTTTTGAGGTCATTGGATATGAATTTGGAGTTAATTTAACACTATCGGGTCTGCTTAACCCGACAACTTCAAAACTCTAATACTCAATAGCGCCCATAACCCTGTAATCGATGCATAGATGCGTTAAAAATTACAACTTTTGAGAATAAAGAACTTTAACCATCGTCGCAAGTTTGAGAATTTTCAGTCTTGTAGGTTTATAACGTGTAATATTATATCTCTTTATTTATGATATCTACCTTTCTTACACCCAAAGGATCTATGCAATGGATGTCTTTTACGTTTTCGTTCGCTTTCTGATATATATCTTACGAGGATCCAGCAGTAACCACTCAGCATATATTTATCCCAGGTGCCTTGGTAACGTCGCTCTTCATTCTACAGGAAATATTTCACCTTGTTCTTTACTGAAAGCGCCGAGATTTTGTGGGAAGTAGTCAATAGTCAAGCAACTCAGTTTCCTATAATTTTCCGCAATTTGCGCTACTTTTTCTCTGTAATGTAGACTTTCATGATTCTCGATAATCCATTTAAATCTCAATCATGCCGCTTATGTAGTAGTTTTTTTCTATATTTGCTATCTCATTCACAGAAGAAGCATGGATTTATTGTGAAACCTGGTTGTTGTGTCAATCAAGTAGTGAAAATCCTCCAAAATTTGCCATCCATGTTCCTTGTAGCTCATTTTTTCAAGGACTGACTTCATGGTTGTATCTCTCTTCTTTCATAACCATCTTTATCATAAAAGCACATCATCTTCCGAAAAATATTCCAGGAATTCCTTGCTTCTGTAACGGTATACGGAGAACTCGATTTTACTCGAATTTTGCCAAGAGTTGTGATTTTTAGCGCTTCTATGCATTGGTTATAGAGTTACGGGCGTTATTGGGTTTTGAAGTTGTCAGGTTAAGCTGACCCGATGGTGTTAAATGAACTCCAAATTCGGATCCAACGACCCCAAAAATTTAGACGTACAATAGTTTTGCCCACTTGCATATCTATCTCTCGATTTGACCTTAAAATAATCTTGACGTTGACCTGATAGGGTAAAATGAATCCCCGATTCAGATCCAGCGACCCCAAAAGCACAAACCTACGATGGTCTGATTTATTTATCGTTCTATTTGAACATTGAAACAAAACTGATGGGGTTAAATGAAGGGCAGATTCAAAATCAGCGATCCCAAAAACATAAATGTACTATAGTCTGATCCACTTGCATGTCTATCTTTCGCTTTGATCTTGGAATGACCTTGAACCTCGGGCGACGGAGTTAAATGGACCCTAGATTCAGATTTAACGTATGAAAATTCATAACAATATATGGAACTAACTAACTACTTTTAGTTCAGCAGAACTGGACAGACCGTAAAAATAATTTTATATGCCGGATGTCCTTTAAATATAAGTTATGTAATGTTGACTTCTTTAGTATAGACAGAAGAATGCGTTATATAAAAACTTAGTTACCCAGAATTTAATATTTTTTTATGTATAAAATTGCGAAATAAAGATTCAGTGGTATATATATAAAAAATTAACAAATAGTTAATATCTAAAACACACATTTGTCTTTCTAATTAGAATTCAAAGGCAACTCTCACAGAATTTAAGGTATACTTGAAATAAAATAAATGACTCGAGCAAACATATTCTGAATTAATTTTATGGAAACAATTTTCTGGTCAATTTAAATATAACGCAATCATTCTATATCATAAGCGATTTTCCTGAATTGCTCTCACTTTTATAGGGAAAATTGCTCGAATTTTATGGGTTATGGAAATGTCTTTCGTGACCATTCACATACGGGAGAGCCCTTTCGTTTTCTAGATTGTCTTCAATGCGCAACTGATTTGCATAGGTTAGATGCACAGAATTTTCATTTTGTTCTGTTTCGGTAATATTTGTTGAAGCTGTCACCCTGATATATTGATTTAGGAATAATAAAGTTTAATATTACGTAATATATTTTCCACAGCTTAATATTCTGTGTATCTATTAATACAAGAAAAAAACCTAAATAAATTAAGGTATCTGTTATCCATTTTAAAATGGGGTGACCAGGGTTAATTGGACTCGAGAGTAGATTAGTATAGATAACACGACACTACAAAAAAGTGTAATGTCCGACAAGCTATACCTATATCTATAATGCTATACTTTCATTCGCTTAATCTGGGATTCATTTAACCCCATTGTCTTAGGTCCTAGATCATTTCATGTCAATGCGAAATATAGATATCCAAGTGGACCAGTCTATCGTATATTAATGCTTTTGAGGTCGCCAAATGTGAATCAGAGATTACACGTCATTTCAGGGTTAAATGGAAAGATATGCAAATCAGCAAAATCATCATCCATTTAAATTTGGAGTATCAAGAGTTTTTACATCGTGGTTAAAAAATATTGCTTAAAATGTGAATAGAATGAAATCTTTTGCTTATCGTCACGAAATCAATTAACTTGAAATATTTTCACGCACACACTCTTCCTCTAGCCTACTGATATTAGGCGATTAATGAACAAACTCAAACCTAGATGATGCACAAGCGTAATAAATGAAGATTGTCCATTGATTCGTTTTCTTAACTAATGTATACCCCTCCATCCTAGTAGCGCATTCAGTTGTTTGAAAGAAATGTACACGAGCATGAAGTCAGTTCTTGAAAAAGTAACTACAAACATGGATGCCAAATTTCTGGGTATTTGAAGGTCGTCACTATTTTATTAAGACATCAATCAGTTTTCACAAAATATCTTTGCTTGGAATAATGGGATAATAGAGATAGAAGAAACCACTATGTAGTAAAGAAATGGTCGAGATTAACTTCATTTCAACCAGGTACTAAGAATATAATAGAGAGGCAGAACTTACAACGATTATTACTGTATAAAATGTATTATTCTGAAGAGTTGTAATTTGTAGTGCTTCTATTCATCGGTTACAAAGTTACGGGCGTTATTGAGTATTAGAGTTTTGAGGTTAAGCTGACCCGATGGTATCCAATAACCCCAAGGATATAGACGTACGATGGTTTTTCACATTTGCATATCTATCTTTACATTTGATCATATAATGATCTTGAAGCTAACCTGGTAGAGTTAAATTGATCCTCGTTTTAAATCCAGTTACCCGAAACACATAAATTTACGATGGTCTGGTTCACTTGCATATATTATGTCTTTCTATTTGACCTTGAAATAACCCTGAAACTGGCCTAATGAGGTTCAATGAGTTAAGGATTCAAATTAAACGACCTCAAAAACACTGAAATGACGTCGAACCTAGAGCGATTGGGTTAAATGAACCCCAGATTCGGATCCCAAAAATATAAATGTTCGATAGTCAAATTCAGCGTGTGAGAAATAAAACTGGCGTGGCTGATCGGTACATTTTTGCAATGATCTATTGATACTGTACCAACTAACCCCAAGGATAGAGATACTAAATAATTTAAATTAGGTGTACTTATTTTTAGATTTTCTTACTTATTGCAAGTCTAGTATGCGTACTTATAAAACGAAAGACGATTTTAAATATATGTAGCTGGAGAAAAATTTTTTCAATTATCTAGAACAAAAGCAAAATAGATGAAAGAGAAAATCCGCCATACGCACTCATCAAAGATGTAATGCCAAAAAGGAAATTGGTAAAATTAACAATAAAAAAGCGAAAAGTAGTTAAAGTAGATAAAGAAAAAGAAGAATTTTGTTAGTCGTGATTATTCCAGTGACAATGGCGATGAAGAAACTATGTACCTATGTTTAGTATGTGCTGATTCTGTGCAAACGATGTAACTTGCAGTCATGCGAACGATGCTATGATGCTGGTCTATTTTATAGTTGTCATAATTGTGATTCCAATAATTCATGTTAATCGATATTTTAACTATTATTTGGCCTCAAAATGTTTTATAAAAATATAAATTTTTATTTTCTTACTTGATATGTTTTATTTTACCTATTGTAAAAAAATCCAATAACAGATTATTCAACCAACCCTAAAGCATATATCAACATACTCCAGTTACAAGGCAAGGTACACATGACAGCTCGAACTATATATTATATATTTTGTGGGTATGATTTCCTAGTCAAGTAGTATACGTTTCATTATCAAATCTAATATTTAGCATGTGTATAGATGAGGTGCAAAATGTCAATTATAAAAATTATATCAACCAGTACCGGTCACTCCTACCCACTCAGTAGCACCTGCGAAATAAATAAAAAACTGTTTATAAAGATATTTAGAGTTATCTTAAAAAAATAAATGTGAGTTTGAAATTTTATATATTCTTTCACAGCACATAAATATATTAGATGATCAATTTATTAGAATATTTTTTTAAATAATTTGCACCGTTTCCTACTTTGCTTTGCTTGTAAAAATCTTTTATTTTATTTTATTTTATTGTAAGAAACAAACAGGTTGTAAAACCTAATTACATGTTTCTAGACAAATTCATACACAAGTTACATAGAATACCTTATCAAAAAAAACAAACTAATCTCCATATAAAAATAAAATTAAACACAATTATTAGAACGAAGTTGAGAACTAAAAATTCTAAATTAATTTTCACTGAAAATTTAATTTACGAATACAATTCTTAAACTGCTCTTCGCTCACGTTAAAAATCCCACTCGAAACTTGTTGTTGATATTTATTGAATAAACTACACATATCGTTCAATAGACATTTATTTTTTGTCACGTTAAACGTTACTTGTCTTGGACGCACACGGTAGTCAGGAACGCAGAGACCCAGGCGAGACAAAAGGTAAGGACTGTCCAATTTATTATTTAATAACTTATATAAAAATACCAACTGATGGCAGTACCTTCTATGTTCTAACTTGGCAATTTTAAATTCAATGCGGTGTGGATCATAAGAACAAAACTCTGGATTTCTATTATGCTTCTTGTAATATAGATATTTATTAAATTTATTTTGAATAGTCTCTAAGGATTTATTTAATTTTTTTATGCCAGGATTCCAAATTCGCACACCAAATTCGAGCTTACTACGAACAAATGAATTAAACAACGCTATAACAGAATAAATATTTTTAAAGTCGTAGGTCATTCTTTTGACAAAGCCAAGTAATTTGTAAGCCTCTGAGCATATAGTTTTTATATGATCATCGAAGTTCAAATCCGACTGAAATAATATTCCTAAATCTTTAACTTCTTTAACTCTCCTAAGAGGAGTATCGTTCATCATGTATAAGTAATGTTCCGATGTTTTATGTTTACTATATGTCATTATACTACATTTATTTAAATTAAGGTACAGTTTATTTGTGACGGACCAATTATATATACTATCTAAATCATTTTGTATTTTCAAATAATCATCAAAATTACTAACTTTACTGAATAGTTTAAAATCATCTGCATACAATAGATTATCCGACAGAACATTTCCAGGTAAATCATTAATAAAAATAATAAACAACAGGGGACCCAAATTAGAACCTTGAGGCACACCCGATCTTGCTAAAAAGTAATTCGACTTCTCACCCCTATAAGTGACATACTGATTTCTACTTTGTAAATATGAACTAAAGAAATTTAATATGTGGTCACTCATGCCATAGAAATATAACTTTGATAACAAAATATCATGGTTCACTCTATCAAACGGTTTAACAAAATCTATATATACAACATCCACCTGGGCTCCCTCTTCAAAAGCAGCCCAAACCTTATCAACAAAAGTTACCAAATTGGTATCAATGGATCTCTTTCTACAAAAACCATGTTGATTGAATATATTTACTCATGTGTACATACAGTTTTTCATATAAAATGAATTCAAATAATTTTGCAATACAGTTCAAAACTGCAACCGGTCTATAATTAATTACTACTGATTTATCTTCTTTCTTATATATAGGAGTAATCTTTGTTTTTTTAAACTCAGAAGGAAATACTGCAGTTTCTAAAGATTTTTGGTATATGATCAATAACGGATACAACAAGAAGTCTTTTCAAGCTTTGAAAATATATGGTGGTATATCATCAGGTCCCGAGGACCGCTTCGGTTTAAGTTTCTTAAAAGCTGCCTCCAATTCATCTAAAGATATTTTGCTAAAATGGCAATTTTGTGAATCAAAATATTTATTTACAGGTGTAGCCTTTATTTTATTAATTTCATAGGATGAAGTTTCCCTATCATAGACTGAACAAAAATACCTTGCAAATTCCTCGGATATAATCTTTGGATCTGTAGTAATATTATCATTAATTCTAAAATGCGATTCCCTGCTGTTTGTTCATTCATCATGCATCATATTTCTTCTTAAAATAGCAGCACATGTTCTTACATAATACCAACACAAATACGAATTTTAATGTGATATGAACAGCTTTACCTTCTTTAGCTTAGACCTCATTAATGCACATGTTTGAAATTGTACCTAATTAAACCATTCCAATATAGAAAGAGGTGAATTTATATATCCTTAAGTAACTCTCAGACTGTAAATTCTCCAGTAATTACCCAAGTAACCTTTTATCTATTTCTTACTATCTGCACACGAACTTTCTGCACAACTCACAGCGTAAAAATTATGTTTCGTACGTTTATAGCAAGTATGTTGTAATAAAGTGCTTGTCTTGCAAGTTAGACCATTTCCCAATTTTTTTATAATCGTGCATTACGTGCAAGAATAAGTACAAAATATGCGATGACGTAGATTGTTGCAGTTTACGCATTGCAACTACATTTGTATAAAACTTTAAAGACAAATACAGTTTCAGTTCTTCAGTATTTGCGTCTCCTGGTAACTAAATCCAGTATATTATAGCAGCACTGCACTGCATTATTTACTGAAAATCAATAAAGTTTCGGCTAATGAATATTGTTTGTTGTTGAATATAGAAACCACGGATACAGTAGATGAATAACTAATATTTAATAGTTCTTATAAGATTAGGATACATTTGGGATATAGTGTACTGTATGCATGCATGTTTTGAAAATATATTGGGATATAAATTTATCATTCTGGAAAGAGATAAATGGAGGTATCCAAAATCTCAGTAGAAAGTAAAATTGCCTAGACAAAAATACATTTAAGAGAACAATAAAATACTCCCACGTGAATTATACAGGGTGTTTCAAAAAGACATGGCGATATTAATACGGCTGATAGAACATTGCAATATAAATAGGGTTTACTTATGTTTAGTATGTCCTAGAGCCACTCTTTTTGAGAAACGGGGCCTGTAATATAATTTAAAAAAAAATAAATTTTGGATGTAATTTGTTTAATGACCAACAGATTTGATTAAAATTTGGCACAAGTACGTTTTTGGTGGTGCCGAACACACTGGTATTATTAGCTTTTTGTACAAAGTAGAGGGCGCTAGTCGCTAGCATTTTCATTGATATTTTATTCTCTAACTATTTTTAAGTTGGGTTTTCTCTATTTTCTTGTTATATTATGAAAAAAGCTGTACTTACGGCGATCCCTATAATAGTACTTATTTATTAAACGTGTATGTGTCAAACCCAGAACTCTTCCATTTACATGTCATATATTGTATAAGAGAAACTCCGGTATCAAAATATTTTAAATTTGGTCTCCGACCAACAATTGCATCCGCACCATTACAGAAAAGTATAAAATATTTTGTAGAGTATTTAACTGCAGTGTCACTCTTAAAACATTTTCCTAAAAGTCAACATCTGCTCATCTGCACTGCTGGTATAAGTTTCCATTATTATTATGTAGTAGCGCGTTACAAACACAGGGCATAATAGGGCAATCCAACGAACTGTCAAATCACTTTAAAAATGGCGGCTGTAGGACAAACAACTCGACATATGATAAGCAGAAATTTGTGATTTTGTGTAGAACTGTGTGTTTGGCTCATTATATTTTATACCTATTTCGGAATACCAAGGATAATTCAGACTATCATAATGGTTTTGTTTTGTTGTGTTATGAATTGTTGGAGTAGAGGACAGCGAGAAGATCAAGTTAGATTTTTTAGGATTCCTGCTGCATTGAATTATAGACATAGAACTGATTTCAATGAACTCTCTCATATAAAACGGCTATTAAAGTGGCTTTGTGCAATATAACGGCAAGACCTAACTCAAGAAAAAATTAAATACAGTGTCGTTTGTTCAAAATATTTTGTATCGGGTTCATAAAAAGTTATATACAACAATTTAAAAGCATATATTTCAGGTAAACCGGCTGCTTTAACAGATAACTTACATCTTGATTGGATTCCTACATTGCATTTGGGTTATCAAATTACCACTGCAACGTTGTCAGAGACTAAGATGGGTAGATATAAACGAAAATGTAGTGTTTTGCTAATGTTTTTTGAAGTATTAAATATCTGCAATATTTATATGTAAAAGTAATATATACCTACCTATGCAGGCCCCTATTTTCCATTGGGTACTGGACAGGGCCTTGCGATTAGTGGGGCCCCCTAGTTCTTGCCAGATCAGCAACTCTTCCATATCTCATATTAGAAAGTGTAATATGAGCCTATTTCTCATATATTTTCATTATAATAAGAAAAAGTGGGTTTATATTTTAGGTAAAACGTTCTAGTTGCTGAATATTCGTAAAATTATTATTATTCTCAGTATTCACTACACTTCGGTATATCTACAAATTTTTTCTTTCAAATGGGCCGAGGCAAGAAATAGTTGACTAATCAAAAATGAACTTGGTGCATTAAATTTTGATTTTCCCTGCTGCTAATGTTTTTTATTGTGCTGTAACAAACTTTAAATTATTATTGCAATGCCGCAATTATTTAAAATATCAAAAAACCAATTGACTATTAAACATTTTATACTATTTATCTATGTATCCAATTTTTTTAGAATTGTATATATAACTTATTTTTAATATTTTTTATTTAATATATTTTAGATTTTTTCTATCAAATAGACTTTTATTTATTATTTATAATTTTTGTCAAATACATGTGAATTGGAAACAGTGGCATTATTAAGAATTTCAAGCCCCTGCTCTGTAATAGTTTACTAATTAATTATATATAACTGCCAATATTGTTATCAATAAATTTTTTTATAAATATTATATATAGTATTCTCCAGGACCCTGAATTGCTAGGGCTGGCGGGGGTGTAATTATGCTACTAGTTGGAGAGAAAAAAGAACTTAGGTACCTATTTATAAATAATATATTTAAAACTTGTACACTGTATTTAATTTTTTCTTGAGTTAGGTCTTGCTGTTTTATTGCACTAAGCCACTTTTGCCGTCTTATATGACAGTTCGTTGAGATCAGTTCTGTCTATAATTCAATGCAGCAGGAATCCTAAAAAATCTAACTCTAACTCTTCTCGCTGTCCTCTACTCCAACAATTCATAACACAACAAAACAAAACCATTATGATAGTCTGAATTATACTTGGTATGCCGAAATAGGTATAAAATAATAATAAAATAATGAGTAAAACACACAGTTCTACACACAGACCAATAACTAAAATTCTACACAAAAGCACAAATTTCTGCTTGTCATATGTCGAGTTGTTCGTTGGATTGCCCTATAAAATCTTAAGTTTACAATTCTCTAAAAGAACAAACTACTATTCAAACTAGAGAATAATCAACATGCCGAACTTTCTTTTATACAAAATATGACATGTTATTGGAAGAGTTCTTAGCCTGACACATAGATACTTGATAAATAAGTACCATTACAGGGGTAGCCTGTAGCACATACATTACATAAGTAAATTCCACTCATTTTTCAATATTCTGTGCCATAGTAATATTGTTATGTCTTTTTAAAACACCCTGTATTTTTTTGTTTAAAGTCATACATTTATCCCGTTATGACACAATCCAATCATTGATGCCTCTCACAATTTCTACTAATTGGCTCACCCTTCAAAAGCAGAATCACTTTTAGGTTAGAAATTTTTATGTTGTGGCTGTACAATGCAACAATATAATGAAATTAAATCTACTAGAAAATGCTACATTAAATAACACTTTCTTAGAACCCTTTTTCATTTGAATATAGAATAATATTCTCGATGGTTTTATTTTGTGAACTAGATATTATTTTCTTGTGCCAATAAACTGAACCTCAGTCTCTATACAGGGTGTCCCAAAATAGAAGGCGACTTTCCTTATGCCATTTGTTATTTGGACGTCTCTGTTTCAGAATGTTAAAGTTACATTTTAAAAAACTATTTTTGTTAATAATTCCATTGTTTTCTAAGATACACACTTGAAATTTTTCACGTACTTTTATCTTATTGCGGCATACTTCATGTAATTTTGGTGAAAAAAATCGGGCGAATGGAGGTAACTGAGGGATGCAGTACCCTTTATCCCCTCCAATTATTTATAAGTACGCCTATGCAGCTTTTTCTTGAAATATCAAACGTAGAATTTTCTTCTGATCATTTTACCTCTTTTGTAATTTTTTGTTTAAATGCTTAGTTTTGGAGAAAAACTGCAATTTGTATTGCCCATAAATCTATCATTCACTACCATTTTCAAATGAAACTGAAATTTTGTGGATATACCTGTTATTACAATACCTTGGCAACTTAGCAAATCATAATATTTACTGAATGAATATTTGTCAATTAAAACAAAAAGAGAACATCTTTCAAAAGATAAGGTTTTCGCTACTTAAAAGGGTACGTACATGTGTTAATGAGAAGGGTGGGCAAGTAGAACGTTTGTTAAATTAATAGTAATTAATTAATTGTTTTATTTAATGTTATTTAGATAAAATATATTATTTTTTTGTTGATAAGAGAACTGTATTATAGATTTTAATGCCATATTATTTTTTCAATTCATAAGTACTCCTCATTTTATAAAATTTAAAATTATCCATTCACACAAAAACACACAGAAAAAATTCACACTATTCATGGGTCTCTAATAAAATAATTTAATAAATCTTAGTATTAACACCACAATTTAATTTAGAAAGAATTTATCCTTCTTCAACTTCCTCTTTAAATTAACCTTGCAACAACATACTTTTCTATGTGAAATTAACTTCCCTTCTTGTGTGTAGTAAATCTAGGCTAATATAGTTTACTTGAAATTATCTCATGACATGTTCTGAGGCCCGTTTCGACATATTGCTGCAATTTCAGTCTCTGTAGAACGATTATATGAACTTGTTTCTAAATGATAATATATATTTAAATATTTATTAAACGCATTTTACAGAACAAAAAGTGTAGCATATACTGTAATTATGCATGATATACAATTAAAAAAATTTCCAGTATTTGTTTATTACACTAGTTGTTTATAAGATGTAACAAGGCAAGGTCTCGTTATTGTTGTCAGATAAAAAAATGTTACTCATTTTTTGTTCTACTTTATGTACTGAGGTAGTGAAGTATAAAACTTGAAAATGTTTTACTGTGAATAGTACAAATATTTAGTCCAAACTAAACTTGATAATTATTTATAAGTAAAAATATATATTCTATCATTAACTCTTCTATTCCAGTTATCAAAAGATTTTAAGTAATAATAATAATAATATCTCTACCCCTCATTCTAATCACAGGGATTAGCCCAGAAGTCGGAGACTTGTGCGGGAGAGGGGGCGGCATATTATTATTAAGCAGGCCGCATTTGCGCCCAGGAACGACTTACGTTGGTAGGCCCTAACCACTATTCAGTGCAGGAATGAGGGAGACCTGGAGAACCTCATTAATTAAGGGGGTAGTCAAATATCAACCGGCATCAATCTCTCACATTGACCCAAGCCAACATTCTTCCACTCTACCATACCCGCAAAGAGGACGCCAAACCTCTCCACGAATATAGCTTATATACGGTCTACCGGCAGCTGGACTCGAACCATCACCGATCTAGTCACCTCGATTCAAGTACTGACGCCTTAAACCACGCGACCACTGACCGACCTAATATTAATGATAATGACAGTGATGACAATGACAGCAACGATAACGTTAATGATCACACAGCACCATAAACAAATGGTCATTTAACCCTATCGCCCTAGATTCAAGGTCATTCCAAGGTCAAATCGTAAGGTTAATATGTCAGTGGACCAGACTATTATATTTTGGGGTCTCTGAATGCGGCATTCATTTAACCCTATCAGGTACTCAGCTTCAAGGTCATTCCAAGGCCAAATAGAAACATAGATATGCAAATCGGTGAAATCATTTACATTTATCTAGCCACAAAATTTAAAACACGGTCTCTTATAATGTATAAAATTCCTTATCCTCCAGAGTTGTGACTTACACTCTCCAAAAACTCCAAACTCCAAACTCCAAAAATATATGCATACGACGGTTATGTCCGTTTACATATCTACCTTTCGATTTGACCTTAGAACTGAGACTGACTTGAGGGTTGCATGAATATCTGATTCAGATCCAGCGACTCCAAAAACTTAAATCTACGATGGTCTGCTTCACTTGCCTATCTATCTTTCTATTTGACCTTGAAATAACTTTCAATCTGATGTGATGGTGTTATATGATTCATATCTACTGACCCCAAATACATAAATGTATGATGTTCTGGTTCACTTGCATATCTATCTTTCGATTTAACGTTGAAATAACCTTGAATCTGACCTGATAGGGTTAAATGAATCCCTGATTCAGATTTAGCACCCCAAAACATAAATGTACAATAATCTGGTCCATTAGCATATCTATTTTCTGGGTATACACAATTTCAATAAAAAGCAAAATTGCCAAGTCCACATAAATTTTTAAAAACGAACAGAATGATCCAACGTGAATTATATTATTTTCTCTAAACTATTACGGCATATCTACTTATCTAAATATACGGATTGTCATAAATATATCCAGTTACATGTATAACTTTCATATATTTGACCTTGGAATCACTTTGAACTTAAGGCGATGAGGTTAAATTGACCCTACATTCACATTCAGTATGTTAAAGTACATAACAATATACAGGAACACTCAGAAAGAAAGGGTCAACACTAAGCTGGAGATACTAGACACCAAAATATTATGTATGAGCTCATCATGCCTTATGCGATAGGGAAACATTTGGGGTATAGCTAATTAAAGAAAGGTGTAATTTTAATACGCTAATATTTATTGACAAGAAAATTTGACACAAGTTTATTAAGAAACGTTCTTTTAGATTCATAGACTACAATTCAACAGATTAAAAAATATATATTTTGATTTACCTAAATAATACAGTGAAATTAGCGCCCTCTAGGAGCAACGTCAAAATAAGTTTTAAATTCGTAATTATCACATACCAAAAAACCCAACAGTACAAGTGTTCAGAGTCATACTATCAATTCTCAATGTATTTCGTACACCAGCGACATTCATATAAGGCATGATGAGCTCAAACATAATATTTTGGTGTCTAGTATCTTAAGCTTAGTATTGACCCATTCTTTCTGACTCACCCTGTATAGGCCTAGTCCATCGGACAGACCACTTTTTTGGTGGTACTATTCAAACTTTATCTACTTTAAATAAGGATTGTTCATTTGTTAGAAATGTATTCTTTACGTGCACGTTCTGCAATCAAATCAAGGATTTAATTAAAAGTCATCCAGACACTGAATTAAATTTACTACATATTTTAATTCGTAAAGAGAGGATAGGTTTGACTTGACGTGCTCATAGAATTAAAACAGTACCCCTGCAAACATAATAAGCTCCCACCCTATCCACGTACTCCCAATCAAAGTAACTTTTAGGCATATACTCATCCCTTCAGTTCTTTCCATATTAACTATTAGCAAAATTAAGGTAAAACATGATCGCTCTGCAATTAGCATCCAAACCCGAATGAGTTTGCTGTCGACAGCAGATTGTAATAATTAGTTTCCAACGGTCAACAGGATTTAATTGAATATTGCGTCCATGACGATAATTTTAATTGTAAAATTATTATTGGCAACAACGAAATCGGTCTGATGTCAGTGTAATCATTTCAATAAAAGAAATATCGAGGGGATATTTGCATGTGATGCGCTAATTATTCAGAAACGTAATTGTAATTAACTCGTACCTACATTTGCAAATTAAATGCAACGGATTCTCGTTATACTTAATTAAAACACAAAGGCGTAAAGAGTTATCTATAATTGATTTTAATTAACTTAATTATTAGTAATGAGATAAAAAAAATGTGTTATGTGCAAATAATTCATAATTAATTAATTTAAATCATTGGTCCCCAAACTTTTTTGTCTCGTAAACCACGTGCCATTTTTTTCTGTTTTGGTGGACCAGCATTTCTAATATTGAATATTAAATTGCGTGTAGTTAATAAAATAATTGTTTACTATAAAACTAATAATAATTCTTAAACAGTTTGATGTTTGTTACGTGTATATGTATAAAAAAATAATAACATACATTTCAATGACGAAAATATAACAATAATTTTATAAGTAAAACGAAATAGGTTGATTGAACTCAAAATAATCTAACAATAATTAGTATTAATTAAAATTCAAAGCAATTGAGTTGTTTGTTTTACCCGTCGACAGAGAATAATCCTATTATCGATTTCGAATTTTCCCATGATTAAAGGATGGGGTCATAAAGTTCCCCAAATTTAGCTCCAGATCTTCATCATGTTTCTTAAGGATTTATGTTTCTTAAAAATTTTACTTCATAGGTAATTTGTATGTCTATTATAAGATAGATTATGTGTATTATACTATTTATAAAAAGCTAAAATTTCGGTCTCACGATCTGCTTAAATAGGTTTCGTGGACCCCTACTTACATCTCATGCACCCCAATTTTTGTTTTCTCTGACATGGACCCCTTACAGTTTGGAGTCTACCCCTAAGGGATGATATAGACCACTTTGGGAATCAATGATTTAAATGAAATAACAAATGTTTTGCATACTTAAAACTGTAGTTAAAGGCAATAGTAGTAGCAGATTTATGAAATCATAATCTTAGAATACAGAGTGGAAGCAGGTTTTCCCCTTACAGGTAATCAGCGCCGAATACGTGCTTATAAGCTATGACATTTGTAATTGTATATTTAAATTGATATAAAAACAGCAGTTTAAAGCAGGCTAAAGCGAGCACAGTGGAAGCTATTTCCTGCTTACTGGTACCCAGCGCTGATCCACGTGTATATGGTTTCAAAATTATAACATACTTTTAAATCGACACACAGTGAGCAAGTTGAAGTAGGTCCGCGCCGGAAACCTGCGTGCCCGCTTTTATCAGAATTCTAAATTTTATTTATTTGTACGGGCGGGTCGCGTGTAGAAAATGAACAAATGGAATATCTTCATCCACAGTAACCGATATATATATATATATATATATATATTGTAATGAACACAAAGGCTAAAATAATAGGAAATATAAATAAGTAGGAATTTAAAAGTAATATTTAGCATATTTACTATATTTATTAAAAAAATTGTGTACATGAGTACAATTTTGAGAGTGGGCAGTGTAATATACAAAATATAAATATTTATTTAGTAGATATAGTTAATCTGAAGTGTATTATAAACTCTCTGAAATAATGAGAACGTTGCATAGGAAAAGGTTATTGATTTTGAAAATAAATAAGTCGAAGCGAGAATTGAGAAATTACAAAAAAATTATAAGAAAATATTTGTAAAAATTAGTACCTGTGTGAAAAATTTAACCATCAAGGAGAATAGTCATCGCTGTATTAAGTACATGATCCCAGAGTGGAAGAAAAACTTCATTAGATGATATATCAAGTATTGGCCACATTACAAGCAACATATTATGAAGAACACTCCATAAAAAGATATAGAATAACAATAATAATTATTATAAATCTGATACAAGGCTGAAAGCAGGACGCATTTGACATTTGCAAAGCGAGGTAGAACAAATCAGACAGTGTAGAAGACGCTAAATTCAAACGACCACAGTAAAGTAACGTTCAGATAAACGTTAGTGCAACGCCACTGCAGTTGTACTGTTGTATTGTAATTGTATGGTATTAAATATTATTTACTCTGTTTACATAAAATTACTGTAGACTTAAGAAGTTGGGGAATTTATCCGCTGTAAGTTGGCAAAAACTCAAGATTCTTGACCCTCAGAGAGTGTGATGTAATAATTTGAGTACTACAACCTTTATTAAATAAATAAATTTAGTACAATATAACTGACTATACTTAGTGTACTTCAAGTCTCATTACTTCAGCAACAACTTCATCTTCGTAAGTCTTCTGCATCTAAAACAAATAAAAATTTAGATTAACAAAATTATTATTTTAGCATCTCCGAATTTTATTAATGAAATCATTAGTATAGTTTAGAAATATGTACCTGTTCAACAATTTATTCGTTTCTTTTCTTTCCCCTCCGTTTAGACACCTGGAAAATAAGAAATAAACAATGAATTTGTAAACAAAACACAAACTTGTTAGGTTATATTTTCGTTAATTCTCAACAATTACCTCATTTTATTGTATGTCAATTTTGAGTGTTCTCCTAGAATTAATTAGTATTTACTCACCTTAGATTAGTCATTAGCTCGCTAATTAATTCATTTTTAGGTAAATATACACTATTGTTAATTATTCCGAAGTCATTTTTCTTCGCCCTCTTTATACATCTATTGAAAGTGTTTATTTGCTTATCAATTTAAATCCAATGATCTTGGTATAGTTGTCTGTGAATCTTTTATTAAGTCGGATTCTCGCTAGTAGCTGGAACTATGTGTCTCGTTTTGAGAATATATTTCTTAGAATAAGTTTTTTTGCGGAACGATTTCGCTAGAGGCTTCTGGCAGTTTTTGATAAAAATTTCTGGTGGTAACTTCTAGAAAGTGCACGTGGTGATTCCTAAGGCAATTTTTTTTCTAAACTTGTTGCGGTGCATTTAAATAGTATACTGGTATACTCATCCTTTTGAATAAGGGAAAATTTGCCCGCTATCAAGAATTGGTGGTTCCAGTTTCGATTTGGATTTTGGTATATTTTTTTTTGGAGTTGCATTTGCAAGTTCTGGGAGCCTCCTGGCCGCTTCTGCGGGAGAATTAACGCCTTTCCACACCACGAAAATCACCTACTATTTTAACCTGCCACCTTATACATCTACAAGTCGGTCTAAAAGCCGTTGGAAGAAAACCCTCTAGACGTTGTGAGGTATGAATATATTTTTTTTGCAGCTGATTTATAATATTGCCTCATGTAATTTCTTTAATATGTGTAATTTTCACATTAGTATCGATTTTTAATTTAATTTCTAGAATTTAAGTTATGGTAGATATATAAACTAGTCGACACAATTTAGGACCTCAATTTTTTTATTCGTATTTTAATTGAATGTAATTTTTTTTTTGTTACTTAACTTGATCGTTGCTAAATTATTTTTTTTATCGTCGTAATATCAGATCATTTTAGTATTTTTTTTTGTACTTCTGAGAACATGTGTTAATCCGACGTAACCTACTTTTAGGGTTTTTTTTTACAATCTTGGAAACTTCAACGATTTTTGATTTCGTCGGCGAGTAGTCCAGCTGCTGTAGAAGTCTCTACCATAGAACTTACCGAAAAAAATCTTCACGTCCACCGGTCGCAGTTGCTTCCCTGTCCACTGGTAGTTCGACTTACTGCTTGTTTATTTGCTTGCTTGCTGCCGTCTGAGACCTTCTGCTTGCTATCTTCAGCTAAGTTTGCATGTTTAAGCAATTATTATATTTTTTTTGCAAATATTTTGCATACTTTAATTTACCGATTACTGCTTCATATTTAGTTTTAATTATTGGTAAATAATTTTTAGAAATTAGATTAGTTATTAGTAGATATATATATTTTTAATGTAGAATCACTTTTAGCCTTTAGCTTATTGATACCTCTAGTTTATTAATATCTAGCTTATTATTATTGATTGAGCCTATTGATACTTACTTATAGTTTATTTCATTAGTCTACAAGCCATTTTGATATTTCGCTTTTACCTTTAAAGTTCTGATTTGATTAAGTCATCTATTTGACAAGGTAAAGATGTTTTTTTATATATACGTATGCAATTTTCAATACTGTTGTAACCTGATTTGAGGTTTCTATATACGTGTGTAATATATATATATATTCCTTTTTTTTTGTGATACTCACGCTCTACATGGTACTTTGCCGAAAGTTCTTCGGCACACTTTTTTTTTTAATTGTCATTTGCCAAATATACATCCATATATCTATTTATTCTATATATTATCGCTTGCATGTGAACTGCGCGTGTATACACGTTCGGTAAAAAACTACAATTTAAAATTTATTATTTAATAATTATCCGAACTTATACTTATACATACTTACCTTTTTTTTTATCGTATAACAATTGGCCGAATTGTCTAGCGCATAAATTTTCTATGCGATCTATTAGATGTTTGGCAAATAAAGTAATATAATTTAGAATATATAAATTAATTTGATTTTCAACTAACGACTTACCTACCTAAAAAAAAAAACGAAAACGAAAACTAATAAAGAACATTTATACCTTAGTTTTCTTCGTTTAAACTATAGTGTGTGGTATCAGCGTAAACCAAGTGGCGCTCCAAATTAAATTCTATTTTACCCAGCCCGTCTCCACTGCAGCTGGCAAGCCGCTGGTACTACTTATCCGATCAAGGTAATCTATCAGTATTTTGAGTAGGTAATCATTTGGGAACGTCACAAGAGGTTATGTTTATGTTTTGTCAACTACGTCCCTATATACGGAAATTGTTGGTTTTTATCATTTGCCGAATAGTAATTAAAAGCCTATCCTAGATAAAATATAAGCCTACAATCTGCAGGAATAGGTGGTCTATTTGAATGTTTGGTTAAATCACAGTATACTAGTATACTGTGGGTTAAATGAGGCCCTACTAATTTCAGCAAGTCATCAAACACTGCCACTGTCATTCGGGTGAAATGAACAAATATCGGCATTCTCATTTTGCATTTCTTTCTATAAATTATAGAAATCACCTTGCATATGCTATCTGCGGTTAATAGATCGCACCCACCATCTCCGTGTTCTTCTTTTCGTTTTTTTTGCATGTATAGTTTTTATACATATTGACGTCGATGCGAATAAGAGCAGCAAAAGTAACTGTTTCTAAACCAAACAGTCCTCTTCATCCATTTTTTAGAAACAAATCAATTCTAAACTAAATATCTAAATTAGAATCTAATTTAAAAACTTAACCTGCAAAAATGTGAATCTTCTGTTTACTGTCAAAAAAGCAGTTTTCTGATTGGTTCTTGTATGATAGTTGCAAAAGGATACAACTGCAGTACAAAGGCGTTACTGTTAAGTTTATCTGAACGTTACAAAAGTCACCCCTATTTCTCGCCGTTTTACTTCAGTATCTTTGAATATCTGCAGGTGGGATGAGTTAACATTCCTATTATTTGCTAAACCCTAGATTATTCAATTATTAAATGTCTTAAATTATTTGCATTTTGTAGAAAACACTATTTCAAGAATACGGCGCCCTTTTTAATAACTTTTCTGCAGTACCAATGCAACTCCACTAATCTTATGTGAATGAAGCTTTAGGAGTTCCACAAGACATTTGCAGACGACGACAAGCATTTAAGAACGAGTACAGACGAGAAATTCAAACGGAGAAGGTAAAATATTAGACTTTGTAGTGATTTTACAAAACTGATTTTGGGTTATTATTAAAAAAAATATATATTTATGAACGATAACTTTGTTAATTATAGAAATTAGTTAGAGCAGGTTACGTAGGCTAATTTTCAAGAAATTTAAAAAAAATTAATAAATTTGAGATCTATCTATAATATAAAAAAATTGTGTCTTACCTTTTATTTAAAAACAAAATTAATTTACAAAAACATCACTGAAGTTTCTCATGTTTACAATAAATTTAATTAAATTGTTTTAAAAAGAGAAAATATAAAGAATATTAGTGTCTGAAGCAATAAAAAACAAATTAAAAATAAATAAAAAAACAAATATAATTCAGGTACTGTGTTAAAAATTAAAGGTAAAAGTGTTATGCTTCAGACTGGCGCTTTAGAAAAGTAAGGTAAGTGAATTAATTCTGAGCTATCCGTGAAATACACATTACACTCATTACATTTCACATTACAATATATATACCACACAAATATTGAAGAGAGATTAGTAATGCAATGAATGAAGAAAAGAATAATTCAAACATACAGGGTGTCCGAAATATGATTGCCTTTATTTTGCGATATGATAAATTATATCAAACAAAACATATTTGATTTAACAGTCTTCTCTGACCAACAGTATATGAGAGCAAACAGGTTTTGAATATGCGGCGTACCATGTCAGATGTTTGTACATAATAAATACAAATACACGTAATAAGCATAATTACTAAGTGTAAATGGTTTTCTTACAGCTCTTTTCACAACACAGAATAAAATGTGAAATAGTTATAAGTGTTCCAAATTAATGTCGTTGCTTGTGAAAACCGTTTATCGTACAAACGTCTCGTAGCCAGAGAATTTTCCTAGATTCACCATAAATTAATGGTTATTATACATTGTTTCTTTATTTATGTACGCAAATATCAAACAAACACTAGGTATAGAAAAACGAAAAGCACTAGCCGTACTGCTATCATTACTACTTATAACAATTTGAGTGAATGCTATGTTAAAATAAAGACAAAAAATATACACATAGAGTAGCATAAATTTAAAAATAAAACTATAAAGTAGTACAAAGATAACAACAAATTAACGTCAAAATAATTAAAACAACGATGGGGTTTGCAAAGTAAAAAAAAACAAAACAAAAAAACAATGATAAAATGATATTACAAATAAAAACAAATGAGACATAAAATTATTGGTAAAATCAATTATTAAAATATAAATGTATTATATCTGCTAACGTACAAAATAAAAATTATTTATAAAAACAATACTAACTGTTGTAACTGTTAGAATTAATAATTTGTTAGAATTTATGTATTGATTTCCAAACTCAACAAATAATTTCTCTAAAATGGTGCATTTTAGCGGCATGTTAAGTATACTGTACTGTAAGTACACTTTTCTATAATCATTTTCCAAAAACTACTATCCTTAAAAAAATCTGAAAGGGACAATTAAGTGGTACAGGCACTTAGAACGTCCTGTACATTTAACGCAGAAAAAAATTACTTCCATTGTACAATTGCCTAACAAATAAGAATACTTGTGTAAAAAAATGAAATAAAAAAGTACATTCTTTGCTATAACTTTTTAAGAAAGCAAATTGTACTAAGGTAAATTGATTTCAATCACATTATTCTTCTCCAAGAAGACTAGCCTGATCACCCTGTTTAAATTCTGAAAACGTAGTGCTTTGATATGTCAATTAATTTTAAATTTGTTTATGAATTAGATAATCTGTTATAAAATAAATTAAGTAGTCATCATTTTTTTAGAAAGCGATCTGTCAAAAAAGTATTTTTTTGCACAGTTTGGATACTTTTTTCACGATCATATCACTTTTGATATTGACACTAACTTCAGATATTGAAAAATAATAAACCTATAGTGGCAAATACTTTGGAGAGTTAGACAAAAAATATTGTTTATATTGAGTGCAAGAATTAAGTGTTTATGGCGCTTTCGAATGATTTTTTGTCTCAATCTACGGTCCCGACCGAACATTCACGTTTTAAATTTTATTTCGAGGACTACAGATTATAATTTAAGACGATGTTAATGGAAGAACTGTGAACTAATATTTAAATAAAAAAGTAAACAGTGAAAATATGAAAATATTTAAATAGTGCATACAGATTTTGTGAAATACAATTGTGGCTTTCGGCTTAGATAGCCATTTGTTAGTAATCAATGACTACTCTGAGAAAACTCTCCAAGTAAACGATGTTGCTAAAAAAAAATAATTCCCGTAAATATGTTTTTATTTGGTGCAGGTGTTTTAAATATTACCTATGAGTAAAATAACATTTCTACACATGTGTAGCATTGATAAGCGATTACGTCACATGTGGTCAGTAAATTATTTTATTGAAATTTAAAATTCACTTCCGGTATGTCATTATTTTTCAGTTAGTTGTAGTTGGTAAATATGATGTCTGAAATATAAATTATTGTCATAACTGAACGCAATATTGTCACAGCGGTACAAATCGGTACCATAAGAAATTTATGTTGCTACGATAACTGAACTTGTTTACTTCTTACCGCCGAATGAGTCACGAATAAAGGCGAAATGTAGTAAAGGATATCGTACATCATTTTAATTCGGCGGCGTCATTAAGTTCAGTTACTTCAGCAAGAAATTTCAACCATTGCTGGAAACCACCGTTAGATGACCTGTTCACTTGTGACTAGTTTTCAGAAAACTTGATTTAGCTGCTATAATTGAATTGTTTATCTATCCATTCCATTCCATTCCATTATCTATCAATTATTCCATACATGTTTTTTGCTAGGGCAAATGCATTTTTACCTATCAATAGTGAATTTTTTCCTCAGTGCATCTAGATCAAAGAAAATATAAATTCAGTACAAATTGCAGGGTATCCGGGATATCAGTGCCGTAATTTTAAGGACATCTGACCAAAATCAATAAAAACTTTTATTAAAAAAAATGTTTAAAACGAATAGTTTGTCTACAAATACAATTCAAAAATAAAAATACAACTGCAAAAATATGCAAAACTAAGTTACGAAATTCCAAACTAAGTTACAGTTAATGTTAACTAAAAGCATCTGTAACGAAATTTGTTCATAATTTGTTTTTTGGATCAGTATTAATGAATTAAACAATTGAGGTTTCCGAGAAATTTGTTAAAACTGTACCGTACTGTAATGTGCGACAACGTTGCAATGCATCAGGCTGCAGGCTACTGCTGATAACCTAAAAATATTAGTTATAGTAGTGCGTATAGCCGGTGCGTTTCATTTTTGTCTCGTTTTTCTTTGACGTTTGTGAGTGTACATATACAAAAATGGAACAATGCGTGGTAACCATAATCAGCTGCATAGCATGTTAATTTACGCCAAATCTAGGCAAAACTCTCTGATTACGAGACGCTTGTTCGGTAACCGTTTCTTCCAAGAAACATAAGTCATTTTAAACACTTGTAACTATTATTACTTAGTTGAAAAAAGAGCTCTAAGATTCATTCACAGTAAGTACCTATGTTTCAGTGTACATATTCGTAATTATTATGTATAAATACACAACAATCCTTAGTATGAGAGCGACGTTGTCACATATTCAAAACCTGTTAAGTTAAATATGTTTTGTTTAGTACAACTTATCATATGGCAAAATTAAGGCACTCATACTCCGGACACCCTGTATATTTAAATTAAAAAAAGACAAAAGGCTGGTAGGTACAGGAACAAAATTAATAAATAATGTCAAATACGTGTTAAAATACACTGTTTGTGAATAAAGAATACAAGTAATATTATTTTTCTATCTTGAGAAAATATGTTTCCTTTCGTCTTCATAATTTATGTATATATGGTTAATGCATAAAGCACGAGTAGGTGGTTTGTGATTTTTCTGTCATGTACTGAAATATAGGGCTCCTAAAAAATTCAGCTTGCGCCCACATATTCCATTTACTTTGAGACTCATTTTATAAATATCGTCGTAGGGGATATGTTTAGTAATAAATTGATATGAAATATTCAGCCCAGAATATTTTTATAACTCAAGTAGCTTGATGCCACCGATAATCTTAAATATAATGCAAAGCTGCTATTCAAAAAATACGTAGGTAAGTACACTGAGGGAAATATATTTTAGCCATCAGTAGATATTAGTTATTCTTAGCAAAATAGCTGAATTAAATGATTAGACCAAGGTTGCGTTGCTGCCATGATAAAAATAATTTTACAGAAAGGACTAGTGATTCAAAAAATTTTCATTGCTGCACTTTCATTTTATTATTACAACTAGCTTTTGCAGTAATTTATTAAAGTTTTATTACATTATAATGCAATAATTTAGAAAGATCTACAGATATGTTACACAATATTCTCGCTGAACGGAGCTGTAACGGAAGATCGCGCCGGTGCAGCGACCTCAATGCTCCAAAAGACTCAACTCAAGTCTAAATTTTTAGCGACAAGTCTCAACAACACCATTGTGCATACGTAAATTGGATTGGATTCAATACATTATTTAGCATTATTATCATCTAGTGTCTGTATACCTATATACCGTCGCGCAGGCTATGATAGTTTCTGAGATATAAGCACTGAAAGTCTTAGAGGGAACACCCGGTATATTTTTCTGGCAAATAATGATCTATGATACCCACAACTCCACCGTTGTTACATTTCTAAAGCTAGTAATTTTATGTTTCATACCTACCTATTGCCATATTAAATATGCATACTAAATTTGGTTAAATTATCTCAAGCGGTTTAGAAATTAAAAATTGATTTTTTTTAAATTTTGACACATTGCAGCTGGACAATGGCTGTTCTAAAACTTCACATGTATATAACAAAACACTCTTATTTTTGACCACAGAATACGCCTCTGGAATTTTTACTTGTATTACGAAACACCCTGTGTAATAAGCAAATATTTTTTTATTTCAAATAAGTGATTTTATTAATTATTTAAAATACAAAATTTTTTCAATTCATAAAAACGCGTTTTCCTTGTTTTTTCTTTCTGGGAAAATTTGTTTTCTAAGATAAGATTTACCTCTCCACGTCCAAACCGTCCTTTGTCTTATTTGCATAATACAGAAAAAAACATTTTTCGTTTTCTTCCAATTGGGGATAGTTTGTCCACTTCCACCTTCTCCCTAGTAGTTGTAATCAGTGCTTCCCCAAAGGGAGTGTTTTTTGAATTTAATGAGGGTATTCATTTTTGGCACATTACATACAATTGGAGAATACCAACATATTGCTGCTCCATATTTTAACAGGTTCATTTGTGATTAAATTCATTGTACATTAAAAAAGTAACAAGTAAAATGTAAGATAGGTATCTACAATTTGGACATAATCAACCATCCCTCTCTCTCACATGCATCTTGTATTTATTATTTCTCTAATCATTTTTAAAACATTTTTTTTGCTTCACATAATTTACATATATCACAAGATTCTGTTCGTTCTTATTGCCTGTATACTCATATAGTATAGTATATACTGTACTCATATAGTATTGTAGTTCTTCTGTATATGCTAATGTACACGAAAGATTGTCAGCGCGTCCTTCCTGTTGTAAAATTGGGCACAGAATGTCTATGTAAACTCATGCGTCTAGGTAACAAAATAGGCAGAGTATCTGACCAAAAACAACAAAAACTATTATGAAAAAATGTGTAAAAAGAACAGTTATTCCACAAATCAAAACACATTTTAAAAATACAAATGCAATAAAATTCAAAACTATGATACGAAATTTCAAACTAAGTATTAATGAAGTAAACAATTGAAGTTTCCCAGAAAATGTTTAAAACGTATGACAACATTGTAATCTATCATCTACTGCTGTTAACTTAAAATCAGTCATCGATTATCAATCGTAGGAGTAGTGTGGCTAGTGCGTTCTCTTTTTCTGTGTTTGCTTGATATTTGTCAGTGCACATAAATAAAAATGGAACAAATTAGAGTAACCATGACCAGCTGCATGACATGTTAATTTATGGTAAATTTGAACAAAATTCTCTGGAAACATAAATCATTTTCACATTTTATTCTGTATTGTGAAAAGATCTATAAGAAAACCATTCACATGTATTTGTAATTATTATGTACAAACACCTGACAACCCTGACATGGTGAGCGACGTTATAACATATTCAAAACCTGTTTGCTGCTGTAATTCTGTTACCGTTAGAGAAAAAAATTGTTAAGTAGAATATGCTTTGTTTGGTCCAGCAATATATCGGACACCCTATATAACGTCGTAACGATCATGGGAATCGCAGTGCTTGTCGATGCAATGAATTAACCTTTTTGAATATCACCAATGTCCATGACAAAGGCAGTTACTTATACTTATTCTGGATACAAAAACAAATATTTCCAGAAGTTTCAGTTTAAAAATGCCGGTGAGAGATTATTATTGCGATATGTCGCTGGAAAATGTACTAGGCAACATGTAGGCATCAACATAATTTCGAAGACGTTTTCAAAAGTGGCTGCATTTCTTGGACTCTCTGATCCAGAAAGTTTTACCGAACATGGAATGTGGCGTTCATCGGTGATATTACCACTATGAAGCGTCATGGTAAATCGACTACGGTAGTGGAATGTTATATCGAAGATTCACTGTCCAGCCAGACGGCAATTACTGAAAAAATCCAGGTTCTACCTGACAAACTTGTAGACCCCTCCAGTCCTTCAGTGAATTTATATAATTCAGGTCAAAATAAAAGATCGTTCTTGAAATAAATGTTAATAATAATTCTAAATAAAATGGTATAAAATCGAAACGTGGTATTATGCATTCTAATCGTCTAGTGTGTTAAAGTGCCTTTAATCCACGGGAAACGGAAGTATTAAACCTTCATAATACAGTATGCGCCAAAAGTATGGAATAAATTCAATAAAAACGAAACAATTATTTTTTGGGAAAAATCCTCGAACAGGTCGATTTTTAATTGAAAAAATACATATTTTAGCGTAAAATGCGATTTTCAAATGTCATTTGTTTTCGAGTAATGACGTCATCGATTTTTTTTAAATGGCAACACCATATTTTTTACCTTGATTCTGAAAGATCGTTTAATTCTCTCTCAGATAGTACTAAAATTTTGCCCTCTTACATAGGAAAGTTTTCGAGTAAATGACGATTGAATGTTAGAAAACGTAAATCAATTAAAATAAAGCAAAAACGTTATCAAGTTTGGTTTTTCGAATTCCATAGTTCTTTTATGGATCACGTAGGTGAAAATCTTTGCAAAGTGTCATTGTCACACCGACTTTCTAATAAGTATTGTAAGCGACATAGAAATTATTATTCAATTTAAAGTATTATGGCACATTTAACTGTTACTCAAAGAATTGAAATTTTAATCCTTATCGGATGCGGGAATATGAATAGAACTCAGCAGGAAGTTTGCGATTTATTTAATGAAAAATATTCAGATCGCCCTATCAGCCAATCAACAGTCAGTATGGTAGAGTCTAAATTTAGAGAAACTGGCAATGTTGTAAATATTCCAAAATCTGGACGTCCAAGCATTAATGAAAATCAGAAACAGAACATTTTGATAAGTATGGTGGATAATTCTCATAATTCTTCACAATTGGTTGCATTAAACAATGACACTAGTCAGAGCACAGTGCTACGTATATTGAGGAAGGAAAAATATCATCCCTACAAAATTCAATTTGTGCAGGAACTCAATGAAGATGATCCCGATCTCCGCTTACACTTTTGCGAAATTCTAATGGATTTATGTCAAGGAAATAGAAATTTATACCGGCAAATACTTTTTTCAGATGAGGCCACATTTTGTCTGAATGGTACAGTAAACCGTCAAACTTGCGGATATTGGAGTCGGGAAAATCCTCATTGGATGGCAGAGGCACATACCCAACACCCTCAGAAATTAAATGTGTGGGCTGGAATAGTTGACAACAGAATAGTAGGATCTTTCTTCTTTGAAGGAACCCTTACAGGACAAAGATATTTAGAGTTTCTAGAAAATGACCTTGTTCCAGCCCTTGCAGTAATTTTTCCTAACGATAATGATCCTGACATTCCTGACGATACCATATGGTTTCAGCAAGACGGTGCACCTCCGCACTATGCGCGCCCTGTACGAGATTTTTTGGACAACTGTTTTCCTGGGAGGTGGATTGGCAGACGCGGACCGATAGAATGGCCTGCAAGATCGCCAGATCTTACACCTCTTGACTATTTTTTATGGTGATACTTGAAGTCAAAAGTGTACATTAATAAACCACGTAATTTAGAAGAACTTCAAAATCGTATTGGGGACGAAATACGCAGAGTTACCCCAGAAATCATTCATAATGTGCAAGAAGAATTTCTTCACAGACTTGCGCATTGTCAAGAAGTTGGTGGATGGCAATTCGAACATTTAATTTAAGTATAAAATTTAATCAATTGTATTTTATTTTACATACCTCAGAAATGTTACTTTTTTATGGATAAAATTTACGTTTTCTAACATTCAATCGTCATTTACTCGAAAACTTTCCTACGTAAGAGGGCAAAATTTTAGTACTGTCTGATAGAGAGTTAAACGATATTTCAGAATCAAGGAAAAAATATGGTGTTGCCATTTAAAAAAAAAACGATGACGTCATTACTCGAAAACAAATGGCATTTGAAAATCGCATTTTACGCTAAAATATGTATTTTTTAAATTAAAAATCGACCTGTTCGAGGATTTTTCCCAAAAAATAATTGTTTTGTTTTTATTGAATTTATTCCATACTTTTGGCACATACGGTATAATGGTCGTGGGTATATACCTAACTATTTACTATGCTTGGTACTTAGGAAAACTTTTTTATTTGTCGATTTCCCTCAGTGTAAGATATTTTCCTCAAATCTTTAACATTCACTTTACGTAAAGTAGAAATCCATAAAATAACTTGCATAAGGTTGTAAAACTTTATTAGGTTTGATGCATATTACATATGAAAAGTTACGAAACGGTAAACACAGGTAGCTACAGAAAATACTTAATAGACCACTTTCATTCAGATAAGTCACTCCCAAGGGACATATTTTAGCAAATAAGGTCAAGTTATGCACGCCTCATTCTTGCCACAGCATTTTAAAAGCAAAAAGTAGAATATTTACGGCAATTAACACTCCTTATTGTGTGGTTTCCTAATAGGACATGCATTCAATTTATTGGTCTCTTGGTGCTTGAGACACCTGTACCTTGAGTTACAATGCATGTTTCCCAATAAAATACTAAGTGCTGCTTAATAAGGATGGTGATATAGCTAAGACTGGTATGCTAATCCTGAAAATAACTTACTTCAATTTGCATTTTACACTTGTTTTACATTTGCTAGACATTTATGGGCACGATGTGTTAACAACTGCTTCAGATTTATTATTAATTAAAGAAGCAGGGGAACCTATTAATGGCTGCAGGATTGCACAAAGAGAGAGTTTTACTCTTAAGATGGATTCAATTACAAACACCAAGTGGTAGCTAGCAGTATGATTGCGCCAAAAGTATGGAATAAATTCAATAAAAACGACACAATTATTTTTTGGGAAAAATCCTCGAACAGGTCGATTTTTAATTTAAAAAATACATATTTTAGCGTAAAATGCGATTTTCAAATGTCATTTGTTTTCGAGTAATGACGTCATCGATTTTTTTTAAATGGCAACACCATATTTTTTTCCTTGATTCTGAAAGATCGTTTAATTCTCTATCAGACAGTACTAAAAATTTGCCCTCTAACATATGAAAGTTTTCGAGTAAATGACGATTGAATGTTAGAAAACGTAAATCAATTAAAATAAAGCAAAAACGTTATCAAGTTTAGTTTTTCGAATTCCATAGTTCTTTTATGAATCACGTAGGTGAATATCTTTGCAAAGTGTCATTGTCACACCGACTTTCTAGTAAGTATTGTAAGCGACATAGAAATTATTATTCAATTTAAAGTATTATGGCACATTTAACTGTTACTCAAAGAATTGAAATTTTAATTCTTATCGGATGCGGGAATATGACTAAAACTCAGCAGGAAGTTTGCGATTTATTTAACGAAAAATATCCATATCGCCCTATCAGCCAATCAACAGTCAGTAAGATAGAGTCTAAATTTAGAGAAACTGGCAATGTTGTAAATATTCCAAAACCTGGACGTCCAAGCATTAATGAAAATCAGAAACAGAACATTTTGATAAGTATGGTGGATAATCCTCATAATTCTTCACGATTGGTTGCATTAAACAATTACACTAGTCAGAGCACAGTGCTACGTATCTTGAGGAAGGAAAAATATCATCCCTACAAAATTCAACTTGTGTAGGAACTTAATGAAGATGATCCCGATCGCCGCATACACTTTTGCGAAATTCTAATGGATTTATGTCAAGGAAATAGAAATTTACACCGGCAAATACTTTTTTCAGATGAGGCCACATTTTGTCTGAATGGTACAGTAAACCGTCAAGATACCGTCAGATATTGGAGTCGGGAAAATCCTCATTGGATGGCAGAGGCACATACCCAACACCCTCGGAAATTAAATGTGTGGGTTGGAATAATTGACGACAGAATAGTAGGGCCTTTCTTCTTTGAAGGAACCCTTACAGGACAAAGATATTTAGAGTTTCTAGAAAATGACCTTGTTCCAGCCCTTGCGGTAATTTTTCCTAACGATAATGACCCTGACATTCCTGTCGATATCATATGGTTTCAGCAAGACGGTGCACCTCCGCACTATGCGCGCCCTGTACGAGATTTTTTGGACAACTGTTTTCCTGGGAGGTGGATCGGCAGACGCGGACCGATAGAATGACCTGTAGATCTTACACCTCTTGACTATTTTTTATGGGGATACTTGAAGTCAAAAGTGTACATTAATAAACCACGTAATTTAGAAGAACTTCAAAATCGCATTCGGGACGAAATACGCAGAGTTCCCCCAGAAATAATTCATAATGTGCAAGAAGAATTTCTTCACAGACTTGCGCATTGTCAACAAGTTGGTGGATGGCAATTCAAACATTTAATTTAAGTATAAAATTTTTATTTTACATACCTCAGAATTTTTACTTTTTTATGGATAAAATTTACGTTTTCTAACATTCAATCGTCATTTACTCGAAAACTTTCCTATGTAAGAGGGCAAAATTTTAGTACTGTCTGATAGAAAATTAAACGATCTTTCAGAATCAAGGAAAAAAATATGGTGGTGCCATTTAAAAAAATCGATGACGTCATTACTCGAAAACAAATGACATTTAAAAATCGCATTTTACGCTAAAATATGTATTTTTTAAATTAAAAATCGACCTGTTCGAGGATTTTTCCCAAAAAATAATTGTTTCGTTTTTATTGAATTTATTCCATACTTTTGGCGCATACTGTATGACGAGACGATTGATTTAATAAGTATTAATATTAGTCAACAACAGGTCATGGTAAAACACAGACTAACGGTTTAATGATATTTTGCGATATCTAATGTAAAAAGTCAATTTTGCCGAAAATTAAGAATCGCCTTATAGACAGAAAACTACAAAAGATACCATCCCGTGTATACGGGTGTCCAAGAACAACCTCTAAAAAATACATGGGGTGATTCGACATAAGAAAACAATCATGAAAAAATTATCATACAAACATAGGTCCGGAAATGCTTTGTTAAGGAAATACATGGTGTTGCAATAGAAATTTTATTTTAGATTTTTCTGTATAACGTTTGCAAAACTCTTAAAAAATACACGGGGTTATTCTATATAATGGATATTATTATTGTTTAGGAAACATGCGTATAATGAACATTTTATAAGGTAGTCGTGGATAAAAATTTTTAGAATAATAATAAGTTAGTAGTTTAATTAAAAATTCAGTATAATTGAATAAATTTAAAAAAAGAATCAAATACGAATTAGCAAACAAGTAGCTGTATTAAAAAACATAAAACGCCCGCTCCATATCGGACGTCATCCCCGTTATCCAATTTTGTGTCAAAATTGTATGTTTTATTATATATTATTATTTAAAAAAATCGAAAATTAAATTTCTCTTTCACCACTCTGTATCTCTGCAACGAAGCCTTTCCTTGCGGTGGTCTGTCTCCTGTCGCCGGAGGGCGGTCTCCGTTCCGAAATTATGCGAATTTTATACCTAATGAAATTCAAATCATTTCGGACGGACAATGAATACAGTGTACTGTAACAGTAGTATCCTATATCTTATTCTCGAAATTATGTGAATTTCATTATGAAATTCGCATAATTTCGGTACGGAGACCGCTCTCTGGCGACCGGAGACAGACTATGAATACCACTGTTAGAGTTTTATATACTTTGGTAAAACTTCTTCTGGATGAGTAGTTTTATTCTCCTCGTCCTGTTATAAGGTGTTGAAATAAAGTTCTCCCTGCATATTTTTCATAAATTTTTTTTGAGGTTAACTTTTCTATTTTCCCTGGGGTGGTTTAGATAAAAAAAAATATATGTAGCATGATGTGCATTTAATAACTAAATTCTAATATTTTAATGCCTAGAATTAAATTTTGCTTCTTGGAGCATTTTTTTATTATGTAGATACTCCTATTTAGTATGTCATGAATTAGATTTAGAAATCGTTTGGGGGCGAATATCTCGAAAACGGCTCGTTCTATCGGTTTCAAATAAGTATACCTTTTCTTCGTAGAAATAATCGGTCTATCGAATACGTTACTCTAAATTCTGCTAAGACGTTCCATAAAAAAGTTTTAGCTGCAAATAACGCCAGTGTCACGCATAACTAGCGCCCTTTAGCAGCTATCGCAAAAACGACATCAAATGCGAATTTCTCGCCACCCAAAACCCCCAGTACTAAAATTTCATATATTTTAAATGATAGTTACAGTAATTATTAAATAAATTTTAAAAATAAAAAAATTTACACCCTGTATATCGAAGAGGAGCGACATTTTATTAAAACATGTTTGGTGGAATCCTAATATTTTGACGTCTAGAATCTAACCTTGTTTTTTGGCGCGCTCTTTACGGGACACTCTGTATAACAAACCAATAAAGGTTTCCTGCTATATAGTACTTATTTATATACAACATTTCTTACAGTTTTGCTTTTACACCACTGTCTGGTGCAAATCTCTGCACGTGGCTAAAAATTTACCACTATAGTAACGGAGGGTCCAGAAACAATGACAGCGGGTGCGCCCCACAGAGCCCAGCGCAAGAACAACAAGGGCAGATCAAAGAATTCCAGCTAAGGCTAGGGAAGTGCACTTTAATTCTGTTACTGGCAGTAATCAGTTACCTAATTCACGGGGCAACAACCCGGAAAACAACTATGTATCAAATAAATTAAGCTATAAATATACCACACGTTACACATTCAAAAGCATATGCATGCATGCATTTAATATGTTTCCTTCAGCTCTAACTTTAGATAAAATATAATGACAATAATAATATTTAATATGTATTTGCCGACTGTTGTTTGTAACTAAACGTTTCCTTCAGTAACAAAACTGCTGAAAACTCTATGATCACTTACGTAACTCTAATTTCCTGTTATTGTACTTGCCACTCGATAAATACTTTATATCTTTTTTGCAGTTTCGTCCCATCTCTTCCTTTCAGAGAGCTAATAATGTCTTCTGTCAAGTCACCCCACGATTCATTGTAACGACAAAAATCAATTTCCCCTTTCTCTAATTATATCGACAGTTTAATAAGTTGCCGTGCATCCCACTGACAACAACACTCTGCTTTTAACTCTGAGGAAATATTTGTCTTCCGAAAAGAAGGGATTGCGATCTTTTCTGTGTCTTCGCAGAATTGTAATTTCCTTTTTAAAAAGCAGCGCCAGTCTTAACTCTGTTGTTTATGAAAGAATTGTAAATACAGAGTATCTAGCTATATTGTAATTTTAAATTTTATAATTTTAATTTAATACGTATCTAGCGTGTTACATACATGCACAATAAAATTATATTATATTATACCAAAGAATAAGCGATGTAAAATAAAATAAATATACATATAGAGTTCTTGTTAGGTATCGGGGTAGCTAGTGTGAGAAAGGGCACGCAGTTTTTTTATATAACTTCAAAGCATATTTGTTTAACTAGGCAGCAAAGTATAAGATTTAATGCCGCGGCTGGTTAATAGCCGAGTCTATTATAGCTGCCAAGGCATTAAATTTACTTTACTGCCAAGTTAAATTTTATTATACTAATTGCCATATTATTCCTATTTAAATCCATAAACTATTATTTGAGATGGAAGAATTCACATTATCTTTGCCAGAAATTATTGAATTATTGAATCAAATAGAGTGTAATTTATTAACCAGAAAAAACGAAAAAAATACATTAGCAAAAAAATTGATTACCGGTCTGAGAATAACATTACGAGTATGTCTTTTTCAGAAAGTGTACTATTGTATATTTATTTTTCTAAATTAAGCAAAATTATGAAATCTTCTTCATTATTGTTAATATATGCGTTGCTTAAAGCTACTTTGAATGTCTAAATCAACATCGATATTGGAAAGTATCTAAAATTAAAAGCATTCTTGAAATGGTGATAGGATGGATCACGCGTTTGAGCAAATACAAACAAAATATCTAATGGAGGCCTGTGATACGTATTTAGGTAAAAAAAATAATTATAAACAAAATATTTTTGCCATATCTGAGGCGTGTCGATGTGATGAATTGCTTCAAATAAAAATTGGAGATATTGAAGATAAGGGATCACTCTGGTAACTATAAAAGCGAAAAAAATATATCCTTTATTGTAAGCGAACATTTAGGCATACATTGGAAGTATAGTACCTACACAAATAGCATCAGATTTTTTTTTTATTATTCAAATGGTAAAGCATATAACCAATTAATAAGAATTCATAGATTTGGGAAAATGCCAAAACAAGTTGATGTGTTTCTCAAATTAAAGGATGCTCACGGATATCCCGGACATTGTTTCCGCAGAACCTCAGCTACACTATTGATAAATTCAGGAACTGATATCACAACTTTAAAAATGCATGGTGGATGAAAATTTTTAACTACATAATTCGTAAATCAGTCGTTACACAAGTAGAATATTATAGTTTGTCCACGATTATTTTAACAAACTTTTTACTGAAAATTTCACACCAATTTTTTCTAATCAATAATTATAGGTTTGTATTTTGTTGTTACCATAGTAATTAAAAAAAAATTTCACCCTCCTTGAGGTAACCTGCACGTGATTACACTGGAAATTTTTTGACGTTTATAAATAGATTGACATTTTGTTTAACAGAACTTGATATAAAACTAAATAATACAACGCTGTCGAAGATGAATAATTTGAAATGAATAAGTTCGTCTGCTCCTGTATAATGCAGACATATTGAATATCAGTTTAAACTGGCAAACAAACATTAGTAAATAGTATGAGATACTTTATTTGCCAAATTTCAATGTCCTCATGGTACGACTTAAGTTGATTGAAATTTGTTTTCCAACTTCTTACTTCGAAGGCGAATAAGAACGATTCGAATTTTTTTTATGATGTACTTCTCTACACCCTTTCATTCTTGGCATGATCTTTCCGGACATCGTATATATTTTTTTCGACTTTCAGTACATCTAAAACAAAATTTGTTCTGAAACCAACAATCATATGAAAGCAATTTGTTTCAGGTAATGCTGTTGCGGATTAGAACCTGGACTATCTTATCTAATTCGCTTTCCCTTGTTCAGAAAATACCCTTTGCCTGCCACGGTAATCTTATAAGTATAACCAGCTCTTTTACGAACTTCGCTGATGTGGACAAAAGTAACATACAACGGTTTATCTTTTATATTGTTTATAAACACTTTTTATTATTGGCAGCAAACACTTCCATCTTTAATAAACTTTCTGCAGTATTCTCTGTCAAATTTCTACGTTAACATGAAAATAGTTATAGCTGCCTTCCAAAAATCTAGAGAGTGACTCATGTTATAAATTTGTTCATAATTTATAGCAGTCAACACAAAGAAATATGCATGCAACCCGTATATTTTTCCTATAAAAACCTGTGTTGCATATCTCTGAGAGCATACGCGATTATATAGATTCTACTGCAGTAAGTACGCATGCGCTGCAGCTTTTGATTGGCTGCGACAAATTATTGTCGGATCCAACTGTTTCATTTCCAGCGCTATCATGGGCGGGTATATCGTTCGGGAGGGCAAAATTTCGAGTATATCTTTTCGCTAATTTAATTATGAATGTAATTAATTTTATTAGTGATTTTGTGTTCTTAAGAATGGAGAATAATTCAAACTCTACAACGTGTTCTCAAAATCGTCCTAATTTAACAAGTGAAGAATATTGGATAATGACATGTATAAAGAGTTTAGAGCGCGAGGTCAAAATATGTATATGTATGTATATGTGTAAGAGATGTTAAAATATGTATTTCATTAACAAAATTGTACGTGAATAGCATATGTGTACAAATAAAAAAGTGGTAAAGAAGTACAACTGTGAAGCGGAAAGCGATGGAAATTCGCGGAAGGAAGATTGTATTTTTAAAATGAGTATTCGACAAAAAAAATCGATTGCTATATCTTACAAGATGAAACTTAGTCCGTATAAATGAAATCGAAAAGAGTACACTGTTAGAAAGGACGAAATAGTGATATGGCGAAGAAACTATTTAAAATAAATATTAAATAATAAGAATCTGGATCGAAAAATATATTAAATTTTGACGAAACATGGACGTATGAAGGTCATACGGAAATCTTTATGATATGATATAATAAGTGTTAATGTGTGACCGTTATAGTGACAGTGCTAGTAACCAATAGTAAAGAGTATGTATGTATTGTAAAGCTTTTTGCCCTGTTGAATGCGGATTTCGCAAATATTTTCGCGATTTATTTAATGGTGGAAAAATCTCTATCTGTAACAAATGTTGTCAACTACCTATAACATTTTCTATCATTTTCATCATAAAACTGCCATAGTAGATTATCAGAACCTCAAATAGCACATTATACTATAAGGGAGAGAAATGCGTTATTTTGGCAGAGGTGCAATTTGAAGCTCGAGGGCTACAATGCACCGAGGACAAAATAGCATATCTCCCGAATGGTATATACTATTTTTTCCACGGTCTCATTAACTTAAAAACACATATTTTGTCATTATGAAGTAAGTAGCACCAGAATTATTGTATTCGGATTTGAGCATTTATTTAGTAGTCGTTGAGTTATTGTCATAACTACAAAATAAACAAACAAAAAGAATTGTCAAATTAAGGTGTTAGTTTGGTTTAGTTTAAAGTTTGTTTAGTGCACAATGAATAATTGTGAGTCGGAAGAGATTGTGGAGGATGCAAATATTGCAATAAGCAATTTGCTGCCTACGAAGTCAATATCTTTATACGATATAGCCTACAATCGGTTCAAAGAGTGGTGCGCCGAGAAAAATGTTCAAGTATACAGCGAGAATGTTTTGTTGGCATACTTCAGTGAAAATGCAAAGAATTACAAGTCTTCCACATTATGGGCGCAATATTCTGTGGTTAAGTCATGCTTGATAATTTACGACAACATAGATATAAGCAAATTCCCCAAGCTGATCGCATTTTTGAAAAGAACCGGTGACGGATATCAAGCGAAAAAATCTAAAATATTGACCGTTTTCTATCAAGTGCAGATGACAAAGAATTCTTAATAATTAAGGTAATATTACTTTTGTTGTTAGGTATCTCAAATATTAAGTATTTCGATTTTTTATAGGTTGGATTAATTCTGGGGATTGCCGGTGCTTGTCGAACTAGTCAATTTAACTGTAGATGATATTGAGGATGTAGGCTCTTCCTTGATTGTAAAAATTCCAAACACTAAGACAAAGATTCCACGAACCTTTCTGGTTACCGATGTGGGAAATATGCTTGAATTGTTTCGAAAATACCTGTGCCTTCATCCTCCCCACGTCAAGCATAAGCACCTTTTTTGTACTACAAAGCAGGAAAATGTAGTTCGCAGCCAGTTGGCAAGAATACCATGGGAAAAATTCCGAGTGTAGTAGCTTCGTATTTAAAATTACCTGATGCTGCATGTTATACTGGTCACTGCTTACGAAGATCTTCAGCGACATTACTGTCAGATGCTCGTGTGGATATCACGACAATAAAGCGTCATGCTGGTTGGAAATCAACGACAGTCGCTGAGGGTTATGTCGAGAACTCCATTGAAAATAAGACCAAAATTGCTAATCAGGTTTTAGTAGGTACCACTACTAGCGCAATCACAAAAACTGTAAATGTAAGCGAAAGTAATATTCCTTGTAATATTAATTTTGAAAATTGTACAAATGTAACATTTAATTTAAATGTCAATAAATAATTTCAATGTTATCTTTTTTTTTGCATGAAAAACGTTCTCCATAATGTAAACTCCCTTGGGAGCATTATGCTTCCTTGGGAATAATCGACTATTTCTGTTTTAATTTTGATGTCATAGAAACTGATTTCTACTCCCGACCGTGGAAAAACAAATTTATTAACACCACATAATGCTGAAAGAGGCAATTATATTTGCAGTGTTTGACAGTTTCGCAAATTGCAATTGTCAAAAGTTGAGATTTTTCCGCCATAAATAATTATAACAGAAATTGCAAAATTCGTGCAAAAATCCGTGAATTTCGCATCCATGAGGACTTAAAGGCTTAAGTGTGATATCCGCGGGGTGCGCATCAGGTAGGTGTAAGTGGATGGTGGTGGGCAATAATTATTCTCTATTATTTTTCACCTTAGGTAATTGATAATACAAGATAAAAACTAAATTTTGAAATAATTCTAATTTTCTAACGCATCGAAATTGGTAGAAACTGTTATGTCACTGTCTCTACTCTAAAAATAATGGATGGAGGTAATGCAAATATTTTTGTCATTTTTGTATATTTTTTATATCTGATCGCATTCAAATTTAGTACACCTGAAATGTTGCTCCTCGCACGCTTCGTCCGCCGCGCTTGTCTACAAGCTAGCGATTAGTCACTCTCTAGATTTTTGGAAGTCAGCTATAAATATATTTTATTTTTTATATTTTTTTTAAATAAAAATTAGTGTTTATCAAAAATGTTTAATATTAGCAGGTGCCTATAGAATGTAGGCCAATGGAAACTTGCCAACTAAGTTTTCTTTGTGTTGATGCAAATATCAAAAAATTGCTCAATTCTGTAAACTTTTGTTGTGAGGGCTACATATTTAATAGATGTATTTATTCCTCGAATGTCTATCCTATCCTTCACCTTCAAAGACTTAAATGGAATGTATAACACACCGTTTTAAAAGGTATTCAATTAGTTTTTCGACACCATTTAGTTTTATAATATTGAATTATCAGTTCTCGACCAACTAATGTTCATAGTTATTTGAGGAATGTAGTCTACATATAGGTAAAATTTAACAAATACGTAGTTTTGTGCTGCATTTACTTCTAAGTATACATTGCCGTTTGTTATCAATATGATATTCAGGGTGTTCTACAAGCTATAACAAATTTTGGAAGATGACAAATGGCTTAATGTCAAACATTTTTTTCTTATATAAACATAGGTCCCATTCGTTTTTGTTCAGAAATTACAAGCATTTTAGAAAATATAATTTCATATTTCAGTCAAAATAACCTGATGATGAAAAATATGGTTGCTATAATAATAATTTTTATAATTTGTGTTTAAACATTAGTTAACTTTAGCTAGCTTCATCTAGCCAAATTAACAATCTAGAGACTGTAAAAATTCTTCAAAACATCTAGCCTCGACTTGAAATACAAGCCTCACATCGGCGAATTCAAATACGTTCCGTTACTCTACAGATGATATTTAAATTATTTCTTTAATTTGGTGGAGACTACAGGCAACGAATAATGGAAATATATATATTTTTTAATATTTACTTTTCTGATTACGATTTTCTTTTCTACATAGGAAAGTTAACAAGTATAACTGCTGTTATTGATTCGACAATAATTTCGCCAACGTTTGGGCAGATATTTTTAGAGATTCCACTGATGACTCATTTTTTACCTGAACGTTTAACTGGATATATGTATTCAGATTTGTTGCAAAATGCCATAAATCCCGCTTTAACTGACATATTATTAGTAATTTTTCAGCAAGATGGAGTTTGTCTTTATTGTGACATTGTGATGCCTGTGAGATAATTTTTAAACGCAGTACTTTAAGAATGGATTGTTCAGATGGACTGTTTTGTTCTGTTTCAAAGACAATGATGCAATTCATTTATTGCCCAATAGTTACCCATTTACAGAGCAATTATACAAAAAAATAATACTTTCAGTTAAGTGATTATATACAAAGTGTACCAAATACAATTATGACAGACACATATTAAGTTTAACAGAATTAGAAAGATAATTATAGGTATGCTTTACATTTATGTTCAAACTCAACAAAACTGCAACAGAAAAAATGACAAATGGAAGCACTTACATTTGCATTAGCGCACATTACATTTACTGGTGCTTTCAACAATAAATTTGTTTGAGCTCTTTCACAGTAAAATATATTATTTTGTCTGGTTGCAAGTCTAGGAACTAATATATCAATTTGTGATAACAAAGCAGGACAGTCAATTTTACCCTGTAATAACTTACATAAAAATAAAACAGATGCTAGTTTTCTACGACTCTCCAAGGACATAAAATTAGAACTATTCAATAAAGTTCTAAAACTTAAATATTTTATAAAGTTCTTTTGGACTCTTTCAATATCAGAAGACTACTGCAGATATATAGGATAAGGATAGGACAACGCAGACACATCTGTGAAATTTTTGCTATTACGTATAACAAAACCTTGTGTCTTATACGCTGACTTTATAATATTACTTATATGTTGATTGAATGCCAATTGATGATCAAAATAAACTCCTAAGTCTCTTATATTATTTGTTCTTTCTAAAGTAACATTATTGATTGTGTACGGATATTGCAAAACATTTGATTTACGGCAAAATTATATTATTTTACATTTAGAAATATTCAGAAAAAGGTGATTTTTGGGGCATCAATTTTCCAATAGAGCAATTTGTTCTTGCAACATAATACAATCATCTACATTAACAATAGAAGCATATATTTTCAGATCATTGGCAAGCATCAATTTGTTATAATCTATTGCATTGCCTAAATCGGATTCTTGAGAGACACCACTTGTTGCAATATATATATCAGAGCAAAAGCCATTGTAACAAATAAATTGCTTGCGATTACTCAAATAAGATTTCAAAAGTATCAAATATGAATATGAATATGAAAGCCTAAATCTGAGAATTTCTGAAGTAGTGCATTATGACATATTCAATCGAACGCTTTACAAAAATCTGTGTAGATAACATCAACTTGCCCTTTACCATCTAGTGTTTCACATAGAAACTGACTGAACACAGCTAAGTTGCTCGTAATTGATCGAGAATTCATGAATCCATGTAGATAGGTTGATATAACATGTTTTGCAGATGCATATATGCGATTGTATAAGACACTCTCTAATAATTTTACAAAGTTGTTTAAAAGTGATATGGGTCTATAATTTACAATACTATATTTATTTTCAGATTTATGTATCGGACAAACTTTAGCAATTTTCCAGACTTCCGGGAAGACAGAACTATCCAAAACTAAATAAAAAAGTATCTTCAAAGGTTGCGCCAGTACTCTTATACAATCCTTTACATTAAAAGAAGGAACCAGCTGTAAATTTATTCTTCAACTGTCTCCCTGCTTCAAAAATTTCTTTTTCATCTATCGGTTCACAACTGATGTCAAGTGAAGCATTGGGATCCAAATTAAAATCAAAATCTGCATTCATTGAATACCCTTACAACAATGTAACGGATGGTTGGGTTGAGCGTTCTAGAAAGACTAATAGATCCTTACGCACCACAGTACGGTTTTACCAGGCGTGGACACAGGAACGCCGTAGATATAGAGCGAGAGGTACCGGCCATCCTAGAGGATCCACAAAGCGATTTAGCAGCAGCCGGACTATTGCAAATTAGTGATTTAAAAAAGATTTGGGTCGGTATGCGTACAATATATCGCCGAATACGAAATTTTGATCTCTTATGTCTTATCGTCCACATTGGGTGCTGCCTCTCACTCGTCAACATCGAGCTGACCGCTTATAATGGTGTAAAGAGACCAAGTGGGACCAATGGGAACAATAATGGAATCAGATGATCTTTAGTGACCAACTCAGGTTCTACCTAGGGATGCACAATGATCGTAAAAGAGTGAGAAGGCGACGTAGTGAATGACGCGATCCACATTTTGACAGAGAGCCTCAGTAGAAGCCGCTAGGTATGGAGGGTTATCGTCTATGATAGCAGATCGTCACTAGTGTTAATTAGAGAGAACATGACAGTCTAACGCTACATCCAGTAACTGGTGCAGCCATAAGTCATTCCACTTCTTCTGCACGCTCTGTGGTTTCTCTACGATGGCTGGTGCCTCTCGCTCTATATCCACGGCCTTCCTGAGTTCATATCTGATAACTAAGGCACGACATTTCTAGTACGTTTCTACTAAGGCCCGCTACAGACTATGCGTGTATTCGCGATTCTCGATGTGCGATATACGAGGATTTCGCGAATAATGTGTAGGGTCTTGTTCGTTAAAAATCTATTCATAAAAACCCTACAGATGATGCACGAATTCCTTACATACCTCACATCGTGCATCGCGAATCGCGAATTCACGCATAGTCTGTAGCGGGCCTAACGTACGGTCGAGCGGGAGAGGCAACGCTACGTTGTCGCGCGGCTAGGAATAACAACACCGGAATCGGCATTAGGCAAGGCGCATATTGAGACGCGTATGACGCCTTTGAGATGACGTGACCCGACCAGCATGACACAAATGCGCGACACGCGTAGCGTTGTCTTTCGCATATTGCAATACAGTTCTTCTCACGACTTTCGAACAGCCACGTCGTTCTAATTTTTCTTGTTTATTATAAAAATGAATGATTTAAACAGAAAACTGGATTTATAAATAAAATAAACTCCTGAGTTTGGAAACCAGTATTAAGAAAACGTAAGGACGAAAAAATTTGAAACTTGGACCATATGTAGCCTGTAGTTTCGTAATTGTATTTTTTAGTTATTAATGAAAATGTAGAAAAAATTACGGTTTTCTACCTACAAAATATACCATCTTTTAAGTGCAGTTTTTTTGCAATTTCACACCATTTCTTGTTTTTTATCTTCGCTTTCATATAATTCTCATGTCTGATAACATAAAGGTCTCTATGCCTTCTTACCAGCTCTATCAGTTTTGTTTTCATTGCCACGGGAGAAAACACAACTTACCTCAAAACTATCAACACGTGGCGCGTACGGCGCTAAAAACTGTGCCACTGCCACTGCGCCGCGCGTCTTGGGTCACACGCGAGTCTTGCTGTGCAATGTCGTGGCACGAATTTGCGCTGTCTCATTACTTTCCTTAATACTCTACTCACTACGCGGGACTTGCCAAGTACTTGCGAAGTACTTGCGAAGTACTTGGCAAGTAGCGAGTAGTATGTACGGCGACTCGCACTGACTTGGGCAAGAACTTGCACTTCCCATCGGTTGTCGGAAAACGGGTCCAAGTCAAAGGCAGCGAGTCGATTATTTCCGAGTTTGTTTTGTCTGCACTACACTACGCGGGCTTTACTTGACGAGTAGCTACAAGTTTCTGTGTTTGTTAGCGGCCGATTTGTGTATCTTAAATCTTGAAATGGCGTGGAAAAATGAAGTTACATTGAAGTTTCTTGATATTTATCAGAAGGAACCTATCATTTGGGACCCATCACATAAGCAGCATAAAAGTAGAAATGATGTATACGAATCCTGGAAACGAATTCAAACCGAATTTTTCACAAAATGTGACTTGGAATGTAGCATCGAGGGTTAGAAAAAGAAAAAGGACTCTTATAACAAAAGCAGTTAAAGATGTCGAATCAGAATTCTCGTCCATTTTCAAGTACTCGTCTTTATACTTGCACTTCCCGAAATAAATCTGAAACTCTGAAGTAGGCACGTAGTGTGAACAATTTACTTGGACTCGGACAAGTGCATGCCAAGTATATTCTAAGTCGAGCGTAGTGAGTAGTCGCCTTAAAACAAAAGTACGTGTTGTGCTGTATAACCACACACGCGTCATATGCGTCTCAATATGCACCTTGCCTTAGGCCATGTCGCAGCGTATCAGATATATGTTTTTTGTTCTTTCTTTAACGACAAGATTTTTCCCGTGTCTTAAGAATATAAATACATAGGTTAGGTATATCGAAATTAAATGCTAACAAACAACTGTTTGTTCACTATATTAGGAAGTTCCGAAGAGTCTAATAAAATAAATTTCAAGATAGTCAAGTTGAAGCACAATTGAAATATATTCACAATAATTACTTAACTTAAACAAAAAACTTAACAACAAACTGCATTATCATTAGATAAATCACTACAAATAGTAGATAACATACAAACAGTAGTATATGCCTTAGGTGACGAGAAAAGTGTTTGCGCCAGAGACAAATTTGACAATGTGTTAAGAAAAAATCCAGATTAAGACATCTCCATAGCAATAGCCTTTCCACGGATTCATTAACTACTTTACTTTTGCCAGAGCTCATCCAGATTTGTAATGCGGAAGCATTCCACAATTATAAAATTATTTATTATTAACGCACTAGGCAATCCACGCGCGAACGCCCTTGCTTTCAAACTGAAATGTTGTGCCTTACTGATAACACCGTACTAGGGTACGTAAGAATCTGCTAGTACTTCAAGAAATTTCTCTCATTGACAAACCTGCATCGCACAACCCAAAAATCCGCTTCCTCTCTAAGTCAGTAAGCTGAAAAATTTGCCCAACCCTACTCTATAGTCTGTTTAGAAATGAAAAAAAGTAATAAAAGCTTATTATGTATGCAAATCGTAAATAAATGTAGTACTGGTGCCTATATTCAATATTTTTATATTATGTATTATCGGTATAGATGAGGTGTACTTTTAAAAAACTTGTGTGATCGGACCGGACTAAATTGTAGCAGGTAGCTAAAATTTAATCCCCATTTCTCTTATAAGTAAACAATATGAAAACAGCATTTCAAAACTAGAAACAGAAAATTCAAATTATGGTGAGTAAATGTAGTGTTGTATAAATGTACAATAAAGAAAATGAAAAAGTAGGTATATTAAAATTCATTCTCTGAATATTCTGATGAATTATCTTCATCTCCTAGATTGATAACGATAGGTTCCACAGTAACGTCAATTAAATTATCGAGTTCCCACATTTTTTCCTCTTCTTTTTGTACATGATGTATACATCTTTGCCAATTATCTGCAGTTACTCGTTCCAAGGAATTTGTTAACAAAATTTTCACGTCACTTAATTTACACGTCGTATTATTTGGCGCTACATCTTCTTTTACTTGCGCCCAGACTAATTCGATTGGGTTAAGTTCACAGTGATAAGGTGGTAACCGTAGTACCGTTATTTGGCGATTTGTTGCCCCATTTCAATGATAACATATTTTTTCTGATCATTGTTAAGATTAACAAGTGTCAAAAGTTCCTTTTTTTACCATATTTGTTTCAAAAGAAATGTTTTTTTCGGATAACCATTGAATTATATCGGCTTTCCTCCAAGCAGTCGTAGGCGTCTGCTCGGTCTGCCGTGAATGGTAACTGGCATTATTCATGACAATTACAGACCCCGGAGGATTAAGATCCAACATCTGTGTAAAATACTCTTCGAAAACATCTGCGTTCATGTCTTCGTGATAGTCATCTGTATTTTTAGATTCAAATAAAAGTAAACTGCCATCTACAAAACCATTGGCACTACCTATATGTGTCACTATTAATCTTCGCCCTTTACCTGATGGTGCATTGAACCCTGTCCATCCAAGAATGCTTGTCGAAAACTTATTACATTTTTATCTTGCCATACTATTGTTACAGTTGACCCTCATTGACCCTAGTTTCGTATAGATAATAAATATTCCTCCCTTCATCACGGAATTTTCTAATTGACCTTAAGTAGGATCTTAGCCAACAAATAATTTCATCTTTATCGATAAGAACTAACTTCCTGTTCTGCTTTTCCTAGCAAAAATTCAACTCTCGTAAGACGGCCCATAATTTGCTTCTACTGATTTTTGGCAAATCGTTGTCCTCTGAAAGTTCACTTAAAATTTTGTTTAGCGTTGGTATTTCTTTTTTAAAATAAAATGAGGGTACTTTTCTGTGCATGGCATTTTTGAAGAAATTATCTATAACGACTTTTGACCTCCCTGTAGATGATTTTGGGGGATTTACAGTATCTTTTTCATTTTTTGTTTCCTTTAAATGTATGTCATTTTGGAACACTTTTCCACGATGTCGTCAACACTGTTGATAGGATTTTGGTGCTTCAATGCATTAAATACATTTACTATAATAATCTTTTCATTCTGAGACAGCGCACATGTTTTCACGCGTTTAGCAGGCACGTAATCTGATAAGCTCGACATTTTACCCAAACAATATGATATCCACTGGCACAATACTCACTAAACACAAGTCGAATTTTACTCTGCTGCACTAGCATGTCTTCGTATATTCAGCTCTAAGACTGGTTGATTTGTCACAATATTAGTGTTACCCGATAATTACCTGAAACGAAATATTACCACGCCCATGGCCGGTTCTTATCTCGTGGTTTTATTACTCTCTTTCATTTCCAAACAGACTATAGGCATAATCAATCATAGAAAAAGCAATAAGCTTTACGACACAAATGTGAGTAGACATTTTTAAAACAGAATATTACGTTATCAAAGTATGACCTATGCAAGCTCCAAAAAAAGTAAACAAATAAACCTAAGAATTTAGTAATTTTTTACTTTTACCGAGAAAAGTAAACATGCAAACAATTATTTAAAAAAATAATATTTAATGGGTGTATGGCCTTTATTTGCCACGTGGTATATTTCATGTAAATTTACCTTCATTGATCTCTTGACTGATATGATCTTTCACAATACAAATACGCATATTGTGTTTATTAATATGATAAAGAAATGTATGATCGTGACTTTCAACGTTCAACTATACTCGTTTTCATATCACAGCACAGGATACTGTAAAATATTTCATATTTGTAGTGACAGTAAAGCTATGTGAAGACTGCAACAGTACATCGAAAGTAAGAATGTTAATAAATAACAATTTAGATACTACATTCCTTTTTTGCAGATGTTAAGAACTTATATTGCCATACAGCAAAAAATTGCCACTATATAAAAGCAAACACGTCACATATTCATATATAACACAGGCTGTGGGTATCTAACACCCCTATAAATTTAAAGTAAATCAAATTCCGATACGAAAATGAAAATCTAATCCCAAGAAGAAGTGTGTTCTCACCTAGGCAATTTATGATCTTGGTAGCGACGAAATAGAATTTGTAGGGGACAGTGGACCATTTATCATCCTCGCTATCGTGCTCCCATCTATCAATACATTACGAAGATTTAAGTCTTCTCTGGATAGGAACAAAAGATGTGATGACACGTCTCACGTTACTTCAGTCAAATATGATTGGTTGGCGAGCATGTATGTAAGATCCTATGGGGATAAATTCTCTGAAGTAAGCGTTCTAGATATATAATCGAAATACCTATAATCAGATTTTAACAGGGTCAGCGAATCGAACTCAAGGTCCTTACAAGATCATATTTTATAGTATATGTCCAAGGTACTTTTCTTTACATTATTTCAATAAAAACTCTATAGAAATAAGTTACTCCTGATGGATATAATACAACTAGAGGCTTTTGAATAATAAATTAAAATGTTGTTTTAAGAACAACATGGCAATTTAAAGCATTTCCAATTAAATATTTAAGTTTTAAATGAGTATTATTGTCATTTGTGCATGAATAGTTTAGAATAAGTTCCTAGTTTATTTGCAAAACTACACTGCATTCAACAATGTCCGAGACCTACATGGTCCAGAAGTTAAGAAATCCTGAATCAAAATTCACTGAAGAGAAGATAATTATTTAGTGAAATACATGCTGTATATTTTTAAAATTCAATTTTAATCTGTGAACTGTATTTTTATTTTAATTAGAGTTTTACAAACAATTCACTGATAAGCTTTTTTTTGAGATATTAACTATCTCTAATCAGAGTTTGTAACTAATTTAAATGGTGCTTAAAGTGATATCCATTTTTGGACACGCATAATTTGCAAAAACACACTTCGATATATTCTAGGCAAAGCTTTATTCCTCTGAGATAGCAACCTGAATTTTTTTACCATCAGAAGCTGATTTTTAAAACAGTCTCCATTAATTGTTCAACGAATCGCATATTTTATGTCGTCATCAACCTTTATCCGTTTCATTCAGCGCCTTTTCACTACGTTCGGTTTCGCAGTTGTATGCTCTTAAAGTGATATCCATTTTTATCATTGCAACGATAGCATAGATGTCTTAGGAACATCTTGTCCGAATTAGTATGTTATTAATTTCACCCCAAGTTATTCAAATATAATACAAGTAATAGATTTTCTCTATTATATACCAGAGCTGCGTACACTTTTTCCTTTAAAACACCCCAAAGAGAAAAATGTAGTGGACTGAGATTCGGTGATAGCGCTGACCAAATAATTGAACCACCTCGACCAATCCATCTTTCCTTGTAGATCGTATTTAATCAACTTGTAATTTCAACATGTTTTAACGCAAAACACAAACAAACATGCTGATTTGACAAACTTAGAAGTAAGCAATACCTTAATCCTACAATTTTTGTAAGATCTTTGTATTCCAATAAAATAACCCTTATTCGAAAAAGTCAAAATATCTGAAAAAGCAAGAGCGTTTTTTTCCAGAAAATAGAATACAATTTTAATATTTGCACTGAAAAGAATTTTTTGGCGTAGAAGTTTAGGGTGTTCAAGGGTAAACACAACCCCATAGCTGCGCACTGGCTTTAGTTCGAAGAAATTATTTACAACAGAATATTAACATTTTTTTTATTTTTACTTCATATCAAGCTTGAACGAAAAATATATATTTTTTTAAAGGTGAACGCCCTGTATCTTGAAAACAGAATGTCATAGAAAAAAATATGGGAAAGATCCCTATTATTTTTTCATGCTCTATATTTTCCTAGAGTTAAAAATGAAAAAACGGAAAACACCCTGTATTAATATATTCATTAGAACTGTTGATGTCTACAAGGGCTCTTTATTTTTCCATGCTTCGTTCGTACATGTTCTTCGATTTAGATTTTGACCTTATAATATTTGTCTTAAATAGTTTTTCCGCCATATTACTAGTAGCATATTCTTTCCATTATATTTTAAAACGAATATTCATGGCATACTTTGCAAAAGCACCCATCTAAATTTAAAATACCATCTATGAATTGTTCCTTGTATCGCATATTTTATGTCGTCATCAACCTCTATCTTCTCCCTTCCGCGTATTTCCACTATTTTCCACTTTGCTATTGTTCTTCTTTACCACTCTTTACTGCAGATGTACTCGTATACTGCCTACGAACATTCTTGTTAATGAACTGCACATTTCAATCGCATCATTTACATTCAAATTTTGATCTTGTGCCCTAATCTCATCATACACGTTTTTATTAATCGATTTTCCTCACTTGTTAGATTACATTAGGTTAGATTAAGGCGTTTACGATTTTGTACACGCTGTAGAGCTTGATTTATTCTTAATTCTTAAGAACACAAACACAAAATCAATAATAAATTAATTATAATCACGATTTAAAAAGCAGAATGTGGGAAATCTCTGGGAAGCAGATAGAACAAGAAAACATAAGATGACAAGTTCGTATTTTTTTTCCTACTGGCCCTCCGTACGGAGATACTTGTCCATGAAGGACGCTGCTGAAAATCAGTTTTTCTTGAATAACTTAAAGTACACAATAATTTAATAAAAAATTTATGAAAACATAATTAGCTTTTTTAGTTTACCAGGGGCTTTACAACTTAATGCCTAAGTTTTGAACATTCTGTATGATAAAGACTTTAAAATCTGGATAGCTTCAACCTTAGACTAAAGAAAAAGGTACTCTTGTTTATTATTTTAAAGTCTTTATCATACAGGGTGTTAAAAATTTAGGCATTAAGTTGTAAAGCATAGCCCGCCCCTGGTAAACTAAAAAAGCTAAATATGTTTCAAGGACCCTATTTTAAGAGGTCCATATTAAATTTTTATTAAATTAAATTAAAGTACTTTAAAAGTTATTCAAGAAAAACCGACGCGAGCGGCGTCCTGACGAAAAACAATTTATAGGAACTTGTCATCTTATTTTTTCATGTTCTATCTTGCATGTAGGAAATCTCTCGGGATTTCCTACATATTCTGGGACACTCTATATACACGGACTTTTCACGCGCCTGCGTTACTGGCAGTCATTCAGCTGGAATAGCTATATAAGGGTTAACTCACCTAACTGACGTCACTGCGTTATTACCAATACAAGCCGAGCATTCTGAGATACGTATTTGCTGAAGTGGAAGGGGTAGAATCTAGTTGATTTTGAGAGGTATACGGAACATACAATTGTATACGAAGAAGAAGGCTCGTATTTCTCTTTGTGTTAGCTGTTATAAACTATGAACGGGTTTATAAAGAAAATACTCCTAGCTATCTAAAACGGCATACAGATGCACGTGACTACAGTTTCACGGTTCCTGATGTTTTGATATTTGCTATTTCGGTTATTTAAATGTAAATGTTGTTAGCTGGAATGTGTACCTTCTTGTGGGAAGACGCAAAAGGACCTTTTTCCGCAACTGGCGCTGTCGCCGCCTTCACCTGTCGGCGGCAGAAAAGAGAAAGCACACACTCGTACCGGGAAAATAAATAATGCCGTACAGATTGCCATCTACTAGACTATTTCACGCTGGGAAATTGTATGATATTGAATAGGATATGAGACATATTTTATATTTTGGAATTTTATGTTGTTGATGTGAAAGGGAACGCCGGCGAAATGCGCCTAAAAGTGATTTTCATGATTATAAATAACGAATTAGAGCAAAGTCGGAATAGATCCGCGGAATACGCGCCTTTTAGATAGTTGAATTAAATAAAACAGAATTAAAAGCAAAATTGTATATATATAGAATGTACCAGCGACAGATTGCTGTCGTCAAAACATACAAAAACAGAACAATATTGTTTTCCTAAGACGGTTTCTAAGTAAATGTAAATATTCATATAACATAAGTACTTAGTACTAGATATAAAATTGTATACTTTATAACGATATATTTTATTTGTCCTTCAGGACTGATAACCTTTTGAGGGCAATTGGTTAAAACACCTCAAATATACTTAAAAGAAGCATCCAGCTAAGCTACAGTAGGGTGCAGTGAGATCGCAAGGTCGTGGGGTGTAGTACAAAGTCTTGATGTGTAGACAATTCTTAAACTACGAGGGAAGACAAGATATAAACTAGATATTCTTAAAATAGTTTTACTACAGTGAAAAGTCAGTAGGTTGCTAATTTACAAATGATTACTATCTATTTACAATCAGGAATAAAATGTCCGACAATACTTTATTCAACAGTTTAAAGTTGGCGTAAATATCTCTACTTGATCCAAATTTTTACAAACAAAACAACAATCTCAATGTAGGTTTCACTTCTGACCAGATCGTGTGAAAATTGGAAGGGTCTTACGTTGTTTATCCAGGATCACAAGGGGTGTTGACGTTATGGTCGTCTGTCTGGTGGTGATGGCCAATTGGTTATATGGAGACAGCTTCCATGACAACCTCCTCCCTGAGATATTGACGGTTAGATGCCCTGGATCCAATATTGCATGCCTTGGTCAAAAGATCCGTAGTGTGGTGTGGTGTTGTAAGTTTGAAAATAGAGAATAAGAGATATAAGCAAGTAGGATATGTACAATGATGAGTGTTGAATAAACTCAATCTAATTGTCGGTGATTTAAAATGTACTGAACAGTTCTAAAATTAATATTTACAATTATTGTTATAATTATTCTAAACTAGATTAGTACGATGAAATATTGACTATGATGGTGAACAATTAAATGGATTTATAACAAAAAAACTTATAAGAAAATCTACACTATCTGAGAATATGAGAAATATGAAATTTTAAAATTTTCCAAATATTCAAACAATATTTAACATAATTAATTTGTAAATCAAAATTTTAATATATCGATTTATACAAACAATAAATAGATAGCTCGAACACAATCAGATCGTACATGGTATATAAGTTTTCCGAACAATTAAAAGAAACACACTGTATGAAGGTTTTCAAAATGATGTGTATGAAAATGTGGTAAAAGGAATGTATTTAAATAAAGATATAAATTAAATTTTGCTATGGCTCGAATTTAAACTTATAATCAAAACTATAAGATAAGATAAGATATGATAAGTGCAAGTTATACATCCCTGGAAGTAAAACAACTACAAAAAAGCTAATTTAGTGGCCGCAGGAATCGTCGAAGCAAGCTGCCCTTATTAAAAAATGAATTAATAAAAGAAACTTACCTCGATCAAATCCTTTAGGTACGTTGGCCTACTATTTCCGATCCAGACTGGATAATTTGCCAGGGGCCCAGAGTAACTCTGCTAGTTTGCGACTAAATCGGAAATTCAACCAGCCCTTGTGTGATCGTCAACCAGTAGGCGATGTTCCGCTCATATACTCTGAAAGCATTAAGGAAAAACAGAACGGGTTTCCAAACTTCACAACAAAAAAAAAATAACAAGATAAAAACCCTTCGTGGATTTTCTCTTGCCACGTGCCCTTGACACAAACTAGAGGTCAAAGTATTCCTAGATTTAATGAATAAAATACAAGCATTTGCAAAATATTTATAAGCAAAGCAATTAATAAGCTATCAATTAAAAGGAAATAAACCACATTTACATACCAGATTGAAAATTTTTTGATATTCTTCCACGATAACAAAACATTGGATGGCCGCGAATACGTCGTTTCGAGGACACAATCAAAAAGGAAGGGCGAGTCGTTGGTCACGTCTTTTAAAAATTCGGTGCTACGCCATCTACCATAGATGTGCGGCTGTTCTATGACACGGGTGGTTCGTCAAGTTAGCACGGAATAGGTCGGGAGTAATTAAGGAGTAAATATAGATGTTATATTTAAAGTGACGTTATACAGTGTGAATAAAATAAATGAAACGAAATTAATAAAAATTTCGTTACAACTTGTATACTTTAAAAAATTCAAAATGAGAGATAAGTACTCTCAACTCACAATACTTTATTCAATAGTGACGACTGGTTTCGAGATTAAATTTTGCACCTCATCTTCAGGTCATTTAATTTTTTATTATAAAGTAAAACTATTAATTTTTAGATAACTCTGTTAATTTTTAACTATAGAAAATACTATTCATTTTAAGAAACCATTAAAATTTAGAAAACTTTTATTTTTAAAAAACACTTTTTCCTAACAAAGCATATAAAACAAGTTTAAACCCTTAATACTAACATATCACAATTACAAGTGTCAATGAATTCAACATCCATAACAGAATGCATTAACTAATTAATCAGTCAAAATCAAATTAAATCTAAAAATTTTCAGCACAAATGAGTAAAGCTCATAAGTTTTTTAACATAAAAATTTTTATACTAATTTTATATAATGTAAACACCAATAATAATTTTATTATTGTGCTTACTTTTGTCTATACGTTAAAATTTATTGATATTTCAGTATCTAAGAGTATGAGCAAATGTAATTATTTATTTATTTTCATTTATTTATGAAGTACTATAGTTGACTTCCAAAATTGTAGAGAGTGACTAATCGCTATCTTGATGACAAGCGCGACGGGCAAATCGTGCGGGGAGGCGTACTAAATTTGAATGCGATCAGATATAAAAAATGACTAAAATAATTGCATTACATAACATCCATTATTTTTAGAGTAGAACCAGTGATATAACAGTTTTTACCAATTTCGAGGCATTAGATAATAAAAATAATAAGAATATTTCAAAATTTAATGTTTTTATATTCTATTATCAATTACCCAAATTCGAAAATAATAGAGAGTGATTAATTCACAACACAGAGATGAGTTTGCAGCGCATGCGTAGCAGAAGCTGTGTAACCGGGTATACTCTCAGAGATATGCAGCACACGATTTTGTGAAAAAATATAAGGGCTGCATGTATATTTATTTGTGTTGACTGCTATAAATTGTGGGCAGGTTTATAACATTAGTCACTCTCTACAATTTTGGAAGTCGGGTATAATTATAAACACCTATTATGAAAGTTATAGATTTTGAGGTATTTCACATCCCGTTAAAAAATAAAGGGTCTTTCATTTAAAAAAAATAATAATAATGGAATTTTTGCCTTTCAGAATTTATATTGAAGCTAGTACAATATGTGTGACAATTGTTTAGAATGCATCTCAAAAAACGAGTATATCAGCAACGATCAAGTGTAACACCGAAAATGTCTGTTTTTATATTAAAATATATCTCGGAAACGGTTGCTTTTGCCACAAAGTACCTATTACAAAAAAGTTCATGTAAAATATAAATATCCATTTAAATACAGTGTTCTATTTTAAAAAAATCAACTTTGGTCTGCCCTCCGAAAATGATTCACCCTGTATAAGTCAAATTATTTTGTAAATGTCCATTTCTTGCCCTCTCATCTAAACCTATTTTGAAATTTTTTGCCTTAAATTATATTTTCCCGATAAATCAACTTTACCACAGCGTTGACTCACCCTGTCAACAACATATACACGCAGACTGCCTTATTACAAAAAGAGAACTAGAACATAATTAAAAATATAGAACATATGTAATGTTCTCGCACTAAAAACTAAAGCAGAATTGATTAACATTAATTTAACTTATAATTAGTTCTTTTTCTATGTATTAAGAAAACTCTTAAAAGATTGTTTCCAGAGGTTCCCAATAAGTTTGAATAATTTTTATTAGTTCTACTGCTACCGCTTTTAGCTTCAGCATTAAAATATCCCTTTCAGCGATTTAGAATTAAAATATTTCTTTCGTAGACTCCCTCTATAGTACAAAAAAGTAAATAATATACGTAAAATAATATTAACGCCAAGGAAATTTAACTGTTGTATATCCATTATTCTATTGTCATGCAGACAAAGAGAGCAAATTATACTTATTCCAATTTGTATGCTCATTAATTCTGGAATTTAATTAAAGAATGTTTACCTGAAACGAGTGTAATCAATTAGAGTGAAAAACAATGAGTGACTTATAAACCTAGTTAAATACTATCATAAGTCACTACCAAATAAGTCTTATCGGATTAATTATAACCGTTTAAAGCTTACTTTCCTTATAAAGAAGTTTTAATTAGATAATAAATACTCTGAATCACTGTAAAGACGCAAAACATTTATAATCTTGTTTATTTTCCCCCTGTATTTCTAACAATGTCTGCAAAAAAGAGTCAACTAATGCAGTAACAATTAACTAACGCAAAATACCTTTGTTGTTATTCATTCTAACTGAATATTAAACAAGTTGTGTAATAAATTACTACCCACATAAGCATAAGTCGATATTATGGTATATATGTCGTGCTTGGTTAAATATGTAAACAAGATATTGGAATAATTGTACTCCTGAATACTGCACTTAACAATAAAGTAAAATATGTATACGTACAAAATCTTGTTCGTAGATATTATCTTCCTTTTATTTTCTGTATTTTACGTGTCTGTTCCAAAAATAACTGGTTATGTAGTAAGTAACTTAGGTAGGTACTGTGACAATTCTTATATTACTGATATTTAGATGATTTTTAAATACTGTTTCAAGAAACTTTTTTTTCTTATTAAATATATGAAAATTTAAAAAATGATATTTCATATTAAATAAGTGTATAGTTCATGTGGAAGATATCCAAAATATGCATAGTTAAGAAATTTAATAATAAATGTGTACATATTTAAAATTCCCATAACATTTTTCTCAAATATAGTAAAAACCGACTATATCATTTGACCTGATGATTTTGATTAAAGGTCGATTAACATCAACAAATGGTTATAACTTTGCTCAGTATATTTCTGAAACTCAGAATAATAGATGTTAAGTTGGTGTAGTGATTCCTAATTTCACTATATAAAGTTTTGGTCAGGTGAATCTTGATAAATAAGCTGTGATCTTCTGGATTAAATAACAGTCTTTGCTCCACTGATAATAGTCATTTTAATACTCTGTCTCAAAAATACGCAATATTAGTACTGAAACAATTAAAAAATTCAACCAGACCAGATCTTATACCTAGTTATTTACGCTTTGTTTTATCTACTATATCTTTCATTTCATCTATTTGTGAAATATTCTAAATTTCCATTCTTTACGGAGTGGATTTAGTGTATGTCCGATTTTGAAATCAGGAGGAATTTCCCATCTAGCAAATTATAGCTCTATAATTATTCCGTAAATAATTTATTTTCAATAAATCAACATTGTTTCATATCCCATAGACCTAATTCTAATCCATCTGTTTTACACAAGTACTGTGGCTAATCGTAGTCAGGTGTATATGGTTTACATTGACTTTTCTAAGATAAAATACAATTCAGCGTTACTAGTAATACTTCACCCATTTGGTTTCCATAACGAATTATTAATTTTTGTTGCTACCTACATGATAGAATGCAATGTTACAACAAATGGTTTCAAATCATAGACCTATGTAACTACATCAGGATTTACTCAGAGTTTAAATTTGGCTCCATTACCCTTTATTTTAAATATTAAGAATCTTGATAGTTTGTTCAATTCAGAAACATTTGTTTGCCGATGACATTAAGATTTATGTTTGCTATGTTATTTGTTCAATGAGTCCCATAAGTGAAGCTTAATAACTTGTAGCTTAATATTTTGTGTCAGAACTTTCTGACTATAATGAGTTTCACTTTTACAGTTGCTTATCATTAGATAGCTACTGATGATTATATCATAGACGTTATAAATCATGGACGCGCTCGTAAACGTTTTCTGCCTATACAAATCGTTGATGCTCAGATGTGTGCGACAAATATAGAGCAAGACCGGGCAAAAATCACTCATCATTGGCCGAAAAAAACAAAAACCGTAAATGACAGACGTATGACAGACGTGTGACAGATCGAATTATATTGGATATTTACTCATTTATTCAGAAATTTAATTTATAATTACATTTTGATAATAACAATTTGTAAGGAAGGTTTTAATTATTTAGGAAAGGTTTTGTCAGGTTATGTTTATATATTTTTTTGTCATAGAACATCTGTTTTTGCCCGGACTAGCTTCATCCCTCTTGTACACATCAGGACAGCGGACCTCTCTTTCTAGGGCCGGTCCATGATTTATAAGGTCTATGGATTATATTAAACGTAACATGTATTTGAATGTACCAGAATAACTTCTTATTAGGTCAACAGTTACCAGTGTACCTACCTGTACATTAATGAAACTAATGAAACAAATATAATATTACATATAACGTGCATAAGTGTCCTACAACTTGTAATTCCTATCTTATGAAAATACCAATTTCTGAAACGATATTACATTAATAAAAGTGGGTGGAAATTTCCATGTTTTGTTATGCTCTTTTTACATAACATTAACTGAAATATTTTAATTTACATTATATATTAAGGAATAATTAATTTTATGTGTCTTTTCGTAATAAAATTAGGACATTCCAGAAATAGTGTGGTAATACAATGAACTACAGTAAAACTATTCACCTTTATTAAATTTATTATGAAATTTTACAAAGTGCACTTGGAGCTTGTGTCAATTTAAATATTATACAATTCATAAATATTATAGAAACTGAAACGGTACGTTGTTCAGATGTTTGCATCAAAATTACTTGTGTCTTACCATACAACATTCATTTAAAACAACATATTTATCTTTATCTTTAAAACTAGTAATTGCTTACAACAGATATTAACACTAGTTGTAGTTACGTTATTTATAAATTTACTGCAACTAAAATTCGAGCTAAAAATATTTATTTCCACGCAGATATACATATATCTACAAATATTTGCAAAAACCAAGGAGTATATTTAAGAATAATTATGTAGTATTTTTAGCGAAAATATTCAACATATTTTCTAATGCGAATGAAATACGTACATTGCAATACATTTTTAGATGATCTGTGAACAATGAACTTTTACAGAGAAGGATGGATAATTAATATTTACAGGATGGATGGACAAATTCTACTAAAAAAATCTTCCTGCACGGAAGTTATTTCTGCTACCGACAAGGCCTTCGCAACTATTTATAATTAAAAATGTAACTCGCATAGTGAATTTATTATTGAATTCTAATAATAAAATCTACTCTATTTCAAATAATTTGTTGGCAAAAGATATCCTGCATATTAATATTGACTAGTTAAAACCTATACTTTTGTATATTTTAACAGGCAGAGACTTTTTTCCATGACATTAAAAGTAAAAACTTTTCTCTCTTTTCTCCTTCATCTGTAAATACTCTCCATATGGCTACAAAAGTAATATAATATATTTTTAAATTGGCATCTTCAGGTTAAACAAAATGTATATATTTGAACTGACTGATAAACTTTTTGGAATATACATTTTATTAACATGTACATATTGTTCAATATTTTACATATTGATATTCAGTCATATATGTGAAATAATATGTTATTGAGTTGTAAAGGTAAGTATATACAGGGTGTTAAAAAAAGAGTGTAAAATATTTATGGAGGTAATAGTATGAACCAAAATGAGCAGAAAAGTCTCAATAAATATGGGTCCGCAAAGTAACGGTTGCGGAGATATGGAATGTTTTTAGCCCCTTTTTTTATTTTGCAAAAACGTTGTGTATTTTCTTATAATGCTTGATGTTTAGTGAAACAAACAGTACGTATTTGACAGTTGTTCTCAGTGCACAAGTTTTCTTTCGCTATGGCTGGTTACTCTAACGCAGAATTAACAGACATACATTTCATATATGGTCGGGCTAATGAGAACGCCACCCAAATCGCCAGATTCCTTCACAACGCATGTTTGGAAGAATTCACCAAAGATTGCGTGATACCGGTTCCTTGAGCAAACAGTGCCATTTAGCCGGAAGATCAAGGTCGGTATCCACTCCTAGAGCAGAATAAGAAATTCTAAGACTGGTAGAGCAGAATCCAGGTACGAGTGTGCGGAGAATAGCAGCCGAGGTAGGAATTAGTGGTCGTCTTGTTTGGAGAATCCTTCATCCAATAAATGATCATCAAGCACGATTGGTTTTTTGCCGTCATGATGCTGAATACCCTCGTTTTCTTGAAAAAATTCTTTTTACTGATGAGGCCGGGTTCACAAGAAATGGAGTGTTTAATTTTCACAATACGCATATTTGGGCAGACGAAAATCCTCATGTTCTAATAGAATCTGGACATCAGGCACGTTTTTCATTACACATTTGGATGGGTATTGTAGGTGACAGGTTTCTAGGTCCTGTTGTTTTACCAAACCGATTAACAGGCGCTGCTTACCTCAACTTTCTGCAGAACACACTGTATGAGTTTTTGGAAGACATTCCTTTGAATCGGAGGCAACAAATGTGGTTCCAGCTCATTTTTCCATGGCCGTTAGAGAGCATTTACACCAAACTTTTCCACATAGATGGGTAGGAAGGGCCGGACCTGTTTTATGGCCTCCAAGATCACCTGATCTGAACCCTCTAGATTTATTTGTTTGGGGATATTTGAAGACATTAGAGTATGGTACTCCTGGAAATAGCCTGGAAGAGCTGTCGCTACGGATTAATCAAACGTGTCAAGAAATCCAAACCAAGGAGGGTGTTTCCGAAAGAGTTCGAATATCGTTGAGACGAAGATGTCGTGCCTGCTTGGAAATGGGCGGAGGGCACTTTGAACATCTTCTGTAACTTTGTTTGTTAAAAGCTTCCTTTGTCGGTTTATTCCTAATAAAATAAAATGTTTGAAAAACGAATAGTGGTCCATATCTCCGCGACCGTTATTTTACGGACCCATATTTATTAAGACTTTTCTGCTTATTTTGGTTCATACTATTACCTCCTGAAATATTTTACACTATTTTTTAACGCCCTGTATAAAATAAAAGAAAATTTAAATAATATACTCAGTAAAATTACATATTTATATTTTACAATTCTCACCTAAAAATTATAAATCAATATAAATTATAGTGAGAGAAATTTACAACGGAATTTAGCATAATAGTTGTAAAATGACATTACATAATATGCAATTTATGCATGTTAATTTTTGTAATATTGCAGTGTACTTAATTTATTTTCAAAATTATTATGTAATTTTACATAACTTTACGCTGGTCACAAATTGCCAACGTAAAGTTATGTGAAATTACAGACAAATTTTTATCCGTACAGATTATTAAAAACAATTCATGCCCATGTTATTTATTGGTTAAACTTTCGTAATATTTTAATAAATTTTATCGTCAAGAGGAATCACTTTATTCTCTAATTACAAAAATAACCATTACGGTATTTCCTTCATCAAAACAATAAAAGGAATAGTCTTAGAAAAACTGTGGATCGTATCGTATATTAGAATTTATTAGAAGGAAAAATAATCCGTGTGAAGTCGAAATGGCCAACTTGTTGAGTAAAACGAATAATGTGAAATAATACGATCGACGTTTCCCCTGCTTAGCGGACAGAAATGGGTAAGTGGTCAGCTGCAAAGGATAAGGTGGGTTTAGAGTGACTTTGCGTGATTACTGCTGGCCTAGGAAAGAGGATTTTAATGTTACGTAAACCGCAGTTTGAACACTAATAAGTGAATTCAATTATCCACTGAGCACAGAAAAAAAGTTTTGAATTTTTTATAAGCGACTTTCTATTAACTGATCCTTTCTGTCATAGAAATACAATTAAATAAAAAATGATAAATAAGTCAACAATTAATTAATTCTATATACAGGGCGATACGGGGTAATGAACGGGTAGCACTGTAAGTTTTAGACTTCAAAATAATAGGATTTAACCAAACACTGTAGTAAAATGTTGCTGGTTTGAGTGTTAAAATTTGATTATAAATTTCAAATTTAGACATCTTTAGTAAAAATGACGTAATATAAAGCAGATAATTCTTGATAGAAAGGAATCCGAATTTGAACTTAATTTTTTGATGTCTTGTAGACATTGTGGAATAATTACCTTCCATGGTAATATTTTTATGTAAAGGACTCTCTAGATTATGAATAAATAATTTCTAATAATAAATTTAACTTCCATACACTGCTAATATTATTTAGGCACTGACCCAAAAAGGCTTTGTATAATCAAACCAATACTAATGACAGCAAAACACAAAGTGACTTGTTTTCAGTTGTCAAAATATCAATTATTTTAGGTAGACATATTTTTGCCTACAGTTTGCCGAGATACAATGAATTTAAATATTTTAAAATGAGAGAGGTTTATCGATATGAAACAGATATAACTTTTTCCCTCAAAAATAACCGGCCTGTCAAATTATTTACTCAAAATACGTTACATAAAAATATTACAATGAAACGTGATAAGTATATTACAGAGCGTAAGATTAAGAAGTAATATTTTTGTATAAGATTGTTCATAAAATTTTGGACCGTCCAAATTTATTAAATAATGTTCAATTAAAAATACCATGATTTGACAAGAAATAATAACGTTTTCAACTAACCTACTGCATACCAATATTTTTGTAGCGTCCTTTTTGTATCAAGGTACAAGAATCAGTGTAGATATTATTTGTTGTTCAATGCATATTTTAAAAATGCAATGTCTGCTCTATTAGCGATTTCTCATTTTGTTCATTTATTTGTGGTATAAAAACGTGTTCTTGTTTATTTCCTGTCTTTGTTTTTGTACAATTTTGTAAAGTATATTATTTGCCATACACTGTAATTGGGCATTTGCTTGTTGGAAAATGGATTTGAATAAATAATAGTTATTTATGCAAAAAGTACAAAACTTATTGTACGAGTTGCATACAATATCTTTTCTACGTTCATGCAAAAACCAATAAATGTCTTATTTAGATGACAATAAGTGTAATATTACGTCAATTTGAACGTTTATATTTGTCATGATGACAAAACGCTGTAGTAGAATGACAGATGAATGCAATAAACATTTTATTGCACTAGCGCAATAAAGAACCGCTTTTTCCTCTAAATATAGTTCAATAAAGTTTGGTTTTTTGCATGGACGTAGAAAAATAAATAAATGTAACCGATTTATTACAGAGCACCCTGCTTAAAGACAAATTATAACTTTCGAACAATATGAAACATATTCACCTTAAATATTAGATCAGGGACTAGTACCTGCAAACATAATTTGCAACCGAATTGTGAAGGAGACTGCGTATTTCAGCAGCTCAGAAACATATTTTAGGCGTTGTTACAACAAATACAAGGAATGTTCCATTCAACAGTGTGGCGTGTCATTCACAAGGTTTAATTATGCCAATAACTTACGAGTTCAAAACGGACAAGAACCAAAAACATTTGCGTTAGTTCGTAGAAACTGGTTAAGACGGGTCCAAAAGGGTTTATACGTCAGGGGACAAAATTTTAAACATGTTATTTATTGTACAACAATTATTTAATTTATTAAATCAATGTGCTGATATGAAATAGGTGTTTCGGTCCAGATCGAAAACATTCTTGACCTTGAAAATAATTTCGTCAAATTTTGTTGCACATGCTTAAGAGAAAAATTTTGCAACTTAATCGAAAACTTCTGGCTTTAAGAAAATTTTAGTTTTCTTATTTACTGTGAAAAAACAGATTTTTTAATTAAAGACAAATATATGCAGATTTTATTGATGACAAATCTATCACTGAACGAAAACAAAACTGTCTACCATTTAAGTATATGCGTATAAAGATATAATACAGTGAAGAAAATTGAATTACCATTGCAAGTTCTTCTTCGTTATTCCCAGATGGCATGTATACTATGGACTTATGATTGCATAAAAATTAATTTGGAAAATGCGGTTGACAATTGACAGTTGCATCATGATGTCTACTTTAGTTATTTTTAAATTATATAATAACCGTGTTCATTATTTTAGTTAGCATTTCTTCTTGTGGAATGCGCATCTTTGTTAAACAGAATATTGATGATTTACAAACTTTACATATATTTCTCTTTAGTTGTTAATAAAACCGACAAAAACTTAGGTATAGTTCCAGATCATCGGGTGAGAAACATTGACCAGAGTTATCCATATAGTATGGATTAGAAAGGCAGGCTAATTTCTTTAGCGCTACGACATGAAATTTCACACCTAGCTCTAGAGCTCTTCCTACATTGACATATTTGAACGTCAGATTCATCACAGACGTAAATAGTCATTTTTAAATTTAATTTTTTTACTATAAAAACTATCCATAATAGACCAAAACAGGTCTCAGATGACAAAAAAAAACAACTTGAAGAAAGTGATCAGGGGCAAAATTTGTTTTGACGCACTGACGTTTTAGCAGACATGAGTCGATCTTTGTCTAAACAGAGGCTATATACTTCGGACATCTATCTAGCTGAAAAAATCTTCGATTTTCGATGATGAGGTTTTTCTAGAAGGATACCTATATCATTTAGTATATTGAAATGGCAACTGTTTCTGAAGTACTCTATTCATAACATCATTGGAAAATTCTGTTTCCTTACATATTCGTCTATTGCTTATCTTTTGAAGACACTGGATATAGCGTATCTGTCATATCTTTATTATAAAACGGCTTGAGATTGAAAAGGTTAGTTCTTTGTCTAACAAACTTTAATATAGCTTTTTTCTTGTCTTACTCACTACTCAGGTTATAGTGAATCTTGAAACAAGCAGTAAATAAAAAATTTGTATTTGGGATGTAAAGCCCATCGTTGATTATCACAACCTTGAAATTTGTACTACGAAATTTGTGTATAAAATAATTTAAGAATCATGTCTCGCTTTCTCCCACTAAAGTAGAAAAAAGTATTCCGTTTTTTACATACGAAACAAAAAAGTAATGGCAGTTTGGCATCATTTAGCTCTCTTTCTCTCTCTCTAGTATCTGGTAGGTCATGAATTGTTAAATTCCTCTGAGAGTGAAAAGTTGAGCCCTTAATTGCATAACACCTTCTCCATTTAGACGAGTTCCTTCCCCATGCCTTTCGTCTTAATGAAGGATTAGGACGTATTAATTGAAAGGAGAGGATAAGATTATATTTTCAAATTTATTCTAGTTCGGTCCATTATTTAACAACTTTACCTGAATTAAAAATTTTGGGGCACACTTGATAATCTGCATGTTGCTTCACCTCCGATATAATTAGCGGCTGAAGTTTTAAGTGCACAAAAATGTGTTTTCTCCTCCTAAGTAGGTACCAGATTTTGCATTTTTAATTTTAAACCAAAGGAAGGTTTTTTTAAGAAATTCCCGACGCCGCATTCCAGTGTAGTACAGTTTGCGTTGAATAAGTTTATTAAAAATTTCTGACTGGTTATTAAAAACTTTTTCATACAATCAACTGCTGCTTAATTACTTCTTCTGATTCATTTTATAATACATAATTTATTTAATAATAAGAAGTTTATAATATTAAACAGGGCAATCACTACGTTGTATTGAAATGGTTATTTGGAAAATGTACAGGGCTTCTAAAATCGGAACGTACAAATCAATAATTTGCATTAAAAAACTGAAAGTATTATTAATCAAAACTGAAGGGCGCCCTTTTTATACACACACTTCAACAAATTCATTGCTGTTTTTAGAGACAGTCAAAGAAAAATATAAGCAAGTTGTTCGTAGAAAAATGTCTCTTCACTATGTAAATTATACAAGTTTAGGTTTTTTCTATTCATAAATAGTTGCATTCAATCCTATTTTGTCTTAGATTCCTTGTCTCCTATGTTTTGTATTTTTCTTCAAGATTTTCCCAATTAAGCTATGGCACGTCTCCTTTGGCCCACCTCTCTTCTTTTTGGTCAGCACTTTTATTTTCACCACCTCAGTTATCTTTTGTATATGAACTTTAGTATTGATTCGATTTGAAAATCTTCTCTTAATAACTCATTTCTAACTCTGCTTCGTTTAGTCTTTCCTTCTAATCTGTCTTAAATACTTCATTTGTATATTGCGTGGTTGATTTATTTTTAATACTCAAGATTCGCACCCATGTATCAATATTGGATATAAATTGTTCTATACAGCTTAATTTTTGTTGTTATACTTGATTTGTCATTTATATGCAAATAACTATACCCAAAAACAACAAGCGAATCCATTTAAAGTATATGAGACACCTGTAGGATGAATTTAGTCTATGTATATTTTGATTCTAAATTGATGTTGGAACAACACACTAATTATATATGTACAATAATATCCTAGTATATGTATCTACTACGAAGTCTGGTAGGTAAAGTATCATGAACTACATTGCATATAGCTTGTCACAGTATTATGCAATCTAATATTTCATTATGCAATACTTATGTAGGGGCATGCAACTTCTATTATGAATGTTTTCGCTCGCCAGAGAAGAGCTGTCAGGATTATGACAGGTTTTTGAGTTACAGGGAGGAATGTAGAGATCAATTTATAAAATTAAATATACTAAAAGTGTCTTGTATACACATATTTCAGTGCCTTTTATATATAAAACAGAATTCGAGTGACATTTTAACTGGAAAACAGATAAATTCACATGATACTATATCAAAAAACAATTATACAAATTTCCTTAGGTAATCTAGAACGAGAAATTCTACAGGTTTTATAGGTATACTCATGTTTAAATGTTTTGCCGTTTGGTATAGGAGATCTGAATATTGTACAATTTAAGAAAATAATTAATAATAATTATTTCCATTGAGACGCGTTTTTTATGATATAGTTTGTTGTAATTTTTATCTTGATAGTTAATTCTCCCCCCCCCCTCTTCTTCTTTTTTCTTGTGACGCGTGTAAACACATTTGTGTATTGACACGAAATTATAAATAAATAAATATGTAGGCTGTAAACAAGGAAACCGCAACGTGTCTTAAGAAAGACATTTTACACCCTATTCATGAAAACCCGAAACGCAGTCCCTGTGGTGTGTGTGAAAATAAGTTTTTCAAGTACTATTGTGTTTGTAAATGACACTGCAGGAAACAACTACTCCGCAGACTAATGCCCGACCGGCATTGAATTCATCATTTACAGATTTAATGGCTCATCGTCCAGGGCAAGAGGTCTGCGTTAGGTACCTGCTGCAACGTAGGTCGCTTCCTGTAAGTCGAGCCGCTTAGGCCGAGCAGGAAGTAAGCAGACCACTTATATCTCACCTGCACTCAGTTGATATGTGAACATATATATGAAGGAACAGCCAGTTCAATTGTCGGTCATCTCACCTATGGCATACTGATGAGGGCTAATAAGCCCGAAACCGGTCTATGTCTGGCTGTTCACACAGATACTGCAGAAGTAATTCGGTCGGGTCATTAGTCCGCGGAGTAGTTGTCTCCTGAAGCATCATTTACAGATTTAATGCCTCGTCGCCCAGGACGAGAGGCCTGCGTTAAGTACCTGCTGCAATGTAGGTCGCTTTCTGTAAGTCCAGCCGCTTAAGCCGAGCAGAAAGCAAGCAGACCACTTATATCTCACTATTGTGTGTACCTGTTATTACTTTTTGATATGTAGATAGTTTATTTCTATTACTTTTATAAATTCATTTAAGTTTGTTATTCGATACTTCCTGATTTAAGAAAGTGTACTTTACATCAAATTTAAATATTTTCTGATGCTTTGATTTAATAATAATAATAATAAATGGTTTATTGTGCACACATAATGAAATACAAAAACTTAAACTAAACAATGGTGGCAGTAGTATAGGTACACAAAAGGAGGAGGTTAGCCAAAGCTGTCTTACACCTCTCCTAAAATTTTAAATGCTAATAAATTATGCGTTTCGCGTATTGAGGAAAGAATAGCAAAAACAAAATAATAACTAATAAAATAATAACAGATAAAATAATTTCTAACAATAATCATAACATACGAGATGAAAACATAAACATCTCAAATTATTCTACAGCAATAGTAACATTTTTATATATAACTGATATACCTTATTTAAACAAATCTCTCTAGTAGCTCCAATTTTAACTTTTTTTTGTAGGATGATAAAGTAACAGACAAGTCTGTGTTAATTTGGTTAAGGTAAAATGGCACTAAATAGGAGAAGCATCCCTGGAAATGTGTTGTGGTATGCTGTGGAATATGAAACTTATTGTTTCTTATATTGACACTGTGAACGTCAGACCTTCGAGATATAATATCATAAAGATACAGTGGCTCCTTAGTATTTAACAATTTATACAAGAATATACTATACAGATACTGAACTCTAAGTTTAATATTTAATTCGTTTATCTTAATAAGATAAGGAGTTATATGACTTCTTGGAGGAATATTAAACACAAATCTCATGCAGGCATTTTGAATCCGTTGTAATTTTTGTTGACAATTTTGCGTTAAAAAATTATAGTATACAGCACAGCAATATTCAATATGGGGATATATGAAAGTTTTTATTAATTTTAGTTTAGTTTCTTGTCCAAAGGTTGATTTAAAGTTATACAAAACTTTCAATTTAAAAAAACAAGTTCGGACTACGCATAATACATGTTTCTCAAATTTTAATGTCGAATCTATGTACAACCCCAAACTTTTTTCACAAGATACCCATTGCACATCTGCGTTATGTAATTTTAGAGTAAAGTTAGATGTAATATAATTAGTATGTCGCTCTGATCCAAGACAAATTGCTTTAGTTTTGTTGGGATTTAAACGAAGGCCGTGGTTACTTGAAAAATTATATAAAACTTGAAGGTCATCATTCATCTGTTCAATAGTATGATTTACAGAATTAAAATTAGTTGATAGGTAAATTTGAATGTCATCTGCGTACAGATGAGTCTGAGAATGCAAGATATCTGCAGTGATGTCAAAGATAAACAACGAAAAGAAAATTGGACCCAGCACACTACCTTGGGGGACACCGGATGAGGTTTCTTTTACCATTGAGCACATTACGTTGTTTAATATCACTTTTTGTGACCTGCCCCTTAAGTAACTATTAATCCAAATTAAAGTGTTTTCTGTAAAACCAATATATTTCAGCTTAGCAATTAATAAATCAAAATTGACTAGATCAAATGCTTTACTTTGATCAAGTAAGACATTTGACATTTTTTAAATTCTGAATATGTCATCATTAAACAAAATCGTTGAACCCTTTGAGTAGCATTATGAATGTAATATCTTTCTTTTGTGAAAATAAAACAACACATACATTTTATTTCTTATGAACGTTTCGCACTCGATTGAAAGTTTTATCAACCTTTGTCACTGTTAACTATTTATTAAATATTTTTCCTCAACGTTTTTGAAACGAAAACAACCAACCATAAGATATAATAAAAGTATTCATTAGAATAATTTACCATTTTAATAGTTGTATTCCAATCAATCATAAAAAATAAAATCAGCGAAAAATATCTTAACAGCGGGTCCGCCCCACACAGCTTAGTCCGAGAACAGTAAATGCAGGTCGAAGAATGTGTATCACTTTAATTATGTTAGTGACAGCGACCAGTCACCTAGGTCAACGTAAAACAACTTGGAAAACTACTACAGATCAAATTTTAGGAGGACATTTAAATTCCATAATTGTCGTCAAACATTTTTATATTAGGTATTGTATACCTATCTAGATAAAAATGATAAAACCACCAAAATCTGCTTTTAATATAAAGCAAGTAGGTAAAAGCCACATAGATATAAAGTTTATCGCGCCGGAAAACGTAAATATCCTCATAATTTGATTGAGTATTGATCGGCTTTTATGATATTTAGATAGTATAATTAAGTAAAGTAGTGTGTCGGAAGATCGCGTTCAGAATTTATGTTATCCATTTGTCCCTCGCGCTCCTGTATCGTCGCTGTTATTCTATAAAACATTTTTACGACACTGCGCTTCAACGAACAGAATAAATGACGCGCTCGTTATTTTACTTAAAATACACAGATTGACGTTTTCGCTTAGCACTGTTCCATCATTTCGTAAAGTACTTTCCTGATTTGAGTGTGTGATAAATCTTAATTGTTTCAACTATCTGCATTTGAAAAACTTGAATTGAATTTGAAATTGATTAAAAATAAATTATAAATGTTTTGCAATACAAGCATCGTTTTTTTAGCGATACCTACATTGAAAGAAAAAAAACTTTTAGTGGGATTGAACTGTTATTAAAGCCGGGGGCACATTGCGTAAATCCCCTCTTGTTAGATTTTCATCACGCGTCGGGTGGTGTAACGCGGTGTCGCGTGGTAGCAAGATGCACCTAAATATGATGTCACATGCATAGAATCATAGAAAATATTGACAAAATTTTGTTATTTTAAATATTTGCGAGCATGAATGTCTTTATAGTAGGCGCTATAAAAAGCAAATTATGAGAGGAGAAGCTTAGGAACAAATTACACAGGAAATGATTCACACAGCACATTGTTAATGAAACAACATAAATTTTAACGACTCTAGCTAAATGGATAAGGGTACTTCAATGTTATTCATCCTCAACTTACAATTTAAGTTTGACCTTCTTCTGGTACGAAATATTCCTTAAATTGATGGAATTGTTGAATGTAACGTAACGTGGCATCGCATGAGGTGGTAAAAGTGTACACACAGAGTGCATACTGCATCACGTTGGCTGGCGTGGCGTGGCACAGCAATGTGCCCCCGGCGTAATACTAGCAATCAAATTACGAAGGTTATTTCTAGAGCAATTTGCTCTTGCGTTTGCATTAGCCATGCATTTGCAGCACATTTATTCTAGCAAGTTCCTTAGGTAAATTTTGTATAGGGATGGCAAACCCTTTACACTGTATTGCAATTATAGCAAATAATGCTATCCGGATGTACTAAAATATGCGTTGCCTAACAAATAAACAAACAATCCAGCAAACAAACATACTAACAAACCAACAAACACACAATTAAATGAGAGACGCGCCGCCAATTTTGTTTGGGTTATCGAAAGAACTGTACCTGATATATCCACATAATATGAATGTCTACTAAACTGGCTGTTACTGTGCTACAAAATATTACCAATGAGCTCTGTCAATTATTACTACAATAAGTTCATAAAATTGATACAAAAACATATTCACAATGACAATAATGCAATAATGTAGTCAAGATTATTGTTATTAGCTACAATTCTGCATCTACAATATTTTAGAACTTGTTGCTTTTGGAAAATTATACTCAGAGCGTAAATAATAAAAATATTTAACATAATTTTTGAGCTAAAATCTTATAGCATACACCGGCTTCCTTTCCTTGTACGACTTTAGTTACAGGGATTGTAGGAAAATTTATCAGAAGAGAACTACTTTAGTAAATATTCACTAGAATAATAATCGCTAGAAGAATATTTAAAAATATATTCTAAAAAGAACCAATCAAAGTGTTGATTTTACATATTTATTTAAAGAATAGTAGGAACAAAATAATTTACCAGATTTTACTGTTAATATCTAGTGAAGTGCGTTTTGGCAGTATGGCGAAAATGCCTAAAAAAGGATCCAAATAATTTTAATTTGTTGAAAATAATAAGCTATAAACCTGCTATTTGAAACTGTTTTCCAATGGATTTGTGTTTTTTTTTAATATTAGTTGAATATTTTAACAGATAATGAATAAATAATATTTACGCATTGATTCTATAGCACTAAAATTTTAACTATTTATGCGGACTAAAAAATATTGTATATCTATGTATATTAAACTCACAAGAAATGCAGAAATGAACAGACATTTCAAAATAATGGTCTTAAGGCATTCATGACCGGCCCTATTAAGATGTTTTGCGTTAGTAGCACAGTAACAACCGAAGGCAATATATGGGCAGAGTCAGGAGTTTATGAACGGATCTGACCCTGCAAAGCTTAAACCGAGAACAACAGATCTTAGTCAAATGTTCCTAACTAAGGTTAAATAGATGCAAAAGTAATTATTTAACTGACAGCGACTAATTACGAAAGTTAAGGGATAAATCAAAGAGTTTTCACCTGTCAATAAATGGAATTGAGCCTCACCATGTAAAATAAATATAAAGTGACAATTTATATAAAAAAATTCTTTTACATAATATCCCGATTTAGATCCAGTATGTTTCTATAAATTGATCTTTATGATAAAAAATTGGTGTTTCACGTACTTTAAGATCAAGGGTCGCATATATTGCCATTTTATTGCCGGTCTTTTATATGTGTTTTTTATTTGAAATCGAACTGGGATCAGCCACTGCATTTAAATGCGGGATATTACTATTCTATTTCATACATTATTTTTGAAGTCCCCTAATACCAAGTACTTGAAATACTAAAGAAGAAGGTAATGCAGTAACTGAATATACGAACAATTTATATGTATATTTATCATTGGATATTTTTACTTTACCATTTAAGTCACGTATACATACGTTATATATATTATCTTGTATATTTTTATTGCTTTACTATATTTGCTATTGAAGTTGCGCATAAAAAATGCAATCAAATATACAGAGTGTCCTGATGATGATGCAGAGTCCAAAAGTTAAACATTAAATTTTGTTTTCTGCTCAGTCTTTCAGATATTTGCCTCAAAATTGGCCCTGGGGAGTTTCTTGAAATGACAAAAATTATATTGGGAGAAATTATGTTCTATCTTCTAGAAGGCGCTGTGTGAAGTCATGTGCTAATATTCGTCCAAACTTTTTGTGAATAAAACTGTGAAACAAAGTGTGTAAATTTTGGACTTCTTCTAATAATGCTAGAAGTATCATCATTAAAAAAGCCATACATCATTCTTTACTCTCAAATCAACAGTTCATGAGAAAATCGCATTTTCAATTAAGAGTTGCATGTCCGAGAGGGCGTAATAATTATCAAGATGAGCTTGAATATCTGTCAAAATAAAAGACGCCGCTCCTCTCCATTTTAGTGTGGAAGTGATAAATATCTTAGAAAATACATTTCTCTGTAAATGTATAAGATGAGGCAGTGAGCATCCATGGCCTGCCCGTATCCCGGATTTAAATAAAAACGACTTTTATTACTTATGAGATTATTAAGATCTAATTTATTCGCCTAGCCCCATTAATACAGGAGAACAACCCGTTCAAACAATTAGAGAAGCTTCATTTTATCTGAAATAACAATCAGTCTTTTTTTACAGTGAAGAGAAATTTTATTGAAAAATATAGGAAATGTATTGAGATACATGGTTGACATTTCGAGCATCTACTTAAAATTTGAATTTATATTTTTTGGTGTACTGTTTTTTAATAAATGGATTAATTTAAATTGACTATGACTAATTTTAATCATAACATTTCTTCCATAGCTTCGATTTTTATACAGATTAAAAAAATTTACATCACAAAAAATACTCTTAAACTACTATTATGCTCATTTTTATTCTAGAGTAAGGTATAGTATTTTATTTTGGGGATCTTCGTATAAAATGATAAAAATATTTAGATTACAGAAAAGAATTTTAAGAAATATTGCAGGTGTCAACAATTATCATTCATGTAAAAATTTATTTAAATATTTTAGATTACTTACAGTGCCATGCATTTATATATTGGAAGTGTTAACTTTTGTTAAAAATAATTTTTCATTATTTGTAACGAACAACTTTAACCATAATTATAGTACAAGAAACTGTGATGCTTTGGTTATCCCACAACACAGCTTGTCTGTTTATAAATCAAGTCCAATGTACAATGGAATAAAATTTTATAATAAACTTCCTAGCTATATTAAGCAATTAATAAATACAAGTCGTTTTAGTAAAACTTTGGTTGATTTCTTATTGGAGCATGCATTCTATGATATAAATGAATACTTCAGTTTTTAACCTTTTAATACTTTGACCATTAGGTATAAGATTTTATTTTTAAGATTACTGTATTGACTAGTCCTGTACACCATGTATACATTTTGTATTTGGTATTTTTTAAAGGACAATAAAGTTTATTATTATTATTATTATTATTATTATTATTATTATTATTATTATTATTATTATTATTATTATTATTATTATTATTATTATTATTATTATTATTATTATTATTATTATTATTATTATTATTATTATTATTATTATTATTATTATTATTATTATTATTATTATTATTATTATTATTATTATTATTATTATTATTATTATTATTATTATTATTATTATTATTATTATTATTATTATTATTATTATTATTATTATTATTATTATTATTATTATTATTATTATTATTATTATTATTATTATTATTATTATTATTATTATTATTATTATTATTATTATTATTATTATTATTATTATTATTATTATTATTATTATTATTATTATTATTATTATTATTATTATTATTATTATTATTATTATTATTATTATTATTATTATTATTATTATTATTATTATTATTATTATTATTATTATTATTATTATTATTATTATTATTATTATTATTATTATTATTATTATTATTATTATTATTATTATTATTATTATTATTATTATTATTATTATTATTATTATTATTATTATTATTATTATTATTATTATTATTATTATTATTATTATTATTATTATTATTATTTTCTCTTTGACGGTTGACTTTAGAGCAATAAATGAGGTATGACTTTTTTAATGATAATAATTCTAGGATTACTACAACGAGGTAGAAATGTACACACTTTGTGTCACAAAATAATTTGGGACAATTATTAGCACAAGAAATAATGAAAAAATAGTGCAGTGTCCTCTAGAACATAATGTCGCCCAAAATAACTTTCGTCTTGTCAAAAAAACCCAGTGTCAAATTCATGTCAAAAACTGTTTGAAATCTTAGCAAAACTCAAAAATTAATATTTACCTTTGTATGCTAGCTACCTCGAACTTTTGGACTGTGGTAAGTTGGGTTAAACCGCTATATTTTGGACCATTCTTTACTGGGCACCCTGTATAATCTCCTTTTTGCTTTTACTAATGTAGAGGTATTTTTACCTTCAAGAGAATTTGTAAAACTCTTACACACATGTGATGTTCAGCAGCGCCGTTCAATCGCAGTTATCCTTACACGTTGGTTAGCCATACGTGAATGGATTTTTTTGAAGGGTCTAATCCACGGATTTTTCTGTAGATTAGACTGATCGGTTCGTGTACGATGAAAATCGGCCGCTTTTCCTTAGCTGATTCTCAGGTTTGTGCATGCTCGAATGATCATAGAGACGGGCCACGGTATTCAGTGTTGTAGAGAACTATCAGTCCTGTCTGTACGTGTATGATGATGTGCCTCACTCTATTTGCTATCTGTCACAGATGTTCGCTTCAAACTAGTACGTCAATAACGCACGAGTTTTTCATTTTTCCTCGAAATATCCTTAGGGGATGAGTAACGCGGAGTAGCAAAGCCACATCTAGTGGCTATTCTCTACTTTATGCCGGACTGACAAGCCACACACAAAGCGTTTTACATTGCAGTAGAAACCATTGAATGACTTTAGCTGTTTGCTATAGGATTTCCAGGTGTAATTCAATGCTAGTCGAGGCATTAGCCCGCAGAGTAGTTGTTTCCTGGAATTTTGTTTTTGCAACATATTGTTATCGCCGATTCGTTACTCATTTCCGGCATGGGGTAGCAAATGGCCGCTAGATGTAGCTTTGCTACACCACGTTAAGTTTTATTTAATTCCAGATGTTTAATATACAGCAATATTTGATATCAGAGAACCATAAGCTATCATCAAATTCAAAATGATGGAAACCTAGTAGATATCGATTTATATATTGTATATTGGTAAGGAAACCATGTGCTTGTCATGAACTTTATGTTTTTACTCAAAAACTGTACCTACTACTTATCAAAAAATTGTATCGATAGTCAGAAAACATCTAATTCAACAAACATTCAACAAAATTTCTTTCTATCGAAAAAGTTAACCCCCAAAAAAATGTAATATATAGGGGGGTACTTTATTTCAACGCCTGGACGAGGAGAATAAAAACACTCATCCAGAAGAAGTTTCATAAATACCTTGCCAAATTTCACTTCTTAATTTCAAAGAATTTGGAATCAACTAAATAAAACTTGTCACAAGGGAAGCTCAGATCAAAAATGTTTATATGAAGGACCCCTATTAAAATCGGTCGTACTCAGCTTCATTTTTTGCATATTAGGATCATCGTGTATTATTTTTTAAATAGAACATATTCTATATTCTCTCCTATTTAACTATAACGCTTTTATATGATTACCGAATGCTATATTTAAAGAATTGGTTTACTAGGTTTTTATGAATACCTTCTACAAATAGTTCTAGTTGAAAGCTACGATTTTCTTATTTAACATTTCTCTCGAGACTTTAAAAATAAGTAATAAAGTTAAAATGAATACCATTTATAATATATCTTCTACGTATATCTACACATAAATTAATTTAAAACTATCAATCACCTACCGAGCTGTTGCGAGCGTTCCCGAAGTGTAATATGACGTCACTTTATGTGTTGTACTACTTGTCACCTTGATGGTTAAGCTAGTTGAACTACCGCATTTTCGTTTTCTCTGTATTCTGATATATGTTTCAAGTGTTATTTATAAATTATGAGATTACTTAATTAGTTGTTAAGCATTGTTAATTATTAAGTGTGCGAGAATGAGAAACAAGAGTTTTGCAAAAGCATCCAGTGGTAATTTGTCAAACGTAGACGCTTGCATTCCCATAGAATTTGCTTGGTAATTTCTCAAGGTCGTAGGCCGAGGAAAATTACCTTAAGCAACACGCGCTCAACGACAAAATACAGGGTGTTAAAAAAAGAGTGTAAAATATTTCAGGAGGTAATAGTATGAACCAAAATAAGCAGAAAAGTCTTAATAAATATGGACCCGCAAAGTAACGGTTGCGGAGATATGGAGAACTATTTGTTTTTCAAACATTTTATTTTATTAGGAATAAACCGACAAAGGAAGCTTTTAACAAACAAAAAACAAAGTTACAGAAGATGTTCAAAGTGCTCTCCGTCCATTTCCATGCAGGCACGACATCTTCGTCTCAACAATATTCGAACTCTTTTGAAAACACCCTCCACATTTGTTGCCTCTGATTCAAAGGAATGTCTTCCAAAAACTCATACAGTGTGTTCTGCAGAAAGTTGAGGTAAGCAGCGTCTGTCAATCGGTTTGGTAAAACAACAGGACCTACAAACCTGTCACCTACAATACCCATCCAAATGTTTAATGAAAAACGTGCCTGATGTCCAGATTCTATTAGAGCATGAGGATTTTTGTCGGCCCAAATATGCGTATTGTAAAAATTAAACACTCTATTTCTTGTGAACCCGGTCTCATCAGTAAAAAGAATGTTTGCAAGAAAACGAGGGTCTTCAGCATCATGACGTAGAAACCAGCGGCAAAAAACCAAACGTGCTTGATGATCATTTATTGAATTTAAGGCCTGTACTCGTTGCACATGGTATGGATAAAGCAAGAGAATAAGCACAAAGCTTTATCTCCGTGCCATTGAAGGATCCAAACATGGATCTCGCACATTCAAATTGTCAGAAAAAATCATAATATGATTTCACCGTATTCAGGATCGAATTGATTTAAGAGGATTGTCTTCATGTAGCATTGCACAGTGAATGAAAGAAAGAAAGGGCTACAATACTTCCTTCGTCAACATCGTTAGCAGCGTTGCCGTTCCTTAAAAATTTGTGGACAGGTCACAATTACTTTCCTTCCAAAGCTAACGACGTTGACGTAGGAAGTATTGTATACCGACCCCGGGATCGGTGTATTCGGTAAGATAATTTTTTACACACAAAATAAATTAATTGTCATGACATTTGTTGATTTTCTACTCAATAATTTAATAAATCATGTCATCTTTACCCTAAGTACAGCAATTTGATTGCTATATCTTTAAAATTAGTCACATTGCGTGGCTTAATACAGTGATGTTGCATATATACAACGTGTAACAATAGCTATAATAGTATGTATCTCATAAATCGTAACAAAATGAGTAGCATAATGAATAATGCATATTTGAATAGTTTGACGGTCTGTTTTTCCAATGGCATAAACAGATACAATGTATTTTTAACATATGATTTAAAAAGTATTTAAAAGTACCTATCAATTTCACTCTTGTATCTTTTTTCATATCTCGAACAGTAACGGAGAAAAGAACAGGGTAATTTTTGCGTGACCACGCTGTACATATTACATATAAACTTTAAGTATAAAAGCATTACGCGTAAAACCGTTTTAATAAAGATAATATATATTTTATATCTGCCGCCTCTAAATCGATTATTTCCATCACTCAGTCCATGAATTTTGCGGGCAATCTTCCCTTGAGTAAATATCTTGGTCTGATTTTGACACAATACCCTTTTTTGTTCACAGAACACAATGAAACCGAGAGTCAATAAAAAATAAAACTCCCCTTGCAAACAAGCGGAAGATGCGCTGCAGGACCTCGATTTCGATTCATCATGAATATATAGGGCCAAAGGCAGTAGAGCAGCGATAGGAGTGTCTATTCTCAAACACAAGTAGCGTCTTCCATTTCCGTTTGAAATTTATCGCGAATGGTCGAATATAGCTTTAAATGGAAACAACTAATGGCAAGAAATAAATCATGAAACAATATTGCGCGCTCTGCGGTACTCCTTGCTAGCTTAACCAGGGCCATCCTGATAAAACAGTATATGAACTCACTCAACTGAAAGGTTATTTGAAAGTTTGCGATTGGAAAAGTACAATCGACAGGAATATCTTGCGTTATCTATATATAACCTGTCTTAGAGGAGATATATTTTATATACCAAAAACAACCAATTATATTTTCTATTTAACGGTTGGATAGCTCTTTGGCAACCTGCAAATAAATAGTTGGATACTGTTAATTCCTCTGTTTATATTTTATATACAGTAAATATTAACAGTGACAATTTTAGCCACACGTATTCTACGCACACGTCACACAGGGCGTTATTATCGGTGTCGGAGTCGGTAATAGTGTTGTATTTAATTAGAAATATATGGCAAATATAGTCTACAATCCAATGCAAATATCGGTGGACGTCACCGGTATCTCTGTGCATGTCGGATGATTCTGTCAGATCGGACGATTAATTTATCGTTGCGATTTAAACGACAACTACAAAATGTTGGTTCAGCCGGTATTTTCTTTCTCTGCACCTTTGATGTTTCTTCCTCTGTATGTACAGCAGATACAATAAATTTTTGTGAAAGCATTTCGAAATTGACAAATTTTGTAATTGATTAGAATTTCAAAATTTGTAAAAATGAAATATTAAAAACAATGAAAAATATTTATTTATTATACTTCTCTTCTCTAATAGCAATGCTAATAGTCGGAATGAGTAAATTATTAGTAATAATAATAATAATAATAATAATAATAATAATAATAATAATAATAATAATAATAATAATCGTCTTTATTGAAGAAAATAATAAAAGGTACAGCACACAAAGAAATAATAATTAAACATAATCGTACACTTATGGCGAAGTCTAGCTTAAGCTACTCTACTTAACCACAAATGACAAAGCAACAAATAATACATGAACAAAGTATATAAAAAAGTACAAAATATAACATAAACATAACCAAACTGAAGGGGGGAAATTAGCAAAGCTAATAGAAAAATTTCGATGATAACAAAAGATGTTACAATGGATATTAGAAAAATTACTTACTAAGCAGAAACGATTTAAATTTTCTTTTAAATTTTAACGAATTTAAATGTACAAGTTCATCAGGTGTGAATTTAACAGTTTAACAGCATTATACGTAAAAAAACGACGATAGAGAGCCGTGTGATGACGAGGCATGGTTAATTTATATTTATGGCGAATATTGACTGCATGGACATTAGCACGTGGAATAAGTTTACTTTTTAATGACAAAGGAGCGTTTTGTTCTTCTGTTAGACGCATAATAAAGTTCCCGAAATGGTGAAGTCTACGATCATCCATTTGTAGCCACTTAAGTTCACGAAATGTATGAGAAATATGATCGTACTTTCTTAAATTGTAAATAAATCGCACACAAGAGTTCTGAACAAACTGAATTCGATTTTTGCAAGCGCTGTCTAAAGAAAAGCTATATAAAAAGTCGCAATAATTAAAATGAGACAAAACAAGAGATTCACAAAGAGTTTTTTTTAACGAGAAATTTAAAATGTGACGATTAGAATATAGAATTTTCAAAGATAAAAAAGATTTCTGTAGAAGTTTTTTTACGTAGTCTCTTAAACGGAAGTCGGAGTCTAATATAATACCTAAATTTTTTGTCGAATACACAAATGGTAAGCGTACACTATTTATAGTTACACTAAAATTTTCTTTTAAAAAGTTGATACGACTTCTGCTACTAAAAAGCATTTTATGAGATTTAGATGGATTTAATTTTAAATTGTGACCGGCAGACAGTTGACTTAAAGCATCTAAATCACGGTTAATAACTTCCATAGCACGCACATAGTCATTGTGCTCGAAGTCTAAATAAATTTGTGTATCATCAGCGAATGCTTGAATTTTACAGTTTGCCATGGCTTTAAGAATATCTGATGTATAAACCAAAAACAACAGCGGTCCAAGGACAGACCCTTGCGGTACACCCGAGGTAATATTAATATCAGTTGAAAAACTATTATTACTAAAAAATTTTTGGGATCGATTAAATAAATAAGACTTCATTAGTTTAAGCGACATTTCATCAAAACCATAATATCTCAATTTAGAACAAACTAACTCATGATTTATGGTGTCAAAAGCTTTCGAGAAATCTAACAAAACCAGCGCACAGTCCCTACCACAATCACGAGCTTGGATAATATCATCAATAACGTTGGCTAATGCTATAGAAGTTCCAAATCCCTTCCTAAATCCACACTGACAATCAGGCAATATTCTATTACGATTAATATAATTATACATTTGACTATAAAGGATTTTCTCAAAAATCAGGAAAATATCCAGTTTCAATGCAAGAATTGATAATATGCATAATATATGGATCGATAAAAGGGCTGCAGTATTTCAACATTAGAGATGACAACACCTTTAGATCTTTTCCTGCACTTATTTAAAAAATAATTAACCTCAGTTACTCTTGTAAGTTGAAAAGTGAAACTAATGTTATTATTAAATATATTATTATTATAAAAATCTATTTTTGACCTACAATCCGAATCGTTTTGCAAAAACAACGAAAAATAATCTTTTAAGTCATTAGGGTCCTGTAAGTGTTCTGGAATACTGCTCACTTTATTATATCGAACATTAAGGTCACTAAGTGCATTCCAGGTTTTACGTGCATTATTTTCTCTTGAAAGTGTATTTAAATAATGTTTTTTCTCCTGTCTAATACGAGATAATGTAAAATTCCTAAGTCGTTAGTAGTGGCAATACTGCTAGCTTCTGCGTGAACTTCTTTTACTTTCTTATTTGGTGTATCTTTCTGACCTATGATTTAGTTTGCCATTTCGTTTTTCTGTTCAATAGAATTTTCGACAACTGAACTTGCTCGCCAATCTCCATGTCGTTTTAAAAGTGTTATGTCCGCTCCAGAATCTGCCAGCATTGTTGCAGAGCTACGCCAGAAGCAATGGCCAGTGTATTCATTGGCGATGGAGAGTTCAAGGAATTCCGCTATTTTTTCTGGCGTAGCTCTAATAATTATATTGATTCCAACTGGCAGGGTACAACATTTATTATTTCGATATGTCAAGAAAAATCGCCGATGTGTCGTATTGAGTGGATCTATTGATCCCTCAGTAATTGTAAACATTTTTGGAACATGAATTTTTGTGTTTGGAATTTTGATTTTGTTTGTTAGTAAACGACTGACAATCTTTTATGGCATCAAAAATGTGATTTCTTCCCACCTACATGCTCCAAATAGTTCATAGATTAAAACAACTTTGGCTAACATCTTTATCCTTGACTTGTTTCATATAGCGTTCTATTTCCAGTTTCGTAAATATTTTTGATTTTTTTGGCTGATATCCGAAAGCTTTCCTATTTAAAAATGCAATTAGGTTTGTAAATTTGCTATTATCTACGTTTTTGCTCATGGTGCGAAGAATCGAATATTTATTGTCTGAAGCTATTTATTTGTGGCATAATTTTAGTTTTTCTTTAGTTTTATTGTTTTTTTTTTGCCACACTTCTGAAAAAATAATAAAGATTAATTAAATAAGCCCTTGCGCCAAACGGATCAGTCAAGGGTTATTTTTGAAACTAAGTTTGCCTAATCAAAAAATCTTACACTGAAAAGAGCAGATAAGTAAAAAATAACAAAAATCACATCACTATCGCGCACTTCCGTATTACTGTCGTTTCGAAAAACTCTCTGTTTTCGTTCTCAAAATAGTAGCAAAAATATTAAACGTATGTCAAGTTTGATAGTTTAAAATTTATTTGTCTGCTTCCATAGAGATGTTAAATGATTATTATTTTATTGTTACTTACTTCTTCTTAATACAACTGTAGCCAACAATGATCGATGTTTACTGAACAGTTTGACACACACTTATCTCCGTTCAACAAAATAATCGCGGTCTCTTTTGATTTTCTTTTTTTGCGTTATCTTCCTTCTCTAAAATTTTTGCCGAACCCCATTGAATCAAATGACCGTTTTTCCAAGCGTGTTCGCAAATTTTGGATTTTTCAAATTCCCGTCTTTTTATTATTATTATTATTATTATTATTATTATTATTATTATTATTATTATTATTTTTTTTCCAGTAACACCTTCCGAAGCTCCGACACATTCGGAGATGTTCTGAAGAGCAGCAATGACCACTCTCCACTCCGTGGAGTCAGTAATCATTGCGCCCGTAAATCGTGCGTTCTGAGCAGACGTAGCGAACCAAGGACGATTGCCTTCTGCATTCTGCCGGCTAAGATCTCCGCCGAATTTCGGCAAACCGGTATGATCTTTAAGTTAGAAAGCAACGTATGTCTCATTCCACCCAGGACGCCTATAATGAGCACCACAATCTTAACAGAGTGGTCTGGATACAGCCTGCGGAGCTCGGAGAGAAGATCTCGATACTTCCTCCGTTTTTCCTCCTCTTTTAGGACGATGTTGTTCTCTGCGGGAGCCGAGAACTCAATCACAAACGTCGTCCTAAGTTGGTGGTCGAGGAGGACTACATCAGGCTTATTGGCTTGAATTTGCCTGAGGGTGGGGAATGAATAGTTCCAATAAATTCGGCACTTCTCATTCCCCACAACGGATTCTATATCCCCCGGAGCATAAGGCAGCACTGGCGTCTCGTCTATCTCATACGAGTGTCGTAAATGATAATACAACACCCGTAAGGCTGAATCGTGTCTTTGGATATACGCTGTGGCCGCATATACCGGACAGGCCGACAGGAGATGCATAAGCGTCTCCGGCGCCTGGCGGCAGGCCCTGCATCTGGTATCAGGAACCTCGATACCCAAGACACGACTACGATAGACGAGAGTGTTAATTACACCATCTTGGCAAGCCATTATGAACCCCTCGGTCTCAGAGTTCAGCCCCGCTGACCTCAAAAAAGCGAAGGTCAGCTTTTCAGATAAGCCAAGCCCCTCTAGATGACGGTAGAAGAGACCATGCAGTGGCTTATCCTTATGTAGCTGCAGAAGATGACGCGTCTCTGCAGCTTTAATTTGGGCTTTTAACTGAGCAGAGTCCCACTCGGTGACAGAGTCTAGATTTTCCCGCTCAGTATCGAACACGAGACCAAGTTCATTAGCTGCTCTTCTCGCTGCCTTATATACAAACGCTCCTATCCCTGCTGCTTCATGGTCTTGGACCATGCAGAGAAGGGGATCCGAGCTCCTGATGATTTTACAGGCTTCCTCCAAAACCACTCTGCCCTGGAGACACTCCAAACTCAAGAGTCCACGGCCTCCCCGATTTCTTGGGAAGTGTAACCGCGAAACGGACGATCTTGGATGCAAACTCTGATGGAGATGCATCATTTTGCGGGTCCCTACATCGAGTTGCCTCAGCTCTTCTTGTGTCCATTTCACTACTCCAAAGGAGTAGAGAAGGATCGGAACGGCAAGCATATTAGTGGCACTCACCTTGTTCTTACCCGACAGCTCCGAAGACCAGATTTGTCGGAGGCGGTGCCGATACCTGCCGCGGAGAGCGTTTTTCACCATTGCCACCTCATGAGTGCCCCGCTGTGGGACACCCAAATAGGTGTACGACTCTCCGGCATCTAGGTGGTGGAAGATGCTTCCTTCTATTAGCTGGGCGTCCTCTCCGTATGCACCGCATCGTCCTCTCTTGAGATGAACCAGTGCACATTTGTCCAGCCCGAACTCCATCCCAACTGCCTGCGTGTACTACTGTACCACTCTGAGGGACTGATTTAAATCCCTCTCACCGGAGGCATAGAGTTTAAGGTCATCCATGTAGAACAAATGGGTGACCTTATGCCTCCGGTCTCCTGGACCGCAGTTGTAACCCCGGGTACGACGAAGTGCAACGGATAATGGCAGCAGTGAGATGCAAAACAAGAGGGGACTCAGGGAATCTCCCTGGAACACTCCCCTCCTGAACAAAACCGGCTCTGTCTGGACCCTAGCATTAGCCGATGTTATGGTAAAGCGGGTCCTCCAGAGCGGCATGAGTTGTTCAATACATCTCACTATGGGGTCGGCCACCGCAAGGCATTGGAGCAAGTGGATTATTAGCTCATGTGATGTCATATCAAATGCCTTGCGGTAATCTATCCAGGCCATTGAGAGGTTTCGCTTGTACTGCACGGAGTCCTGCGTAATACATCTGTCGATGAGCAGGTTCTCCTTACAGCCAGCTACACCCCTCTTGACCCTCGCTGCTCGTACATCCGTTGATAAACCGGGTTCACTGCGTGGAGCACACGCGCGTACAAGATGCGATTATAATTATTATTATTATTATTATTATTATTATTATTATTATTATTATTATTATTATTTTTATTATTATTATTAGTAATTAATAATAATATTTATTAATCCTTTCTGACATAAAAATGTATAGGACAAGTCAATTTACACAGTACAACTATCAAATAGTAGAGAGTAATGTTATCCTTTATCAGCCGAAGTATTTTGGCTCATAATTCTCTTCATGTGTTGTAACGAATCCCCTGTATAACCCGCCGCTACTGTATTGGACTTCCATCCCCCGTGTCTCTTAATTGTAGCAAGATTAGCACCAGAACCTGCCAACAGACTAGGCGAAGATCGTGAAAAATAATGTCCAGGAGAGAATAAGGCAAATCTCTTATTAAATATGTTGATTCCAACTGAAGTGGTAACATATTTATTTATAATATATTTTATGAAAGTTCTTGAATTATTAATGTTAAGTAATAACGAAAATTCGTTGCGGATTAGTTTTTGTATCTGGTACATGCATAACTGTGGTGATGTTCCCAAATCTTCGATATACTCGCGACAAGAATTCAGACGACTTACGTCATACGAACAAATGAATAATTCATTATATTTTCATCAAAATATTTAAGAAACTGCAACTGATAGTAATTAAACTATACACTACACTAAAAGTTTGCATTATATATTGCACTAAATTCCAAAAAATGATTGTTTTTAACGCGACCAAATATCAAAAATTACGTTGACAATAAAAACAAATGTGTAACGTCAGCCGTGACTTAAGATGTCTGAATTCTTGACGCGAGTATATTATTGAATGTCAAGTTGCTCAGTTTTTTGCGAAGACAGGCTCCCAATACACCAAAAATTACGTCAACCGTCTGCTTCGTCCTGTGTTTCTGCGAGAAATATGTCGATTTGATCTCTGGTCGATACTTTCTCGGTAGATATCCTTTCACTTCAAAAAAGCAACAAGCTTGTATTTTGCTTATATTCTGAATCTTTATGTTCATCAACGTCTATATATATATATATATATATATATATATATATATTATTATATATATATTGAGACAAAATGACATTCAATACCTATGAAGATTTACATATTTATTTAAAAACCATAAAATATTATTGAAATTATTATTGTAGTTAAAATTAAAATACAGTAGAATTGAACAAAATAATATAGAAATGGACAATACAGAGCATGTAGGTTGATTATTATAGTGAAAATTAAATAAATTAAACATTTTAGAAAATAAAATATAGTTAAAATTTATCTAATATTGTGACATGATCTCACATTTATGAAGAGTACATAAACAAAAACAGATTTAAACCAAGAGCAAAGTATATAGAAAGAACAAGTAAAGATTATATAGTAATTTACTAAATATATCGACAGAAGTCAAGCAAAAATAATAAAAGTATTAACAATTTAAGTAAATAAATTTTATAAAATGTACAGAAATGTCAAATAAATTTCATAGCCATGAACAAATGTCAAGCATAAAGTTGGCTTCACAAGAGATATCACAATGTACACAAAAAAGTAGTTTTTTTTATATATATTTAAGAATATTTAGTTATAAATAAATTGTAAATACATATGAAAAATTGTAGTAGGTTAAGCAGTGCAGTGAAAAACATAAAAACAGTGCATCGAAAAACTCATTAAAATCATATGTATGAACCATAATATGTATGTAAGTTTTAAAACAAGGAATCAAGATATCAAATTGATAGAAAAATAAAGGAAAAACAAGTTTTTGTTGATTAGATACGAAGAAAAGAAAGAACGTGCAGCGTCGGTTTTTAGAGAGGTTCCCGAAAATTAAGAAAATTAACAAGAGAAAGTTAAAGTAAAAGTTAAAAATTAATACTAACGTTATAAGAAAATTGTTGATCAGCATTAGAAACAGAGATCCAGGTCCAATCTAGGAATTTGGCAGTACCATACAGTGAGTAAAGCATTCACCAACATCTGCAGCCCCATATCACAAGTTATGAGGGATTTCTAGAAGATTTCCAGTAGAAGTCCTATAAAGATCAACATTAATAAAGGTATTTTATGTGCACAAAATTTAATAAAAGAAAATAAACGCTAGCTAACCATTAAACTAAACAAAAAGACAGTAACACACTCAAAAATTTAGTAAAACAATAAAGTTACTTACCATATAGTTAATGATATTAACGTTTCCATTTACTATATAAAAATTTATTATTTTATGGACCATCTGTCAGTATAAGAATCATTTTACAATATAATATATCACCAGCAATTAACATCAGTCAGAATGCCATAGAATAAAAATTTTTAAGAAACTTTGTATTAGAATTTTAAGTTCTAAAAATAGGCAACCCTTAAAACGCAACTGCATTAAAAAATATCTGTTACCTATAAATTAAATGTACGCAAAAGTTAAAATATTCTTGAATAAGTATTAGACAACAATCTATTATGAAATAAACATTGTCAATGGTGGAATGATATTTATTTGATAAAATAAGGTACAGTGTGTTGTAATAAGATTTGACTTGACGAGCGAACCTACTACCAGAGTCTATGTTCTACAAGCAGCCAGGGTAGTTGAATAAGCTAAAAAAAATAATATACAGGTTTGTAGCCCAATAAATACAATTTTTTTTTAATGAGACATACATAAACACAAGACAAAAAAAAAACGAACACAAATTAAATATCAATATTAATTGGCACCCAACTAATTAAATATATCACTATAATATATATGGAGTAATTTGACCAAAGCGTTGACGATTTTCAAATTTTAGACTAAGAAACGATTATACGAAAACTGTTGCTTTAACTTAATAGGCAGTAAGTCGAAAGTGGCTTTATTTATTAGCAGCTTCTTCGATTTCCACCGGGAGAAATTAATTTTCTTAATCACTTTCCATATGTAACGAGGTTTGAAGTTACTTGTCAACCACAAAGTGTTACTTTGTGTTGTCAACAAACAATTAAACTTTCATTTCCTTAGCAAAAAAAAATTGACAATTGGATTTCAAAATAATATTTTACAAATTTATTAACGCAACAAATGCGTTGATTTATAATTTTAATGGTGTTTGTAGAAAAAATAGTATAGTAGGTGTTAAAAGTGATTGTAATTTCATCAAAGGAATGAAACTACTCTTCTCAAAAAATATCATTTTAATTTTAGCACTTATAACACTATATATTTCTAATCTTATGTAGATGTGGATAACACGTAAAGTTGCTTGCTTTGTACGGCTCAGTATTGTCCTTGCCAATGCAATGGATTGACCCTTCCTACTGACTGTATTATTTTTATTGACAAATCTACAATTTCAATTTTTAAGCCAGTTAATTTACATTAATTTCAGAACACATACTCCACACAACATGTTTTATAAACATTTAAGAAAAATTAATAGGTAGTACTATTTTTATTCCCATTATTTTCAGATAAGTATCTAATATTAAATCAACGTCAAAATCATTGATCCAATAATGCACCAAATATGAAATACTATTTATTCACAAAAAGGCAATATTTTAGAATACTTTTTCAAATGCCAATATAGGAGTGAGAAGCAATTCCATAGCTTTTTCATTTATATATCTCCTCTATATACAAGAAACAGTCGAAACATGATAGAACCTAGAACGCAATTTATTTCAATCTAATAATACGAAAGGGAATTGACGATGGCTTGGAGGAAAAACTGCCCTAACAAAGAACGCTGTTTACATTGGGGATTATGACACTATTTCTTTGTCAATATTGTCGTAGCAGAGTATCCTAAATACAATTTAGAAATATTTCTGTTTCACTAAAGTGTTACTGAATTACAGACAATGCAACACATTGTTAAAAAGGTGATATTTTAAGAGTATTTTCGTTTTAATATAAAATCATTCCTGCACTTGACCAACCAGAAACTTGGAAAAAATATATTCTAGTATTAACTGTAATTGAAATTTGTAATTAAAAACGGGTTAGTATCAAAAACTACGAAATAAGATTATATTTTAACAATGTATTTTATGACAAATTATTTCGTAAATATGTGTCTAGCACGTCTTGTTCGTATTACAAATCGTTTGATACACTATTTTGATATTTTAATTATCTATTAATGAAAGAAAATCGCTGAGAATGAAAGAGAAATAAAAAGTAATGTAAGGTTGAACATTTTTAATGATCTCTGCATTGTTATTAAAGATGTATTTAATTCAGTGAATGACAAATTTTTGATCTCAGGATGTTATTTTCTTAGTTAATATAGGTAAACTAAGAAATGTAACAAGGAGTGAAATATGAATGATGTATAAGAATTTAGTGAACACTAGCAACACAAAAGGAAGATGTTGAAGAAACTTCCAATGTCTGCCTCTATTCCAAAAAGATAGTGAAGTAGATAAAATAAGAGAATCCTGGAAATGTGTAAAACAAACGTAATTTTAGAACATTTAAAAACTATTAACCTACAATTGTTTAGAACCAAAAGTTATAGAAAAAGCAAAAATTTAAATAGTCAACTATTCAACGTCAACAACCTATGGTGAGGACAAAGATGAATATATATTCTAAGATATTTATTACTTCCGGTTAAACTTAGAAAACTCTTAATATTTTTAAATTAGTCAAAGTTACGTTAGTAAAAATGGCATCCAGAAAAATTTTGTTTCTAGTAGGTTTTTTGGAAGTCATAAGAAAACCATATGAAATAAATAATATAATAATAATAAAATAATGTCTTTATTGAGATGAAGAAATACATTACGTAATATTCACAACAGATTAGGATTAGCGAAACTTCATAACAATTCCTAGTTAAACTAGGAATTTTCAAAATATGGATGCATGGCAGCAAGTTAGTAAATAATGGTAACTTAACAAACAATAATAAAAGAGAAATATAGCAACTAAATTACGAAGAATATAAGGTATATTCATAAATCACCAAAAAAATATAAATAGTAAAACTAAACAAATCCTATTAGTAAGATTGTCAGATAATAATTTCGTTCCCCAGCAGCATTGTGAATAATTTACTTCTAAACTATCTAAATGACATATTATTGATATCGATATTCAACGAATTTATTAAACAAGCGATGCTGTAAGAAAATGCCTTTTTTAAAATGGGTGCTTGTGATTTGGAACTTGTAGGTAACTTGAATCTGCCTCTAGTGTTGTGAGTGAATGTCATATAATTGAATAATTTTGTCATACAAATGGTGGGTGTTTTGTTATAAATGATTTTATGTTATGATCTGTGAAAATATCAGGGTTTTATTTCTGATTCAATACTTTGCGACAACCATCAACAAGTTTAAGATGAGAGAAAAAATGTTTACCCATAAAATTGACATGTTCGTTCAATTTTACTTTATAATACCTACATTCCGAGAAGAATTTGCAATATTTAATTTAGAGTCGCCGATTTTAATTTTAATTTGATTCGACACTTTCTCTCTGTCTTTCTCAGGCCCAAAAAAGAGAATATTGGATTTACTTGAATTAATTTTTAAACAGAATTTCTTTGACATATTGATTAAGTTCTTAATATCCAGATTTCTGGTTTAAAAGAATTGTATATCTGAGTATCATCCGCATAAAAGTGTGTCATAAATGTTGTATGCATGTTTCTGATAACGAAGAGTAGAGAGAAAAAAATATCGGATCAAGAATTGATCCTTGTGGCACTCCACACGTGATTAAAGACAAAGTATTTCGACTAAATCCAAAGAAATGTAACATGGCTGACATCATATTATGATTAATAGTGTCAAAGGCTTTAGTACAATCAAGTAACACAAGTACAAGGAGGTTGTCAATTTGCCAAGATTGCAAATATCGTCGGTAACGTGAGGTAAGGCTGATGCACACCCATGATTGGCCATGCAGTTTGACTACGTTTTAGGGACAAGTTAAACTATGGTGTCCCAAAAATAGCCTGCCAAAAATTAACTGTGGATTCTACGATAAAAAAAAAGAAAAAAAGTTATATAGACATAGGTCCGTAAACGCCCCCTAACGGAGCTATTGATCTTTAAAGGGAAACTCCAAAACGCATTAGATTGTAAATCTAATGTACTAAAACCAATAATTAACTATAATTAGTCATAGGCGTGCATAGAGTTATTGGATAAATATTGCTTTTGATCTGACATTAAAAAAATTAAAAATGTTGAACAATTTTACAAAAAAGGGTACTCTTGTTTTACTTCGATAAATTATTACGTTTACGAGTAATATTAATTTAAAAATTTTGTGACACCACAAAAATATTAGATATGATATGCAAGCGGTCAAATTTTCTGTAGTAGGCTTTGAAAAATTATTTGTAAGATTATTTGACACATATTACATATATTTTTAAAAATGTTTGTATTAATAAGTGTAAGTATTAATAGGCTATATTAATATTAAAAAATTTACTAATAGTTACACTACTGATATGCATTTTAAAAGTATTTTAATATATTAAAACGCTTGAATAACACCTTTAATATGTATTAAATAAGTCGACAGTGTTTTATCAGAGCCTACTAGGGATATTTTGCCTATTCATAGTTTCCATCTTGATCGTTTATAGTATGTCATAAAATTTTTAAATTATAGTATGTTTAGAAATGAAAGAGTGTAATAAAAGCTCATTATGAATGCAAATCTTAAATAAATGTAGTACAGGTGCTTATATTCAATATTTTTATATTATGTATTATTGGTATGGATGAGGTGTACTTTTAAAAACAATTTTTTGTGTGATCGAACCGTACTAAATTGTACCAGATAACTAAAATTTAATACCCGACAATCCATCTTTGTCTATGCCGCTTCAATTTCTCGGTCCATTTCTCTTATCAATATGAAAACAGCATTTCAAAACTAGATGCTACTTTAAGCATCATAACCGGGTTAAGAGGATTTTTAGGGGTAGGGGGAGGGTTTTAATTCAAATAAAATTATTCAATAAAGAAAATAAAAAAGTAGGTATATTAAAATTCATCCTCTGAATATTATAATGAATTATCTTCGCCTTCTAGATTGATAACGATAGGTTCCACAGTAACGTCAATTAAATTATCAAGTTTCCACATTTTCTCCTCTTCTTTTTGTACATGATGTATACATCTTTGCCAGTTATCTGCAGTTACTCGTTCCAAGGAATTTAAATGCCGTATTATTTCGCGCTACATCTCCTTTTACCTGCGCCCAGACTAGTTCGATTGGGTTAAGTTCACAGTGATAAGGTGGTAACCGTAGTACCGTTATTTGACGATTTGTTGCCATTTCATCGATAACATATTTTTTCTTATATTTATTAAGATTGACAAGTGTCAAAAGTTCCTTTTTCATCATATTTGTTTCAAAAGAAATGTTTTTTCCGGATAACCATTGAATTATACCGGCTTTCCTCCAAGCAGTCGTACGCGTCCGCTCGGTCTGCCGTGAATGGTAACTGGCATTATCCATGACAATTACAGACCCCGGAGGAATAAGATCCAAGATCTGTGTAAAATACTCTTCGAAAACATCTGCGTTCATGTTTTCGTGATAGTCACCTGTATTTTTAGATTCAAATAAAAGTAAACCGCCATCTACAAAACCACTGGCACTCCCTATATGTGTCACTATTAATCTTCGCCCTTTACCTGAAGCTGCCATGAACCCTAAAGTCCATCCAAAAATGCTTGTCGAAAACTTTTTACATTTTTATCTTGCCATACTTTTGTTACAATATATCCCTCGTTAATACAAGTTTCGTCTAGATAATAAATATTCCTCCCTTCGTCACGGAATTTTCTAATTGATCTTAAGTAGGATCTTCGCCAACAAATAATTTCATCTTTATCGATAAGAACTGACTTTCCTGACCTGTTCTGCTTTTCCGAGCAAAAATTCAACTCTCGTAAGACGGCCCATAACTTGCTTCTACTGATTTTCGGCAAATCGTTGTCCTCTGAAAGTCTATTTTAAATTTTGTTTAGCGTTGGCATTTCTTTTTTAAAATAAATTGAGTGTACTTTCTGTAAATGACATTTTTGAAGAAATCATCTATAACGACTTTTGACCTCCCTGTAGATGATTTTGGGGGATTTACAGTATCTTGTTCATGTTTCGTTTCCTTTAAAAGTCTGTAGATAGTCGATTTTCCAATCCCTGTCATTTTGGAACACTTTTCCACGATGTCGTCAACACTGTTGGTAGGATTTTGGTGTTTCAATGCATTAAATACATTTAATATAATAATCTTCTCATTCTGAGACAGCGCACATCTTTTCACGCGTTTAGCAGGTACGTAATCTGATAAGCTCGACATTTTACCCAAACAATATTATATCCACTGGCACAATAAACACAAGTCGAATTTTACTCTACTGCACTAGCACGTCTTCGTATATTCAGCTCTAAGACTGGATTGATCTGTCACAATACACTGACTCCTGCCCTATGATGTATCCAGTAAAATATATTAATATACAGCCATTACCTGTTAGCATTAGTGTTACCCGATAATTACCTGAAACGAAATATTACCACGTCTATGGCCGGTTCTTATCTCGGGGTTTTATTACTCTCTTTCATTTCCAAACAGACTATAAGATTACTCGAAAAACAGAGCAGTTTATCGGATTGAAATATGAGTACTTTTTTCATGTACAATAGACCAAAATTTTTAATTTTTTAATCTAACGACGAAAATCTTGAGATACAAGAAAGTTAGAGCAATATTTACCCACTGACCCCCCAGTTTGGAACGTCTATGACCAATTAGGAGGACTTATTTTAATAACAATAAATTCGCAATCTAAATGTTACTTTATCTTGGTTCCTTATGGAAATATTTGGGAAAAATCAAATTTTGAGATCCCCATTTAAAGGGGGTTAGGGGGCATATACGGTTAATTTTTGGCAGGCTAATTTTGGGACACCGTGTATTTACATGTGTTTCTGAGTGTAAATTACTTTTTCAAATATTTTTGACATAATGCTCAATATATTGATGGAGCGGAGATCCTTTGGTTCGTCAGGATTATCTTTCTTAGGTATTGGAATTATATGCGGTATTTTTCACTGATAAATATGGGAATATGTTTCTGAGAATACTTGAATTAATTATGTGTACAATATATTTTATTACATAAGGACAGCAGTATAACAATAGTTTTATATTCAAATCAACAGGTCAAGTGGCATTAGTTTTAATATTGTTGATAATTCATGTTGTTTACAACTAGTTAGAGTAAATTCAAAAGTATCAACTAGCTTTCTGTTAGTACTATAATACTCCACTAAACTAGTAGATATCTATTAAATAAACTTATCGATTCCATAAACTGGAGATATCCCATGAATTCGGTTTCTGAACCATTCGATAATGCTTATCTATTGCATAAGTTATGGAACAGATATCCAAAGAAAAATGGTAAGATATCTGCCCAATAAACATTAACGCACGCGCGCAGCGATTTAGCTGTTGCTTGTTTACATCTTTATTGTAAGGCTTAACCCAACTTTTTTTGATATTTTCGTGACGATTACTTTGTGCAATGGAAAATTCTGATTCGTCTGCCTCTTCAGATGAAGAATATTTAAATATAGTCAGATATCTTGAACGGCCAAGACGTTATCGTGAAAGAGAAAACCAGTATGAAAAATACAGCGACAGAATTTCGAGAGAGGTTTACGGGCGCCGTATTCTTGAAATAGTGTTTTCTACAAATACAAGTAATTTTAGACATTTAAGAAATGAATAATATAGAGTTTAGCAAATAACAACAATGTTATCTCATGCCACCAGCGAATATTCAAAGGTACCGAAATAAAATCAATGTATAACGTCAGAAAGCGATTGATTATCCAGTAAATTTTTAGGTACTGAAAACTTTCAAAATACATTTTTTTTTTAATTCAGCTATAGATGTAAACATTGTTATAACATAAACTTGCATATTTCTACATATAACATTGTTCACTTTTGTTTATAAGTATGTGAAAATAATTGTTAAAATGTGGAGTTATAATAGCGAAATAATGTGTGTCATACAAATGCATTTCAATAGTTATTATATTATTTGAAGAGAGTTTAAATAGTAAAAGTGTATAAACAAAACATCAGTAATTTTATTTTTGATATTACTTTTGTTCTACGCGTTTTATTTTTAAAAATTTCAATACCTAAAAAACCACAAATTTGATCATTTTACGGCGAGAAATACGGCGACTTTAACGAAAGAAACTGTAAATTTACTGATAGATTTAATAGGAGATAGTATTCAAGTCTCTAGTACTAGAACAAATTTACTAACAGTATTAGAAAAGGTTTTAATAACTTCGTTTTTATGCAGCAGGTTTTATATATATTTTTATTTAGTAATGTGATGTGATATCATTAGGTAGCCGATAGTGGCGCCATCTACAATTATTTCTTGAAAGTGTCTTACTTCCATAAATGGAATCTGCAAACAGTTGTGCATTTGCTAGCTCCCTCTATGATTATTACAGATATTAAGATATCCATTCAACTGTTATGTATTCAACAAAATTTCGAAGGCATGCGTTCAGAAACCAATATAAAGTTATCGGTCTGATAAATTTATATACTCGATAGTTATCGAATGGATAGCGCCAAATGTTGAGAAACCGGCCATATAAGTCAGTGTCAGGCAGATCCGTGACGTTGGCCGCGACATAGTGGTCATTCAAGAGGTCAACCTTGTTCAGAAGATGCTCAGGTATAACTTTAATTTGTTTTTTACAATATACGTCTAACAGCCGTATTCACCATTCTTGCATTAACTGACTGATAACTTAGCAGAGGTATATTCTTAAATAGAGTATTAGGGAAAAGTTGTATTCACCAAAAATAATCATAGGTGGTTAGACAAACAGTCTGTTAAATAAAAATCACTAGATTTTTATATTGGTAACAGAAGGTTTTAAAGTAATCCATGGGTAATCCCCATAGACATATAAAGAAATGTTTCTATTTATATCATAGACCTTATAAATCATAGTATTTATAACCTATAGTGTGTTTATTAATTGAATGCCGATACTTAGGGGTGTGAATCCTTCGGTCATTTCAAGAAAATAACTTAATATCAACATACGTGATAACAAAATCACTGCTTTTAACAACAAAACCAAGTCCAGGAAAACAAGGCAAAGTATGGATTCCAAGTTACAAATTACCATAACCTAATTTTAAACATTTAACCCTCCGTTAAAGTTTTAACTGGCCAAATTTCTTCTGTTACTTTAACAGTCGTCTTAACAGTTTGATAAGGATGGTGAATACCAAATAATTTAACCGACTGATAACTGACTTAACAGTTTGTTAGAAAGGTAACTCTTGTTGGTGAATACGGCTGTAAATCAGGTAAGTATCTTCATAAAGTCTTATAATTAGAATTTTCTATTTTGTATTGCAAGAATGATATCTTCTCACAAGTAATTGCAAAATTAACAGAATTGCTAAGTTGTTTGTAATTGTTCCAAGGATTATTTGTTCTTTTGAATTTTTTAAAAGCTTTATCCCGAAGTTGCATACAAAATCTAAAATTATCACTAAGCCACGGTGCTCTTTTCTTAGATATTTTAGAACGTGTATTTTGTATTTATTACATGAAGAGTTCATTGCGTTCAAGAGACTGAACATTGAAGTCACCAAATACGAATGTTATTCATATATATTAAGGTTGTGTTCAATTTCTCTAAAAAATATAATATAAAAAAATATTGGCGAAAAAGATGATTTTAGTTAACATAAAATATGGAAAAAATTGATGATTTCATTCTATTTAGTTTTTGAGTTTTGGAACAAAATGTTTTTCATGTTAGAAATAGACATTAGTGCCAATTCATTCATGCCATCTGAACAGTTTTATTGTCGTTTTTCATTTGTTCGTTGTTTAGACGCGAACTTTGGGACACTCTGTACATATAGGCTAATTTCACTTTAACAAAAATTTGGTAGATTCCTTAAAAAAATCAAAAACTAAATGTGGTATGTTCCACAGCCATGTGTTGTGAGTCTTCATTTTCGAGCGCTTGGATTACAGATTAAATAAAGAAATTTAAATGTTTGAATTTTCCATTTAATCTGTTGTTAAATTTATAAATTTAAAGTTGCCATAAAATTGTAGTTTGTTCGCACCAGTTTTACATCCACTTATTTTATTTTGGATAAGTTCTCAATTACCCTGATTATGTTTATATATTTTATAGCCATTTGATATTACAAAAAATAATTTTAGTTTATAACACTGAAATTTGTTTACGCAATAGTAATGTTTAACTTTTAACATTGTATTCTGTGAGTTACTATAAACATATAGGTTTCATCGATATTTATTCCATTTACAATCAAATATTTATAAATATTTAAAATTTTTGTTAGTATTTGGAATGAAACAAACCAATAAATACGTGAATATGTAGAGAATTCAGTTACATAAATCATTTTATATTTACACATTTTGTAATGGCTAGCCTATTTTATTTAGAAATGCTAGAAGCAATACCCACTTTATATTAGTCTTTTAAACAGAATGTAATTTCTCTAAATTCGATCATTAAAATAAGTAAATCTAAAACACAGGAATGCATCTAACTTCATGACAAATCAGAAATTGTTATTAGTTGTTTGCTACAGTTTATAGTATTATTTCATTTTATAAATTTATCTATAAGATTTACAAAAATAGGTCATGAATCAAAGGAACATTGCTTATAATATGCACATGATAATTATGATTTAAATAAAATAGCTTCATCGATGTAACTATTTTTTTCTGGCATACATAAATAAGTATATTGTTAATTCAATACAAGGTGTCCCGAAATTAATGCAACACAGTGCAAAATAATAATAAATAAATAAATAATGCGATGTAGCCAAACCTTCTTTCAAAGTTGATGAGTTGATTATCGATATTTATAGAAAACTTTTAGAAGAAATCAAGCATTTACATATATTTTGGACGGTTTTTTGGGGACGAGAAACTCAGATGCTTTTTATCTGGAAAGAATCGATAGAGAATTTGATTTTTTTATATTAATCCGAGCAGAACGTTACCCCAACTTGTGAAACTTAGGCCTCAATGCTGGAAAGCACACATCTTTGCGAAAGTAGTCAAAATATAAGTGTTTCCTCTCTGATAAGTGAGTCACTTGCTTCGTTTGGCAACAACAAATATTAATGATAACAATAAAAAAGTACAGCCTACGGTGGGAAAGCTTTGGCACTCTAAAATTTTCAAAAGAGCTATTTCGTTTTAAGAAATATTAAATTTCGTCAATTTTAAGTTAGGTTACATTTGTTTCAACACCTTGTATTTTAAAAGTTGAATCGAGTCGTTTTTATATGGTATTGAAACTTTTATCATTTTTTAAAAATTCCATGAATTTTGAGGGTTGTTAACAATTGCTGCGGTTATTTTAAACATCTTGTATTGTTTTCGTTAATTAGTGTTCTAATAGACCCTTGTTAAAAGTCTTATCAATTTTTTTTTAAATGCAATTGCATGCTTTGCCGCCTTATCAGATTTTACGGTCGATCGGTTTCCGTATTGGTGTCGTGGAGAAGATATTTTTAAATCATTATCGAGCTGCCCTTTTTGATTTTTTTTACAAAATTGTATTTGTAAGAGACCCCTCATCTAAAATTTTTTTTTAAATAGGTTCTGAATCACCTTGTATAGTAATTGAATTGATATACTGGTTAGTGAAAACCAACATACCCAACTTTCCAGTACCTTTTTATATACCTGCTATTTTTTTTAATAAATAAAAATAATTATACAAATACATTTTTCTAATTTTGACATATAAAGTAACATCTTCTGTTATCGAAACAACTGTCATAACGTTCTAGTTTATGTAACTAGTTACATAATGAAAACCATTATTGAACTGGTTATGAAAATTTCGTTGTCACTAATTACAAAAAAAATTAAAGAAAATACAACAAAAAAATAACAAAGTAACTTTTATTTAAGTCAGTAATTTTATAAATAACACTTTATCAATTATTTATTAATTATTATTATTTAGTTATAAATATTCACAACGCAGTTGGTACAGTGAGTGAAACTAACTCCAGAAGAAATCTTATTTGTTGATCTTGAAGTAATATTCCGTGATATGTTATTGGTATTACTCGGTTCTCCAAGAATATCATCGGAAATTATTTTTTTATTTTCTATAGAAAATTCATCTATCCTTCTGCAACAGAATTTGACTTCCAGCCGCCGTGTTGTTTTATTTTTAAAATATTGGCCCCAGAATCTGCAAGTAAAATGGCCGAAGATCTTCTGAAACAGTGCCCCGTGAATAATGCACAATTCGGCAAAGCAATCATTTGAGTAATCATCTTTGGTAACTGACCAATAGTATTAATTCCTATTAGTTGTACACCACATTTACCATTTCTATATCCAACAAAGAATCTATTATGTTTAATACTTTCCGGGTATAGGTTTCTTTACTTCCTATTAATCTCAACGAAGTTTAGTACTTCTATATCTCCCGAGGTGATTACGAATTCACGAATTACTGTGGTTTTTGTATTTGGAATATTTAATTCTGACTTCCAACATGCGTCGGCTATTCCCACAACCAACACAACCTAAAATAAAAAATGTGAATTAGTAAACTGACAACTAAATGAAGCAATTATTAGATACCTTAGTGTGTAGGCCCCACGTTGGGCGCCAATAAATATGTGTACACGTTGTGTACCAAGTAAATATGTGTTGGTACAGGAGAAATTTATTATTTATGTGATGATATGAATTTATAATTTATTATTATGTAAATTGTTATGTGAATAAAGAAAAAATTTTGTTGAGCGCCAATAAATATTATAAAAAAATTCTCCCTATGATTTATTCTTGTATGATTTTTGTTATGAGTAAAATATTCTTATACTTACTCTATTTTTCTATACTCCGGCTAAATCACTCTCACTTCAGTTAGCAAGTTCAAAAGCAAAACTTGTGGTCCAATATTGTTTACTTGTCTCTTATCTTTTTAGCTAATTTATATTTGTTTAATAAAATTTGAATTTACTGCAATTTTCTATTCTTATTTCTCTTGTAACTATATGTTTAAATGAAGTCGTTCTACTTTATCTATCGAAATTTTAAATAATGAGAATTTATCTGGTGGAATTTATATGTATTGCAAAGACTAACCAACAATTCTAACATAAAATTGACATTTAACGAATCTACCTGCATTCGGATACGTCTCACAAAGAATATCCAAGAATTTACATACCTTGGTACAGGTAAATTGTAATATTTTCTTATACTAATTATTAATCTTTTTTAGCGCTACTTTTGGTTCTTTGTAGATCCTGGGTGTCCTGCTGTCCTGATGTTTTCCTCGATGGTTTTCCAGCGATGAACAGCTCTCCCTTCGTCGCTTTCTTTTGACTTCCACTGTTGTTGGACCTGCAATGCTGATCTGGAAACTCGTACTGATTTCGAAGCACTACACTCGGTTTTATTTTACCCCTTTGACACACTTTGCCTAGTGAGAGTTGTTTTTTTATTTTTATCAAAATTTGCTTTATTACGGTGAACTTTCTCAAATTAACACTATGGCTTTACTTGCCTTCTTCCACTTTATACTTTTACTATTAGATTATACTTATACTTTTGACTTTTTCAAAATTTACTAATTATTTGTTGTGGAAACGAGTTATTCAATTGTTTTGATTTGACAGGAGATGTTACCTGTTTGGTTTTGCAAATTGAACAGAGCTCACGTCAGATCTGGGTCTGACTATTTATAGTTTTTCTCAAAACAATTGAATGTTTGACATATTATCCTAGCAACAGAATTTTTTATTTTAATTTTTGAAAATTGCGTCCTTATACTAAAATAAAACTTAAATCTAGCACTGTAGTCTTTTTTTCCATGTCTTTCTGATTATTTTGATATGCCTAAGTGGTCATATCGTTTACTTTTTAACTATCTGTCCGTTTCACACATCAGTATTTATTTTTCTTGCAGATATTGCCTTCGCAACAAAATTAATGAATGCTGCTTTACAACAAATCAAATTCTTTTTCTAGTGAATCTGCTGAATCTATTGTTAAAGACGTTGCATTATATGTAGTTGAAATGGCATTCGAAGAGGAAATAAGTCACATGCAGCTTAGAATTATTAAATATTTAAAATAATCTTCATGTTCTTGGTTCCTCTAATGTTCTTCGGAATTCATTTATTCAGTAATAAACCACACAAAATGACAAGTAATAAGTCAATATCTTAAATAAATAGACTTCTCAAAACTAAAAATAATCACAGCAAATTTATAATTTCATAAATATACACTACATTTACTTAAAGTACTATAGCAGCGCTTGCAGTGGATGGACTTGTCCCTAAACAATTTTCATATGCTACAGTAATCAAGATACCACTCTATCTAGTTTATCCTTTGTGCTCCATATGTCGAGCCAAATGACAAGAAAATTTAAACTGACACTGACCTACTGGATAATTGTTATTAATTATACTTGTAAATGATCAAAATTAAAATAGTACATTATACTATAAGGGAGAGAAATGCGTTATTTTGGCAGAGTTGCAATTTGAAGTCCGAGGGCTACAATGCACCGAGGACAAAATAGCATCTCTCGCGAATGGCATATACTATTTTTTCCACATATTATAAACACATATTTTGTCATTATAAAGTAAGTAGCACCAGAATTATTGTATTCGGATTTGAGCATTTATTTAGTAATCGTTGAGTTATTGTCATAACTACAAAATAAACAAACAAAAAGAATTGTGTTAATAATGTAAATAATGTTAGGGCTTTGCAGCACTAATTTTTCGTGTAGAATCACGAGTATCAACGCATTATTTCCAGAAACCCTGTATACTGAATGTAACATACAAGCACATCATTTCGTTAAATGTTTGTTTTTGAAGGTAATATTGCATTATACAATAAGGGAGAGAAATGCGTTATTTTGGCAGAGGTGCAATTTGAAGCCCGAGGGCTACAATGCACCGAGGACAAAATAGCTTCTCTCCCGAATGGTATATACTAATTTTCCACGGTCGCATTAACTTAAAAACACATATTTTGTCATTATGAAGTTAGTAGCATCAGAATTATTGTATTCGGATTTGAGCATTTATTTAGTAGTCGTTGAGTTATTGCCATAACTACAAAATAAACAAACAAAAAGAATTGTCAAATTAAGGTGCTAGTTTGGTTTAGTTTAAAGTTTGTTTAGTGCACAATGAATAATTTTGAGTCGGAAGATATTGTGGAGGCTGCAAATATTGCAATAAGCAATTTGCTGCCTACGAAGTCAAGATCTTTATACGATATAGCCTACAATCGGTTCAAAAAGTGGTGCGCCGAGAAAAATGTTCAAGTATACAGCGAGGATGTTTTGTTGACATACTTCAGTGAAAATGCAAAGAATTACAAGTCTTCCATATTATGGGCGCAATATTCTATGGTTAAGTCATGCTTGATAATTTACGACAACATAGTTATAAGCAAATTCCCCAAACTGATCGCATTTTTGAAAAAAACCGGTAACGGATATCAAGCGAAAAAATTGAAAATATTGACATAGGGTGAAATCGACCGATTAAGGTAAGATTACTTTTGTTGTTAGGTATTTCAATTATTAAGTATTTTGATTTTTTATAGGTTGGATTAATTCTGGAGATTGCCGGAGCTTGTCGAACTGATAAACTAGTCAATTTAACTGTAGATGATATTGAGGATGTAGGCTCTTCCTTGATTGTAAAAATTCCAAACACTAAGACAAGGACTCCACGAACCTTTCTGGTAACCGATGTGGGAAATATGCTTGAATTGTTTCGAAAATACCTGTCCCTTCGTCCTCCCCACGTCAAGCATAAGCGCCTTTTTTTTGTACTACAAAGCAGGAAAATGTAGTTCGCAGCCAGTTGGCAAGAATACCATGGGAAAAATTCCGAGTGTAGTAGATTCGTATTTAAAATTACCTGATGCTGCATGTTATACTGGTCACTACTTACGAAGATCTTCAGCGACATTACTGGCAGATGCTGGTGTGGATATCACGACAATAAAGCGCCATACTGATTGGAAATCAACGACAGTCGCTGAGAGTTATGTCGAGAACTCCATTGAAAATAAGACCAAAATTGCTAATCAGGTTTTAGTAGGTACCACTATTAGCGCAATCACAAAACTGTAAATGTAAGCGAAAGTAATATTCCTTCTAATAATAATTTTGAAAATTGTACAAATGTAACATTTAATTTAAATGTCAATAAATAATTTCCATGTTATCTTTTTTTTGCATGAAAAACGTTCTCCATAATGTAAACTGCCTTGGGAGCATTATACTCCCTTGGGAATAATCGACTACTTCTGTTTTAATTTTGATGTCATAGAAACTGATTTCTACTCCAGACCGTGGAAAAACTTTTTTTCCCATTTTTCATCAAAATAGAAAAAATCTTGTATGTAATACGTGGCGCGATATTGCGGAATCTCGCTTCGCTCGTCCCGCAAACTTGCACTCGTTACACAAAATCATACTTTTACAAATCACTGATTAAAGTTGCATACGAAGTATTTTATGATGCGACCCTCATAACCGCCACTTTATTTACAGCTGCCCTTGGGCAATTGAAGTTGGACAGCTCTATTCTAAAGGGTAAGGACGTCATATATATTTTTACAAATTTGTTTTCCCCGCATGTTTCAAAACAACGTTGAGTTCATTGTATCTACGTGTTGCACTGAATATATACAATATTTGTGTAAAAAGAGTTATATATTTTTTAGGAAAAAAACAATACTAATGTATATTATTATTTATGGCTGTCATATATTTCATTTTCCTGCTACATACAAACATAAAATACGTATGTGAGGAATAATAAGTGTTCCATTTATCATTCTCAGATAGATAATTTTTCGGGTCGAGTCACAAACATATTTATTTTATTAGGAGCGTATAAATAATAAAAAGGCACAATTGCAATTAAACTAGAGATAAAAGTATGGTTTTCAAAGTAAGTGGCAATAAATATTTATTGTTTCAACAGTCATTATCTCCAGTTGTTATTTCTAACAGCTATAAGACAATGATCAAGAAGAAATGCAATCATAACGAAATATATCATGTCTGCAATTTAAAGATTGTTTTTCCAATGGTTTTCTTTTAAAAATGAATGTATCTAATAGGTACTTCAATATTAATTAGAACAGAAATAACATTCTCTCAATGAATGCTGCAATTAATAACAATGACCACAAATTATAATTCACAACAGATTATTTTACGAAAAAACTACTATATGCAGAGCTGAACAAAATACTTAAAAAATGTATTTAAAATACTACACTACAAACACTACTATACAAAAGTATGTTAAAATACTTAAACACAAAATACTTCTTTAAATAAATATATTAAATATAAATTACTTAGTACTTAAAACAATATTTTAAGAATTTTGATATTAATTGTATTGAAAATACTCATTAAGAGCATTTCAAATATTTTTGTTAAATTTAGGGCACAATAGAAATCCTCGTAGAAATCAAAATGTATTTAATATAATAAATTTATTATATATAATATAATAAAATGGTTTGTAACTATTGAACAAATTTAATACTTATCTATACAGGGTGGCCGGAAATTATGTGTCAAGACTTCAGGAGGTGATGAGGTGATTCATCACATAACAATTTTTTGAAAACTCAATATCAACGGAGGTACAGGGTGTTAAAGTTAAAATTGTATTTTCGATATTTGTAAATAACTTCTTAAGAAATCCAAATATTTGCATACAATTTGTAAATCAGGGGTTCATGCGGACTTGCGAATTCAAATATGTTTCTAATTTTGACGTCACTAGTAGAGGGCGCCACTTGTGGCATATCATGTTTCTTTTAAATGACAGAACTTCTTTGCATCTTAATGTATCCATCTGATTATCGAAACAATCGATTCTCCTACCTGTTTTATTCGAAAAAGGTATACTTTGCTGAAGTCGGTAAGCGTAACCATTTTTGAAATAATCTTATTTGAAATGCTCAGTGCACCGAGTAAAAACTGTTTTGGGTTCAGTTAAAGTGCCTTTTCTGCTGAAAATACAGCAAAATATTACTTGAAAATATTGTTCAGAATTATAAATTATGGAGACGTGCAAAATTTTAAGAAGATCGGCAAGGTTTGATGAAACCATTTTTCAACAAAGCATATTTTATCAAAGCAGGCCGATTTTTTAAAAATTTTGGACGTCTCCATAATTTACCGCTCTGAACAACTTTTTCAAGTAACATTTTGCTGTATCTTCAGTAGAAAAGGCACTTTAACTGAAACCAAAACAGTTTTCAATCAGTGTACTGAATATTTCAAATAAGATTATTTCGAAAACTGTTACTCCTAACGACTTCAATAAGGTATATCTTTTTCAGATATAACAGGTAGGAGAATCGATTGTTTCAATAGTCAAATGGACACACTAAGCAGCAAAAAAGTTCTGTCATTTGAAAGAAACATGTGCCATAAGTGGCGCCCACTACTAGTGACGTCAAAATTAGAAACATATTTGGATTTCTCGTCCGCAAAACCCCCGATTTACAAATTTTATGTGACCCTAATATCTTGTGAGGAATCACCTCCTGAAGTTTTGACGCATAATTTCCGTACACCCTGTATAACGTACAATAATATAATAAAATTAACATGTATTACATTATATCACATGTAGTTATACAGGGTGTCCAGTTTGTACTAAAATTCCTCAGGAGAAAATAGGGAGGAGGGTAATTTATATAACGTTATACTCTTTAACGTTGCGATTCAGAGTTTCAGGCTTTCAAAGTTGTTACTTTAAAAAAAGTCTTCCTAAATTATCTTTAAATCCGTTAGAGATAAAAATGCCAAAATTTTTATGAGAGCAAACATCGACCGTACGTTAAGAGTAATATACAAATAATTTTATTCTCAAAATCAGTGGAAGAGATGCGGGTAGTCTGAAGGGTACAATTGGACAATTATATTGTATAACATACTGAAATAGTTAGTTGAAGGTTATTCGTACCACCAAGTAGTAATCAACCTATTTAAATCACAGAAATAAATTAAATAAATTTCAATAAACTGTGCTAATGAAATTTCAAATGATATTAACAGAATATTTTCAAATATGGACAAAGTATTGGCTGGCAAAATTTCTTAAAATGCTAATTTTAGCTTTAAAAGAGACATTAGATCAAATTTATTTGTGTTAGTTGCTACATATGTTAATTAAATAAAACATATTTTAATATCAGGATAAAAACATAAAAAATCACCTGGGATGGACAATATTCAGGCTAAACATATTCTCAAATATGGACAAAATATTAGCTGGCAAAGTTTCTAAAAATTGCAATTTTAGCTTTGAAAGAAACATTAAATCATGAAGACTGAGACTTTAAAGTTAATAAGCCACTCAGTACTTTAACTTTAGTTTTCATTTTTAATCGATATATGGACATTAATTAGTCATCATTATCATTCTCATAATCATCATCATCATCATCATCATTATCATCATCAAAAGCGATCCCATTATCACCATCATCATCATCCTGCTCCTCCTCCTCATCTTTCTCCTTCTCCTCCTTAATATGGAGTCTTGTGTTTGGGTTCATTGAAACTAATTGGAAAAAGAGTAGATTGTATACACTTCGTATTTTGTTCCAAAGAAGGAAAGGACGACATTATTTTTTCAATAAAGTTTATAGTTATTCGTACCACCAAGATGGTCAATATATTTAAATTACGAAAATAAATTTACCTCTTTACCTCATAACCATCATCTTCATCTTCCTCAAAATCCTCATCATCCTCATCATCCTCATCAACCTCCTCGGCAACCTTATTCTCATCGTCATTTTCATCATTCTCACCATCCTCATTTTCATCATGAACATTATCATCATAATCCTCATCATCATCATTCCCATTCTCATTCCCATCATCATCCTCATTATCATCATCTTCCTACATGAATAGGAAGAGAATGCCCCTACTTAAATTGGAGTCTTGTGTTTTGTTCGTTCAAAATAATTGGAAACAGAGTAGTTTGTATACACTTCGTTTCAAAAAATTAAACGACGATATTATTTTTCATCATAATTTATGAGCGACTTAATTATAAAATCTACCTAAAGTCCTCATACAAATGTTAATTAAACTCTAGCATTTTATGCAACTGCGGATGTAACAATTTACGTTGGTGTTAAAAAGGAATGAACCCACTATAATGAGAAAAATATGAATAGTTGTCGGAAAATGCTGTGTCTGAAATAAAGTTTCAAAGAACATACTGAAATAGTTAGTTGCAGGTTATTCGTATCACCATCTATAATATAACTTACAATAATATATACTGCAAAAACTAACACAGAGTGCACAGAGTATTTGAATTATAAAGCACACTTTCATATTTTTAGCTGTTCCACTGCTACTATAAAACAATGTATGTTAAATTAAGTTTACATTGTATTGTCATTATGTTTTCTTTGTTTTTTTCTTCACTTAATTTTCTTTGTTTATTGCTGTTTTTTTTAATTTGTATTAAAATTTAAGTATTTATTTATTGTTATTTTTATGCCAATGTTTTATTTTGTTATTTTTTTATTTTAATTTTTTATCTTATTTGTCTTTTTGTCTTAAATGTTATGTTTTTCCTGCCCTGTAATTGGATTTCTGTCTGGGCAGTAATATTTCTAAATAAATAAAAATGTTATTTATTTACAATGAAACTGTTATCGTTATAGTGAGAAATGTGTATTCGTATAATTGGAATTTTAATCAGCATATGAACTAATAAAACGTTATACAATAACATTCCAGACGGATGCAGTTGTAGCTTCCCACACATTATTTTATATGCACTAAATTTACACGTAAAACAGTAAAACGCATACCGCAAGGTTATAGTAGAACCCTGGCCCATGTAAGTTATTTGGGTGAACTGAAACATCCCAGTGAGCTCAGGGACATTTTCAGGAGAATGTCTAAGAGATCCAGCAGCTCATCGGTCTGCTGGGGATCGTTAAATATAAAGGAGGATATATTCTGTACATACAAGGCCATTAAGCCACCTTAACATTACGTTATCTTTACAGTTTATACGCTTTTTTGTTTCTCCCAGTGCTAATGGCTCTAGCTTTAGATAAGTCGGGAGCAAAGTGAAATACCAATTTCTCCTTCTGGAACATTAATAACGTTATTGAGCAATTTCACAAAAAGGTGGTGTTGAAGAGGTTGTTTTGTTCGTTCACACATTTTTGTAGTTACAATTGACTTTTAGGAGGTGTTAATGAAGAGAAATGATCGTCCTGAGAATTCTAGGACGGCCCGCGGTACAATAGCATCTAAAAAATTACTTATTGTTTTCAGGTTTGTTGTTGTGTAGGTTTTTAAATTTTGGTGTTCCAATATAAAGTTGTACATATCAGTGGCGGCTCCTGACTGTTTTGTGTAGAGATACAGGCTTAATTAGTTATAATAACTACCACCGTCATCTTTTTCATTGTCGTACATATAAGAATATGTATATGTTTCCTTCAATAATATTGAAGAAACATTGTGTAATTTATATATTTTTGCATAAAACTTTCATTTACCTAACTCAACATATTCGTACTATTTGTGAATAACAGGCCCTACTCCAGTAATAAAAACCAAACGCGTTGTCAGTTTAGAGCCGATATTCTCAGTAAGAGGTAAAGCAATGAGTAACTATTGAATTAAATAAAGTTCTAAGGTAACATGTCTGAGTAAGCGGCATATTAGGTCGCCAGAATAACTATTCCAACGAGGAATTTATTGATTTTTCTCGAACATAAGTCAGCAGAGCAATAGTATTACTAAATTGTGGGTAATTCGTAAATGTACCTTAAAACCCCATATGATCATCTGGTTAGCATCACCAAATATGAATAAATAAAATACAGGGTGTTTCATAATATATGCGCAGGACTTCAGGATGAGATATTCGCAAAAAACGAAATTTTATTTACAATTTCAACACCCTGTATCTCGAAAATTGTGCATTTTAGAGGGTAAGTTAATACAAACTTTTTTTCAAATTTTTGGACGAGCTATCACATACTGAAGTTCTGCGCATATATTATGAAACACCCTGTATATCCTATTCTAACATGAATAAAAAGTTATTTCTAAAATTTTTTGCCACAGGTTATAGGACGTATAATAGCCGATATTGGCTCGATGGATTTAAATAGTATTACACCAATAACTGTCATTCATTATAATAACATGTTAGCCTAATATTTTTGTTCAATAATGGGCCATTGCTGGTTTAATTGAATAAATCTATATGATTTATCAAGACAAAGCTATTGTTGTGCCAACCATTTATAATTAACAGCATAATATGTATTAATAAAATAAATAATATTTAAGGGGCCTACATTGGCCTCTTGTGTATTAAATGATATTGCCAAAATGACTTTAAATAATGTTATACTAATATATTTTTTAACATAATGGTGAAATATTGAAATTGAATTAAGAACCAATATTGGTACAATCCCATTAAAATGTATTATTCACAAAGATAAATCCAACGTTATACCAATATTTCTAATCAATGAAACAAAAACTTATTTTATCAACATAATGGTCTAAAATTGGTTTCATATAGTTTTTGAAATATTGGTTCACTAAATGATACCATTAATATACCAATAATGGCAAATTCTTACAAATATTTTGGTCCATTAAATGTGTGCTACTTGGAAAATCACCTCTTACCCTATGTACAATTCATTATGGGACACTCTGTATATTATGTTCACTTCAAAAACAGTATTTATTTTTTGTTCTAACAACTGTTAAAATAAAGGTTAAACCTAATAACATCATTAAGTTTAATACTAGTTCTTTATTTACCATATAATAGAATGGAGGAAATAGAGAAAGTCAAAACCTATTTGAAAATATATTCCTTGCAAGAATATTTCCATAAAATAAGTTTTCGTACAAAATGCAGGGGAGAGAATATATAAGACGGGGAAAATTCTAGTGTACAACTTCTTGTTAAGGTCAAACCACAAAGTTATTTACCTTCCACGGAAATTTTGCTACAATCTCCATGGGCCTGTTGATAAAGCTGGTGTGATTTGCCAGGGGAATATGAAACTGGCTGGTCGTTGTGTAAGAAATCCGCCGCCTACCGTGTTATATCTGCCCATTTAGCTCGCAACATATGAAAACAAAGCAAAATGCAATTTTGTCCAAACACCAACTCGTTTACCTTAAGCGCGCACAATTTTCTTAACCAAAAAGCGAATAAATTTATGGATCATAATATTTTGTTTTCACCCGTACTTCGTTATATGGTAAAATAAAATATCAGGTCGGGGCCCTTGTTAGGTTTTCAATATTTCATTGGAAATAAATGAAGCAAGGGCATAATAGAGGAAGGAGTATGTGCGGTATTTAATTCTTTCAACAGATATCTAAAGTGCCTTTTTCGAATTGGATTGGAGATCTATACAGATTGAGTTTTGTTACGATGAATTAATTAGAAAGTTTTATAGTATTTAAAAATGTATCCGTAATGGTGTTTCTAAAATAGGGTATGGCTGTCTTACGGTGGCAGCCCATTAGAATATTTCTGAGACTATTTCAATTTTAATTTTAAAAATTTAGGCTTTGCGGTTTTCGAGTGTTCTCTTTAAATAAAATATTGTCATTCTTGTAGCACTTCCTGTTATACCGGAAGTCGTTATCTATTTGTTTATGTTAAGTGGAACCCTTGACTATACTCAAGGGTTCCACTGACTATTTATTTTTTGCGTATTTGGATTCTACGCGTAATTTTAGGGGGACTTTTATGAAGCTTCCTTATATAATATATCTAATGGTCTTGGAGATATTTCAGTTTTGTCAAAAAAAGTTACTCTTTGATAGCCTATACAGAAAAAAATATATAAAAGTTTCTTTTACATAAAATTTACTGGAGTTTTAATTTACATTATATATTAAGGAACATCAAGTGTATGTGTTTTTACGTAATAAAATTGGTAAATTTTAGTAATAGTTCCTACTTTTACTAAATTTATTATGAAATTTTACATAAGTTTTCATGTAATTTCTGTTGCACATGCGCAGAGACACATCAACCTAACCTCTAACCTAATACGTTTTAGTTGTGTTGTTAACGTGTAGTAGACAATAATATACGGTTCATTAATAAGAGCTTTTTGAAGGATCGTAAAACAGTAAGTATAAGATTATATTTTGTTACTTGTGTGCACTTGTAACTTGTACCAATTTAAATATTTCACAATTCATAAATAATCATAGAAACGGTAGGTACGTTGTTTAGATGTTTGCATCAAAACTACGCCATTACATGTTCTTCTAAACCATACAACAACATATTTATCTTTATAACAGTAAAAATAGTAATTGCTTGAATCAAAATATTTTAATTGATTGATGAACGCTTTGGTATATATATTTTTTTCATTCATGTATGTGAAATAATATTAGTTATTGAAAAATTTGGTTATTATTTACATTAGCAAAAACCTCTCCAATCTTAATTAAAAAATTCTTACCCCCTTTCGAAGGTGCTGAACACGAATCTAAAAGTAGTTTGTGTGGTCGACTTTAGTTTTCGAAATAAAAAATTTCAACATTTTAAGCTCTGTATATATTACATCAGGTTGAAGTTGTAATATAACCCTCTGCTAGCTTCAGTTCATGACGTCACACTGTTGTTAAAATTAATAGATGTTATACTGCAACTTCAACCTAATGTAATGTATACATAGAGGTTAAAATTATGAAAAATTTATTTTTCGAAAACGAGTCGGCAACACATAACTAATTTTATATTCGTGTTCAGCACCCTCGAAAATAGGGGAGGCTGGAATTTTTAA